>JAINUG010000024.1:1897500-3161642 GCA_029706075.1 Aldrovandia affinis | reverse complement strand
GGGTGAGAAGGAAGACATGAAGGTGAGAGGTTTTGGTAGTGAGATGGGTGAGGGAGGGTTAGGTGTGGGAGGGGATGGGGAGAAGGAGTTGCAAATGTCATTGACCTTCTTGCGAAAGAAGGACGCAAAGTCATCCGTGGTTACAGAGGAGGGGCATGGGGAAGGAGGAGGGGTGAGGAGAGAGGAAAACGTGGAGTACAGTTTGCGAGGATTAGAACCAGAAGATTGAATCTTGGAGAAGAAAAATGCAGATTTAGCAGAGGAGAGGTTAGAGGAAAAGGTAGCCAAGAGAGTGTGGAAGTCAGTCAGGGCCCCAGGGGATTTGTATTTTCTCAATTTACTTTCTGCCACTCGTAGTTTGAGTCGGAAAGCCCAAATGTAGTCAGTTAGCCAGGGGAAGGGGGGTCAGAGACGAGCAGGCAGGGTTTAGAGGTTTAGTGGAGAGAGGACAAAGTGAATCAAAGGAGGAGAAGAGAGAGGACAGTAGGGTGGATGAGGCTTCCTCAGCCGGTAGCTGAGAAAAAGTTTCAGTGGGGGGAAGGGATAAGAGAACATTAACTGCCAGGGCTGAGGGGGAGAGAGAGCGGAGGTTGCGGACTGGACTTGTCACGTCTTCTGCAGGCTCTGTCAATGTTTGGTATCATGATTCTAATCAAAAGAGGATAATTTCAATGGATACCTTGAAAAGATATCTTGTGGTAGTAAGTGACCCAAAACAAAAATATAAAAAGGGGTCTGAACCTGGCTTGCGCAGGGCTTTCCATTTCTTCCATTTCATCTCTTTTGTGATTGTTACATGTCAATTAAAAAAAAATATATATATTATTTTCGAATTTTTTCCCGTTTTTTGATTGCCAATTATACCCTCTATTTATTTCAATTCCCCACTCCCATGAGTCCACCGCCCGTCCTCCGGGAGCGAGACACACATTCCTGGCCGATTGTTCCCGCCTCTTCCGAGACGGAAATTCTTCCACGGACGCCTTTAACCTTCTCCTCGACGGACTCGTGCCGGCTCACCCTCCCCCCTCCCCCAGAGGCAGACAGCCAAATGCCGACCGGGGCCGGTCTGGTAGAGACGCGGGTTTCGAACCACGTCCCTGACAGGCAGCGCACGCCACACCAAAGTGTGGCGCGTTAGACCGCTACGCCATCCGCTGCCCACGTGTCAATTTTATGTCTAGGATTTAGTATCTGATAAGGTAGTTGAACCTATGTCTGTAGATTGGATGTTGAATATTTTGTCATTGTCTAACTGTGGTAACTTAATAAACCAGCTGTTAATTTTATTTTCATGAAAGTTGATACACCAGATTGCTCTGTCTATCCACAAATTTGGTGATTTAATTGATAATTGATATCCTGTGTAGTAATTATTCTATTAAATCAAATACAAATATTTTACACGTTGGATAAGTGAGGGATCTTAATACATAATACCACTTGTGTTATTTAGTATTCAGAGTGCTGAACAAGGGCATTTGACTGTTAAGACCTCTGGATTCAGGGAATAGACTGTTTTTTATTCAAACTTCTCTGTTCTGACAACCCTCTATGAAGACTTACTATTAATAAGGACAGCCTTGTCTTGGAAAACCCACATAAATAAACTGGGAACATTTAGAATTGTAATTTAAATAGTAATCTTATAATTGCAGACTGTCAGCAAGATGCAATACATGTGGAAATGTCAGACATGAGTGCATATCTCTGTGCATTTTATTCTTGGTTCACTGTGAATATATTGTAATAGTCTGGCATTAACAGAACACATTGTGCATTGTGTTGATTTATTTCAGTAAAACATCCATTTGGTTATTGGTGAATGACATTCAAAAGGAGGCACCATTTCATAATGGTGATATAAATAACCCATCATTGTATAGGCTCAGTCTGTGCTTTTTACAGTATTGTTGGAAGTGGAACATGTAAGCAACATCATTTTTAAATGCCACTGCCAGTACAGCTCATATGGATGCATGCCTACGCATGCATAATTTGATATTTAGTCAATAAATAATACAATACTAGCTTTAGTAAGATTACAAATTAAGATCCTCTTAATTTGTCATCTTAATATGAAACATGCTCTTATTAAAAGCAAGTCCAGTCCACTTAAATGAATTAGGTTTTTTTTGTAAGTTTTCTATAGTTGTTGGCTAAAGTTCAAACATATGAGTTCAAAATAATTGAGTACAATAATGTTGCACAAAATACCAACCCAACTTGGTCTTTGAGATTTCTCTAAGTTCATTAATTTTCAGTGAGTGCATATGACAAACAAAATTATTAGAACCAGAATTAAATTACCATCCCTTATCAGTGGTCTATGGGGTTTGTAGTTTTAGTTTGTGTCAAATTTTATGAAAATACCCTATATCACTGCTAGGTCCACCTTTTCAAGATGGTTGAATCAGGAAATTACCATAGGTGATCTCCTTGACAGAAAACAAAGGTGTACAAGGTCTAATTTGTGCTCTAAAAATGTAATAGGCACAGCTAATGGAAAAAGTCCAAAACTCAAATAGAACATTCTATTTCAAGTAAAAATTAATTAAAAAAACATGCTGAAAGCCAGCATCAGCATTGTTGTTTAGAACTTATGTCAAAGCTAGCCAGGAAACATAGTGGGTGCTCTCCTTTTCATACACCCGGGGCATGAATTGGCACATCATGACAGCGAACGGTGAGGGAGGAGCATTTCTCTTAAATGGAGTGGGGAAAATATTTGCCGGCGGCATTCAAACTGTCAAGAGGAAGGCATGCCAGAACTGGTGTGTTTGCCATGTGCTCCTTGATATCAAACACGACACATTCACCGCTGATTCTCAGCAGGGTAGGCCAGTCCCATTAGATTACTTGATAAGATGGCGAAATAATGAATAAATATTGTTATATTAAAAACAGAAACATACCTCATTTAGAAGTGTAATTCTCTAGCTTGTGGAACACGTATTTCCCATATTTTGGTTAAGTTAACCATTTTAATGATTTTAGCAGGTTTTAACATGTAGCAGGACCTCTTATGATGAACATGCTAATTGTTTTCTACAAATTAAGTGCTGCGTTCCTTTGAAAATAATCGACTATGTTGTTGATTAAAAGAGAAAGTTTGATTGCTCAGCAGCCTGCAGAACATTGTTTGAAGTAGACCAACATAGATACCGTACTGTTGCAGGTATCAAAGCATTGTGTGTTGGAAATGCTGTCAGTACAAATGGTTACGTTAATGGCTGAGGTGCTTGTATGAATTCCCTGTCTTTTTTGGGGCTTTTTTTGTTTGAAAAGCGTTCAAAACAAAAGGGGTTCAGATTTCATGACAGACCTATGGAGTTCTGTTCATGCCTTGTACAACATGTCAGCTAAGTCTGTGTTAAACATTACACTTATAGACCCAGGGGCTCATGAACTAAAGGGCTTTAATGAGTGACTAAAACATGTTTCTATCACCCAAATCATTATGGATCATTATTTTGCAAACAAAACAGGTACTAATGTGATGGTTCTTAATGTATCCAAGTGGCCCAATTCACTTCTGTGACACAGAGAATCACAGTGTAACATGTTGTCGCCAATGAGACACACACACAAAAGTCAAACCAATGAATTGGAAAGTAAGAACAGGCAAGCATTTACAACAGGCATTTACCATTATCAACTTTAAAAAATAAAGAAAACAGCAACAACTTTCAACATTAGCAAAATAAATAAAATATATCAAAATATTGCACTAAGATCAAAATGAATAATATATAAATAATATGATATAATATAAAAAACATTTTTTTAGCCAAGACAAAATTGTCTGTCCTCATTGCACAAAACTATTGACAGTGTCTGTTAGTGTCTTACGGAAAGCCTCACGTTCAGTAATACATCAAAATACACAAAGAGAAAAGTATAAAAAGTTTTCCAAATCTCTAAAATGTGTGCACTACCTTCAATTGTATACACCACTGTGCACATCCTCAATAGCAGTGTAAAGCACATGAACCCATTCATGATAGTAAATGCAAACCAAAGGAAACTTTATATGGTTGTAAATGTATTCTATTGGCTATAACTCTAGACCGATTTCAGCATATATGGAGAGAAGTAGTATCGATTATGTCACTGGATCATGCCACATGATCATATTACTGGTGATGCCTGCTGGACATTCAGGGGGCTGCTTGGCTAATACTTATTGAGGAATGACGGGAGTGGGCTTATTTTGTAGCAAAGATTTACCATCACAAGTATATAAAGCTTTCCTATGTGAAAAATACTCACATATCTCGTAGACCCAGTAAAATTAAATATTTGTTGTTAGCAATAAGAAGTGCACAGTAAACATTGGAACTCTCTTGATTGGGCTTACACTTGTGACAAAATAGGGTCACTATTTTTTTATTGGTGGCCCCTTATGGTGATCAGGATGCCCACATCATCAATGATATGTCATATTTTGGGACTTCTATCAATCAATCAATCAATCACAATGTATTTGTATAGCACATTTTACAAAACATTTGTCACAATACATTTTACAGCAGACCCCAGCCTGAACCCCCACAAAGGCAAGCCTGAGGCAACAATGGCAATGGAAAACTCCCTGGGTGGAACAAATATGAAAAAATCTTAAAAGGAACCAGACCCAAGTGGGATAGGCCATCCTGCTCCGGCTGGCCCACTATCTGTTATAATGACTAACAGTGGTCAATGAGTCCATGTGCAAAACAATTCAATTAGGGACTTGATTTATTTCTAGGCAATTGAAACCAGTGGTCCTGGAGTGGGGTGACAGGCTGGGACAGTTGCCAGGTGGGTAGACGGTGGGTTCTGAAGATGGATTAGGCTCGGGACTCGGGCCAGGTGCCCCAGCGGTAAGAGAGGGAGACAGAAACAAGTACAGCCATTCAGAGAAAAGCAATACATGTGTAGAACTTCTAGACTTCACCAAAGGAGCAGCTATTCTCCTAGTGTACCCTGCCTTGAAGAATGTTTTGACAGGATTGACAGGATTTTATTTTTTTGCGCCATCCTGGTTGATATGAATTGGCATGCACTGCTGAAAAGATTCCAACCGATCTGTGCATACAATATTTGTTCATATTTTCTGTACATTTAACCGTGATAGAAGATGATGTAGATGGCCTGCTGGCAGGCTGGTGACAGTTAAGAGGTCAAAGTTGTGGATGCATTTTCTATTTTTAATGGCATGGTTTATCTTCATGTTTAAACATATACCAGGCAGAAACAGAGACACAATTTATCTCATATAGAAAACCCAATCACAAATAATGACTGTACGACCTGACAATCTCTCATAAGCACTCCACAGAGACAAAGTTAAGAGGTTAAACTTTTTTTTGGGGGGTTAATTTATGTTTAAATTAATGGTGGTAATATACAGTGCCTTGAAAAAGTATCTGACCCCCAACACTTTTTTCACATTTTCTTGTCTCAGATGCTGAATTTGAAATACATTCAAATGCCTTTTGCATCAAGTCAACCTAAAAGAAAAACCCCCAGAATTTTCAACAATTTACTAAAAAGGAATAAAGACATTATCACATAAATAAAGTATTCATACCCTTTTATAATAGCTAGCCTAAATTTGCTCAGGTGAAATACATTCTTGCTAAAAATTACACAATCATTTAATGGATTCCACCTGTGTAATCATTCGTGAATCACCTGCTTTAAATTCATCTGTGAGGGTAAATGCCCCTCTCTCTGCAAGGTCCCACCATCTTGTCTGGAGGCCACAAGAAAATATTCTAAATTAAGACCAAAGAGCATTCTAAGGCAGTGAGGGATATTATTATAGATAAGCACAGATCTGGGGAAGGGTACAAAAGAATTTAGAAGGCCTTGAACATCCCTTGGAGCACCATGCAGTTCATTGTACTGAAGTGGAAGAAATATGAAACTACCATCACACTGCCTAGATCCGGATGTCCCACCAAACTCAGTTGCCGGGCGACAAGGGGACTTCTCAGGGAAGCTACTTTGAGCCCAACTGTAACCCTGCATGAGTTACAGAAGTCAGTGGCTGCGATTGGAGAAGATGTACATGGGCCAACAATCTCCCAAGTCATTCCACAAAAAGAGCTTCTATGGGAGAGTGGCAAGGCTGAAAAGAAACCGTATTCTGGCCCACAAAGAATTTGCAAACATCCCTTAGGATACTGCAGAAATGTGACAAAAAGTATTGTGGTCTGGTGAGACTAAAGTTGAACCTTTTGGCTTAAATACTAAGCGGTATGTGTGGTGCAAAGCCAACACTGCACACCAGCCAGGTAACACCATCCCCACCGTTAAGTAATGGCGGTGGTAGCATCATGTTGTGAGGATGCTTTTCATCAGCAGGGACTGGCAATCTTGTGAGGATTGATGGAAAAATGAATAGTGTACAATATAGAGAAATCCTGGACAAAAACCTGCGCCCCTCTGTCAAAAAGCTCAAACTGGGTAGGAAGCTGGTGTTTCAACAGGACAACGATCTGAAGCATACTGCCAAAGCAACAGTGGGATGGCTTCAAATGAAGAAGGTAGATGTTCTAGATTGGCCCAGTCAGAGTCCTGATCTGTCTATAATTTAAATTTAAATATCATGCCATATGACATAGACAGCCAAACCTTGGCACCATAAACATACAGTTCCCCTTTAAAGTCTACATCTTGCTCATTGTACCTTTTGTTGCCTTACAGCCTGGAATAAAGACATATTAAATCAGACTTTTTCTACTTTTATTTTCACATTTTACCCTACAACTTCCAAGTGAAAAATAATTTCTCAAAATGTCTGAACATTAATTATGAATAAAAATAATGACAATAACTTGGATTGATAAATCTACACTCCACTTATAATACCAATTGTAAGCTAGCTCAAGGGGTGACCAATTACCTTCCAGATCACATACCAAGCTAATTGGCCTCCACCTGTGTTCAGTTCTAGTGATTCTGATTACTTCAGAATAAAATCAGCTGTTCCTAGAGGATTCCACTGCTGAGTAGTGTTTCAGAGTACATAGTACAGCATGAGCAACAAGGAGCTTTCAAAAGAACTCTGGCATACAGCTGTGGAAAGGCACATATCAATAAATGGGTATAGAAAGATTTCAAAGGCCTTAACTATCCGTTGGAGCATGGTCAAGACCATAATTAAGAAGTGAAAGGTGCATGGCACCACCAGGACCGTGCCAAGATCAGGCCATCCTTCCATCCAAGCTGGATGACTAAGCAAGAAGGAGACTAATCAGAGAGGCCACCAAGAGGACAATGGCAACTATGAAGTAGCTACAGGACTTTATGGCAAACAGTGTTCAATGTGTGCATGTGTCAACAATACAGAAAGCTCTCAACAATTCTGGTCAAGAAGGAAACCACTACTGAAACAAGTCCACATTCAGTCCCATTTGAGGTATGCAAAAAAATCAGATTCTGAAGCCATGTGGCAAAAAGTGTTGTGATCAGATGAAAGCAAGATACATATTTTTGGGCTAAATGCAAAACTTTATGTTTTGAAAAAAAACAATACAGCATATCACCCAAATAACACCATCCCTACTCTAAAGCATGGTGGTGGCAAGCATTCTGTTATGGGGGTGTTTCGTCAGCAGGGAATGGGGCACTTGTCAGGATAGAAAGGAAAATGGATGGAGAAAAATAAAGAAAAAATCTTACGGAAAACCTGCTGCCCTCTGCAAGAAAGTTGAAATTGGGAAGGAAGTTCACCTTTCGGCAGGAAAACGACTCAAAGCACACAGCTAAAACAACAGTGGAGTGGCTAAAATACAAAAAAGTTAATATCTTTGATTGGCCTAATCAGAGTTCAAATTATACAAATCCTATTGAAAACCTGTGGAAGAACTTGAAGAGTGCAGTCCACCAATGGTCCCCATGCAATCTGACTGAGCTTGATCAATTTTGTAAGGAAGAATTGGCAAACATTCCCCAATCTAGGTGTGCAAAGCTGGTTCAGACCTATCCAGAGAGACTCATGGCTGTAATTAAAGCAAAGGGTGCTTCTACCAAGTACTACTAAATGTAGATTTATCAATCCAAGTTATTCTAGTTTTAGATTTTTAATTAATGTTCAGATTTTTGTTTTCACTTGGAAGTTGTAGGATAAAGTGTTTAAATAAAGGTGGAAAAAGTCTGATTTCATATGTTTTAATTTCAGGCTGTAAATATATATTTATATATATATATTACAAAGTTTAAAGCTCACACTGAGTGTAATATTACAAATTATACAAAGCTACTCAAACACAGAGCAGAGATTTTTGAACGAAGCAACAAAGGACTGCCAACTGGCTGACCGCAGTTTTGTTTTTGAACCGTGGCAGAGAATCAACGGATCTCCATGGATGGCATTATCCATTCCAACACATGCTTACTTTGTAGCCACTCATAATCCTATTCATCTCTTTTAATTCAAACTTCCACTATGCCTCGAATTCATTTCCAGATGTACGATGCTGATAAACAGAGAGAAATAAGCTCTCTTTGTCTGGTGGTGCTGCCCATCTGGGCAGCCTTTTGTGAGATCGGAGGTCAGTCTCTCTGTGCGTATGGGGTGTGTATGGGTCTCGCATTTTGGTTAAACCTGAGTATTTTTTTCTCTTTTTTAATTGACATGCTAAATAAACCTTTGAATCCATATTTTTAGACTTAACTGATAAATCCCTAAATATATATGTACTTTTAAAATGTATAACTTAAATGTTAAATCTGTATTTCAAAAATACATATTTATTTTAAATACATTCTACTTGTATCTTAAATCTGTTTTCATAAAGTAGCATTTAGTGAAAGAAAATGTCACTCAATATTAAATCTTCATTCAAAAATGAATACTAAGTTTAAACTGTTTATACTGTATATATATACATATTGAACTTCTATCTTAAATCAAGGTTTCCATGTTGATTATGTCAACACTAAATGTCACAAAGGCAAGGGAGATGCAGGATGCAGGATAAACACCCCTCATCCATTGTCCAAGCCACTGGAGATCACGGGGCAGGAGGTGGAGCACGTCTCTCATTTTAAATACCTTGGCATAGAGATTGATCAGAATAGTTTACAGCCCATGTGGACTATATTTTTAAAAGAAGCCAGAAATGATTCTACCTGCTAAGAAAACACAGAAGTTTCAATGTAAGGAAGGACATCATCATTCAGGTCAATCATTCCCTGATGGAAAGCGTTCTCACCTTCAAAATAATAATCTGGCTTAATCATCTCAAAGGGAAGAACGACAAAGCTAACCAGAATTGTGAATAAAGGCAGCAAAATTACTAAAGCAAAGCAAACTCTCTCACCATCACTCCATGTCAGTCAATAGGACCACCAACAAAATCTTGGAGAGCCTATCCCACCCTCTCCACTGCACCTTTGAGCAGCTATCCTCAGGCTGCAGATTCATTGACCCCGCTCAATGGCAACAATTTTTTTTTTTAACAAAATGAAGAAGTTTTGAATCTTGAAAAGAAGTCTGCCCACCAAGGGGGTGGTTATAAATGTGAGGAAAGGCATGCACACCGCTCATGTTACTTGGCAGTCAATCTTGCTGTAAGCTTGCGGTATACTTATTGATTGCTGGAGAAATACATTTTTGACTGCGACCTAAAATCTGAAGTCCCCTACTTATTGTCCATGTCACAAGCTTTCCCTTCATATCGTATCATAACAAGGGCATAAGAGGGCGTGGTGGACTTTGAATGCAAACCCTCCCCGCTCTCAGACTAAAATAGATAGAAATTGGGACATTCTTTGAGAATTCTGAGTGTTCTAATGAGTACAAATTAAAAATACATGTAGCGCTAGATTAAAACTTGTATGTGAGTCGCATGCTGTGTTAGAACTATAATTGCGTGCATACTGACAGCTGAGCCTCAGCTAAGCCTTAGATCAGAGTGCCTCTGTTTACAATATTTGTGAAATGTTTGTGTACTGCAGTCTGATTAACTCTGGCTGCAATGCACGTTGTACTCAACTTTGATTCACATTTTTAAACATGCTTTATTCTATTTCTTACTAAACATTTTTGAAATTTATTTCACCCAAGGCAGTATAATCAATGAAAAAAAAATCATTAGCCTGAGCTGGAGACTAGATCATACAGTATCTTGGTTGTACGGTATTACATTGACATTTGCCACTGTCTATGTTACATTAATACTTCACTGTCTCTGGTTTTTACTGTTTCTAGTTTTATACTAAACATGCAGAACCTTGAGAATTATATTTCAACCATTTATGAAATGATACAGACATCACTTTAGCACTCAGAAAAAAAAGTTGAAATGTATTGCGACCAAACCAAAATTGGGGGGAAAAATGTGATTTCGGTGTTCTTTTATAAGTAATATGCCAAAATGTTTATATTCTTGGAATATTGGCCGTGCTACTATTTAGTTTTTTCATAGCTAAATTTGACCTGTTTACTGAAACTGCAATTTGTATAATTTATGACATCAAATATCAATCTATGATTCGACCATTATCATTTATGATTGCCCATAGCTAGCAGTGACCTGATTTTATCAATTTTGTTTAGAGACAAGTTTGCCCTCTTGCGGATATTATAGAATTTTCCTATGTTGCAATCAATGGGAAATTATAGCTCACAAGGTAGATGAAATCCAAATCTTGCGACTTTAGCTAGCATTAGCTAGGTCTCAGCTGAAAGGATATGAGGTACAGTGGAATAGTAGAATATCTATAATTGAACATAAGTGTAACTAGTGGGGGAGCAGGGGGACATGCCCCCAATATTCAAAACAGTCATATCTGTCCCCCTATATAATTAAAATAACATACCTATAATATACCTCCCCTTTCATTATGTCCCCCCCAATATTTAATATGCTCTTGTAACTGAACATTCTGAATGATAACGTAATAATCACTGCTTATGATAGCTGGCTAGTAATAAGCTAACTAACACTCAGTTTAGGTAAATAATATTATCTCAACTCAGATTATGGTATCATGAAAGCACTGTTAACAATAGACTAATCTTATCACTGTTATTGTGTGGTTTAAAATACATTACAGTAAGTAAATATCGTGAGTAAATGTCTTACTCCAAAGATACCAAACTGAAGAGTTGATCTTTTCAAGATGTATAGCGCAGTGATTCGTTCAGCCAGCACATTGATGTGGAAATCAAAAACAAAAAACAGTTGTCAGTTTTGAATGTCAGAGTTCCAAACAACCTACATTCCTGATGTGTTCAAATCTCTGAAGTTTTCCTGTACTGCAAATTTAAGGTTGTATGAAATATTATTTTTTTACTCCATAAAATCTGCAGACAAGCTGACATCAGGTAGAAACTATGACATAAGATCTATCTGTACTCTTAACTTTTACTTTCTTAAGATATAAGATTTTTAAGCTTTAAGGTTAGATTTTTTGCAAATAAATGCATTCATGAATGTATATATACAGTAGGTTGTTTGTTGTGAGGATACAGTGAATGTCAATTGTTCTTTGCTTGTAATGTTGCTGTCCTGTGAGGTACGGGATAAGGACCCAGACGCAGACCAGGATCAGGCAGAAAGGAACGTTTAATTCAGGCAGGGGTCAAAACCAGTAGACAGAGTAGCGAAGATACAAAATCTAAATCCAGAGAGTAGTCAACAAACAATCCAAAAGTCAAAACCAAGAAATCAGAATAGGCAAACAAAACAGAATCGGCAGGCAAACGCGAAATGAAAACAGAAGGGGTGTCTCGGGAAAATGCAACAGACTCTGGCTTACTGACATTCGGCACAGGGAATAATGATCAACGTTCTGACAAGGAGTGAACATAAACACGGAACTTAAATACAAGCAGTGAAGGGAAACACAATAGGAATCAGGTGTGACTAGGAGGAGAGAAGGGCAAGAACACAGGTGAAAACGATGGGATTCGCTAATACAATAACGAGGGGAAACGAAAGACATGGACTGGGAATAACACAGACACATAGACAATATACGACCTGGAAGAGCAGGCAGACACGTGCACAGTTTGAAGGAGAGGAACGCATATAGAGAATCTGCGTGCAAATGAAGCGAAACGTGAGAAGCGTACAGGGATAGGACAACGAGAGAGAGAATGATAGCGATAGATAGAAGCGTGAGATAATTAGTAATTAGTAATGTTAGTAACTAAATCTAAATCCCTAATGTTAGTAGATTAGTAGGTTAGTACTATATACATATAACTAATATATACAAAGTGTTATAGGAAGAAAGAAGGAAGTAAAACGAGATTAGAAACTAAGACAGAAAAACCAAAACCTAGAATTTCCCGAAGTGCATGAAAAAAGACAAGGAGTGGATCTCGAAACAAACAGGAACAATGACAGACGGGGAACAGAACGTGAATGAAACGAGAATGATGAATGATAAATAAACAAAGTACAAAAACAAACCGAACAGATGATGCAAAACATAACATGTCCATGATGGCACCTTATTTATGTACGCATTTATATATTTTGATAAATGTTTGTTGTTTTCTCATCACTTTGAGGTCTTTGCAAAATATGAAGAATCAATCTTATTTCAATTAAACACTTTACAGCAGCATAAACCCTCACAAAGGCATGCAATTTTGTGTTGGGTTCAAACACCAAATTGTTTAGTATACTTTCAATATGACATGTGAAGTGCCTCTGTTCATGAATCCACCATTGATTGCAAAAAGAGGAAAATTACTTCCTGAATGCCCATTGGTATTAATATACATTCATTCCAAGGTTAATAAGGGCCAAGTTAAACAAGCAAAAGGTTACATTCATGACCTGAACAAAAATAAGTGACACAGTAAGCCTACTGCACACATATATTACATTTTATGCAACTCAATTACTATATTCATTATATTATATATACTATATTATACTGTATATACTATATTCTCAGAGATAATTTGTCTCCCCATGTACCAGTTGTACCACAGACCAAAATCAAACAAATTGTCACGTTGTTTTCTCTCTGGTTCCCTCATACTAACTTATCCAAATGCAACAAAAGCGAGGAACTTTTCTTCATTTCTATCCAGCGGTGGTGGATACCCTAGGTGACTGTGTGACTGATGGACCATACAGTACCATGAGATGGACGCCTGGAACTACATGGAAGTGCAGGTCATCTGTCAGTGAATCAGTCCAAGGCAGGCACCACACCATTATGCTGATGAGTGAGTCAACTCATGCCCATGTTACCTACTGATGTGGCCTATAGCACATTCATACATAATTTCTGTCATGTACTGTATGTAGCTCATAATGGCTTACACCCAGGACTGTGCTTGGTCCTGTTGCATTAAAAAGGGATGGTTTACAGCATACGGAGGGGGAGAAACTAATTAACAGCTACTATATAGGGCATGTCTGCTACAATTGACAATGCATTCTCACTAGGGGAATGGGTTGGAAACCCCTGTGCAGGGGTGGGGGCCATCTCAAAAAAATATGTTAGAGGGAAGACTGCATTGTAAGATAACTGCAAAATGTCTTTAATTTTTTCCTGCATAATAGACAGGGTGGGGGGAAACAATTAGCAGCTCCCATAAATGCATATTGCTCTCAATTATATCTGAATAATCATTAGACTAAGCATTTTTGTCAGCGAGCAACAAGGGCAAAAATGATTTGTCCTGACAAACTCTAAGCACATTCATTTATGCAGACAGGCTCAAAATGCATCACGTGATGCATCTGGCCCATTAAGGACTGGCGCCCTCAGTGTGGAAGATGTATTTTGGTTGTGGCAATTTGTATGTTAAATTTTTTGCAAGCTACACTTGATATAGGATATGTTATGCATAACAGTTTCTGTTTTGATGACCCAGCACTTATGATTTGAAAAAAAGACTGAGGCCTCCTGGGTGGTCTAGCGGTTACAACGTTTGACTCTGGCCACTGCGACCGGAATTTGTTTCCACCAGCCAGAGTCAGAGTTGCTTCTGGCCGGGAGTACCACTAGGGGGTGGCAATTGGCTGTCCGCCCCAGGAGGGGGGAGGGAAGCTGACATGAGTCCGCTGCGTATAGGAGTGGCTCTGGAGTACCAGAGTTATGGTCAACAGGCTTAGCAAGTGCCGTCTCGGAGGAGATGATAATCAGAAGCTAATTCTTAAAAAAAAAAAGACTAATGGCATAAGCTTGCTATATAATTACCAAGATAACAAGCAAATTAGCTAGCTACCACTAGCTAGATAACCAGTCAAGTTATCAGTTAAAATGACTGTCCAGAAAAACTGAGACTGCTACTGTTAGTTTGTAACCAAGACATCGGGAGCTCCCAGTCAGCAGGCTGGTCCTGTGGGAGCCAACACACGGGCATCGGTCGCGGGGACGTCCCGTGCTAACGTACGTGGACGTGCTGAAGACAGATGTGGGAGCTGAAAGCTCTTCGGAGCTGGCCGGGTGTATGGAGAACCGAGAAGATTGGAGACTCCGATGGAAGCTCGTCTGAGGACGACCTAGAGAAGACAGGGGTTTAAGATGTATGATCTTTTATGAAAATTCCAGAAAACTTTTTGTGTTTTATTTTATTAGGGTAATATTTAGAAAAAATCGATGTTTTGTTCTCACACATTACAAAATGCATAAAAATAACATACTTCCATTACAGAGGTTTGCTATCGTATGCTTACATTCCAGTATTTGTTATCATTGATACTGTGAAATTGGAGGATAATTAAACATCGATTGTGTCTTTGTTGGGCATAGGATTCTGTTGGATAAAAGTAAAATGTGTACATTAATTATATTACATTCAAAGACAAGAGACAAGTGCACACCCAATTAAACATACCAGATTCTTGTGGGAATGATCAATTTTGTATTTAGACGAAGACATTTTTATGTTTGATAGGGCCTTACTGCTTTAAAGACTGTCATCCACACAAGGCTTATGGATAACAGGTTTATTAGTGGCTCCGTTTGTTTTGAGACTCTGCCCTGTCAAATGTAACACCTTCCTAATTATATGTAAGTTTGGCAAATACTTACAAAAGCATCCCTCCTGGAAATCTTACTGAAGTATTTTTTTTTTTCTTATAAAAGGGTCAAAAACAAAGAGATTGAAAACAAAATGGTTCAACATCCAGGAGATGGTCTGATTGTGATTGTTCTTTGAAGCTCCATCTCTGGGTATGGACTGGTGTTAAATAACAGCTAGATTTGTTCAATGCATGAATGCAGGGCCTTTTCCCCCTACCTCAATCCCAAGCCGCAGCACTCAGCCAGATCTGCATTAAAACACCTATGCATAAATGAGAGCAAAAGCAACATTTTCCACAAAATGCTTATTATATTGTTAGCAAAAAAGATGCATTGTTCAGCACATTTTTACAAGCCAGTATGTGACACGGTTCCATAGAACCAGGAGCATGTCGCACAAAGGAAATTCTCAGAGGAGATGTTTTTATGGAACTAAAACACCATCAAAAGTATGTACATTTATGGCCTCCCGCATGGTCTAGTGATTTCAACGTCCGACGCTGGCAATTGGCTGTCCGCCCCAGGGAGGGGGGAGGGAAGTCGACAAGATGTTCGCTGCGCACAGGAGTGGCTCTGGGGTGCCGGAGTTACGGTCGTCGGCTTGGCGAGTACCGTCTCAGAGGAGACGATACTTCGCCTTCATCACCGCCGGTCACAGGGCTATGGCAGCAAACTATGAGGGAGGGATTGATCTGAAAATAGCGGGTGTAATTGGCTACTAAATTGGGAGAAACATGAGACAGGGGAGGTTTGTTGTTCGTGGATTGTGGTGGTTGTGGGATGTTGCAGTGATTTCTGGGATGTTCAGGATGCTCCTAATGCACACAGCATTTGCACACCAAAATTGGAATTGACTCTTAGAGTCGATCCCAAAAGAGTCAACTCTTTTGGGGACTCCCCACCACTACCTAATAGTGAAAAGTGTTATCTGTAGTTTTTTTATTCATTTGTTTGAGATTGAGAAGAACTTTTAAAAAGTTACATGTTAATGCAGATTTTTTAATGTGTTTTTATACAATAGTTTATTTAATTTTACTTTTCTTAAACATAACACCAAACAGTAACAACATACAAGAAATATATACAATAATGATTAGACATAATAAAATAGGACATAGTAAACCAAATAACAAATATATATTTTTAAATTAATTAAAAATAAAAAATGACTCAAAGATAAATGTGTCAAATCCACTGATTAATTGAAGGCTGCAAAAGGCTGCAAAACACAGACACAAGCCTCACAGCGCATAATTCACATTCATTTTATTCAAATGTATTCCTATGCTTTCCCCTTTACATAATTCAAAAAGTTATCCCATACCTTACCAGTGTCCCCTCTTTGTCCCTCCCTTCTAGCCAGCATCTGTTCACAAGAGGCTGAATCAAACATTAGATTCAAGCAGTCTTTGAATGTTGAGCCAGTGTTATTTTTCCAGAATTTAAGAGCCAATCTCACTGCTGATACCATAGCTATTATCAGAACCTTTATCTTGTGACTTGTCTCCCTTCAGACATAGTCTTGGTGACTCTGGAACTGGTTTTATTTATGTTGAATTTTAATTCGAATAACTATTATGGGTGTGAATAATTGTGACACATCTTTTTGGGGGAAAAAATATATAACATAACTTTTTTCTCTGAGCAGTAGTATTAGTATAAATTAATATAATTTCCAACTTTTTGAGAATATAATATAGGTCATTTCCTGTACTATGTTTTTTATACAGCCTTCTTTGCACATCTTTACTAAGGGTGTGAACAATCTTGGCCTATTCTGTATGTATATATATATATATATATATAAACCTTAAATCAAATTGCTTTAAGTTACCATTTTGAAAGTCAAATGTGTGGGTTGTGTGAGAATTTCTGTATTATGCAACTTTAAGAAGCAGGCCTTTAGGAAACAGAAATACTTGCTGGAAAAAACCAAATAGCCTTGGTGAGTAGCAGGAATAATGGACAAGATCTCTGATTCATCTAGTTAAGGAAAGAAAAAAGTAATGTAATTACCCTGAAATAGAGCACGGAGACACTGATATTTTATTGGATCCACTTTCCTGTAACTGAACAAGAGGGACTGTGATTTCATATCTTAAGCCTCTTGTTGGGAGTGTGGAAAAAGATAGTCACCCTCTAGGCAAACACCAATACCATTACTCTTGATGGATTTCTGCTACCTCAGATATTCTCAGTAGATGTGAAATGCCATGAGGTCTGATTCATGCATGATATGAGGTTCTAGGCCACGGATAATGGTTTTCCCCTAAAGAAGAATCCATTTTACTAATCTTTTTTGCTGTCTTAATTCAGAAGCACTACCTATGGTGAGGCAGTCTTTTCAGTAGAAACGTACTCTTCATCAGTTGGCATCGGCATCTATATTTAATGTAGTTTTTAAGAGTTTAAAGTTACATTTTCACATTGCTGTTATCTGTGTACAATAACATTAAACCCAAAAAACAATGTTTTATGTGACAGATAATGGTTGCAAAAAACAAAAAATTCAAACAAGCACCTCAATCATTATCTTGACCTATGCACTTCCAACACACAATGCTTTGATGCCTGCCAACACTACAGATGCCCGGTTCTAGTTTTGGGCCGGTATGCCTTTTATATAGCCTATATATATATATTATACCAGGACCGGGTATTCTGCAACCACTGGATGGGCAGCCAAATGGCTATTTTTGTCCCAGTTGATGCCTGCTACAGTACTGCAACCACTGGGCATGCTGTTTAGGATTCATTCAAACTTTCTCTTTGAATCAACAAGAGAATAGATTATTGTCAGTGCAATGCAGGTCTTAAAGAGTTCAGTAATTACTTTATATTAATTCATGTTCTCTAAAATGAACCAAATGAATTGTGCATCAGCACGAACAGTGTATCCCTGTTGCTCAAAAGATCATTGCTAAATTAGCCTACATAAATGCATAATGTATTTCTGAACATAATGTATATTCGACCATGCAGTGTTAGAAACAAGTTACAGACGGGCAGGAGGCTGACTTAATTGCTGCAACCACAGATGGATTGGACATAAAATTAAAAGGAAAATTACATCATTGTAACAGCCCATATAAGCATTACGAACTTGGAAGTGACCAGCTATGTGCTACAAACATGGCCACAGCTGAAAATTATGACATTTTTCAATGCAACAAATATTGTAAAGATGTTTGGCTGTTGGTATTTTCCTCTATCATTTAAACATATTCTACAAACAATTTATATGTTGCTCTAAATTTCTTGTCATAAAGTAATTCCATATATGACAATGCGGTGTAAATTGAATGCAGCAATTCATCAGTTCATTTTTAATGTATAAATTCCATTTTTTTTGTGCAAGTGACACAGTATGTGACACAGTGACACAGACACTCTGTATTGAATCATAGTCTCAGTGTCCTGTTCATACTACATTGTGAGCATGGGTATATAGTCACTTCCCTAGCATCATAGGGCTGTTTTGGTGCTTTTATCATTTTATTTCACTATTTTATGTGTAACATAATATTACTGTGCATATCTAAATAATATGCTCTGAAATTAGCTTCATGTTCATTTTGATGTTTCTGACCTATTCTGAAAATACAAATGATCTTTACAAATCTGGTCTAAATGTGCTTGATACATGCAGCCAATACATACTCCTAGGGCATTATGTTCTCATAGAAAAGATTGGGTACCCTTTCGTTCATCCCAAAACCTGAAATGGGAGCTCTACCTACACAAGACCATGATCTATCAAAAGAAGTAACTGGCAATTGGTTTATTGGCTAAGCACATCCCTAGAAGTTGGATGGACTCAGTTAGGCGTATAGTACCATAAAGTTATGAGTCCAAAAATTGAGTCTACCCTTTCATGCTAGAATGCTAAAAAGCTTCTGTATTGCTAGATTAGCTCCTCTATTCATACAGTACAAGTTTAATTCTACAGCAAAGTTTTGCAAGACTGTGGGAGTACTCTCTCCAGTTATTTTTTATAGGCCAAGTTGGGCCAAAAATGGTCCTCGCTTCAGCTCATGAAGGGATTCATATTAATATTCTGCCTCTGAAATGACCTCCAGCTGATAGTTATTATGACGTTAAAAACCTCTCTGTATCTGTGACCAGCGTTGAGAAAGAAATACACAATGAGAGGCCAGTATCAGTCCCTCTCTTTGTCTCGCTGGGTATTTGTTTGTCAAAGTGGTTGTCACAACCACTTAATCTTCTCTTTAAAAAAAAACCTTTTTCCCTTCTATGCACTGTGTGAGATTCTCCTTGTTTGGTTCCTCAAGTGACAGTAATTGGAAAATAGCTCCAGGCTTCCCCAGGGCTGCAAGCTCAAATGTCTCGTCTTGATTAGCGAGGGAGCTTGAAAAGTTTAGGACGGAACCGTCAGCTTCAACAATTTTCACATCTCCTGAGGGAGCTCATCTTCTCTCCCTGACCATGCAAACTGACCGTCACATTGGAGGGGAGAATGGTCAAGTGACAGGAACTGCCTTTTGCTCACATGGTGTAAGTGACTTTGATAGACAACGCGGAACATGTTTTTTTTTCTTCCTCCATGTGTGAATGCTATGTAAATGTCATTGAGAATATATGATGACGCGTGAGATTTGTGGACCTGCTTTATTTATTTTCGAACAATAACAGTACATATCATATTTTCTTCAAGTAAATTAGTAGGAATATAAAGAAGGAATGGCTGTACTGAAAGTAAAGTGGCATTGGAAATGGTAAATAGCATTGAATAAAACTATACGTTTATCACTGTAATGCTTGCAAAACCCCTTGGTTTTTACAAATCCCCCTTTAACTTTGATTTATGAATACATTCAGCTGTTAAAGTTTTCATAAACACCGTTTATGATGATTGCTGAGGTCGTCACACTGTGCGAAGACAAAAAGCCATTTAATTGTGTTAATTGTGTTGCATTTAATCAAAATTAAAGACGAATGTTGATTGAATCCACATGACAAGGCCGTGTAATATCTACCTTCTGGTGCAAAGCATTTAAATACTGGTATAGCAAAATGAAAGTGACATTTATTGCATGGGCCTTACTAATGGGGCTATGAAATGTTCCTTTAGACTGAAAGGTGCCAGCATGGATTTGGTTCACATCTCAATTCTGGGCAGAGGTTCTATGATCACTGATGCCTTCTGACTGGCCCTCCACAGTCAGTTGTTTTCAGGACCTGACCAGAATTTCAGGTAGTACCCAAAAGAGAACCATACTGAACTCTAGCCAGGAGTGCTCTTTTTTGGTTATGCTTCAGCAAGCACATGCAATGGCTTTACTGTGTACTGCGCAGTGTTTTCAGTTACTGTTTGATGGCAGAACAATCAAGGACAAATGAAATAAGAATATTTTGGCAGTATAATGAAAAATCGCAGAAAATGTTCCCCTAGATTAGATTACCGTGTTGTGTATCAGCACTAACAGTGTAGCTCAAATGATTTTTAAGATTAAATCCACTCCCCGCTTTCATCGGTAATGCACTCAGCACCTGCAGCCACCCCACCCCTCCCCCTCATGTCCCGCCACTATATTATATGAATTTCTCTTTATTACAGGCAAAAATAACATACTTTATTCATTTCAAATGCAATTCAAAAGCCATTTCGGCCATTTTCATGTGTACAGCAAATTGATAGCTATCCCTTTTGTAATATTTCAATTAAAATAAGCATGCATTGGAAAATAAAGAAATAAAATAATTGAGTTTAGTGCAGTGTAAGGTAATTCAATGGTCTATCTTGTGGATTACCTACCCATTGCCATTTCTGCTACGCCGTGAATGTTTTGTTTTATTTTTTATCCAGGTAACTTGGACAAAATGAACTCATTTAACTGCATTGGATGATTTAAAATAAGGTAATGGGTACCACAGCCTTTTATAGCTATGACAGAGATATTTTTTTTTCAAGAATGACTGATAATTTGCTGGCATGCAAAAATACAATGATATTGCACACTGGCGCATAAAATACAAAAATGAAGTGGAGACTCCATATCATTATCCACATCATTTGAATGAATTAACATATTTTTTGACAGATTCCTCGTACGTGATAAAACATGCAAATGACGTGTGCCTGAATTGTCCATGTTGTTTTTTTCTCTCATTGAAATCTTGTCTTATCACATTTCCTGAGACCAGTGACACTGCTACTGGCGTTGCTGGTTCCCCCTCTGTCATGCCCTGGTGCACATAGAACACTCTAGCATGCTGGGCTCTTGTTCCACTCATGACACTGTCAGAACACGTTCTTAGCCTCCTCATTGCCTTCATGCCACATCTCCACCGTCAGAGACCGGCTGCAATTCAAAGATTGTCTGTATCATATAAGATGGGGCTGCCACTGAGTATTTTCACTACATTGAGCATTGTCATAGCACCAGCTAATTTCATGTTTTCTTATGAAGATCTTTTGCTCTTGGAATAGCATAACAGAGACCAAGGATTTGTAACTTTGTGTAAAAATAGAAAAGCACATGGGTGTGTGGCAGGGAGCCCATGATTCTAATTTCTAAGGCCTGGACAGCATCTCAAGGCTTTCAAAATACCTCATGTTTCATTGTAGGAGTAAGACCCACAATCAGTTTAACTGCTTTGTACTTTTGACCTTGAAATGTAAGAGGCGGTTGTTGTATGTCATTGTTAAATTGTCCATTCATTACACCAACAGCGAGCTGTTGTTTTTTATGCCTTTTTCTTGTAAATGCTTTAGTTGAATGAACAATTTTTGAAATACTTTTTAATTGGTTTAATTGTATGCCTATTAATATTGTAATGTTCTAGTGTTGTCGCTAGTATTATATTGTTGTCTATTCCCCCGTACAAAGCTTCCATTGCCTCTCCAATCACCACATCTAAACATCATTGAACATTTATGGGAAGTTCTGGAATGTACAGTGCGGAGTACATTTCCACCGCCGTCATCTCTCAAAGAATTGGAGTCCTTCATGAAGAATGGTCCAATATCCCACTAGAAACTAAAAACTTGTACAGCATTCCAAGAAGGATTGAAGCTGTTCTGAAGGCAAAGGGTGTATATTTATATATTGTTTGGTGTTTTCAGGTGTGTCCATCACAGAAACAGCAAAATTATTTATCATGTCAAGGGGAACGGTGTTGGGTAGTGGAAGGTAAAGTTGAAGTCAAAGCTCAACTTTGAAACAGAGACAGATGGACACTGAACAAGATAGTTTCTAAAAACCACAAAACAACCACCCCAAAATTAACCAAAGAACTGAATTTACATTTACTAGATGTGTGTTGTGAGCTTCACATAGCTGATATTTATGGTAGGGCTGCCATTCCGAAAACCACTTGTAATCAAGGACAATGTGCAGAAATGCATAACCTGGTGTAATGAGCACAAAACCTGAATTTCTAAGCAGTGGAAGAAAGTAATATGGTCTAATTAGTTGTCTTTTACTCTACTTCTTGATGAGTTTATGTTTGGAGAAAGCCAAAGGATGTTTTCCTGTGTCCAACTGTTAAACATGGTGGTGGATCTGTTACGGTATGGGCAGCCATCTCGTGGGAGTCATTGGGTCCGATTATTACTCTGCATGGTAGAATTACAGCCAAGGAATGCAAAGCCATTTTAGGCGACCAGGTGCACCCTATGGTGCAAACATTGTTTCCTCAAGATGTTCTCATATTCCAAGACAATAATTCCCCCATCCACACTGTTAAATGGATTCAAGAGTGGTTTCATGAACACCAGGATGAAGTCAAACATCTTCCATGGCTTCCCCAATGACTAGATATAAACATCGTCAAACCTTTATGGGAAGTTCTGGAATGCAGAGTGTGAAGTAGATTTCCACCGCCTTCATCTCTCAGAGAAATGGAGGCTTTCCTTTTTGAAGAATGGTCCAATATCCTATTAGGAACAGTTAAAATCTTGTTTAACATATTCCAAGAAGGGTTTAAGCCGCAGGGGTGTCAAACTCATTCCATCGAGGGCCGAGTGTATGCAGGCTTTTGTTGCAACCAGTGCACAACACCAGGTGATTTAAATTAGTTCCCCTCCTTGGTTGAAGAAGGAAGCTAATTAGTGAAATCACCTGGTGTAGTGCACTGGTTGCAACAAAACCTGCATACACTCGTTTAAGTTTGACACCCCTGTTCTGAAGGCAACACGGGCCAAGTTACTTAATAATTCCTAAATATGCATATTGTTCAGTGTTTCCATTATTTTGTTTCACTTCTCTACATTTTGGCATAAAAAATCTTTAAAAAGGACATAAAACACATTGCAGTTATATTGAATCTGGGTCCAAAGTAAGCTTTGTTATTAGTGTACTAAGACATTATCTAAAGAAAACTTTTAATCACTGCTAGAAGAGGAGAAAAACTAATTTTAACCTTTTAACTACATACTGTATTTACCTGATACAGACCTCACCAAGGCACAATATATGTATTTAACAAGTAAGTGACAATATAAATTATAAGGAGCTGGATGGAGATGGGGAGGAGGAGGGATGTAGCAATTCCAACACGCATGGAGTAGACGTCAATGATTGCATTATATTCTTTTGTTGAATTGGAACTGAGAGGAACAGAGGTGTATTAAATATAATTTGAAGACATCCAGAATTTGCATCATTTCATGACCACACTCATTTCCCAGCAGTCAAATAGAGATAACTAACGCAAAAATAATTGTAAAAAAATGTATATATATATATACAGTATACACACATATGTATGTATATATTCATATACAAATCCCACACACTCAAACACTTGGAAAACATCAAATGTTTATTTTGGATATTTACTGTATTTAGAGGGTAAAAGTCATACACTGGGAAAAGGTTACTAATGTACAAAACTGCCTATATATATATATATATATATATCTGAGTGAAAAGCAGGTTACGTATTTTTTAAAGTTAAATAATACACTCTAGCCAATATTTTCATGCTATGTCAATTGCCTTGAGCATTTGTAATACCATTTCCCTCAGATAATATTTTCTACATTTGTACAAAAGATTCCATTACTGATACTCTCATTAATTATATAAGGTTTTTTTTAAAGACAAAAAAAGACACATACAAAAGATTTGTGATTTTCAAGGTGATTTTTATCAGCTGAACTTTATCAGTATAATTTAAATCCCAATATATATTTTTTATTATACCTGTATGTGCTCAGAAATAAATTGTAATGGATTCAGCGATAATGGCAAAGTTTATTTTCATATATCACCATAAAACAAAAAGACAAATCGCCAGAGTCACACAAACATATATGTGCACATATATTCATTGATAAATATGAATGATATTCCACACATGTAAGGAATCATCATTATGATGTGCCTTCCAAATGGCATAAGCAATGTTCCAAGTGTGCAGCTTTTTCTTAGAGACTGATTAAAGCACACGTTCACTGGGGAATTGGAGGGGGAGGGGGCTTCAATACAGTTTCTCTCAGACGTACTTTCTAAGGAAATCTTGCACAACGGCAGAAAATCAGGATTGATCTAGGAGACACCAGTGTCATTATACAGTCCCCGCAGGCTTGGCTGGAAGGCATTGTGCTTGATTGTCAAGGCCCTTTTTACCCCATCCCCATTAAGTGTCCTTGTTTGGTGCCAAGATATGGTTTGATGTTTTTTCCTCTCTGGAAGTGTTCATTTGATGGTTATCCTGCAGTGGTAATATTCGCATTGATCCCGACCACTTGCCCATCAGCCCGAGCTCGCGGTGACCTAATTGCCGTGCTCGTTCACTTTTTCTTCCTTTCATGCAAAACTGTCAGGACATCGGCGTGTTGTGTCAAATCATCACAGAGAGTCACGTGACTAGACCCTCAACAGAAGTTCACAAGAGCGGCCAATCCAAGGGCCAGGTCTTGTCTTTGCTGGACCGAGAGACCTAGAGTCCCAAAAGAATAGCTTACATACTGCACCGTGAGCGTGGGGAGTGAACAGAATCACTGTACTCTGACACTCGGTTTGTCATCATTGGTTGTATAATATTAACATTTCCTTCTGGCTTTCTTCCTCATTTGTAGATGTCTCCCACGTCTTGTCTCCCTTCGTTCCGACTGACAGAAATGTGTGAAGGTGTCTAGGAATTATATTTTTAGGGAATGATTTCTATAGATCTTGATGCTAAAATATTTACAAATAAGCATGTGCCTTTTGGCACCTGCTGCTGTTTCAAAGGAAATGACTCCTCACTGACTCATTGATGTACGTATAAAATAGTCCTGTATATTGGTACAGTTACATAGCAGAGCTACCATTGCTCTATTGCCTGACATGACATGACAGATCATGATTCTGTTGAACCTGGCAGCCGCTCCTCGCGGTCTCGTCTCTTCTCTGTCCTGACCCCGGCCCTCGCTGGTGGAACGACTTTCCGCGATCGGTCAGGACCGCGGAATCACTTGCGATCTTTCGCAAGAGACTCAAAACCCACCTTTTCAGACTCCACTACCACTGAACTCTGTCCATCTAACTAATTACCATCACCACTGCCTACGTGTTCAACACTATATACCCCTCCTTTAAAAAAACATTTTTACTAACCTTTTCCTTCCAAGTGTTACAGGTATGGTACGCAGATGCCTGCAATGATGTCTATTGCTGTATTACTGCACTGATCTCTTGCGCTAACTATGATTGTTCCTACCATGTATTTATGCACATCTTGTAAGTCACTCTGGATAAGAGCGTCTGCTAAATGCTTAAAATGTAATGTAAAATGCAGATAGACTTTGATAAACTGCAATTCCTATTAAATAAAAAATAAATATATCCTTTTTCAAATTGAATACATTTTTTCTCCTCCCATAAAATACTTCTGTCTTATGTTTTTTATTCCCCACATACACAACTTTACATTTAGCAATATTGAATATCATCTGCCATGTCATCTGCCAAACGGTTTGCTAAACCCCCAAGTTTAGTATCATCTGCAAATGTAACTATTTTGCTACTAACGTCCCGATCAAGATCATTTATGTAAATAAGGAAGAGCAGAGGTCCCAGCACAGATTCCTGCAGGACTCCACTGCCAACAGCACCTAGGTCAGATACGACCCCACCTACTGTTACTCTTTGTAATCTATTCTCTTATTGAACTGTTGCCATGGCTGGGAGTGTAGTGTAATGGTTAGGGAGCTAGGCTTGTAACTTAGAGGTTGCAGGTTCAATTCCCAGGTGGGGCACTGCTGTTGTATCCTTGAGCAAGGTACTTAACCTGAATTGCTTCAGTAAAAATATCCAGCTGTATAAATGGATCGCTCTGAATATGTAAATGTAAATGTGTAACCTAACACAGATGGAACATTGGTGCTTCCACATAATTTAGTTGAAATTAATTTAAATATGCTATTTATTTAGATTAATCATTAATTGTAGTCATGCAGGGCAGTTGTATGGACAAGTCATATCAACTCAGTGTAAATCATTATGATTTTGTATCATAGTAAAAAGAAACAAATCCTCCAGACTCATCATCCATCTAGTCTAATAGTCTTATCGAAAAAAATGATCAATTGCCCTTACTCCAAATTAGCATTTTCTGTATTGCCCTAGGTGTACCCTGTTCCATAATTATTATTTTTTTCTTTTTAAAACTAATGTGGTGCATCAAAATTAAGAGGCATGTTTTTCAAGGCCAATGTGCACTTTTTAGCAGAATAGGGTATATTGGATTTCAAGAAAAAAAATATTGTAGGGTGTGCGCAACCATTACTAAAATATTTTTGTCTTTTATCTATTGATCTTTTAAGCTCCAGCAGTAAAACCTGGTTCAATGTTCCATTAAATATATGAGCCTGGCATAAATTCAGATGTTGTAGCCCACTCTTGGAGCTGTCATTAATTTAAAAGCAATATCTGGATTTTATTTGCTATAACCCTCAAACTCTGAGTATGGGATACGCCTTTGCATAATCATAACCAACTCCCCCCTCCCCCAATAAAAAGTAGTTGACAGATTTTGATTAGATCCACATATCATTTCACCTTGTGATGCAGTCTGTGTTTCCTGTAACAAGTGTTGCAGATTCAAACACAATTTGCACATGCAAATAAGGTTTTATAGATTTCTGAAAGCGTTTCTAATTTGCACAGCTATGCAAATCATTGAGACGTATTACAAGTTTTGAATGCTGTGTGATCTGTACAGAAGTGAATTCATTTTTTTTCTGATTCAGACACATTTTGTATCAATTGCAACTATTTTCATTCTAATAAATCAGCACAGTCTGAACTCTTCTTGACTTCTGAACATCATCTGACCAAATCAAAACATCTGGAGAACAGAACTGTAAACACCAAGTAGTATTAGTCATAACTGCATACACATTATTGGCAAGCTATTGCAGTTAATCGGAACTAGTCAGGGCCAATCGAAAGAAACTAAATGAGCAGGAAATATGAGCATTGAGTATATCAAAGGGAAACTATTGTTATGGCACTTACAACATCTGCTTGTTGTAAACACTGTATTTGTAAAGTTAATGCTGAAGGACTGCAGAAGGACTTTACTTTGATGTTATGCTAACTGTCATAGGCTTACAGGGTCAATTCAAAGATATGACTGACACTATTGGTGTGTATGTATGTGTGCGTATGTCAGAGTGAGTGACTGTGACAGAGAGAAAAAGCCAACCCCCACTTTAGGAGAGATTGACCCATTGGTGGCATGTTAGTTGAGCATAACATTTTCATCAGCAAATCTGAATGTGGTTCTGACATCACCCTCCATGCGGGACCCCTTCATTGTGTTCTTATTTTCATAGTCTAAACCAGGGGTTAGGCAACCCTTGACCTGGATTTCGACAGATGTTTCTGGCTTTTGTTTCATCGGATTTTCTTTCCATCTTGGTTATACAGTATGCTCGAATATTAGACGTCTCAGCCTGAATATTCTGAATGGTGAACTGCTATTATCTCCAGTGTATGGTCACCTGCATTCATTAAGACTAATAATGAATCATATTATATAATTAAAGGTATGGCTGGAGCAAAAACCAGAAACAGCTCTCTGCCACTCCTGGACCAGGGTTACCTACCTGCCTACCTACTTTCTAAACTGTGCAAAGATTTCTTACTGGGCAAGAAATAAAAGGGACTAACTGCATAGCACATTAGTATCATATCCTCATCAAATTCATTTAAAAAAAATAAAAATGGATTGAACTATGCATATGGAAATGAATGAATATAATACATGAAATACTGTTACCATTTCCTCTGTCATCAGTCTGGGAAAAAATGATTTATTTTGCTCTGAAAAATCTGAAAGTGCGGTACAGTAATACAAGTGCAACGGGAATAGATGAATGTATAAAAAGGAGAAAAAGTCATTTAAAAACACAAGTATTGAATGCGGCATGCAAGGCAACATATTTTTCCAGCAACATGTATCAGCACATAGCCATAATCTTTTGCGCATAGCGGTTGGTCCCCTCTATGTTTAAATTCTAGTCATCAAGCAGTATTGCTGTGCCAGCACCCCCATGGCCAATATGTGGTGTGATGTGCAGGGTAATGTTCAGAAAAGCCTTAGTAAGCTGTAAACGTCAGGATGTGGATGCTTTGCCCAGAAAACGGGTAACAATAGCTTTTGGGTAAGAGAATATGCAGATATGTAGTCAGAGACTATTGTTGCCTGTACTGCAGGTCTATTTATTACATTTATTGTATTTAAAATGAAGTAAAATTAATAAATAAAGTGCAGTACCAATGCTATGAGTAATATTTTAAAAAGCCCATTTTCATTTCAAAACAGTACCACAGCTGCATTTCTTTTGAATATGATAATTGTAATATCATCACATGTTACTTGCTGCACATATGCCTTTATTGAGGATTAGCTACATTTTACATATTGTCCATCTATTCATCTGGACATTTACTAAAGCAATTCTAGCCAATGACCTTGCCCAAGGTTACAATAGCAGAGCTCCAGTCAAGATTCCAAACTGCAGCCTTCTGAGCCAGGATTCAATCAGCATTTGTCTTTAAATTTGACTTACAAATAAATGCAAGCGCTATTGCTGAACTCACAAAACCGTTTAATCAAAATTAAGGACAAATGTGGATTGAATCCGGTTCCCTAACCACTACAATACATTACAATATAAAATTAGATACATTTGACATGTTATGTATTTTGTCACACACAACACAAACAACAACAATGCATATTGATTCCCATGCTGGGATATTTCTTTCTTTCTCTGTCAGAGCTGTAGAAAGTCCTTTGGGTTTTGATCACAACTTCCAGCCGTTTCACAGGGTCTGCGTACACCTGACTTGAGTTCCAGTAATGGCTGAAGAAAAAAAACTAAAGAAAAAAACTGTCTCAGGTCAAATGACAGTGTAGAGAGAAATTTAAAACTAATATTGATAAATTCTGCTGTGTGGCAATAAACACCTTCATTTCTCCTCTTCTTTATGCTGTTGCAGCGCCGAATTACTCAGCATATGTTTCTTGGAAATGTTTTAGGGCATATATTATCTTTCAGATAGTCTGTCCAAAAGTATACATTTGAGCCTCTTGCTATATCCTCCTAGGCTCTACATTAATGCACAGAGGCATAATTGACTGTACACATGATCGTTTGGAGAATTAATGACTAGTCATTTGTAATATAAATTCTCCTCCATTATGGATTGGCATGATAAAATCCATGAGTGAAATGCAAAACTGGAAATGTGCAAAATGTTCGTGTTCATTGATTTGAGCAGGTGCAAAACGATTGATGTTGTGCAGCACACTTTGATCGTCTCGCTGAGCAACTCTTCCATGAAAGAGGATTTGAAAAATGCACTTTCATAGTTTCCAAATATCATATTTATTTCAGGCTAATTCCAGCATGCCTACAAGCTTCAAATGTGTGACCCATTTAAGTAAACAGATATTATATAAATATTTCAGATATTAAATACATAAATAGTGACACAATTTTTTATTTCTTATTTTTTTGTGGCCAAATAAAATGAATGACATCATAGGAGTGCAAGTTAATTTGAAAAGATGCAATGTTTTAAATAACGCAGTGTTTATTTGACAGAGGGGCTGGAAATCATCGGTAGCATGGTTTGGTTGAAACGGGTAATAATTTGCCAGAATTGCCTTATGAGAGTTCTCCAAATCAGTTAGAGCCACTAAGGTTAGCAACTTACAGATATACATATAACTACATATAATGTTAGCTAGCTACTGTTAGCTACCTTGTCTTTGTTTATGACATGAAGATGAAATACACACTGGAACTTATATCAACTAATAAGTTTCAGCTGACTTACCATCTGGGTGCTTGTAGTTTAAAAAAAAATGTGTTAGATAATGTTAGATCGCTAGAAGCATCAGATAGCTGGCTAACATTAGCTACAAGTGATCGCTAACTAGGAATTCATTATAACAATGCTGGTGTTGTCCTAGTGAGCCAATTTTAATGTTAGACAGAATCTTTGTTTTCTTTGTTTTCTAAATTGGTAGAACAGTTTTACTACAGAAAATTGCACTGAGGCTTTGTAAATGAACTTGCTAGCTATTTAACTAGCTCATTAACAAGAAATGTGTTTTGCACATGCAAGCCAGTGTAGTCTTTCTAGTTGGCTAGCTTGCTCTGATATTCTTTGTTGATAGCTGATGCTATCAACCAATCTCTAAAAAAATAATATTACCAAAATAATATTACCACAGATCATTTCTGGGTTTGTTTATTACCTATTGCCTTCCTGGTGCCAAAATATCTGGCTTGTGCTTGTGTTTTCCTGGTGACATATCTCACTGCCAGTTGTGAAGATTATGATCACAGAAGTGTTTATTTTAGGGTGGCATGATTGTCCCCCATATTTACATTAACATGTCCATGTGAATTTTCCATGGTTTAGAGCATGTCATTCAAAAGTCACACTTTACTTGAGCTATCGCCTATGCATAAAGTCACAAGAATTGGACAACAGTCATAATGAATGCAGTGATAAACTTTATTAGGCTACACATATTGACATAACAGTTTATATCACATGCCAAATTATGGCAACTGTGTAAAAAATTACAAAGAACCTTATGTCACCCATCACTAAAAAATGTTTATGATTCTACTCTCATAATGCCACATGCCATAATGCCTCGCAAGACATAAGCTGTTATGATAGCGTCAGAACACAACGACTGCATACTGTACATTTTGCCAGTGTTAGGTCATTTGTTATAAGCTGTCCTACACTGTTATAACTGGTTGTGTCAGATATTGTATCATGCCTAAATACTTATAGTTCAAGTAAACCTTGAATTAAAAATTGAATGAAGCAATGGTCTTTATGATTATGTTAATATGATGCAAGTTAGCATTGCTCTTATTGGCCAGGGCATAGTCCAGGCACCATATACTATACTTTTACTTAATTTTGCTTTTCTAAATCTTCACTTTAGCATGATGCGCAGAAAGGTTTTCCCTATTTTTTTGTATTGTCCATGTGATATGGATTTAATATATAATGGAATATTGTATTAACCATGTAATCCCCTAAAGAATTAAGATAAAATAATACAAATAAAGAATACCAGCATTTAATGTTTAGACATCATTACATATTAGACTTAAACTACATACAAATGATCAAATCTGGATAATATATATTTTTAATTATCAATGAAACCTATATTGGTGCAGTTGGTCTCTTTACAGCATATACATTATTGTAACAGGCAAATTGTGACAGCCATCCCAATCATCCTAATCTAACATTATACACAATGTTCTGAATAATCCATTATGATGAATAGGTTTACATAGTATGGTGAGGCATAAATAAACATTGAGAGTGTTAACAGCATGACTGAATAAGCAATGTTAGGCAGCTGGTCTAAAATGGAATATTGGTAGGACTGTATTGACATGGTCTTTTTTGAAAGGGTTCGAACTCATTGATTGTGTTCAACTGTGGACTCAACAAATTAGTACATCTTTTACATCCTATGGAAATTCCCATTTATGGAATTCCGCGTTCACTTCAGTGCTCATTCTGTTTGCATCATGTTTACTGTACTGAATAGGTTACATTTCGGTCAGATTTTGCAACAAATGACCTGTACTTAAAATTCTCCTGACTGACTGAGGAAGATTTCGGAACTTCAAATCAAAAGCACTTAAAGTTATTAAAGTTGTCCGCTAATTGAGTGCCCTTGGGTATATATGTTTCATAGTACTAGTGTCATCTCAGAGGCAAAAAGTGTAATAATCCCAAAGGTGTCAAAGAAAATAAGGTACTATTCATAGTTAAATGGAAAAAGCTTTTTCGTTTACGCAAAAGCAGTGCTTGGAAATATGGTAGTGGGTTGAAAAACGGCCTTGTTATTCTGCTGCATGTGGCGCATGAATCTCAGGGAACCTAAATAAGCACACATCTGATAATTTAAAGAATATGTCTACATGTCCAATAATTATGGATGTGTCATTTTGCCTGCTTGTTTTTGATCATGAACATGTATTTGCATGCTTTGAGAACATCCATTTCCATAGGGCCATGAGAATTTTAAAAGTGGGGGAAATGAAGCAAACCATCTCTTCCCCCACCCCCCCTCCGTTCATTATTATACCAAGATGAGAAGCCAGTTTTGAAACACTGCTGGAATGCCAAGTGTCTTATCGTCTCTGACGGAGTCTGTTCTTATAAAACTCCAGAGCTCCCAAGGCACATGATGGTAAGGCGCTGCACTTCAAGGTGTAATTTCATCCCAAATAAGGTGATGTTACCATGCAAAACTGTGGGTTGAATGAGACACTGCCTTTGAGCAGAGGAAATCAAGGCGATAAGAAAGGAGCTGCATCCAATTATTGCACCTGGAAAAAAGAAATGTGCTCGACTTTGTGGTGTCATCTTCATAGCCACTATTGTAAATTGGGTTTGGAATTATGAAGAGGTTTTCCAGGGGGTACATTTCACTGGCAGTTTGTGTGCATGTTGCTCTTACAGTGGCAGGCGTTTTCTTTCTGCTCGCCAGACCTACATAGAATTTGGAATACGTCCCAATTCACAGATTGCTAACATAATGACACCAACACTTCTGATGCTGATGATGTTGATGATGATGGTAATGATTCCTTAAATTATATAATCAAAGCATACAGTATGTTGCATGGTGTATGAACATAAAGCTCAATCAATCATTTTAATTGTATTTGTTGGTAATTATATACGAAAACCTTGTATCATAATCAACATGGTAACATCACTAGTTTGGTGTGAGATATGCCTTTTAATTCATTTTATATGAATTGACCTTCAAACCTGCACATTGCTCATCACAGACAGAAATAGTACATTTGCAAAAAGTTACTAACCACTTAAATGCACCAGCATGATACATAGCAGGAAGAATAGTACATGTCATTGTTTGTATTCCTAAGGAAATGCTATATCACAAATAGAAAATGATATAGATAATGCATGATATCAAGGACAAGCATTCAGAGATTAGAAGATGTTTTATTTCACAAATCTGGAAGTAAGCGTGATCAACTTATGAGATCTGAGAACTTAAAACCCTGTCCGCACCATGAGCTTCAAAGCCGTTTAATCATTAATCTATTCATCAGCCACATTTATATCTTTAAGAGGCTGGCTGTAGGGCACTTACTGTATATAGATTAAATTTAAAAAAAATATATATTATTGAAACCAGTTTGAGTTAAAAACAGTGATGTGTAAATCAAATTGTGTATTGGACATTTCATTAACTACAGTCAGAAAATATCTACTTTCAAATATATATTTTTGTTTTGTTATGTAAAGACAGAGATACACAGTTCAAGCAAGGTACACAGAATGACATATTAACACTGTCTTAAATCATAAATAAGTCGAATTGCAGTATTTCCATTCTTAGATAATTAATTTGTTCATCTTTATATACCACCAACACATTCGAATGGCACAGATTATTTAACACAAAATCCAAGCTGTACAACTGCGTGGAATGAGATCCCTCTCAGATGGAAATGACAATAATTCACTGTGTGATAGATATGGTAAACTATTAATAAAGCATTGACTTAAGGACATCTGACTTAAGGATTTGGCAAGATAAATATATCAATTATAAAACAGCAAATTCAACTGGATGACATGTATGTGTGTGCATGTATTGTGCAAATCCAATCCCAATACTGACAGACAGTATTACGGATTCTTGTGGTACTGTGGAGTCACCTCCCTAAAGGTGGATATAGCCTGGAAAACAATTCTGCATAATATTCAATTAACAGTATTAGGAACTGTTTATAAAGTAATACAAATACATACAAATGAAGTGTACATAAAATAATACATTTCTCAAAGCTATCTTTTTATATCTTTTATCCATGTTTTGCTTGATTTTTAATACCCAATTTTAATTTTACAATGGGTCTCCCTCCACAACATCCAGAGGATCCGACCATTCCTCACCCAAGAGGCCACTCAACTCCTGGTCCAGGCCCTGGTTATCTCACGTCTGGACTACTGCAATTCCTTGCTGGTAGGCCTTCCGGCCTGCGCCATCAAGCCACTGCAACTAGTCCAGAACGCTGCCGCTCGTCTGGTGTTCAACCAGCCAAAGTTCACCCATGTCACCCCTCTACTTTCCTCTCTGCACTGGCTCCCATCGCAGCACGCATCAAATTCAAGTCACTGGTGCTTGCTTTTCAAGTGGCCAGAGGTACTGTTCCCCCATACCCATTTACATTTAGCAGACACTCTTATCCAGAGCGACTTACAAGATGTGCATTAATACATGGTAGGAACAATCATAGTGTCTGCTAAATGCTTAAAATGTAAAATGTAAATGTCTATTGCATTGCTACAAAGTCCTCCATGAATTCACAAGGTTGATAAAACCTCCCTGGGCGAGGCTACAGCCAATCATGCACTGGCGTGTGTGACTGCCAGCCACAAAAGGCTAGTGCTTTACCTGGAAGCTCCACCAGGGAGCACATTTCATTGAGAGCTTTCTCGATGATCAAATGATGTCACGTCACAGCAAAATGCATGGATTGAGCAAATGCAGTGGACTAATTCTTTTTTTTTTGTTGAGGACAATCATTTGCTCCGGTGCTATGGTGAATGAAGCCGACAGCAAACCCATAGAGAGAACGTCTAATCAAGGTCGCTTCAGCAAGCACTGACATGTCATGCAGGGACATCTGATATATCACCCACTAGGGATGACCACCAGCAGAGAGCAGAGCGGGGTCAAGCTCTTATGCAAGCAACCTCTCACCTTTGCCAAGTAACCCATAAATTGTCATTATCTTCAAATAAATGGTATTCCAAAATGTCTGCCTTTAGACAAATGGTCCGTCCTCAATTCCTGCAAGAAGCTGACAGATAATCACTGTAGTGTTTTAATGGACATCCAAATATGCATCGGTTTCCATTTGTGCACACCTGTACCTCGCAGCTATCACAATCCCTGGATCCCTGACTCAGACTCAGTCTTCTAGTCTGGTGAAGCATTTCTTAGATAATCACATTGCTTAATCACATATATTTGATTTCCAATAATGAAGTAACGGGGCTGGTCCGGCCGATTAAGATTTCATAAATGTCATCCCATTATTATATCTCATTTTATTTCGGAACGGCACAATCAAGCTCACCACATCCATGAGCACACCAGTGGCATCAATTATGAGATGTGATTATCGGTTAACTTGGTCACTGAGTGGAGACAAGGAAGAGTCCACCCATCCCTACTGTTTTATGTTGTGCTGTTTGAAAAAAGGCTCAGCTCTGTTTCCTGCAGTGGCCTTTAACTGCATTAAAGAATATTGTAAGATCAGTCTTGTGTGAAATTACAGCTTATACTCAATGTCAGACCACTCACACAAAAAAAGAATCTAGACTGATGGGTAGATACACTGTGCAATGCAAACCAGTTACCAAAGACTTCACCAAAAGTCCATAGAAAACACTGCTATAAATGAGTGAAAAATATAACTAATATTGTATTAAATCTGACAACATAATTCTGTGTGTGTGTGTGTGTGTGTGTGTGTGTGTGTGTGTGTGCAGACAAAGCTCATGTGCATGACAGTGTGTTTGTGTATGCGCAAAGTGCATGTGTGTGTGTGTTCTGTGTGAAGGTAATCAGTAGTTTATGATTTGCACATTTCTTGGGGTTTTTCAGTTGCTTATGAAAGAGACGTTTTTTTCTAATTTAGTAGCCAATTATACCCTCTTTTCATGTCAACTATCCCCCCTGTATTTTGAGCTTGCTGCCGTAATCCTGAGACTGGCAGTGACAAAGGCGATGTCCGCCTCCTCCAAGTCAAGTCGTCAACTGTAACTCCAGTACACATAGAGACACTCTTATATGCAGTGATCTCAGTCGGCTTCCCTCCTCCCCCCCTTGGGGCGGACAGCCAATTGCCACCCCCTAGCAGCCAGAGCTGAACCAACGCGGCCGGTCGCAGTGGGTAGCATGCACCCCGGTCAGATGCTCTTACCGTTACACCACCGTTACGGGACGCCTTATAAGTGCTTCTTATTACATAATTTTGTATATCGTCACCTTCTTAAAATAATGGCCTAAATCATATTTTCAAGTTAAAAAAAAAAAAATAAACTGAACCAAATATAGAATATATGATATTTATTAATCATTTCACACAAAGAGGTTATGACAATATATCACTATTGACATACAAATAACGCTGTCTGTCAATTATGTAACATAAGAGGATTAGATTACTTAGGCCAATTTACGAACATGCCGTTGCGATTTAGGCAATTTTAAACCTGATTTAGGCCAAATTACTTCTGGAGTAAGTGACTTAGGCAATATTACAAGCTTTCAAGATGGCGGCTGCTTGCCTAAGTCACATTGTCTTGTGACTTAGGCAAAAAATAACGTACACTCTTGACGTAGGCCATTATACTACGGAACAGCATGATATTTTCAATTAAGGATGTAGGCAATTTTAACAGAGGTGGCCAGCATCATGAAGAGATGACAAAAAAATAATTTTCCTCAAAAAATGACTTAGGCCATTATTTTAAGAAGGTGACGATATGATCATTTGTTATTTTCAATAGAACAATATGATTTATTTCCTTGATCAACTGAAATTACATAGACATCACAGAATTGTTGCTCTTCTTAATCATGACTCTTCATTAATGTTATGACAGACATCAATGTTATTTAAAGACACCACTGATGACATCCAGAGTTCCTTAGATATGGAAGCAAACTGTAGCAAAACTTTGCGCATATGTTATCTTATTATTATCATCAGGGATGCTGAAATAAATAACAACACATCAGGTAATCTGGAAATTGATTAAAATAGTGATTTAATTAACATTTAATTAATTAACAATATATGCCATTTAGCAGACGTTTTTATCCAAAGCGACTTAATGAAAGCGAACATTTTTCAGTACATGTGGCCCCAATAGGAATCAAACCCACAACCAAAGCACTGCCAGCGCTATCTACAGAGCCACACAGAACCACAATTTAAGACAAACATACTGTATTTCTGTCTGAATTTAGCAGTATTTGAAAGCATGTCTCATGTTTTTGGCTAATGGTTCACAAATGTAATGAATGCAGAAATACTTGGCAATTTATACAGTTCTGCTTTGCACAGCTGCAATGGGCTTTAAGAGCAACACTCTAGATAGGACAACAATCACAGGCCACTCCTCACCAGGAGAATATAACCTGAGGTCTTTTTTATTTAAATGCTTTGCAGATGTCCTTATCCAGGGTGACTTACATACAGTAGCATACATTTCTCACCTATTTCACATGTTTATTCAGCCGTATATTTACTGAAGCAATTCAGGTTAAGTACACTGCTTGAGGGTACAATGGCCATGCCCCATCTGGGAATCGTGAAATTATAGTGATTGCTTGTTGATCCTGAGGGGAATGCAGTGATTCATATATACAAATTGCAAAAGCATAATTGATATAGAGGGATAGAGCTTGTTATGTATATAAGTTCACTGTGGACAGTGGTTGTGTATGCTCTTCTGGTTATAAAAAAACCTCGGTTTTTGGTGGAGAAAACCATCTCTTGTCGGGAACCATGCCTTGTGGATTTTAGATCTGTATGTTTGACTCCCATTGTCATTTTATTGCATATAATGCTTTCAAAGAAATCCACCGTCTTAATTTTCTTTTCCCATACATTACACCGCCCTTTATTTACTGACTTGACACGGGTGCTCTCTCTCGCCAATGCTCAAGGCTGCTAGTGACATTCTTTTATCAATTAAGAGGACGTATTGACGTGGGAGATATTTATTGCTTACTCAAAGCCATTTGATTGAGTCATTTGTAAATTATTAGGGCATAAACAATCCAGCTTAGCAATGCCAGTTGGTAATATCAGGGTCATCGGTTTTTATCCTCTCTTGACAGGAAAGGTATTTTATTTAATTAAACTTCAGTTTGGAGCCGTGCGCAATACACCAAAATTATCTACATCAATTTATACAAACTGCAGGGTTGGGTGAGGAGAACTCCTCGGGCATAACTATGCGTCTTCTGCGTCATTCTAATTCACACCAGTCAAAGATTTCCTCACAATGGCAGTGTGCCATAATGAACTGGAAACAGAAATATATAAATAAAGCTGTGATGAAGAACATCCCTAGTGCCGAGACAATAACGACCCGTTTACTCCACTGGCAAGATGCAAAGGTCATGACCTCTCAGAAGTGTGACGAGAAGCCCAGAGATCAGATATTCTATCTAGTTTGACCACAGTACACAGCACACTGTCAAACAGGGCAGACCTGAAGCTAGACTGCTCCATTCAGACAATTCAAGCCTTCTTGAGGAAATATCCTTAATACATAAAAACCTCATTGATCCCTTTGTTAAACTCAATGTCAAACGTAAATCAAAACTGTATGTTCCTTCAGGAAATTGGTAATACAGTATTATACTCAATAGAGATGAGTATAAACACTCATCTCTTTGGTATAGAATCCAATTATAGTTCTTTAAAAGAGAACAGAGGGCAGGACGTGAGGATGAGTTGAGTTTTAGGTTGCTTGGCTGTGGCTGCAGCACATGTTTCTGTATGAAAATGGATACCTCTTGCCCACTACTAACATGTAAAGATGGTGCACTGAACAGTTTTGAGGATAGTAAGGGAATGAACTGACGGTACACCTGTTTCACTACATCAGCTTTGAACAATTTAATTTAATGTATTTTCTTCAAACTCACCAGTCTGCGCTGAAGCACTGCACAAGCTTTGAGTAGGCTACGCGTCATAAACTCCAGGCGTTCACTACTAGTGTCACTGAGTTTACTAGCATACTCAAAGGGTTTACAGTACACAACACATCTAAGACGGATCTTCTTTTGTCCCTGGGTCTTCCAGGCCACCCTGTTATGTCTTTCCACTTATCATGCCTCCATTGTTTGTCACAGCAGGTCTCTGTGGATGAATAAGGTAAACACGCGTATTCCCCTCACAGTTCAATCATCTTAATGCTCCTGTTCAACATGATTTCACAGACACATTGGGACTGTCTTGTTCCACAACTCTCTAGCTGCTACTTTTATGCTTCTGGGAAATAGTGGCAGGAACATTCTTTTAAACATTGTTATTCTTCACTAGCTCTCGGCTGTCCTTCGACTCTTGTTAAACAATTCAGACTTACCAGAAATTAAGTAATCACAGCTTCTAGGCGCTCACAAGAGCTAAGTGCATGCCATGAAATTAAATAAATTACATGTCAGTATTTGACAAAATATAAGCTACAAATCTTTAAATACAAATGATCCAGGATTTAATCAACATTTATAATTCGCTTTGACACACAATGAAATTCAACTTTTGATTGACCCCTGGCTAAATTCATGGAATTAGCTAAATTATGAGAGTGCGCATTCTGCAAGATTGTTGTACAAACGCGCCCCTATAATCATTATGAAATTACCATTTTGAGACAGAGATTTTTGCATTACAAGTGAGTTTACTGGAGGTGAGGAGCAAAAACTGAATTCACACTTACATTGTTTTTATCTTGGGCATGGTAGATTTTTAAGTAAATAATATTACATTTGCTGTTGTGCCTAGCTGCTAAAATTGACTGAATTAGTTATGCTTAATCTGATCAAATAAATATTTGTTTATCAAATTTATTCCTGTCAATATAGATTCACCAATTGTTATTCGTGAATCACCGCTGAGCAATCCACACCTGCACAAGGAGCACTGTAACCAAAGCCAGTGACATTACACTGCAGCCAGTGACATTACTCTCAATAGGACCAAGCTAACACCAATCAAAGGAGAGACTTATCTTCCACTGATGACAACTGCTAGCCTATGGGTTCCTGCCATGCCTTAATTCCATTTTAACATGAGGAACCCTGGCTGACTTAAATCCACTCGTACGGTATCCATTTTAGAACTTTCACAGGTCTCAGGCATCAGCCCTCAAACCTCAGCTAAAAAACTTTGTTTAGAAAGATGACTATGATTGTAAGAGGTTAAAATGAGATTATGTAATCTAGGATGAGGGCGGACGTAATGTAAAGTAAAGGCTTATTGGTTGAGGTATGATTGGATAACAGAGCTTGAGCTATGCCTTTTTGGTTAAGGTAAAGTTTGAGGTTTGAGGGCTGACAAATGATATCTGAGGATGTCCTAAATAGGACATTGTACGATCTACATACCTATCAGGAAAAAAAACTATTGTGGTCTTCCACTGTAAGCCTTTTAAATTAAGGCTTTTTACCAATGGCAATTGATATAAAAACTGTATGCATTTTATATCTACTGTATATTCTTTATATATACTGTATATATATTTTTTTTTGTTTTACAAATGAGTACAATTTATATCCAATATATGTGAATATAACAAGAAATATACATACAGAAAGTAGTTAATGCCCTCATGTTTGGAACACTAAATGCTTTGTTAAAAGAACAAAATAGATCTTGTCAAATTCGATATGCTGAAATGTAATTCTCTGTGAAATGTTTTGTGCCTTTTTTATGATTGGGGTTTGACTCGCCTATTAAAACAACAGCAATTCATTGTGCTTGGGGATATGGTAATATGCAATTCTTCAGTGGTGTGTTTGTAATGTTTTCAGCTTTTAAAGCAATATTCATCCACAAAACACAACATAACATGTACAGCTGACATTATTTATTGATAAAAAGCAATTATACTCACATTAGTCATTGTTGAACTAAATTAAATTAAACAGAAATATACCTGAGGGTTGCAATCCTCTAAATTGTTGTAATGATTTGATTAGTTCCGGTCAAACAGTAATAGGGTACCCATGAATGAATAAATTGGAGAAACATGCAATCGCCACAAACACACAATCCAATAAATGAAGAAAACATATTGAATTTCACTTATTATATTTAGGCTCTCTCTCTCTTTCTCTTTCTCTCTCCCTTCTCTCTCACACACACAGGGACACACACACACACACACACACACACACACACACACACGCTGGAGAAAAGCTGGCTCAATGTTGAGTCCACAACATTGCTTTCTTGAAAATGAGACACTGTCTAGGATTTTCACATTGTTCTGCTAAATTGAAGGAAACCATGAGAAAGGATAGATATTGGCTTGTGGTTCGAGGCCTTACAATACTACCCTCAAGGTATGCATTGAAGGAAAGGGTAGGTATGCTGTAGGAAAAATAAATATCCTTGGAAAAGAACAGTAAATTACTGGTATCAGGTTGCCATGAAGTTACTGGGTTTTTTTTTTTGCTTTCCATATTTACTGCATGAACTACTGCCATTCCTAACATTACAGGGATCATTGAATAAAGTGACACAAAATAAAAAATGTGGAAGGTTTGATTGGATGCAACAATTTAATCGTTAATCATTTAAAGGCAATTATGTATGATGCATGACTGCTGTGTCCAACCCTACACTTTTTTTTTTTTACATGTAATATGGGCAAATACAAAATAAAAATTGCTTGATGAAGATTGAGGAGCAATATTTTTTATTTTAAGTACTTTTTGAGAAAATTGTTGAAGCCAATCACATCAACGGGAGACGTGGCTGCGAGCATGAAATGCGTCACGTCTGCACTTGGAGCATCTCCCATTTCAGTTCATCAGGGGTAAGTCACCATTCATTAGTGAACTAATCCACCACTCTCTTTGCCGCTGCTTCACACGTTCTCTGGCATTCGGGTGGCAGCGATTACACGTCTCGCCAGTCAAAGGAGCCTTTCGTGAGCATGCATTTATCTTGTGGACAACTAGCTCCAGTAATTCAGGGGATGTAGTCCTTGTGCTCTTTTCCCAACAGTGGTCAAAAAACACTTGTTTAAACACAATCTTTAACCCAACTGTGACGGAACTATTGATTCCTATGCCAACTTGGACACAGCACATGGTTTCTATCACCATAATAACTGTAAAACAAATATGTCCAAGAGCAGTTATAATTATAATTGTCTATGACTGTTCATTAACTTAATAAAACAACTGATCATTTTTGTTAAAGAGAGAGCAATAAATCACATATTATCTCAGGAAGCACCCTTCTCTAGCGCAACATTGCTTGCATATAACCCATGTACACAACTGGATATTTGCTGAAGCATCTCAAAGGAATGAAATTTGCAACCTTCTGGTTGCATGCCCAGCTCCTTAAACACTACTCCTCCAAAATAGAACCCTTTGTAACAGAACTGGCACAGATCATTTTGTTTCGATTAAGGAACCGAGCACAGCCCTGGTCCCACAGTCAAAAATAGATTGAAGCAAACTAGTGACAGGTTTTCAGGATAGTTTCCTACATGGAAATAGAAAAATATAGTGCTAATAATGGGTTAAGGCTCAGCACAATATATTTCACTTCAGATCATTTGCTGTGCCACGCTTCAGAGAAAATCCCTCCTTGATGTTCCGGCAACAGCACAGCAGATGATTTCATTTTTGCTTCGTGAGAAGCACCCACACCTTAGGCACACACATCTATGTCATCTTTACCAAGTTTTTCCATCACCTGGGAAATGTTATACCACAGTCATCCACATCTGTCAGGAATATTTGACATGCTCTGTCAGGGCAAGTTGTCTTGTTGTGTGTTGCATTTTTCAGAGTTGGAAGTCCCTATGTATTTCTGGACAAGTGGCACATTCTCCCATAAATCCTTCCTGACACGGTCATCTCTTCACCTGCAAGGTATCATCTATTTGCAAATGTACCATATTTTCCAGGAAGTAAACTTGTAATACATGTGATACAAAATTTGCAATTCTAGGTTAAGGACACAAAAAAACACATTGTGGTACATTAGGTTGAATCTGGACCTGAAAATTCTCAGCATTAAACTTGCCTCAAGCCCTATGTTGTCATGGTAACCATTTACTTGTGGGGGTTCTGACCCTTCTCCAAAAGCTGTGGTGCCAACGTTTCTGACGTAAGCAGTCTCTGTTAGCAGTAAAGACGGTGAACATCTGGATGGTACCTCATATGGAACATAATGGAACAAACCTCAGTGGCCTCAATTGCATAGTTATTGTGGGGTGTGCTGCTTCACATTTGAGCTCTTTATTTAAGGCAATCCATGAACTGGCAGAGACCGGTGTAGCACACATACTGGGGTCTTCCACATTCGGGTCTCAGAGACAAAGGGGAGACAATTTGGCACCCAGCAGGAGGCCAGCCACCACAATGGCTCCCCTTACTGGCTCACCAGGAGATGAGCCAGGGGAGTTACCATAAAGAGCATATGGCTGATCTGGGGAAACAATGGTGAATGCAATAGGGTCATGATGGCGGCGCCTCTGTAGGCCACCGCTGTCAGCTGCCTCGGGAAGGGAGAGGCGTCGACCACGGGATACACACCCCTCCCTTTCATGGTCATTCAGAGGCAGGGGGAGTCGACAACAGGACACACCCCTCAATGGCATGACCAATCAGCGGTGGTCACCATGGGATACCAGAGAGCTGAGCAGACAGAGCGAGACCCACGTGGGGTAGCGGCAACTTTGAAGTTTTGCCTTAAAAAATATATTAATTTTTCACTGTACAGGGTTACCTTGCCAACAAAAGTGCATGAATCAATAAGTACCAGGACTTTGTTCTAATTATCGATTAGGATTTCCCCAAGCGTATCTGTCCTGAAGGACAATTTGCGCATCATTCTCTGCTGCTGGAAGTACTCCAGGAACAACTCATCCAGCTGACCCGGGATGCATGGAATGCCCTGTTGTCTGACCCCATTATATAAACCAATGTTTCACATACCATTACGTGGCATCCGCTGTCTGTTATCTGCTTCTCCTTTTTCCTTGTTTTTGCCTACTTTGAGGTCACCCCTTTGCATTAGTTGCCATTGTGTGTTTAGTAACTATATAGTGCCGTAACTAGAATGAGTTATTTCATAGATTTCCTTAGCGATTGTATTAATAAACGTTCTAATAATTAACACTTTTGTTATCCTGTCTTTTGTTCTGCACAAATTGGGATCTACTCGTTGCTGTCGCCACTAAATAAATATTGGATACGTGTACATTGATGCGACCCAAGCGAACATCACTACACCGGTTTCAAAAACCTGGCAGCTACATTTGGGAGACCTTTTGTTTGTAACATGTTAGTGGGTCACCCCTAATGCAATACTAACGATTTACGTTTGGAGAGAAAAGCAAATGAGTTTCTCCTGACACGTGCAAGGATGAGGCATCTTTTCAGAAATTGCAGACAGCCAAGTTAATAAAAGCTTCAGTCATGCAGAAAGATGCTTCCAGATTTTCATAATACAGAGAAAACACAATTTACATGATACATTGCCCAGAGATAATATCTTCCTGCCACGGGAGTGGGTTTGTCCCTGTTTTTTTTCCCTCAGATGTCTGACAGCATGCATATCAGAACATAGACAATGCATGCTTGAATAAAGCTAAAGGTTAAATTTAAAAGTATATAAATGGAATGTGTACCTGTGCCGCATTGATCAAGCATTATATATGCATTATTTAATATTTTGCTTTTGCCCCATGAACAGGCCATTTAGTCTAATTTCCTACTATAAAGAATATCCACTACTGCATCAAGCCTGGACCTACCTGGAGTGCCCCAAGTGCTTCTGCCTCCATGACCTTGCAAGCTGTTTCCATGCACATGACCAACTCTGTGTCTGAAAAAATCCTTCCTGATGCCTGCAGAATTGACCTTTAACTTTACTTTAAATTTCTACCTGTGCCATACAATTCTGCGAACATAACTAATCTTTAAAAATCTTGGCAGTTCACTTTGCTAAACCATTTTATGAATGTAAAACCTCAATCATATGCCCACTTAATCTCCTTTTGTAACATTTAAATAGATTAAGCATATATATTTTTGTACTTTTACCATTCATACCAGGTACCAATATAATTGTCTTTCTTTGTAGTTTTTCAAGAGGTTCTATATCTTTCTTGTGATGTGGTGCCCAGAACTACACACAGTACTCTAAACAAGGTCTGACAAAGGCATTATATAACATCAATATAACTTAATTTGCTTCATACGCAATACTTGTTCCTATGTAGTGTATCCCAGCATCCTGTTGGCCTTTTTAACTGCTACAGCACATGGCTCAGATGCAGATAGAACAACTACAACTCCCAAGTCTTTTTAAAAATGAACAAATTATAATATATCTCCTCCAATAATATGCTCCTGTCTTATACTTTTATTTTCCCACATGCATAACTTTACATTTAGCAATATTGAATGTTATCTGCCATGTTTCTGCCCACTTCTGGATTTTGCTTAAATCATCTTGGATTATTTTAGTCAATTTCAAACTGTTTGCTAAGCCCTCAAGTTTATGTACATGCCCCAGAACAACTGCTGACAGCTGAAAGGAGAAAATACTGCAGCTCTGACATACCTTGCAAATAATCATAAAGTTTAATAAATCGAATATTCTCTTTGCTTGATGCTTTACACATTGATGCTTTACACATGTAGAAATGGTCTTTGACTTCAAGGTGTGGCACATTAAAAACATACTCCGTTAGAAAAACAACAGGAGCACCTCCATCATCAAGATCATTCTAAATCAGGTTGGATATACTGTAAGTTCTGTAGCAGTTGGGCTGAATTGTGACAATGTTATTGGTGGCTATACATGGGGTAACCTGCAGGCTTGACTGAATTCCACACTGTATAACATACCAGGTTATTCCCACTTTTGTAAATGTATTTGTAATGTTGCTGCAAGTCAATAGCTGATGCCAGAAGAATAAAACAAGCCTGTATCGGTCCCAAAAATGCGATTCGTGAGCCTTCAATTTTGTTTTGCAGTCAGTTTCATTTGCGAAAAAGAAATCATATTTCATTTTTTTTGTTTTGACTTGAACTTGAACTTGAATCTTTTGAATTTGGAAAACCGTTACACCCCTAATAAACAAGCATAATAATACATAAAACATTTAGCATTAATGGACGCACAATTTGTCAATTGCAGGTCACCTTAAATCTACTAAAAGGATATGAAGGAAAAACAGACCAACACTATTGATCTACCAATCTGCCCCAGTGCTGTAATCTAATGCCATTTCAAATTCCCCCCATTTTCAAGTAAATTGAACCAAAAATCTGAATTCCCTTGTTGTCTAAAGCTTAGCAAGCCTGGATTCGCTCGCCAGCCTGATTGTTTTGACAGAGCCATTCATTCAAGAAACTTGTTAATGGAATATGGATGCAAAGCTCATGGTGTCTTATATATGGGGGAATGATTATGAGCATACTATAGATTATCTATTATGTCACAGTACTTTAAATTAAAAAATACTTTATGCCAATATATATATAATAATTTAATATGCACATAGGAAATGATTGAAAGTCATAATTCAGCACTTTAAGTGTTTATTTTCTTGAATGACCACTGCAGCATTTTTAATGATAGGTGCTGCAGTACTTTCCGTATGAAATGCATTTTTTTTTTACATTGGGATTCGTGGACTAAAAGTTATAGTATATACAGTAGTTAAGGTTTCACAATACAAAGCTTGCTACTGCTTGAAGGAGAATTAATTTAGAATTATTCACATGACCTTCCACCACAAAATACAAAAGGAGGTGTCGTCACATTGATCACATTTAATAGTATAGCACTGTCAGAGCGGACTCTGCATTGAGAGTCTGGTTTTGGACGTGCATTTACTGACTGCAAAAAGAGAGAGCTCACAAAATGACTCTTCAATTGCAAATGCAGTCCTGACACTGTAATGGGTCTGAAATGGTTTAAGTAATGGACTGATGGAAGTGTCAGGCCAGCTAGGTGAGAACTTCTGCCCATTATCCCTGTGGTCTGAGGTAAATTTGAAATAAAATTATGTCAAATAACTGGGGAAAGGACATCTTCACAGCCTTACAATGTATGCATGCGATCAATCAAGATTTTACATGACAGTTATCAAGCCACAATTGTAAAATGGCTGAACATGACCATAAAGGATTTGTTTGGTGGTCATTCAACTCACTGTAACGTGTGCCCTTCACTTCTCTTTCTACTTCCAAAAGTAACTAAGACACAAAGCGATATTTTGCATAGTTAATCATAAAGTCCGATTTTATAGATTGATAAAGTCATTGTGTTTGTAGGTCATCTATGCAAATTAAAATATAGTATTTAGTTTAACCAATCAGATGCCATCTCACATTATATATACAAGAGAACAAAATCAACACTCCGGAAGTTAGTGAAGTAGCTTTTCCTTTTTGTCAAACTTAATTGACAATTACACTACAAACAGATGTAAAGGCTATAGTAGGGAAAACAAAATGTTGCTTTTTACATTTAGCTGGTATCAGCTCAATTTAAGATGCAGCCTGTTTCAAATAATGATATTTAAAATACAAGCCTAACAAATGTGCAAACCCTGCAAATGTGCTTTGATAGAATTATGTTCAGTTAAACTAATACTGTTAAGACAAAAACACTCTCAGGTATCATAAACATAAATGCACAAAAGTATATGAAATATTACTTTTGTCCATATCGTTATGCTTCCATTATGCATATACAACAAAATGTTAAATAATCACATTATTTGCAGTGAACGCTCTCAGGTTTATTGGTTGTAATTACTATATACACCCTCGCAAAGAACCAGGAATAATGTAGACCTTCATAAAGCCCAACTTTCTAGTTTCTAGTTTCTGTACAAGTAACTACCAAAATAAAGGAAACACTTGAGTAAATGAAGGGTTCTGGCGGCTCTGTTATGGTGTCGGGTGCATTTTCCTGGCATGGTTTAGGTCCACTCAACCGCTTAAAGAGCAATGTAAACACAAATAAATACAAAGCCATCACCTTCATCCTTTAGTGAAGCATCTCTATCCTGATGGGAGTGGTCTCTTCCAGGCTGACAAAGCTCCATCCACAGAGCATAAATCGTCAAATCGAGGAACCTCAGCATTGAGAGGGTTAAAAACCTTTAAAAGGTCTTGAAAACCCCTGCTACACCCACACACAGACTGTATAGTGTACCCACATACATACACACATGCATGAGGTAATGGCGATCTAACTGCTTTTGGCATTGCCCCCTCTCAACAAAATCTGGATTAGACCCTGCTGGGTTTTCTGTAATTATGTGTGTCATATGGCAGGCTTAGGGAACGTCAGAATACACAGCTCAGGAGCCCACAGAGTGGATCAGCAGGTAAAAGCTGCTACTCTGACACTCGTCCATTGAACAAATAAACTCATGCTTAGCAGAGGTCTGACGTTGTACATACATACAAGATGTAAAAAAATAAAATACAAATAAAATGGGCATTTATAATTGGAAAGGTCATGGAAAAACAGTTAAAAAAGGACACTTGAAATGGTTAAAAAGAGATGGGGAGAAAATTTAAATGATCAATGAGAAATAGAAAAATGCCATTCTTTTTGTGGTGTCTGTTACATATGACATTTTAAGCATTTAGCAGATGCTATATATATATATATATATATATTATATATGCTATATATAAATTAAGTTCTATATTAAGTATGCTATATATAGATTAAGCATTTAGCAGATGCTTATAAATGATTGTCTTAGTTATTGACATCCTCTTCTAATTGAGTTTCTCTATAGTTATTTATGAAAAATACAATTTACCTTCACCGGATTTAGTGTTTCTTTTTATTCCAGGTTATTTATTTTTTATTTTTTAGATGTCATTTTTTCATTTCACTCATTTTTTTATTGATTTATTGATCATTTGTTTTCCTTTTGTTTTCTTTTCTTGGGTCCACTGTGTTGTGCCACATTTATAATTCACCAGCTTTCCAGCAGACAGTAACAAGTAGACATCCTGACTACCATACAAGAAGCAAGCACACTCTTTTATTGATTACTTTTTAAATATGACCTGACAATTCCCCCTGGTTTGGATTGCTGTATACCACCATCGGGTACTTATACAATTAGAAGTATTGCTTTTTCATCTGCAATTGCAGAGAACAAAACAAATATATAAGAGGTCACATATGAAAAATACTTTATTCATATCTATTTCACTTGCTACTGTTGATTTTGGTTCGGTCACCTAAACTTTTTTTCTTTTACCTCTGGCAGTTTTCTGCTTATCTTTGTACCATTTCAGGTTATTCACTGGACTTGAACTGCTTACATTTCAGTAAAATATGGAAAATGGGGGTGTTCAAAAACTTTTGACCGATAGTGTATGTCTTTGTGGTGGTGTTTCCAGCACAAGCGATCGACACAACTAGCTTGGTTGCTGAGGGTACATGGAGATGAACTAACTAGCTAACTGCTTTGAATGTCAACTTAATCAGTAACTACAGTCAGTAACTACATTTCTAAAGAGTGGGTTCGTGTTCCAGGCGGAAGATTAGACACCTCTGCATTTATGGTCAGAGTAAGTGGCTATTGATTATTTTTAAATCAAGATGATATAGTATCTCACAGAGGAAATCATTATGAATAGGACCAATGACACTATCTATCACCATGAGCTAATTAGCTACAATTGCAATTTTAAAAAAGGTAGTTGGCTAAATATAAAATTAAAATGTTGACATGCAAACAGGCATCATACAGCAAGATAATACAAAAAGGCATTCTGACCAGTCTACTAAGATTTGAAAAAACATATAGTTCAGTTCTGTAACCAACAATCTTACAGCATCTACAGCAACATACAGCACAGAAAAGTTGCAGCTACAGATTACATACCAGGACAAGTTCAACCATGTTTCTGTTTCTTATTCATGTCTCCATTCTCCATTCTTCATGACTCCCTTGGCACCGATATAATTTGAGTAGGCACCACACAGATTTTTTTTGTATGGTATGGTTTTATAAATGGAAATATTTTTAAAAATATCATCTCCAATCACACCAGGTGCAGAACTGCCATTAAGGCTGATTAAAACTGGCTGTTGTTTACCTCCCTCATAAATACAAAAAAAAGACACGTCCATCCAAATATGGCTTACAAAGTTTGTGTAATGGCAGCCAGGTGCATGCTCTGGATTTATCATCGTGTTGGCAGAGGAATGAACTGGACAGATGCTAAGCCATTCTCCCTTGAGCCAGTGCCATATCCTGCAATAAATACTTGTTCTTGTACGTCTTCTTTTATTGCATTTATTTTTTTGTGACATGACAGACACTTGGTCCTTCAAGACCATCGTTAATCTCCCTGAAGAATTAGAGACCACAATAATAAAGTCATAAGGAATGGTTTAATTGATGCACTCATTTCAAGTGTGCCTTCTCCCTACCTTATTACCAGATCTTGTGTGCACTAGGCACTTGATATTGCCTGCATTAGTATGTTTGACAATGGTATCAACAGAGCTGGAGTGAAAGACAATATGGATCCCAATAATAATAATGGCTGGGTTCAAACAATATATTCTCTTATAGATGCCCTGCAAGTGGTTTAATTGTTAATCTTATTCCATCCAACTTGAATCCATTTTTGAATTGAAAATACATTTAAAATCCTCAAAAATGCATTTTAATTATAAATTTAACAATTCATAAGCTAGCCATCCAAATAAAAAAATGGTGGAGAAGTTCAGAATTGGGCAGATTGAACCATATATGTTTGAACCAGAAATAGGAGAGAGATGATGAGTCTCAGCCTGAACCTGATTTGGGATGCAGGTCCAGAAGCAGGACTGTAGCTAAATTGCATAGCTAAAGCGTATACTCGTAAAATGTGTTTTTGAACAAAACTGTCATTGGCACGGTTGAAGCACAGGCCATCAGGATTACAACCAGGTATAGCTACTGATGATTTGTATTACTGAGGTGGACTTAGAAGCTTGTTTATATGGGGTAGGTAGAAAAAAACATAAAGCACGTTATCAGGACTTCAAAGGTTGCTTGCCATTCCTCCCATATAGGTGCTCCTGAGGTCATTGTGCCCCAATGGTTAATGAAGTAGAGCGTCTACTGCCGAGAAATACTGAAATAACTAGCTACAGCTAGATTCTTGGCAATACTAAATTGGAGTCATAGAGCATTTATAAATTTAAAACGTATTAGCATTAATGTTTAGCTTTGGAACAACCTAAGACATTGCAGCACAAACTTGGAGACATAGCTAGCTACCGTTCTACCAAGCTAATGAACACGGTGTCAGTTTTGGTTCTGCTAATATCCTTATTATCATACTCTGTGAGGGTCGACTCTGATAGGTGTATTCTCAATAGGTGGTATTTATGATGAGAACAATAACAGCTGAAACAGATGTGATTCCATACCGGTAATAGGGGGTGCATTGACTAGCACAGTTTTGGTATAGTGGCAATATGTTACAAACAATCTAAACATGAAAAGTACATTTTCTCTGTCAAGGATCATTCCCAATGTATTGCAGAACGTATATAATGACCGTATTTTCACAATTTACACTTAAGGGCAACTTTAACTCTGTCTTATGAGTGTTTTGCAAAGACAAAAAATGAACACTTGCATTTAATTGTGAGTCATTTTTACATTTACATTTTAAGCATTTAGCAGACGCTCTTATCCAGAGCGACTTACAAGATGTGCATTAATACATGGTAGGAACAATCATAGATCGCGCAAGAGATCAGTGCAGTAATACAGCGATAGACATCATTGCAGGCAGCTGCATATCATACCTGTAACACTGGGAAGGAAAAGGTTAGTAATTAGTTAGATTTTTTTAACATGAGGAGTAAGCAGGGATACACAGTGTTGAGCAAGTAGGCAGTGGTGATGACAATTAGCTAGATGTACAGAATTCAGTGGTTGGGGAGTCTGAAAAGGTGGGTTTTGAGTCTCTTGCGGAAGATCGCAAGTGATTCCGCGGTCTTGACCGATTGGGATGGAGGGATGGGACAGTCAGTTTGCCAGAGGAGGCGGAGCGAGGGGTCTGGCTGGGGTGTAGGGTGTGATGAGTGTCTGGAGGTATGGGGGAGCAGTACCTCTAGCTGCTTGAAAAGCAAGCACCAGTGATTTGAATCTGATGCGTGCTGCAATGGGTCAAAGTTAAATACAGATCTTGATGGAATCTAGGCCTAAATCTGGATCTTTACAGGAATATGATCTTACATGTTGATAACCTGTAAATGGCTGTGGGGAATGCTTGTAGTCAATGTCACATTCAAACTTTGCTCTTATGAGATATGAGTACTATGGTATCTTAACTAGAAAATACATTTTGAAAAAGCCAAGAACTGTGGTAGCTGTAGTAATACTAGTAGTAGTTTTAGAAGTTAAAATAGAATAGTAGTAGTAGTATTTGTAGTTGTATTATCTTAGTGGTAGGTTAGTGGTGTTAGTAGAAGCAGAAGTTAGCAGTGAAGAAGCAGCTTTTGTAGTGGTTGTTGATATATTAATAGTATTATCAGTTTCAGTAGTAATTGCAGGACTGGTGGAAGTACGCTAGTAATAGTAATAGCAGTTATTGTTATTTTGGTAGTATCAGTATTGCTATGTTGTAGTATTGGATAGACAGACAGACAAACATACTGTACCTCCTAAGGTTTGGGATAGGGGGGCGCTCAACCATGTGCTTTTTTCATGAATGTCATTGTGATGATCTGCTTTTCCTTATGATTGAGGATTATGTTGTGCTTCATACTTGTTTCTTAGAAATAAGAAATTAGAGAACACACAATTGTGGTATAAGCAATTTTTAAGTCATTTGTAACATTTCTGTACAAAATGTGTCATGAACATGAATGATGTTACAGTAATTATGATTTTAGAGAGAACTCCACCTGAGGCCTTGTTTTCAACTTGTCAGAGAACACTGACAGGTTTATCAGATGTAAAAAATGAAATATTATGACAAGTAACTGCATTCAGTATGTTTTTTTGTTATGTATATTGTGTAGTACAGTATACCTTTTCCATTTGGTGTTTACATTTTGGGACAATTAACTGTAATTTAGACAGTTATACCATGAGGAAACAAGTACCATTTTGGGACAATTAATTGTAATTACATCATACTTGGCTTGGGTTCACTTGTTATACTATATAAAACTGATGTGTGAACTGAGCTGTATGTTTGAGCTGTCATGAGCCAAACAGAATGTACACAGATAGCTACTTAACTTGACAGTTGCCGGTTACCTCCATGGGCATGTTTTGTCCATTACCACATTTGCCACACAAACACAATCACTTGATCAGGGCTGCGCATTCTGAGTAGCCCACTAGACTATTCTCTATTACTCCCTATTTCACTGGGCAAAATTGACTCTTAATTCTCTATGCCTTTCTGTGTCTGATGGAAGAGTCTATTCTGGAGACTCACAAGTAAAAGCAAGGACTTTTTCTTCACAAACAGTTTGGTGAGTTCAATGAACAGCAAAATTAACAAAGTTTGTTACACATGCATTTAATCAGAGTTAACCCCTTCGTATGAATGCCTAAAAACAGCTATTTCCGCCTGTTTTTCATTACTACTACACCAAGCCTAATATTTCCAAAAGTACACAGACATGACACAGACATGGTTGAGGGCTTGATGTGAAGTAGACCGTTGTACCATGAGGAAACATGTATCAGTATCTACAGATGTCTAGATATCTCATGGTGACCTCACCTCATGACTCATGATACACTTTATAAGTACGCGTACAGCACTTCCATGATTTTCAGCGGAAATGTACTGGTCATATACACGTAGACCCATCTCAGCCCAAGAATGAGCTTGTTTGAAAGGTTAAAACCTGAAAAAAAAATTCCTGAAACAAATTTAAACAACTATTACAATTAATAATATTTATGAATTGTGAACTATGCTCATTCTCATCATGTCTAAACCTGCTAGGGGGCTGAAAGGAAGAGGTTAAGGACAAATGTTGAATCAATCCAGGCCTGTGACTCCGCCAATTGTTTTTGTTTGTTTTTTATATTCTGGTCCAAATCTGCAGGGATATGTTCCTCAACTTGAGCCACGCTGTGTCCATTACAGTATTCTGCCTCCATAGCCAAAAAGGTAGAGTTACATATTACTGGAAATAAGTTGACACCAATGTAGAATTAAGACATTGTAGGTGGAAATATCCTCACTGTGCATGATTGGCATGAAAAGAGAGAGGGGCAGAGCTGAAGAGCAACACAGTCTCACACACATATGGACAGATATGACACCACATGTGACAGATGTCACACGTGACATAAATGATTACACAACGCATGCAACAGAGATGACATTCTGACGTGTGGTGCAACATGCAAACAGCAAGGACATAAATTAGTATTTATTTATTTAAATAATAGATACATATATGGAAATACTGTAGCTCTGTGTGTTTGAGGTTTCAAATGAGAAAGGTAAAGAGAACCAAGGGCACTTTTTGATTCCCCCAAAGAAAAAATGAAACAAAAACAAACAAACAAAAAAAATAAAAACAATTATTGGACCTGAAGAAATCCACTGCGTATGATTTGTTTTCATGACAAGCATTGGCGGTAATACTGTTAGGGAAGGATTGTTACCATCATTGATGGGATATCAAATGTTATTGCAAACATGAAACACGGACGGAGTTTGGTTTACTCAAACCTGTAAAAAAATGATTTATTGATGTTTGCAGGTTGCAACGTGCCCATGGTTCCGTTCAGGGAAATACAATCAAGGTATAGACACACCCAAGGAATAAGCTAATAGAGTCCTGGTACCAGCTTTGTGACTTAAGGGTGCAGTATTAACGAAACTGTCTAATGCACTCTGCCACTAATATCATCAAATTAACTGTTTGTGATTTACACTACACATGAAACGCAGATTTTGACCCAAATTGTACCCAAAAATCATATCCTTATGTTCAAATATTAAACAAATAAGCTTGAGAGCGTAACATGTGGATGAGATGCTCAAGAAAACATATTTTTAAAAATGCATTATGAACGTAGTGTGCGTAAAATTGAAGGATAGTATTTTGTGACAAAATAATTGTAGCTGGGCAGGTTCCACTGACCCTCACCGTGTTTCAGTTTCCACTCATTCATCCATCAGGGACCGTTCAACTCAGATATCAATGTCAAACAAATGTCCCCTATATCAGAAGCTAATTTAGATTGGAGCACGGTTAAGAAAGTCATCTGCCACTTTGTCTAGTAAAATCATTTGGCCTGGTGGTGAGATTTTGAAAAATGATAATATGTTTGTCACTCTGTCAGATGTCCTTAAACATCTGGAATAAAAATGCTAATTGAATTTGTCAAAATGGTCCTTAACGATTGTGGATCTGCATATTCTGACAGCGCAATTGATTAATGCTTTTTGGAGGAAAACAGAGGTGAAATGCTAAGATTGTTTATTTGATCTAAAGTGAAAACAAAATCATACAGAATACAAAATGTTGTGTAGTTAGTTTACGGGTTTCAAGTCAAGGACATGTGTATATGGGATGACAATATACACACAACGTCTTGATTCACTCAACTCTCTGATTCCTCAACATTGCCACAGACCTAACAGCAGAACACAAGCAACACTTCTGGAAAGCAATCAAAAGCTATAAGCCAAAACAACCAGGTGGTCACGTTGTTTTCTTGTATTTTTAATTTGAGCTAATTCTGTAGCTGAGGAATGAGCAAGGGAAAACAGTTAGCATTGTACAGAAGGTACTGTCCATAGCTACAGCTCTTACTAACTATAGTTTAGAAAACTGAAAAGACAGGGCGAACAAAGCCATTGATCATGGTTGCTAATGGTCATGAAACGTAACCATTTAATGTCAGAGCAATTCAAGTTAAATTCATAGACTTTTGAACTGGAAACAACAATAACAAAACGGTAACTAGCAATGTGAATAAAAAATTGTACAGAAATTGTAACCCATTTGTAATGCAGTTCAACTATTCAGTTCCACAGCTGTCATATTAATATAGAACTAAGGTGTCAATATAGAACTAAGCTCAAGGTTAGACAAGAGTTAAGCATTTACAGCATGCATTTAGTCAGTCATAATTGTTATTCCACCAACTAACTTATGTTTCTTACAGGCAAAATAAGACCTGTAAGACTTAAATAGTTGGAACAGTCTCTAGGAAGGAGTTCCACTCGAATGAACAACTGCTTACAAGGGTGGTAAACCTTTTATTGGAGACCTAACACAAATTCATTAATGTCCAATCAAGCCTGGGATCAAGAAATATGTTCTATTATTTAAATAATAACAAACGATAATCACAGTTCTGTGTGGTTAATACTAGCATATTAAATAGGATTGCTTTGTGTTGTCTATGTTTATCCATTTCCATGCAAATTCATATTAGTATAGTATGTGTTTGTTCTGTAATTATATTAGTTTAATTTGTGCTCAATTAATTGAATAAAATTGTATTTTTTTTTATTATTCTGACCTATAGAATTGTGATTGGGTAATTATGTTTTATTGTAAAAGCTAAACCTTTTGCCATAACTATTTATATCTAATTCTGTGATTCTCTTGAGCCGCTCGACTCTCAACAATGACGACAACACCACTTAATTAAACCACTGATGTAATCCCGTATGGACAACAAATTGACATTTCATATAATTATTTTTCCCACAATAGGTCGCAGAAACTATCTAATAGGGTTGTGCATTATTCCTAGAACATTGCATGAACTGCTGAACTGCTTCCTAGAACACTGCGTGAACCGCTAACTGCTATGTGATTATCTATATTTATTAAAACAAACAAAAACTGTGCGAAACCAGTGGCCACATGGGACCAGATGAAGAAAGTAAATGAATGCCACCGGAAGGGAGAGTAGTCTTTAGTTATTAAACAGCACTGTTGGCAGAGGCTCTCCCAGGGTGGTTTGTATGATGGATATCCATAAATGGCTGAGTTTATGGTGAGTTACAATAGTTTTTCATCTAGAAGCACTGAAACAAAACATAACCTGCAACCAGTAGGAGCTGCTGGGTATCTAGGGGGCTGCAAATCTAACAAGCTTGACATTATTAGACGAGTTGCCCTCAGATTTGATGTTCCCTGTGTTCTACTGGATGTCGAAGGCTCCTTCGTGTTTTTTGTGTTTTTTTCCCTTTCTTCCTATGTGTTTTCTTATGAAGATCTAAGAACAGAAGTTACAGCAGAGTTCACTCCAGTTTCCTGGCCAATGAAACTGCCTGTGATCTTTCCCTAACATTTCAGCCTGACAAATGCACACTAGTTTCACCATTGTCTCTTGAAAAATATAAGCGATACTTTTTACAATTGTTTTCATTCATTTTTCATGATTGCTGAACTCACTGAAACAGTTTTTGTGAAAGAAAAAACGAAGACACTGACACTTTAGTGTCAGTATTCAGTAATTAAGTGAAAGCCAAAGTTAAGGGCAAATGTTTTTAGAATTAAAGGCAAGATATTTAAAAAAACAATGTTTGACACAGCCAACATGATGGTACTCAGATCTGGAAATCAACATTTTAATTATCCACCGTCCTCCATTTCTATGTCATCTTTAAAATAAATACCCATTCCAGTAACACCTTCTCATGATTGACATAAAAATGATTAACCTGATGTCTCTCTTACTTAAGAATACCCATGGCTTTCATTAAAAGAAACATTTTGAAGACCAGTTTATATAGTCCAGGTATAGATAACTAGCATAGTTTTGTGTTAATGAACTTGGAAGGGTTCATATAATCACATAATGTGTCACATGTAATTTTTAGTGTTATTAGAATATTTAATTTATTACCAATTTTTAATATGCACCCCACTCTGGTCCCTACGAGAAGCAAAATTGAGAATGGTTTTGATAAAAATATAAATTTCATTAAGCAACAGTCGATCAGGGTCAGAAACAATCTAATAGAAATGCTCTTTGAGAGAATAATTTAGCAGAAAGTTAGAAAATAATGTAAAGTTGAAGAATATGCAATAGCAATAAAATTATATTTACTTAACTTCCTTACTCTCAGGTATACGGGCAATGCACATTGCAGTCACAGCAGATTTAATCTGGCCAGGGTGTCAATCATCAGCTTAATATGAAACATTGTGTCAAAATAATACTTTTCTAATTAGTAATCCTCCCAGTGCACTGACAGCCAAGGCAAAATAATAACAGTTTATAACTTCTGTATGTGTTTATTTGCAGGTCCATTAAACTGATGTCTCCATTAAACAGTTACATTTGCTGGATCTCATCACCTATAAGGCACCAAGGCTGAAAATAACCCAGAACAACACTATATAAAAAGCCATTTATTTATTCATTCATTTATTTCATGATCTTAAAGTGTGATTTGTGAATCTGTGTATACGGGTTGTGAGAATATTCTCTAGGCCAAGACTAAATCAGAACTTTGATCGACATATCAATCACAAATTAAAAATCCATACTTCATCTTTCTTTTTGAGAATGGTTTCTTGTTTCTGATGAAGTAGCATCAAGTTCTGGGCTGAAATTGCTCCTCGGTACATTTTGATTTGGTTGTGGCCAATGGTCCTTATACCTTTCTAGTAAATGAATTCTCCAAATGATCTCTGATCACATGGGCAGGCAGAGTTCTGCCAAGGACACAGCTGAGAAATTCACTTTTGCCAAAAGAGTCCCTTGACCCTGTACCATATTTCTATAAATCATGATAAACATATATAAAAATAGCAGGTGATAAAGAAGGCTTGCTTGTTCTACAGCAATAAAGGGCACCTAGATTTGTCCTCCAAAAAAAAGAACAAAAGTACCTTTCAATTACCTTCAACAATTGTTTACCATCAATTTATAAGTGGCAATTGAAATGAATTGTACATATTCTGTAGAAATGCAGTATTTTAAAATGAACCCCACATTTGTGTAATAGTACACATGGGTACACAAGCAAACTGTCCTTAACATTTGACTTACTATTAAAGGCAACTCTTACTGTTTTTCAGTTTTACATTTTTTTCATTAATTTTGATGAATGCTTAACTCACCACATTCTATTTGTGAATATAAAAAACAAACAACAAAATATTACATTACATTACAATCGTTTAGCAGATGCTTTTATCCAAAGTGACTTATAGAAAGTGCATTCAGCTTAAGTAGATAAACAACCACTTGACGTTACAATGTTCAAGCACATCATTCATCAAGTAAGCAGCATTGTTAAAGGAAATTAACAATCAGTGCAATACATTTTTTATTTCATTTCTTTGAAATATAGGAATGGGTGGATTAAGGTCCAAGGTGCAGTTTAAGGAGGTGCGCTTTAAGCCTGCAGCGGAAGATAGGCACAATTCTGCTGTTCTGACTTTAGTGGGGAGTTCATTCCACCATAGTGGTGCCAGGACAGAGAAGAGTCATGACCGGCATCAGTGGCCATTGGTCACTCGGTGTGAGTGAGTAACCAATCAGCTAGAGGCAGAAGAGCGCAGCGGCCCAGGCTGTGGTGTACGGTTTGACTATGGCCGATAAGAAAACACATTTAATTAAGAGTTAAGGACAAATATTGATTGAATCCAGACTATGTGCTCAATAGCTCCTAAGCAGATTTATAAATTGTAATGATTGGTAATTTCAGTCAACCTGACAAAGGGATTTCATTGGATTTATTTTATTATAGAGGACCAGGGACACCACATTCATACATCATTCAACAGATATGAACTACATTCCAAATGAATTCCTAAACTAGATAAGTATGTGAAATTGCCCTTTTGGACCACTGGGACAGTATGAAAATGGGTGTCACACGCCATGTGACACAACCCGGATTGGAACAGAATAGCAGGACACAAGGGTTTAATCTATCGGTCTGCGGACCAGGATTTTATTATCTCTCCTACAGTCAGAGAGTGAGAGGGAGAGAGAGAGAACTGGCACTATACATTATGAAAGAAAACACTTCGGCCGCCCCCTCATGGGCAAACAAATGAAAATAACAACTGAATAAAAAGGCGCCTTTCGGCCAAACACTTCTGTCTCGGACGGCATTCAGCTCCCGTGGTCCAGCCACCTACTAAGAGACCATAGCAGTTTTAAGCACACAGGTACAATTAGAAAATGTCACACATGTGTGTGTGCTGGCTGCCCTGCTAGTAGGCGTGGCCGTTAATCGTGCCGATTCCCCTCTCCAGACTCCCCCTCACCTTCCGCAATGGGCACACAGACCAATCCCTTTTTGGCATCCTAATAGTGTGCACGGCATCTGGAATCTTGAAGCCTAACACTAGAGCAACCAGGGTTTATGCATACCTTTAACAGCTGGTGACATAGATTTTTTACATTCAAGCTACTTAAAGACTGATTTAAGACTGATTTAGAGACAAACAAATCAGATATAATTTAACTCAACAATTAAAAACAGATTTTCACTGACCAGTAATTCAAACTAAAACATGTGCCAGGTCCTACGAATAAAGTGTATTTTTTAGGATGAAATTGGCCAGATACAGTGAGCATAAGACTTTAATTTATACTTAGATTTATACTTGAATTTATTCAGTCTTAACAACAGGATGCTTTGTACCCTGTACAATTGACTTAACCCTTGTATTATGTTTCAATGTTTAACCAATGAATAGTGTTTCGGCCAGAAATGGCCAGTGCTATCCAATCACCTCAGAATTATGAGATATTTAACCTCCTCAAAAAGTAATTATTTGAAATGATCATCATGTCACTGACTATCATTACAAACTTGACCAGATATTTCAGTTTTTTGTCCATATAGGACAGGTTTCCCTTGATATTACACCACTTGTTTTTCATTACAAAGCACAAAATATGCACTAATTATTCATCAAACTGGCCATGATGGTCAAAATTTGCTGGCATGTTTTTAGTATCTTACACATGTAATGTTTGTCTTGCAGTAAATGGTGAGTGGGACCTTTTTTATATCAGTGTTGCCCCTCTCAGACAGCAACAGAGTGGATTCCCACAACTTAGATCTGCATCTGTCTCATATTATGTCTATGAGGCATTGGTAAGCTTTTTGAAGATAAAATATACACTACCGGTCAAAAGTTTTAGAACACCCCCATTTTCCAGTTTTTACTGAAATTTAAGCAATTCAAGTCAAGTGAATAACCTGAAATGGTACAAAGGTAAGCGGTAAACTGCCAGAGGTAAAAAAAAATTTAAAAAAATGTAGGTTACCAAAAACTGGAAAATAATGAAAATCTTTCTTTAGTGAAAGAAAAGGCTTGAAGCCTTTTCAATTACTTAAAAGCTGCTCGTGCAGCAAGTGAAGGCGATTGCGATGAATAATTTGTTGCGAGTAGGGGTTGGTTCAATCGCTTTAAAGTGAGAGCAAATTTACATTATATTAAAGTTCAAGGTGAAACAGCGAGTGCAGATGTAAGTGCTGCATCATCTTCTGCATCATCCAGTTATTAATGTTATCATAATGTTACCTCACAAATGAGTGTTAACCTTTAATCATAATCCTTTTTCTTTTTTCTATCTAAACTGTTTTAAGAACTGTTTCTTTAATGTTTTTTTACAATACAGTACTGTATGTACATAGTTACTTTTATTATTACTGTATTATTATTAATATTACAGTAATGTTATTATTATTATTACAGTATTATTATGTACTGAATGTCATGTTTAAGATATTTTATTGTATTTGGAAGTTTTTCTTAAGTGTTTTATATGCACAGAAAGGTTAAATAAATACTATACTAAGACAAACATTTGACTAAGTGACGATTAAAAAGAACTTACGAAAGTTCCGACTTACATACAAATTTGACTTAAAGACAGACTTAAGAACGGATCTCGTTCGTAACCCGGGGACTGCCTGTATATATCTGAAAGTTCTGTTTCATGTTTTCATGAATCCTGTCCTTCTATAATTCAAACATGGAATATATATTTGTAAAAATTCATGCTTCCCCACCTTTTCTCCCAATTTGGAATGCCCAATCATATTTTTAGCTGTGCTCGCTACAACCCTTGTGCAGAGTGCAGACAGGCAAGTGCTCTCTTATGCAGCTTATTTTCACATTGCAGTCTACAATTTAATCTTGCCCAGACATGTGTCAGAGGAGGACATTGTTTGCAGTTTTATACCAGCAGACTGTAGATTCCCGATCTGGTGTGCGACGAGACACGGACAACCCAGCCGACTACTGAATCCCTCCCTCCCTGGCAACGATACCACTATGTGTCACTCTGCGAGGCGGCTTGCCACAGTCACCACTGGCATGGTTTGGATTCCAAACCAGACCATGGGGCTCATCCATATACTAAAACAGTGCCTTAACAGGAAGGAAGATTATATTTTAAAGGTGCAAATTAATATCATTATTTGCTCTACTATAAAAAAAAAACACTTCCGCAAAAGCACCTTGCAATAAATTGCTCTTTGAATGCACATACTTAGTGTCTATTAAACATCTGTTACAACAACACTAAGCATGAATGTTCACATAAAGTTCTCATTACAGGAAATCATAGACCTTGGATTTAGAGAGCACTTGGGAACCTATTGTACATCTCATTTTATCAGGTTTTTATAGCCTTTAAAGCCAATAATTTTTCCTGTGAACAATTTTGCTGTTAATTTTAAAACGTTTCACACATATAGAACAACAATGTAAGGGACCTTATAAGGGACAAGAACACAAAACCTATTTTAAAAAGAGGTAGCAGATGGAACCCTAAAATAAACACAATACTAAAATTTGCTGATTCGGTTGAAAATGACATGCACAGCAAGCTAACCACCCCCTGAAGTGGCAGCATCATCCTCGTGCAACCTCACCATTGACCTCTGCAAAACTAAAATATCAAGTAAAAAGATTACAATCTAATACTAGATCTTGCTTGGTAACTTTGGTCCACAGGCTTCCTCCCACCGATTCACTACTTCAGGCTCTCCATTTCACGGTCTCCTCCCAAACATGAGGCATGTGACTGGACCTTCGGTTCAGTTGAACTATTTCTACTCTTAGATCACCACTGCATTCTCTTCTCTCTTCCCTGGTCATGTGACTCCCCCACCCCTCCTCTGTGTTGTAGTGATGTTAGCATGGGTCAAATCAGCGTACAAGTATTCAAAATGTATTCGGTGAGGATGGTAACAGAACAAGAGACAAGACAACAAATGTATTAATAGTCAGAACATTTGTTCATGTAATCACTAGGGACGTCTATCAATGAACTAATTCTGATTACGGCACCATATCATTAAAACAGAATAGCAAACTAACTCAAGGAATTTCAGGAAGGCAAAAAGGGAAATAAAATGCAGATGTTCAGTCCAAAGGAATGCTGGAGCTAAGACTCCTAGATCAGGCAAGACTTTTTAGGGCAGCTGGCAGTTCAGAGTTTGGATTGTCATTCGTCAGGTAACCCCCTGTTCAGAGACAAAGTTTGTATATTTTGGATGACTTTTTAAGCCAAAACTTCAAAGTTGCCGCTATCCCATGTGAGTCATCACTGGCTGGCTCCCCGGTATCCCGTCACGACCACCACTGATTGGTCGTGCAGGTGAGGGGTGTGTTCCATGGTCGATGCTCAAAAATTCAGAGTGGTCATACAGGAGAGAGGTGTGTCTCATGGTCGATGCCCCGTTCCTCATGTGGCTGAAAACGGTGGCATGTAGGAGTGGCGCATTGAGGTGCATCCTGGCATATTCAGAATTGTTACCTGCAGATTGGCCATATGCTCTTTATGGCATCTTCCCTAGCTCATCTCCTGGCAAGCCTCTAGGGGGGCCATTATGATAGCTGGCCTCCCGCTTGTCTCTAGACAATTGGTCTCCTCTTATGTAAAAACACATCACATATCTTGGGAAATATATCTTGAGATGTTAACTTTGTTGAAGAACATCTGCTACATTTTTCTGCTATTTTCTCATTGTTTTTCAATTTCGGCATTTGAAGAGTTACTTCTTGTATGTGTCTAGTAGGGGTGCATCTGAACCTGAATATCGTATTCGGAAATGACACAGATAATTTGTTGGATACAGATACTGTATGTCTTCTACCAGAAGATGATCAATACCATTTGGAAGATTTGTTTTTCATGGTACGTTGTGGAGGTGCTATTAAGACTGTAGAAATATCATTTGTTTTTAAACAAATATATAATTAAAAAAATACTTCAGCACTTGAAAACTCGCTGCACTGGCTGATTTTATTCCCATTTATTTTCAATGGGTGTAATGACACTATTCCGCCTCTATGCAAAATGACGTAGTATGTTCAGTTTGGACATTTCTGGGAGCGTGGACATAAAGTCTTGGCATATTATCCATGAGATCAGGTTGATGTGCCTGTGCTTTTTAACTGGCTTTGCTACACGGATAGTCTGATTATTTTTATTGCACGCAAAAATAAAATTCAAGGTCTGCTGTGGACACACATACACACAACCAAAAGGAGGGATAGAGGCTCCCATGAAAATCTGCCAGCTTAGTTAGCTTCCACTAATGGATCTTTGATAATTTGATTGCTACCAAATATAATAGGAGATAGAGGTTAGCAACTGAGTTGCCAGCTTGCTAGCCACTGCCGCGGATTCCGGTGGAAGAACAACATTATTTTTGCAGCAGTATTCTCTCAATACAAAAAATAAGGAAGAAATCCAAACAACTCACAGCTCTCCCATGAATTTCCTAGTGTGAAGTCAATCTTTCATGCTAGCTGGCTGTCTAGCTAGATTTGTTAGCTAGCTAACCAGCAACCTAGTGAGGCAGTAGTTGGCAGGAAACACAGGCTAGCTAATAAGCTAGCATTAATATAAACCTGGCTCACTTGTCAATTCCCTTATATTACATCACAGCTAGCTAGCTAGCCAACATTATGCAGCTATCTAAAGTGGAGCTTGGATGATATTTTCACCTGACATATAAATAGCTACTGATCAGCATTCCTATTCAGCGACAGTAAATGTAAAGAACCTGCCTTGTTAACCACATCCTTTTTGGCATGAATTCTTCACATAAATAGAGAAGGGTCTGCCTGCAGTCCACCGGGCGTTTCCCCAGTAAACAGAACTTGCTTATTACGCTCTTTGTTTGAAACAAAGCACTTTAACACTAGGAGCGCCGACTCCGCCCACGCCTTTGAAATACCTATGACCACCGCCTGTCCGGTCAAAAGACCGCTGAGTCTACAGACAGAGGCACTGGTGCTGGCGCAGAATGTTCGCCAGGTGGCACTTCTTACACAGTTTGTAGTCCTAAAACCCGGAAGTAAGCCTAAGAGAGTTTCACGTTTTATTCTATGACATAAATTACGCACGTTCATATCTCAACCGTGAATTTTGAAGCTGTTATGTGTTTTTTAAAAGTAAGCTGCTAACAAGTTGCTACATTCAAACTACAAGTGTTGTCGGAATAATTAAACATCATTACATCAACGCTCGATATGTAGCTTTTGGCTTTGCCAGGTAGCTGGTTACCGATTGCTGAAATGTACTTAGTTGGCTAGCTATGAACATAATATATGAATTGCATGCTCAGTTGGCTAGTATTTCTGAAATGTACAGCTAGCTGGCTAGCTAAGAACATAACATTGCCTACTTAGCTGGCTAGTATTTCTGAAATATACAGCTAGCTGGCTAGCTATGAACATAATATATGAATTATAATATATAGTTATATTATAATTATATAGCCAGCTAGCTACGAAGATAATAATATGCATTGTCTGTTCAGCTGTACAGCTAAGTTAGCTGCCTAGCTACAAATATAATATATGGATCGCCTGCTTAGATGGCTAGTATTTTGTGTCACTTTGTGTAATTTTAGGTAGCTTTTGGCTCTGCCCGGTAGTGAAAGGTGCAGTCAAGCTACGAACATATTGCCTGCTCAGCATGCTAGTACACAACTGAAATGATAGGGGAATTGGTCAGATTAAGCTAAAATATACAGCTAGAAAGCTGGCTAACTACAAACAAAATAAATGCATAGCCTGCTCAGCTTTGGTCTTCTGATTTGCTGTCAAACTAGCTATTGAAACAGCCATGATCACCAGCGAGGTTACAGCAGAGATAGCTAACAGAGAAACCAGCTAGTTTAACGCAGGAGGACTGGGCTGGCTAGTATGAAACAAGTGGTGGTGCAAATTAGTTTGTGGGCAGACAAAAGAGACAGCAGGTAGCCATTTCCCTCCAAGCATTCTTGAAGTAATTGTGGGATAGCTACCTAGCTTAATTTTAATAATTGTGTTTTGTTATGAGAAATGGCTGTTTATATGAACGTTAATCTGTGTACAAAATCATACTTTTGTATGTAGCAGCGGGTTTTAGCAATTATCGGTCTCTGTGATGACAAGTTGCAATATAACACAATACTTGTGCTTTAGTGTTATAAAGTATTCAAGCATTATCTGCAACTTGAAGATATACTTCCCGCTAGGGTGGCTTTCAGCTAAACTGTTCTTGACTACGGTTAACACTTTGTTGTACGTCGCTCTGGATAAGAGCGTCTGCCAAATCCTCTAAGATTCAGATGCAAATTAGTTTGTGGGCAGACAAAAGAGACAGCAGGCTGAAAACCGGTTTGCCCCAATCAGAAGAGATTAGCCGTTTGTCTCTCCAGGGAGAGTGAGAATGGATTCTTGGGTTATAAGATAGTATAGTTTGGACACATGCCACTAGCAAGCAAAAACTGACCTGAGCCATGCAGGAGTACAACTAGCATAACACGGCTATAGTAAACGCAGCCACAATAACTTTTCATGTTACGTTATATATTCCAAGTATACTTATTCTGTCCTATATAGACTATAATAGGCAACGGTGAGCGTTTTCTATTATCCATGTCTTTGGAGACATTATTCTCTTTTTTGACAAAATATAGGCCATTTACAAGACAAGTCAAGTATCAAAGATGAGAAATGTTAACAGAGGAAGAAATGTTGGATTCACCCACCTTTCACTTGTATGAAAACACAGTTCTTACCAGCCCGTTTTCTTCAATTTTCGGACACTGTTTTGTATTGAATCTCGCAAAGATTGTATTTATTTTAACATTTCTCTTCCGCTACTTTTGGTTGAACTGTAATCAACAGGAATGTCCTATAACTGTACTGATGGCCGAGGGTCGGTTATTTTTACCCTTGTTTTATTTTATCCAGCTGCACAATGGATATGTAGCGTTATGAAAAAAACATACATCTGATCTGTGGTATTTGGCTATTGCGTTTTGCGGAGAAACGCATTTTTAAACACACATATAGGCTATGTATGATTTCAGAATCTGATATATTTTGAACACAGATAACGTTTCGTATTGGAACGAAACTCATCATATCCTTTATCATAATTTAGACTGTAACTAATGTGTTGGTTAGAATGGCCATAACAGTTAGCCAAAAAGTAAAACTGGAGACTTCGACAGTCTATAATCTCGCAGCACGTGCAGGTAATGATAAATATAAAATGTTCATTGCGAGCAAGGCCACGTGGGTGTTGCATCTCTCTAAATGCCATTTTAGTTATTATTATTATTATAAAGCCATTCTGCAAAATAGAGACTCAGCTATTGGCTATATGAAGATGCTTGCGCCATCTGGTGTGGTAAAAGATAACTGAATCGTTGGTCGGAAGACGAGCGAGACGTAATAACACACAAATAACACACACGGAGGGGAATAAAAGCGTTTTCACTTTTTTCCAAACGTGATTTAGAAATTTTTGTAACACTGTTGTGTAAAGAATGAATATCTAGGAAAAGTCAAGGAAGGTGGATGCTGTAACTTGTTTGTAACTAACGTAACAATTTTCTAAATGTGACTAGACATCAGTACCGGTCAAATGACCGGTTTCAGCGCTCCTAGTGTTAAACCAAGTAAGATACTGGAAGAACGGGTGTCTATAAAAAAACATTAAAGACCCATAGTAAATAATGTATCTTTGAGATTTCCAAATAAGTGTAACTTTAAGTCTGGTTATAAGTAGTGTTACATCCCAAAATTCACCCATGCTATAATAGCCAGGGAACAACACTGGATACAACACAAATGAAGCACCAGGCTAAACTGTCCACAATTACACAAAGATTTACTTTTGACAAACAGATAACCAACAAGAAAGCAACTTACATAGATGGTAGTTAAACAAAATAAAACAAAACAGATTGCTATCTAAACCTACCCTCAAAAGAAAGCTCTACCCCTCTCTACCAGAGAAAAAGAAAAGGTGAGTCTTCCGCAGTCTTTCCCTAACTAAAAAGGTGCTAAAGCCAAAAGAAAGCTGACACATCCAACAGCAAAGAGACATTAACCAACACATGGACGGGAACAAGAAAAATCGCAAAATACAGAATGGGTATTTATAAGCTTCTGAGACTGGGAGGGGCCAGCAGGGTTCACAGACAGGGCAATCAGTAAACAATTTAGGCCAATCAGTCCAGCATGCCTGGAATGTGGCTCCTGGGTGTGGTTTCAAAAAGGCAATAAGCCACCTGGCACTTCTTCCATGACCGACGTGTGTAACAGCAGTTAACGTTAACAGACTAGCTGTAAAGCTAGCTAGGTCCACTCAACCCCTTATGGGATGAGGGAAATGCCAATAAATACAAACACATTCTGATATCACCATTGTCCTATGGTGAAGCATTTATATCATGATGGGAGTGGTCTCTTCCATGATGACAATACTCTCATCCATAGGGCATGAGTAGTCACTGTATGGTTTGATGAGCATGAAAACACTGTAAAAAGATGCATTGAAGCTCTTCCTGTGTCTCATGGTGGCCCAACTCCCTATTAAGAGGCTACCCGTGTACCACCTCTGTCCATTTGTCAATACATCAATGGGGGTTATAGTATGCTTTTAAAGTTAATGGGTAGTGATTTAAAGGAAATAGGGGAATTAAAAAGTTTGCCTTTTTTCCTTACTTCTATAGTTTTTCGGGGATACCCAGTCAAAACTGAAAAAAAATTAGAATAGTTATTTAGTATTTTTGGTCTCTTTATTTGTATATACTGGTAATGTATAACTTCTCTATACACAAAGCAAAACATATTGCATTATGTGAATTATTGCATTATTGCATTATACCTCTCATAAGTAAACCTGTGGGGAAACTAAGTAGGTGAAACTAGTGTAGTCAATGTATTGTAATGGACAAAGTATACAAATTTGCTTTTTGCTAAAATAAATTACTCAAGTAGAACCATGATCAAATTAGAAACAGACATCAATAAAGCCCAGAATTGAGTAAACATGCAAATTCATTATTTGCTTTCCACCTCTTCCAGTAACACATAGCATAACTGAAATGTTTGTTTGTGACTCAATCATCTCCAAGCAGCGAAGTTTGTGCAAGTTGACACAGCATTATAAGCTCCCTTTATCAACAAATCCCAATGTATTTATGTGAATAATTTGATCATAAATTCCTTCAAAACTAAAGGCATGATATTGGGCACTGGCTAGCAACTACTAGATGCTTCAATGTCCTTGACTCTGGGGTAGGGTAAGTTAGAGAAGATGACTGAGGCTGTGTTACTGGGTGTACACACTGACCCTCATCTTACCTGGAACACACACATTTAACACCCGATAAGCAAGAAGTAAAGGAATCTGGCAATGGTTAGAAGGTATTCCAAATGTATGCCTTCTGACAGCCTACAGAGGATAGGTTTGGTTTTCGGTATTAAAGGTTGCAGCCCACCAATCTGGTCAAACAATCATTCCAACATAAGGAAGCTCCAAATTATGCAAAACTATGGATACTTTTTCTTGAAACGTTCTTCTTGAAACGTTCTTATCTCAATGCAGATTTTGTTTGAGTACAACTGAATTGTTCACTTGAACTAATGGGTTTATAAATAAACAAATAAGTAAATTTCGGAGGTATCAACTTTTGTTCAACATTGACTAAAACATTGCTTAGACAATCTAAACAAGCAATTTAACATGTGATCGCAAGTACAAAATTATCACAATGATGCCATGCAATGCTTCGACATGACAGCGCCGAGCATCATCTGCACATAAAAATAACAAGCGATCTCCAGTGTTTTGGTGGTGTGGGTTCATGAACAAAATGATGGTAATGATGATACTGGAAAAAAGACAAACACACATTCCAGTTCAAGATTTACTTAATAACGGCCGGGAAGAATAATATGGACAAAGTCCACCAAGATTCTTCAAAGTACAGACAGTCAGACAATGGGTTATATACCAAACAGACTTTATCCTATAGAAATTGTATGTTTGACCCCTTTACCATATACAGAGATTCTAAAAGCCTTCTTTTATAATGAATGACCATCTGGTCTTATTACTGAAAAGCTCCAATGTGTAGGGTTTAGTTCTGTCTCCTCACATATGGAACATTCTCGCTACCATTTCACAAGCTTGCTCGTACTATGTCAAGCTCCACTCTCATCTGGCCATGACCTGAAAGACGTAAATTCCAAACTGGATAGCCCCAACAATTACCACCCGCATGAAAATAAACATTCAATTGGATATTCCAGCTTAACAAATACTAAATTCTAGACATAAAATTGACATGTAGCAATCACAAATGAGATGGAAGGGAAGAAAATGATACCAAACCAAGCTTGTCTCTCTCCAAAAACAAAACAAATGCAGCCGAGGTGTTAGCTGGCACCAGATCTTCCAAAAGAAAAACAGGAACGAGAAAGAGTAGAATTCCCCCCAAAATCTAAGCATCGTGTCACTAACAGGTCAGACTTTAAGTGTTTTGAGGGGGGGTTTGGCTCACTCCCTTCTTAGCCCATAATTTACGATTTGTGGGAAGGTCCAGGCAAGCCAGGTTCAGACTCCTTTTTTATATTTTTGTTTTGGGTCACCTACTACCACAATACAGTGGGGAAAATAAGTATTTCACCCCCTGCTGATTTTGTGAGTTTGCCCCCTTACAAAGAAAGGAACGGAACGGTCGGTCTATAAATTTCATGGTAGGTTCATCTTAACAGTGAGAGACAGAATATTTTTTTTTAATCCCAGAAAATCACATTATATGAATTTTAAACATTTATTTGTGTTTTATTGAGGAAAATAAGTATTTCACCCCCTAGCAAAACAGCAAGAATTCTGGCTCCCACAGACCGGTTATGTGACCAGGAGGCACACAGATTAGTCCTCTTACTTAATTAGTACTCCTAATTAAGTACTCGTTACCTGTATAAAAGACAACTGTCCACAGAATCAATCAATGAATCAGATTCCAACCTCTCCACAATGGGCAAGACCAAATAATTGTCTAAGGACATCAGGGACAAAATTGTAGGCCTGCACAAGACTGGAATGGGCTACAAGACCATTGGCAAGCAGCTTGGTGAGAAGGAGTCAACTGTTGGTGCGATAATTAGAAAATGGAAGAAACACCAATTGACCATCAATCTCCCTCGGTCTGGGGCTCCACGCAAGATCTCACCTCGTGGAGTGAACCTGATCATGAGAAAGGTGAGGGAACAACCCAGAACTACACGGCTGGAGCTTGTTGATGATCTCAAGGCAGCTGGGACCACAGTCACCAAGATGACCATTGGTAACACACTACGCTGTAATGGATTGAAATCCTGTAGTGCCCGCAAGGTCCCCCTGCTCAAGAAGGCACATGTACAGGCCTGTCTGAAGTTTGCCAATGAGCACCTGGATGATTCAGAGGAGGCTTGGGAGAAAGTGCTGTGGTCAGATGAGACTAAAATCTAGCTCTTTGGCATCAACTCGACTCGCCGTGTTTGGAGGAAGAAAAAAGCTGCCTTGGACCCCAAGAACACCATCCCCACCGTCAAGCATGGTGGTGGAAACATTATGCTTTGGGGCTGTTTCTCTGCTAAGGGCACAGCATGACTTCACCGGATCGAGGGGAGGATGAATGGGGCCATGTACCGGGAAATCTTGGGTGAGAACCTCCTTCCCTCAGCCAGGACACTGAAAATGGATTTCTAAGGATTTTGAGAGGATCTGCAAAGAGGAGTGGGCCAAAATCCCTCCTGGGATCTGCGCAAACTTGGTGACCAACTACAAGAAACGTCTGACCGCTGTGCTTGCCAACAAGGGTTTCTCCACCAAATACTGAGTCATGTTTTGCTAGGGGGTGAAATACTTATTTTCCTCAATAAAACACAAATAAATGTTTAAAATTCATATAATGTAATTTTCTGGGATTTTTATTATTATTCTGTCTCTCACTGTTAAGATGAACCTACCATGAAAATTATAGACCGTTCCTTTCTTTGTAAGGGGGCAAACTCACAAAATCAGCAGGGGGTGAAATACTTATTTTCCCCACTGTATATCTTTTCAAGGTTGCCATTGATATGCTCCTCTCATGTTGAGAATTGTGGCAATATCAAACATCACTAGGCCCTGGTGAAGCCAGCTTCATTTACACCAAGATGTTGGTTGAGCTGATATTTGGGGAGGCATAATATTTTCAAGAGCATTGCTACCAAGTGAAGAGGCCAATCATACCATGTTGACCTCCGCTTTAATCTGGTGGGCCATAATTATTTTCTCCATGATCCATAATATCCAGCTCATAGGTAGCATCCTGAAGTTATAGGGTGTGGCACTGGTTTGCCACCGCTACATACCCATGTGCCCTGGCTTCACTCACAGAGCCATAAACCTGCCAAAGATGGCCCCACTCTGTCTGCCTGTGCAGGATGACTAAAATTCACCTCCCCGACAGCCAGTAGGTTTGTGTCTGTTGTGTTCAATATACATTTATTGTAACCAACCCAGAGCAGTCTGAATATACTGTATAATTAGGATTTTTTTTGCATTGAAGCAAATCAAATCTCTATGGTACCCATGATGCAATGCTATCATAACACATCAGCTGGCAGGAGTGGACCATCTCTATACTATGTTAAATCTCTGCTTTCATTTTAGACAACTACTGGTTTTACCAGTTTTATACCTGAATACAGATACAGACAATTTTGTTGATTGAACAGATACGGATAGAGATACGGATTGTAATGTTTCTGCACATCCCTAGTATCTAGTATGTATAAAACACCCTTTTGAAGGCTACCTGGTCAAATCAAACGGAACCCCCAATATCACATGGGGTGTGTGTGCGTGCGTGCGTAATATTAAGACGTTTGGACTGGAATGATTTTAGATTGATGATCAATTATACTTTGACTTCATGATGAAATCTGAAACAGTGCTTCTGTGAATATCACCTGGATTAGTAAAAATCTCTGTCTCTTTAGTCACAATGTATTCAGTCTCACACTACCAATCTTGTATATTAAACAATGACAAGCACATATACTTCGTTTTCTTCTCCTCATACAGATTCATTCAGGAAACAAAATCCCATCTCCTTGGGTTAAACAAAGGCAGAGGTCAAATTACTTGAGCAATATTTTGAGCCCTCCAGGAAACATTTGATACTGTCAGCTACAATTTCGTGTTGGCCCCACTATGCAAAATTTCTGTCAGTTTGGATCACGTGCACGCCAGTGAGAAGCTGGCAGCAAGGAAGGATTACATGGTTGAGTCTGACGAGAGCTGGCTGAAGACAAACCATGAATTAACGTCACAGGGCACCCTCTCTGTGTTCCAAATGCAGAAAAAAGGCTTCACCCATCCAATATTTCAGCTCAATAAATGTGAGACAATGAATATCATCTGGATTTCTAAATTCAATTCTGTGTCTTGTTGGGTAGATCTTTCTTCATATGCTTATATTGTAGCATGCTTAATGCTGAAATTCAATGTCCAGCTTCATTTCACAAGATGTGCTACTAGTTTTAATAAATTGAAATGGCTATGCATTTGAGGGTGGACTTTCAATTGAAAAAATAATAAAAACCACATCAAAACATACTCTACAGTAGATTTGATTGCATAGGCTTCAAATATTTGGTCCCAGTCCCAGGTAGTCTTAATAGATGTTTTGACATGTTTATTTTATTCTCAGTTAAATAAAGTTTAGCTACTGCTGTCAGTTTCCCTAAAATAATAATTATAAATGTAACCTGTACATTTTATGATATATGTGATTAAACAGTGACCTCATCAAGGCAATGGCAAGTAATGGTAGTTGTTATTAAGTTGGGAAGACTTCATGTTTGCCAGTAATTAGTGTTTTTCTATCATTCACTGAAAATGCTATCTTTCAAAACAATAAACAGCCAACACCTTACTTTACTCTAGTTCTATGATGCATTAGACACTAACTTAAATCCAAGTCTACATTGCATTAGAGTCAGCATTTATTACAAACAGCATTTACAGTTTGTAATAAATACTCTGTATGCTAAGACACACCTAGACTGTGAGGGCTTGTAGGGGTGAGGCCCAAGTGCAACCAATGGGGAATAAGGATCAGGATAACTCCTGGGTCACTAAAACACAATCGGTAGCAAGGGGCGTTAACCCGCGAGAATCGCTACAGAAAATAAATAAGAAAACAAAACTCTCAGCGTATGACGAAATAATAACTACCCACAAAAGAGGGTGAATAAACGCGGTCTGCGAACGGTACCGAACGATAGTCAAACAGAACAGAAAATCTAGCGTGTAACCCAACACCACATGACTCAGTAACGAGGATGACTCTCAGGAACCGGACAGCTTACCGAAATAAATGTAGAGCTGCCGGCGAAATAAAGGGACCGCTACGGGGAACAGAGAACTGATAGTCTACCTCCTAAAAAGATGATCTCGGAGTGCTATGTGTTTAGCTCCCATAACCCATCACATCAAACAGGAGAAGAAAACCAGCCAACGACTCACGCAGAGGAAAAAGAAAGAAAATAACTTGAGTCGCAACACAAACAATACACAAAGCTGGAACAGAACCCAGACGCCTAACCCCGCATTCTAACGGGGCGATACTAGGCGAATAAATTGCCCAGTGGGCGTTCACCACGCTTGACTGGCTTCCTCAAAAATGCTTCCGACGTGCTTACAACATTTTTGCATGGTAAACGAATAGTTCATCATAGATTTTGAGAATCTTTATTATAAATATTAGTTGGCTAGCAGTATTGTTTCCTTCAATTATGAACCGCGAACTCAAACTCAGAAGGCTTTTTGCAATTACGGCCATTTACTTGCGCTGGAAATAGCTCGCAATTTCTCTCCGGTACGTTTTCCAAACGTACCCATGCGATAAAAAATAGCCTTTTAACCAACACAAACATTAAATAAGATGTATGTAGGCCATATAAGTTTAGCTAGCTATAAATATTTATGCTTTTAGGATTAAATAAAGTATGGGGTTACTGTAGATCGCTGTTATCAGTTTCTCCTCCATGTTGAAGTGTCGGAACTAGGAACAAAATTTCGGTTTTGTGTTGGTTTCCGCGTGGGAGGTAAAAAGAGCAAGACATGAATTTGATTGGCTCTTACCGGGCAACATTGCCCGAAAGTTCAGAATTTTCAACTTTTCTGGGCCACCGCCACGTCCATAAATCAGACAATCGGTCAGGCACCGGAAGTCGCTCACTCTCATAGAGAATCAATGCATTTCCGGCAGCTCGTCGCCGAATCGCCCCCTGTTAGAATGCGGGGTAAGACGCAGCTTAGGAAAAAGAACGGCGAAAATAAGTGACCTAGGTCTGCCGGTAAGTAACCCCGAACACAGACCAAACAAAATAAGAAAAGCTAGACTTCCATAGAAGTGGCGAGAAAGCTAAAGTGAAATACTTTTCTAAATACTTTTTCTTATTAGGACTGACACCGTACCGGCTTCAAGGCCAAATGAATAGACACTGAAGCACGGAGTAGTGAAAGCAGCGAACTGAAGTAGGCAGTGGACACCTGAAAACAATCCGCTGATTAGGTATGGAGATGAGCAGGCACGTACTCACGAGGATAGGAAAGCAGTACGCCCACACAGGGCTAAACAGGCACTCAAACCATGACACTAGACTACAGAATACTGAGCTATATTTTTAATTCACAGGTAGCCAAAAACAAATGCATTTGCACAGTAACCTGCACTTTAATCACATTTTTTTATATCATATCATAATTAAAATGGTGAAATGTAGGGTTGGATATTTTTTTATGGGAATTCATATACTATGATATTGGACTAAATACATCTTCAATTAGTCCGGCATGTCTTGATCTGGCATGGCAACCACAGCATGGAGGCAGTGTGTACCCCTTCTGGAATTTAAGCAATGTAGCACACAGACTTGAGTATTGAATTCTATGTGTATAATGTGAATAGCTTTTCTTTAGTCTGCAGTGAGTTCCCCATAGACTAGAAGGGAGCCAAAAGGGGGAGAGAGTAATTTTATTTTCCTAAGAATGGCTGCAGCTCTTTAGTCTTGGCAGTTGCCTTGACTTGAAGATAATACATGTGAACCGATGAGTTTAAAGCAATTCCATATTTCTGCCAACATGCAGAGCAATGGCAGAGCAATGGTTATAGGAGATGGTCACAACGCAGTGGCTATTTGGAGGAGAGTGCAAACTGTAATTTCTGTACACTCTATAATGCATTACCTTTTAGGAATGATTGATCATGATATTGAAGTTACCTTTCTTATATCACCCATAGCGAAACAATACAAATAGTGAACAGAACCGATGTAGCATTCAAAATGTTTAAAAAAAATAATTATTTAACATATACGGTATGTGTTGGATAAGCATTTAAACTGTACTCCATTTCCATGAGAATTAAATCAACAGTTACATTCAAATGATCAATACATAAGTTCGTTTTGTTTTTCTCCATGTGATTGTTTGTCTTGTTCTGGTTGTACTTGTGCTCTGTATATACCTAAAAACAAATAAAACAGGCAAAAAAGAAAGAAAGAATTGTAAAGTTTCCAGCAGGTTGTTATGCTTTATTTCTTGATTTAGATTTATTATGGTTGAAAGCAGGCCTGACACTACAGGGGTCAATGCCCCCCACCAAATGAACTGCCATGCTCCCCACAAAAATGTGCAGTTAATTGCAACTGGCCACACTCAGTAACCGGGCAAAGAAGGGCCTTGCTCAGGGAGGTGACCAAGAACCCAATGGCCACTCTAAGAGAGCTTCAGAGTTCTTCTGCAGCGATGGGAGAACCTGGCAGAAGGACAACCATCTCTGCAGCACTCCATCAATAAAAGGTATAAGTTGTGTATCTTACATGGTACCACCATATTGACAGGCTTTTGTGTCCATTTAAAAATAACACTGTCGTTTTTGTTTTTTTATAACAGTGCAGTGAATGGCTGCTCCAAACAGTGTTGTTGTTTCAAGTGTTCATTAATGCTTGGAACAGGTTTAGTTCCTATTCAAATAACAGCTTCCAATTGTTGCTGAATTGAACCCAGCAGACGCTGTGACCATGAAGGATTGTCATTTCCCATCCCTGCTTAAGACAGAGTTTATGCAAAATACATCTGGCTACTCCCAAGCTGCTTTCAAGTTTGTTGTCTGAATTTAAAAAAAGAGTAGCAAATTGAGCATTGGCTGGTGAATCAGGCAAACATGAGTAAAACAGAGCATTGCTGCTAGCCATAGCTAATTCTTCCTTTATGCATTTTGCAAAACATGAATCCATCATTCTGCCCTATGACTTTAAATATTTATAGCATGCGATCGTTTCACATGCATAGTCTGGTTATGCTGCGATCAGACTTTGTATTAACTGAGTGTGACAGCAATCATTCAGAGAACACAATGGGCTGTTTATAATCGTTACATTCAAGGCCTTTAATTGTTCATCTCCAGCCCTGGATCTTTAAAGAAAAAGGAAATAATTAACATAACATGTGTTTTCATTTGAAACGTATATTAAACAGATCATAGAAGATGATATCTCTAGATAAGTATCTCTAGTATCTTTTAGAACATGACGCGAATAGACATTTTGCCTCATGTGTATGAATATATAAACTAGATTCAAATGAGATTACACAGCTTTAATTCATTTAGTTTAATTATAAGTGTTGCTGTTTGTGAACAATCTTACCTTTTATATTACATTTCCAGCAACTCACTGTTGTGAATGTGAATCTATTCTACCTTCTGGCAACAGGAAAACAAACCTTAAGACATTCATTTTGAAATATGTATCTCATATATTATACAACAGAGTCTGTTTGTGGACTGTTACCAACAGATCACGCAATGCCAGAGAATTTATCTGATGTTATGTCCCTTTTCATATAAGAATTTTAGGCCCAGTGAAATCGGACTCATCCAGAAAAATGTTGTACAACAATGCTCACTCCACAGTCAACATTGCCAAAATCGTGTCATGAAATTGAATTGAATTCCAAAGATGAAGGTCTTTTTCATACAACCACAAACCTTTACTTTTCATTATCTTTGTTCATTTTAAGCAAATACAAATGTATTTTTTAGTCAAATCTTTAATTAAAATATTATAAATATAAATGATATAAGTTATGTACTTTTTGATTTAAAAAGTGCCAGGAGTATAGTGGTTAGGGAACTGGGATTGTAACTCAGAAGTTGCAGATTTGGTTGGGGAACTGCTGTTATAATCCTTGAAAATATCCAGCTGTACAAATAGGTAGTGTGTAAAAAATAAGCTGCAAGCTGTAAACTGTGCAAATTACTCATGGCATCTTGTTAAGCAAATACATAATGCTTTGTAGGAACCCTTACCCATGGTAACTAAAACAAGACATCCATGCCAGTTTTAGGCACCAGATAAAAACAAAGATGCTTTGCTTCAGTGCAGGAACAACCACAGACATATGCTTACCTCCAGATAAATTTTGGCACAATTTTTGCTTATGAATCTCAGAGTCATGGATCAGTCAGTATCATGAATCTGTTTAAGATGAGGTACAGTATGGCGGTGGTTTATTACAAAGCCTTTCCATTCAGAACTGAACTCCCCGATTTAGATACCGAGTGGCTGTGACCGAGATTTCGTGAAGCGGGCAGACAGTGTCGGGAACATTATTCTCATCTACACCTGCAGTTGCATGCAACATATATTGTCTAATAAATGTACTGTTATTGCAGTCTATTAATTCAGAAAATGAATAGAAAGCATTGCTAGGAAATTCTATCCAAAGGAAACTTCATCACGGATAATTGCAACAGATGACATGACCGAAGTTCCCTGTCAGTAGACAGAAAAAAGGTTTATAAATATTTCCAGGCAAATTAATTCTCTAAAGGGCAGAGCAATCCACAAAAGATAGAGCTCTTCTGGATACTAATGGGTGGCCATCATCTGTAGGGTAGGTACGTCCATTGAAGGCATAATAAATACGTGGGATAGAAACTACGTCAGATTGCCTTATGAAATGACATACACTAACAAGATTTATTTAGCCCCAGTAACATAGTTTGTCTGGAGATCGCATACAATCAGCTGCATGTAATTAAAAAAAGCGAAGGTAGAGTCAGTGTAACAAAGAATAATGCTACCGTGGTCAAATAAATGATGAATGATTTCATCTACAGCAAAGCGTTTCATCATTGTGAAATGCTTGATGACCTTGTGTTCAGTTAGCACAAATGAATGGATTTTAGTTGTTATTTAAGATGTTGTCTTCGATTTAATTACAGTAGTTCCTTAAAGTCATTACCAATTCAAACTATTCTGTATGTGCGTTCCTCTCTTTGAGTTCATTCTGTACTTCTGTCCTTCTGAAGCTGTATCTAAATTTGTTAGCTTGTCCTTGCATGGTAAACCATGTCCAAAACTTGCATGCCTTGAAAACAGCCCTCAAGAGGATTTTATGCAAGTTATATAATTAAGTATTATCCAACCCTCCTGTCCAAGATCTAGCCATAATTAGGTCACATTAACCTGAAAAGACCTTCATGTCGGGCAGCAAACTCTTGCCATCTGCATTACCAGTGGGAACAGAACAAAAACCTGACACAGCCAACACCATTGTTTTTGTCCAGGTCAGTGTTCAGGCAGTATGTTTAAAGTGTATGTTCCAGCTAACATATGGACCAGGCTGTTAAAAAATGTCAGGTTTAATATCAGAGTGGAAAAGTCTCAGAACACTGACATTTTATTGGCTTCTATTGAATGGGTTTACTACTATTTTATAAACATCTGGCAATAAATTAAAGAAATGAGGGCACTCAGGCCTAGTGCTCCATGCTAGAAATGTGGGCAATACTTTTTAATATAGCATATAAATTGTAGTCATTTATATCATGCGGTGGTATACTATAGAGGAACTGTGTACTATTTGACATACCTGTTTAAACAACCGTAGCCGGAAATTAAAAGTCAAGTGCAACAAATATAACTGAATTGATCTAAAGGTTCTACACAGTGACTATGTAATAAAACACTACACAAGATTCAGAGTTCTCTACCAGCAGTTGCTTTACTGTAGCAGCATAAAATATTGTAAATCAAAGCCGCAAAGATATCTGGTCAGGTGAGGACTACAGTACTCATTAATCTACACATTTACTGTTGCACATGTTCTATGCCATTCCATTATTTATTGTATTAGTAGATACCTTTATTCATATTAACATATTGTACAGCTGGATTTATTACAGGAGTACCCAACTAGGCACCTATTTTTCACAACTTGAACACTTCCTCCACTACTGCGACACACTGTTCCTGTGTGGAACTGTATCAATTTTGTCACGAATAGAAGCATGAATGAACATGCAACCACTCAATACAGTACCTCCCCATCCGCCAAAGGTGTTGACTCAGACCTAAAATCAAAGAGCTTCTCCCGTGGCAGGTCATTTCACATCCAGTTATTATTATTTTTTTTTTTTACATTTGTTTCTGATTTTGTCCCCGTTTGTATCCCAATTTGGTGGCCATTTGTGCCCTCTATTTCTTTCGATTCGCCCTCCCCCATGAGCCCGCTGCCCGTCAATACGGTTCAAGCTAATACGACGAGGTCAGCAATGATTTTCCTCCTCCGAGATGGAACTCGCCCACCTACTTTACAGGGTCACCCTTCGAGCTTCTCGGCAAGTTCGTGCCAATCACCACACCCAATCAGGGCTCCCAGCCAGAACCGTGCTGGCACAGTCGGGCTTGAAACTGTGGCTGCAGTGGGCAACCTACGTTCCGGGCGAATGCTTTGACCGTTACACCACCCGAGGCTCCTCACATCCAGTTCTATCTGTATATATAAACTGTTCTTAAACAGAAACACTGGGGCAGTTATATAACATCTGGTCCACCCACTTGGTTATAGAGCTAATGGACAACTTCTATGAGATACCTGCACCTGCTGTATAAGACCTACTTGTCCTTGAAATATGGGACTTTTTTAAGGGTATGTTTAGACCGATCATAGTCACTATTCCACAGGCCTAAGAACCAGGGAAAGATATAGCTGCAGTATGGCTGCATATGTGTATGTATGCAGTATGTTTTGTCCTAAGTTGAATTAATTATGGATTTAGGCATTGCCTTTTTTTATTTGTTCTTTCTTGATTCAGGTGCATATTTTTAATATAATATTAAATTGTTTCTAAAATGTAAAAAAAAAAATGCCTAGATTTATTTCTGAAAATGAAGGGGAAAAATCACATTGCAATCAGACTGAATCTGGGCTGATGATGGGCGACTCTACATCCAAGCTGCCTCATATGTTTCAGTCCGCAAGCCCCTCAAACTTGAAAAGCTGTGTGTCCATGGCAGCATCCTCCTCTGCCAAAACCCACTCTCGTAATGCTCTGATGATGCTCTGGTGACCTGTACCTTGAAACAGTCTCTGAGTGCCTCTGTGCTCATTACACTGACAGCTGCTTTGCCAGCCCCCTCCATCCCCAGCCTGTTATCACATGCTGTTGGATCCTCTGCTCTGATTAACCCCGGCGATATCCCTGCGGTGGGAGTAATGTTACATCCAGTAATCATCCTAAATGTCCTTCCTGGTGTATGGGGATGTCCAGATCAAAAACATTATCTGAAGCAGATCCTCATTGACTGTGTCAGAGCTATGTCTAAGGGAAAAGACGGAAAAAAACTAAAAGTTCTAGCCTTTCTCGTAGCCTCGATGATCAAGCTTCCAATTTCAGGTTGAACAATCAGGAAAAAACTATGAAAGATGGGGTACAAATGATCCGGCTAGTTTAATGTGTGGCTGTGAAAAAAAAGGAAAAAGTAATATAAGTAAAAAGAGCTTTTATGTCTCCTTTTGTTCAGGGATTTCTTCTTTGCCGTCATCGTCTTTTTGTTCCTTTCTGGATTTTTTGGTATTTATCATTTCCCTTTATTCTTTTATTTTTTGTCTCCTTTTTCTTTTACTTTCTTCTTCTTGCTACTTAACAATATTGTGTTATTTCCCACTGGTTTGATGCCCCCACAAGAATACGAGGCAAATCTGAATTCCTAGATTGTGTTTTTTTCTTTGGTGGCACCGTAACAAATTGCCATCTGGTCTGAGACCAGCCATAAATGTTTTAGTTCTTGGGAAAGGCATAAAACCACGATGACGTGAAAAACACATATTCATAATTAGCCAATGGAAAATAATAAACAAAGACAACTTGAACTTCAGCACACATGCTGAGATAAACGGCCTGCATTTTTCTAGGGCCCTGGATCCATGTGACTGCCTGTTTAATCCTAAATCTTTAGCAGCCTACCCCACTGACCTGACAAGTGGTGAGAACATTTCCTCTGAAATTAAGCCACGCGTGATGTGGGGACATTTTGAAAAGCAGTGCATGTAGGAAAGTCTGTTGTGTAGTTATATGATAGGTCAAGGAAGAGAGTAGTAAACAACCCTGCTTTTTAGGGTTTGCCAACTCAAACAGTCACTTGAACTTGGGGATTTGGGGAGCGGGTGCATGCTTACACATACGCATAACAATACACACATAAACACATACATGCATACATAATTTACAATGACATTATATTAATAAAATGCAAAAATATAAAATTAAATAAAATGCGAATATTATGAGATGATATATATGGGGTGGCATAGTGGAGAACAACATTGCATCAAAACATGTAACAGATCATGTAACAGATTGAGAATATGTACCAGAAGGCTCACATTTCCATCATTAAAAAAACATCCAGAGTATCAAAAATCTGTATATTTTATTTCTCTAGAAACACAGACGCATACATAGCATTATGAATTTACTTTCATGCTTGGTATGTTTTGACAAGAAATTATGTCCTATATATGCACATGCTTTGAATGTTTCTTTGTAAATAATGCTAATTTTATGTTTTAAATCTGACAAAAATGAAGCAGACAAAAATGAGGCCACTCTGCAAAGCTTTTGTAGAATTTTGTCAGTTGACAACAAGACTGTAGAGTTTGTTTATCTAGCTTTTCAACCTATTATACAATTAATATGCTACACTAAAAAGGCTTACCTTAAAGAAGAAATGCGATATTCTATATAATGTTTGCTAAATAAATGATTAAATGCTTTCATGTATTTTTATGTTAAAGCAGAAAAGCATTTTCCATCTGGGAAACGTGTGTCTGCATGGAATGATAAAAATTAATGCTTGTTATTTACCAATTATTTCATCATACACCATGTCGTTCAGACACCAACTTCTAAATAACTAGAATACTGTGTGGTATAAACATTCTCAGTTTACTGTAATATTTACATCCCTATGTTTCTAAAATGTAAAAAAAAACATATTATATTGAATATATAGCTTTTTTGTGTGAAATAATGCGATTGATGTAGCTTGTTTGGTAAACAGAAGTGACGTGTTGGCCTTGCCTTTATGTATTATGGACCCATTGTACTGTATATTTGGATTTTCATTCCAACTTGGTCCAATTCAACAAGTTGTATAGCATTTTGGTGGTGGTCAGAACTCTGATATTTAATGAAATTGATTACTGATGATCGAAAAAGTTAATACATTTAGCAGGTAATTCATTGATAGGTATCACATTCATGTGTGGCCCAAGAGTCCTTTATTAGTCCTTTATGACTTATTATACTCTAAAGCTGAGAGAATTGTTCAGTAAATGGGCCTTGTTAACAGGCCTCAACGAGCGTTGTTGGCGTCCACACTTGCCATCTCTATTAATTAGTGAAATTCTTTAGCCTGCCAAAGTTTGCAATTAGTGGCAGCTCACAGTGTGGGTATCGACCGTTGTGGATGGAGCTAACTGCTGTAGCAACAGTGGGTAGTCATCCAGCCTCATTCCTAGTCTGGAGGCAAGTCCAATGTCAGGAGGGTTGCAGGGCAAATCTATCCTGCTGCAGAGAGGCATTTTGAGAACCAAGAGGATTTGCACCTGAAATGCAGATACCATCCCCCTGGCTAATTTCACTGGGCTCCTACCGTCCCATGTTTAATTACAGGTGTGCCCAGCTGATGCTAAGGCCCAGCCCTTTCACTGTGGGGTAGAGATACCTGTCGTGTAGATGCCAGTGACAAAGCAAATGAGATGTGAGAGACTGTACATCACATATTTCTGTAGAACTAGCTTTTGGCTAAGTGAGGACATCAACTAAATAAATATGCACTGTTTGAGTCTCACATGTTGGTTAAAATGGACTGAAAGACTACTATTTGGCACACATTTTATGTTGTATACCTAGCTGTCTAGGCAGTGCATGAAAAGGGACATTAAAATTATATGATTATAATTTCATCATCACACTCGCACACAGCCAAAATGAGTCAAGTTGGACTGTTTCAGCATTACTGACTCAATGCCACGAGTGTGGAGATTTGCTTACTCTACCTATTGTTGCATAAGAATAGAAACAATCATTTCCATATATTATTTGGCCAAAATGAAGAACAAGGTGCGGTGGGGATATTTTGGTCATTTGTGTTAATCGGGATATGCCACAGATGTATTAACACGTAGGACTTTTAGTGAATGATTCACACATTTGTGTGGGTGTTTTGCTTGGCAGATGCTTATGTTTAAGAGTACTCTAATACAGTTTCTTACATTTGACACATCACATATCTAATATACTCTATATTTACTAAATTGATTTATGGGTACAATGGTTGTGCACCACTTTGGAGCTGAGCCTTCAAGCTGCCAGTTACAAGCACAGGTACTTAATCACAATGATCCTCTGGTGTCATCCTTATACATTTCTGTGTATATGTGATACATGATTATGAAGATGATGTAGATGATGATGATGATTATTATTATTAGTAGTAGTAGTAGCAGTAGAGTAGTAGTGGTAGTAGTAATGATAATAGTAATATGAATACAAATCAGTCATATCAGTAAAAATATTTCCAATAACAGGAACTGCATCGTTGCTTAACTTTCCATGGATCAAATTGTACTAGTTTTCCCCCTAGAAATGTTATTGAATGTCAATGGATGCATACTGTAGTGCATGTGCCATAATCAGACTGTTGAGTCATCTGTTATAGATTAAACCTGTTACTCTCTATGTGCCCGATTCTGACTTGAGGAACTGATGTGCTTTTTACGTGCATACTAGGGGAACACTATTATGACTTGAGATACGCAGCCCATAGAGTTCCCATCCCATGGCATTTTTCAGTGTTACAGCATTGGTGACTTTAATTATAAAATAGTCTGCAATATATGCATTACAGTTCCAATGCCCATATGAAAATTCAGCTTGCATATGTGCGTGCACAACAAATTATGATTGAACACACAAACGCAATCATAATATAATACTTCAAAAATCAGCAGTGGCTTTTTAGCTGGAAGTAGAAGACCCTGGGGCCTTTGTTGCTCTTCCAGCTACAAGTATGTGCAGTTAACAGTGTGATTTATCTCTTCAAGTTAAGTGTTGTCTTTTTAATGATTACATTGACTTTAATTCAATTCAATTTAAATCTGTTAATGTGACTTGAACAAAGAGACCACTGCTGCTTGAGAAAATTAATTGGGTTACCTGCCAATGGTCACTGATAATAAAAGTTGTTAAGTTTATGAAGCAAAAGGAAAACGTAAACTGTTTGAGAACCTCAGCTATTACATTTATTGAAAGCATATGCATATATATTTTTTTAATTACCATTTAACAATCTGCACATTAGATATTGGCAGAACCAATAAAACAATAATCCCTGCTCTCACCAAATTGTAATATAATCTATCCCCATAAAACATATGCCTGGTTAATTCTGTAGTATGAAAAATAATGGTAACAAAAACATAATGGTACTGCATTCCTAAGGCAAAATGACAACAATAAGCAGAGATGTAAAATTCTGTTTTTTATGTGAATGAGTTGAATGAGAGAGAAGAGGCTTTCAGTTGGAAGTAGCCAAGATTAAAAGAAAGAGAACTCCATGGCTCACAATGTTTTCCAAAAAGCAAAACATAATTAAGCTTAAAATAGAAGAGTAAGAGCCAGATTACGAGACATGGGGTTTTGGAGACCTGGTGGTTTCCATTGTGTATGTGTGTGTGTGTGTGTGCACGTGCACGTGTATGGGTGTGTGCATACATGTGGGTGTCCAGGTTTGGTGTTTAAACAGGGCCTGATTCAGGGCCCCTGGGTGGCACTTGCCCGGAGCCCAGGTTTCCCAATGCAGCCGGGGTTCAATTCCCCAGCTGCGCCAGCCTGGCACTGGCCGGTAGTCCCATTCGGGGGTGGCAATTGGCTGTCCGCCACAGAGGGAGGGAAGCCAGCTCGAGCTCGCCGCAAGAACAGAAAGCTTCCCTGTGTGTATTGAATTCACGGTCGACGGCTCGGCGGCGGCCGACTCAAAGTAGGCCCTCGTCCCTGCCAGTCCTGTTCGGCTGGTCCTGTAGTTGAAGGCGGTGGGCTCATGGGAAGGGTAATTGAATCAATAGAGGGTACAATTGGCCAACAAAAAAACCTGAAACAAATTTATAATTAAAAAAAAACTGGGTCTGATTCAAAAGCAGTTGATTTATTATATGAATTTGTTAATGTTTGTGCAGAGGATTTTGATCATGATAAGACTGAATTCTTTATTCATTATAATGAGCCAATTGTACAGCATAAATACATAGATTCAGCCAAATAGCGAGCTCCGGATCAAATTTTGCTACAGGCACTGTGGCATCTAAAACCACAATACACAGATTTAAACATACAATTCAAATCGATATGGTTGCAATGTGAAAAATATGTTGTCAAAACAGTGTCAAAGGGAAAGTTATCCTGTATGTTTTAACGAGTTCGCTGGATGACAGTTTGAGTTTGAGCCTTTAGTCTTTAGAAATCCATTAACAAGCACAAAAGAACAATGGAGTTTAATCAATGCAAAGAAAAATATTTTCTATCAACCTTTTGGCCTAAAATGAATCACAGTCTATATCATAATGCATTGTGACAGAATTATAAAATTACTAAAAGTGTATTTAATACAGGACAACACACTCGCACACACATGCGCACAGACACACACTTACCATATATGCAAATTGCCAGGGGTTATTTACTGACAATTTACTATTGGTAAGTCAGCCATCTTGTAATTTCATTAAAGTGCTTGAAAAGGTACTTTGCCTGACACACCTGGGTATCCGCTGCCTGTGGCTTTGAAACTCAGGTGTGTGCAGCTTATGAAATCCATAAAAATGCACCTTTCTCGCTTGTGCTCTATTAATCAGATTTGTCATTGTCCTACATAGACAGCTTTTCATTTTCAGGTCAAAATTATGAAGCTCTTTGAAGAAATATTCATGTTTTGACTGCAGTTAGGACATTAACAAATAGTATTCATTTGTCAGATCGAGACTTTACAAGGCTGTACAAGGTTGTCTGAACATGTTAAATGTTCTTGACCCAGCTGAAAATGCTACATGTGAAATGTACCCCAATAGGATTATTTCAGACCTCTCCTCAAAAGCAATAACATAGTTTTGTGTGAAACAGCTGGAAGTGGTGAAGGAAACCAAGTCATGCTTAACCATTTACACTGTATGCAGTGTCACTGTTGAACAAGATTGTCTATCATAAGGACTGCTCAGCTCAATAACACTAGAACTCCTTACCCTGCTAAGGAAGGAACACACAGTGGATGGTCTTTCCCTGAGGATCTCTGATATATCTCATGCGTGCCAAAATCTGTGCTATGGCACTCTGTAACCCTGACAGCAACCCACTGTGTCACCCTTTCCTCCAGAAACAGTTTCTATGTAAACATATTTATCTGTACTAAGCCAATAAGTGAGCACTGACTTTGTAATGTGGACAAATTAAGTAGTGTTTTCTTCCATGCTGGGAACCCAGTGTGTATGCTGTTTTTTGTTCAACATGATCTTAATATATCAGCATTGAGCTTTTAATTGAAAACGGATGTTATTGTGGCATCCCTTGACAGTTTTTCCGCTGTAAATACTTCAAATTGCCTTTAAAGAGCTGTTGCAGGGCCTATTTAGCAGGGAAACACAATTTAAAGATTATTCTTCTGATTATTTTGTTTAATATTTGCCCCTTGGGGTGGCTGTCTCAGTTGACTAAGCTAAATCAGTTTCTCGATTAATTGTTCAAGCCCCTATAATGATTTAATATATTTAACCACTAATCAATCTTAGTCAAGTTGGATATCAATCTGTAGCACTGATTTGTTTAAAGGGCACACAATAATTTGGGGCACAAAAACACAATTTGTCTTAGTGACTTTACTTATCGCTGTTCACCAACATTATTGTTTTATTTTGCATTTTCTACACAAACTTTTCCAATCTTTTCCCAATGTTTTCTCCATGCACTGTAAACATGTTCAGGAGATGAACCATGAGGAAAGGGGGAGTTGGGAATTGAACTTGCCACATTTGTCCTTAAATCTGATTTACAATGTCAAAAATCATCAAAGGTGTGGCCACCTGTACCAGTTCCTCTGGTACATTGAAATATTTTTTCCCATTGAAGTCAATAGAGCAGTAGCCCTTTCATTTTTCGTTGCTAGGGGAGTTCCATGATGCCTGGGATTAGACCGATTTATTCCATAGATAAAGGGGTGAGAGATATCCACTAGCGCAGCTTCTCATGATATTACGCTTATATTGAAACATATCAGGCTCTTTCACCTGTCAAATGGCCATTAGTTGTTATTAGAATTACATTTAATGGTCTTGAAATAAATTGAAATCTGTTTTGCTTATTACTTTCTGTTCAGTCTACTTTACAGGTGGTTAGGCACAACTGACCGCAGGGCAGAAAGCTAGTGGACCCCTGCTCGCGTTATAGCAAGGATATCCATGTTCCAACTAGCTTTATAGACACATTTACTGGGGTATTTACACATTCCTCGTGGGAAATATATACATTCCCTGTCACACTGGTGAATCAACAGATTTCCCAATAAATCTACAGACTTACTTGTGTGACAAGACATATAAATTCATCATTTTTTCTTCACTTTTTCAGGCATTTGCTGATTTTATAATGAAAACAACTTTGCTGTTGGGAAAGTCAAGTCACCCCAAGTTTGCAACTTTTCCTAAATATTTACGACTATTGTAGTTCAATACTACTCTTGCCGCCATTACACCTTTTGGGCATTGGTGCTCTCCTAATGCAAATAGGACACTCTCTCCCCCAAACATATGATAATAGAACATTGAAACTGACATGTCCCACTTATCGTGTTATATATCATTAATCTAAGGGTGAGAATGGGCGAGGGTAGGGGAAAAGACAATGCAATATCATTGTGTAATTATCCATGATCAATCTGAATTAAACTGGGCATGCCAATAGTGTGAGGGTAATCTAATTACAATTTCTAAACAGATGAAAGTTTGGAAGTGAGAGCTCTCTACCAAGAGCATCACTTCTGCAAGCATCATTTCTGCAAAGATTTCTTGATGCGCAGAGGTGCATATTGCCATGGGCACAATCAATGTCTTCAGTTTTATCAACCAATTTTTTGTATTGACACATATTGATTATACATACCTTCATGTATTTACATTTGTTCTTGCTTTACATTCATATATGTACGCTCAGAATAAGAGCGGAGAATCTTCTGTTTCCATCGCAATGAAACATGGATATGCACACAGGCTATTTATAGCCTACTATATATTAATACATAGTCTATGATTTACCTTTCTGCATTTGCAATGTGTGTTTATATAGGCTGCATTTTATAATGCCATTCATGTTTTACATTTGTATTTAAATTAGCCTTTTTTCCCCCCCCAAGAATTGTCTCTCTTGCTGATCGGTGTCATATCATCGCTGTTCCTGCGTATGGTGGCATGCTGTAAAATCGTGAATAAATTATTCTGCTTGTGGAAATACGATATTTAGGCATCCTAAGGTTTCTTAAGACCTGCCTGAACAAAACCAAATCTTTATTTTTGAGATGGTATGTACTAAATGGAACTTTAAAATGTCAACACGCAAAAGACGTTGGTTAGCGTCTTCTTGTATGCCTGGAACACCCCTAGTGTTAAAGGAGAAACATTATGCTTCAGAAAAAAGATAGAGATTTGAATGGGTGTTCTACTTTTACTTTCTCTGCAGCCAGAGTGCAATGTGGGGTCTCCTGGCATGTGCATGCCACTGTCCTGGATGTATTAAACCATTTACATCACAATAACAACATAAATATTTTGTTACATTTTTCACAGGATGGAGAGGATCCATTATTTTATTTTCCAGACTGCCTCATTTTCACAGACTGCAATGCATGGCTTTTATGTTTTTGTGGGCACGAGAGAAATAAATTAATTACGGGAGATTATAGTTTCAGTAAGCTTGCATTGGCAAAAAGCTCAATGCTGGTAAGCATATGACCATATGACCCAGTTCCAATTGGAGTTCCAATGCTGTTTAGATTATTTCTGTTCATTTCCCTCAATAGATACTTTTTTCTGGCAACTCTTCCCCAAAAGCCTATAGGCATGGAAATTGGTCTAATCGTAGATTTGGAGATTTTGTATCCACGAGATGCAATAAAGTTTTGTAGATCTCCAGCTGTGGCCCTTGAATTTTCTTTGCCTCCAAAACCCCTCACTGTGTTTGGGGGCAAGATGCACTTGCATCTTTCAACATCTAGTTTAACACTGTTCCAGTGGCTTTAAACGTCATAATTATAAACCTAATAGTGGAAAGTTGTACCTGTACCTTTATTTATTTCTTTGTAAATAAACTGAAGATCAGCAACCCCTGCTTTTCCCCATGCAGATGGACAGTGAATGTATTTTACGTGTGTGTTACCTAATTTTTAAACTACAGCAATGGGCCCATGATTCCAGTTCACAGGATTGAGATTCATTTAAAAAAAGTAGCATGTTAATGCAGATTTATTTTTGTTAGATTTTATTACAAAATAACTATTAGGGGTGTGAATAATTGTGACATATCTTTTTGTCTTCAAAACCTGTTATACAAAGGGAAAAAATATATATTTTACTTTTTTATTCATTGAGGTGGTCTAAAAAGGTGAGGTTTCAATATTTTATAGAAGATAGGTAGAGCATCTGCTGTCTTGACCAAGTGAGGAAGGTGTGACGATCGTGATAAGGACCCAAACGCAGATCAGGACTTAGGCAAAAGAGTTGTTTATTGGGAAGCAGGGGTCAAAACCAGGAGTCAGATATAGCGAAGGTACAGAATCACAATGCAGAGAGTAGTCACAAAAAGGCAGTCCAAAAAGTCAAAACAGGTAGGCAGAAAGGCAAACAGACAGAATCGCTAGGCAGGCTCGGAGTCGTAAACAGAAGGGATGTCTCGGAAAAATCAATAAACACTGGCTGAATAAGAGTAGGCACAGGGAATAAGGATCAAGTACAGAACAGGAAAGAACATAGACTTACAGTGGGTTCGGAAAGTATTCAGACCCCCTTACATTTTTCACTCTTTGTCATATTGCAGCCATTTGCTAAAATCAATTAATTTCATTTTTTTCCTCGTTCATGCACACACAGCACCCAATATTGTCAGAAAAACACAGACTTGTAGAAATTTTTGCAGATTTATTACAAAATAAACACTGAAATATCACATGGCCATAAGTATTCAGACCCTTTGCTGTGACACTTGTATATTTAACTCAGGTGCTGTCCAATTCTTCTGATCATCCTTGAGATGGGCCTACACCTTCATTGGAGTCCAGCTGTGCTTAATTATATTGATTGGACTTGATTTGGAAAGGCACACACCTGTCTATGTAAGGTCCCACAGTTGACAGTGCATGTCAGAGTAAAAACCAAGCCATGAAGTCCTAGGAACTCTCCATAGACCTCCGAGATAGAATTGTGTTGAGGCATAGATCTGGGGAAGGGTATAAAAACATTGCTAAAGCATTGAAAGCACCCAGGAGAACAGTGGGCTCCATCATTGTGAAATGGAATAAGTTTGAAACCACCTCAACTCTTCTTAGAGCTGGCCGTCTGGCCAAACTAAGTAACCGGGCAAGAAGGGACATGGTCAGGGAGGTGACCAAGAACCCAATGGCCACTCTAAGAGAGCTTCAGAGTTCCTCTGCAGCAATGGGAGAACCTGGTAGAAGGACAAACATCTCTGCAGCACTCCCATCAATCAGACCTTAAATACCCGCTGATTGTTTACGAGATGCAGACATGTAACCAATTGACTAGTCAGTATTCTTGGTTTCTTGTTAAATCAGTGACACGTAGCCTACATTTGTTTTTTAGAATCTTTATTAGAATATAATAGGGGTGCATCGGATCATTTTTCGGATCAGCAAAAAACAAAAATAACGGGAACCAAAGGCACGTTTCCACCAAAAATTACCAGGAACTATTCTCAAGGAATTGAATGAATGATAATTTCAGTTTTTTCAATTTAAGTTATTTCACTAAATCTTTATTCAAAAATTTCACAAAATATATTTTTAGATTCAGTACGCCTGAGGCGATTTAACTAGGGTGGTCTTATGCCTGAATTAATTTAATACAAAATTTAGAGATCGCTAATGTTTACATTTTATTTAATTCGGTCGCGTTTCTAAAAGCCTGCCTCCCAGAAAGGCATTTAGTATGAAAAACAAAGCAAACCAAAACATACATGGTTGTCTATCTCTTCACTCTAACTCTGCATCGAGATTTAGGGAATTGTTACTTTAAAACGTAACAGCGGCAGAAAAACTGTATTTCTCTATGATGGTTCAATTTAGCTATTAATCCGCGGATCATATGCGTGCCGAACCGTGGGGGTTCATCCGTACGGATCAACTGCGATCCGTTACACCACTAGAATATAACAGGAACAGGTAGGCCTACATACCCCTTTACAGTAGCATATAATTTATTTGCTAGGTTGAAATTGCGGGCAGAGACCCATCCCCTATATCAGCCAATTGCTGTGGGCATTCTGAGTAAGCTCGTTCATGAGAAACAACGTCATCCATAGCAACGACGTCAACCCCGCCCTCACTCTTAGCTTGAAAATTCTAGGACTTCCTTAGTATGAGTTTGTCTTTGCAGCTTTGTGAATAGGTTTTAAGGTGGGACTCCTAACTAAAAGGTTTTAGTGCAATTTAGGAGTACTCCTAGTGGTAAGATACAATTATTTGTGAATATGGCCCCAGAACTCAATCCCATAGAACTTGTATGGGAATAACTGGACAGAAGAGTCAAAGCAAAGCAGCACACAAGTGTCTCTAGGAATTGCTGCAGGAGAGCTGGGAAGATTTGCTGAATGTAATAACCAAATGGCCTGTGTTTGTGAGGCTGTTATCACGGCAAAGGGTGGCTATTTTGAGGAATCCAAGATCAAATTTTCAATTAAAATTTCTTGAACTGTTTTGATGTTCCTTTTTCTGATTGGCACATGTATTTTTTGTCATTTTCATCTATTTACAGAAACGTATATGGTGTAAAACATTGTCAATTATGAGATAAACTTAGTTTCCAACAGATGTACTCAAACCTTTGACTGGTACTGTATATGTATATATATATATATATATATATATATATATATATATATATATATATATATTTATATATATATATATATATTGCATTTGTACTAGAATATGGATGAAGGACAACATAATTCATGTGTTGCCTCAAAGTCACACTTCTAGGCTACTTTTCCTGTTTTCCAGCCCACCAGTTCCTACCTGAGTATCAGGGACTGCTACTAATTAAATTTTTGTCACCAGCTACAAAAGAATGCATCCATTAGATAATAAATTCATATGAATGAATTAAAATTTGTTACGCACCAATTTCCACAGATTAAACTTTATGGACTGAATTTAATTAATTAATGAGGGATGTTAAGATGCAAGCAAAACACCGTTATTGGTACGCACAGTGGCCTGTGAATCACTCTATATTACTTCCAATACACTGTCTGTATAGGCTCAGATAAATAGGCATAATAAAGCTAACAGTTATGGTCCAGATTGATGATTTGTCAATAAACATTCCACCCACGGCAATATTCATGATAGACATGCTCTACAGTGCTTCTTAGCCTAATCATCTCATCTTTTAAATTGTAGCAATATGCACTAACTTTCAATGTTGGGATTATCAGAACTTCCAATGGTCCTATTCCTATAACAGCCGTCAGGTTTTCATATAACTTATCATGACATACTCAAGAATCTGAGTGCAAATTTGGAACTGGTGAAATTGAGGACATAAGATACGTAGGGCCCGGAGAAAATCTTGAGTACATGATCATCTTGGCTGTCAAGCTGAATTTCAGCAGTTACCCTCCAGGTGTCCCTGTAGGCACTCTGAGTTCAGAAATTGTTCGGCAATCAGCACAGACGTGACTAATTATACAATTAGGGACTAATTCTTCAGTTCATCAGTGCAAAACAATACAATTATGTTGTTAAAGGTAAGTGTAGGTAGTGAAACATGGACACACAAAAAAACTATGTTGAGATGCATTTCTATCGATAACAAAGTAAAAAAATATCATACTGGTACATTGCATGAAGACAGATTTTTACACACAACAAATATTACCAGCACTTAAAAGACACAAAAACACAAAAGAATGACAGTGTGAGATGGATACAGGGGCGATGGGAAAAGAGCTGTCAAAAGCATAAAGGGAAAGAGAAGTGAGAGGCGGCAGGATTTATTTTATGATTTAAGAGAGGCATTGGAGAAACGACTCTCTCATTGCACAACATGGCAACCAGTCTGATTGACTTCATCCAGTGGTTTGAGAGTCGGGAAGGCTCAATAGGTTCACAACACAGACAGAACAATAAACCGTCAATGTATTAAAACATCCAATTAAGTAAATAAGTTTGCAGTGTGGGTGTACAAAACCTCTCACTTAATTATATTCCAGGCTTTGATGAGTACTGTCACTCAGAAATTTAAAATTACAAACAGCACGTTGAGGAAAACACCCAAAAGTCTTCAGAACAATTCTGCTGAAAAATATTCCCACGGCCAAATGCTACATGGTTATGAATTGTGTCAATGCCTACAGAAGTGTATCTTCTTATGGGCAGGTTTTCACACGTAGGTTGAACGTCAATCCAGGAAAAAATAGACAGGAAACCAACAGACAATTACAAAATTTAAGCCAATACTGTAGCACAGTAGCACACTTTAAGCATTGTTATAGAGAGTGTACATTTTCACGGAGAATGGGATACTGCTGAATAATTGACACAATCTTTCAGCAAATCCTTCTGAGACTGTGATTGTTTTGTAAAGGAAACAAAGAAAATAAAAGCTTGACCTTTAACAGTCCTTCCATCCCCACTTTTTTCAGTTTACAATGTCAAACTGAATGTAGAGGCTTGCTGCATTCTTTGACAGCTAATTTAATTCATTAATTTAATTCAGCTCCTTTTGGCTACAGATCACACATCATCATTGAAAGTAAATACCAGCAGCGACTTAAAGTAACTTCTGACTTTCATCACGTACACAAAAACAGCATAAAAGAGAGAAACTGGGACATTTGCTAGTCCCAAGACACCGATTTATTTCCCATTTCCCTCTCATGTCTAGCGGTGTCTGTTAGACTGTATTCAGTCACTGAATGCTGACAGAGAACTGTGAACCGAATGCCGAAGGCTTTCCTTTTACTGTAGTCTTACTTGCTTTGCGCTTAGGTCTATGGCATATGTACATGACAAAAAAGTGAAGAAAAGTGAATCAATAAGGACATCTCTTGCATCTATCCTCACTTTCCCAATTCCAAGGCTGAGGAGATTTGATTTGAGTGATTTAGGGCTCTGGCTATTAACCGTAGTATGCTTTGTCCTGAACAAATTTGACACAATTATTCTTTATTTTATTTATTGCTTAAAAAACAGCATTTGGTGGATGCTGAAATTAACACTTTCCAGCCTGACCATTCTGATGGGAAACATGTTTCTGATGGTTGTAAAGTCAATATCTCGTAGGTTAGAATATGTGTATATGATTGGTTTATAGGGCGGGAACTAGCTACTTTCTCAAAAATAAAAACTCAGCATGGAAAATTGTGATTTTAAGCTGTCGCCAGAGGGTGGCTCCTCGACTCCATGCGATCCATAAGGTTTTTGACAGCTCCGGACAGACATATTGAGCTAAGGAACTGTATGCAATACTGGTTTAATGCTGGTAATATATTATTTACCTTTAGGATAGTTTTATTGTTTTGATAAGACTAAGTTTTGATCTGTGAGATTAACTTTTGATGCCTGTAGAGTAAGCTGAGTAACTTTAGACAATGAGATTTGAAGGTCAAGCCAGACCTAGCTTTTCCCATATGTGTCTGAGGTAAAAATTATATTAATCTTCTTAATTCTTTAACTTTATTAATGACATCCACATATTTCAAGAACATAAATCGATTTGTGTAGTGAATCAGAAATGTACAAAAATCTCCTCAGACAACTAGCTTGATGTTGAGCTCTAGCAAGCTAGCTAACATTAGCTTGCTAGCAAACAGTTGCATTAGAGTGCACTTGACGAGCCAGTAACACAAAAAAGAAGTGCTGCAAGGTATTCCGTTTTTTTTCAAAATTTTAACTGATATCATATTTCATAACTGATAATAATGTTTGTTATTGGGAATCAGAGGTAAAACAAACTACACAGCTTGCGGTAGATTAGCTGGTTAGAAAGATAAGCTATTTCTAGCTGTGGCAGCTACAGGGGAAAAATGCTCTTCTGGCTAACATTACAACCTGTCTGTAAATACATCCTACTAGCTAGCTACATTTAGGTGTCAGTTTATATATTATATGTTTTCTTTTTTAAGTTGTCTAATATAATTTTTGATAACTGATACGCACTTTTATCAATATATGTAATTGGTATTGGAGGTAAAATGGCTAGCTATTTAGATTAGCTGATTATATAGATAGGCTAGCTCTGGCTGACGGCGGCACGGTGGTGCAGTGGATAGCGCTGTCGCCTCACAGTAAGAAGGTCTCGGGTTCGAATCCAGGCCAGGGGCCTTTCTGTGCGGAGTTTGCATGTTCTCCCCGTGTCCGCGTGGGTTTCCTCCGGGTACTCCGGTTTCCTCCCACAGTCCAAAGACATGCACGTTAGGCTAATTGGAGAGTCTAAATTGCCCGTAGGTATGAGTGTGTGAGTGAATGGTGTGTGTGCCCTGCGATGGATTGGCGACCTGTCCAGGGTGTATTCCTGCCTCTCGCCCGGAACGCATGCTGGGATAGGCTCCAGCCCCCCACGACCCTGACCAGGAATAAGCGGCTTAGATAATGGATGGATGGATGGATGGATAGCTCTGGCTGTGGCAGCTACAGGGAAAAAAATCTTGCTGTTTTAGCTAACATTACAACCTGTCTGATAATGCATCCTAATAGGTAGTTATATTTGGGAATCTGATTATATATTATGTTTTCTAGAAATAGTAAGCCTTCTGAGTGTATGAGATGAATGAATAATCAATCTGATACAATGGCTATCAGAAAGCCTATCGGAAAGACTACAATAGTCATACATTACCATACTATTTTTATATATACACTATTTCTTAAATTATGTTTTTTTAATTTTTTAATTTTTAATTTTATTTATCCTTTATTTATACAGGAAGGTCCCATTGAGATACAAGATCTCTTCTTCCAGGGAGTCCTGGTGGTGATGGTGATGTAACCTGCACTTTGTTTTCAGGTTTTAATGAGACAATGTAACCTCCTAACCATATATATTTGGCAATAAAGTGTATTTTTTATCTTATATTGCTTACATTTACATTTACATTTTAGGCATTTAGCAGATGTTTTATCCAGAGCGACTAACACAGTTTAACATTTTTTCTTTACATACAATCCATTTATACAGCTGGATATTCTACTGAAGCAATGCAGGTTAAGTACCTTGCTCAAGGGTACAACAGCAGTGCCCAACCTGGGAATTGAACCTGCAACCTCTGAGTTACATGCCCAGCTCCCTAACCATTACACTACACTGCCAGTCCCTAGCTTGTGTATATATTTTATTATCATATGGTAGACTAAATGTTATTTGTAATATGCCATTTGTATTATGCTAAACATGCATATGTTTATTCAACTATCCAGATAAGAAGATGTCTGATCACGAAACATTCCATACATAGAATTTTTGAAAATTCAGTCACTAAAAAGCCTGCAACTAAACCGTAAAACGTATTGCATTCTGATTTCAAATTTGAATGCTTACAAAATACGAAGCTATTTTGAGACTATTAATGAAAGACTCAATATGGTCTAAACCTTTCTTTATTTGAAAGTAGTCAAAATTGCAGTTGTTTGGGAAAGAAAAACATAGATTTTCTTAGAAGCTAAACATTTTAGTTTTTCCTTGAATTATGAAAGGTTAATTTATATTGTGCTATTGTATGTCATATCATGTATGAGCTTTCCAAAATTGTTTAATGTTTAAATGCATGGTTTGATAGCAGAAAACCATGATCGTTAATGCATAGACAGCTCATGTTACGATAAAAAAACTCAACCTTCACCTGGGGCAGTAAAGTTATTCAACGTAGAAGACTATACAGAAATAATAATTATGTTTCACCAAGTCAGAAATATCTTTGATAAAAAATTAAATGAACATACAGGTAACTGTCAAAATAAAGGAAAGACTTGAATAAATGAAGGGTTCTGGTGACTCTGTCATGGTGTGGAGTTCATTTTCCTGGGCAAAGCAAATGGCAATAAGTACAAAGCCATTCTGATCTCTGTAGATCTCTTCAAGAAAGACAATACCCCCATCCACAGGGCACGAGTCGTCACAGAATGGTTTAATGAGCCTGAAAATGATGTAAACCATATGTCATTGCCATCTCAGTCACCAGAACTCAATCCAATTGAACATTTATGGGAGATTCTGGAGCGGCTGAGAGTCACCAAATGATGGAATTGCTCATGAAACAATGGGTTTGTATCCCTCCAATAGAGTTCCAGACCCTTGAAGAATCTATGCCAGGGTGAACTGAAGCTCTTCTGCTGGCTTGTCCTGGCCAAACACCCTATTAAGACACTTTATATTGCTGCTTCCTTTATTTTAGCAGTTACCTGTATAATGCAATGGCAGACTGTAAATGTATAACACATTTTGAAATTGAGTAAATGATCTGCATGTTTCAATGTCATGTACCATACCAATCATAAAGGAGGAGACTTTGAATCCTCTTGACCTCACCTCTTCTTTACCCTGACCCCCCGGTGGTAGAATGACCTTCCACAATTGGTCAGAAATGCAGATAGCTGGCCATCTTCCTCAAATAACTGAAAACCCATCTTCGCACTATGCTTCCACTGAATATATTAAAATAAAAAATATATATAACTTTTCTCTTTCTGTTTTATAGATGTGGTGTGCATCTGTCTACGATGGCATCTGTTACATTGTTGATATACTGATCTCATGCTCTAGCTGTGATTATTCTTGCCATTTTAAATGCACTTATTGTAAGTCGTTCTGGATAAGACTTGTCTTCTAAATGCCAAAAATGCAAATGTAATGTTTCTAAAATTTCCCAGCTCTGGCACGTCAGTTCTCCACCTTCCCAATTGCCACTGGCAACATTGGTGTTAGTAGTGGGATATTTCCACATCATTGTGTAGCATGAGGACATCATGCTCAATTCAAGGGCAGTACTGTAACTACCATGTCCTCACCCTTGTGGCAATGCTATGATGATGCGTGATAGCAATACACTGCAGTGTCTCTAAGGGTTTCAGACTACATTGTGGAATTTACAATCCATTTACAACTCCAGTAGATCAATGGCACCAGATAATACTGTAGACTAATAGGTAGTAATCCAGACAGCAAACACTACATATTAAAAGGAACTTTTCATCACAACTTCCATCACTGGAACAAGGGTCAATTATTTCAATACTCGCTTGATGCGCCCATATCAGGGAGGAACAAATAGATGTTTCCTGTATATGATAAGTCCAGTGAACATAGACTTATAGATATTACTACTGAAACCTGTAATTCTAACTGAAATAAGGGAAGTCGGATACATATTGGTTTGACAGCTTCACAAATGTTAGGACAGGTTCACAAATTTAGTTTTGGCTATCATTATTTTGAGATCATATGTTTTAGAATATTACGCATTAAAAACAATGTTCCATTTTTTCCCCGAGAATTACATTATGCCATATTTTTAAAAATAAACTCAGTGTGATCAGAGATATAATTTACATTGTAGCTGTCTTTTTGTTTTTAGTGTGCCATTGTTATCTCTGATCTGTCACATCACATGGTATTTCAGGCAAAAATATCTGTATACGTTGTTCTGCTGCCCAAATAGATCAGCCTTATATTTCATGTCCAATTCCATCACTTTTAACAAAGTGGTTTACATGTTAAGCTGTCAGTTGTAATCAAATTTATGTTGATGGAAATCCATATCATCGCACTTAATTTTCAAATGGAATGGCATTCATTTTAATACAGCACACAGTGCAATATACTATGTCAAATGCAATATGAATACTGAACATTGTATCTAAATCATGTGATTTAGTATTCACATACTGAGTATTTAGAACGCATTGAATGCATTCCAGTGCATAGTTGTGATATACTGTATCTAATAAGTTGCCTTATGCATTTTCTATTTGTGGAAAGGCGGTATGGAATTTTTAACACTACTTAATTTCCAAACTACTGTTAATAAACATTTTGTTGACTTTCTTGTCAGGAGTAATCCATGGAAATCAGAAATCTGAAAAATATTGTCTTTAATTTAAGTAAATTCATTATATTGGAAAGCGGTTCTTTGTCACATTCAATCCTATGTTATAAGTGTACACATGCTGTCTCTGTCGTATCTGTCTATTCAAAAACTTGTTGTATACCATATCTGTATTTAAAAACGTTCCCTCAGTCATCTTGATCCTCTGAGAATTGAGGGGTTTTATTGGCTTATTCTTAACATATGAAGTCACAGTGGCAGTGATGTAAATAGTGGCAGGTACCACATCTTGCAGAGGTTTCATCCACTAATAAACCATTTGCAGCTCATATTTTCCTCACAGAAATAACTAAAAATTTTGATTTGACAAAGAGAACAGGGACTAAAATGCAATTAAATTAACTTAGAATGTTTATGGACAAATGCAATTCAATCAAATCAAACTAAACCGGTAAATTAATTTAACATGCCATATTTCTCTACAGCGGCAGAAGTAAGAGATTGTAGCCTATGAAAAGTTGTACTCAACGAATTATTGGCACCATGGGTTGCCCCTGATTGATCAGGCAGTCCTAAAAATACCTTCCTTTTCATGCTAATTCTGCACTTTTTGGCTTGCAGTCCATGCTACTGTATATCCAGATTAAGATAACCAGATTAATGAGATAGCCAGATAAATGTTCATGTGCCTATAGTACAGCATGAGGAAGATATTACACTGTGGGAAAATTGATTGTAGCTACTTCAAAATTATGGCAATGTAAAATCAAATAAATGAACGAATGAATGAAATAAATAAATATATAAAACACATAAATATTATTAAAAATGTAATATTTCCACCAAAAAAAAGTTTAATTGATGCCATGATTTATAGTATACATTTCAACTATGTATAATATTTTGACTGAAATAAACACTTCATATTGCCAGAAAACGACACTTTGTAAATCTGTTCCTAATGAGTTGCGTGCGGTGTTATTGTTGCACATGATTTAAAAAGGAATCATTTCATGTGACACAAGTTGGTAACTTTATATAAGACATTTGTCTGTAGCCTACGTCTTGTTAGTTTGTGTTTTTTTTTACAAATGTAAGCTTATCTACTACAGTTTGAGGACACAGATGTTTATAATGCACTTTAATTACATTTCTACAAGTTGTGCTGTTTATTTAATTCACTTCATTTTCACCCACAAGCAATATATTATTTTTCTGACAAGCTCAAACTCAAACTTTCAAGACTATTTATTTCCTGACAAACCTGTGGATCCGTGGTTAATTAACTGTGGTTAATTAAGAAATGCAGGATATCACTAACAGGTATTGGACTCAAAAACACTGTATAGACTATTTGATATATATATAACTATTTTATTAGCTATGCAGTAACTACTGTCAATTTTCAAATTTATTTGTAATTGTTTATGTATATTAATCCACACACAGGGGTTCCTGTTCAAGTTCAAGTTAACCTGGCAGCAAAAACGATGAATTTTGACTGGACGGTGTCCTATCATTGCAGTATTATTATGAAACTCAAGTCAAATTGCACTACTGGTCAAAAGTTTTAGAACACCTCCATTTTTCCAGTTTTTATTGACATTTACGCAGATTAATGTTTCAATGTACTCTGAAATTAAAACATAGAACAAATAAACAATTGGAGACAAAAAATAAATCATGGAATCGTTTTGTTTAACAAAATCTAACTTTTTGACTCATCAAAGTAGCCACCTTTTGCAGAACACAAACACACTTGTGGCATTCTTTCTACAATGGAAATCAAATATTGTTCGGAAAGTTCTTCCCAACACTGCTGCAGAAGTTCCCACAAATGTGTTGCACTTCTGGGTTGCTTTGCTTTCACCCTTCTGTCCACTTCATCCCAAACCAGCTCGATGGGGTCTAAGTCTGGAAACTGTGCTGGCCATTCCATGATTTGAAGCCTACTGTCTTGTTCTTTTCTTCTAAGGTAGTTCTGACATAGCCTGGAGCCTATGTTTGCTACAAAATGCTGTGGTAGCCCTTTTGGTTCAGGGTGCCAGTCACTGTGCAAGTCGTCGACTCTGGATCCAGCAAAAGAGCCCCAGACCATCACGCTTCCTCCTCCATGTTTGACAGTTAGTGTCACACACTGAGAAAGCATCCTTTCGCCTACTCGACAGCCTACAAAAACCCTGCGTGATGAACCAAAGTTAGAAAATTTTGATTCATCGGTCCATAAGACCTTATTCCAGTCTTCAGTTGTCCACTGGCGGTGCTTCATGGCCCAGGCAAGCCTCTTTTTCTTATTTTGCCATCTTAGCAATGGCTTTCTTACTGCCACTCAACCTGTCAAACCTGCAGCTTGAAGTCTTCTCTTCACAGTTGAAACTGAGACTTCCTTACTTCAACCAGCTTTAAGCTGTGCTTGAAGCTGTTGTCCTGTGAGCCACCTATCATGCAAGCTGTTGACTCTCAGAAACTTGTCTTCTGATTTTGTTGTGGCTTTGGGTCTGCCAGACCTCTTCCTGTCAGAGTTTCCTCCAGTTTCCAAGTACCTTTTGATGGTGTAGGAAATTGTACTTACTGACACCTTGGCCTTCTTTGCAATTTCTCTAAAGGAAAGACCTATACTTTTAAGGGTTATAATGGTCTGTCTGTCTTCCTTTGTTAATTGCCTTTTTCCCGTCATTATGATAGCAATATACTACTTCCTGCAGTGCAATATTGTCCAAATAATGCATCAGAGGGTGTAGTGGGACAGTCTGTTCCAACACTGCTTTTATGAAATTTACATTATTGTTCAGTTTTTGGTAACCTAAACTTTTTTTTTTTAAACCTCTGGCAGTTTACCGCTTACCTTTGTACCATTCCAGGTTATTCACTGGACTTGAACTGCTTAAATTTCAGTAAAAACTGGAAAAATGGGGGTGTTCTAAAACCTTTGACCGGTAGTGTATATATATCTGTATTTTAGTGATTGTCAGTCCAAGGTCATTATGCTGTATGCCTGCTTTGCCTTAAATTCTATATGAAAACAAGGCAAGCTATCCATATTAGGTGAAACATAGATGTTTGTTATTATGCGGCACTAGGCAGATGAACAAGCAATCACACAATATGGTGCAGTGTATAGAAACACATTTCAATCAATGTCTTCTTTAGAGAGGTACTGTAAAATAATTTTAACCAGGTGCAAACTACATTACATGTATGTATGATCTGCTAAAATGTTGAACTCTTTAATAATCATTAGATGTATCACAATATATATTTCCACCAAATTCCTAAAATACAGTGTAAATTGTTTTTGTCAGTAACAATTTTGCATCTCCATTATGGCAATTAATGACATTGATTTTGCTGCCATAATTGCTGCATGGTGTATCAGGTTTTCGGTATCCATGGTCATTTCTACCATATACAGTATAGAGTGTGACAAATACTCACATGGCTGAGATTCCTAGGTTAGGAGGTGATGAGATTGAAATGCTGTTTAATCTTCCTTTGTGAATGTACTGTGTACTTCTGGTAAATTTTCAGTAGGCTATAAATAGCAGAATAGAGAATAGAGCACACAAAATGAATTACATTGTGATATATGTAATGGTAATTACAGTATATTCTGTAACTAAAGGATTTCCTGAATATCTTCACTAAACTTTCTATTAAATGTATGGCAGGTGTTGCAGAAATTATGGAGAGCAGAGCACTTTTCCATTTGGACAGAGCATAGCCAAAGCGGAAATCACAAACATCTCAACACACACATTACTGCCTTATCTCACGAGCAGCCAAACAATTTCCCTCTAAGCGGGCTCCTCTCTGAAACGCACGCTGTGCCAAACCAAAACATTCCCCACCTGACTTGCATCGCTGACATTTGCCGCACCTTTTATTTTTTACCAACATATATGAAACGTGACAACTTTCATCTTTTGAAGATCTTAAATGCAGTGCATTAACGTTTCGATTGTGAGTAGGGGTAAATCTGAGAGCCTTGGTGTGGGGGGGAAGCGGCATAAGAACAAAAATTGTGTTGTGTCTGTGTTCTGTAAGCGGCAGTACAAAGGTTAGATGTCAGTGTTGTTCATTAGTTTCCCAATGACCATACTTAAGTGTTTCTTCCTGCATCCCCATTGTTATCCCAACCACCCACTGTTGTGTCACTTAGAGAACATGCAGAGCACATTTCCTCCCGTGGCTTGTGCGAACATTTTTTTTTACAGCAGCTATTGCAATTAGCAGTCTATTGCAAATTACAGTCTAAATCAAATTACAGAAAATGACAAAAGGAAATAATGCTGGCATTATGGATAGTTGTTCAATTTGACTCTATGTGTCATGCATGAAGCAATGTCACTTCAAACTCAAATTATTGTTTTCCTGACCAATCGTCTAATTTTACTGCCGGTGGTTGCCCAGAACCCTCCAAATTCATGAATTAAAAGGGCACACTGTATACATGGTGAAATGGAGAAGACGAAAAAATTATAATACACTGGTCAACACGATTTTTCTTGCATGGGGTTTTTCAACGGATTCTAGCTAGCTTTTGGATGCTGAATCCAAATCTGGCATTAGTTTTTGCCTATCACATCAGGTTTTTGAACTATGAAAAATCATTATTTTTGAGAAAACAGCAATTTTACACTCAAAGTTGAAAAACACTGTTGTATTAGAAGATCGATAGATGCAAAAAAAATTACAAATCACAGCTGCAAATCACAAAAAACATAAACTTATGTAAAACATGTTTTTATTTTAAGGCCCTAAATGAAGTCATTTTGGTGAGAATAATCAAGCTTTTGCTGTTTTATCCCAAGATACCAAGATTGCCAGACTGGATGGTCAACTTTTGTCAAATCCATGAATATGGAGCATAGATAGCACAAAAACTTGATGTGATAGAGCAAATCTGAGCTCAGATTTGGATTCAGCAGCCCATAATTAGCCTAAACCAGTTTCCAAAGTCCATGCAAGAAAGAAAATCATTTTTTTGTAGACCAGTGATCAAACCTCAAGAAAATAAATATTAACCTGAATGCACTTTATTCCGCCCATATACAGTTGGAGCGAGAGCAATCCAAGGTCACACATCAAGAAACACAGAATTCTTTTCTCTATTGAGTGGACAAGGTGGGCAGTAACAAGCACAAGACCGTTAAGAGGCACTGGTTATAAGAGGGTCCACGGGTTAAGAGGACGGTCAGGCTGACCAAATGTGACTTATTTTGACGGAGAGTGCATTGCTGTAAATGTCAGAATATTCCTTATGAAGGGGAGCGAAGTTGAAAGGAAGCTGAAATTATTTCCTCCAGGGAATCCAGAGGATTTGAGAGGTAATCATAAAGACTGAGTGTTCTTTTCCCCCACTTTTTCTTAATATTTAGTGGATTTGGTACAAGATGCCCCAGGGTTTCTGTAATCCGGATTTATATTATTTTGCCCATTAAAGGTGCAATAAGTCTTTAATGGGCAAATGTATTTAATATAATTTTAAAACACTACGTAGTGATATTTACATGTCTTGTTTGCCACCAGAGACAGGTACCATTGCCAAAGATCCAGGTATCAAGATTGGTTGATTTACTGCATAAAGAAACACTTTTACCTGTTCACTTTGAGCTGGCCTTTATCTGTGCCCTGAAGGCTTCATGACATTGCTTCTTACTGCAACCACATGGAGATGTCACATTTTACTTTTGTCCCTTTTCATTTTGATATGTGTAGGCTATATTTTACCATTTCCCATTATTGTCATTTTTTTAATTTGGGAATTTATTGCATATTGTGGTTGTCTGCTGCATTATAACTAACTAATAACAATTGTAAAGTAGTCATAAATTAACTAAGTATTTATAAATGCAAGCTGCACAAGGCATATAAAGAGAACTTTATAATCACATTTTCACAATTCTTCTGCAGAAGAGATAATTGTGTAAGAGGCCTGGAAAACAAAATCAATTTAATAACCAGGGAAAAAACTAAAATCAAGAACAAATAAAACAATAATAATACTCAACATACAAAATCAGGCTAAAAATGCATTTATCAGAAACCACATGCTTGCGCCTTCTCTAGAATTCATCAATCAGAATCATGCAGATGTAGACGGATCAGGTCTTCGCGTATTACCGTGGTAATAAGCTGAATGTGACAGCCGTCAGCAGCTAGTGTGGGAAGTGATGTGTCACCAGATGTAAATGGTATTCTTATTTTAAGAACTCTCAGCATGGAAGACAATTTATACAAGGGCAAAATCTTATAAACTCATTTGTATTTAACCAGTGCTGGAAAACTGATGGAATAACTTTACATGACGCTATACTAATTCAAGGCGGCACGGTGGTGCAGTGGATAGCGCTGTCGCCTCACAGCAAGAAGGTCTCGGGTTCGAATCCAGGCCGGGGGCCTTTCTGTGCGGAGTTTGCATGTTCTCCCGTGTCCGTGTGGGTTTCCTCCGGGTACTCCGGTTTCCTCCCACAGTCCAAAGACATGCACGTTAGGCTAAATTGCCTGTAGGTATGAGTGTGTGAGTGAATGGTGTGTGTGCCCTGCGATGGATTGGCGACCTGTCCAGGGTGTATTCCTGCCTCTTGCCTGGAACGCATGCTGGGATAGGCTCCAGCCCCCCCCCGCGACCCTGACCAGGAATAAGCGGCTTAGATAATGGATGGATGGATATACTAATTCATAATCCTCTCAGGGGGGTTGGAAGGCACTATGAAATGACTGATGGCATCAATCTCAAAATATAATCTTGATTACACCACTCACCCCACCTCCCCAATAGTTCCCATTAAAAGGGGGAAGATTTAATTGTGGCTTTGAACTTTTGAAATTTGAAGCTTGAAAATATTTAAAAAACTAATGTCCAATAAACTTTAAATTATTTATTTTAATGTCGGCCCACATTTTTAAAAGCAAAGTCATCTGATTGATCAAAAAAATCTGTCAAATATCTTCAAGGTTAAGGGACTTAAAATTAATCGAGTCCTTAATTGTTTTGTACATGGATTCATTGATCACTTTTGTTATTACAAACTCAGACCCTGAGCTGGCCAGAGTTTGGCCCCCTCTTGAGTTTGGTTCCTCCTAAGGTTTCTTCCTATTTGTTCCACCTAGGGAGTTTTTCCTTGCCACTGTTGCCTGAAGCTTGCCTTTTTGGGGGTTCAGGATGGGGTCTGCTGTAAATAGTATTGTGATAAATGTTTTGTAAAATGTGGTATACAAATAAATTGTGATTGATTGACTTTTCTGGCATTGCCATTGGCAAAACTCATACTGGGTGTGAGACATTAGGTCAAGTACATTTATACATTTATAGATAATAATAGAGGCTAGATGTTTAGCAATGTAAGTTTTAACCAATTCACAATTAATAATGGTGTCATTAGTCATGGCATGGATCACCCACCCTGCTCCTGGAGAGCCACAAGGTGTACTTCAAATTGATTTAATCTTGGCTGATTGTATAGTGACAACAAAACCAAACAGACCCTGTGACTATGCAGGACCAGGGTTGGCGATCTCTGCACTAGAGTTTCCCTATGAACTGAGCACAGTAGTGTTTGGAGATTTGCATTAGGGGAAAAAGAGACACAAGACAAATCCAAATGAACTGAGATTGCTTAAATGTTCTTATTGCATTTGAAAAGGGACTCGATGCTGGCTTTGTTTAGAAGAAGTTCTGTACGACAACAAAAATGTCCTCTCTCATATGTGGAATGAACAATGTTTTCAGAGAGATTCTTTGTTTTTCAGTTTGGCTGCATGTTTGGTAGCTAGCATGTTACGCAACTGTAGTGTTTGGGTAAGTGGCAGTACATGATTAAACTTCTTCACAGTGATACCGATCGGGTTTCCATGAGGCATGAATGCATTTAATAAAAAAAAAAGATATAGCAATATACAGATACCAAATATATACTGTATATATACACTCAATGGCCACTTTATTACGTACACCTTTCTAGTACTGGGTGGGACCCACCTTTGCCCCCAGAACAGCCTGAATTCTTTGTGCCATGGATTCAACAAGGTGCTGGAAACATTCCTCTGAGATTCTGGTCCATTTTGACATGATACCATCATGCAGTTGCTACAGATTTGTCGGCTGCACATTCATGTTGCGAATCTCTCGTTCCACCACATCCCAAAGGTGCTCTATTGGACTGAGATCTGGGGACTGTGGAGGCCATTGGTAATACACTGAACTCATTGTCATGTTCGTGGAACCAGCTTGAGATGTGCTTTGTGACATGGCACATTATCCTGCTGGAAGTAGTCATTAGAAGATGGTAGACTGTGGCTATAAAGGGATGCATATGCAGCAACAAGACTCAGGGTAGGCTGTGGCATTTAAACGATGCTCAATGATGCTCAATTGGTATTAAGGGGCCTAATGTGTGCCAAGAAAACATTCCCTACACCATTACACCACCACCATCAGCCTGAACCGTTGGGACAAGGCAGGATGGATGCATGGATTCATGTTGTTTACGTCAAAGTCTAACCCTACCATCTGCATGTCACAGCAGAAATCGAGATTCCTCAGACCAGGCAATGTTTTTCCAGTCTTCAACTGTCCAGTTTTGGTGAGCATGTACCCACTTCCTGTCAGCTTGAACCAGTCTGGCCATTCTCCTCTGACCTCTCTCATTAACAAGGCATTTTTGCCCACAGAACTGCTGCTCACTGGATGTTTTTTGTTTTTCGCACCATTCTCTGTAAACTCTAGAGACTGTTGTGCGTGAAAATCACATGAGATCAGCAGTTTCTGAGATACTCACACCACCCCATCTGGCACCAACAATTATTCCACGGTCAAAGTCACTTAGATCACATTTCTTCGCCATTCTTATTTTTGGTCTGAACAACAACTGAACCTCTTGACCATGTCTGCATGCTTTTATGCATTGAGTTGTCTCCCACATGATTGGCTGATTAGATAATGGCATTAACGAGCAGTTGTACAGGTGTACCTAATAAGTGGCCACAGAGTGTATATATATTCATGCTTTTTTTATTGTCAAAGTTGTAAAATAGTTTTCAGAAAACCAAATCAAAGTCAAATCCAAGTAATGTACTAAAGTATGTGCTTTCATGCCTAATAATTTTGATGAAAGGAAAACTCTCACACTAGTAAATCTACTGCTAAACTTCCATCCGACTGGACTAAATACTGTTTCACCCAAAAAACAACGATGAATTTATTCCCAGAAGTGTATGTGCACATGCACACACACAGCATCTTGGCTGTCCTTCAAAGTCAAGGATGTGTTGTAGGCACCTGATGTGGAAGGCTTCCAGGATCTTGATGTGACGGCTGTACAGGTTCCAGGTCTCAGAGCTATAGAGTACTGTGGGGATACACACCACACTGTAGACTGGTATCTTCGTACTGGTTCTAGGTTGTGGCTCCCAAAGACCCTGCTACGGAGATGTACAAAGGAGGCTGAGGTTCTGTTTACATGGGCGTGGACTCTTTGGTTGATTGAGCAGGATGGAAAGAGGACAGCACCAAGGTGAAGTGAAGTGGTGTACCACTTTGAGGGGTATGACATTGATCTGAAATGCTGGGGGCATGGGGGATGTAGACATGAGTTGCAGAATTATTTCAGTATTGTTAATGTTCATCTACAGGCCAATGGAGCTGTGTATTCATTATATCATATTGAGGGCATGCTGCATGGCCTCTGGGGTGCAGGCTAATAGTGCACAGTCACCAGCCTACTGGAGCTCAGAGATAATCTGTGTTGGATTTTTGTGTGGGCTTGGAGTCGTCGAATATTAACAAGGTTACACTTCAGACGATATTTCAGGTGGATTCCATCTGTCTTGCTGAAGGCGTGTGAGAGAAGAGTGACAGCAGCAAGGAGCATGTTGAAGATGACTGGGGCCAGAACACATCCCTGTTTTACTCTGACATTGATTGAAATAATCTGACTGAAGACCTCTAGCTATGCATTCCATTGTAGAATTGTTTTGGAATGCTCTGAAACTTGGGAGGCACACTAAGTTTACCAAGATGCAGCCAGAGGAACTCACGGTTGATAATGTCAAAAAGCTTTAGAAAAGTTGATGAAAGCTATGGGGAGGTCTTTATATGATTCCTGACTATAGATTCCTGATTTTCTGAAGCCATTCTGGAACTCAGGTCAAACATTTTTGGATATGTGGTAGTGGACCGTAATCTGGGTGAGCACTTTCCCTGTGACAGGGGGGAGATGCCTTGCTGTTTCCTCAAGTAGCCCTCATAGATGACAACAATGTTGGCATCCTTCCACTCCTGTGAGATGGTCTCGGACAGCCAGATGGATGTGATCAGGTGATGCAAGAGCCGGGTGAGGAGGTACCATCTTTTCTTGAGGATCTCGGCTGGGATGCCATCAGATACATGTAAACACACACACACACACACACACACACACACACACACACACACACACACACACACACACACTGTATAAAATGAATATATCAATTTGGTTTATAGCCCGATTTTGTCCAATACTTAAATATTTCAATAAGTTATTTTTAGTTATTTCATCCTTTGGTTAATGTTGCTAAAGAGCTCCAGGAATACATTACTCCAGATTAAAAGATACAGCTGCAACTAGATTAACAGAGCACAAATGCAGCACTTCATCAAATATCCAATGAATTATTTCCAAGCTGAATCCATTGTATAAGCCTATCTATCCTCCCTTTTATGTGTGTATGTGTGCGTGTGTGCTGTATGTGCGTGTGTGTGTGTGTGTGTGTGCGCGCATTTCTGTGTGGAGTTAGGCTCTCTCAGATAGGCTTTATAGATTATCCTTGGAACCTCTTCATCAACACATTATTTTTTCACAATTTCTAGTCATCTGATTTTAATGCATTACAGGGTAGGGAAAAAATGTTTTTGGTGGATTCCAGAAACAACTGTGATGTCTACTCCTGGGGCCTGGAGGCTCACACCTATCAGGGTTTTATGGATGTCTGTCTACAATTGAAAGATTCTGTCTGTCTGAAACAAACTCTTTTGTTATTCAAACAAGCCCTACAAAACATGCAATGTGAGCAAATACATTTATAAACATAGTGCAATCATGCTGAAAGCTACATTGTATGCCAAAATGACAAAATGGATGCATTTGGAACTACATTGTACAGTATTTAACAAAGCAAGGCTTATACTTAAACATAAATCAAAGCTGACAGGAAGAACATGACTGTAGTCTGATAGAAGAGAATGAGTGACGTGTTCAGTGACATTGAACTTATTACACTATAGGTGGGTATTTTTGGATTTGCCACATGCTTATCTTGTAGAGGGTCGTAGGTAACTGATGGGGGTGTAGGTAATAGATTTCCAAAAGTAATGTTGACAAGTTGGAGCAGCATCAGTTCTGTCTCTGGCAGTGTTTGAACAACTAATGTTTTTTATAACTTTCCTTTATAACATATGCCTACGCACGTTTTCCAATGGACATAAATGGTGATATACACGGAATCGTGCATTAAAGAAAAACATTATTTTATCTGTTCTGTTCTGCATCTGCAGCGATGAGGGCCAGGAGACATGACACAGGCTGATGAGGGCCTAGAGGTCAGGTCAGGAGTTTATCCAGTTTATCTGGGTGTGGTGTAGCCCCTGAGCATATATCCGATTTTAAATAAGAATTATGGTCAGTAGTAATTATGATATTAAAGACATTATCTTCTAACAATCTAAGCGTTCACTTAGGCCAACTACTGTTGGCCATCTCATCACCCCAACAGTTTTGATGACAGTGTTTTTCTGGAGTTGGAAGAAAATTGGTTTGGTGTGAATTAGCTCATTTTAGATTGTCTGCTGTGGTTTTCGCCAAAATCACAGTATTTCAGAACTTGAATCCATATTAAAAGACAAGGTGGAGCTGCTACACTAGAACAATAGCAGAACGACTCCAAACAGAAAGCAGAACAATCAATGCATGCTCCATATTCTCAGCGTCTTTGTTCTTGCTTCCTCAAAACAATAACGCAAGTTGAATAATATCACCGATTTGTTAAATCTGTCACTAACATAGATGTAGCTACATAGCCAAGAGAATGCTATACTGAAATTAGCGAGCTGGATACAACATAGACTAGTTAGCTAGTTCATACTTTAAGTAGCTAGCTAAATAGATATGTCGACAAAAGCATTTGCTAATAGCATTCTGAAATAGCTTCTGTGATACCTTTAAAATGTTGAAAACCTCAATCTTATTTTCCGAAGCTTAGATATTAAAATGACTTAAAAATAGATATATTACAAGAAGTGCACATGCACTGTCAGTTCTCAGTAAGGGACCACGGCACTGCATTTCTATGCATACAAGGTTTCACTGACCTCTGGTGCTCTATGATTCTCATGTCTTACTGGTGCGGGCTCATTTGTGAGCTCATACTTATGTATAGACAAAAGAAGCGACCAAAAATGGGTCATCACTTCAGTGGACCTCATGTCCACACTAATGTGGATACATTTAAAAACGTGTCAAAATATTTTCCGTCCACGCTAGCGTTTTCACGTTTTCGAAAAGTTGACCATCCATACAGAAACGCCCAAAACTCAAAAACTTAAATTTCTTTAATGAGCATGTGCAGGAAACCTGAGGCAGAAACGGAGCATGTTCTTGCCCTAAATACAAAATGTAGTCTTATGCTCGTTTCTCATACCAGTGTTTATTTGTGGACTGGAGTTTAAGGTCATTCATGTTTGCAATGAGTACAATTTGAACAAACTTTTTTCATGGATCAATACATTTTGTGAGTACATTTCTCACCCTTCTACCATTTGTAGTGCCATTGTCCTCGCAGAGATCCATTTCAAAGCAACATTGTTCCTCTTCCTCACTTCTCCCCCTCCTCCTTTGAATTTCATGCTGTCACTGTCACTGTTCCATGTAAACTGCACATCATTGTTCTTTACCGCCCTCCAGGTCCACTGGGGAGTTTCCTAGACGAGATGGATGCCCTACTCAGTGCCTTCCCTGAGGATGGCACTCCCGTCTTACTCCTCGGGGACTTCAACCTGCAGCTAGAGTCCTCCCAGGCCTCTGCATTCCTCCGCCTGCTTCAGTCCTTTGACTTCACCATGGCTGAATCCCCATCCACCCACAAGGCCGGTAACCAACTGGACCTGGTCTTCACCAGGAACTGTGCCTCACCCAACATTACGGTATCGCCTCTACATGTGTCTGACCATTCCTTTCTGTCTTTCTCCCTCCCCCTCCCCTCTGTCCCTAAACCATCTTCACCTGCTCCCACTGTCCTTGTCCGTCGCAACCTCCGCACTCTCACCCGCTGCCCTGTCAGCTACTGTCCTATCTTCCTTCCCCCTACTGATGCCTTCTCTCAGCTACCTGCTGAAGTAGCATCATCCACCCTACTTTCCTCTCTCTCCTCCTCCTTTGACTTACTCTGTCCTCTATCCGCTAAACCCGCTCGTCTCCGCCCCCGCCCCCTGGCTAACCGATTCCATTCGGGCTAACCGACTGAAGCTGCGTGCGGCAGAAAGGAAATGGAGAAAATCCAAATCCCCTGCAGCTCTGTCTGACTTCCACACACTCCTGGCTTCCTTCTCCGCTAACCTCTCCTCTGCTAAGTCTGCATTCTTCCTTTCTAAGATACAATCCTCTGTTTCCAACCCACGTAAACTCTATGCTACATTTTCCTCTCTCCTCACCCCTCCTCCTCCCCCACCCCCTCCTCTATAACCGCCGATGACTTCTCATCCTTCTTTCACGAGAAGGTTGAGGTCATTCGCAACTCCTTCCCCCAACCTCTCCCTCTCCCATCCCGCTACCTAAACCTCCCACTCCTCTGTCCTCCTTCTCACCCCTCCCTGACTCTGACATCCTTCAACTTGTTCTCTCCCACCGTCCCACCACCTGCCCTCTTGATCCCATTCCTTCCCCCTCTTCCAGTCCATTGCTATGGACATCCTCCCCTTTGTCTCTAATGTCATTAACTCCTCTCTTTCCTCTGGCTCTGTCCCTCCTCCCTCAAATGCGCTCAGGTTGTCCCCCTCCTCAAAAAACCCTCTCTGAATCCTGCTGTCATCTCTAACTACCGACCTGTCTCTCTCCTCCCATTCCTCTCCAAAACGTTAGAGCGGGCTGTCTATAATCAACTGTCTGCTCATCTCTCACAGAACGACCTGCTTGATCCTAACCAATCTGGGTTCAGAGCAGGCCACTCCACAGAGACTGCTCTCCTTGCGGTCACAGAGGCTCTTCACATCGCTAAGTCCCGATCCCTTAGCTCCGTCCTCCTTCTCCTCGACCTGTCGGCGGCATTCGACACCGTGGACCACCGGATCCTGCTCTCATCTCTCGTCGAGATGGGAATCTCTGGATCTGTGTTGACATGGTTTGAGTCCTACCTGGCTGACCGGTCCTACCAGGTGGCCTGGAGAGGATCCCTCTCCTCTCCCCGCACCCTCTCTACCGGTGTCCCGCAGGGCTCGGTGCTAGGCCCTGTCCTATTTTCTCTGTACACCAAGTCACTTGGTTCTGTTATTTCTGCTCATGGTTTTTCCTATCACTGTTATGCTGATGACACTCAACTGTTTCTCTCCTTCCCTCCATCTGATACCCAGGTCCCGGCACGGATCTCTGCATGCCTGGCTGACATCTCCGCATGGATGTCCACCCACCACCTGAAGCTGAACCTGGGGAAGACAGAGCTGCTCTTCCTCCCAGCGAAGGGCTCCCGATGATTGATGCGTCAATCACCGTGGAAGGCTCCATAGTGTCTCCGTCCCAGTCTGCCAGGAGTCTTGGGGTAACCCTGGACAACCAGCTGTGCTTCTCGAGCCATATTGCAGCGATCACTCGGACCTGCCGTTTCTCCCTCCACAACATCCGGAGGATCCGACCGTTCCTCACCCAAGAGGCCACTCAACTCCTGGTCCAGGCCCTGGTGATCTCACGTCTGGACTACTGCAACTCCTTGCTGGCAGGCCTTCCGGCCTGTGCCATCAAGCCACTGCAACTAGTCCAGAACGCTGCTGCTCGCCTGGTGTTCAACCAGCCGAAGTTCACCCACGTCACCCCTCTACTCTCCTCTCTGCACTGGCTCCCCATCGCAGCACGCATCAGATTCAAGTCACTGGTGCTTGCTTTTCAAGCGGCCAGAGGTACTGCTCCCCCATACCTCCAGTCACTCATCACGCCCTACACCCCGTCCAGACCTCTCCGCTCCGCCTCCGCTGGCAGACTGACTGCCCCATCCCTCCGGGCGCCTGGCAGCCGCTCCTCGCGGTCTCGCCTCTTCTCTGTCCTGGTCCCTCGTTGGTGGAACGACCTCCCGCAATTGGTCAGGACTGCGGAATCACTTCCAATCTTCCGCAAGAGACTCAAAACCCACCTCTTCAGACTCCACTACCCCTGATCTCTGTCCATCTAGCTAAATTGTCTTCACCACTGTCTACTTGTTCAACACTATACTCTTAAAAAAAAAAAAAAAAAAATGTACATTTTGTAAACATTGTAAAATACCTTTTCCTTCCCGGTGTTACAGGTATGGTACGCAGATGCCTGCAATGATGTCTATTGCTGTATTCCTGCACTGATCTCGTGCGCTAACTGTGATTGCTCCTACCATGTATTGATGCACATCTTGTAAGTCGCTCTGGATAAGAGCGTCTGCTAAATGCTTAAAATGTAAAATGTAAATGTAATATGAAGTGATTTGTCTCTTACGTAGGAATACTGCTTGTACATTATACAAAGCTATGTTTAACTCCAATAAAGCAATCAAATGAGATAGTGGTTGTGGCTAGATTGTAAACCTATTTTCCCCTATTTTGTCCAACTCTCGCAAGGTTTGCGTCAGGTTGTCTTACACCCACTAGCACTATGAAACTCCTGTTAGGCAATTAGCCTAACTCCTGTCTTTATGACACTTTGAAGATTGTTTTACTTTGCTGGTCTCTATGGCACTGAAGATTTTTTTTATTTTGCTGCTGTTGTCATCGCAAGATCATTCCACTAAAATTATCATTTATCTTGTGAATTTCTATGACAAACTTAACGTAGCTGCAAATTACTTTGGCTAGCTTATTCTCAGCGGGATTCATAATGATTAACTTAACGTAGCTGCAGGTAACCTCAGCTAACGTTAGCTTATTCACAGCTGCATACACAATGAACCTTAAGTCTATCGATTGGGAGCACCCAATAACATTTAACCCTCATTCGAGTTATTTGCTGAAAAGGTTTGGTAAGAAAACATGCTCAATTCAAATTCAAATAGTCTAATATAGCTGAGGTAAAACATAGGCTATTGAAATGCGTTACTCAAATGTTACCTCTGGTGTGCAGGAGTGTATCAATTAATCAATTAAATAATCAATAATATTAATCAATAAAATAAACAATAAATCAACTAATGTTTATTGGATGAGCTTCAAATAAAAAAATCAAACAACAGCTCAGACTAGCCAGTTGCCTCTCCAGATTGCCAGCCAGATAGCCAGATGTGCCTAGCCAGATAGCGCGGCAAATGCGCATGTGCGAGATCTCGGGGAAAATAAGGTTACTACCTAGCCACGGCCTGAGATGGTAGACAGAAAAGCACTTGCACAACTTCACCCACCATGTTGAATCTTTTGGCTACAGCGTGGATCACATGACAATCATCCGTCAGCATTTTCAAAACCCTCCATCTTCCCCATCTATACTACAACGCGAGACAGGCGTTTTCAAATTCATCAGTTTTCAGTGACAAAAACGCTGTCTTAGTGTGGACAGAAGGCCAAAGTGGAAAAAAAGTGTTTTAAAATGTATCCACATTAGTCTGGACATGGCCATTCAAAGTAAACTGCCCCCTTCTTTTAAGGAATTAGCCTGCATGAATTTCAGACCAGTTTTTTTAAGAAGAAAACAATTCTAGGCTCCACAATAACTCAAATACACTTACAATGGTGTATTTGGTGTTGCTGGAAGATCTAGCAGGCTGCACATTGAGAAGTGAGTGCATCTTTAGAGATCGGAAAGACGTTTGCAGAAAATGACTTATAGGCCGTTTTCGATTGCCAAGAGAAGTTCTTCTTCCCAGTACCTTTTGGCAGCATGTTTGAGGTTTTCTTTTTGCTTTGAATTTGAGTCTTGGCTATGCAACTGTGAAATCAGAAGGGCCTGGATTTTCCAGGGTGCATATTATGCTAATTACATGTGCGTGTCTGGCATGTAAGAACAATTGGGGTTCATCAATGTACACACGAGTAAGAATTAAATTGACTGATGCGGATGTTTTATGAATCCAATGGTACTTTTTCTATGCACAAAATGCATATTTCTAGTAACATATTAGTGAATGAAACCCACTATATTTCCTGGCTATATACACAATCATCACACCACACAACATCTGCATTATTATGCAAGTATGATTAGATTATGGTGAAAAAAGTCTGAAAATGAAACCCAAAAAATGATGTTTTAAGTGAGAGATAATGGCTTGAGTTGCTGTTGTAGCACATGCAGGGCCGTGTTGTATTGTAACGGTTGTCTCTTGGGGACAGAGACCTAATGACCTCTGTCCCCATAACAAGATCAAGTAGTAAATCAGGGTTCCATTTATGCTTACATGGCAACGTAACTCTTTTGGGTTTGTTCCTTTGTGTTAGTTGTCATTGTGTGTTTAGTAGTGATATGCTGCCGTAATAAGAATTAGTTATTTGATAGTTTTCCTTAGCGATTGTATTAATAAACGTTCTGATTATTGATAAGTTTGTTGTCCTGTCTTTTGTTCTGCATAAATTGGGTTCTACTGGCTGCTGCCCCCACAAAATAAATATTGGATATGTGTACATTGATGCGACCCAAGCTAGCATCACTGCACTGTAGTGAATAGCAGTGATGCAAGGGGCAAAGTTGGTTATTCCAAATTGGGGAGGAAACAAGGTGTGAAAATAGTGTGAAACACCCTGATGACATGCACAATGGCAGAAAAAATACTTAAAATGAGACCCAGGACTGTTAGCATTTTCAGTGGGAAACATGAGACACTTAGAGGGCATGCTAACTTGCTTGGGTATGCATAAGTGCACATCTGGGATATCAGAATAGCAGCCAATACTCTATGGCGCTGTAAATGTTGCAACAGTATCACAGCAGCCATCATCTTGTGATGAGTTGCTGCATAGGCTTAATGAAAGTGATAGACATTTTTGCTAAATAGTTAGCCAGTAAGATAGCAGTTTGGACAGTAAGTGAGCTAACTGACAGCTATCTTGTGAACTATGTAACAGTTAGTTTACCGTAATATCTCACTGGATAACTGTTCAATAGTTAGCAAGACAGCTAGCTAGCTTTCTAGATAGCCCGAACAGATTTATAACTTTGGTAACCTTTTCCTCAAGCTATTGACACTTTTTAATGAATGTAGACAATGATGGCTTGAGCCAGCTAGCTAGCAGAGTTTGTTAGAAACAGAACAAAGTCAAGGGTCCCTATTTTGGTGAATTAGGATGGTGTCGGTAATGCAGACGCAAAGTGAAGGCGGTGGCGCTTTAGGCTGTGTCTAACGCAATTTCAGTAATTTTGTGACTTAGGACGATAGCGCACCTCCGGCGCAGTTGTAAAATAGGTTGGATTAACTTTTAAAAAATACATGTGTGGTGGGGGTTTGGTTTCATAATGGCCAATCAGAACACCTATTTTCTATCCCTTTAAATACCATTGTGCTAATGCTATAGCAAATTGGCAATTTCCTGACATGAATGACAGTTTTGCGCGGATGCGCCAGGAGCGCTTCTCAAAAGAGGAGAGCGAGGAGGTGTGGAAAAGTTGACAAGGCGCACATTAATTTGTTATTTTCATGATTTGAGTTTATATTTTGAGACCTACATTGTTAAAAGAAAATGTTTTATTTTACCATCTCTGTTTTTCCTTATTTGTAGGCTTTCCAACTTAAAAAACGTTTATTTTCTTCTAACTTAATGTAATTGTTCAATGGAAAGCAATAAATAACAAACTCACAACTGCAATTAGGCCTGTTTCATTTATATTTGTCATGTTCGCAACTGCACATGTGTGCATTCAATGGCACCCAAGACCCCAGGGAATCCACATTGCGTATAAAAATCCTGTTTAGTTCTCTGCTGGCTGTCAGGTGTAGGAAAAGTAATAAACTAATTTGCATGTTGGACAAGAATGGAAGAAATTGCATGTACAGCAGAACTGATAGCTGTCTGGCCAACACCGGCTACCAAACCCAGGGTATTGCTCAGAGTATCACCTTTGGCATCCAATTATGTATTCCATTTTTTGTAGTGCAAATGGAAAGAATAAAACCCTTTCACATAAGAAAAACAATGTGCATACAAACATATATGTATTTAACAAGTGTATCTTACTGAACGGTAGCGATGGATGGCCTGCTGGCTTCAGTCTTTGAAATAGTTTTTGGCTTAATTGATTACGCTTGCAAGTTACCCATGGATTGGATGATTTGCCTCAACGTGGGGGAAATTAACAATATTCACAAAACATTCTCACCAACAGTGCAATTCTCAGTGAGCAATAGCTCAGCTAACCTGATTTTCCAGTGATGTTCAAGCTGTCATAAAGAAATTTGAAGAAACTGGGCAAGTTGAAGACAGAAAATGCAGTGGAAGACCAAAATAGCTGTCTGAATCTGATGAACAGTACTTGTGAAGTGCTTGCTCAGCATCTGACATAGTCACCTGGCACCAAAATACACACTTTGACCATGAAATGAAAGTCTTGCAAGAAATAGTCTTGTAGGACATGTTACAGCTAAGAAACCATTCAAAATGAAGAAAAGAGATTGCAACAGAAGAGATTGCAATACGCAAAAGACGATAAAGCATGGAACAACAACCACTGGCGGAAAGTCTTACAGAGCAATGAGTGCAAATTTGACATTTTTTGTTCACAAAGATGCCTGTATGTCAGATGAAGAGTTGATGAGAAGTACACTGATGCCTGTCTGCAGCCTTCTGTGAAGCATGGTGGTGACTCTGTCATGGTCTGGTGGTGCATTTCAGGCAACGGTGTAGGGGATCTGGTCAAAATAAATGGAATTAGGAATGCTGAGAAATATAAACAGATCTTGATTCATCATGCTGTACCTTCCGGAAAATGAAAATATGAAATATCTTGCAGCACTATAACGACCCAAAACACACTGCAAACATGATTAAGACCTACTTGGAGCGGAAGTGTGCAGACGGAACACTCACAGTATTGATTGGTCACCTCAGAGCCCCGACCTCAACATAATTGAAGCTTTGTTGGATCAGTTGGACAGGGAAAATAATAAAATCAACCAAAGGCAAAAGGACAGTTATGGTAAATCCTGCAAGAATCTTGGAAGAATTGACCACAGGACGATTAAACATTTTTGACAACAATTAGGTGAATTGCTTCAGTTTTGCATTCCAAGCGAGGCCACACAAAATACTGACTTGTTTTAAAACAATATTTTTTCATTGTATTAATGTTTCTTTGTGTTTACTTAAATGTTATATGTTACACATAAACACTTACTACTCAGATGGATTTAATTATAATTTTTCAGACTGGCCTAAGACTTTTGCACAGTACTGCATCTCAAATATAGCTGATAGAAGTAGCAGCTAGAACATTTACTAGCTGGTAGGGCTATCAAATAATTACACACATACTAATGATATTTCTGTTTCATTAGATTTTTTTAAACATTTCAATAATTTCAATCCGTTGCTGGCAATGATAAAATAGGTTTGGGTATTAGCCTTAGATTTGAGGCTAACATGCTAGCTACCTAGAATTTTTCCTTTGCAGATGAAAGATACCTCTCTGACACTAAACAGCTAGTTATTTTTCTCTGAAATAAGAATATAGTAATATAGTCAACATGTAGTCTTCTTCTGTAACTACATTTTTTTTCATGAAAACTATCATAACTAAGTTAGATCGCTAGTGGGTAGATGCCACGTGCCAGCCACCTGAAAGCCTCAAGCCTGCAGTAAAATGTTTCTGCTGTCACAATTATTTTGTTTACATCAGCACTCAAAATAAAGTAATTTTTCACTCCAGAGAAGACAATTCATATTGTAAAATGTATCAGCTTTGCTGAAAAAACACAGTCTGTGAGCCTGGACCAGAATTTCACATTTTGTAACTCACGTTATGTGGAGTGGAGTCTGGTCTCCCTTTAACTTCAAAATATCCCGTGGTGCATCGATTTGCAGTCTCCCCCTGTTGCCTCTCATTATGCTAATGAGTGCAAGCTCTCGTCATAGTATCCCCTCTGTCGGTGGGTGCTTCTGGCTCATGCAACTGTATGCTTAGACAAAGATAAATTGTTATTCTAATAGCAAGTAGAAACATTATGATCCATATGCAAGCGTTCTCCTGTCAACAATGGAATGGAATGGAATCTTGTAAACTTGTTAAAACAATTAAATTGTTTATTCTTCGTTGGTGTGAACTGCCTCGTCAGTTTTGATCTTGACTGGCTGTTAGAAATGGTTCACACTGGAGTTTTTAATGATGTATTTATGCCTTTTTCTCACTTCATCATCCTTCACATTGGGACTGAAATCAACAGAGAATGTTGTAAACAATCAGAAAACATAACACCTTGCTTGAATGTATCACCAAAAGTTTGGACAAAGGACTTTGGCCGATAGATTAAATAGAGGCCTAAACTCTAGTAAAGCAATCAAAGCCTTGCACCCTTACCGCCCCACAGGCTAGATATCCACATTGGATATTGCATTTTTATCAGGCTTTCCATTTTCATCCTGTCCTAAATGCCATTTCTTCCCAGGATTAGATCCCCCGCTATTATTTAAAAAAGTGAGGACACTTGTGACCTACTTTTCCCCCCATCCCACTTTACCTATCAGCAGAATTAAATCAAATGGAACGCATTAAAAGTCACAGGGCACTGCAGACAATGGCTTTTTTTCTGATTGCCTAGCTCAGCCTGGTGGCACTTTGAAAGCTCTAAAACCATTTGTATCACCTCATTTCATGGCCTCCTAAAAAAGGCGGGCACTAGCCAGCATGTGGGATCATTGGCATTAGCACCGATTCAAATAGAGCCCAGCTGTTAAAGATTGTCCTAGACATTTATGAAGACTTAAGAGGTGACTGTCTGCATGATGGGTTCCTAAGGCTGCAGTGGTGTCGGGGATTAAGAAAGACACTTGCATGATCAGCGGTTGTTTTACTTATTATTCTTTTCCGTCCATTTAATTTACAGTATTAACAATGTGCACATTGTGTTTTTAAAGTAAATTTGTGCTAATGAGGCAGCACTCTTCAGTACAATGAAATCCCCCATGAATGTGCATGCGTACGATTGTGTCTGTTTCTATATAGAGACACATGCTTCTGACACATAAGGTAAAAATAATCTTCATTTCATTTTCAGCAGTCATGCATTTTGCTCAGATAAATGGTAAACAACCTTTGTGATCAATAAATTAGATCAAATAACCATTTTAATTAGATTTAATTAAATTATTCATATTTATATTAAGCAATTTAAGAGAAATTTGGATATAAATGCAACTTGATATGATTCAGAATTAGAATTATTCAGCTCATTAATTTGAACGCATTTGTTGAGTGATTTAGATGCACAAACATACACATGTATGAACTGTTTAATGGATCAATTTCATGGAAGTTTAATGCCATTTAGAGGCCTCCAGATAGACATGTGTCCAACAAAAAATACATTATATTTTAAGTTTCAAATGGGTGATGATTAGAATATTTGATTAATGTTTTTTCTGCATTTTACAATATTAGAATGAATTTGATTTTTCTGGTAATGTGCACTAGATCTCATTACCGTAGTGTGGTTCTGGATTTGATTTAGTCTGTTTTTCAAAATAGAATCCAAGTGCTATGAAAGATGAATAGGGATATATGTAGTGGCAGTATCTTCTTATGGGTATGCCCCTCATCAGGACTGAAGTATGAATGGAATTCAGCACAGGTGGTTGGATGGTATACCTGAAAGATGAGCCATACAGAAAAAACCTAGTCCACTGCAAAACTTAAACTCGATGTAAAATCTAAATTTCAGCAGGAAAATGTATTTTTCATTTAAAAAGCCTTCTAAAATCCTTTTTAAAAAGTACACACCCTATAATGGCCCATTCAAAGCCAAGACTTATTATTATTATTTAAAAAATATATTAATTTATCACAATTATTTAATTTGCAAGAACTTATTATATTATGTAATATTTAAATCCTGTATGACCCCCCACCTCTCATCCCTGAACTATTTGGCCATAGCCTTACAGTCTTTGCCACTACATCAACAATTCATATTTCAATTGAATCTGTGCATCAAAAAGATCAGCAATTGTATTTATTACGTTTCAAAAATGCTGTGCTGTTGCCCTTTCTGTGAGCTAATATTAGATTCACAACCACTTGCTTCGCACAAAATAAAGGCCAGGTTTTCTACCTTTAAATTGAGTTCAATCTTTGGAAAATCTGCCCCAGATTCTGAGAGATAATCCAACATTACAATAACATGCCCCATCATTACACATGGAGCCAAAATGGTTTTGACAGACATTCAGCTTCCAATCACTCCTATACAGTTACATGTACTGTCTGGAAACTATATTCATTTTAAAACTGGGTCACCTGATTATATGGAGTTCAATGATACCAGCGTTCATGGCTTTCTTCACATAAAAACCTCTACACTGTGTGTTTTATTATCATTTCGCTCATTTGTTGAAACCATATGCATATATTCACAGCTGGTTCTTCACAAACATTTGCATATTTGTGCTAGCTTTATGGCATTCTATACTAGGTTTTATTGAGCCCATGCATATTTACCCACCTGTAGGTACACTCCCTGTGGCCAGTAACATCACATAAGCAGTTCTGCTCCTGTAACAGTTTTGAATGGGCTCTAAAGACATCATCTCTCAGTGCCAGTCTAAAAGATCTAAACCAATTACAAGGAGAGAGACTTATCTCCCCTCAGGTAATAAAACCATTGGCACAATGAAGAACTCTCTCGCACTATTACTCCTTAAAATATGGTCAAACAGCAAGAGCAACTAGCTCGTATTTTTGGCAGAAATAACTTAAAGAGTTGAATTCCTATGTATGAATGTATTCCTGTGTAGACAAATTGACCTGAATACGGTGCACTAGCATCTCGCCCTCGTGCTGTTGCTAGGTAATTAAGCAACATACAATTTCCTTGAATAGAAAGGCCTTTTCTCTCTTCGGCAAAGAACAGCCATGCTTCACCAGAATGGACTGGAGGACAAGAACGCAACTACGCACAATCACCGCAGCAACAAAACCACAGTGATTACTACGGGCAGCAATTAAAGGCAAGGCAACCAAAAGAAAACTCATTTTCCCCCACGCTGAAATTAAACAAGTCATGCCATTGAAGCCAATCATGTCCTTGGAAGGATTCTAGTAAAGCTGACAAAACGTCCCAGGCAATAGATAGAGTTTAGTCTAGACAATAAATGTAGTCATATGCATGACATTACCATTAATCTAAATGTGTTAAATGTGAGTGAGCTCCTTCGTAACTATCTTAATTTCTTAACACTCCTTAACTTCTCACCATCTTAGTCAGATGTACGATCTCCATAATTCGCTGTATGGAATAACTTGTGGCAGAACTTTGGCTGGTAGTATAATTTGTGAGCATAAGCTATGTCTCTCTCATACAGTGCTACTCTCACTTAACGAAACTAACATGACATTATTCACCGAAACACCACAATTCCACAGACCTGCTATTCATGGGTACACACATTGTAGCATTTTGCCCTTTTACAGACGTTTTATCACAATAGATTATGTCAAGAACAGTCATTCTGCACAACCTCTATTGTTCCTTTGTTCACAGACAAAGCACGCCAGCGCTGGCTACTTGGTGTGGTCAGCTTTCAACGCTTCACCCACTTTCTCATTTGTGCACACATTCACATTCCTACAGATACGCATCCATCCAAATTTCCTTATTCCGTATTAGACACTGTGTCTGATTTGATTTTACACAAATATGAGACTATAGCCAACATAGTCTATTCCAATATCTCCAAAACCGTGCTTGTGTATTGCCAATAGTTGTAGCTTTCATATAAAAATTGAAGCATCAATATATTATATTCATAATCCTTAAGGGACTAATCAAACGAGACTGATTATAATTATTTAATTTTTACGACATTTAAATATAACCTGGTGTGCTAAAACCATAGATGGCCCCCTACACACCTTCTCTAACATGATCTGTTAGCTTTCATGGTTTTAATTGAAAGCCTTTATGCTCAAATTGCAAGTGTGGTGGCTTGTTTACAAACATTTGACTTGTGGACTCTAGTGCTTGTGAGAACTTAATAAGCATTAATTAATCAACCATTGGAAGCACTTGTGTGAAGTGACTTTTGGCAGGAATCATGATGTCCTTTGATATTTAGGCTCCCAGTCATGGTTCTGATGAAGATTGAGAACCTACTGCCATACACTCAAAAAGCATAACATTTTATATTTGAGAGGCAATCGTTGAGGCAATCGTTGCACCTCCTGTTACTAGCTGTCAAACAGGAAAGCTGTCCATAGTCCAAGATGTTGTGTACAGAATTATGTATAGCTGAGTTATTCAGCTCAGTGATCAAAACAATTGTGTCCATTGTATTTGGGTTGTAATTGGGTTCCCTTTGCAATGGATTTGTACACAAAAAAGACAAGTGTATACTTATCCATATAGTAACTGAATGTGTTTTACAATAATGGAAAGGGAATGACATTTGTGTGGGGCATTTTGGAGTGGTTTGGATAGGTTTTTGGGACAAAGCCCCTGGCTTTATTGAAAACTAAAATATCTCCTCAGTTTTTATTCAAACAACACAAAATTACAGATGTGATGGACAGATGTTGCTGGTTTGCTCCTGAATACTTGTCATGTATGTGTATGTTTCATCCTCTGCTAATATATGAGAGGTCTTCTCTAAAATTAAGATTTAATTTACTGTACTTTCAGAACACTTGGTCTATGTAATTCTCACAGTTATCTGACATAGATCACCATACATTCCAAGGTGTTTATGTTCATATGACACCAAGAACATGTGTTTACCCCTCATACCTCACACTTTCAATGAATGTTGAAATTGGGCATGGGCAACTAGGCAGAAATGGGCAAAAATGGCCCTTGGGTGGAAGGGGTTAAGACTTTGAAACAGCATAATTACTGTATGCCGTGTTCAAAAGTTTCTTCTTTTACTCTTGCTAATCTGTCCAGTGTTCAACTTTCCAAAAGCAATTTATGTTCTGTAGCTTTTGGCCAGCAACCAGTCAATCAATGCTTCCGTTCTTCTGCCTCCTCTGGGATATTACACATATTCGCTACTGGGCCCAAGAGATTTCTTCAGCAAATAAATTCCATGGATTTTCCTTCATACTTTGTCATTTGTTCATTTTCCTCCATGGCATGATGCAGTATGTACAGCACGAGGACTGTCTATCTTCTGAAGTTAAGAGCACTTGATCTTGTAATTTGGCCTTCCACGTTAAATTTGATCATTTCAGTCTTGAACCAAGTCATCATCTTGCCAAATGCACAGAGCAATAGTTAAGTACACAAACATGTGTTGACAAATGATAGAATTTTCTGAAATTACTGTCAACATTAAGCAGTACAGTGTCAAGGAAAATGCTATATTGAGGAGTGAAGAAATAATTTTGCATGTTTTGATCATGAACTGCTTTTTTTATGTTTCATGTTAAATTTCATATAAACTGGAATTGTGAGAACTCCTCTGAGTCATTCACGAGGCAGTGTCTATTTTTGCTGGTCACACAGTACTACAGGAGAGCTACCACCAAACATAGTAGAGTTGTATTTATTTGTGTTACAGATAACAACCGGTCACTTGGGGGCACCTGGTGCATTGTTGGTAGAGGCTAATTCAGCAGTCACCCACTTAAACACAACCTACCTCAAGCTAGGCAAAGTCAATTGCTTCCCACTGCAGCAGACACCTGGTCATAACCAGCTGTTTATGAATCGTTGAGAGCAGGAAGGGAAAATAGTCTGTCCGTTGAGACACTGAACAAAAGAGTTAACAATATTCTATACTGAATGGCACTGCTTTTTTTTGTTTTCATTAGGGAGATAATGCGTAACGTATTATTATTTTTTATCAATAAAAGGAGGCTATTCAGTCTGATGATGAAGAGAATGGAAACCCAAAGATGAAAAGCATCAAGGGTTTACTGTGTGGATGCTCTGTGTTCATTTAGTGGATGCATAGGAGCACTGAAGTCACTCCAATGCACCAAAATCCAATCCATTTGGTACAAAAAAAGGTTTTTAAGTTTTTGCACTAGCCCAAACAAACAAGCAATTTCACTTTCTTCCAATTCAGCTCCTCCACCCTCCATATGATATATATAGATATACTGTATATATAGATATACTGTATATATATACATATGTGTGTCACATATCTGAGTTGAAAATTAATCCCTCAATAAAAAATGTAATTACACCATTTTTTTTTTTTTATCAGCAATGCCCATTGGGAAACAAGCATAATTGTAAAATAATGTGCAAAACGTGCTGAAATTGGAAGACCTACGGTCAATACGAAGGTTTTAAGGAGACTGTTTAAATAAGCCCTCTCTCGTATATGGCAAATTGTACAGTTCACCTTAATGGTTGACCGTGGTCATATTCGCTTTCACAGTATAGTCGTGGCAATGCACCTCATCTCCTTTTTTTCCCCTTTTTGAAAGTTAATGGATTTTTGAAGAGCCAGAGCGAATAAAGTGAAGGGGTTTAATCCGGGTGTGCTAACCTTTTCAAACTGACAGCCCGTTCCGATTAGATTACTCACTAACCATGATGTCTTCATCTATTTTAAGGCATTAATTGTTTTCTTTATTACATCTATTGTTCCATTGGGTTGACATACACTCCCATACATCTGTATAAAGTACCACGATGCAAATATCACAGAAGATGAATCACTGTGGGCTGATAGAGCACACAGAGGAATTTTCACAACTGCAGGTTTTTGGCAGGTTTTCAGAGCTTAGCAATATACTTTATAGTATGCCACTAGTTTTAAAACCCAATGACTTGAACAAGTATTTACAATCTAGGGTAAATAATGCATGGTAAACAACTTCAATACTTCAAAACCATCATTGAATTACATTATTATTGTAATTATTCATGTAAAAGTATGCTGGCTAAGTAATACTTATCATTTCTTAGCTAGTATTTTTTACTGTCATTTTTTAACTGTACTGTGAGCAGCAGCACTGTAGCTGATTAGAATTCCGAATCATAATGTAAGATGAGATCATCACATTTAAAAAAAAATAACAGCATCCAGCAACACTGTGTATTGTATAGATCAATTTCCTGTTCATCAGTTTAATGTTGCCATAACCCAACCTCTACAACCATTATGTAGCAAGTAAAACATTATTTACACAATAATTTCTTATATAGTTAAACAGTATCTACATACTTGGCTGTAGGGTAATCATCCATATATATTCAATATGTAATATAAAATGTGGCAGTTCAATGTGTTCTTAAAGACGTGTGGAGGCAGTTCTGATAAGGAGATATGTCCATGACATAAGGGTAATAAAAACATTAAAACTAATACAAAAATTAAGTGAGTATATAGACCATCTTCTCATAGTCTGATCCATATAATGTTTTTCTTCAAAAGGAATTGATGTGTTTTCTGACACAATATTGCCTTCTTGAAATTAAAAACTGGAACAGTTTTTGAATGTGTCAAGAAAGTTATATTTTCAATGACGATCAGGAGCATAGAACAAATAAATGCTAACATTTATTAATTACGAATATAAAACAACTTGTATGTATTGTATACGTTGTTTACTTATTTTAGCAAAATAAATATTGTTCATTAATTTTCTATTATCAATTGTCTATTAACTTTCAATCCATGAATAGCATGAATTAACTTTTTGTGTCCCTGGTATATTTAAATGCAAAAATAAGAAGAACTGTAAAGCAAATACACAGCAAAAGTAATTGCCTCGAACAAGGTTTTTATGAAATGTACGAGCTAAACATTTACTCCCCATTCCTTCCAGGCTTTATTTTTCCATGTTTTAAAATTTCAATAAAAACATGCCGTGCTCTGAGCAACAAAAGCTGGGTGATTCCATATTGAATGCAGATGTGATTTGAATTTAAACATGTTAAAATGTTGTCAAGCTGGCAGTGAGACGGGAAGCCGGACGGGAGTGGGGAGCGTGGCCAAACAGGAAAAGACGCCCAGCCGTGGCCAGACCAGATTGGGGTGTGGTCAGAAAGGGAGAAGACGCCCTGTCGAGGCCGGAACTACACCTGCACTTTTTAGTTTCTTTCTTTATTTTCTTTTATTTGCAGGGAGCTATAGCTGGCAAAAGTGGCACAGCCCGACACTATCGTTGGTTTCTTTTTTTTTCTTAAGTTCTTTGTTCCTTTGTGTGTTTGTGGTGTGGCTGCAGGTGTAACTGGCCCCGATTACCGGTCCCTAGGGGGAAGTGGGGAATAAGGGGGCAGCAAGAACTACCGGAGTAGTTGGGCAGGGTAGTGTAGCGGCAGGCCGTGGGGGGGACTGGTGTGCGAGTGCCCCTCCCTTAAAGTGCAGGAAGTGTGCTGTGCAGTGTGCATAGGCTGGTCAAGCGTACGCCTTGCGGCTGTGAGTGTGGTGAAGCTTACCTGCTCTGTCTTCATGGCTCATGGGCTCTGTCTGCTGCAGGGGGTAGGTCAGTGCTGTAGGGAAAAAAGGGGAACCGGGGTCAGGATGCGAGAAACTGCCTTGTTTTAATGAATTTTTACAAATGAACAGTGTACCTTTTACTTACATGTTTGGGTTGTCCCAAGGGTGGAATCCTGAGAAAAAGGAAAGGGAGTTTTAGTGGAGGGTGGCTGGGGTTCGTTCCACACCTGACACGACAGATACTTTCATTCATTTGAATTGGAATGATTTATTTAATTTAATCTTTTATTGTTATCTTAATCGTTATAGTTCCCAGTGGAGATGAGCCTTAACACTGAAAGAGCCTTGTTTTTAATTCCTCATGGCAAATGTGGCAAAATATGTTTGTAATCCCCAGTTACAGACAATAATACCATTTACACACCAGCTGTCACTGTCCGCAGAAAGGTGAGAAATTGTCAGCCGTGGAAAGTAGAGCCGATTGCCAGCTGACCAGATGCTGCCCGGTAAAGCTTTCAGCTGGAGAAAAGCCTTACAGAATTTGGCCAACATTGTCAGACTGCTTTGCACAAATTCAGGCTGCAGTCTGCTCAACAAAAACTGAAAAGCCTACCCAGCACCTGGTATTCTTTCCCAAGCCATCCAGTCCAAGTCAATATTCCACATTGTCATGGTATTCAATAAAGAGGTTATTTATGAACATTAAAGTGTTACTTTTTTATATGGCTCACACAACACTACAATTACAGCGATGAAAAGTACTTTAAATAACAAAATTAAAATCTCCCACTTATAATCACAAATAAATCTTACAAATGTTAGATTCAAATTTAATTTGTGTAATGCCAATTATCTCTGGTGCATGAAAACGATGTAAAGACATTAGGCATTGGAAAACCAGTGGAAAACTGTGACTGTTGGACCAAGGCCTTCAGTGAGACCAAAAATCTCCCAAAACATCTCATAAAAAATGTCCTGCAATGTACATAAGTGCATGCCCAAGTAGGTTTGCGTGTCCTCAGCAATATAGCAGATATTAGGAAAACATACTGTAAATAGTGACGTATGCCAGAGCCTTCTCAAAGGCTTTAAAAAAAAAATGCCGCACTGATTGCAAATCAAAATATCATTGGCTAATCCACCTGTCACTCCAAACATCTGCTATAATTCACTTGAATAGCGGACACTTTCAATCCAGCCACTGAAGGCTTAGCCAAGAGGAGTCACAGTTAGCTAGATTGTTTTCTCCAGAGATCACCAAAAGAAAATTCCTTATTGGACTTTTTTTCTATTCACTTTAAATGAACCCTTTACTTTCTGAAATGAACTAAAATCACAAGAGATTAGACATAATGATGGTCTATATAATTTGAAAGAATCAAAAAGTTATATTGTGATTTAATAGATTTCAATTTTTTTTATTCAATTTTTCTTAGGCCTTCACTGAAGGCTTAGAAGGCCTGGACGGTTTCCCTCTGCATTATACAGTCTGGATGGGTTTTATATAAATGTGCATATTTCAGAAAATATCTTGTTGGAGAGATTCTCATCTTGGTAAATAAACAGGTAGAAATGACCTAGGCTTCACAAAATATATAAATAACTGTAGAAATTAATGAAAAACTAATTCAAAAACAATACGCAAGCATTGCCACATAAGGATTGGAATTAAATGCTAAAGGTGAATACATTAAATATTTATGAAAATCTCACAAAAACATTTAGTGCCTATATTGTCTAGTACATCAATCCTGCAATTTACGGCACTGCACACTTTTATTTATCCTGTTTCAACCTCAAATGTCTCTCAAGTGTCTCCCATGTGCCAACACCCAACTCAAAAATGTTCCCTTCTGTGGAATCCTCCAGCTTGCTTCAATTTCTACCTTCCCACTTGATGATATCTATCTATTCCAGATAGGAATCTATTAGTAGCCACACAGACCAACCCCAAACCAGCACCAAAATCATCTGTGAATCTGGCCTGATGGGGCTATGCGACAACTCCCAGGCTTTCGTGAATGAATTGGCCAAGACATACATTAGTTTGGCATCCTTGTCAGAGGGCAAGATTGAAATGTCCTGAAAACCTAAATGGTCTATGTATAACGATACACAAAGCGAATTGCGTAATAACTGCAAAAGGTCATAACATTTGGTTTGTTTTCCAACATTGAAAGGCACTCTGAAGTCTTCAACAGCTAAACTAGTGCCATTCCTCAGCCGTAACATGTGTGTTTGAGTAAACATGTGTACTTGTAAAGATAAAATATATTTTATAATATATATTTTTAATTTTTAATATTTCTGCAAGAAATAAGAAACCTGAGTTATTGACTATGGGAGTATGGAGATGCCATTTGTCATCAAAATGTCTTTACAGGGCAGTGCGCACTAACGTCCAAAATAAAGGAAACACCAACATAAAATGTCTTAATAGGGCATTAGGCCATCAGGAAATGCCAGAAAGGCAGACTGAGACAGCCATGGCCTATGATGTACATCATTTTCATATTCATCACATCATTTTCATATTCATCAAACCATTCAGTGACGACTCGGGCCCTGTGGATGGGGACATTGCCATCCTGGAAGAGACCACTCCCATCAGGATAGAAATGATTCATCATATGATGAAGGTGATCACTCATTTTTTTACATTTTACATTTTAAGAATTTAGCAGATGCTCTCATCCAGAGCGACTTTCAAGATGTGCATTAATATATGGTAAGAACAATCATAGTTCGCGCAAGGGATCAGTACAGTAATACAGCGATAAACATCGTTGTAGGCAGCTGCATACCATACCCATAACACTGGGAAGGAAAAGGCTAGTAAAATAGTTTTTTTTTTTTTTTTTCTTTTTAAAGCCACTCAGAATGGCTTTGTATTTATTGGTGGTTACCTTGCCCTCTATAGAGTTGATCAAAACTGTTCCAGGAAAATGCATCCAAACACCATTACAGCCGCCAGAACCCTTCACCATGAGAAACAAACACTTGGGAATGTAGGTTTCCTTTTGGGTGCGCCATAGGTGCTGTTCAGTAGACCATTGCCTGTATTCTTTGCAGCAATTTACTCGCAAACATACATTTTTGGTGTAATAAGTGGTTCATACACTGCAATCCGACCATAGTATCCCTCTCTGTGAAGTTCTCAAAAGACCGTTCTTGATGAAACTGTCTGCTCCTAGATTTATATTTTCAGTCATCTATTTTCAGTGCAGAGTTGCACATCTGTTTTGCCTTGCATCTCAACCAATGCATGGGCATTACGAAACTCACCTGTGATTTTTTCTCTTTTTTCTCAAAATAGAAAGATAAATTCACTTGAAAATGGCATTGTCTCCCTTCATTATTGCTACATTTGCCTAGTTTGCTATAGTAGATAACTGTTGGTTTCTTGTACTGTTTAGAATTTTGACAGAACATGGTTGACTTTGTATTACATGCAGTGTAATACAGTATTAATGACAATTATAATGAAAATTGATTAAGGATCATTTTCAAGGAATTGGTCATTTGGTAACAGAACAAAAGGGAGGGAATTTCCTAAGTCACTTCCACTTAAATTGGGGAGCACCTAACTATGAAATATATTCTTTAAAAGAAAGGTATGTCACGGGCACTGGCTGCAATTAATCATATATGTAAGCATGCCATTGAGGCATAATATGCCATTGAGGCATGTATAGCCAAAGATACAGAATATTTCCCATTTGCTCATCGATGATTTCTGTCCGATATGAAACTCCACAGTTATAGCCCAGTGATTAGGTCAATGTGACATGGACAGATTGTCCATATTACACTTCTTACTGCCAAGGACTCACACATTGAGGAAATTAAATCTTTCCCCGAGTGAGAGCTTATGGTTCCTGTTTCCATGTTATTGTCCATTGGCTAAATATTTAGCTTTTGATCGCTTAGCTTCAGTGGCACCGTAGCTGGTATGTGGCTTCAAAGTCATACATGTGACTTCCTTCATTATTCAGGTTCTTGTCGTGCAAATACATAAATAAAAAATTTAATAAAATCTCAAAATCGTGTCAAAGAAATTACATCAAATTGTAATAATTCAATAATATAATTTTCACCAACTTTGATATACCACATTGAAGCTTTGCAAAACCTTTCATAAAATAAATGTTCCATTTTGTTTTTGACTCCAAAAAAAACACAAAATTGATAAAGCTATATTTTTAACAAATTTTCTAGGTACAGAATACTCCCTCACATAAGTTTAGTAAGTAAATATGTTTTTCTTTGGTTTCACTATTTATTTGAACCAGAATTAGTTCACTTTCATGTATGAGTGTGGGATATCATTAACATGTATGTATGTAGTATGTATGTATGAGTCATTGGCATTTCTTAAGCATGAATGTATCCTGTTATGCTTGATATCCATCATGATTTCAAAGAATAATCACTCACACAAAAAAATACTTGTTTTGGTTTCCTAGGCAACAGCTTTCCTCAAGAAATTACAGTTCATCTGTTGCTCCTAAAAATAATAATAATAAAAAACTTTATGTGTTTTAGATTCAGAGCTGTAGATGTTCAAGTGGATCAATAAAAGAATAATGAAAATTTGAATGATTTTGAAGTGTCAATGATAATGTCACTAAAACCAATTAACAAAAAACCTTCACAGGTGAATAAAAAACTGAAATAATATACAAACAAGATTTTTTAAGAATGAAACCTTCTCAGATTTCTATCAGATATTCCGTTAGTGCTTGTTTGCCTTCCCTCAGTTAACACCTTTAATATACAGGTAACTGCCAAAATAATGGAAACAGGTGAGTAGATTAGGGATACTGCTGGCTTTGTTATTGTGTGGGGTTATCTTCCTGCCATACATTGTGGTCCACTCAACCCCTTAGAGGGTAAGGTAAATGTAAATAAATGCAAAGCCATCTGAGTGATCACCTTTATCCTATGGTGAAACATTTATATCCTTATGGGAGTGGTCTCTTCCTAGATCACAATGCCCCCATCCACAGGGCACGGGTGGTTACGGAATGGTTTTATGGAATTCTTTGTGGAAGAATGATGTTGCATCCCTCCAGTAGCGTTCCTGACATTTATATATAGAATATATGCCATGGCATATTTAAGTTATTCTGGCGGTTCGTGATGGCCCAACACCCTATTCAGACACTTTATGTTGGTGTGTCCTTTAATTTGCCAGTTACCCGTGTACCTCAAACATGAATTAAATCCAATTTCCATGGGTTCATGACTCACCTTCAAGTCTTACCTTTTCTATATTCCCCCTTCACCCTAGACACAGACTCCACCTCACTGACATATTTCAGGTTAACTGTGACAGATGGAATCAGCATTCATGCATACAAGCATTCAGCTGTAATTCAATTGTCAGTTAGAGAGTAAGTCAAAGTTCTGCTCCAAATGCAAAGCTGGTAATGACAGTACAGATGCTCCCTTCGACAGTTACAGAAGCCTCCCGGAGCCAGGCGATACACGCTCAGCGGATTTCCTCTCTGAAGCGTTCGGCTGACTCTCAGTGGGGAGGGGTGGGGGCTGAAGTTGCGGCTCCCCGGCGATGTCCTTGAACAACACTCGGCTGTAGCCCGAGTGGTAGATTCTGTGGACGGGTGATCAAAGGACCGGCTAATTGCGCCTGTGTTTTGATGGTTGTTAGACCTGACGCTCGCGCTTGAGTTTCTTTTCCTTTCAGCTCGTCACCAGAGGTTTGTAGTCAAGGTTTCTCAGGCAGCAGATGTTTTTACCTCCCCGTGCCATTCCTCATAAACAGTGATGATTTAAGTCCTCAAGCAGTTCAACGGCCAGTCAATCATTAAAGTATGTGTGTGCGTGCATGTGTGCATTGTGTGAGTAGGTGGGTGTGGTCTGCATGTGCATTCTTACGTGTGTGTGCGTGTGTGTGTGTGTGTGTGTGTGTGTGTGTGTGTGAGACTACTTGTGAATGTCTGTTTGCTTAATTTATGTGTCAGCTAACACCATTCATATAACTAATGATATCATAAAGACAATGTACTGTATTATCAATATCAACTATAAAACAATCAAGAAAATGTTAATACATTGGCATTAGAACTACGCTCTTAAGACAACAGCAGGAAAATAAGTTATAGTGACTAAATTCATTTTGTGGAAAAAAGCCCTCTGCTTCACATTGTATTTATCTATGCCAAACGCTCACACATCACGCTGGTCTTTGTTGTTTAAACTTGGTTTAAATACGTCTCCTCCCCCAATGCTACATCAACTGAGGTTATAATCCCAGGAAATGTTAAAATTAAAAGGACATGGAGATGGATAAAGAGAGACCTGGCTATGTATTTAGTACTGTTAGAATTCTCATTCAATTAAAAAAGAGAATCCCTGTTTAATCAGAGAGGCATTAGTCACTGATAATCTCTTGTGGATTTACTTTTCTTCTCTGCTGCCCCCCCACCCGCCCACAAACATAGTTCATGATGGTAGCCATCCACTAGGTGGTGTAAAGCACAGGACTCTTTGCAGCTGTCGTCTTTCTGCTGCACCAGTGGGATTAATCAAATAACATTTCTGGATAAAAATATGTGGGAGTGCCAGTCAACTAACACTTTGGTCTCTAAAAGGTTTTTACTATAGCACATCTTAAAACAGCCACATCTGCTTTTACTCAGCCAAAGCCGAGTACAGCTTATTTTATTTAATTAATTCAACTGTATTTTTTATGCATGGCTTTTTGTAGTACATTTTATTCACATTGAAGTGATCATTTTGCATCATCGCTAATGGAATTACACCCCCCCGCCCCTCTCTGGCTCTCTGTCAATATTGGGTCATGCGATTTAACATACCATCATTAATTCAGAAAGTGCAGTTCCATTGCATGTTGCACGCCGTGTTTGCGAATGTTTTTACTATGTTGTGTGGGAGGACTAAAAAATGGCTAGCCTAGAGGACATACAGAGATACCAAAAGAATAAATCAATACCTAAAGGGCTGAAAAATGCAGAGGCAATAAACAGGACTTGAGGTTCAGCAGAGAGACAGTGCAGATGCATTTTAATGCACCACTAAAATCAAAAGCTTTCATAGTTGTACTTTAGAGGTGGGATGTAGATTACAAAAGTGTTTTCACGATAACAGCTACAGGCCTTACTTTTTTTTTTTTTTTTTTTTGCATTTGTATCTTTCGGGTAAGGATCAAACATCTAAGTCACAAAACACTACTGAAAAGTGTTATTACTGAGCTGAAATATATTAGCCTTCTGCTCTGGGAAGACACATAGTGTTACTGCAAGGATGGATCTAATGTATACAGGATTTGTATGTATCCTTCACTTTCAGACAGCCGTTGTGCATGTGTGAATGTGCGTGCGTATGCATGTGTTTGCGATATGAGTGTAGGGATGAAAGGACGCCTACTCTTGAATGAAAGACAGAGATGAAAGGCTTCAGTGGAAACCATATACTTCACAACCTGTGCTGGTTGACAGCAACGGCTGTTTTATTTATCTGTTGCTTTTTTTTCCCTTTTTTTGGCTGAAAGACAGGTATTTTAGAAGTGCACAGATGGCTGATTCCTGCTTTGGCAGCGGTCAGAGGGGATAACACCACTCGCGATGCTGTCTTTCGCAGACACCATGTTTGCTGCAGGCAAAATTTGAGGGATATGGACTGGCCCGGATGCCCTTGGTGCCCTGTGAACTCGAGTGACCCACTGGATTAGACAAAAAATAACTGTGTTTACTTTGACAAATTGTTGCTGTCTTACTCGTTGTGACCACACGGAACTCCAAAAACGGCATAAATCCTTCAATGCGTTTATTTTCCCCACAAATAAACGTATGCATTTATTCTTGAACACGAGCTAAATTCGAATGCATACATCATAACAGTTATTTTAATGTGGGACATTGTTAGTTGTCTCCTTGTTTCCTCATTGGAGATAACACAACACAAACACACACACTTCCACACCTGCATCTATGGGCTGCAAGCTGAATGTTAGATAGCTGAATGCTTAAGGGAGTGCCCCCCGAACAACTACACTTCACGATTAAAAAATGAATTGCCTTTCAGATGATCTTGTCTACTATACAGCTTTCGCAAATTCAGTTGCACATATTATCAATTTATATAGCTAGGTATTAACTGTAGCTGTGCTGGAGAGGTATCATCAGTGTGTGGTCATGTATGGTCAGCCGTCTACTAGCTTTCTGTGATTCCTGTGAGCCCTGAACCAGATGGGCTATATTTCACGTTCAGGAGCTCAATATAATTGATGTACGAATGTGATTCACTGCACCCTCATTCACATAACTGGCTTGACTCTACTGAATTAAATGCACTATAGATGGTGGCTATGTCACACTGAATTACGCGCACTAGTTGTGAAGGCATGCTCTATCACACACTGTCTTATGAATGCAAAAAGGCTTAACCTCTGAAAAGGAGGCTAAAAACTATTTAAATTCAGTTGCTTTTAAAGGCTGTTTTAACGTCAGCATCATATTAAAGTGGGGAGTTTATATTAAACATGAATAAAACAGTGAAACAAAACGATTAACCATTTTCCAGCCTCTTACTTTCGTAGAATGTAGGTTTAACTTGGAATCAGCATGTGCCTATATTTAGCCTTGGTCGATAAAAGGCTTTACTCGTGTGTTAGTGTGGGGGAAAAAAAACATATTTGCTACTTTTGAGCAGTTCAGTCAAAATCGAAGGTGAAAAGAAACACTAAAAGAAAGACCGTTTATGATGCAGAGGCCCAGATGGTGCATTTTCCAATTAATAATTACTAGAATACCAAACAGCACTGTACATAATGAACAGTACATAATCTATACAGGATGACACCATCCAACATGTATGAATATATTTATTGGAATTATTGGAATAACCCGCTGCATGGTAACATAAGGCATTCATATGCAAAAACACAGAGGTAAATTGAGCTCTCACTGTCATGTGGCCTAATTAAGGTCTCATCTGACATATGTGTATAGTTGTGCTCTAAGCAAAAGGTTCAAATGACTTGGAAATTCATTTGTATTAGGTCACTGGAGAGTGGTGATGCAGGTTCATAGGAGACTGCCCACACCACACTGGGGGGATACCTAGATGTATTAATGTAAATATGGATACAATCTATGTTATTCTGGTCAGTTAAATGTTCATTCTGTTTATGTATTATTTATTTATTTAATTTGAAATCATTAGTTAGGATTGTCAAAAAAATAATTGAATAAAACAAAATGTAAAACATTTTTTTAGCAAAATTTCCCAAATCAAGAAATTGTAGATTTTGTATTACTCATATTAAACCTTTTGCTCTCCTGCCATTATGCAAAAATAGAGGACTTCATGGTGTCAACTTTCCTATTTGTGGTCACCATTGAGAGTCAAATCAGCCAGTGATACGTGTTACTCTAAAGAGGTCTACTTGACGGCTTCTATTAAAAGCTTTGAGTAACAAAGTGTTAATGGAGTGATGGCAACGAGACAGAATGTCTGCTAAGATTAATACGTCATGTTCCTGGCTCTTATCGATCACAATTTTCGCTGCACCGTCTGGGCTTCTGCAAGTACAGTGGAGAATTTGCATAGACAGTCTTTTCTGATGTTAACTTACCTGCTTCTCGCTGTATTCCTGGCATGCAATGGTCAATATGAGTGTGTCATAAAATATTAATATGGAGGATTGTGTACTGAAGTTTATGATCATAGCAGAGTCTCTCTATTGTTCTTTGTAGAGATAGAGGAAAACGGTGGTTCCAATAACTCTATGGTGACCAAATGGACTTGACTCAGTCGGAAGGAGAAAGCTGATAGCAGCTTCTGGAGGGCAATTCCAAATTGAAAGGTATCATTTTTATACCATTTTGAAAGTAATTGTGTTTGCTACACACACACACACACACACACACACACACACACACACACACACACACACACACACACACACACACACACAGGATGTATGCTCAATAATCAGGTTAAGACTATGTAGGCTTATATACTGTAAGTCTCAGCTGGGTCATGAAGGGTTTGTAATTGTATGGCTGCTAGAGGGTAGGGAACAGCCAGACACAGACTCTCAAATGGTGCAATCAGGTAGGAGAGAATCACAATAGAATAGAATAAAATAAAATAGAAATTGTAATCTTTATTTTCTTTATAGAGAGATGGTATAGTGTATGCATTTCCAGATTGGAATCTTTGTTTTGTATTTTGTACAGATTTCTCTAACAATCTCTTTTTGAAAACCACTAACCAAAACACCATTTGATTAAACAATTGATTGTTTTAAGGTCAAGCTATATGATGCCCATACAGCAGTGTATACATATACAGCAGTGCACAGTCAGTGTGGAACACCAGGACACACCTAAGCTTCAGTCACATCTCAGGCATTAATATCTGCCAGGGAGGATTTCGCTTTGGAATACTTGGAGCGGACTGTACTCCTCACGTCAGGGTTAAGTTGGAATTAGTAGCAATGGTATAAGCAGCTGTGCAGATGGAAATTACATCTGCTTGGTGCACTCAGCCCCAGAGCAGGAGCATAAAGTATAACAGGGAGAGAGAGGGAACGAGAGGTATGTAGAGAGAGAGAGGGGATATATATATATATATATATATATATATAGAGAGAGAGAGAGAGAGAGAGAGAGAGAGAGAGAGAGAGGGGGGAGAGCTATGGAAAAAGAAAGAGGGAGAGAGAGAGCTAGGGAGATAGACAGAGAGGGAGAGAGATACTTCTCTTGAAAATCTTCTTTCTTTCTGGGGGAGAAAGAAAAAACAAGGCAGAGAGTAATTTGATAGCAAACATTTGTGCTGCATCAATCAAGCTACACTTTCATGGACTTCAAAGGTTTTCAGTTGACAAAAAAATGATACATCAATGACCAGCATCAAATGTCCTGTCCTACCAATTGTGAGAGCACATCAGTCTGCCTGTCCACGCATCAACAAAGATGCTTCCGCCAGTGCAGGTTCGGAATGTCCACACAAAGTGCTAGTAGTTTTCCTTGTTAACAGTTTGTTGGCACTTCCAACAACCTGATAGCCAAAAGGGTCCTAAGGCATGGTTCAAAATGTCAACCCTCAGAATGTGATCTGCTCTGGTAAATACATAGTGTATGTCACAGGTGTCAGTTCTTAGGAGTGTGTAATACTTTACTATCAATCATTCATTCATTAAAATACACTTCCAATTTGGAATTCCCAATCATAACTTTAGGCCCCCTCCCATTGTTAAAATTGCATCATTCAGGAAGATGCAGCCAGCCGCTACTTCTTTTCACTCTTCTGTCAATCAGCTGTGTTGCGTAGCTAATGTGGCAGTGGACTGTGTAATTTCCAAATATGGCACAGGCAGATCCTCCAATTGACCAGAGGAGTCGCCATTGAGCATTGATTTTGGGAATACATTGCTGACTGAAACCCTCTATCACTGGATGAAAATATGGACAATTATGCATCATAGTGCTGATGCATCTTACATCTTTACTGTAAGCACTAAAGATAAATTCCTCAGCTCAGTACACCACTCGGGAGATGTGTTTTAAAGATTAAATCTTATTCTTGCCTTCATTATTTGAAAATTGTCTTGTGGAATTAGATTCACAGAAAAATACATCCAGAATGTATGTGAATGTCCTAGTTCATTTGACATGTCTGTAAAATGTTCTTTTGGCATGTGAGATGCGTTCGTAATGCAAATGATAGGCCAGGTCAATTGCCCTCATGAGGCATTTTCAGAAATTCTCAAGTCCAGGGAAACACTTTCACTGGGATTTATTTTGTTGTAAAAATATGCTCTGTGATTTTTAAGCTAGAATTGCTCTTCACGAAGAGGAAAGTGATGCTATCCTCTAATACAAACTTTCATTCATCTCTAAAATGGCTGGTTCTAGCTATTAACTGTAGACATAAGTTCTGTTATTAATTTGCAATACACATTTGTACACCATAAAATGAGTTTGAGAGACAGGCATAATCCATTAAAAACCCTTTTTGCAAGAGTTCGATCTCCAGTCCATTTAAAAATAAATCCCTCGACCCACTGGGAAAAAAAAAAAATCATCTTTGTAGCCAACTGTTATGGTAGCTTTGCCAGTTTGCTACTAAACAACATAAAGAAGGTCAATGCTTGGATGTCTGGATGTATTTTCAGAGGCCATTTGTGAACTGTGAAAAATGTTCTTAGTCATGCAGACGATCCGACAATCTGGTCCGAGAAGGCATTAGCAAAGGCCACTTATTCCTGCCTTGTTAAACGCTGATTGATGTTCCCGGAAACGGCTCACCTCAACTAAATAATTAATAATCAATTTCTCCTTTTGGTCCGCTTCTCAGGGGCCTCCCACCATCGTGAGCCTCCTAATCGAAATGCATTTGATTTGAAGGAGGGGGAAAAAATCATGTCAAAATACCGGCACCACAGAAAACAGAGCAAGTCCAATTCAGAGTAAATGAACACATGCAGACCAAAGCTACCTTAAGCAAAACAAAAACAAACAGGAACCAAACAGCATATATTGACTTTCTGTCTCTTGGCATTGCAAGGCGTTTACCCTTCTAATTTTCATGTTCAGCCAGACGTGGCCATCACACTATTCCTCTGAATATGATGCCTATTTAGCATAGTATAATAATTACAATTGGGTTAAACCAATGGCAATGAGACCAAGGGATGTTCATGTACACATAATTTGCAGTGATATGTGATATGGAACTTGAGCCCATGTTAAATTATGAATATCGGCATGGCTAGGGGGTGCTTCCAAATGGGCAGACAGTCCAATTTCAAGATCTGGACATTGAGTTGAGGAGGTTGATTGAGTTCAAAGTTTATGTTAAAATGTTAAAAATCTCAGTGTTTATTTCAGTGAAGTGCTGTTTCATATCTAGGATGTTTATCTTAGTGTATCATGAATATCAGCACTGCTAGGAACACTGGTTGACCAATCAGCATCCAGGATGGGAAAATAGCCTGTGAAAGCTGAGCCTTCACCGATCCTTTAAAATGAACATTTTTGGCTAGGAATGCTAATTTACACATTTTCTAAATTTGTGAAACATTTTATTGTCAACTGTCTAATTATTGTCTCTGTCTGTCTTAAATGTACAAATCAACCAATAATTGATCTAAATAAACCAGTTCATTCAACTGACTGTGATTGTGGTTAAGTGTGTGTGGGTGTGACTGACTGAATGGTAATAGCCAAAATGAGTTTACCTGAGCCAATTTGGGCTATTTGGATATTAGCTGTTGGAGTTTAATGCAATTCTTGGAAATATGCGAGTCCTTGTGTTACTGGTTCAGGAGTTGGTTTAAATTAATTGTTTTTCTTTTTGTAAAAAGGCTACTTCTCTGTTTTTTATGGGTGTTGCATCGGCCGACATCGTCACATAGCCATTTTATAACATGTGTTGGAGATTACCATGCGTGCTCCATGTTGTAAATCTCCAACCGTTTTGGTTTTCTGTCTGCCTCAAACTTCCACCGCAAACTTTCAGCACAACTTATTGGAGTTATGGATGCTCTGTGAGCTTTACTTACCTTAAATACCAGCCACTGGAAATGTTGGAGAGGGACATTCTGTCATAGGGCTCCCTGAAGTCCCATCTTTTTGTCTACATAAATAAAATACCGACCATGTCAGGGGCACTTTCAGCACATGAAACAGTTTTTTCATTTGCATAACTTTTTCAGTAAGGTAGAATGTGTGCTTGACTTCATTGTGCTACTTCAAGAAAGAACAATATATTTAATGTATAGTATATGAAATATATAAATAATATATGAGCTGCCCAACCAGAAATAAATAGGAACTAACTTACTATTATAGAATGTAGCTACAATTTGAAATGTAATCAATCTAATGTAAGCTATCTATACAAATTGTAAACCAGAAAAATGTGATGACGAATGACCGATGTGATGACGAATTATCTGCATTGCTGAAAGTCCAGTAAAAAGTTGAAAAAGCTCAAAAAGTACCTTGGTACTTACGTTTACCTATGTCATGAAAATGCTTTGCAAAACACACATATTTGTCAAATGTGCTGATGGGTCAGAGGGGTGGGTTGCAGAAGATCGAATCACTCTCTCATGATATATGTCAGTCTGTTCCAGTCCTAAGAGAGTCCAGCTGTCTAGCTGTGTAAACCTGAGGTTTTAAAACTCTCCTGTGTCTACAACAGCTTACTGTGTCTCAACGGGCCCCACTCAATTTTTAAGGGAACAGTTATCCATGGACAATTTTATTTTTCTATAACATGACACATATTTGGGCAAATTTTTTTAACTTTAGCTGATCATGCTGGATATAGTGCAATATAAAAAATTCTAAGTGGAAGCCAAGACCCTTGGGTGTTCAAGGCTCTATGTTATTGCCTGTAGGCAAAATGATTGGCCTAAAGGGCCTATTTTATAGCATATAGGGGATAGCAGATATAGCTCAAGCTTTGTAACCAAACTGGAAGTGGCAAGATCGTTAAGCTTGCTAACTACCAAACTGGTCTATGTTTGATTAGAGAAAACATGAGAAAGGCTTTACAGAAACAATTAATAAATAACACATTTTAAATTGTACTATGTACTGTCTAGCTGCTGTAGCTAGCCGGTTGGGGATGATCAGTAGAAACAACTAAAATAGTCTCTGTGGATTATTGTATAAAATTTACTATTAATACTTAGATACTTTCATTTGTGTTTATTATATGTAATAATAATAATAATAATAATAATAATAATAATAATAATAATAATAATAATAATAATCTGTGAATGTTAAAGCGGTTTCAGTTTTGTGCAGTTATTTTTGTATCGCTTCATCAGCGTGGCTGTCGAGTGTTTTGATATGTGTCGTTTCTATGACATGTACATGTCTGTCCTCTCCTCCTTCTCCAATGGATGCGACAGCATTGATCTGTGAAGATGAGAGGAGCCCTTTTCATCTGACAAGCAATTAGATTACCTTCCTGTCCTGGGATTCAGATGGAAGAATGTAATACTGACTCTTGAAAAGGTAAATATCACTACAATAAATAGTACCAGAAGAGGAAAAAAAGTTGGTTAACGACATAAAAGCCTGCATAAATTATTTTGATCATGGAGTATTCATGTGGCCTTGGAACAAACTTGTGGGCAAGGGACTAGGGGGACCTGGGGACTGATGATAGAGCTGGAGCAACTGTTCCTTATCTCTCAGAATAGCCTTTACTATTATAACAGTGGTTTAGTGGTCTAGAGATCTTAATGAACCCCTCCAAATCCCTTCTAAGGTTGTGCAATTGGACTGTCATACTGCAGCTATAAATATGCACAGGAAAAAGATTATATATATAATCTTTTTATGTAAGCTTTTTATACCACACATGGTTCTGTGTGGCTCCGTTGGTAAGCATGGCGCTGACAACGGTTCGATTCCCACTGGGACCATATATCCGAAAAATGTATAAGCTTTTACAATTTGCCAGAGGTAAGTCAACTAAAGTTTGAAAATCAAACGATTTACTTTGTCATTTAATTAACCTCCCACTTCACAATTATCCAAGGTCCATTTCTTTCCTTATTAATAATAATAATACTGATAATAACAAGAATGGTGTTACATTTCTTTGCCGCTTTTCTGCTTAATATACACTAACAGTTTGTATGGAGAGAGAGAGAGTTTTTCCATAATACTTTTTATAATATTATAATACTTAATTTTAATACAATACTTGGTAAAGTTCAGACAATTATAATAATCTTGCAGTAGTATGTTATAAATTACATCATCAGCTGGATGAAGGGATAGATGGATGGAAATATTGAGTGAGAAAGGACTGAGGTAGCTTTTTAAATGCGTTTTACACAGATTTAGAGTATTCCGTTTTGGTAAGTACTGTATTTTGGAGTATTATAATATCCATGGAGTATTAAGGCTTTAATAACATCCTCAGCTGGATGGTGGGATGAAAGAATGGATGGACAGATAGAGAGAGAAAGTAGCTTTTTAGTTATACATCTGTATAGAGATTTACAGTATAAGGCATGGTAAGATATTTTAATTCAAGCTATAGTCTATACACTACCGGTCAAAAGTTTTGAAACACACCCATTTTCCAGTTTTTACTGAAATTTAAGCAGTTCAAGTCCAGTGAATAACCTGAAATGGTACAAAGGTAAGCAGTAAACTGCCAGAGGTTAAAAAAAAGTTTAGGTTACCAAAAACTTACAAATAATGTAAATTTTTGGGCAGTGAGTAGTTTCCTACACCATCAAAAGGCACTTGGAAACTCTGACAGGAAGAGGCCTGGCAGACCCAAAGCCACAACAAAATCAGAAGAAAAGTTTCTGAGAGTCAACAGCTTGCGTGATAGGTGGCTCACAGGACAACAGCTTCAAGCACAGCTTAACACTGGTCAAAGTAAGGAAGTTTCAACTGTGAAGAGAAAACTTTGAGCTGCAGGTTTCAGAGATCGAGTGGCAGTAAGAAAGTCATTGCTAAGATGACAAAATAAGAAAAAGAGGCTTGCCTGGGCCATGAAGCACCGCCAGTGAACTACTGAAGACTGGAAGAAGGTCTTATGGACCGATGAATCAAAATCTGGACATTTTGAAAGGTTTTAGTAGGCCGTCGAGTAGGCGAAAGAATGGTTCCTCAGTGTGTGACACCAACTGTCAAACATGGAGGAGGAAGCGTGATGGTCTGGGGCTCTTTTGCTGGAGTCAGTGACTTGCACAGAGTGACCGTTAACCCATGTTAACCCATTACTTGTTCCCTGAAAAGGGCCTGTTTTTATAACTCTGAAATGTACGTTTCAGTTTTTGGTAACCTAAACTAAAAAAATGTTTTTTTACCTCTGGCAGTTTACCGCTTACCTTTGTACCATTTCAGGTCATTCACTGGACTTGAACTGCTTACATTTCAGTAAAATAGGGGTGTTCTAAAACTTTTGACCGGTAGTGTTTATTTAAAAGTTTATTTAAAAGTTTATTTAAAAGTTTATTTAAAAGTTTATTTAAAAGTTTATTTAAAAGTTTATTTAAAAGTTTATTTAAAAGTTTATTTAAAAGTTTATTTAAAAGTTTATTTAAAAGTTTATTTAAAAGTTTATTTAAAAGTTTATTTATTTATTGGTATTACATGTTTTACAATACTTACTGTTAAAGCTTATGGTTTGTCATGACAGTTAAAAGAAAATAACAAGTATTATGTGCATCTCAGATCGTGTCCTGTCACTAGACTGAATAATTTATCCAATAAATTGGAAATATTGTTATTGTGTGGCTAAAAAAGGAAAGTCTGCGAAGATTGGTAATTTGCAATGCAAATTATGCAAGTGAGCTAATGTATCAACATTCTATTATAATGTCTGTGTCTAACACATCTAGGGGGTTAGTAATGAGTTTCCACATCGCTGGTAAATCTGACCACACGTGGGAATTGTATTATGACAGGGACACTTTGTTTGCCTCTGAATGATGTTCTTTCACATCATTTACCATTCATGATGTGAGTCTACATTAGCTAGATAGCTAGCATTTAAGGCTTTTAAATAGGGAACAGCTTTCCTGAGCCTGGAAGGAAGGGGCTAGCTAGCTAGCAAATTAAGCAACACATTTTTTCCAGTGAATAAAAACATCTCTATCCTTGGTTTCCGAGAATCCCGAGAACAGAAGCTCAGCCTTTTACATCATAATAATAAAAGTTTGAGATTTACATGTGCTTGTTCGATATATTTCATCTTGTGCAGTAATGTTGACATTTAAGTGTGAGTCCATTGCTCTATATATAATTCTCATTCATTGCATATCTTGGAAAATTGTTGGAGAGTCAAAAAGTTCACTACATTACAGAGTAACCCCTCCTGACCTTGAATATATTACGTTGCTCCTGTAGTGGATATGGAAGCTTTAGATCATAATTAGTCTTCTCTGTGCTGTGTAGTGACTGCATATTGATCAGTCTCTAAGAGCTATTATTAAGGGGACATTTCAATCAAAGTGTATAACAGTTTAGACCATAGCTTTAAATACAGAATTTAAGCCAGTGTTGTCATAAACACATATTAATTCCATCTCAATAGGACATGAATTGTAAATGATGTGAAAGTAATCTACAAGTAGCAGACAGGTTTGCAATGTGCAGGTTTTCCAAAAGTTTATCGAAAAGGGTAAGATTTTCTTTGAAATCTAAAGATATGAATAAATAATATTTTGTCTAGATTTATGTTTATTGACCAAAAATAATATACCCAGGAGATAATCCCATAAAATGTGTTGTGAAGAATTATGGATTTTTGTGTTAGATAAGTCATTACAGTGTGGAAGATGATTATGATAAGTTTCTCCCTCACAAATTTAATCATATTGATTTGGAATGAATGTAGCCATTGGAAGTTTAAACATTTCCAGTGACCTTTCTACAATGTCACATAAAAGGACTACAACACTTTGCCTATTATATTATGATGGTGTGTTCTCATGACATTATATATTATTGTAGTAGATGCCCAACGATGCCTGATGTGGAATTTCCTTTAAAAAGAGTTAAAGTTGTTTCTTCGTACCTTTGTTAGTAGAACAATTAATGCAGGCTGAAGTCTTTGTTTCCGTGTTTCAAAATGTATATTTTTAATAGAGTAGAGAACATACTGGGTTTGTCCCTTCAAGTACAGATTGACAAATAACCAAAGATGTAAACAGAATGATGATGCTTTATACTTTGCAATGGATTTCCCACACCCCTCCTTCTGATGCCAATCACATACTCAAACAAGATGAGGCCTCAATGACAGGAGATCACACCTGGGGAAGGAGAGGGGAACTGGAGTGGGGGGAGGCCACCAAATGGCACCATTGTCTTTAGACACATCAGGGGTAAGACACACAAAAAGGGGGTTAGATTGAGTGCAAACTCACATGAGACAGGAGATTACACCTGGGGAGGGGAGGGGAGCTAAACTGGGGCCAAGGACTGGGGCACCCAAATGGCACCGTTGTCTTAGACACATCAAGGGGAAGACACACAAAAAGGGGGTTAGATGTGCAAACTCTCATATGTATTCCAACATTCCCCACTTTTTTTGTTGTAAAGCAAAATAAATTATAATGAAAAAATGTATATATATACATATATATGTTTAAGAAAACAAAACCATATCAAGCAAACAAACACAAAATTAATAAAAGGTAAACTTAAGTTGAAAATGAATGTTCCCCATTTGAACAGTGTAGGCTGGGGCAAAACAGAAATGAGTATTTGGAAATAATGTGATTGATTTAGGGAAGCCAGTTGATCACCTATCCATGTATTCCACTGGCCATTCTGGTTTCAGGAGTTCCTCTGTCTCTTCCTCTCAATCACCTATTCATAGGTCAATGACTGTCTCCATTTGGCCGCACAGATCCTTTGTAATTGTGATATGATTTACCCGTCTGCCTACAGTTCAATATCTTACAGTCCCCCCCCCTTTGATGCTTGTCTTAACATAGAAGCATCACATATCAGTGGCGATGTTGTCCTGTCTTAGGTTGCTCTTTCAGATCCTGAAGAGTCTTACCCGTCATGGGAGCAACACCTCTTCCACTGGCATGAATATTCTGTGCATCCGAGGCGATGTTATCCTGCCTTAGGTTGTCCTCCTCCTAGCGAAGGATCTTACCCGTCTTTGGATCAACATCTTTACACTGGCATCATGCTGGATACTGTCCGGCTCTGACTGATCTTTATCACAATTACAATCGGGTGCTCTTCTGTTCAATCAATCTACCCACTAGGGATTGGGACCGGGAGAGAGTGAGGACCCCCTAAACCAAGGTACCAGTTTGACAAGGTCGTTTGTAAATTAGATGTTTTCCCGTTTCAGAATGGAACACATACAATAAATAAGAACACAATGAACCAAGACAAGAATTAAACATACAAATACACTCCTTCCTGTAAGAAAGCATCCGTCTTGAGAATCTGGGTAACGATCCTCTCCTTCAGTTTCAGTTCATTCGTTTTCAATTGTTGTGCATCAATCCAATTTGACACACCCAAACCTGTTCCATATGCTTTACCATCTTTCCACCAGGTCTGAAGTCCAAGCGGGAATCAACCTGCAACTGGGCGTATTGTCCTTGTTTGACACATTGTGTCTTGTTTATGAAGATGACAGGAACATCCCATTTAATAGTGGTTCCCAACCAGAATCTGCTCAAAAATAACAGGAGCATCGTCCTCATTTATTTCTGTAGGAGAGAAAAAGACCAAGTGTGAGTGTATATTCTTATGCAGTTAGTCATGATTCACATTGATATTGGTATTAAGCTCAGCTTTGTTGTACAATTTGCACTGATCACCATGATACCAGAAATACTGTATTGGTCTGCCTCGCTTTTGTATTGCCAATTTCACATTGGTTTCTCCCAGTTTGTCCATAATCTCATATGGACCTTCCCAGTTTGCTTCCCAGCCCCCCCCTTTTAAAAAGTTTTTAAGCATTACTTGATCCCCAATTTGAAAATCCACTCTGTGCGTGGGGGCATAGGCCCTTGCTGAGTAATGATGTGCTGTTCCCATCGTGTTAGCAGCATCTAGAAGCTTACTCTGGAGTGCCTGCTGCACTTGGGTAAGAAACTCATCATGTGAGGCCCTTGTGGTAATGGGAAGAGGAATACCTGAGGGATGTGAAATCTGCATGGGCCTGCCCGTCATAAGCTCGAAAGGGCTGTAACCAGTAGTACGTACCCGTGTTGCCCTAATAGCCATTAGTACGCCCGGGAGTGCTGAAACCCAATTTGAAGCAGATTTTGTTAATTTGTCTGCTGCCTCCATTACAGCCTTTTTAAGCCCTTGTTTTATGGTGCGATTAAACCGTTCCACCATACCACTAGATTGTGGGCGATAGGGAATGTGGAAATGCCTTTCCACCCCTAAGAAAGTGCAAAGGTGCATCATTATTTCTGAAATAAATGGTGCCCCATTGTCACTTTCAGTCGTTTTGGAAATCCCCATCGCGAGAACACCTGTTCCCACAAGACCCGAGCTGTGGTAGCAGCATCACTCCTCCTGGTAGGGAATGCCTCTACCCAGCGAGTGAACATGTCCACTACCACTAGGAGGAACCGATATCCTCCTTTTGCTGTAGGTAGCGGACCTGTGTAATCAATTTGAAGGGTTTCCCATGGGCCATCATTCAAGTGGGAGGTACCCATGGGAACCTTGCGATGTGTAGGTGCAGGATTCATCTGAGCGCATACAAGACAGAGTGCCAGGTGATGAGCTACATCTGCTTTTATACTGGGCCACCAGTAGCAATTCTGCAATAGATCCAGTACTTTTGCTTGTGATGCATGACCTGCCGTTTGGTGCATGAATAATACTAGCTCCTTACGAAGCATAGATGGTGTTACCCAAACGAGCTGTGGGTTATTGTGGTACAAAATATCATCAAATATGATCAGATCTGGTGTGTGCCGTGTGTATGGTTCTGGAAGTTGTTGTTGCTGCCGAATGGCACTTATAACTTCTCCGATTTCTTTGTCTGTTGCCTGGCATTCTCGTAGACTGAGTGCAATAGGTTGTGACCGTTTAACAGGTTCAACAGTGCGAGTGGGAGGCAGGTAGTGCCATGGAATGCCTGAAACAGCAGCTGCTTTTGCAATCAGATCAACTTTGTTATTATTGTCCCCTTCAGTTGTGGAGCCATGTTTTTGATGGGCTTTAACCTTACAAATGGCCACCATACCCCTCTCTCTCTCATGTGCTAGATCCCAAATCTGTTGTAACTCATTGTGGTAAGTCAATGATTTTCCTTCAGCTGTACAGAAGCCTCTTTTCTGCCAAACAGGAAGGTATTCAGTGAGAGAGTTGCAAACAAAAGCACTGTCTGAGAAAATAGTAATTCGTCCCATGAATTCCTGTAATGCTGCAATGACTGCAATAACTTCTGCTTTTGTGCTGAATCAGTAGGTTTACATTTGATCAACACCTCCTTTCCCAACTGGGGTGCCCAACATGCAGCTCCAGTATAGTACTGTCCCGTTTGGTAATAACGAGAGCCGTCTACAAACACAGCAGTGGAATCTGCTAGTGGTGTTGTACGAATGGGCCCCTCTGTTACCTGCTGTTGTATTGCTGTACAATGGTGTGACTCCCCCTCATAGTCTAACATATTGGCCAACTGATAGCTTATGGAATGCTTAACCTGTATGTTTTTATGTTGCAGTTCTGTAACCCATCGCCCCCACCGCAGAGCTGATACTCCTTTCACTTGCCCTTTTATTAGCAATGCAACTGGAGTGTGTGGCGTGTGTAGAATGAGTGGATTGAAACCACAGATGTATTCAGTGTGTGTGACTATCCAGTGTACTCCCAGTATCTGCTTTGTGCACTGATCAAATGATCTTTCAACAGGTGTAAGTACCCGTGAGAAGTACCCAATCGGGATATGTTTGCTATGAACTTCTTGCATAAGCACCGCTTTGATGCTAGCAGCTGAGACAACTACCTCAATGATGAAGGGTTGTGTGTGATTTGGACTGCGTAAAGCGGGCGCCGAAGTAAGGGCATTTTTTAAACCTATAAAGGCAATTTGTGATGCAGTATCCCATTCTAACAAATCATTCTTTCCTGGGTTGTCTTTTAAATGTTTGTAGAGTGGAGCAGCTAATTCGCTGTAGCCTTCTATGAAGTCACGGCAAAACCCAACAATTCCCAGGAAAGAGCGCAGTGCTGTGACAGTGTATGGGCGTGGTAATGCTTGTACAAGTTGTACTTTAGCTGGATCAGGAATCCGTCCTCCTGTTTGTATTTTTACTCCTAGAAAACAAACAGACTGTTTCATTAGTATTGCCTTTTTTGGTTAAGTTTTAACCCTGCTTCTTTAAGAGGGCGAGGACCTCGTCCAGCAGCTCATAATGTTCTTCCACGGTATCTGTTTGAAGCAAGATGTCATCAACATATTGAACAACATTGTGTGGTTGTGAGCAGCCCTGTAAAATGTTAGCCATACATTGGTGAAACAAAGTAGGTGAGTTGTGGAAACCTTGGGGTAAGCCTACCCAAGTATATTGCGTGTCCCTAAAAGAGAAAGCAAATTTGTATTGGCTATCCTCATGTACTGGAATGCTCCAAAAGCCATTCGATACATCGAGGGTAGAATAGACCTTTGCGGAGCCTCGCAATTGGGACATCATGTCAGGGTTGCTTGCTACCAATGGTGTAGCACAGGGCGTATGCTTATTCAATTGCCTGTAATCAATAGTTAGCCTCCACGAGCCATCTGGTTTCTTAACTGGCCACACGGGGGCGTTGCATGTTGAAATGCATTCTCTTATCACACCTTGCTGCAAAAGAGATTTTATTGTTACTTGCACAGCTGTCTCTGCCTCCTTGGGATAGGGGTACTGTTTCTGTGGGGGCGGGTCCATCCCTCTGACAGCAACCTGCATGTTAAAGACTCGCCCACAGTCATGCTTATGTGTAGCCCACACCCCTTTGTGTTTGTCAATGATATCAGCAAGTGCTGAGTCTGGCGTTTGCAGTAACTGGACTACATCATAACTGATAGGGTTTTTAACTGTATGAACAGAATGCGTATCAGCGATGACCATAGGTACCTTGGATCCCTGTGGATCTATTGGACCTTGCCAAAGAACATTGTTAGCTAAATCAATAACTAAGTGTGCTTTTGCTATTGCATCTGAACCCAGAATACTCCCTTCGTGTGTTTTTACCATACACAATGGTACATCAAAAGATATCTCGCCTATCTGTAATGTCTGTGGAGTTGAAATTTTAGCTGGTAAGGCATTACCTCCTACTCCCATTAATTGAACAGTTTTACCACTCTGGGGGAAATTAGTTCGGTGAGTTAATGTGCAAGCTGCTCCTGTGTCAATCAAAAATGTGTCTTGATAGCCTCCAACCAAAACCTTAACACAGGGGCGGCCTTCCTGATCTATTTGCAAATCACTCACCGCTGAAACAGAGGCTTGACACCTTCATTGTGAGGTTGGACTGTGAAAGGAATTGCTAGAGCCTTTGTGGGTGCTCTGGTCACCATGTGAGATAGCCTTAAGCATAGACATTAACTCTGTATATGTAGGTACATTCTGAGTGCTTTCAGTCTGTGCTTGTACTGTCTGTAGTGCAACTGACTGTTTTGGTCCTTTCCCTTCCATCCCCCCTCCTTTCGACCAACATCGTCGCTTGGAGTGTCCAACACGCTTGCAATTGGCACACACACGGGGGTTCCTACACTCACTCTGAATGTGTCCTGGCTTTCCACAATTAAAACACTCAAATGCAACCTGTCCCTCGTTAGATGCTAACAGAGCAATCCTTTTCTTAGAGCTCTGCTTGGGGAAGAATTTAGTTCAGACTCATTCCATGCTGTTAAACATTCCTGAATCTCTCTCCCTATGTGTTGTCTGATGGGCTGTGCGCTCAATTCCCTATTCAATTGTAGCAGTAAATGTTGGCAGGTTGGAGAGACGCGATCTTTGTATTTACTAACGACCAAACTCCAGAACATAGGATCGTCACCTGTCAATAGTACCCTGGTCCCTCCACCTCTGTTTCTATTATACACTCCTATAAACGTTCTGAGGAAATCGGTAGGGTGCTGCCCTTCATTAGGCATGGATTCAAGAATCTTATTCATGTCTGCCATAACGTGATACCCTACCGCCTCACTCATTAGCCTTAACCTGGTGTCATGGTTGGGGAAAACAACGGGATTTCCATGGCCCTGCACGAATTCTAAAGGAATTGTTACTGATGTAGGAAGCACAGACTGTAATAGTTTACAACAATCCCTGTCCGTTAATGAGTGCATTCGCTGTAGCGCCTCCACCTTATCAACAACTGCAGTCGGGTCCTCAACCCCGTCCCATTTCGGTAGCTGCTGTTGTAGTGTGGCCAGTTCTGACAGAGTGAGGTCGCGTTCAGCCTGTTGATCCTCATATGCATACGTGATGGCCCCATTAACAGGATTATGTGTTCCGCTTGTGCGAACCCTGCGTGTAACTACCGGTGCTATTTTGGCATGTTTATCTGTCTGCGATCTACTACTTCTAGACGCCCTTCGGACATTAGATCGAAGTGAATCGGCTACAGATTTAGTACATTCCGCCTAGTAGCATGCAATTCTTGCTCCTCATCTGAACTTCCGTTACCACTCCCATCCTCAACACCACCTAACCAAGGAGCCGCAGAATTTGTTTGTCTGACTTCCCATTCATCATCATTTGAACTGTATTCTGACTCGCTCTGGTCATTTAACTGTCCTAAACCTAGCGCTGCTACGCGCCGTTTCATTACTGTATTTTTAATTTTCTGCTTTGTCATTTTTTCTTTGACCTGTCTCAACTTCTGTACAATGGCCCTATCCTCATTTTTACCAGACACATCCCATAACTCTTTATATGCTATCTGCGCATCGCGCAGTTGTTTCTGTGTTTGACGCAATTCCGTAACCGTGGAACTCAATTTATCCCTTAAATGACTGATCTCCTTTCTAAATTCTAAGTGAGTTGTAGCATGTACCATTCGCTCTGCTACAGATGCTTCCACCTCCTTTGAATTTACACTAAGTTTATTCTCCAAACTTTCAATGTCACATTTTAATTTGGGAACTTCCACCACTTTATCTTTTAATGACTTTATTGTTTGGGCCATAGCCATCACACAATTAGCCTGTCTCCTTTTCTTATTTTTCTCCGTTTCATTACGAGCTTCACAAGCAGTTAGGAGGTACTGAAAAACATCCGCTTTTTCTGGTACATTAAATGGACCCTCCTTGCAATGTTTAGCCAACCAGCTAGCGGCCCACAGTTTCCAACAATTCACTGCCATTCTTAAACCCCTGATACAATGGACAAACACACTTTTGGTACTTGAAATTTTTGCCCAAGGTCTGTGTAATTTTATACAAGCCCCTACTGAGAACACTGTACACTTGTACAATCAATTCTAGTCACTTGTATTTTAAAACACTACACAATTTTCGTAAGTACTTCTCTACAATATTACACACATTAATATGTTATACTCACAAATGTACGTGGTCCGTTTTCCGTGCCTTCAAGTCCGTTTCTTTACTTCGGGTTGATAACTGGATCGGCCGCAGGCTCCTGGATTCTGTCCTTCTCAAACGCGCATCAATGCTCAGAGTTCAAAAAGTTTAGTTTCCCAGCCTTCGGTATTGCAATTTGCAGCGTACTCCGGTTTCAACCTCCCCGGTTTTCGTTAAAAAAAACGCAACGAGAACGACGGTCGTGGGCTGGCTCGCCAAATGATGTGGAATTTCCTTTAAAAAGAGTTAAAGTTGTTTCTTCGTACCTTTGTTAGTAGAACAATTAATGCAGGCTGAAGTCTTTGTTTCCGTGTTTCAAAATGTATATTTTTAATAGAGTAGAGAACATACTGGGTTTGTCCCTTCAAGTACAGATTGACAAATAACCAAAGATGTAAACAGAATGATGATGCTTTATACTTTGCAATGGATTTCCCACACCCCTCCTTCTGATGCCAATCACATACTCAAACAAGATGAGGCCTCAATGACAGGAGATCACACCTGGGGAAGGAGAGGGAACTGGAGTGGGGGGGGAGGCCACCAAATGGCACCATTGTCTTTAGACACATCAGGGGGTAAGACACACAAAAAGGGGGTTAGATTGAGTGCAAACTCACATGAGACAGGAGATTACACCTGGGGGAGGGGAGGGGAGCTAAACTGGGGCCAAGGACTGGGGCACCCAAATGGCACCGTTGTCTTAGACACATCAAGGGGGAAGACACACAAAAAGGGGGGTTAGATGTGCAAACTCTCATATGTATTCCAACAATGCCCGATATTCGTTGCAATAAAGTTCACTCACAGACGCACACAAACACACACAGTGAGCAACACAAACATAACCACAGAACAGTGAGTAAAAATAAATATAAGCATCAAAATATGTTTCAGTAAAATTACCTTAAGTCACAGTTCCAGTTTTGTAAGAACCCCTTTTTAATGGTTACTTGCTACTTGTTGGTTAATTGTTTTCATCATACTTTTGACACCTCACATTATGTATGATAGTATACTACACAAACATTGTTTAATCCTTGTTCAGAGTTACTAATAAATGGTTCAACATTACTCAGGAAAAAAGGCTAATGTTTTGCATTAGCTGTGCAGATCTGTTAATTCTCATCATGCCCTAGTCACCAAAACAAACTCAATAAAAACAAATGAACTGCATTTAACTCCACTCTTAGATACTTAATTTATGTTCATTTGTAACCTACATAATACAGGCCATCTTATAAGATTTATGTGCGAATGAATGCAGCAATGTTATGGTTCATCCCTTAGGAATGAATTCAGGATGGACCATTTGCAAAACACCTTACATATATATATGTGTGTGTGTGTGTGTGTGTATATATTGTGGTGTCCCCAGGGGTTGGGCGACACTCACGGACCTTGCAGAGGGCGTAGGCAAGTGCAAGAACACGGAGGAGGCAGTAATATAAGCAAAAATGATGGTTTATTGAACGAACAAACACAAAACGCAGGGTGGGGTCTTTTGGGGAATACAAACACAAAGTCCACAATCCTTGTCTCTTTGTCGATGTCCGTAATCCAAATCCACAATCCAGGTCCAAGTTCCGTTGTCCAATCCGTCGTCAAAATCCAAAGCAGCAATCCAAATCCAAACACAAAAAACAAACACACTTTCAAAACTCTCTCTCTCAAAAACTCTCTCCAAAAACTCTCTCTCCAAAAACTCTCTCTCAAAACTCTCTCTCTTCACACGCCGCACTCCTTCCCCAAACACGTTCCTACTCCTATCGCAGAACAATGGGATTCAGCCCTTTAAATAGGCCTTCAAAATGGCTTTCAGCTGGTCGTTAGCTCCCCATGCCTGACTTCGTTCAAGTGTTGCGGTGGCATGCTGGGAAATGTAGTGAAAATGGCTGCCATGTGTTGGAGGCCAGGCAGCCATTTTCTGGTGCAACCCTTTGGGCTGCCACACACCCTCCTCCTCAGCTCTGACCTCGGGGAGGGCTGAGCGGCCTATGTCCAGCGGCCACCAGGAGGATCCCCCTCTCCAGGTCCACTCAGGAAGTGTCCCCCCTGGGTCAAACGTCCAGAATCCCCAGTCTCCGGTTGCCTGAAAAAGCATCGGCAAGCCGTTAGGAAATGGCGAAAGTCGCTCACCTTGTCTGCCACCACCTGGCCATAGGTGGGTACTGGCTCTGGGGTCCACGGACGGAATGGTTACCGCTCTTGCGCTGGTCCTCACCAGCCCTCCATGGCTCCTCCAGCGAACCCTGTGCAGCATTTCCTTCCTTAGTCCATTCTCTGGCTTTTTCTTCCACGTCCCTTTTCCTTTCAGGGGTCAGGTGGGGTGACTGGGGAAAACATGCTCTTCACAACACTGTTACTTTTATTCTTTGATGCATTTTCCACATTTTCCTTAAAATCCCCCTTCCCTAGCCAGTTCCTAGGGTCATCCCATTCCATCATCTGCCGGTTCCGGTTCCGTTTTCTTCCGACCAGAATTTCTGCGCTCCATTCTTCTCTGTCTTTTTAAGGTTAGTGAGGGAGATGGACTTACCACGTCAGGAGATGGTTGGGTGTCCCACCTGACCTCATCCATCGCCAAGAGGCTTTCCTCCACGCCATGGTCCCACCATAGCTCATCCTCTACAAATTGCTCCTCCAGTTCTCCTCCAAGATCCGGCAGGCTGAGTGGGACTGAGGACCATCTATCCCTTGCCAGCTCCACTGGCTGCGAGATCTCCACCTGCGTGCCAAAATCTCTCTTGACCGGAACACATCTTAAATATTCAAGTTCTTTGCTCACCTCGTCCAGTTGATTTTGTAGATCCAGCAGAGTCTCGGTCTGGATTTTTAAAACATCGCGAAAGGATTTCTCTGTGGCCCGCTGCTGGGCTTCTATCTCCGCCATTTTCCCCTGAAGCTGTGCGGTCTGCTCCAGCTGCAGCTTGTGGACCTGCTCCTGGTGCTCCAGCGCACTCTTCTCCGCCGTCTCCTCCGCCTCTTTGAGTCCGCGCTCGAACCATCCCTTGGTGCCCTCCATGGACTGGATTTGAGCCTGCAGCTCCTCCACCGTCTGCTGTAGGCTCTCCAGCTCCCGAGTGCGGGCCTTCTCGTCGCGGAGCTGGGAGCGGATCTCCTCCTCGGTGTGGTTCTTGTCCTCGTGCAGGCCGCGCAGCTCCTTCTCGTAGCGCGCCCGCACGCCCAGCACCTCCTTCTCGTGCTGCAGCCACGCGTCGCTCAGCTCCTCCTTGTGCCGCGACTTCTCCTGCGCCACGTCGATGGCCAGCTCATCCAGCATGGCCTTGCGCTTGTCCGCCCTCTTCCTGGTCACCTCCAGCTCCTGCTGGAGTTTGTCCTTCTCTTGGCCCCGTTCAGTCAGCTGCTCCAGGAGCCGGCTGTTGGCGCGGTTCACCTCCTGCAGCTGGGCGCTGACATCATCTCTCTGGGCCAGGAGCTTCTCCTGCTCGGTCTGCCTCTGCTGCAGCTCCACGTTCATCTCCTGCATCTTCAGACACTGTCGCTGCTCATCCTCACGCATCTGGGTTAGGGCTCTCACCTGCTCTTTGAGCGCCAGGTTGTGGGACTCGACACGCCTCATCTCATCGCCATGGGACGCCTTCTCCTTTTCCATCTCCCCAGCCATGATTCCCAGCACTCCCAGGGAGTCCATGTGGTGCTCCTCTTGCAACTTCATCACGGCCAGCAGGTGGCGCTCCTCTGAGGCGCTCACCTCCAGCTTTGCCTTGCACTGCTCAAGCTGGGCACTCTGCTCCAGCTGTTGGACCTCACGGAGGGTGGCACGCCATCGGTCCTCCATCATGGCTGCCCGTCTCTTCAGTCTCTCCATCTCTTCTGTCATGGAGTCTGTTGCACAAACCAAAGAAGAATCCTGCTGCACTACCTCCTCTTGCCTATAGGTGCCCTCTGCCCGCATTCTCCACCATATGTGGTGTCCCCAGGGGTTGGGCGACACTCACGGACCTTGCAGAGGGCGTAGGCAAGTGCAAGAACACGGAGGAGGCAGTAATATAAGCAAAAATGATGGTTTATTGAACGAACAAACACAAAACGCAGGGTGGGGTCTTTTGGGGAATACAAACACAAAGTCCACAATCCTTGTCTCTTTGTCGATGTCCGTAATCCAAATCCACAATCCAGGTCCAAGTTCCGTTGTCCAATCCGTCGTCAAAATCCAAAGCAGCAATCCAAATCCAAACACAAAAACAAACACACTTTCAAAACTCTCTCTCTCAAAAACTCTCTCTCTCAAAAACTCTCTCCAAAAACTCTCTCTCCAAAAACTCTCTCTCAAAAAACTCTCTCAAAACTCTCTCTCTTCACACGCCGCACTCCTTCCCCAAACACGTTCCTACTCCTATCGCAGAACAATGGGATTCAGCCCTTTAAATAGGCCTTCAAAATGGCTTTCAGCTGGTCGTTAGCTCCCCATGCCTGACTTCGTTCAAGTGTTGCGGTGGCATGCTGGGAAATGTAGTGAAAATGGCTGCCATGTGTTGGAGGCCAGGCAGCCATTTTCTGGTGCAACCCTTTGGGCTGCCACAATATATATATATATATATATATATATAGTCTATGAAAAAATGTCTGTTGTTCATCAGCTTGATCTTACACTCAAATTTGAGAGAAATCTAACCTTTAATTGAAATAAAATTATTCCCCCAAAATAAGCATTTTTCTCAAAAAACACGTGTCACAATTATTGGCACCCCTGCGTTTAGTACTCTGTGCTATATAAATATAATAAAGCCCAGTTGCCCATTATTTTGGCTACCATGTCTATAAGAAGAGTGTTCAGTAGCCTCAGACTACTCAGACTCTGAAAGAGAGGTGATTACTTGGTCATGTTTGGCCATAGGTGTAACGAGTGGGGGGACATTTCCCCCAATACTCAAAACAGTCATATCTGTCCCCCTCAATAGATATATTTGTAGATATAAAACATTCCCTTTCATTATGTCCCCCCCCAATATTTCATATGTGGTTACGCCCTTGCGTTTCGCAGGAGCTTCAGTGACGAAGACTGCTCAACTTGTTTCACAAAGAACAGTGGCTAAGGTGATGTTGGCATGGAAGTCCGAGGGAAAGATATCATCAACTAGGGGCAGCTATGGTCGGAAGTGCAAACACCTTGACCGTGATGTCCATGCATTGGTACACATATCAATCTAGGGCATGAGCAGGCAATAACATCAAGAACAGGCAGTCGAGAACTTCACGGGTCATCCTTTACCCTGTTCTCAACAAGTGGATGAGGTCCACTCAATTAACAAAGACATTCTATGTGCCCATCCACAGGGCATGAGTGATGACATAATCATTTGATGAGCATGGAAAAGATGTAAAACCATGTGCCATGGCATTTCAGTTACTAAATCTCAACCCAATTGAACACATGGGAGATTGTGGAGCAGTGCCTGAGAGAGTGTTTTCCACCACCATAAAAAAAAAACTACCAAATGATGGAATTTCTCATGGAATAATGGTGTTTCATCCCTCCAACAGAGTTCCAGACACTTGTAGAATCTATGCCAAGGCATTATATATAAACACCTCTCTGAGGAGGAATAATGACCCAAAGGCATCACTCTAAGCATGTTGATTCAATAACTGTCACAACACTTGTGTAAGGCCACATCAGTAATATCCCACATGGGATAGGTCCAGAATCTATTAAATTTGTTTTTACAAGATCATTTCACGTTTGAAGTGCTCTGCTCTGATTTTTTTTTTAACTTTCAGCATGCATTCTCAAGTCTTTGAGGCCAACGATCAACTGCCGCCACCTACTTGCACAAATGAACCACTATTTTTACCTGTGGCCAGTTTGCAGAGCGTGTTATACATGCCCTAAATAGTTGGTCGATTTTACTGGCTGGGCCTTCAGTTGACCTCGTTTCAAAAGTGATGTGGAATACACCATGCTTGAACAGTGTTCAGCCCATTGATAAACATCGGAATCTTTATCAGTATTTGAAGCATTGCAGAACCACCTATGCCACTCAGAGGGGAGTGCACAGACAGACGACCCTGTACAGATTGCCAAACAATGGCAATAAACGGGTTGATTTGGTGGAGATGAGCTGAATGACACAAATGAGAAATGGCTGCCAGCGGTGGTTTGAAAGTAAGCGTTTTTGTGTGTCAGTTGCCAGCACTGGGAGGCCTGTCACCATGCAATTATTACAGAAGGCAAAATGATGTGGGCGTGCTGGATGTGAACATAAAAATCTGTGCAAATTAAGAGATCAAACAAGATTTTGAATTTGGGATCAAAAAAAGGAAGAGCTTTTGAAAGGATGGCAGTTAAAACTGTATGGCATTAAAATGAGTTGGCAGAACACATGAAAGATGGCTCGCATTTAAAACGTTTGTGTTTTCAGCTGAAATCAAATTAAGGGGACACCAATACAAACTACTTGTAAAAGTATCCTGCGGTTTACCTCTGAAGGAGCTTGCAACATAGGCACCTCTGATCTATATCACGGAGGATTACTTCCATCTATAACATTAACTGTAATAAACAGAATCTTATTTCAGCCACAAAGAAATATAAAAGATTCAGGGCTCTAGTTTGGGGAGAACGGTAATGAAAAATGCACCTGGGCGGTAATGTAATTGCTAATTTCGGCAGTTGCAAACAAAATATTTCTCACCTCCGCTCAGTTTGGTATTTTTGTGGCCGGCAATAAAGGCATTTGTCTAAACGTGGGTGGGGCAGTGCAATGAGGTGTGTCAATAAAAATGAGGTGATGTGCAAGTTGTGTGTGTGATAATTAATTAGCATTTTAGTCCACCCGGATCACCGCTCAACTCAAATGCAGTGCATTATGTGCTAGTTTGGTGATATTATTAATGTGCATATGAACAGATAGGGCAGATAAGTTGAGTGTAGTTAAATAATGCTCATTTAAATACTCATCTCATCTCATTGTCTAAGCCGCTTATTCCTGGTCAGGGTCGCGGGGGGGCTGGAGCCTATCCCAGCATGCATAGGGGCGAGAGGCAGGAATAAACCCTGGACAGGTCGCCAATCCATCGCAGGGCACTACACACACCATTCACTCACACACTCATACCTACTGGCAATTTAGACTCTCCAATTAGGCTAACGTGCATGTCTTTGGACTGTGGGAGGAAACCGGAGTACCCGGAAGAAACCCACGCGGATACGGGGAGAACATGCAAACTCCACACAGAAAGGCCCCCGGCCTGGATTCGAACCTGAGACCTTCTTGCTGTGAGGCGACAGTGCTATCCACTGCACCGCCGTGCCGCCCTCACTTAAATACTTATTTGATATTTTGTTACATTTGAGCTACCGTCACACGAACGCCCCATAGCGGCCATGACAGCTGCAGGATCACTCCTCCCACACTCCATAGCACAACCAGGGATGTTTAAAAATGTTTTTACCACACTTCCCTTGGGCACCACCCAGCAGAACCATGGACACAAATGGAAAGAAGGACACCTCCAAAAGCAGCACATCAGGCACCCTCCAATCAAGGTAGATATCCAGAGTGTGAATACTCTCCTTTCAACACACTTGGTGTGTCACTATCTCCTTCCTTCCTACCCTATCTTCAGGGAAACCTGCCACAGTAGCACAAGTCCACAGTTCCCTGGCTATTTCCAGCCACGAACCCTGTGTTAGTCGCAGTTTGGGGTTTTTATGCCTTATCCTTAACTTATCCCAATCAGCACTTCCATCTCACCACCGCCTTCTCAAGAATGTCCAATTAACAGATTGAACATAGGTGTGAAGATTGACAATTAGAAAAACACCACACACACACAAGGTTAACATGACACACAAGGGAGTAATTAAACATTATACCTCCTGCACGAAACACAGTAAACAGTGATTAAAACTTATTTTGATTAGAATTTAGAAAATACATAAAATGGTGGACAATAAGCAAAGAAATTCAAAATAAAAGTCCACACATCACATTAGGTACCAAAGACGTGCAGATGGCAAAAATTCACAACAACACAGGACAACTGATTTATTTATCTGTTTAGTTACTCCCGTGGCACTACTACATTATATTGATTTCCTGGATCTGACTCAATAAATGAAATTGTGTATTTCATAATTGTGGCTTAGCCAGAAGGATTATGGTAACTTAGTATAGCCTAGACAGTCTATAAACAGAGTAAAACCAGGGCCATTTGAACATCTTGCTGCAACGTGTAATAAAAAAATACATAAGCAGGTTTCATCTCAAAGCTTCAAACTCTCTGCGTGGTCCAATGTTTACAATGTTCAACGCTGGCCACGGCGACTGGGGTCCGATTCCTCACTGTGCCAGAGTCGGCCGGGAGTGCCACCGGGGGCGGTGATTGGCTGTCCGCCCCAGGGAGGGGGGAGGGAAGCCGACAGGATGTTCACTGCGCACAGGAGTAGCTCTGGAGTACCGGGTTACGGTCGACGGCCTGGCGAGTGCCGTCTCGGAGGAGACGATACTTCACCTTTGTCACTACCTGTCACAGGGCTACGGCAGCGAACTCACATTACAAGGGGGGATTGACTTGAAAATAGCGGGTGTAATTGGCTACCAAATTGGGAGAAAATGGGGTAAAATCAGAAGCAAATTATTTTCCAATGTCTTGTCTAAGTTGTGGGACAAAAAAGTTATTACATTTGAACAATAAATAAATCACAACCATGTATTTATTCAAATGAATATACGCTATGAAACATTTTAACTTCTTGTTAATGAATTTAGTTCTAGTTACATGTGGAACCTACATATATACAGTATATAATGCCATGCAGTGTTTTTGCTCTTTCCTACATGGTCGATAAGTATATGACCAAGTCAGCAATTTTCGTGAGGGTGGTTCAATAAATGCTTATCATGCTGGACCTGGATGTACCAAATGTTTCTGATGATTAGCTTCTTCAAGGGCACCAACTGTTTTTCCATGTTCGATATCAACAAGAAACTAAAACGGATATTCACATGATTTTAACTTTGATATGTACAGGTCACCCAACAGGTTGGTGCTTTTATTAAGCGAGTGTTATAGCACGACAGCAGATAGGGGAGCACGAGAGGATGAATGATTATTTGCCTTGAAAAAACTTACACGTGCACGTGGCAAAAATTGAATATGCAATTAGCTTGAACATAAAGCTTGTAGTTCACTGTACATATGCTGCATTTAAAATATAAAGCAGAGAACAATTATTACATTTTTATTATGTCAAGGGTGTGTCTTGGCCCATATTAACCAATAGGGATAAACATGGGGAAAGACTCCTGCCTCATCATTCAATAGCCACTCCACTGATTAATAAGGAGGCTGGGTCAGCTGTATCAGATACTTCAGCTGCGCAGTCTCCCAATGCAGCTGCAGTAGATTACAGAGCAGTAAAATAACTGGTCAACCAACCTCAAAACCTCAGCCAGCTTTACATTTTATTGGAGGATGCGCATGCTAGTTTGTTGCATCAATCCAACATTTTTGATTGGCCATTCAAACTGGGGAGAAAAAAAGCTCTAAAAAATATATTGTGCACACCTGTCATTAAGTGGTCAGTTTGTGGGTTAGGGAAAGCCTAAGGAGTGGTGGAGTTATTCTTGCCGTTTGTAAAATGTAGGGCAGGTGATTTAGCAAATCTGTCACGAACCAAACAATATTTGCACAGTTGAATTTGAAATTAACATCAAGGGCAAACTGCATTAGTGCAAGGTTTAACAGATCAGTGCCTTAAGCACCAAGCAAATGAGGATAGGTATAACTAATACATAAATAATACTGCTATTATTGTTATCATTATTTGATTTTTACAGCAAATTCATACCATTATGATCATTCAATAAGTTATATGTTTGCTTCGGGTACTTATATAAATCCTACCTCCGTCACCTTACCGCTCCGACCTCCGTCCACACTGCATGAATTTTGTTGAGATGAGTAAGGTCCTTTCATATAATGCCTCTCCCCTGCTCCCCTTGCCCTTCAAGCTGACCACAATTAAGGCAAGATTCATCTGTGCTAGAGCATCACAGTTGATCTGTAATTAGTCCAAGAAGTGCTCTTAATCTCTGCAGTCATTGCTCCTGGTTCCATGTTGACCCTTGCAGCCCTCAGCTTTGAACATTTGGAGGTAGTGTATTTATAATGAACTGGGTAATGATAATAAAAGTAATAATAATTATAATACCAAAACTCGGATTATTATTATAATTACTGTATACCACTGTTCACACATGTGAATTTCAAGGACCTTGTATGAAGTAAAAGTTCAAATTGCAGCATATTTACAATAATATAGCAGTACAAAATTATAGAATTATACGACAGCACCTGATTACACAAACATGCTGGAGGCTAAAGCGGATAGGGAAAAAGGTAGATTAAATGGAAAAAATTGAAAGGTTTTTGGTGGAACAATAGATTTTTGAGCTGGCAGACTTTTTTGGAATTTCTGAAGACAGGTGGTAGGCTGTTCCACAGTGTTGGGACCTTATGTGCCAAGGCCCTGGGAGTGGTGCCAGGTGTGGGGGGATAGTGGTTCACAGATGTAAGATGGATCTGAATTGTCAATGGTTTTACAGACTGTTTACAGAAGTGATGTTTTCAAGGCAATCGTATATGATATGCCAAGCCAAGGGAGGGAACTCGAGGCCGGTTATGCAATCTCTAACTAATGCCTTGCCTTTTATTTGAAAGAATTCTTGAGTTGTGAAAATACTGAAGTTTATGTAAGATGCGTTTTGGCAAACTGCTGCATAGAGCAATGCAGCGGAGTCAAACGCATGGAACTTCAACTTTCTCAGCGGCAGGTCTAGACAGAATGGGGTGAAGACGGAGGATGCTCGTAATGCTGAATATGTTTCACAATTTGTGTTACACTGTTTACATCTAGGCCAAACATGAGGAAGGAGGTAATGCAACTGTGCTGCCAAATTGTATTAAAATCCATGCATATATATATTTTTTTTACTTATCTGGTTTGCTCATAACTACTGGTGCAGGTTATTAAGGGAAATTCATTGAAAAGGAAACAGTAGGGCCTCCCCCGTGGTTACAAGGTTCAACGCTGGCCACGGCGACCGGGGTTTGATTCCCTGTCGCACCAGAGTCGGCTCTGGCTGGGAGTGCCACTGGGGGCAATGATTGGCTGTCCGCCCCAGGGAGGGGGGAGGGAAGCCGACAGGATGTTCGCTGCACACAGGAGTGGCTCTGGAGTACCGGGTTACGGTCGACAGCCTGGTGAGTGCTGTCTTGGAGGAGACGATACTTTACCTTCATCACTACCGGTCACAGGGCTACGGCAGCAAACTCACATTACAAGGGGGGAATTGACTTGACAAATAGCGGGTGTAATTGGCTATCAAATTGGGAGAAAATGGGAGAAAATCTGAAACAAATTCTTAAAAATAAAAAATAAAAGGAAAATGGGGGTGTTCTAAAACTTTGACAATTAAAGGAATACGTGAGTGCTTTGATGAAGCATTGGATCATGACACAACAACATTGCTTGGCCTGCAGAGTGGGCTTTCAGAGGGAATGATGTACAATTAATATAATTAAAAAGGCTAAATGATATATTCGGCTGTGATGCATGCCATGATTGCAAATCCATCTTTTTGACTGGAAATGAACACAGCTAAAATTAAGCAATATTTTAATGTAATAATAATATGCAATAATCTTTAGGAATAATCACATTTAAGAACTTTAATTTAAGCCCACCAACCACCTCTAGCATACACTTATGCTACCACATTCTTTGTGCTTATAAGTGAATATGTGGTAATTATGGGGTTAGATTTATCCATCTTACCTTTTCAGCTATCATATTAATATAATATTGTTTGCTGACTGGAACCTTTCAAACGAAAAAACGTGTATATGAAGGGAACAACACAAGACCGCGTGATTAATGGAATCTTTCAAATGTAAATATTGTAAATATCCCATGCCCACATGTAGCGAATGAATTAGCCATCGGGCACACACACATGTTGATGCTAGTAAAAAACAAAAGAGAAGCCTGGGAAGGAGAACATTCTGGATTTGGGTACATTAGTATGCGCATGTTAATGAGACACATGGATTGGAAGTCAATTGGACCGTTTCCAACCCATTCTCATTGCTGCTGGTGGAAGTGTCTTCATGCAGTGGAGACGGATAAGATCACTTACCCATTTTGCCTCTGTTCCATTGGCGTAACGAGTGAGGGGGATGGGGGGACGGGGGGGATGGGGGGACAGGGGGGATGGGGGGGTACATGCCCCCCTCAATATTCAAAACAAAAAGTAATATCTGTTTTCCCCAATAATTTGTAGATATAAAACATTCACTGCCATTATGTGTGGTTACGCCCTTGCTCTATTCCCATATCTGGAGTAAATAATTTTTCTCGGTGCATGCGAATATATTGTGTACCCTAAGTCTTTCCCTTTGGATAATATAACAGGGAAAACTTTCATCCCATAAATAAATTGTGACTTCATTATGAATACTGTATGCCTTGGCAGACATTTTGCATATATATAAAGCAGCTGCTCACTTTGTTTTATATATACTGTATATTTCCAGACCGGTTCTACATAACCATATTTAGAACATTATATGTATGGAGTATTAAAATTGTACCAGGACACAGGATGAAGCCAGATTGATTATTGACATGATCAAAGCTAGTTTAAGAATTCTGAATTTGACTAAGGCCGTGATTCAATCAAACCTCAATGTGTTCAGTTTTCTTTGTATGCATCATGGTGTAGATGTATACAAATTATTCAACTGTATTTTTGAATTTCTGTGGTCACCAAAGTCAGTGTTGTGTGTGGGGAACAAACAGCACTATTTTTTACAACTGTAAGTTAAAGTTAAGGACACTGCAGTTAGATTGAATCCAGTACTTAAACTACTAAACAAATATGCAGATCAATCATGTTTTGTTCCTTCTTTACTCTTCATACTCTGTGGTCCCATTTGAGTCTTACAATTCCCAAAGGTTTTATTATTTATTATTGCCATTAGTTAATTGACGGGAAATATCATCTTAATGAGTGCATAAGAACACCTTTTTTAATGAATGTTTTGATTGCATCCATCTGGTTATAATTGTGTGTGATACTCTGGAGATAGGAGGGACAAAATGGAAACCGATTACACCATAGCCGGTCAGTGAGTCCCCAGCCCACACACTGGCAGATTACTGAAAGAAAGAGGAAAAAGGAGAACTAACTGGACAGGCAGTGTTCCCTCTAGTGGTAAGAAAACACCCTGACTGCAGTAGTTGCTGTGTGAGGTCAGTTGAGGAGCCAGTCTGGGTGTAAGTAAGCGAGGGATTAGCATTTATGTTTCTGGGACTGTTTCACCTATCATACTACAGATTCCACAACAAAACAACCTTCGGTGTCATATTGGAGTTGGCTACATATCCCAGGAAAGATTTAGTGAGCCTACTGAATTCTTTGGGTATTGAGAGGAGGTTCTGCAGGAACAAATGCTTCAGTACTAAAGCTTAAAAAATGTGCTCATGACCCCCAACAGTAGAAGTGCTTTGAAATAGTAGGACAGAATGGCTTTGGGAAGGCTTTGAACATGAACTCTAATCATAATCGTGTTTGGTACAATAAAGTATTGTTGATCTAAGAGTTTGTTACTTGGAGAAAGACTGCGTGGGTGTTTACATGAGACTACTGTAGGACACAGGCCTTCGGCACTGAATGCAGGGCAAGGAACTCTGTTAATTGTCTGTTGTTTCTATTGTCCCTGCTTTTAGAAGTGATCTCTGGCCATGTGACAAGCAAGAAAGGTTGGCCACAAATCAGCTGGAAATGAATTAATTCAACTGAATTCAACATTACAAATAGGCAAATTATATTTCTAATCTGTATAATTAAAATACCTCATATGAGAAAGACCGGTGGTAGACATTACTGTAATCTAGAGGAGACTATATTTTTAATGAATGCAATGTATTTGGCTCAAGATCAAATGTAGGAGCATTATATAGTTGAAGGACCAATGTGATCATCAGAAAACAGACGTGCTAAATTATAGCCAAAAACAGCCACATTACACTAACGACTCCAGTACAGTTATTTTTCTTCACTGGAAATGGTTACATTGAAAAGAGCTATCTTAAAAATGAGATTTCAGGGGTGCACTGATTGGTGATCCTGGTAAAATTATCCTAAATGGAATATTTATGGCCTTTCCTTTAAAAACTCCATGTACTGTATGTTTATAACTGTTGTACATTTGTATCAATTATGTTGCCCTCTTGGTCAAATCCTTCTTGAAAAAAGATTCCTTGGTAATATAAAGCTCAAGTAAAATAACAAAAAAGAGGAGATAACAATTGGATGTTGCAATTTCATTCTAGCAAAATAAATAAAAAACACTGACAGATGGAGCGGGGGAATCTGTCAGTACACAATAGCTTGGCCCCTGTATGGCTCAACCAGTAAAAGCACTTGGCCGGAGTGCAGGATGCCCACTGCGGTAGGGGTTTGTTTCCCCGGAAGCGCCAGCCCGGCTCTGGCCAGTCCCATCACCCAGGGGTGGTGATTGGCTGTCTGCCCCAGGGGGAGAGGGGAGGTAAGCCGGCATGAGCTTACCGCAGGTACAGAAAGCTTCCCTGCATGTATTGGATTCAGTCGATGGCTTGGCGGGGTCGCCTGACCTGGCCACTGCCAGTCCCAGGCTAGCAGCTGGTCCCATAGTTGCAGGCTGCGGGCTCATGGGGAGGGCATTATTGAATAAATAGAGGGTACAATTGGCCACAAAATTGGGAGAAAAACTGGAAAATTCTGAACCCTTTTTTTAAAATTACACAATACACAATAGCTCCATTCAGAGAAAAATACTTTAATTAAAATAAATTAAACAAACAAAATAAATAAAATGAGCAAAAGCTATATTTTTTTGGCCTAATCTTTTAATGATACTGTTTGTATCATAAACAAGATTCATTGTATGTCTTACATTAGGAGGCATAACACTGCTAAAATGTGTATTAGTTTAGACAAAACATGATAACAAAAAATAGGTAAAAGCTTGCAGGCACGTTTGTCATTGAATTCACCACATGAAGAGAAGCATGCCCATATTTTTCACAGTTGTGGGCGAATGTACTGTAGTCATGAACAATAGGCAGATGCAGGGTTTAGTGGAGGCTAATGGTGATGTGAGGTTTGTTTGAAGTGTTTAAGTTCAAACAATTAATCACGGTTTTGTCACGGTTGTTTGACTGGAGAGTGTCAAAAAGTCCAAAAATATGAATGACAGCGCATGTAGCCTGCCTCCTCTTGCCAGAGGTACAGTGGTGCTGGCACCCTGGTTAATCTGAAATGTAAAAAATGCTGCCTGTCCTTGTGGCAAATGCACAGGGTGTTGTTTTTATATGCTTAATTGTCATATTCTGCAATTATCAAGATTCAGTCATAGATTGCCTGGTTGTAATTGGCTACTACGCTCTGGTGCATCTGTGGGAGAGCATACAAGTCAGGAACAATTTACATTAACTCTACATTCCTAAAGCATTCCTAAATCATGCATAAGCACTCAAACAATTACATTATAATTTCATGAAGCATTTATGAAACATTCATTCATACCTCAGAGGATAGCTGAGATAATAATGCACAAAACACACCTTCGCAATGCATTCATAACTATTAAAAAAACCATTACATTACAGCTTCATGAGGCATTCACAAGCACTCCAAACAATTACGTTATAGTTTCATGAAGCATTTATGAATGCTTTATAGAATGTCATGATGAAGTATCCACAAGCACCCATGCACAAGCACCCAAAAAATGACAATACTTACAATAGTTTAATTACGCATTTATGACTCATTCATAAAATGTTTACATAATCATGCTATTATGTTAGTTGTTATTAAGCTAGATGTTTCGTAAAAAGCCACATAACATGGATTCACAATGAATTCAAAATAAATTCATTGTATCCATTTATCAAAACATTCATGAATTTATCCTCAACATTGCTGACATATTAAACACAAAATGCCTTCATGACAAATTCATAAGCACTCAAAATATTATGACAGGCTGTGTCCCAAATGGCTCCCTATTCTCTGCATAGTGTACTACTTTTGGTGTCTACCATTTTGTATTCCCATATGAGACCAAAAACTGCACTATATAGTACATAAACCCACCTCACAATGCATTGAAAAATGTAGTGTACAAGCCCTATACACTATCTAGAAGTAGTGAAGGTTTTGCAAATCACTAGGGACAGGTGCTAGGTGTAATGAATCTGTAAAGGATTCATTGTGTCTTCTAAACACTTTATTGTACCCCTTTAGTTTGAAGATTATATATTTGATCTGTTTCATAGACATACCGCAAACTGATTTCAATTTTGCAGTTTGTACTTTTGATCACAAACCTAAGTTATAAACAAATGCAGCAATCAGCTGAAAGCTGAACATTGGGACAATGACCCACAGGGGGAAAAGTGATTTTGTGAGGAAGCCTGTTGAGTTATCATGGGACATCTGTCACGAATCAATCTACAAACGGGCATTTCCTCCAAATCCCAATCAGGAGAAGCGTGAGGAATGCGAGGAATCTATCCAGGTCATTACTGATGGCTGGAAACAATTAACCAAGAGAACATTTAAACTAGTTGATTCTCTTTGTTTTTCGCTTGGACATTATTCTAGCTGTGATTCTTTGTACCCACTGTTGCCTATTGTCTCTCGCTCGTTGGAATTAGTATTTGTTCGTGTTTCTTATTTGTTTATTAGTATTCCAGTGTTTAGTTTATTTCCGTGTTTTTAGTACACGTTTTGGATTTTCCGTTTCGCTAGTTTTGTTTGTTTCTTCTTGTTGTTGCTTTTGGTTTGGTTATTAGTATTATTACGTGTCTTGTTCAGACACCGTTTTGTTTTCATTTCTGTCTAGCGTTTAAGCATTAAAATATTCTTAAACGCGTCACTGCTTCCGGATCTCTCTCTCTCTCTCGCCCGCAATTGGTTCCGCATCTACATCAACCGGTCCTGACAGAATGCCAAGCCTAAATCGGAACCAGCGGAGACCGAGCTGACCCAGAGCATCCTGCACAGTACCATCTAGAGCCAGGAAGCATCCATCAAACGGCAGGACCAGGCTATTGCTTTACTCACAGAACAACTCAACACATTCAGCCGCCATACAGCTAGCCAGTTCAATACCATCACGGAGTTACTGCTAAACAAAACATCAACCACCACCTCTCAGTCTCCTCCGGAACGCAGGGACAATAACCAAGCTAGCTTACTTCGTGAACCACGTCTCCCGGCACCGGAACGATACGACGGTAATCCCATGGGATGCCGCGGGTTCATCACACAGTGTTTGCTGGCATTCGAACTCCAACCCTCGCAATTTCCCAGTGAACGCTCCCGAATAGCGTATGTAATTTCCCTTCCCTGCTCTGCAGTGGGCAACGGCCATCTGGGAGGAACAAGGGCTCGTCTGCAACAGCTATGCCAGATTCAGGTCCGAGTTACAGATGGTGTTCGATCATCCAGTCCAGGGTCGTGAAGCGGCCAACCGGCTGCTCCGTATCAAGCAGAGATGCCGAACTGTCGCTGCCTACGCCATTGAGTTCCGCACCCTGGCCGTGGAGAGTCGCTGGAACAATGAGGCACTTATAGCGACATTCCGGCAGGGTCTCAACGAAGGGCTCAAGGATGAACTCGTGGTCCATGGGCACATCGACCAGTGGGAAGAACTTGTGGCATTGGCTATCAAGCTGGACAATCGCCAACGGGAACGCATCAATGACAATAACAACCCCATACCCCGACCGCGGACATCATTCCCGCTGCGGACGGAACCTATACTATCAGCTTCCCGTTCATCGCCTTGTGTTACCCCCAACAAACAGGAGGAACCGATGCAGTTGGGCAGGGCTCATCTCTCAGCCACCGAAAAGGAATGTCGTCGAAGAGAGAACAGCTGTCTGTACTGTGGGCGTTTTGGGCACTATCGCGATTCATGTGCGGAGCTAAAGGGAAAAGCCAATGCTACTACTGCACCGGAAGGGTGGTAAGTAGCGCAGTGCAACTGGATTAGTGTTTCCCATCTCCATGCGCTGGAACAACTCTCAGCACTCGGCTCTCGCCCTTGTCGATTCCGGAGCTGCTGGAGACTTCATCGACCTCAACCTCGCCCAGCGACTACAAATCCCCCTTGTGACATTGGAAAATCCCCCCTGTCAGTCACAGCCCTGGACAGCAAGCCATTTGGATCCGGTGCCATCACGCAGCAGACCATTCCTCTCCAGATCACCATAAGGGATGGACACACTAAACGTATGGAATTTTTTGTCACTCACTCTCCGCAGCTACCTCTCATGCTGGGCTACCCTTGGCTTAGCAGGCACAACCCCCAAATTGACTGGAACGCTGAGAAGATACTGGGCTGGGGATTGACCTGCCAAAGCACCTGTCTGCTGCCTTGCTCTCCTGCTGCCGCCTCACACCGAGAACCAGAGATCCAGGATTGGGCCCGTGTGCCTCCGGCGTACAGTGATCTCCATGCGGTGTTCAGCAAGCAACACACGGCTACTCTAACACCCCACCGTCCGTACGACTGTCCGATTGATCTGCTGCCGGGAACCAGTCCTCGGGGCAAGATTTTTTCGTTATCCCGGACCGAAACGACGGCCATGAACGACTACATCCGGGAGGCTCGCCGCCGGACACATCCGCCCGTCCACCTCACCAGTGGGAGCAGGTTTTTTCTTCGTGGGGAAGAAGGATGGGGGCCTGTGGCCGTGTATCGACTACAGAGGTCTGAACAACATCACGATCAAGAACAGATATCCACTGCCTCTGATGTCCACGGCATTCGAGATGCTGCAGGGGGCCACCATCTTCTCCAAACTGGACCTCCGGTGTGCATATAACCTGGTGCGCATTCGGGAAGGAGATGAGTGGAAAACCGCCTTCAACACGCCTACAGGGCACTATGAATACCTCGTCATGCCGTTCGGTCTTTCCAACAGTCCGTCGGTCTTTCAAGCGCTCATCAACGACGTGTTGAGAGAGGTGCTCAACCGCTTCGTCTTCGTATACTTGGACGACATCCTCATATTCTCCAGGAACGCCCAGGAACATGAACTACACGTGAGACATGTCCTACAGTTGCTCCTGCGGAACCAATTATATGTCAAACTGGAGAAAAGCGAGTTCCATGCATCCACCGTCACGTTCCTGGGTTTCATCCTACAGGCAGGCAGTATCCAGATGGATCCTATCAAGACGCAAGCAGTACGAGACTGGCCACGCCCCATCTCGATTAAACAAGTGCAACGTTTCCTTGGCTTCGCCAATTTTTACCAGAGATTTATTCGGGACTTCGGAACAGTGGCGGCTCCACTCACCGACCTGACCCGGGGGAAGGCCAAGGACTTCATCTGGACTCCCGAAGCCGAACAAGCCTTCCGACATCTCAAACAGCACTTCACCTCAGCACCCATCCTCACTATTCTGGACCCAGCTCTGTCCTTCGTGGTCGAGGTTGACACTTCCAACACTGGCATTGGAACCGTCCTCTCTCAATGGGTACAACCTGATAACAAGCTTCGTCCATGTGCCTTCCTGTCCCACCGCTTGACTGCCACCGAGCGCAACTACGACATTGGGGCCCACGAACTGCTGGCCGTAAAGAGAGCTCTGGAGGAATGGCGGCATTGGCTGGAGGGTTCAGCCCACCTGTTCATTGTTTGGACCGACTATACAAATCTGGCGTACCTACAGCAGGCCAAGCGGTTGAGCTCACGTCAAGCAAGGTGGGCCCTGTTTTTTAACCGGTTCCAATTCACCCTCTCTTATCGTCCGGGGTCCAAAAATCAGAAGCCCAACGCTCTCTCCTGGATTTTTGAAACTCCTGAAACCGTCGCCTCGGTAGAAACTATCCTCCCACCCAGCCGCATCATCGCCCCCAGTGGGGCATTGAAACCGTAGTTCGTCAGACCTCACAAGCGAAACCAGGTCCTGAAGACGTCCGGCCTAACCGTTTATTAATTCCCTCTGCAATACGGAAACAAGTTCTGCAGTGGGGTCACGCCTCCCATCTGACCGGACACCCAGGGGTGTCGCGCACCCTGGAATTTCTCTGTCTGAGTTTCTGGTGGCCCAAGATGGAGGAGGAAGTTTGGTCATTTGTCCTAGCCTGCAACATATGCACTCAACACAAAACCCCCAGACCCATTCTCAAGGACTACTCCACCCCCTACCCATTCCCCGCTGCCCATGGTCTCACATATCTATGGACTTTGTTACAGGGCTACCTTCCTCACACGGTCACACCGCGGTCTTGGTGATGGTGGACCGTTTCTCCAAGGCCTGTCATTTTATTCCCCTGCCCAAACTACCCTCAGCCCAGGAGACCACGGAACTGGTGGTCGAACACGTGTTTCGGGTGTTCGGTCTTCCCACCGACATCGTATCTGACCGGGGCCCAGGTTTACCACCCGGTACTGGGAAGGCCTTCTGCACACTCATCGGGGCTATGGCCAGCCTGTCATCAGGTTACCACCCCCAGTCCAACAGGCAGATGGAGCGGGTCAATCAAGACATGGAGACATGGTGTCTCTCATCATCCAACCCCATGTCCTGGACCTTCCATGGGCCGAATATGCACACAACACCCTTCGCTGCTCCACCACCGGGATATCGCCATTTGAGGTCCAGTTCGGCTACCAACCGCCTATCTTCCCCGACCAGGAGAGTTTGTTTTCATTCCTGTCTAGCGTTTAACGTATGCCATCAATAGTTTGGTCAGTATCATATGCAGCTTGTAAATAGATCTACAAACACACAAGTTAAAAATAGTAAATTTTTCTGCTGTCACAAAAGATGTGAAAGCACACACTAAACTATAGTGACGAATTGTTTTGCCAATGTGCGTTTGTTCACCAAGGTCTTGGTTATGTAAGGGTGTGAAAATAGTTTAGCACATCTGAGATCTAAATAGCTAAAAACCTGTTTTTATCAGAACTGGTCACATTTATTTCAGGCTGTGGGAGGGCTAAATGCTAAATACCTGAATATTCATTTTGGCTCTTTGTTACGTTGCAACACGCGGAATGTTTGGCGTCACAACACGCGATATTCATAGGCTATATTTTCACGAGTATTTGAAAACAAGCGAAATAAAATTAATATCAGCATAGACTGTTGCTGGCAGATTGCAAGCGTAAACACAGAAAAAAAAAAAAAAAAATAAAAAAACAAGCGAAATAAAATCAATAGCATAGACTGTTGCTGGCAGATTGCAAGCGTAAACACAGACATACGATATATTTTATAACATTTTACGCTGTTTGAAAAGTATTTTGTGTGCCTATTGCAATTTGTTACATTGCGACATGCGGAATATGTAGTCACAAGGCGCGGAATTCATATATTTTCACGAGTATTTGAAAATATACTCGTGAATATACTGTTGCTGGCAGATTGCAAGCGTAAACACAGACATACGATATATTTTATAACATTTTAGGCTGTTTGAAAAGTATTTTCTGTGCCTATTGCAATTTGTTACATTGCGACATGCGGAATATGTAGTCACAAGACGCGGAATTTATATATATTTTCACGAGTATTTGAAAACAAGCGAAATAAAATAAATATCAGCATAGACTGTCCTCTTCAGTTTGTGTTGTTTATGCCGGCGTTTTCACACATGGCCCGACGCACCTCCCGAAATTAGCACCTCGTTAACATGTCAATAGAAGGGGACGTTACTAAAAGGTAAAAACAGAGTTAAGCATTAAAATATTCTTAAACGCGTCACTGCTTCCGGATCTCTCTCTCTCTCGCCCGCAATTGGTTCCACATCTACATCAACCGGTCCTGACAACATCTAGCGGAAGAGGGAGATGATATTGCTTTCTGCTTTCCTACTTTCCTGGCTGGCTTTCTTTACGCCAACGTATGTCAAGTCAAGAAACAAAACGATATAGCTGCAGCTAGTTGCTAGCTCAATGTCATGAGTCCTAGAACACAAGCAAGAGGACTGGATGGACAAATAGCAGTTTTCCCAGTGCAGAGAAGTGAAACAAAACATTTTAAAAACACTTTAATTATTTGTGCTCACATCCATTGATATTGACTACATTGGCAGACTGCAAAAACCATATCACATTCCTGAAGATCATTTCTGCATGGAGAGCTGCACATCATAAACAAACTGAACAGTGGATCTTTAATATTCTAGAAATATCAAACAATTTCTTGTCTCATTAACACAAAATCCTTAAATAAATGGTACCTGAGTTGTGTTTTAAAGAAAACTTAATTGGGCTTTATTGAACAGAAGGGGGGAACACATCTAGACACCCAAGAAATGAGGAGTTGTGGGTAATTTGTTTACCATTTTTGTTACACTTTGAAATGAGGGTAGCTTTTCTTTAACATTAACATTTTATGACATGTTAAACAGAGGTCCTGACTTGCTGTGGTCATTAAAGATCCCATGGCACTTATTGCACAGAGTAGGTGTCCTGGCAAAATTCCCAACCTAGCCCTCTCAACCTGGAGTACTTATCATCCCCCCTTCTAATTGGCTCATTAATTGCCTCCCTCTCCACTTCAGCTGATGTGTGGTGAGCGTTCTGGTGAAAAATGGCTGCCATGCATCCCCCAGGTGGGTGGTACGCATTGGCGGTAGCTGAGATGAGTTAACTCCCTTCACTCCAAAGCGCTTTGAGATCATGAGATGCAAGAAAGAACATAAATGCAAACCACTATGGTATTACTGAAGGAACTAGAATGCGACAGTGAAAGTGCAGTGAAATTGTAAGAAAAATAACACAATTACAGCAAAACAATGAGATCTCCAATGCTGTTGCAACAGCAGGACTATACAGATGTGTGCAGGGGAAAAAAGGAGACTGACCTGCAAAATGAAGGAAGGGGGTAGGGGTGCAAAGTAAAAACAAGAACCCAGCCAGCACAAAATGTTATTGCATCTTTCTACTTCACAGCAAGGTTGGGTTAGGTTGTGGTGCACAACCTAACATTGCAGCAACATTTTTATGTTCTTTTCTTTTATTTTCACCCACCAGACCCTAACTTTTCAGCTATGCTATAAATAGGTTCAGATCACACATGGGGCATCTTCCTTGTGTTTTAAAGATGTTTTTGTGACCCAAAGAAATCATTAGAACATAACATTTGCGGCACAAAGAACAACTGAAAAGGCAAACAGATTGCATGTATGACAAAATTAAAAACTGACAGGCTCTACATTACTTCAGGTCAAGGTGGTATTGATGTAAGTGCACTTTGTGTGTTGCTCTGTGTAGCACACATGAGGATTCTGGTCAGAAACAAAGAGGAGATAGATTTTCTATATACAATTTTGGAGCCTGGCAGGAGGCCTGCCACCACAATGCCCCCCCTACTGGCTTGCCAGGAGATGAGCCAGGGGAGATGCCATAAACAGCATATAGCCGATCTGCATGTAACAATGCTGAATGTGACAGTGTGCATCACGGTAGTGCCAATGCTGCATTCCACCGTTGTTGGCCACGTCGGAAAGGGGAGTGTCGACCACAGGACACACCTCTCCCGTGCATGACCAATCAGTGGTTGTCACCACAGGAAACAAGGGAGCTGACCAGACAGAGCGATACCCACATGGCGTAGCAGCAACTTTGAAGTTTTGCCATAAAAAGGTAACTAAAATGATACAAACATGTCATTGAACAGAGGGTTTCCTTGCCAACAACAGCACGCAAACCGATAAGTACCAGGACTTTGTTGTAATTATTGAATCGAATACAACCTGCCGGTCGCCACTTCCTCAAGTCTCGCCTTATCGCCTGATCTCCGAGTCTCAGTGCAGCTCTGCGTGGGTTCCTTTGGATGGACTGTCTCTGGAGGATTTCCCCCAAGCGCATCTGGCCCAACGGATAAAAACAATTTGTGCATCGTTCCCTGCCACTGGAAGTACTCCAGGAACAACTTCACCAGCCAGCTGTGGACTGCCCACTTGTTGGACCCTGTTAAATAAATCAGCATTCACATATCCTTACATGGCATCTGCTATAGCGCATGATCGGATGTAACTGACTGTTTAGATAGAGTATGTCTTGTTAAATAACTTTCATATATTTAGTAGTCGCTACCTATCCCAGTATCTTTGATTTGGTTCTTTCCCTTTTTCCCTCCTTTTTTCTTTTTGCCTTTCTTCAAGTTGGTTTTGTTGAGTTAGTTAAGTTAATCAATTGTGTGTTTTAATAATTATACAGTGCTGTGATCAGAACTAGTTCATTGATCAATTTCCCTAGTAATTTGCTGCCCTGTCTTTGGATCTGCATTAATTGGGTTTTACTGACAATAGTCCTCAACAAATAAATATTGAATCAGTGCATGTCGATGCAACCCCTGCTAACATCACTACATCTGGACAAGCAAAATGTTTAAGTGTAAATATAAATGTAGAACATGGCATGCATTTCTGCGATAGTGCAGCATAAATAATTGATGATATAGGGCTCAGTCAAGTAAACATTTTCTAAACCTATAAACACATCAAAGGGACAAACCGTAAGGTACCTGTACTCAATTATGGATCAGCAAGTCAAAGTACCAGTGTTGGTTGAATGTAAAATTGGACTAATATTTCCTGTTTTGAGATCTTATTGGACTCACCAACAAAGAACAAAATAAGAAGTTGAAACTGTTATGTATCTACATGCATGTCTTGTGAAGCATTGATTTGATAACTCCAATCTGAATCACCATCTTATGGCTTTCCCCAGTGTGGGAGCAGGTGTACTGCTGAGCAGCAAAACGAGTTGCATTACCAGAAATTAAAGTTTAATAACGTAGGATTGGGAGAACAATCACGCCTACCCTTCCCAACCAAGCAAAACCAGCAGATGGTACAAGTGCAAACCACGTCCTATTAACTTTACTTTTCCCATTGTACCAGCTATTTGCATACCCTGCCTTCTAACCTTTCTCTGTCTCTTGTTGTTCCCCTTATGTCTGCAGCTGCCCACCCTGCACTACATCTGAGGGTCTACTGCCTGGCTTTCTTCTCTCTCCAGGCACATCGAGGGCTCAACTGCCCTCTTCCCAGAGTCAAGACTCCAGAGGTTTCCATGGAGTGCCTCACAGTGCCGCCCCATGGCCCTACTGAATCTGCTTCTTTGATGGGCTGGTATTCCAGCAGACCTCCCCCAAGCATTTTAATTCTGTGCATTTCTGCCAGCAAATATACTTAAAACGTATGTCTGCCATTCTGGAAGTTTTTTGTCCAAGTGAATATTAGTGTTTCTAACCATAAACAGGAACATGCATCGGTGACTATGTCAGAAGTTGGCAGTGAGGATATTTTCAATGAACAAAACTACAAACACACATAATAACCTATTTGTGTATCAATGACAGAGATTTAAACAAAATGCATATATACAGTATAACACAAGTCTCACCTAACATTTGAATGCATGGTGTGGGTTGTGAGGCTTGTCAAGAATGAAAATTGTTAGAATATGACATTTTAATAGACACAAATCCAATGCCGCCATTTAATTCAGTCTTTAATTATCTTTATCTTTGTACTATATTTCTCTTTAATTAAGTGGCATCTGTTACCATTTCATAGGACTAAAAGCCTATTGCTTAGAATTTTATAGTATCTGACCTGTGACAAGTTAACTATGGGCACCGAAGATGCTTTAGTATTGAGTGACCGATCAGAATAATGGACTACAACACAAGTTGTTGTCAAATCAACTAAGTGCCATCATACAATTTATCTCCTCATGCTATGTGGGAGTTTGTTTGTTTGCCATTATGCAAATGGTGACATTTTGCTGAGTAAAAAAAAATAAAAAATCTAAACACAAGGAATATATTGTCACCACTGTAACCTTTAGAGGAAATCAATGTGAGATTGCTATTTGTGAAACATGGCAGCGGTCCTTTTTTTCCAATTGCTTCAGTCTCCATTTACTGAATTCAGATTGAAAGATTTGACTTCACAAGAGTCTTTGAAGAGTTGTAAAACGTGACAAACTGTTTTATTAAATAGCATTAATCACAGTCGCGCGTCACACATTCCAATATCAATATTATATTTAAGTTTACATCTCATTGCAATTTTTTGGGGGAAGGGGGTAAGTAAACCACATTGTTGTTTGCTAAACACCTAATGGGAATTCCATAATATTGTTATTTTGCATGCAACTGCTTCTTTGCCATAGGTTCCTTTACGTGTCTGTCAGTTGAGCCACGAATCAGTGATGTCCTCGAAACAGACATGCGCCCCTGTTCCGTGCTTACAGAGCTGAAAACCTTTACTGGTGATCTGCCAAGCAGGGGTTAAGACGAGGTAATCGGCTTGGTTTGATTTGTTTCACTGCACCCCAGGGGGGCTTGGGAATCACTGGGCACACAAAGTGGTAATCTCTCTAGCGGAACATGGTCTAGTTGCAGTTATTTTGTATTCATTTATTTATATTATACAATTCATTGAGCCTTATCCTAGGTTTGTTGCTGGATGTTCTTGGCCTTGTTTGTCCTGTAGTTTCTATTTAATGCACCTTGCAACACTATCATTGTAGGTCACTCTGGATTAGAGGATATGTTAACTAAATAAGTATGCATGAGCATATTCTTACACACACACACACACACACACACACACACACACACACAACACAGAAGAAGTAGAAACACAAATCGACGTTCACACACACATGTACACAGACAAAATAGGTTCCATGAAGAGACAATAATTTGTTTACAACTTAAATGGAGAGTGGTTTTAGCATCAAGCCAATGGATGCATTACTGCAGTATATTCTCAGAAAAGCACCTTATAATTGATACAAAACAGAACTGGCACTGTTCTTTTGAAATTAACAAATATTTTACCATTCACCAGTTCTGAGAATTTGTGACATCACACTTATTGTTATTAAATGTAAACTGAAAAACTAACGAATAAGTGGAAAAAGAGCATTTAAAATAGGCTATAACATCAACCACACACAATAAATCCCACGAAATGGATGCCATTTTCCCCCAAATATTTGAAAGTGCAAACATTAAACATGGATGACAGCCTATAATTTCTCTCATAGACCCAGGGCAAAGAAACATCACACAGGGTACAAGTGACAGGTTGATGAAAAAGGTACTTTAACGTAGGTCAGAGTGTGGCTCACCATCAGTGTTGAGCACAACTATAAGACTGGCGGGTGGCTTATCCTGCTAAAACACTCGAATAACATCCTGACCATGTAAGTGCTGTCTGTGTGCAACAGCCCCACAATGTGTTACATTGGCTATAACATTGCCCAATAAAGGATGCTTTCAGTCAGCAGGATTGTCCTTGTGTTATCTTGCTCCAGCAACTTTGGTTAATCGAGCACCTACAGTCTACATTCGCAGTTTGTAGTTTACTCCTCCAACGCAATGAGTGCACAGTTCAGCTGATGGACTGATTATAAGGGGCAGCTGGCAAAACTTTGAAGGAGAGCATGTGCTTGTCTGCGCTCTACCATGTTGATGTTTACAGGAATGGGATGGGCCTATACATACATTTGGGCATTTCAAATTTTGGTAAAAGGAAAAAAGGGACAAGACTGGTTAAAGTAAAACTAAAATGAAATATAGCTACATAGCAAATGCAATGCACAATGTAGTTGTTGAAAAATATTCTCAGCTGTTATGCTTCGAGATGTTTGATTACTGTTCAGAAATGTCAAATAATGATTTAAGTGGAAATTAGGTTATCAGGGAGGTCTCCCATGGATGTTGGGCTGGCTGGTGACCAAAATCATTAATGTGATATTGTTTGTTTGTATGTTACAAATCCAATAATCACTTAACAGTTATTCCCTTCCTCTTTATGGAGTAAAATAATAGACTGTGTCTGTGTCTGAATAAAATCTGAAAATTGGACTTGGATTTTTTTTATCCTTTCCTCCTGCTAATACATCACAACTCTCTCCATTGGCATTCATTAAGGATTGTTGTGGATGCCGTCAACATACAGTCGGGTTCAAAAGTCTGAGTCCACTACCAGATCTGTTTGTTTTCATCATTCATCAAAAACGAACACAAAATCTTTACTCAGAGAACAATTTGACCTCTAACTACTTGACTAAGCTCTGCTGACATAATTACAAACATCTGCAAAACTTTTCAAAGGTAGTGTCCTTTTTCAAGATAAAAGCATCTGCAGTAGCAACAACAATGCATAGAGGACCATATTAATTATGTCAATATCCAGTATTCATTTTTACAAGACCAAAACAACTCACGCTGTGTATTAGGTGTGTCCATATATTAAAACCTAAATGAAAAATAAGGTGTCACGACATTTTTAGGAAATGAAAGGCAATGGTGTGTAAACAAAGTTTTTATAGATATTTCAATTTAATACCATCCTTTCTCAAATTAACATGTTTTTTTTTTGTATCACTGTTGTACGTCATTCTTGAATAGCAAGTACCACATGAGTAAAAATCTTGTGTTAGTTTTGAAAACAAACAGATCTTGGTAGTGGACTCAGACTTTTGGACCGCACTGTATAACCCACTTAGTGATAGTAATCATGGTGAAACTATGTTGCATTTAAATGACAAACTACAGGACAAAATGTCTTCGCTTTACCTGTCTTCATATAGGAAATTTTACAATATGGCAAGACTTCTCACACTCAGGTGTATATAGATTAAATATTGATAAGGTTAACTTTTTTGCTAGTATGCATCACATACAATGGGGAAAATAAGTATTGAACACATCAACATTTTGTCCAGTAAATGTATTTCCAATGAACCTATTCAAGTGAAATTTGCACCAGACTTTGGTATTAACTAAAAAATCCAGACAAAAAATCTAAACATTAAAGTCCATATGTAATAAAGTGGAATGAAACAGGAAAAAAGTATTGAACACACTAAGAAAAAGCAGTACACCACAGCAAGGAAAGGCAAGGAACCAGCTGAAAACCATAACTAATTAGGAGGCAACTCCACCTCCAACCTGTGCTAATTAATGGGTTGAATATATTGATGGGCTATAAAAGGTTTTTTTTTGTTACCAAGGTGCCACACAAGAAACATCTAATGATGGGTAAAAGCAAAGAGCTCTCTCAAGACCTTCGCAACCAGATTGTTGCAAAATATGAAAATGAAATTGGCTACAGACGTATTTCACAACTTCTGAATCTTCCAGTAAGCACCATTGGGGGCATTTTCCGTAAGTGGAAGCAACATCACTCCACCATCAACCGGCCATGCACAGGAGCTCCTCGCAAGATTTCTGATCAGGGAGTCAGAAGGATACTTAGAAGAGTAGCCAAAGAGCCAAGGACCACTAGGAAAGAGCTCCAGAAAGACTTGGAGGCAGCAGGTACAACTGTGACAGAAAGGACAGTAGGCAATGCACTCCACCGCCATGGCCTCTGTGCACGCTCAGCCCGCAAGACTCCACTACTGAAAAAAAGACAGTACTCTGGTCAGATGAGACCAAAATGGAACTTTTTGACTGTCACACAACACACCATGTTTGGAGGAGAAATGGCAGGGCACATCACCCGAATAACACTATACCAACAGTGAAGTTTGGAGGTGGAAGTATCATGATGTGGGGCTGTTTATCCTCTCGTGGTACTGGCAGACTTCATATCATTGAAGGTGGGTGGACCTTCCAGCAGGACAACGATCCAAAGCATACAGCAAAGGAAACTCGCAATTGGTTTCAGAGAAAGAAAATCAACTTGTTGGAATGGCCCAGTCAATCACCTGACTTAAACCCAATTGAACATTTGTGGAAGCATCTGAAGATCCAGATTCACAAGAGGGCCCCCCGCAATCTTCAAGATTTAAAGACAATCTGTGTAGAGGAATGGGCCAAAATCACACCTGAATACTGCGAGCGATTAGTTACTTCATATAGAAAGCGCCTTGAAGCTGTCATTACAAAGTATTGAATTAATTTCAGTTAGTGTGTTCAATATTTTTTCCTATGTCATTCCACTTTATTACATATGGACTTTAATGTTTAGATTTTTTGTCTGGATTTCTTGAGTTAATACCAAAGTCTGGTACAAATTTCACTTGAATGGCCTCATTTGAAATAAATTTACTGGGGAAAATGTTGATGTGTTCAATACTTATTTCCCCCATTGTATGTGGAAACATAATTGGCTCAGTTGGGACCCTGTTCATCACTGCTAATGAGAAACATAAAATTATCCACTGATGAATGTTATGTCAAATCTATCCTTTGATCCATTTAGTTAAACTTTCACCACCATGACAATTGCACAGTCCAATTATAAAAGGAAATTAAATTGCAATTTAGTGTGCAGAACAAGCACTTTGGCCACAGTTGGCCACAATTGGCCACAGTATATAGCGCACTGCAGTTAGTAGTCTTTCAAATACATTTTGAAAACATATATTGCATTTTTAATCATCTCCTCCTTCCTTTTTCACATTTATTGTAAACTCTTATTCTTTAAGCCACAAGGGCTATTTACCAATACCATCCTTTGGTTCATTAATGCTCAGTTGTATAATCCAATATTAAGTGTGTCGTATCATACACAAACCCTTCTCTATGATGCATAGGAACCGTATTGTTTTGGTCTATGTTTTTCTTCCTCCTCATCTTCTGGTTCTTTTTCTTCTTTCACCACTATCTTCACCAATGCTTAAAACATTTGGCAAACAGGTAGGGGTCTGGTTGGCAGGTAGGGGTCTACATTAAATTCCTAATCCTCCAGTCGGGGGTGTCTTGCTATAGGAGGGTGTCCCTATAGCAATTGACTGAAAATCATGTTCACAAAATCACAAAAAATCAATAAAGGTCACTTGTATGACATTGGCCTGAAACCCAGTACATGATATGAACCGTGCTATAACATTTGGAGCAGCAAATTTGGAAAATGATCATATTAGTCAAAGTCATTAACTGCCGATTGCACCCATGTGAACATTGCTGCACATCTATTGACTGTAATACATTACAGTTATCTAATTCAGAAGTATAACTGAAATAAAATGGTTCTCCCAAGCGAAACAATACGCCGTTTATTGCATGTAATATGCAAATGATTCACAATTGCATCAGTCAGTGTAAAATGTGATGTGTAGATGAATGTTCGGTAAACCTTATACAATTGATTGAAAATCAAGGCCACCACATTAAATATATTTAAAATGTTTGAAAGAACACACAAATACATTGGTCTCTCTTAAGTAAGCAATATGACAGATGATAAACATATGAACAAATACCTTACATTATAATATTCTTGCTATAATGTAAGGTATACCTGCATACAGTATGGGCAACACCCTATCTAATCCATCCAGTTCAGAAACGTCACTCTCGGACATTATTATCCTGAAACTAAAACGTTTCATTCACCGTGTGCTCTCTGAAAAATAGTGTCTGGATACTACATGGGTCTACTTTTATTAACTAATATTTTATAATGCTCTGCAGCCATATGTTATGTGGAGTTTCTTGGTGCTTCAGTGAGTTCTGCCACAATTTTAATTCGGAAAACAGGCAAATCTTCAAACTTCAATTGGTTTTAAGAGAGACCAGTAATTATTTCAAAACCTTCTCTAGAAACAAACTGACACTTCATAATAAGTATTTCATGCAGTCTAGCATTCATAGCACTTGAACTCTCATAGGACTCTCTTGGATGTGGGAAAACTTACTGCTTTGTTGATGAGCAATGTAATATTTAGTTAAATCGTTAGTGCAATTTGCAAACTAAGTTATACTCTATCACACTGCATTTATGTCACATTTACTGATCCTTGGTGAAATTAGCATTTTGCCAGGTGTTTATGTATAAAAGGCTTATGCAAATTTGATCCTGTGCCATTTCAGTTGTCTTAAGGCAGTAATGATTTGGCTGGCAATGAGAACTATCATTTGCTAACAATGCATTATAGCTTTTATTTTTATTTTGCTTTTAATGATTTTAAGTCTGTCTTTCCAAGCATCTGTCAATCATAAAAAAAAACACTTAGCTCTATCATTTCTACAGGTTTTTACAATACATGCTGCATGCAGGGCCATTTAAATGAAAGCCTTCTTTCCCTCAAATGTGATTTAAATCCCAGTCAAAGCCTCTGTGCAGGATCAGCAGCAATAACAGTATTTATGTAAAGGCCTGCTTCAGCTCAACCATGCAAATCTACTAAATACAGCCACAGACCATAACTGCCATAAGCCAAACAGGAAGTCAAAGGGACACATTGAATGTTTGCTTACCTTACAGTATCATGATCCCAAATCAATGTATTAATAATCTTAATGTTTGAAACTGACATTTTTACTGGCTGATGCTATTCAAGTGTCAACATGGCTAATTCTCCCTGACCAGACAACCTCAGCACTTTTGGGTAACCAGAAGCCTTTTACTTGTCAACACTCTTTCGCATCTCTGGTTTAATGAGACATTTCCACATGTATTTTTAGTCTATTTACGCTTCAACGTAGGTCAGCGTAAAAGCCTCATCAATTTATATTAGCTCCTCTGCTCCCCCTGCTCCGGTTCCCAAATCGAGTAGCATCAGGCTTTCAAGAGCACTATGCTAATTTGTATTGATGACCACCCTCGTGAAATTAGCCAACAATGCATTCAGGATAGTAGGTAAACCACCGCCCCCTTTCCCAGCAGCTACAAGAAAATGTAAAGTTTGGGCTCATGCGCTATTAAATGGGGCTGGGTGCTGTATGCTGTATTGTGTCTGACACTGTGGTGTCCCACCTGTGGTATCTTACCAAACAAATAATGAGTTGATTTATGCAATTCAGTGTGCATTCCAAGTTTTTTAAATGTACTGTGCTTTGGGTAAAGGTATTTTTGATTATTATTTCAGTTCCAAGCTGATGGAAGACATCGGTGTGACGTCAGACGTCATGGAACTCCTAGAAACCAAAGACGAACACACTACTGCTCCATTAACTTTAATGAAGAAAATTTCAATGAAAATTCAAGAAAATATATTTTAACAAAACAATACATTTGTAGTTCATCAGGACATTTGTAGTTATTTTGACAGGCTTTCGGGGAGTCATCGGCAAGGTATAGAACCAAATAGAAAAGATTACTGGGCTTTAAAAATGTCCACACAGGCTGTCTGCTTGCGAGTGGAGTCCCAACATTCATATCCTGATGTTTCATTACCTAAGTTACAGTTACAGACATATATTTAGCATGTATAGTGTATATAAGAATATTATTTAGCAAAATCCATCATTTGTCAGGTTAACTAATGGTAGTTACTGGGTTTGCTAGCTATCCTTAAAATGTAAATAAAAACAAGTTAACAGAATGTAATACATTTTGTTTGTAAAAACTTTTTACATGATTTGGATGCATACAGGCGTATTTGAATGTGCCACGTGATATTTTCTTTCGGGAGAGTACAATTATAGTAACTATAGTCTAGACATCTAGTCTAGACAACACAATTACACATCTCAGCTAAAGTAAAGGCAGCAAGATCAAGTTTTTATTTTGCTTGAGTTTCCAAATTGTATAAATAGTAAAACTCCACCAGCAAACTATATTCAGGCGCAACAACATTATACATTGTATTTAGTCTGGGAAACTACTGATAAATATTACAAATGAGTGCAAACTGCATTCATCTGGATTCAAATAAGCTTTCAATTTAATATACAGTACTGTGCAAAAGTCTTAGGCCATTTATCTGAGCAGTGTAAGTGTTTATTTGGTCGAAAAAACACAATATAACATTGATGAAAAGTAACAAAAACTAATTGTGTTTTTAAAACAAGGCCTCCCTTAGAATGCATAACTGAAGCAATTTGCTTTAGTAGACTGTTGTGTAATTTTTGTTAAATAGTACTGTGGTAAATTCTTCCAAGCTTCTTTCAGGATTTGCCATAACTCTTCTTTTGACTTTTGGCTGCTTTTTGTTATTTTCCCTGTCCAAGTAATCCCATATAGCTTCAATTATGTTGAGGTCGGGGCTCTGAGGTGGCCAATTTAATACTGTGTGTTCCTCAAGGAGGATATCACAAGATCTCAATAACTTTTTGGAAAAAAAATAAAAGGATATTTTTTATTGTATTAAATGTTTATTTGTATTTATTCTAATGTTATATAGTGTTTTTCAAAGCATGTAAACACTGCCCAGATAAATAGCTTTAAACATAGCTTCAAACATTTTCTTGTGTGGCCTAAGACTTTTGCACAGTACTGTATATTCCCATGGTGACATGATTATTGTGTCGCTGTTATATATGTCATGATTGTGTTCCATGTATGATGCTGGTTTTGGTTATTGTTTATTTAAATGTGTTTGTTAATTTTATTTGACATTTGTCATGCTCAGGCAGCGAGACTTTTACATTTGTCCTGATTTAGCAAATTGAGTTAAAAACCAATCAAAAAAATCAAACCTGCTCCATGTTTGATTGGTTGATAGGGTTGTAGGTCCTGGGACAACAAATACATACATACATAGCTAAATTGTTGCAAGTTGCAATAGTTTCCATCTGTGCCATTTAGCCAGCTAGCGGACATGAGCATCTAGCTTGCTAGCTCGCTGATTATTAACAGTATTTAACTAGACATGTATAGAACGTTATTACTGTTACAGTATCTAATATTGGCAGTCTCATCATTCGGCCTCTAATGTAACTTAACTTTACCAAGCTTGTATGTGAAACAGGATGTTAACCAATAAAAGCTAAATAGCCCAACTGTTTTGACCAAACCTGAAAGTTGTATCAATGGGCATTAATTTGTCTGTGTTCTGCCCTTTTGATCACTTCCTGTCACTTCTTTCAACTGCCTGGCTCTGCAGCCTCACTTGGTATCTGATACAATTTATTTTTCTTATATTGCAATTGTCAACACGGCAACCCTTCACCATATCTATTTCCCTTTGTAAGTCAATGATGGGATTCTATGCTTGTGCCCTTGTCTTGGTTGCTAATGGGCTCGGAGCTCAGTGACCTGGATGTCCGACTTCTTCCATACTGAGTTACAGTAGAGGTTTCCTCTCACCACAGTTTTTACTGTGTCCCCCTATCCATATGCATATCTAACATCCTGTGCCTGCCTATTTGTGCAATTCCTCAAAAATTGATGTAACCACTATGGGAAATGTGCAATACTACATGCAGATGTGGAGATGCTATACTGTAGCATATTTGGATGCTCAATAGTACTTTCTAAATGTAATCTTGGATGTAGTTTTTCTTTTAATGACAGCAATGGAAGAGTAAATTATTTAATAAATGTAATGAATTCGTCTCTTATGATTTGTGAATTTGTGTTTGGCAATTACGAGTATAAGCTGCATTGCCTATTCCCAGCACATTATTATATATGCATATTAATCCATTATTCATAGTATTATTAAATACATATACATATTAATAATACATTTCTTGAATTATTACATTGTTTTTGCTTCCAAAATGTGTTTTTTTATTGAACAAATTCCCCTTTGTGCATTGGCCTAAAGCATCAGTGAAAAACAACACAGTTTGCAGATTTCCCCTTTTATTTTATTTTTTTCTGGAATCTAGAATATTTCCTTTGTCAACGGTGGGCTTTAATTAAATCATTAAAACCAGTACTTCCTGTTGACAATTACCTCTGGTGCAGGAGTCATCAACCCTGGTCCTGGAGAGCCATGGGTTCTACGGGTTGTTTTCACCTTAAAATCAGCAATCAATAAAGACCTAGGAAACGGGGTTAGGTGAGTTAACTGTGTAATCAGCTGCTTTAATTGATGCATTAAGTGCTGACTAACAACAAAAACCAGGAGACCCTGTGGCTCTCCAGGATGAGGGTTAGCCATGCCCACTTTAGTTGTATTCATGCCACAGGGAACCAATCCAGTGGTATACCAACTAGGTGGCACATCCCCTTTTCTAGATCTATTATCCAGGTTCAAAGAAGAAATTTGTTATTACAGACAGTGATCCATTATTAGCTTTTTGCCACAGCCTCATTTCCCCAGACTGCAGTATATGTTTTTCTATGGTTATGGGCACAAAAGAACAATTTGATGAAAAATTGTAGTTTCAGTAAGCTGAAATCAAAGTTGCAGATACAAATTGTACTTTAGCTTGAATAATTTCATCTAAAAATTTGTATCTAGTGGTCTTTTTGTAGTAGCATGTGTACTACAATAAGGACGAGAGACAACATTAAAACATAATTCAAGTCAGATTCTCTTGTCTGTCATGTCCATTATTTATTTTCTTCTTTTACACTAGGTAACATATGAAAGGAGATCAGTTTTCTCCCATATATGCCTGTTATGATAGTAATACATTTTTAATATACAGGTAACTGGCAAAATTTGGGAAACACCAACATCATGGGCGCTGGGCCACCACGAGCCACCAGAACAGCTTCAATCCACCTTGGCATAGATTCTATAAGTGTCGAGAACTCTCTAGGAAGGAAGCAACACCATTATTCCATGCATGTCCTGTAGGAGTTTCTTTGCCATGCGCAACACATGCACTCCTATGCTTGTTGATAACAGGGTGAAGGGTGACTCATCTGACCATAGGACTTTTTACACTGTTCAGTAAATCACTGCCTGTGCTCTTTCACCACTTTACTGACAAACATACATTTGTAGATGTAATAAGGGGTTATGCACTGCAACTTGATCATACAATCCAATCCCTCTCTTTGAAGTTTTCACCGGACTGTTCTTGTGAAACTGCCTACTCATGCCCTAGATTGATATTTTCAGTCAACTGATTCAGAGCTGCTTGTCTGTTCTCTTCCAATAAACCTCAGTTAGAATTTTCCCATTGCCTTTCTTTACTTTACAATCCAAAAAAGGTTCAGTTAGGGACTGAATACCAGATAAGGGCACCCAGGGGAGGCTTCTAAACTCATGACTCAAGTATAAAATGTGGGCCAACTTGGGCACTTTTTTAGCAAATGTCCATTGTCATAGACAATCTTTGATTTTATCACTAAATTTAACAGTAGGGTCAAAAATGTAAGTAGCATATGTTTCCTCATCAGTTAATTGCTTTTTAATTTATTAATTCATTGCCATACCATAGCTTCCTAGTCTATTTTTAAAACTTGCCATAACAAAACAGTAAAAGTTGTGTTTTACCATTGTTTTCATATCTATTTTAGCCTACCTTGATAAAACGATTCCCAGTTAAAGTATTAGTCAAGCAACATGGTATGAAAGTAATATTTATTTTGCTGTTTGCTGGCTTTTGCTGAAATGATGCCACTGTTACATAAGCATCTTGAAGAACCAAAGCATCCCTTTTATTTGTCCATCAATTGCTTCAAGGCATCGCTTTATTTTTGTAATGCTTTTCCCTTTTTATCCAAATTTTGAATGCCCAATCATATTCCCAAGCCTCAAGACAACCTCGATGTCAATTCAGTAGAGTATAGACAAGCACACGTTCTCCTCCGAATCATGATATCAGCTGCTGCTTCTTTTCACACCGCAGTCTACAAGTTAAAAAATATATGAATAGAACATAAATCCATTGCATCTTGTTCAACCAAAAAAACTAAAGCGTCCACATATTATTTACAGGTGGAATAAATTGACACGTATGTGCCTTGGACATAAAAAACACCATGTGGAGGAATCTGAAGGCAGTCCCCAGATCATTAGATGACATGTTCACTGAGCCAGTTCCCGGTCGATCCTGTCCTCTCCAGTGAGACTTGCTCTTCAGCCAGGTGTACACGTTGTCATTGAGATAATCCATGGCATCCCTGCGGTATTTTGTCAGTTCCTGGTTTTCCAATTCTTGCTTGTAGGCAGACAAGACCTTCTTGCAGTTGTGAATCAATGTGTCATCAGGTTGTCTTGTGCTTCTGTGCAAACTTTGGAGATTTCTTCCTTTGTGACTGCCAGCTTTTTGTTTTCATTCTCAAACACCAAAAGCATGAGGTCAAGAGAACACTTATTCAATATGAAATGACTGTGAAGCATGAGCCTTCACCCATCTTTTAAAATGTTGATATTATTGGCTGGGAATGCTAAATGCCTAAATTAATGTTTAAATTGATCAAACCATTTAACTGATGGATGTCAATAGAATATTTGTATGTTTAAATGGGATCATGTGTCCCTGTTTTTGGTCCACATTTACACACTGCAACATAGCTCATCTGCATCTACTGTTTCAATTGTAATTGTGCCATGGTGACAGTGAATAGGAATGCCAGAACCAATGATTTCCAATTTGATAGCCAATTTGGGCTATATAAGCACAGTTGTGGGGCTGCTGAGGGAGAACGAGTCTTGACAATGCATAGGGAAGTTTGTAGGTACAGGTTTTTAAAATAGTTTTGAGCTATAATGAGATAATGAGCTATAATGTATGCTCAAAAATGTGGGAAATAATATTTTTTAAACAACCTTCTTTGGTCGTTTTTATCAAGGGTGTGAATCATTTTGGAGGATACTGGGGTATGTAAGGGGTAGACAAAATAATGGAAACACCAAACATATATGAATATTTATGAAATAATTGTTATGTCGACAGGAACGAACCCAAACGCAGACACAGACAAGGTTAGAATGGAGAGTGATGATTTAATAATAATAGTAATGACAGAGGTAGTGGAAGACGATGAGCTGGACAATGGAAGGGATGCATCGGAGGAGTGGACAAGATGACTGGGCAGACAGGATGAGGGAACCGGGGGGCAAGCTAAGCGTGCAGGCAGGCGGGGCTGGCAGGACGGACAGAGCTGGCAGACAGATGAGGAATGAACCTGAACACAAAGGGAGACAGCAGGAACAAGGGTAAACATAAATGTAACTCAACACACAAAGAACAGTAAACACAGAGTATAAGATAAGGCTTTCTGAAGTCAGTTTCTACCGAGAAGGGAAAACAACGATCTGACGATGAATGACTGGAAAAACGGGGTAGATATACTGCAGGGCTGATGATCTTGATGGGAAGCTGGTGTGCCGGAACGGACGACGGAATTGGCAACAGGTGAGCATTATGGAGGAGTAATGAGGGATGATAATTGAATAATGGAAAATAATAAAACAATTAACACAAACAATCACAAAGGAGAAACAAGACAAAGGAAAAACAAGACAGGAATAAAGGGAATGTGACAATAATAAGCCAGTTCTTTGAGAGATGAAGGCAGTAGAAATATACTGCACATGTTCCAGAACCTCCCAGGGTCAGTGATGTTTAGATCTGGTGATTGGGAAGACCATAGAAGGTGTTTGACTTGGGAACATCTTGAGGAAACAATGTTTTCACTGTGCACCTGGCTACCTAAAATGGCTTTGTATTCCTTCACCATAATTCTACCATGCAGAATAATAATCGGACCCAATGACTCACACAAGTTAGCTGCACATACCATGACAGTTAGGACCAGCCAATGTGGGTTGAAGGCTTCTCCTCAGATGACGAAAAGATGACTCCTCATGTTGCTTTTTAAAGGTTGCATTTTAAAGTGTTGGTTTTAAAACGTATTTTATAACAGAAAGATATTGGTAATTAGTATTGCCATTAATATGGAGTAAACTCCTTTTTAATTGTGATCAACTAACTTAAAAATACAAGTCCTTTTTCATTTGGTGGTACCATTATTTTGTCTACCCCCTGTATATACATAATAATAAAATATATTATGGCCATGTCTTTTGAAGAATTGGTAGAATTACTACTTTTTTATATTAATTTATTTTATTACCCACAGCTTACCACTGTGACTATGTAAGGTCTGCAGGCCATCTGGGACACATTCAGTAGATTCTGAGTAACCAGTCTTGAATCCTGAATGTCTCACAAAACATAATAACATGCTGGTAGTTTTTAAAGTATTTCAGTGAATTGAGTCTTTATTTTTCAGTTTGATAGATCAGATATGCATTTATTGCATGTATTAGTTTAGCAATAGTGGGACATTTTAATATTGTTCTTAAAGTTTTTTAACAGCATCTTTATGATCTCAACTGGTTGTTTTACTATTTGTGTATTAATACAAAGTTTACATTGTCACCGATGATGAGATTCCCCACTAGCTGGCAGCTAACTTTAACTAATTTAATTGAAACTTCAACATGGTGAATCAAAGGTTTGTGATACAAAGCTAGTGTATACAATATAATCTAGAAATGGCTTTTAAAAATATATGTATTTAAAACATTGTTTTCAATACATATATCATTCAAAATATCTTGTGCCGAGGCCATGAATTCCCATTTAGAATTATGAGGAAAGGAACCACCTGAAAGGCAATAGTGGCAGCTTTGAAATACTAGGAATTTGAACTAGGACACCTATGGATGGCGGGAGGTAGTCACTGTAAATTACGCTTCATTTAAAAAAGAAAATCCAAGTGCACACTTGTTACATTAATTGTTGAACTGCATTTAAAAATGTTAGCCAAAAGAAAATAATGGGTTTCAGCCTCCCTTGGCTGCACACATCCCTCACTGAGGAGCTCCATGAACAGTTTTGAGTGACATCACAGTGGACCAACAACTTGGACCAAGTTGTTAGTCAACAAAAGCGGACCAAGAAAGTAGGATGGACTTACTCTTCAGGCTCAGCCAATCAACATCTTGAAATTAGGCTTTCACAGAATCTTCTGTTGTGATCTTCAAATTGATAAGATTGATATAGATTACCAGCACACGTGAGACTGTTACTTGTATTATTATCTCAGAGATCTGCACCTCTTCCTCTGTTCCTGATCAGAACAGATCCCAAGGCCCCAAGAAAGTCAGGCCTCACCCTTGATGAGACTTGCATAATAAGTGACATTCTTGCGGGCCGGTACTCACCATTGCAACAAGGCAAGTTAAACTCTTCATTCCAGTACTCGCAAAGAAAGATTCTGAGTAAGCCTGACTACAAGATGATGATTGGCTCAGCTTGAACAGTAAATCTATTCCTATGTTCAAAGAAAGAGTAGAATTCTGAGAGCTAAATCTTGTGAAGCTCTTGTTTTCTTTCAGTAGTACCCTCTACAATTTGGTAAGACATGAAAAAGCCATCAAATGTCATATTGTATTTTAGGACATCCTAAGGTATCAGACATCAGCTCTCGAACCACAGCCAAAAAGGATTCTGATGAAGTGCTGTCATTCAATTTGGTTTCATTCCAAACACTTTCATACCTCAACCAATAGGTATTTATTGAATGCTCCCTCCTCCAAAACAGCCCGATACTATGTGGCACATTCCAAACCTTTCACAAGAAAAAGCTATTTCCCCACTTTATTGATTTATTGGTCAGTAAAATATTTTGTATATCTATCTATAGCTTTGTTTTTCACACATTCAGTTCCACATGTCTAGGTCAAGGAATGCCCAAGTTTAACATATGCTGTTTTCAGTATGTCATTTTGTGGCTGATAAGTCAAACTCTTGATCCATAGATTACAGAAAAACATTGCAGGTCATTTTTGAAGCCAGGTCTAGTCCATAATTACTAATGGCCATTTAATTGTCCTGTATCTTAGTCCAGGACTTTGCAATATTAGTCCTGTATCCATAAGAATTTCTAACTATCTTTTTGAATGAATACCAGTTTTAGGTTTTGCAGGCAATTTTGATTTAGTGAGTGTATAATTTACATTCAAATAAGTGGAAAAACAATAAATGTTTCTAAATATTCAAATGTTTCATTTTCAATGCACTTGCCACACACTGCATTCTTTCGTCTTGAGATAGGCAGACATAGGGGGTTCTTGTTACCTGGAATGCACGAGTGGTTCTCACAAGTAGTGATGGTTGAGGTCTACGGCGCTAATTATTAGTCATCAGTGGAATTAGGAAATGAGATCCTTGAAGAGGCTGCTGTTGAAATTCTGCCTTGCTCTGAAATCCTTGGCTTGTGCGTTTCACTATTGCCTGCTAGCACCTGCTACATACAAGAAAACTGGGATTGAGTGTGTTGGCTCTGTGACAGACTGAATTACAGGCATTACTTATGGCTGTTTTAGATAAAGCCACTTTTTTAGGTTCACTCTGATCAATATGTAAAAACAGAAGAAAGGGGCACTTTGGAAATGTCCCTGCCCGGACCCTGTGAATTGATTTACTGATTCATGGAGACAAGAACCCTTTTAGATGATGCAATCAGATGGTGAAAGTCTACACTAAACCCAATACCGTTCATTATCATTACTTTTGTTTTGAGCTCTTTTCTGCAAAGAATAGTAAATATATTTTCTCAGCATGCTGAACACCAGTTACCATCTAATGTGGATAATGGTTATTGTAGCAAAATATATCACATGAAGATCTCATGTACACTCACTTTATGTAACTTTAAAAAAGTCAGGGACTGGGGGTAATGTGACTTTCCTATGGCAAAGTTATTTCAATTTTTAAATCATCCAACACCTGAACAACTTCATGGCATCCTAGGGTTAATGCTCTGTATCTCTCTATGCCGGCGGAAGTAAGAGATTGTAGCCAATGAAAATTAGTACTCAGCAAGTGATTGGCACCCTGGGTTGTGATTGATTGGTGAGGTAATTGTAAAAATAACCTTCCTTTCCATGTTAAATGTGTCTGTTTGGTTTGCACTTGTTTGGGTTATACCCACATGCTTTATCTAGCTCAGTGTTCACATGCTCTGTAGTACAGCATTGAGAAGATATTACACAGTAGGAAATAGATTGTTTCTACTTCAAAATTATTTTCAACGTCCTGATAAAGTAATAATAATATTAATTAATTAATGAAATGCATATACAAAACTAAACATTATTTTGCTAAATAAAATGTATCTGACAAAAAAATGAATGTCAACAATTTATAGTATATATAATATTTGGTTGTACTGTGAATCGTTTTTTCTTATTGCAAGAAAACGACATTTGTAAATCTTGTGGATCCATGGGCATTGGTTTATTTCGAGATGCAGGACATCAGTAACCGGTATACGATTGCAAAACACTGCAGTAGCTCCCATAGATTTTCCTAACTATTTTTTTCATATTTTTGGAGATTAATATACACACAGGGGTTCTTGCTCAAGTTCAAGTTAACTTATAAGCAAAAACTGCAACATGAACGTTTATGGCCCACCTATTCATTTTTACATAAATTGAAAATATACTTTGATAAATGTTTTCTTTGCGGAATTGAATATGCAATTCGACTCTGAGATTACAGAGTGCAACTATGCATCCTAGTTACCTTTCCAGATGTACATGACATGAATAGGATTTGTGTGATGTAATTGCTGTTGGGAGAACAGTAACAGTTTGCTGTTTGCGTTGATTGGCCAAACATGGTGAAAATGTATTTAATTTTCCATGTGCTGTTCACTAAAACAGCAAATATAAAAAATGGATAATGACAATTTTTTGAAAACAATAAGTACATTGAACTAAATGTGAAGCAATATAAAAGGCACATATTTCACTATTGTGATGCTTTAATTCAATTCCATAGTCTACCATAAACATCATGGATTCTAGCAGAATGTGTTTTATATATGTTACTTTTGGGTACTATATCAAACCTATTTTGCACATGGAGACATTATTCTCAGGGTATCACAGGGAAGCAGAATAGGAATTGTTACAATATTTGTACTTTTGTAAGTAAAATTAAAGGCTGAAAGTTAATAAGTATTGCACCAAATAATACATTGAATCTTTTAGTTGATCCCCAAACCTTACACCCCCAGTCTTCGAGCTTGTTGATTTGTCAGTAGCCTTGCCAAGATGCTAAGCTTTAAAACAAGGCAATGTGTGTCATTCTGTGGTTTGTTATGGGCAAACTACAGATGCTAAAATAGTAATATTTATCTTGCTAGAAATGTGAAAGCCTCATATGGACAGATATCTATGAAAACGTATCTATGATATATATGAAACCTTCTGATTATCAGCCCACCAGTACACTATAGATATTGCTGAAGTGTATGCTACCTGATTGGGGAGATTGATTTATGTTGGTCACACATGAAAACAAACAAAAAATGTATTTAATGAATTAATCAACTAAGAAACTGAAGCTATAAGCTATTTAATATAAGCACAAAACAAAGAATAAGCTAAAGTACCAGATATCAATTTCACATAGACAAACATGTAGAAAAAATAATATATGTATTTAAGTAGTTCACACAAGCCTTGTAAAGGGCAAGAATGACATAACAAAACATTATGTGTTTGTTAACTGATGATTGAGATGGCCTTGTTTTAAAAGGCAGCAACGAAAAAGAATTCCAATGCGAAAGCTCAGAGAATGTGGGATTGACTGCTATAATTATACAAATCCCAACATCCAAGATGGCCCCTGTCCATTGCTGTCTGAATCCTCACAAGAAATGCAGATTGGCAAAGGCAAGCTGCCACTGAATGGTTATGCCCTCCAGTATCGTTTAATGTAAGTGCTTCTAAGCAGCCTGGCTCAGACACTTCAATGGAGCGTTAAGTCGCTCACACTGCACGTTCCTGTTTTGGTCAATATCCACTCAGGCTCTTCTCCGCCTTGTCCTCTCCTGGGAAAACACAACCAAACTTCACACAGGGGCTTTTATCAGCTATGGAACCACAGTCAATGTGGGAAATGTATTTTATTATTTAAAAAAATAAAACAATCAAACATTAAGCTTCACCATTACATATTTTCAAAGTGAAAGCAATTAGAGCAGTAGTCCATTCTAAGGATAATGGTGCATTTTAATTCAAAGCATTAGTTGTGGGGTGTGAGAAAATGTACATAAACAATTACTGTACATAACTAAAATAAATGGGCATTTATTTTATAATTAGGTGGCATGCCTAAGCATTCCATCATGGTTTCTGTCTCTGAAATAAGTGGGGTATAATTTCTAGGTCAACTCCTCCTCCTTTCAGTTTCCAAACTCGGTCGATCCGGATAAGAGCATATTAACAAAAGAAAGGTTAATGACAAGAACAGGCCTCTCAGCCCATCATAGTTTATCATTTTGTCATAATCTAGACTCAAGCTTGGATCCCAGAGTCTCTGATTCCACTAAGTATATTTGAAATACTTACTCATTTTTGACCTGTGTCCTCTGGTTCTGATTATAGAATGTAGCTTGAGACAGTCACTGCATTTTATTTTGTTATCTCTTTCAAACTTTTCAATATTTCAATAAAAAGTGAACCCAGACTTTTTATTGAAATATTGAAAAGTTTGAAGGAGATAAACAGGATAGAATGCATTCATTTATTTTTCCTCACCCACAGGTTTTATAGCTTTTCATGATACCATCCAAATACTCAGTAGTAACACCGTAACATGGTATTCTAAATGTCTTTTAATAAATCATCTCTTGAACAGTAAGCTTTCTGATAAACATTCCAACATATTGTTTGCCATCCAATATCTGGATCCTGGCAGAGCTGAATCTACAACAGCAAAACAAGTATTTTTTTCATTGTGTCCACTTTAGATAAGATGAAGCCTCAGTGTGAATGCTTACAGTGGTCATGGGCACAGCTGTGCCAAATGAGGTAGGACTTCTACAGTCCAACCTTACTGTAAGGAAATGATAGATTGAACAGTGACATTACACTCTACACAACAAGTTGCATCTATTTTGGAGTATCCAAGCACTGTGAAGCTATATTGAAAGGGAAAAGTGGAATTGGACCAAAGGAAAGCATAAAAATGAACAGAATTCATTTTTGTGAAGCCAATTTCTATGAATAAAATTCCTTTCCTTTCCTGAATGAAGTAATATTTTATTGTGTTTCACCTTTTTTGGTACAATGCTATATTCCCATACTGCATTCATTCTTTCCCAGGGCTCAGATACGAAATAAGAATTGGAGGGAAAAAGTGGATAGCATGATGGCACTGTTAAATCCATAATGCCCTGGTCCTAGCCTTACTGCTGCATCATACCACATTCTTTTCTTTCTTTTTTTCTAATTTTTTCCCGTTTTTCTCCCAATTTGGTTGCCAAAAATACACATAAATTACAAATATAAATACATAAATACCTTTTTGAATATATTAAAACTCTACTCAGCTAAAATCTCAGAAAGGTAAAATACTGGAACTCTGTATTGGAACTAGACTTCATGTGACAAGTGTTAAGGGAGGAGATGGTATTGGTTTGGTCTGATAAAACATTGAGGTCCTGCTGGAGATGTCAATGATACTTATCTGACATTTCTCTTAAGGCAGTGTCTTCTAGTGTTTAAAGTGCTGGATTTATAAACCCAGGTTTTAAATACCTTTGTGGGGTGCTGCTGTTGTACCCTTTACTGAATGGTTTGATGAGCATGAAAATTATAGAAAATCATGTGCCATAGTCGTATCACTCAATAGATTTCAACCCAAGTGAACACTTATGGATGATTCTGGAGTGGCATCTTGCAAAACGTTCATTTCAAAAAAAAAAAAAAATCTGCATGGTGTTGCAACCTTCCAATAGAGTTCCCGGCACTATAATCTATGCCAAATCGCATTGAAGCTGTTCTGGCAGCTCGCGGTGAACTCTCTATTAATACACTTTATGTTGGTGTTTCCTTTATTTTGGCAGTTACTTGTAGTTCAGATGTAAGTGCAGGAAATGCTTATAATGTAAGTTAAATCTCCCCTAGTTAAGTATATCTACTAAGCAAATACACAATAATAGTCTTCTTGTGTGCTTCCTATCCGTAAGGGTGAATTCCTTGACAAATAGTAAGAAGGCATATTGACATGAGAGTGGTCTCTGTGGGTTTTGGAGATTAGGAGATTTCGTACCTACTGAAGGCACAGTTGGGCAAAGCTGAAGAGCAGTACTAAGGGCCAGAGCTCTAGGTCAGACTTGCATGTAAAAGCCCTCTGAGGTTCTGAAGTTAACACCAAGATGCACATTCTCATCACGTTCCATTCATGACAGTCATGACCTTTGCTATAGGGTTAGCGTGACCCATCATCTCTAGGAACTAGAAACTGTGGAATTGCTTCCACAGTTGTTTGCTGATCCTACTGCTAATCTCTTCATTTTTTGCATTGCGACCGAAATGGCACGAAGACGTGTGGATTTGCACAGTGCATGATCTAAATCAGGGTTGTTCAACAAGCCATCCAGCAACCAAGTGCGGCCTACTATAGACTCAATGTTGGAGAACCACTGAAAGTGAAACATATAAACATATAAATTGATTTACCACACGTGCGTAACAAGTAAAAGGTTTTATAGGTACATTGTGCAGCTGTCTACGGTGATGTCTGTTGTATTGATATTTTACTGAGATCTTGCACTAGCTGTGATTGTCCTTACCATGATTGTTTAAATTCACTCATTTTAAGTTGCTCTGGATAAGAGCGTCTGATAAATGCCTTGAATGTTAAATGTAAATGTAATGATGATTCTTCATTTTTATTGTGATGAATAAAAGCCAAGCATATTTTAAGAATTTGTCTTTTGTTCATACCCATACATATTACTCAGATGTATATTGTTTTTATAAGCAGGAATTTGCTTTGATTTCACATAAAAAATTCAAAAAAATAACTTTTTATTTAAATATGGCCTTCCATGAAAAATGCGTTGAAAAGCCCTGCTGTAAACACATGTCCAGTAGGCTCTTTCTCAAGGGAGAAAATAACAAACCAACACACAGGGAATGCTGTGTAGCCCAGAATCGGTCTGGAAAACCACTTTTTCAAGGTTACCACCTAATAATTCCAGTTGATCCAGCTAGGAATTACAGCACCATCAAACTGCAACTTAATATCAAGGCCACATAATTCAATCAACATTTGTTCTTACATTGATTCATAATTAAATTCAAGTTTGACAACTTCCAAAATATATAAAAATGTACTTGTCAAACTGTGCATGTGAAGAAAAAAAGTTGCACTTTTTTCATTCATTTGTAAGTTAAGGATAAGGACAAATGTTGATTGAATCCATGCCCAAAACAGCTATTCCCTTCCAATTCTAGGTCCATATGTGAATACCTTCTTGGCTACATATCTTGTAAATAAGAGAATAATCTCAAACCTATTAATTGGAAACTATAAAAATAAAATATTACACTCCCCCAGTGAGATGAACACATAACAACGGCTTAGAGTAACCAGTATATCTGTTTCGCTAATGATATACAGGTGTGGGAATTGAGGTCTTATGGGGGAATTTGAGAAATAATACAGAACAAAACAAATACAAATCCTCTGTTCATTATTTATAATGTTTGTTTTTGTTAAGAAAATACTACAGACAAAAAACAGGTCAATTTTGTTTTTCTCCAAACTGAAGTATCATGTTTAAAGTTACATTTCTCCTCCCATCTGTTGTATCTATGATATGTTTCCAACTCTACCAACTCCAACTTTATTTTGAAAGTGGTGTCTGCTGGTATTGGAATTGCCATCTCTGCAATTTCGCACAGCAAGATTCTGGAATCTGCCTATTAAATAATGGCGGTGGTTCTCAATACGGTCCTGGGGCCCTCCTGTGTATGTTGTATATTTTTGTTACAGCTAATATCTTGGTCAATTGTGGTTGTTGAAAACCTGTGTTTAAGTTCTGTTGATCCTATTGGTCCATTTGCACCCCCAAAACCCTGAGTGTAGAGACGCACACAGACAAGAGCTATTATTTTCCGTGTAAGTTCATTGCAACTTACAAGGAGAGACAGAGCTTCGCCGTGGCTAAGCAATTCTCATCCTAGAACAAAGGACAAAGCATATTTTTATACCAAACAGGAGAGTGATGGTATAACACATAGGAACCTCCGGCATAAATGTTGCCGTCACTGAGACTGATGTTGAGAGTTACATTGACCCTAATAACGGAACTGTTACATTATATCACAGTCGGGAGATATGCCAGGGCATCCCGGGCTGGCAGGAGACCTTTTGAAGGTTCTATAATGCATACATATATCTGAAACTCCTGCATATCAGAGTAGGGAAAGTAGCATAAAAAGGCACATAGCATCTACTAAAGCATAGATAAAGGTATGTGTAATCGTTATCCAATATATATGTAGAAATTACACTCCAACAGTCCCCCTTCATAGCTATTTAAGTTATGACCTTGTGTTGCCTACAACACAATTCATATCAATCTATCTCCATATTGGATAAGGCATGTACAAACTCTAGTTCTCAGGTGACATAGCAGGACAAATGAGCATGTGCTTAAGCATATAGCACATAAAATAACTATTAACCCACATGACAGGAATGGAGCACCATAGCACAAAACAGGCCATTTTTAATCCGTTCACCAAGAGACCATCAGACTCGGAGAAGACGGAGTCAGAGTTTCGTTCAGCAACAATGGCTGCATGTACCTTTTGTCCAATCTTAACCTGTTCATGTATAGGCCCCTCGGCTGCTACTATCTCCCATCTCTGCTGTTCATGGAGGACAGCAAGATATTTAAACCTTGTTCTGCACTTTTTCTTGTGTATCTGTAAAACTTCCATTTACTCAGACTTTATTCTCTGGTAGCTACCAGTGTACATAGTTAGTAATACATACACAGAAGTTACAGTAGAACGATAATATCTAGGTGTCAATACCCAATTGTCAGTAAACAAAATTTGTTGTGGTAACACAAAAAAATCACGTGGAATAGGACAAGTGACTGATTAGCTGGACAACTTCCCTGAGACTGACACACCACAATAAGTCCCATTCCCAAAATACACTAAACTTGACTCACATGGTTGCCAAACCCATGAAGCTTCCTCAATCAGGGAGTCATTGGTAACAACATCAGTGGATGGCTCAGAACAATAAATGTGGGTCTGACTCTCCACACATGTGGTGCTAATGATGTGGGACTTGTTTGTAATTAACAGGGTTAATCAGGGTAACATAATTGATTGCCATTGTGGATACTTTGAACTGTGGTGTAGGTGGCCTAATACCTACAGGAATCAGAATATCCAATATAACAGTGCATCGAGACCATTTACCTCTTAATTTGGAAGTAGCATACAGGGTTACATCAAGGAGACTTCCCTTGTTACAATTGCGGAAGATCTCCAGTAACCTATTAACTGCAACATTGGCATCAATAGGACTGGGCCTACTGATGGACTATAGCATAGTAGATTGTATCAAGGCAGTGAGAAGGGCAGAGACAGCGGTTGAGCAGGATGAGTCTAGCAGCCCACACTATGGTGCTGTTTATGGCTGCTAAGAGGGTCCCTGTAATGTGAGAGGTAAGTTCTAACTGGGCTAGAATGGTTTCTTCTAGAGTTTGATCTGTGCTTAGTTGTAGGTTAATCACATCAGCTAATAAGTTCCCAGCTACCCCTCCGACTTTTAGACCTGTTGCTAATGCACCACTCAAATACTGTCATCATTCCTTCTCAACCCCTTAGGCAATAGAGTTAACAATTGAATTCCCACTACCAACAAACCCAGAAAGCAAGTGAGTAGCTTGACCTTGTGACCCAGAAAGATGTTCTGATGTCCCCCTGAGCCATGAGCTAAACAAGTGACCTACCCAACAGTCCCTCTACCCACAAATTACTAACACTCGTGTAACCATTTATCAAAATCAATTGAGCTTGATAATGTCATGGGTACTTTTACAGAGTTGTGTAGGAGAAGCTTTGTGTGACTCACAGGAAGCAAACCCAGAGGAGGAAGGAAGAGGGGTAGTCTTGGGACAATCAGTTTGTGGTTTAATCAGTGTTGGTAGGCATGTCAATAAATACTGTATCTGTGTGTAATGACTGCATGCGTAAAGTCATCAGAAGTTCTGTCTGCTGGTCGTACACACCAAATGTCAACATCTTCAGTCAATTTAGCAAGGTAGTGATGAACAAAAAGTACCTGCCCTCAGTGTCTGTGAGAGAGAACATTGTGTCTGTGAGACAGCATATATTGTATGTGTGAAATGAATGTTATTGTTACCGTCGTCATCACTCTTGAATCTGCAATGGAGGGTTAACTTAAGGTTTAGTGCCTGCAAAAGCATATAAAAGTCAGTTGTGCTGTCAGAAACAGTCTTCGATCTATTCTGCACTAGCAACAGCAGGCTTGTGCAAGGGTGGAATGGGGTCCCACATGAATAGTAGAAATAAACCTTTCGCATGTCCACTATAGAAGAAGAGTCAGCAAATATATGATGAGAGGGAGTCCAAGAGGATCTCAGAGGGGGTCTAGTCAGTATGTCATCTAGCCTGGTCGCAATGTCATCTAGTCTAGTCAGGTTAGCAGATCCACCCCCCTGGGAGGTGGGATCACTTTTCCCTTATGCAGCAGGTCAATATTCTGCAGGAACAGCATCCCCAGCAGGAGGATAGCCACCAGGCTTGCTAGTACCGGACACAGGCACCTTCCGTGTGTTAGAGACATGGATCCAGGAGTCCAGCCCTTGGAGTCGGACAGCGCAGTTAGTAGTAAGCAGGACCTGGTATGATCCTTCCCAGCTAGGTTTGAGGGTGGCCTTTCTGATGAACCATTGAACCAGGACCCAGTAACTGGCCTCCAGGGTGGTAGTGGTAGTGGCTTCCTGTTGAGTGGCCTTCACGTGGTTAATAGAAGAGCTTAGAATGGCAGTTAGGGCCTGACAATAAGTCAGCATTAAGTCAGTCATAATATGAATGTCAGCTCCTTTCAAATCAATGCTAGAGAACCCCAGGACTGGCATAGGTCTACCTGTAACCACTTCAAAGGGGCTTAGTAAGTTCCTGAATGCTGACTTACCCTCATGGCCATCAAAACACAAGGGAGAATGTCTGGCCATGCCAGTCCATTCTCTTCATCAGCTTAAGCTAAGGTGTTTTTTAGAGTTATATCGGTTTTCTCAGTCACCATGGATAGGGTGGTAGGGGCAATGCAAGCCTCTCTTAATGTTCAAAACCCTACATGCTTCTTCCATCACCCTAGCGGTGAACCCAGGTCCTCTGTCACAATCTATGATCCCTGGCACCCGCCACCTGGGAATAATGCCTCCAAGAAACTCTTCAGCAACAGTGGTATCCTTATTTCACCTTTATGGGATGCATTCTATCCATTTTGAGAAAAAATCTACAATAACAAGAGCATACTTAAATCATTTTGCTGGGAGAAGTTGAATGAAGTCAGTTTGAAGCTGAGCAAAGGGCCCCAAAGTTGGTGTTGCTACTCTCATACCAGTGGTTTTGGTAGGGGCAGTGATGTTATGCATATTGAACAGTTGCTAATCAGCTTGTCACAAATAGGATGTCCAGCCTGGTGCACCAGACTCCATCATCACAAAGTTTACAATCATTAGACATTCAATCCCATTTTTCTTTGTTAGAAGCATTAACTTGCATTTCAACAACATTTCTATCAGTATATGCAATAGCAGCAGCATGAATAAGAGCTAGAGGGGTGTATGGCACAGATGCCACTGTTTTAGGAGCTGCATTGGCACGGCCATTTCCTTTAGATACTGTATGTCATCAGTCATAGTAGTGTGGGCAGCACATTTACAAATATCAATAGCTTTTGGGAGCATCACAGCATCAAGTAATGCATTTATCAATGGTCTGTGTTTAATATGAGTGCCAGCAGAGGTAATAAATACTCTCTGTCTCCACAATGTGACATAATCATGAGCTACTCCAAAAGCATAAGGTGAATCAGTGTGGACAGTAAGAGTTTGATCTTTTGCTAATAATAATGCGTGCGTCAGAGTAACAATTTCAGCCATCTGAGCGGAATAGTGGGATAGTGGGATGACAAGCGGTCATATTCAACTACTTCATGATCAGATACAACAGCGTAGCCTGCTACAGGCTTCCTGTAATCTGTTAGGTGTGCGGAACCCTCACTGTAGGAGACGAGATTGGAATTAAGCATTGGAGTGTCATTTAAATTGGGATGTGGTAAACACAAGGTTTCAATAACCTCGAAAAACCAGTGATCAGTTTCATCACCAGGTATTGGTAATAGGGACACTGGATTGAGCTTAGCACATTTGACAAAGTTAATGTCACTGGAGAGTAACTTGGTCTCCTAACCTGCAAATCTTTCAGAGGTTAATTGGTTAGATTGTTCTGCTGTTAGTATAGTGTATACAGAATGAGGGGCATGCACAGTTAGTGGATGAGCTAAAACAATGTTGGAGGATGCATCCAGAGCCAAAGATCTAGCAGAAACAGCCCTAAGGCATGCTGGCATAGCTGCTGGATCAAGCTTACAGGATCAAGCTTACAACTGAAATACCCCAAAGCCCTTTCCTTGTCAGCATGTAGCTGTGTTAATACAGACAAAGAATACCCATCCTTTTCACAAACAAAAAGATTAAAAGGTTTGGAATAGTCAGCTAACCCAAGAGCAGGAGCAGAACACAAGGTTTTCTTCCATATCAGAACAGATTGTTCATAGTCCGCTGTCATAGTATACTACATCCTCAAAGGGGCCTGGCCTTCCAGTGAGCAGAGCTGTCAGAGGAGCAGTGATTACATTGAACTCTGGCACCCACTGTCGGCAAAATTCAGCAATTTCCAAAAAGGTGTGGACCTCAGTTTTTACACGTGGGCATGGACCTGTAGCTATGAAAGAAACACAGGAGGGAGCCAAGTGTTTTTCTCTGGAAGCAATGATATGACCTAAATACATGTCTTTGAGTCCTTGAGTCCTTTCTCAGCTAAAGCAGTCAACACTGTTTTCAAAGCAGTCACATGAGTTTCTCTGTTTTGGTTACAAAGTAAAAAGTCATCAACATACTGAACAATTGTGGTTTTCAATTGTGGTTGTCAATATTAATATCCTTCAAATCCTTAGATTTCACTGCTGAGAAAATAGCTGGGTTCTCTACATAGCTTTGGGGCAACCATGTGAAAGTCAATTTTCACTGACGATAAGTAAAGGAAAACAAGTACCGACTGCCTTTGTGAACTTCAATGGAGAAAGCTGAACATAGGTCACTAATGGAGAACATGATAGTGTCAGCCAGAATCTGAGACAATATAGTAGCAAGGTTTGGTACAATGGGGAACCTAGCTTCAACACACTTGAAAGCTCTTAAATCCTGAGCAAATCTCCATTCACTTGGTCTTTCTGGTTTTTGACTTAGCCAGCAAGGGTTATTACAAACACGGTCACACTCCACCAGTGTACCCTGCTTCTCTAAAGCTACTATGGTAGCTGCAATGCCTTCCTCAGCCTCAGGTTTTACTGTTTACTGTTACTGTTTTACTGGATACTGTTCAAGGTAAGGAAGAATTGATGTTTGCTTCAGGGTGATTTAAACAGGTTTTTTTTATTAAGCCTACATCTGATAGACCTTCAGCCCATAAATGTGGAGGTATGTTTAGAGAAGTCAATAAGTCATCCTCAGCAGGTGATGCCATAGAAAGATGCCATCAGTCTCTGGACTGGAATAATGTACTTGGGAACGTGAGGGACTACAAACAATGGTGGCAGAAACAATTAGCAAACTATCCATGCTTAATAAGAAATCACAAAAGGCTGCAATTTGTTTGAACTTCTGCTTGAAAGGGAGTCAAATTAGTAAAGCATATAATTAGTCGAATATAGTTGACAATGCCTAATTGCTCCTCCTGACTGTCCTAGTCTCCCTTATATGCCGTTGTGATAGTTGTTGTTCTGCAAAGCTAGGTCATGCTGTCACTTACCACAGACCTTAATGAGGTGATTGGGATTTTTGCAGCAATGGCAAAGCCTCTCACCCCCTTGTTTAGGGCATTTCTGTGTCTTGTGTTTGTTATGGAAACTCGATGGATTTGTATTTTGAGCATAGAATAAACTACCCTGAGTAGAATTACAGTGTTACTTTGCTCTATCAAGTTGAATGGCTGTAGACCAGAATTCAGCCCATAATTTAACCTTTATGCTGGGGTTAGCAACCCTGATGTGGTTTGCTAGTTTGGGCTGCAAACCTTTGAGGCACTGATCAATTTTTATCACAGTGTGTACCTTGGAACCTGGTTGTTTGTTTATTCCCGGGTACGTCTGGAATTTTTCCTCAAATTTGTTTAGATAATCACTGCAGGATTCTTTATGTCCCTGAACTACTTTTTCAATTTTGGAACTAACCAACAATGCAAGCATAAGCCTTAGGAATAGCATTAAGTAAGCATTTAAGATGCTTAATATCCCACGTCTGCAGTGTTTTCAAATTTAAGCAGAGCTTCCAGGTCTATATGTGAGGTAATATTTTTTCACTCTCCCTCAGTTAACATAGCTTGGAGGAGGCTGACTATGTCTTGTGTGCAGCATCGGTAACAATCAATGATTCTATTTACCTCCCTGAGGGTTGCCTCAGACTCTAATTTAGGGTGAGGGAGTCTATCCATCAGAGCCTTCATTTCGACATGCGTGCAGGGATGGTATGCATATCTAGATTCACCCTCTGTGGATGGAGTAAACACTTCCATCATGGGAAGCACATGTGCAGGTACTCTCCCTGTCTTCTCTGGTGGTTTCTTTGAGATCATTTACAATCTTCCCCTGTTCTACAACCTGTTGCTGTAGCTGCTCTGCTTTTACTTTGAACTTTTCTCTATTCGTTTTCTGGCGTTCAATTACAGATGATGTTTAACTGTGGCTTGTTTAAAAATTGTTAAAAATAGCGACAGAACAAATTTGGACTGACCCTTGTGTTTGCTATTTTTCAAAGCGTCAATTATTTCTAAACACACCCATTGTTTGTCTAAACTACCAGAATCCCCCATTAGCTGCATGCACCAAAATGCTTAGTTAAGTCATTGTTACATTTTACAATGTCTATAACTTCCTTACTGGTTCGAGCTAGCTCCTCTGCGGGGCTTAATCTACAGTTATCATCTGAAATGGATGCTTTACTACACTGTTGGCATATTTTGCCTAAACTATTCTAGGCGCTCACCCCAACATGAATGAAAATCATTCAGCATATATAAACTTCATTTTGCACACATACAATCATAAGCTAACACAACATACAAATAACACCATGGACATCATAATCAATAAACGTGCCAAATAACAGCACAAATATAATGAGCTCAACAAACACACACACACACACAGCATCTCAACTCCTAGACTTTTCCCTGCCCTAGGGAGAGGGAATAAATACATGTAGTATGTCCTCGACCAAGCACCCACTATGGCAGGTCACTACACCCTATCAACATTACAGCAAATGTATAATAACTATGAATGGATTCCTTCACTCAGAAACAAGTCCGAGAGGTAAATGATTTATTTAAGTCAGAGGAAACTAAGTGGCCACAATGTAGTATGTCCTGCCATACACAACACGCAGCTTTGTCAGTGGCGTCTTACATGGGGTAACTAATTTACATCGGATGCTTTCCATCTCACACAACAGTCACACTCTGGTCATCGACACATGGAAGGATTAAATCTCCTTACCTTATTTTTATACTGGCACCAATGTTCAATGAGTAGAAAGCATCAGCGCCGCTGCAAGAGTATCAGGAGATCAGGCATCCAAGTCACGGCACCAATTGTTAGGATGATCAATGATTGATCTGTGTGCAACCTCAAAACCCTGAGTGTAGACACGCACACAGACAAGAGGCGATATTTTCCAGAGTTTATTGTAACTTGCAAGGAGAAACAGAGCTTCATTGTGGCTAAGCAATTCTCATCCTAGAGCAAAGGACAAAGCATATGTTTATACCAAACAGGAGAATGATGGTATAACACATAGGAACCTCCAGGATAAATGTTGCCAACATTAAGACTGATGTTGAGTTACATTGACCCTAAGAAGAGAACTGTTATGTCATATCACAGTCCAGAGATATGCCAGAGAGCTCCCAGAGGCATCCCGGGCTGGCAGGAGACCTTTTGAAGGTTCTGTATAGGAAACCTTGAAAACCTGAAACCCCTGTACATCAGAGTAGGCAAAGTAACATAAAAAGGCACAAATAACCTACTAAAGCATAGAGAAAGGTATGTGTAATCGTCATCCAATACATATGTAGAAATTCCACTCCAACAGTTCTACGCACATTTTTTTCTTAAACTGAATCCAGGTTTGGCTCGTTAGCATTTGCTTTGTAGTTGAACTAATTTCACTCATTCATTTTCAGTGAATCAATTTAAAAAATTTACTTTCCAAAGGAATCATTTGTTATACATAGGGCTCAGAGAAAATCTTGGGCATGTGACCATATATGCTGTCATTATCCTGGTGATCCTCCAGGTTTTAAAAAGTATAAGGAGAAAGAGAAGTGAGAGGCAGCACAATTTCATTTATGATTTAATGAAGGCATTGGAAAAACAGTTCTCTGTCATTGCACAAAATGGTAATGAGTCTGATTGGGTCCATCAATGGTTTGAGAGGTAGGGAGGCAGAATTTACAAAACGTACAATAAACTCGAGCAGCTGATGAATGCATATCAAAAATTGGCACAGCAAGTTCACAGGACAGACAGAACAATATACCATTGATGTATTAAAACATCCAACAAAGTACACGCGTTTGCAGTGTGGATGCAGAAAACCTCTCACTTCATTCTATTCCAGGCTTTGATGAGTCTCTGAAATTTAAAATTATGAACAGCACGTTAAGGAAATATCCAGAATGGCATTGAAGGACTGCTAATTACTTTCTCAGGCAGGTACCCTGCATGTAAATGTACATGTTAAAATAATTCATATTTATGGCTCAATTCCAGGGAACACATTCTGTAGCAGTCATTCTCTTATTTATTTCCCTTCAATGTTTTAAGTGATTTTGTGCCTGTGATGAATAAAGCATATGGTTGAGTTACCTCTAGCAGTCTAGTAATCAGTACTCTCACAATAAGGTACAACCAGGAGGGACAGTTTGCCATGCCTCATGATGCTGGAATCATGGTCCACATACAGTGCCCCTTTAAAGCCTACACCCAAAATTGCACCTCTTGATGCCTTACACCCTGAAATTAAAACACATTAAATCACTTTAATACGTTTTTAGGTGGGCCTTTTACACCTTTATTTACAAATTTTACCCTACAACTTCTATGTGAAAAAACAATTCTCAAAATGTATGAACATTGATTAAAAATAAAAAAACTTGAATAACTTGGATTGATAAATGTACAGCCCGCTGAGTTCTTACTTACAGAACTGTTGACTCTTCAAGTCATTCCACAGGTTTTCAATATGATTTAGGTCAGGGCTCTTACTAGGCCACTCAAGGACATTCACCTTTTGTTTTTTAGCCACTCCACTGTTGCTTTAGCTGTGTGCTTTGGGTTGATGGTGAAAGGTGAACTTTGAAGGGGCACCGTATATGCAAACTTAAAAGGGCTTCTTGTGAAACTTCCATTTGTAGGACTCTTTTTTTACATTTTGTTTCTGCATTTTGTGTTGTTGAATATTTTTATGCATATGTATGTAATAACTATGGTGTACATTAGTATTATTAAATGAAGCTGATATTTTAACTATGTTAATACATGTTAGTTAAATATGTAAGTAGTATTGTAGTGCAAAGAAATATGGTATGGGCATTGGCTCAGCATTTTCAGTATTATGTAAGTGTAATCAGAGGTTAAATTGGACTGGGTCTTAGCTTCGGCACATAGGTTTCCAAACGTCATCAGCCAGAGCTCAACTCCGGTATCATCAACACTTAATTTATTTGTACATTTTTACATTTACATTTTATTTTTCCTGGTCTTTATTGTTAAAAGAATGCAACCATTTCATGTTAACCATTAAAATAAAATCACAATTCATTTTAGCTACTGTTTTTGAAGCTTAAAATTATGTTGTGTCATCACTTTTGTGGGTTCTTCTTCTTGTCAGTCAGTTGTCAGATTAGAAGAAGTGGTGTAACACTGAGATTTTAGGAAATTTTATTTACTAAAAATTAGCGACCCCATTTACATTTACATTTACATTTTAAGCATTTAGCAGACGTTCTTATCCAGAGCGATTTACAAGATGTGCATAAATACATAGTAGGAACGCGCAAGAGATCAGTGCAGTAATACAGCGATAGACATCATTGTAGATAGACCAGATATCATAAGGTAGCTGTATGGTACATTTTGATATTTTGTTTCAATTATTCTATTTCACACTTTCACACTCACTTGTCAGTCAGTTGCCACAGGTGGACTACAATCAAGTTCTAGAGACATCTCAAGGATGATCAAAGGGAACAGGATGCATCTGAGCTCAATTTTGAGTGTCACAGCAAAGGGTGTGAATACTTTTTAAAGTATAACTTATAAGTAAACGTATACGTTTTATAAGTTTTTTCTTTGTCATCATGGGGTATTGTGTGGAGATTGATGAGGAAAAAAAAATTTTAATCAATGTTAGAATAATTTCTAGTATTAAGCCCCACCATTACTGCTGCCACTGCACACATGTATGCCAACCCTGCTAATACAGGGCCCCCAACATAACAAATCCCAATTTAACCCCTGAGTGTAATTACTCATAAAGCTTTCCTTATATATATTGCAATGAATGTGTCATGCTATCTAACTGTTGGACACACCAGCTGTACTCTTTTCTCTTAAGAGAGATACACCCTTAAGCACACACTCAAGAAAAATGTTAGAAATCTATATTCGATTCATTAAAGTTGATAAATCCTATTTAGGTAAACAATTTGAAACAGGAAAAAAAGGGCAGAGAGATATTCTTATAATGGACACCCCTCTGAGACATATAAATCAAATACTATTGATTTTTGCCATTTATGACAAGTTATTGAAAATGATCATATATCTACTAATGTTATGCTACATCTGCCCACATCACACAAAGATCATGTTTGTCCTGTTAACACTCTTTGTCATATGGCATGAATCCCATATTCTCCCAGTGTGAAAAGCATTCTGAAACTCTAGCTGTCAGAATGAAGGATAGTTGGTAAGATCCTCATCAATAATTGAATAAGCACTTTAACGCTTTCCATATTGGTAAGTGCTATCCTGGGCTTTGAGCTGTCATATTTTCCCTTCTCTCACAGTGTAATAATGGTGTCATTTGTTTCACCATGGCAACATTTTCATTCACAAATATTCCAGCACACTTTGGAACCATTCGTTTGATTGTATCAGATACCCAAATATTGTTAATTTATCACAATTAAATAGCAGCAAATGGCTTAAAAAATGTACGCATAACACATGGCACATCATTTAGAAAAAATGATTGATAAAAAAGTGTAATGTATATGATGCATTCCAGTGTAAATGAGGAACAGTGCTTTAAACTGCACATATAGACAATGAAAATAATGTAAGTTATGTTTACTCTGGCACTCCCCCAACTGTTCATTAAACCAGATGGAGCTTTCCCTTTTTTAATGAGGTAAGTGAAGAACATAAAAAAGACAATCAACGACAATGCAGGTGGACCGGTTTAAGTGCATGCACAGGGTGGTGTTGGAGTTTTAGTTGAATAATTAATGGAGCTATTAAACATTATGCTATTTTTATTCCTTAAGTTTATACATCCACTTTTAAAATGTAATTTGTGCATCTGTCTTTACAACTTGACAGTTGTGATTCATTGATTTATAATCGTGATTCAGTTTTGCTACATTTTAAATAAAGTTGTATGTACGTATATGATGTATTTATGTCCTAAATTGTGTATTTAAACTGTAGACTGGTGGGTATTTATTGGAGTGAATCATCTGGTTAGCATTCTTTCATTCTGTTCACTTTAGTTGTACAATACCCATCTACCCAATAACTTGAAGCAGGCATGTGCACAGATAGGACACAAGGGGGGCTTGAGCCCCTGCCCTTTTGCCCTCAGAGTCAAAAATTGACCTTTTTTGGCTGGTTTAATTATATATATTTTTTTCTTTATCTGTTATTGAAATTCTATCAAATATAAAGAGGGAAATGTATAGTAGTATCCACGAAAAAATACACCTTATCAATTTAAGAAGTACTCCGCTCTCCAACCCCCCAAATGGTTTTGTCTCAATCAATCAAGCAACGTCGCATCTTCCGACATTCGGAATACAACTTTTCATGAAAAGCACCGCACCCCCAGCCCCAGTTCGATTACGGTGAATGATATCACTCAGGTAGGCATTGTTTTAATTATGAAACCACGATTAAACAGCACTTACTTACTTTTTATGTTATGTTAAACTATGAAGTAGGTCAGTAGGACTTGCCCACCTTCATGCTGTAATTTAGTCATGACTAGCATCTGTACTTGCCAGCAAGTAAGCTAGTCTAATTATCATTAAAACGACTTTATCTCCGTCATGCAGGACAACTTACAAATATGCAATTAATTTCTGAAGCAGGTAGTTACGTTTTGTTTGGGCATGTAGCAGTGTGTTTCCCTGTTAAAATAAACCACTGATCTAATGTGACTGAATTGGTCTAAACAACTGAACACTGACTGGCTGCATTACTTACACTGACTGACTTGCATTACTACATCAAATCTGTGGTTTCTTCATGGATTAATGTGTTTCAGTAGAATTTAAACAGGTCCCATCTTATGAACATAGTGTGTGATTATGGATGGTGGGAACATCGGGGTGGGAATAGTGCGTGTCGGTGGGGTGAGTGCCCTTTTTTTTTCTTGAGCCCCTGCCCCCCAAAATGTCTGTGCACGGCCCTGACTTGAAGTGACTGTAGCACTTTACTTCTTACAAAACAATAACATTTCAGTTAATATTACAATAGTATATACATTGCTGGAGACATTTATTGGGATAGTTGACTCACATTATATTAAGGAGGATGGCACACTTGTGTGGCTTAGGGGTTCATTATAACCTCATTGATTTTATGTTCATGCTCTTCATTTTCAATCCGATTTTGTCTGAGACGGATGCCATATTTGACATTGTGCAGCAATGTACATGGTCTTCTGTAAATGGAGGATACAAAACCTTTATTTTGCAGAAGAAAAAAAATATTTTGTTTCTTGCCATCCATGGTAAGGCAGGACCCTTGAACTTCCCCAGGAGAAAACATCCAAGAAAATATTGTATACTGGGAAGCAATTCATCTCAGACCCAAGAAGGCCCCAAACAACAATACAGGGGTGTATACATAGCTATTATAAACACTCTGATTTGGCAGATTAAGCAGCGCTATGCCAATCTGGATAGCATGTGCTTCCTTGAGCTTCTGAACCCAATTAAGTTTAGTAAAATCTGACATGCGTTCCCGGAAGATGCTCTCCATTGTCTTCAGGAGGGGTTGGTAAATTTTTTGATAAAGAGCATCTAAAAGGCAAACTTAAAGTGATGGATTCTGACAGGGAGATTTTGCAAAAAGGGAACTCTGAGACATCTTGGCTTTCTTCAAAGCAATGGAAGCAGAAAAAGAGTCCCAATTTTCCAAGCTAATGTGCTTAGTGGCTACAGTTAGAGCCAGATCCGCAGGTGTACTCCCGCAATACAATGGGTCAGGAGCTCCTTACAGTCTTGGCAATAGAAAGAAAAATAGTCAAATCACTAGAAAAAACCCCTGCTGCTATGATCGAGTGAAAAAGCAGTTCATAAAGAAAGAAAGAAGATTATAATTCATTTACAAGGTACGGAGACAGCCAAAAATGCTTTTTATGTTAGCAACAGCAGCCTTATTGTTTACGTTGATAGGATAGCTAAAAAGTTTTTTTTATCGTGTTAATGTAGAATCCTATTGGTGTGAGAGTGGACAGATTCACTAAAAAAGGTATTTGAGAACCGATTCCAGCTACCTGGCTTTGAGGATTTACAGAGAGGGGTTGAGAGAGGACAGAGTGCAGGTGAAATCTCTTCAGGCACTGATTCTTTAATAAGCAATTTGAGGCAGGTTCCAGTACAGCCTGAACTAAATTAGCCTGTGGTGGCTATGACTCTATGGTGGTGGTGAGTGTGGAAATAGCTGCTTTCAGCCACATGTACGCCAAAGGAACTCCCTTAGAGGAAGAAACACTAAAACTTTCCTCAGCCTTTCACTTATTAGTTGCTATTGTTCTCTGTGTTGCTAGCCTTAGTGTGTGTGTGTGTGTGTGTGTGTGTGTGTGTGTGTTTTAAGGTCATTGGTGAGACTTGAGAGCAAAGCACTCTGCTGCAATAGCTTTCTTGACATCAGCCCTGGCAGTTGTATACTGCTTGGTGCGTGCGTGAGTGTTTGTTTTTCTCCCTGAAAGGCTGATGCTTAACCTGTATATCTAGTCCAGAAATGTTGCCACTGTACATTCAACTCAATTCTCTGCAATGGATACAGACAAAACTCTCATAGAGGGCATCTTCATTATCATTATGAAAACCATCATCATTATAGCCCAGTGTTTTCTTTTGTGGAAATGTATCTGAACCATTTATATTTCCTCAAACCTTTCTCATGAATTACAAGAGCAATAATGCATTTTGAAAAACAGTAAAACTTGTATTTCTGGTCACTCAAACAAAAAGACTACAGGGGTGAATCAAGTCACCGTCAATGTTTCTGTGGTCATAAAGACTGATAGCCAGTCGCTTCTTTTCCACTCCGCAATCCACTGCCACAGGATCATCAGTCGTGACCCCCCCTCCTTTTATAGCATGTCCATAATCACCCATATTACCAGCAGAACTGCCTTCCTCCTATATTTGCATGCCATTCATGCTCCTCTGTGATCTAAGGCTGGTTGGGTATTACAGCCATTTCATTAATTGAGGTGTAAATGTGTTCAGTTGTGCAGGTTGATTGAAAGACAATAAATAGATTTTCTCATTTCAATTCACATGCTCAGGCACATGCTGCTGCCTTCATGGTAAAGCACCATTGTTGTAAATACAACAATTTCCTGGCTTTAATGCGACACAGAGATGTTACTGCCAGTTTTTATGAATCACCTGGATTGACTCTCACTCTTATAGCATTAACTAACTCTAACTCTTACAAACAAATGATACAGTCATATATCATTGAACCAATGTTTTGCATTACAGTTGTAAATTGCATTTGTCACAGTTGACACAGGATACAGGTTCTGAAAATCTACTGATGTAAAAAAATCTGTAGGTTTTGACATTTATCACAAGCTGAACAAAATGCATGTTTATCCCATTTGGCTGTAAGGTTTAATGACATTCTTCTGTATAGTGTATATGCCCTCACGTTTGGAAAAGTAGCTATTTGGGCTTTCTGCATTTCAGTTAACTTTACAAATGATCTGCATGTATGACATAAAACACTTCCTTGGTTTCCACGATTGAACAATGACTTCAAGTACAAGGCAGCATACTGCTTTTCTATCAAAGTTCTGCCTGCTTTCATGTTGGCTTTTGATTAGCCCCAGAGAAAGGGAAGCAATTATTTCTCATCTCAACTAATGTGAATGTCAACTGAGAGAGATGTTTAAACGAAGGCACTTATTGAAATGTATCATGAGGTGTTAAATGCCATAGCAATTTGGAATGTAAGACAAAAGACATCTTTGTATTTATACTTCTTAGTTATATGCAGTACATAATAATATTTCTAATCTGGGACTTTAACAATATTTGTAGACTATGGGCCCTATTTTCGTTCTGGCGCTAAGCGGCGTTATGCCCTAGCGCAGGCGAATTACCAGTTCCGTCTGTTGCAAATGGAATATGTCCCATCTCCGCCGAGTTTGGCAATTTCAGGCGCTATGCAAGTTTGGTGTTAAATAATGAGTTTGCGTTAACGTCCAACTAGACCACCTCTTAGCGCAAACGCTGGCGCTCTGTGCAATTTGGTGACTTTATTGATGCGCACATTATCTGAAATCACATGAGAATGTTTTGTGAATATTGTTAATTTTCCCCCACGTTGAGGCAAATCTTCCAATCCATGGGCAAGCGTAATCAATTAAGCTAAAAACTATTTCACCACAGCTTGTGGTTATTCAATGCACGGACATGAAAGACTGAAGCCAGCAGGCCATCCATCGCTACTGTTCAGTAAGATACACCTGTTAAATAAATATATGTTTGTATGCACATTGTTTTTCTTATGTGAAAGGGTTTTATTCTTTCCATTTGCACTTCAGAAAATGGAGTACATAATTGGACGCCCGAAGGCGATACTGTGAGCGATACCCTGGGTTTGGTAGCCGGTGTTGGCCAGACGGCTATCAGTTTGGCTGTACATGCAGTTTCTTCTGCATGACGAACATAAATGAAACAGGCCTAGTTGCAGTTGTGAGTTTGTTATTTATCGCTTTCCATTTAAAAATTACATTAAGTTAGAAGAAAAGAAACGTTTTTTAAGTTGGAAAGCCTACAAATAAGGAAAAAAAGAGATGGTAAAATAAAACACTTTCTTTTAATAACGTAGGTCTCAAAATATAAACTCAAATCATGAAAATAACAAATTAATGTGCGCCTTGTTTTCCCCTTCTGATTTGCATGCCAACTTTTCCGCACCTCCCGCACCTTCTTTTGAGAAGCGATCCTGGTGCAGCGCGCAAAACTGTCATCCATGTGAGGAAATTGCCAATTTGCTATAGCGTTAGCGCACTGGTATTTAAAGGGATAGAAAATAGGTGTTCTGATTGGCCATTATGAAACCAAATAATGAAACCCACCACACCCACATGTATTTTTTAAAAGTTAATCCAACCTCTTTTGCAACTGCACCGGAGGTGCGCTATCATCTTAAATCACAAAATTACCAAAATTGCGTTAGACACTCCCTAAAGCGCCACCGTCTTTGCTTTGCGTCTGCATTACTGGCACCGTCCTAATTCACCAAAATAAGGCCCTATGTCTTGCTTTGTCACATGAAACAGTACAAAAATAATATTAAAGATAAACTTTCCTGTTTCTTTGGAATAAAATGCCTGTGAATTGGCATTTCTGTCTAACAGAATAGGCCTTGGTTTTTTATGTCACCCTCCAATGTACAAACAAAAGCCATGTGTAATATTTTTTAAACAGACCTTGAATAAAATAGAGATTTTGGGTTGGGAGATGTTATAACCTTTCCACAGTAGTTCTGTCAAAACTAGTTAGCAAAGTGTACTTTTATGATTTAAGAAATCACACTCAAAAAATTAGAGACAGGAAATTGATTAAGCCTTTTCTTTAGCAAAGATTACATCAACACAATATTGTCCATATTTGTATTATATTTTATTCTAATTTTTAAATGATATTTATAGATGGTTCATTGTAACTAATCTATCTTATGTCGTTGTTTATCTTGCTATCATTGTTCAGAGCATTCAGTCGCCCTTATCACGCGCAATCAGATGTCACATGGGCTAAAAAATCATTATTAATGCAATAATCCTTTCTTTTCAAGCCACTGTAGCTGTGCACATACATGAAAAATGACAAACCTGATGCCAATCGTTGTTGACCAAAGAGCTGGTGACAAAGTCTATTGCCAGTGGAGCACAATGCACAATCCACTAACACTAATTAACTGAGTGTTTCAGTTGTATTCGAAGATGAGAACATAAGACAAAATAGGTGTCATTTCCAACCATCTTTCAATATTGTTTTGACAGGAAATGGTCAAATGGTGTAATTGTCCTAGAATATTACTTCATTTCACACAATGGAAGCATGGCGATGCATGTGTTGAAAGTCCCACAGGAGAGAATCAATTTCTGCGACAAGTCCTGGGCTATTGATTTAAAGTATTACATGACTGGTTATTAGAAAAAAATATAATAACAAACTGAGCTTCACTCTGGGGCAAAAGGCATGTTGATCAAATGTGTGATTTACTTTTCCAGAATGGCCTTTAACTTGATTTACCATGTGGCTGATACTCAATGGTGGCTACTGTGGTTACTGTGAAATCGCTACTGTGAAAGAAAAAAGAAAAATAGTGGTTATTCCGCATTTGACAATACAGACTAAATTGAAAGAAATGTCCCTCTTCTCTGTTTCCAAGTTGTTAGTTTCTTTATTGTTTCCAAGACACACATTGAATGTGATTTGGTGGTGTGGGGGTAGCGAAAATAGTTTGTGGTCCTGACTTATTTGTGTATTTTTTTATTATCATTTAATTTTAAATTCTAAAATGCATAATTTTAGTCATCCATGTAGCCCCGCCCCCATAAGTACTAGATACAGTATATTGCTGGATATACTAGTTGAAATGGCTGAGGTTATGAAGTGCTAGTACAACTTCAAAGAGAAAAAAACAGGCCTGTGTGATGCAATTGGTTGCAATGGAACTGAATGTGTGAAAACACTTGATGAAACACACTGCAGTCATATGCAGATCAGCGCGAAGAAACTAGCTCCGTGGAATGGGGAATGATGAGAGAGATGCCGGGGGAAGAAGAGGGGAGAGGGGGGAGAAGGGAGAAAGAGAGAGCCAGTGGAAAGGGAAACAAAAATAAGGGTAGAGAGAAGGGTTGTTCACTTGCACACCTATGACTACAAGGGAACACTCCTCCTTGAATGATGTGCTATACTGTATGTATCATGGTTCTCTATTACCAAAGTGGTCATAGAGAAGCACCAAAACACCAGCTGAATAAGTAATCTTGTATTGCAAGTGTAACCTGCATGAGAAAGTGAAAGGTGCAGCAGGGACAATACAGTACAGTCTGTATACTCCATATACAGTTCTCAAATCCTTCTATTTGGTTTGATTATTTAACTGTAGTGCTCCCCAAAGCACAGACCATGTACATGTACTTTTTACTTTGACCTGTTTTTTAATCTACAAGTTTTTGCTTTTACTCCCCAAATTGGAATGCCTAATTGGAATTGTTACCCCATCAGAACGCTGTAACACCCTCCTTTAATTTGGGAGAGTGCAGACTATCATACATATCCTCCGAAATGCATTCAGCCAGTTGCCACTTCTTTTTACTTCACAATCCACCGGTTGAGTGGTGTAACCAATGCGGTAGAGGACTGCACATCCTCCACAGTTAGCGCAGGCAGACTACATGTGCTCAGTAGACCGGGGGAGTCTCTGTTGTATATGTAGGTAATACCATTTTGGTGTGGGTAATACCATCCGGTGATACCATTTATTGCATTCTTGGATTGGATCTTTGCCCAATAGAGTGCAAATCAACAACCCTGCCCGCATGTGTTGATTATATTCTGGATGTAACTGGATGTGCTCTAATGTAGTTACTCAAAAGGGGTTACAGCATGGAAAGTGACATTTTTGACCTGGGCAGTTTTTTATTGAAAAGTCCCATGGCCAGATCTCCTCAGCTCAGCATCAGAAACCATGTTGCTGCCAGGTTACCTGTTTGAGCATATGGTTCCAAAGCAGTGAATGCCCCGATGAGCTAACTCAAGTTGTAGTAGTATACTGCACAACCAGTTGTCAAAATACAACTTGTAGTTCTTATGCCTTGGTACAGGTTGGGCTATTCGAAGTACCACATTACCATTTGTTCCAATGTCTGCCAACTCAGGAGTCTGCACAACTTCCCCTGTGTACACTTCAAAGTTGTGTGGGATACAATTGTAGCCAGCTAAGACTATCAATTTGTAGCCCTACTTCTTTGGTTTCATGGGCAGGTGTTGCTTTAGCCGATTCCGCCGCTTGAACAGGACCATTTGCTCATTGACGCTCAGATTTTCTGCCATGGGCATAGCATTCATTTTTGTAACGAGATGAGTGATCAAGGGCCGGATCTTGTAAAGCTTGTCAAAGTTTTCCTCTTCTCTGCCTGGCTGTGCATTGTTGTCACTGAAATGCAGGAATCGTTTGATGGCTTGCCATCTTGTCAGAGGCATTGTGTCTGCCACTTGAGCAACTCTGCTGGATGAGGACCAAAACATGCGAGTTGCTGGCAGTCCAAACAATGACATGTAAAGGGCTCGTTGACTGTGAGGTTAAGTGGCTTATTGACATCACACCGCACCGCATACAGATTTGACTGCTCCATAATGGTGTGGACTAGGTCTTCAGAGCGGAACTAATGGAAGTATTCAAGGGGTGACACAATTTCTGTCATCCTCAGGTGCATTGTCCTGCTGAATTTGGTCCTCATTGTCAATCTGTTCATCCTCAGATTCAGGTCCTTCAAAAAGGAAATATTTTACAAAGAATAAATAATAAATAAATAATAACAATAAGTAACTAAAAACATTAACAAATAAAACAAATATACTTGCGTGAATACACTTTTATTGTGCACTCCTATATCTTACTACCTTCCTATATTTGAGTGCCATACGATCTCAAATTGATTCTTGCTGTATAGTATGTAATTGTTTGTTGTAAATAGTTATTTCCTCCAATAGTAATTCTTATTATGCATGTTTCACTCTCTCTCAAACCTGATCTTGGGATCCATTCTTCCTTGCTCTCACTGCCCTCAAGTTCACGATCCTCGCTATCTGCAGGTATAACCCTAACTGCCCTATGAGGCTCCTTGCGCCCATAGAAATGATTTGTGTCCATTGCCTGTGAATATTAGTGAATATGTGTAAAACATTAACCAAATCCATAACTTACCACCAAATTACAATTCCGACCTTGAGCATGATTTTGCCCAGAAAAAGGAGCCTAACTGCACAATTTTGATCACAGGCAACAAAAAGCATTTTTTAAATATTGAAAAGTTTTTTATACTGTACTGTATATAACATATCAAATATGCACATATTTATGTTGCTAATTTATCTCTAAATTTTTAAGTATGATAAAATATGAAATGTATCTTAAAGCCCTTTTCTCAAATCATGTGACCACGTGGCTCTGCTTTCTGAAAGACCACCTCCCCTCAAAGTATCAAACCCACTCCAGTACCTCATTGGATTGTTCACAGACATGTGCTCATGCATTTGTATGTGTAGGGATGGAAGGGTCTGAGGGTCAAAAAGGTGTGCAGTAAAGGCTTAAAGTTTCCTCTGTGTTTGGGAAGAAACACGCACATGCATTTGGAATTCAAAGTTAAAGACAGATGTTAATTTAATGTGTTATGTAAATGTAATAATCTGAGACCAGTATAAAAAAACAAGGAATTGTTCAAGACATAAAATTAATAGTTTTAGAGGTTTCCGCAGTGATTCCTTGTGTGATAGAGCACGGCGTTGGCAATGCTTAGGTTGTGGGTTCAATTCCCACTGGGAATATATATATGATAAAATAGATTTTATCATGTATAAGAAGCAAACCATTTGGTCTGAGAATGTACAGGTTATGTTTTCTGTATCTCACCACCTGTTAAGGTAGTGCCTCTCTTGCCAATAGTGTTGCAGCCCCCACGAACAGTACAGAGGCCACCCCCTCACCTGCAGGGTGTATTAATGAAAATGTACCTTTAACTGCAGGAACGAGAACTACGCATGTCCTCTGTCTGTCAAGATTGTTTAATATGCTTGCATTACCACATGTGGCTGTGTAATTTAACTTTCCAGCCTTCTTTTACAAGCATGAGTCTGTCTGTTCGTCAATATAGAGATTATTTTACTCTGTTCCATATTTTATATTTACCATCACTTGTGGTTGCATGCACATGAAGGTTATGTGTCATACCTCACATGGAACAAATTCAGAACAAATGGTAGTCAAATGCAAATAAACATACTTTAATTGAGAAAGGTGAGAATTCACACCTTTGTGATAACTTCATGGTCCATAGAAAATGTATTTTTATATGTAAATTTTACGACCCTAACAGGGTCTAGGGGTATGAAAGGGGAGATAACATATAAAAAGGGGATGAAAGCAGAGTCCAGAAACAACCAGGGTATATTTACAGTGTTTACTACAAATGAGCATGAGCCGGGGCTATATACAATAGTTACAAATATATACAAATACACAGACAACAATAAGACATACGAAGACACACAAACACAAGAGGAAAAGTGCTGGACGGATGACTTGATTGGTTTTGAATAGCGGGGAACCTCTTTCTGATTGGGGGAGGGGTAGGAGTGGCTGATAATGATGAGTGATGCATGGATGGACCATTAAATAGGACGATGCCTGGAAACAGCAGGATAGCGAGAGGTGAGATGGAGAAGAACACATACGCACACAATACAAGTACACGCATCCTATGCGGGAACGTTACAGTAAATGTTGGTCAGGAAGAGCCTAATCTTAGTCTTTTTATAATTGTGGAGAGGGAAAGTAAAAAAAAATGGACAAAGTCCATAATTGTCACTAAGAATGTTTTATGCATCTATGCACTTGGTCACCATACTTATCATACATAACTTTAAAAGGGTATTGGCCTTAGCCAGAATCCAGCTTTTAGTCTCACATACATTATAGATAGTGTGTACTTGTGTAGGAGTCCAATTATTCAAATGATGGCACTTGACTGTCACTACAGATGAGTATATTTCATCCCTCTAAGTACTGAGCACAGAGCTCAGCTTTTTAACAAATATACAGTTGACCAGTATTTTAAAGCTGCCATATTTGTTTGATAATGGCCTCCGTTAAATGCTTCAGAGCAGAAGATGGCCTTTCCCTGGTCATTGGCTCAGATTAAGATATGAAAAGCTTCAAAACCCCTTTTAATTGTGTCAATGAAAATGTGGAAACTAAAAAAAGCTATGCATTTTGTTCCTTTCAGTTTACAGTTTGATGTTAGCCTCCCATCATAAAAGTGACCTCCCGTAGACAGAAACATTATATCTGATATCAGTGTAAAGCAATTAAACAAAGAATAATGTGCATCACTCTAAATCACACTCCTGTTGTACAGTAATATTAAGTGTCCGACACCTGAATATGATTATTTTCCAAAATTACACTTTTTCACAACTGATTTTCTAGACTCATCAACTTTTCGAAATCTAGCAGCTGTCCCTTCATCTACATCCTCATCAGCGCTAACCAAAAATCTCAAGCTCTGAGATATAACCATTATTGATTAGATGAAACACTTCAAGTACTGTATAGTCTACACATGAAATATGTTAATGTTATAATTCAGTCATTATGTTCTGATGCACTATATTTGCAATAGTAAGCATTGGCATCAGTATTGGAGAATTTGCCAGTATAATACACATTAAGACCTGTGTCCACTGTAATGGACAACAACATTTAGAAAAATCCAGTGTGAAAAGTTTTAGTGGTACATTTGATATTAAACTTCTTATTTAACATTATGTCATTGTACATTTACATTTACATTTTTTTAAGCATTTAGCAGACACTCTTATCCAGAGCGACTTACAATACGTGCATTAATACATGGTAGGAACAATCATAGTTCTGGGTCAGGGGTTGGGGGTTGTGAGCTCCCTCACACTAACCCATCTACTTTTCCCCTTTTGTTTTTGCAGGTAACCCACCACTCTCCAAAGAGCACACCGACCCTCAAGTAAAAGTGTAAAATACAATGTCTTTCATTAACAATTCATTATTAAAAGTAAACTACACCTCCTGGGACTTGCCAGTACAAAAGCCCCCCCAGGTGAGCGTGCTCGTACACACCACACACTACACACTGTGACAATCACACACCCGAAGAGACTCAATTTCACATGCAGGGAGGCACTCTGCACACATTTCCCCCCCGCACCCAATGAATAGCCTCCCGGGATGGCCTACCGCCTGGCCCACCTTGTCACTGAAAGGGGAGAGCTAAACCCTTATAGGGCACATTCACACCCTACACAACACCCATCTGATGCCACAGGCACACAAGAAAAAAAGCTAAATATGGTAGAGCCCCCAGCCATGCTGCAATGTTGGTGGGAGACTGCCATAAACATTTTTTTTAAATCACAACACAACACACACAGGAAAGGGTCGCCGCCACTCCAGGCTGGTCTGCTTAGAGGTACGGTGCCACCTCCACTTGAGTTCTCCCGGCTCAATGTCCCTTCACTGCTCCACCACAGTCTCATCACATTTGCCCCGGTCAGCTCTGCAAAACACTGTATTTGGGGGGAAATCTCCCAATTTAGCTCCAACACCACCCTTGGCTCCTCGCTTCCCGTCTGCTTCAGCTTGTCCCGCAGTCTCCACTGACGCTTTGCCGTAGAAAAGAAAGCAACGTTGCCTTTGTTTTCCTTTACATTCCCAGGTCCCCAGACTCCAATTACACTAATTATTATTAGACTAAATCCATCAAATCGTGAGTGAAGCGTTTGTAAATATGATTAAATGAGTTAAGAACATCCCTTACTTTTGTGCTATAGTGCTGCCATGCCTGTCTTCAATGTGCTGTTTAAAAAAAAGAAATTCAACATGAAAGGATATGCTGCCAATTGACACAGGGTCTGAAAGGGTTTTAATATGATATAAGTCTGGTTGGACAGTACATACAGCTAAAGCACAAGTTCTAAGTGGAGAATGGACCAGAATCGATTTCTGTGCCATGTCAGCACCGACAGTGGCTGGCAGCCACATAGGCACCCTGGAAAGGAGGGAGGGAGTTTTTAATTTGGTAGTGTATTCCCCACCTCACCACACCCTAGGGACTCCTCTGGTTCCATCGAGCTTCTTGATTCTGCCGGTGTCAGCTGTGCAAAAATTGCAGTCCTACGGCGCAATGGCTGCACAGCTCAGCTGGTGGACTGCATTGTGAAAATAAGTGGCTGTTGGCAGCATGTGCCTTGGAGGGATACACACCCTAGTCTGCACTGCAGGGGGTTCTGTAGTGATGATAATATGGATGATTTTTTCTGTCATATTTATTTATTGCTATGCTCTATGGAAACAGAAAACAAGTCTGTGCAGAAAGAGATAATAATGGCCGACTTCAATTACCCCTCTATTAATTGGGAAGTAGTGTCAGGTTAGGGTAAATGTGAAGAGGAGTTTTTGGATGTCGATAATGACTGCTTTTTGTTGCAGTCTGTTACTCAGCTTACGAGAGGGGAATCATTACCGGATCTGGTTTTGTGTAATAATCCTGACAGAATTTGCAGCTCAGAGGGAGTGGAACCACTAGGGACAAGTGATCATAGAGCAGTTACTTTTGATATTTTTTGGCAAGTTGGCTGTCTCCTCTACCTCGAGATGTTCTTGTCTCAAAGATTGTATCTTGTTTTAAACTCATCTGAACAACTTCAGAAGAGCTACCTTTAATAAAATGAGAGAAAATGAAAGTAATATAGATTGGGTAAAACTTTTAAATAAATAAAAATTAAATTAAAAAATGCACTAAATTTAGAAGGGTTATTATAGATGCCCAGTGGAAATTCATCCCAAAAATAAAGAAAAACAAGATAAAAAACTATCTCCACAGTGATTGACTAAATCTGTATGGGAGATTTTGAGGCAAAAGAAGTGACTGTACAGAGTATATAAAAGGGACAATTCGGGGAGAAACAAGCTATTGTAATATGCAGGCTAAGACTAAAAAGGAAATAAGGGCAGCTAAAAGGCACTTTGAAATTAAAATTGTCCAAGATGCAAAAAGTAATCCTAAGCATTCTTTTTCAATATTGCAGTAGAAAAAGGAAATTGATGAGGTGATGAGGTTAACTGCATCAAGTGATGAGGTTAACTGCATCAAGAATAAGGAAGAATCTCTGCTTCATAATAATTTACCAGGGAAGAGGTTATAAATATGCTTAAAAGTATAGCTAATGTACAGAATGTTTTGGAGGATAAGGGATGTAGAAGTACTGCAAAAACAACAAAAACCTAAGACAAATAAGGCAGCATGACAGGCCCCGATGGCATATATCCTAGAATACTCAACAAACTTCAAAGATTATATGTAAAACATTGACAGATATTTTATGCAATCCCTAAACACTGGAGAAATACCAGATGACTGGAAGCATGGTAGTATAATTCCAGTATATAAGAAGGGGGGCCATACTGACCCAGGGAACTATACGCTTGTCAGTAACTTGTATCTCATGTAAAATACTGGAATGCATTATTAGGGACAAGTTGGAATCATTCTTGAAAAATAATAGCATTTTAAGGGAGAGCCTACATGGGTTTCTTAAGGGGAGGTCATGCCTGACAAACCTCCTGGACTTCTTTGAGGAGGCCACAAACTGTTTTGACTTGAACCAGGCTTATGATATTATATATTTTGACTTTCAAAAAGCATTTGACAAGGTACGACACGAGAAGCTCATTGTTAAAATTTCAGTAGGAATTACAAGAGTTGTTTCAGAGTGGGTTACTAATTGGCTGCAAGGACGAATACAAAGAGTAATAGTAGGTGGGGTCATATATGACCTAGATCAGGGGTGTCAAACTGATCCTAGTCGCAAGATCTACCCATTCTAGTCGCAAGGCGTGGCAGACCATCAACCAGCTCACAGGCAGAAATACAACACCCCACAGCTGCCCAGTCACAGCAAATGCCATTGCATCCCATCTCCTGAAGAACGGCCGCTTCCCGGATGCTGACAAAGCCTTTGCCCGACTGACATCGCGTGAGGTGTCTGGCATCTCGGGAGCGGCCAGTGTCGATTCCAACCTCTCGGGAGAATTCACAGCAGAGGAACTCAGTGAGGCCTTGAGCAAGCTCAAGCCAGGCAAATCCCCTGGCCGTGACAACATCCACCCAGAGTTTGTCATCCACCAGAGCACAACAACATCTGGCTGGCTCTGTGCTTTCTTTACATCATGCTACCGGAGATTAAAGCTCCCAAAGACTTGGCGCCATGCCTCTGTCATAGCTCTGCCGAAGCCAAATAAACCTGCAGAAGACCCTAAGTCATACAGACCAATCTCGCTGCTCTGTGTCCCATTTAAGATCTTGGAGAGGATGATCCATAGCCGCATTGAGCCAGTGGTGGACTCACAGCTCCCACGGGAACAAGCTGGTTTCCGTCGTGGAAGATCAACAGCAGACCATGTAACACTACTCTGTCAGGACATCGAGGACAGCTTCCAGGACAGTGAGAAAGCTGGGGTAGTGTACCTGGATCTGACTGCTGCATATGACACCGTGTGGCACCGGGGACTCCACCTGAAGCTGCTGAGGACAATACCAGACCGGCACATGGTGAAGTTCATCATGGAGACACTTTCCAACCGCAGCTTCATCCTCCAGACCAGTAGTGGCCAGTGCAGTAGGCTCAGAAGACTGAGGAACGGGGTACCGCAGGGGTCTGTTCTCTCGCCGATGTTGTTCAATGTTTACATCCACGACCTGCCTGATACAGCATCCAGAAAGTATGGCTACGCAGATGACCTTGCCATCATGCTGAGCCGACCAACGTGGAAGGCGATGGAAGAGGGTCTTAATGAAGACATGGGCACACTGGTAGCATACCTTCGGAGGTGGCGTCTACAGCTCAGCGTCGGAAAGACAGTCATAGCGGCATACCACCTTAGCACCAGAGAAGCCAGGAGGGAACTCGAGGTGCGCGTCGACAACAAATGTCTGGAGGTCCAGCAAGCCCCGAAGTATCTTGGAGTGCGTCTGGATCGGACATTATCCTTTAAACAACACCTGGAAGAAGTCAAGGCCAAGGTGACATCCAGAGCCGCGCTGATCCGCCGCCTCGCTGGAACAACCTGGGAGCCTCCGCTAAGACGCTGCGAATATCCACCCAAGCCCTGGTCTTCTCTGCAGCGGAATACTGCAGCCCAGTCTGGAGCAGAAGCCCTCATGCGAGAAAGGTCGACGTGGCTATTAATACCTCCCTCCGGATAATAACTGGATGCTTGAAGCCTACTCCTGTGTTCCTCTTGCCGGTCCTCGCGGGAATAGCACCGGCCGGCCTCCGACGGGAGGCTGCCACCCTCGCCCTGGCCAGGAAGGCACAAAAATATGACTGGCACATCTTGCACAACACCACAGTAACACCAGCACCTCCAAGCAGACTCAAGTCCCGCCACCCCTACAACAAGGCAGCACAAGAGATGCTCAACTTCACCTCTGAGGACATCTCCAGAGATGCATGGTTGGCAGCAGCTTGGAAGCAGGAGTGGGAGTCGGCCGGGCCCTCCCGAGTCCACCGCTACATTTGGGACCCAGGAGATGGCGCCATTGGAGGAGACGACCTACCACGCCGGCAATGGACCACGCTGAACCGTCTACGGACTGGGGTTGGTCGCTTTGGGTCATCAATGAAGACGTGGGGCTTGGCGGACAGTGCGGCATGCGAGTGCGGTGACCCTGAGCAGACCGCCGACCATATAATCAACATCTGCCCCTTATATGGACCACCCTCGGAAGCCAGCCTCTTCAACCTAGGACCAGAGATGTGGGCATGGCTACGCGACACCGAGTTGGACATCTGACGTTACACAAAAGAAGAAGGGGTGTCAAACTCATTCCATCGTGGGCCGAGTGTATGCAGGTTTCTGTTGCAACCAGTGCACAACACCAGGTGATTTCAATTAGTTCCCCTCCTTGGTTGAAGAAGGAAGCTAATTAGTTAAATCACCTGGTGTTGTGCACTGGTTGCAACAAAAACCTGCATACACTCGGCCCACGATGGAATGAGTTTGACACCCCTGACCTAGATGCTGTGGGCAGTGGAGTTCCACAGGGATCGGTGCTGGGACCTCTGCTCTTCCGTATTTACATACATGGGGCCCTATTTTGGTGAATTAGGATGGTGTTGGTAACGCAGACGCAAAGTGAAGACGGTGGCGCTTTAGGGTGTGTCTAACGCAATTTTGGTAATTTCGTGATTTAGGATGAAAGGGCACCTCCAGGCGCAGTTGTAAAAGAGGTTGGATTAACTTTAAAAAAATACATGTGGGTGTGGTGGGGGTTTGGTTTCATAATGGCCAATCAGAACACCTATTTTCTATCCCTTTAAATACCAGTGCGCTAACGCTATAGCAAATTGGCAATTTTGGACAACAGTTTTGCGCCTACTATGTAGCAAGGTGGCAGGGGTGGCTACCATGCCAGGTGGTGAGTGGATGAAAGACAAGCCCATAACAGGGTTCTAATAGGCCAATGGCCAGTTTATTAACCTTATCCTTTATAAACTGAAAACAAAAGACACAAATAATGAATAATCAAAATATAATAATAAATCAAAATCTATGGTTTAGAGGGTAAATAGTAACAATAAGCCAGTACCTCTTCCTCCAAGCTCCAAAACAGAAGACGAAAAAAACACAGTTAGGGCTCCCCAACCTTTTTGCACTGGTTTCATAGATTTTTATTTATTCTCAACCTGGTGTCCGGTTGTATGGCAGACTGTGTAAAAAATGTGGCTTTTATACCCCTGGTTTAGAGGGTGGCCAGTACCTCTTCCTCCAAGCTCCAAAACTCTCCTCCTATAGATACTCAACCTAACATGGCAGACTGTGCTTTTATAATGGCTCACAGGCTCACAGCTGAGTTGATTGCTCATTAGCCTCAGGTGAGCGGCAGGCTGTAAGTGAGGCCGCTGCTGTCCAAGGCCCTGTAGTCCTCTCCAGGCTGTGGGAGGGAACAGGAGCACCTGACAGCTGCCAAAAGGGAGGCGCAGCCCTCTCCACTCCTCCGTCCACCTCTCCCAGTGTCACATACTACTACTACTACTACTACTACTAATAATAATAATAATACATTTAACTGACACCCCTATTGTTGGCATTCACACCTATTTGGACATACCCAAATATAACAGTTCATAGCTCAAGCACTGTGATGGCCACATGCCTACATTTGGTATCAGTTGAAAGGAAATACATTGTAGTGTTTGGGGGTGCAAATAGCATATGAACACACATCCCAAAGGACTGAAAATCAAACATAGAATAAAGTAGGCTTTTATAGTTTTCTTGTGTATAATCTCATGTTGTAATAATGCAATAAATTAGTCACATTTCATGATATACCTGTTGATTGTGTGCATGCTGTGTACAATATGTCAACTAAGTCTGTGCAAAACAACAAACTTTTAGACCCAAGGACTCATGAACTAAAGGCATTTTAGTGAGTGGTGTCATCAGTGGTCTCCAAGTATTTCAAAACCTATCCAAGGTGGCCCAATGATTTCTATTCACTTCAGTGACACTGGAAAACATACTAAAACGTTTTGGTGAATATAAAACCAGTTTTTAATCACCAAAACCATTATGGATTGTTATTTTGCTCACAAAACACACAATAATGTGATGGCTGTTTTTTTTTTTTTTCTTCTTCTCCAATGGTAAAATAGTATCCAACAGGGATGTACCATTATCAACTTATCAAAAAAACAGCTATCAAACTTATAAAATAAATAAAATATATAAAAATACTGCACCAATATAAATAATATATAATTTGTATAACTATATATAATATAGAAATAATAAATAAAATAATAATAATAATTTGTAGCCAAGACAAAATTGCACTTCTGGCCATTGTCTGCCCTCATTGCACAAAACTATTGTGTCAGTTAATGCTCTTTAGTCAGGCAACACAGGAAAATATGTAGATTATTTTTGTTGGGCCAGTCATTGAAGCAGTCTCTGTCACAGGACATTAACTTGATAGGTGTCTTCTGGTGGCAGAGTTGGCACTTCTGCCTACTAACTTAATGGAAGCTACTCACAGGTCTTCTTTGAGCATATTTGTATTGTAAAACCAAATAATAAATCCCAATAAACTAAGAGAAAAGTATAAAGAGTTTTCCAAAACAATAGACAAATGTCTGTCAGCATATATGGAAGGAAGGAAGTAGTTTCAATGGCGTTGGTTACCATTCAGCGGGTGGCTGTTTGACCAATACTTATCAGAGAATGGCGGGTGTGGGCTTATTTTGTAGCAAAGCTTTACCATCATGAAGATGCAAAACTCATATCTCATAGCCCCAAGAGAATGACATCTTTGTTGTTGTTGGTGATACAAAACCATTGTAACTCTCTCAATTTTGCTTGCTCTTGTGACAAAACAACATCACTATTTTTGTTCGTTAGACCCTTACGGTGATCAGCATGCCCACATTATAAATGATCTGTCATATTTTGGGACTTCTAGATTTCACCAAAGGTAAGGACCAGCTATTTCCCTAGAGTACCCTGCCTTGAATCAGGACAGGATTATTGGAATGAATTGTTGAAGGGACGAGATTCCACCCAATCTGTGCTTATAACACATGTCTGATATTTAAAGGAGAACGTGCTATTTAACATAGACAGTCTGGCAGCGGATGAATGACAGTTATGGGGTTAAAAAATCGTGTCCTTTTTGCTAGTCAATTCTTTACAAGAAAGATATTTGACACAAAAGTGGCATTTGAATTTCTCATTGTCAGACACTTGAATATGGACTTCAAAGTCCAAATTGTAATAAATGGCATATTTCTACATATTTTTCTCATCTTCTGCTTTGCAACTGGTGGTATTCAAACCTAAAGTGAAGCTGTTATCATTATCTCAAATGCTCTTTTCTGGAAGCCCTCTGCTTTTTGATGGTCCGTGCAAATTGCTTTCTGTAAAATCATGCCTGTAATGCATATACATAGGCTATTCAACTTGTAGCTGATGATGGGAGTTCCCACCAGGATAATGATTGGGGAGACCTGTCTCAAGGGGCAATCATTTTCTTGGCCAAAACCAGAACTAGTTTAAAAAAGACTTAATTAAGCTTTATCTACATTTCCAGCTGTTGCATCCAAATATTCAGTTGTGTGCATATTCTAAAAGGTCACTTATTTGAGACCATGATAATATTTACTTATTATTTGTGTCCATGATAATGATATATGATGAAGCATTTTTCACATTTTATTTTCTTACATCCTGGAATCAAAATTGATTTAATTTGAATTTCTTGCCACTAAGCAACACAAAATACTGTAATGTCAACTCAAAAAACAACAACTAAAACCTTTTTTAATTACAACTGAAAAACAGATAATAATTGATTGCATTATCATTCACCTCCTTTTCTAAGGCGCACCTAAATAAACTCTGGTGCAATTGTAACGGAGTTGGTTTTGACTGGAGTGAGTTTTGAACCGAGGATCCCAATGCCACAAGAGACAGAATTAGCCCGCTGAGCTAAAGAACCAAGTCCCCAGCCAAGGGAACTATTCATACTCATGTAACGACAACACATTCTGTAGCGGACGCTCATTTGTTAACGCACGTATCGGAGCCACCACTACACAATCAATTATCTTCAGAGGTCGTATTAACATGAAAGTACATGCAGGACTATACACCGATCAGCCACAACATTACAACCACTGACAGGTGAAGTGAATAACATTGATCATCTTGTTACAATGGCACCTGTCAAGGGGTGGGGTATATTATGCAGCAAGTGAACAGTCAGTTCTTGAAGTTGATGTGTTCGAAGCAGGAAAAATGGGCAAGCGTAAGGATCTGAGCGACTTTGACAAGGGCCAAATTGCATCTCCAAAAGGGCAGACGTCTTGTGGGGTGTTCCCGGTATGCAGTGGTTAGTACCTACCAAAAGTGGTCCAAGGAAGGACAACCGGTGAACCGGCGACAGGGTCATGGGCGCCCAAGGCTCACTGATGCACGTGGGGAGCGAAGGCTAGCCCGCCTGGCCCGATCCCACAGAAGACCTACTGTAGCACAAATTGCTGAAAAAGTTAATGCTGGCTATGATAGAAAGGTGTCAGAACACAGTGCATTGCAGCTTGCTGCGTATGGGGCCGCAGACCGGTCAGCCGTGCCCAGACCCCTTGTAGGCACCAGAGTGCCCATGCTGACCCATTACATTATAGGCACCACCTTAAGTGCCTACAATGGGCACGTGAGCGTCAGAACTGGACCATGGAGCAATGGAAGAAGGTGGGCTGGTCTGATGAATCACATTTTATTTTACATCATGTGGATGACCGGGTGGATGGCCCGTTTACCTGGGGAAGAGGTGGCACCAGGATGCACTATGGGAAGAAGGCAAGCCGGCGGAGGCAGTGTGATGCTCTGGGCAATGTTCTGCTGGGAAACCTTGGGTCCTGGCATTCATGTGGATGTTACTTTGACACCTACCACCTACCTAAACATTGTTGCAAACTAAGTACACCCCTTCATGGCAACGGTATTCCCTGATGGCAGTGGCCTCTTTCAGCAGGATAATGCGCCCTGCCACACTGCAAAAATTGTTCAGGAATGGTTTGAGGAACATGACAAAGAGTTCAAGGTGTTGACTTGGCCTCCAAATTCCCCAGATCTCAATCCTATCGAGCATCTGTGGGATGTGCAGGACCAACAAGTCCAATCCACGGAGGCATCTCCTCTCAACTTACAGGACTTAAAGGATCTGCTGCTAACGTCTTGGTCCCAGATACCACAGGACACCTTCAGAGGTCTTTTGGAGTCCATGCCTCAACGGGTCAGAGCTGTTTTGGTGGCACGAGAGGGACCTACACAATATTAGGCAGGTCGTTTTAATGTTGTGGCTGATCGGTGTATATAGCACTGTTAAGTCCATCATATAGAAATGGAGAGAATATGGCACTGTGAATTTCCCTAGAACCGGCTGCCCTCCAAAACTGATCATCCGTGCAAGAAGGCCACTTGTTAGGGAGGCCACCAAGAGGTTTATGGCAACTCTGACGGAGTTACAGTCTTCCATGGCAGAGATGGGAGAAATTGTCCATGGGACAACAGGAGTGCTTCACAAATCTACGCTTTATGGGAGGGTGGCAAAAAGAAAGCCATTGTTGAAGAAAACTCACATGAAATCTCGCCTACCGTTTGCCAGAATGCATGTGGGAGACTTTGCAGCACAGAGTAAGACTTTGTGGTCTGATGAGACCAAGATGCTATGTTTGGCACAAGCCTAATGCTATGGGGATGCTTTTCTGCTTCAGGGACTGGAAAAAGTGTAAAAATAGAGGGCAAAATCAATGGTGCAAGATATAGACAAATCTTGGAGGAAAACCTGCTGCAGTCTGCAAGAGACCTGGGACTTGGCAAAAGCCACATTCGAGTGGTATAAAACAAAAAAATCAATGTCCTGGAGTGGCCCAGTCAAAGCCCAGACCTCAATCCCATTGAGATTCCATGGAAAGATTTGAAAATTTATTTTCACAACTGATCCCAATCCAACCTGATGGAGCTTGAACAATTTTGTAAAGAAGAATGGACAAAAATTGCCAGGTGTGCAATGTCCAGGTGTGCAAAGCTGCTCGAGACTTACTGCTAAAGGTGCTTCTACCAAGTATTAAGTCAAGAGGGGTGAATAATTATGTAATCAATTTTTTTTATTTGCAATTAATTAAGAAAAAGCTTTAGCATTGTTTTTTAATTTTACATTATAGAGTATTTTGTGTTGATCAGTGGCAATAAATCCCAATTAAATCAATTTTGAAGTAAGAAAATAAAATGTGAAAAATGCTAAAGGGGGTGAATAGTTCTTATACCCACTACGTATATATACAATATATATATATATATATACACATATATATATATATATATATATATATATATATATATATATCACACACACACACACTGTACATATAAGAGATATGATTGCATTTTATTCTGCTGACTAGGACAAAAAAGTAATTAAAATCATCTGTTAGTCATCTGTTAAAAATTATCATGAATATTTCAGAAAACTTAGAACAAAATGTTTCCTGATTTATTATGAAACATTATGATGTAGTAAACTTGCTAGAACATTGGATGTTGATTTACAAAAGCAATATGCAATGACTTGCACTTCCTGGCATTGAGCTTCATTGCTTGTTTATCTACCCAGACTGACAATTAATCAGGACAGGTTATTCAGTGCTTTGGTTGAATTGATGATGCGTAACAATAGTCATACCATCGACATATATAATGATATGTATATAATCTATGCATGTGCGCCTGCAGTGCACTGCCGATGATTGCCAGGAATATTATTGGACCAAGTATAGTCCCTTAAGTCCCTTATAGTCCCTGGAGCCATTGGGTAGAGGCATCCTTGATATTCCACTCTCTGTTTGTGAGCTTAAATTGATAATCCAAGGCAAGGAGGCTTGTCTGACACCCAGGTCAATTAAAATGTAAATAAAGAACTTATTATTTCACTAATGTGCAGAACACATGGGAATTTTAGTTTTATTAAATTGGAAAGCGTTTTTCTATACTCATAATTAAAGATCTATTTCCTACTCTTTTCGGAAATGAGTCTAGGCACAAAAGGCCTACATCTGTAATACTCCTTTGAAGCAACAGAACAATGCAATAAGACACAGTGGGTGGCTCTATTACCTATCTGATTCTCTCTTTGACTGTTTCAAAGTGAGACATGTTGTGATCAGTGCAAACCTTTTCAAAGTGCAAAAGGTAAAATGTCATGCAGCACCAAGTTGTGGCTCCTTCCACTCCCTCCCTTCACTCCAAAGAGGCAGGCATGCCATATCCGTATTAGGAAATGCCCCCCAATGTCACAGAAACTAGTCATCATTGCCGCAAATTTTACAATTTACAATCCCAGCTTTGCAGTATTTTGTTTGCACCTGAATAAAGCATTATATATACACACACTCACAGTGGCTTTGGAAAGTATTCACGCCCCTTCACTTTTTCCACACTTTGTTGTGTTATAGACTTAATTTAAAACCGACTAAATAGATTTGTTTTGCCATCAATCTACACACAATATGACACAGCAAAAACATGTTTTTAGAAATTGTTGCAAATGTATGAAATCCTCTAAAACTTGATTGTAGTCCACCTGTGGCAAATTCAATTGGTTGGACATGATTTAAAAAGGCACACACCTGTCTATATAAGGTCCCATAGTACACAGCACATGTCAGAGTCAGGCCATGAAGTCCAAGGAACTCTCCATAGACCATCGAGATAGAATTGTGTAGAGGCATAGATCTGGGGAAGGGTATCAAAAGATTGCGTGTTTTCCCAGGATTTAACTGCAACCCCTTTAAGCTGTTGCTTGTTGGCCAGAGTTTCTGCCTTCAGTCTCCTTTTGAATAAGTGAAACATATGCTCAATATGATTCAGATCTGGTGACTTTGAGTTTAAAATGTTCCATTTTTTCTGTCTGATGAACTCCTGTGTTAAGCATGCAGTATGTTGAATCATTGTCTTGCTGCATAGTGAACTGCTGCCCAATAAGTCTGGTGGCATTTCTTTCCACATTTACATTTACAGACAAGATCCGTTTGTATATCTCAAAATTCATCCTGCTATTGCCATCTTCAGTTAAGTTATCAATGAAGGAAAACATCTGTACATGCCCAACCCATGATATTCCCTCCACCATACTTTACTCATGAGGTGATGTGCTTATGGTCATTGGCTATTCCTGTTTTCCGCCATACTTTAGCCTTTCCATCACTTTGATAATGTTTATTTTATTTGTATCTGTATATAAAACCTTGTTCTAGAACTCCTGTGGCTCATCTCAGTATTTCTTTTCAAATGCCATTCTGGCCCATCTGTTCATGTTGCTGATGAGGGGCTTAAACCTTGCAGTACAGCCTCTGTATGTTTTTTGGTGAAGTCATCTGTGGATTGTGGTACTTCATATTTGCATCTGCACACTATAGAGATTATTTTTGATTTCACTAACAGTAATTTCTTTTTTTTTTTTCGTCACACAAGCATTTTTATGTCATGCACTGTATTTGTCTTTTTTGGCTGACCTGTTCTCAGCCTATTCTTGCCTCTTCCAGATGTTTCCTATATCTTAAGGGCTTTGCAGATTGTTGATTTGGCAATGGCAAGGGTTTTACAAATTTTTCTGATGGTAGTTTTCTTTCCTCTCATCTTCAAAATGGTCTTATTTTCTGTCATAGACTGTTCTACGATCCTTATGTTGGTTTTGCTGACTGACTCAGGTGGAAGACTTCAAAGGTGCTTTCAAAACACCTCAACCATGTCTTTTTCTGATGTGCGATGAGACACAAACGTCCCTCCCGGGGTGAAGCTAGGGCCAATACTGCCCTGCTCTGTGGTGCTGTCAGCCACTGTCAGCCACAGTCAGATTCGATACCAGACTGTGGGGGCCATACACACACTAGAACCTTAATGCCTTAACAGGATGAACCACCCACCAGCTCCAGGGATACGTTTTAATGTTTATTTTTTAAGTTGTTAAAGCTTTGCTGAATTTCTCAGGTATTTACAAATGTCTGTAATCTCTCTAAATACAAATGTAGCTCTAAATGTTCCTTTAGAACTTAAACTGCAATTACAAATTAGGTGCTGGCAGGACAGTATCCCCTGGGAACATATTGCAGATGTCATAGGCTAGGAGCTAAGTGGGCTCTAAATACACAGAAAGGCCTCGCAGTGAAAATTAAATTGTGAAGACAGGTTCAAGGAGCAAAGTACATCTGAGCAAGATAAGACTCAACACTTTGTGCTTTTGATTGAATCAACCCCCAAGATGGCTTTGATAATTAGCGATCAATGAAATGAAAGAGGCAAAGCCAAAGCCATTTCAGGGAATGTCATGGAAACAGATCACGGTCATCGGTTCTACGAGGCATATTTCCAGTGGACTATAAGATAATGTTCTTGTTCACTTATGGCTGCTGATACATTTGTAAGCCTAATTCATTGGTTTACCATTTGTCTTGTTGCTGGAATCTATGACAAATGCCATTCCACAAAGCACATCCTCTCTAGTGGAGAGTTGAGAAGATACTTCTGGCCTGGCTTTGCCACTGATCAAGGATGCAGTGTTCAAAATAAATGCTAGAAATAAATGAATAGAAAGATTCATACATTCACACAGCTATGAAATGGTAAACAACATTATATCACAATAATACAACAGATCATGGTAATAGGCATGCCACCCAGCCCCAATTCAAAGAATACTGCTCACACGTACGCAACACTGATAAATAAACCCATTCTTCATGGTTTCTTACAGAAATAGCCATGCTGATCATGTCATAAAACAACATTGTAGCCAATGATAGGCGATGAGCCCCAAATTGTTTCCCTTGCATGTCTTTTTTTTGTACTCTATTGTCTCAATGAGAACATATTTAACATTTTTCAGTTGCAGAAGGAAAAAAATACAAATAAATCATAGATATTCTCAATGTTACATTTTTTGGCTTGTATACTGTATACAAATGTAGTGCGACACACAAAAGTGGATAAAAGCATATATTAAAACAGAGCATGTCCTACATTGCAGACTACATATAAATAATTAACATGTAACAGTAACATGATAGATATACCTCAGGCATAAAGTATCTTTATGTCAGTCCTAGGGGTATGAGTACCCCATGTGTGTACACAAAAGACTCTTGAAAATCAATTGCTGCTGGTAGAATAATTCAACCTTGTATTTGTACTGATTAATTCACACCATAAATTCCTCATTTCAAAGCATTGCATTACCCCCTTGTCTCCTGAGAGTGAGAGGCAGGGGGAGGGGTAGCCTTTAATCGACTGCCCATAAGTGTCTAAGCCTTGTTTATTAAAATGTTTAGTTGCTGATTATACGCTCTGGGTAAATAGTGCCAAACTAAGCAAAGAACAGACTGTCTCAGGGGTACAATCAAACATTACCTCTAATTATGAGAGGTAATTACAAAGAGCTTTTCTTCAATGACCTCCCATCTATATGTGAGGTTGCAAGACTTGTTGTAATCAGCAGCCAGTCTGTGGGTCAGAAATCAAGTGCAAACACTCCCAAAGTGCCTGGCAGAGACGTTTAGTTTTCAAATTTCTCAAATTCAACTCTCAGGACGCTTAAAAAGTGAAAAATATGTGTATATACTGTATATATATAAAATCAAACCAAAACAACAAAACATCTTAAGAAATATTTTATAAACCATCACCATGGTATATTGGACTATTTTTACTGACATTTTTTCACAAGCCTTTTTATTGAGCGATCATTCACATTTTGTTCAGAAGAGTTGTTCTGTTAAGGCGCCTGGTCTATGCATGGCGTTTATTCCAATTTGGGGCTCTGAAGATATGTGGAAAAGCCCTTCTTAAATCAAGGGATCAAGGGAATCGAATGTCCCTGTTTTTGAGAGAAGCTCTGGGTGTAATACTAATTCTCTTGTATCCGGACTGTTAGTGTCCATTACCCCTGGGTCCACAACAAGCCTCTTTCATTTCTCGTATAATATGAAGCGCTGGGGGAGAATAGAGCAGCTCTGTACTTGACATGTACTCCAAAGTGCACACCTACAATAAAGTTTCCTAACAGTCAAATATTTGTTCCCCAGGACCATATACACAGGGGTCATCTCTTTGTCTCTCCTCTATGTGGTGTGTCCATTGTCTGTCTGAGCTCCCATTCTATCAATCCCAATCAGCATAGTCGCTCACCACCTTCAGTCACCTTCTGAAGCAGAGGTCCCCAACCTAGGTTCTAGAGAGCCACAGGGCCTGCTGGCTTGTTTTGTTACTCTAGCACTTAATTAAAGCTGGTGATAAGACAATTAACTCACCTCACTTGCTTTATTGGGTCTGAATTGGTTGCTGATTTTAAGGCAAACAAAAGCCAGCAGACACTATGGCTCTCCAGGAACAGGGTTTGGTACTGCCGTTCTAAGGACTCGCCTCTTCAGGGCAGACTTAGTCTGATCTTGAAGAAACCCTGCCTTCTGTTAGCACTGTTAGCTGTTCCAATTGATATAACTTGTAGCATTGTTTTTCTTTTTTTTGCTTTTTCCCTGCATTGAATGCTTAAAATGTTGCTGTTTTGAAACTTGCACTTGATTGCGAACTTGTGAATTTGTGCTTATCATTTACCCTGGACTGTATTTTCATATGCTTTGGATCTCCACCATCACTGTGAGCACAGGGGTCCCTCAAGAATGTGCGCTCTCCCCTCTACTCTTCACACTGTACACAAACAATTGCACAAGCCATCATGACAACTGTTCACTCATAAAGTTTGCAGATGATGCAGCCCTGATTGGCCTGATCACAGGTAATAGTGAGATCACCTACACTACAGGAACATCAAAACCTTCTTAAACTGGAGCATGGACATTGGTCCCTCATACTCAACACTGATAAGACCAAGGAACTCATCATCGACATCCGATCCAAAGAACAAAATCTGTGACACTCACCTATGACAACCCACAACAAAAACATTGACAGAGTGAGCAAACACAAATACCTCAGGACAGTCATCGATGAACTCAGTCATTTCAGCTAAAGGCAGTTCTACAAAGTATTAAGTCACGGGGGTGAGTACTTCTCTCAATTATTCTCTGTCCTTAATTTGTCATTAATTCTGAAAAAGTTGTTTATTTGACATTATTGACATTGAGTATTTTGTGTTGATTCAGTAGCAAGAAATCCCAATTAAATCCATTTTGATTCCATTAAGTATAAAATACATAACATAAAATGCGAAACATGCCAAAGGGGGTCTATACTTTTTATACCCACTGTATGTATATATAATGCAACTTTATTTAAGAAGTGAAAATGTGTTCTCTTTCTACCAAAGCACAAAATAATAGAATTTACAAGCTGTCCAGTGTTATTTATCCTTTTGTGTTGTGATGTATGGTTGTATTTATTTATGTTTCCAACAGTCAGCACATTGTAAACCTCCTTTCCTGGTCAGTAAGTACAATAAATTGGTTTCAATAGGGATAACAGCTTGAAATATGGCACCTATAACAGACTTGAAGAAATCTTTCACCCTTACCTTTTTTTAATGGGGTGCCTACCTGCTAAATCTTCCATGCCAAGAAGCTGTTCAACTACATGCCTTGTCAATCATTCAGCTCCTCCTGGCTCTTAAGGGCAATGCGGATAAAAAGCCACACCTCAATTTTTTAAGCAATGCCCACCACTTTCCCATCTTGTACCAGAGCTATGCACTTCTGAGGCTATACTGAGAATTACAGTTTTGTGAGGTTACCACCCACATTCATCTGTGACAGAAACTGTGCACCGGGCAGGGAAAATTGGGGGTCTGTTTTTCAGCATCTGACATGTACTTCGATGGATGAGGGAAAATAACACGAGATAGATAAATTCCGCTGTTTCAGCAGTGTGATACCTGCAGTGCATATGGCATTCAGTTCAGCACATCAGGCCTGGTACAGGTAACTGCCTAAATAAAGGAAACCCTTATGCAATGGGATACAAAGTAATGTGAATGCAGGAGCTTCCACAGGTGTGTTCCTGAGTTAATTAACCAATTAACATCCCATCATGCTTAGGGTCATGTATAAAAATGCAGGCTTAGTTGCCCATTAGTATGGCTATCATGGCTAAAATAAGAGATGTCAGTGATTCTGAAAAAGGGGTGATTGCTGCTTTGGCAGGAGCTATATAAATACTGCGCAACTTGCTAATGTTTCACAAATAAGTGATGCCAGCATGGAAGTCTGAGGGAAATCAACTAGGGGCAACTGTGGTCAAAAGTGCATACCCCTCTACCACGATATCTGTGCATTGGTTCAAGATGCAAGGCAAAACAGGCAAGCAACTCTGAAAAGCAGTTGACTGCAAATATCAATCTATGGCGTGAGAATTCCAAGTGATCACCTTCATCCTATGGTGAAGCATTTCTATCTTGATGGGAGTGGTCTCTTCCAGGATGACAATGCCCCCATCCACAAGGATAGAGTAATCACTGAATGGTTTTATGAGGCTCATGGTGGCCGTACACTCTATTAAGATATTTTTTGCTTGTGATTCCTTTATTATAATAGGTACCTGTACACAATTTGTTTGTAGATAGAATACCAAACAATTATGATTCCTGAGTAAGAGTATCAAATCAATGGCAAGTATTTAAAAAGTGGAACATTTGAACGACTTTTAAAGAACAATTGGGTCTCACAATATACCCCCTCCTAGACCCTTCATACAAACATATCAATACACCATCAGCTGAATCACAGCAGCGTAAAAACACACCCTGATTCCCAAGAGAAAAAATGCCACTTGCAAAGCACTGCAGCAAACTATTCAGGGAGGGAAAATGTGTACCTCAGTTGCACTGGCAACCATACTGGATCGAAAATGAGCCGCTGGAAATGAAAACTAAGAATGCTTAAGGGGGTAAATATATATATGTGTGTGTATATATATATATATATATTTTCTTTTACACATTTCTACACATTTCTACTCATTACATTTTTTTTTACAGTAATCTCCTTAATGGAGAATCAAAGGACAACTGGGGATGAAGCCAAATCTCCTGTTATTAAAACAGCTTCTCTATCCCTGGGGTAGACTCATCAGAGGATTTAATTATGGGAATTGTTTCTGTCTTTTAGTTTTCCGCAAGGCTTAACTCAACAGCTCTGGTCAGTGAATTAAGAGGTCTGTTTTATAGCATACCTGTAAAGTCTCACCGTTCCTGATATTCTCCCATCTCCCAATGGTCATGAACAACACAATGGAAACACTAAAGTAAAAGAGGGTAAAAATTATAAAAAAAGGGAAAACAAGTATATGAGAAGCAAGGGTCTGGTCCAACCATTAACAAAGCAAATACCCAGCATGCATAGGGTAATGTATAAAATAGCTGGATACATCTGCTTGCCTATAGTTATAGCTAGCATAGCTGTAAGAAGAGACCACAGTGACTTTGAAAGTGGGATGATTGATGACAGCTCAGATGATGAGAGCTTCGGTGAACCAAGACAGCTCAACTTGCTGATGTATCACGAGTTGTGTGGTCTAAGGTGATGTCAGCATGGAACATCATCAGTAAAGGGCAACAGTGCACGGAAGTGCATACTCCAGGAGCAAGATATCCTTTCATTTGAAGTGCAAGGCAGTACAAACAAGCAACCATTGGATCAGTTGACTTCATCTTTCATCCTGCGGCGAGAGTATTTGATAAGATGAGGAAAAGTTGCACATACCAAAAAACACAAAATTACATGACCTTCACAAGGCCAATTTGTAAATTTGTAAATTTGGGGTGCCCAATCCAATACTTTCAATGGGTTGCACTGAGACTGGCTTTTTTTCTTCTGTGAACAAACCAATGACTGCTTTGAATTCTATTGGCTTTGTGGTATAGGTTCATTTGTTTTAGTAACTGTTAATTGTATTACAACCTGCTGTACTTGCACTTCTTTGTAATTTCAATTTAAATTGTGCTTTGTACAGCACTTTGCTCTTGTATCAACTATTGCTCTGTAAGTTGGACCAGTCAATAAAGGTCCTGAACACAACTCTCTTAACAAAGGAATTGTCATAGTGTGAATTACTGAAAATAATTGCCAATTTGCATACAGATAAATTGAAATCTGTCATTGAAAAATGGAAAAACAATGGCAATGATACAAAAGCAAATGGTAAACAGCGATTGAGTTATTATTAAAACATTTAATTACAAACTATTTTATTACGATGCATTACAATGCATCACGAATGCTGTTATAAAGCCTCAAACTGGTTTGATACACCAACCTTGTCCCCAAACAAAACACATGCACAGACATACACACACACACACACAGATTATATATGTTTTGATAATCTCTCTGTCCCGAAGGCCTGCAGGTATTTGTTCCAGCTGAGAATTGACTACACCCGATTTCACTGATTAGGGAGTATGTGCCCCCTTCGTTTGTGAGGTGAGTTAATTTATATTAGGTGGTTCAGTTGATTGGTTGGAGCAAATACCTGCAGCCCCTGCAGCCCGTAGGACCGAGAGTTTTCTGTGTTGATTTTGACTTGACATTTTTGACTCATTATGATGTCATGGTGTACTGCATAACTAGACAGTAGGGTGGACAGTGAATATGATTTTTCAAATATTTGCCCAGGCTATTGTTTACTTCCTGTCTACCATTTTGAGTGGATTAAGAGATGGTATGGAGATGCACGGATTTGACTCCGAGTGCCCACGCCAGCAAGTGCAGCAGCAGAGTCACCCCTCACATGCTGGCTGCAGTCATACTCCAGATGGCTGTGCCAGGGTCCACTTGTCAGACACTTTTTCACACTGGCTTAGACGACCCGGTTGTTTATATTAGCATACGCTATCAGTAAAACGTGTAATTGAGAGAACCACATATGATGGCCATCCGCTCTCAAAACATGACCTATTCATCCCTGGGGAAGGAATGGTGGTAGGGGGTGGCTTGGGGTAGCTTAAGTCCCCAGCAGTATAACGTTAGTCACACTTTAAAACCATATTCCGAGGTGTATTATTAGTATGGTTGCAAATAATGCACATATATTCTTATTTTGCTCTACTTGGTCCTCTCCAGCCCAACCACATCCAAAACTAACCAAGCCCACTCCCTTCCATAGATTCCACTGTTAAAAATGGCTGGCACCGATTGGCCTCCCTCGTGGTCTAGTGGTTTCAACGTCCGACGCTGGCCACCGCGACCAGGGTTTGATTCCCTGGCCGCGCCAGAGTCAGCAACTGGCTGTCCAGCCCAGGGAGGGGGGAGGGAAGCTGACAAGATGTTCACTGCACACAGGAGTGGCCCTGGGGTTCCGGAGTTACAATCGACAGCATGACGAGTGCCATCTTGGAGGAGACGATACTTTGCCTTTGTCACTACCGGTCACAGGGCTACGGCTGTGAACTACGAGGGATTGACCTAAAAATAGCGGGTGTAATTGGCTACCAAATTGGGAGAAAATCACAAAACAAATAAAAAAGTAATTTAAAAAAATGGCTGGTACCACTGGCGGGAGGTTTGGGGCAGTCCCTATGGCAGTAGCGGCATGTGGCAATATGCTTACAGTATCTGTTACCTAGGATGTTCACTGCTTAACGGCAGACTGTCAAGTAACAGTTCTTGTTTAGGTTACTGCTGGCCAAAACAGCAGGGGCTATTCTAGTATTTGACCTGTAGGGGGGCTCAGCCCCCAATGAGAATGTGAAATGTACACATGCAAAGCACAAGCCTATATTATTTATTAATTTACTGTTACATTCCCCAAAACAAAAACACCACAATGGTTGTCTTCTCAAAATTGAAATACCAATCTGTGAATCTGTGGTATTTTAAAAAATAGATATTAAGTAAGAATGTTTTTTAGAAAAGAATGACTAAACATTTTCAGGGGGGCTGAGATGAAAGACAAGGGGGGCTAAAGCCCCCCTAAATAGGGTCTAAAATCACCACTGCAAAACAGTATCAAAATATTATGGCTTAAATACTGTTTCACACAAAACAGGTTAGACCTTGAATCAGAAATAAACAAAACTTTCTCAAGTCAAGTCAATACCAATACCAAAAAGCATGATGCGTATCATTCAATGGTGCCATTGATGTGTACATACCTAAGCATTAATTCAGCGGTACCGAAAATATTAGCAAACATCAAAATGATGAGTGAATTGCAACTCAAAACGCAGATAAATTAGATGTCCATATAATCATGTAGTCATGAATTTTGATTTGTCTTTACATCTGTATGCCTCCTATGATTTTCTTTTGGGGTTTTTTTGGACACGCCACATTTGTAAACAGGTATGGGTCATTATGTTCCAAAGCCCTGATTATGTAATACTACAACAGTACAACACAGTGTAATGGGGAAAAAATCACAAAAGCATGAAAATGTGTCTAAATATGATACAATTATGCTGTATCAGAAATGGAAATCAGGAGCACTGACTCATCCATATCACAATATACAGGGGCCTTTTTCTACCTTCATGTTATCCGAGAGATGAAGGAGTTTTAATTTCAGAAAACTCTGATATTCTGAAAATGGTAAAAGAGTACAAACCATTATATATGCAATGGTATATTGATTTTCCACAGGTGTTGTGTGGAAGGCATGCAATAATGGCCATATGTCCAGCAGAAATGACACTGGCAATATTTATCTGCAAATGGAGAATCAATTTGGGAACTCCCATGAGTAGCCCCAGCTATGAATGAATGAATGAATGAATGAATGAATGAATGAATGAATGAATGAATGAATGAATGAATGAATGAATGAATGATTTTTTGTATTTTGAACATGTTAGATATATAAAATATATATATATAAAACAAAATTGCAACAACAAAACAAATAAACAACAATACTAAGACATGTCCAAAAAGGAGTAGGAAGAAGTAAAAACGTATCTAATCCTACCCCTTCTCCACTATTCAGCTAATTGCTAATCGTCAATTGACTTCCATAATGCTATAGAATGACACAGAGCAGGGGTTGTAGGCAATCCTGGTCCTGGAGTGCCAGAGACATTTATGGTTTGTGTTCCAACTAACCACATAACTAGATTAATTATTAAGCTTACTAAATGCAGATGACCATTTGCTGGAGGCACTTCAGACTTTCACCATTCAGCTGCTCAGACTCCTAATAATGGATCAAACTGTATAGTCCAGCTTGGATGGAAATAAAACCAGAATTGCCTATCTGGTTGCCTACCCATGATATAAAATGCACATTCTTAAAGGCTAGAGCATCAGCTATGCAGTGATGATTTTTTGTCTTGACATTTTGATGAAACTCCAGGCAACTGATCCAGGCAACCGTGCATTGCCCGGATATTTGAATGCAGGCTGTCTCAATAGCTTAAGGCACAATAATGATTTGATCTTCTTGGAATGCTAATCACAATGATAAAGACAGCAGTTACCAGTGGGAACTGTTATATGTTTTTATTTGTCCCCAACAAAGTATGCTACGTTTTGAAAGAGTCATAGAATGGTATATCCATCTGTTATAGTTAAAACTGGGGAATAGTGATCATAGCATTTTTTTTTGGTAACAGTTGTCAACATAACAAAAGTAGCCAATTGCAAAGTTATGTCAATGACTCCGTTGCTCAAATGAGATGTTATATCCTCCTTAGTGATACAGTCATTATGAGCTTGATTAAATCCTCCACTTTTGCTTTTGCCCAGATGCCTCTGACTCAATGTGCTTTTCTGGGTCAGATTTTCTCTGAGTGGCTGTTGGAAATTACTCACAGCAGCAGGTTGACACACCTTTCTATATAAGTGTACATTACCTAGCCCCAATCTTACAACTCACAATTAAATAATATAAGAAATCTGACAAAGCACTGATGTTTAAGGTAAATTATTTAAGGCAACAAAGCTCATATTAAAATGAATTCGTTTTTTGACAAGGAATATGATGACAATAATCACGCTCACTAGGCTAACTGGGTTTTGTTCCATTCCCTCAGACATCATTAAAAAGAGGAGACAAAGGAACAAGGAACAGGACGGATACCGGGCCGTGATGGGAAAGTGAGACATCATGGACCCCCCCAAAAAAAAATGACTGGAGCTACTATAGCATGTACCACCAATGGCTCACTAATCCCAGCCATTCACAGGGCATTGCCATGCAGACCAAAGCTTTTCTGATTGGTTCATACAAGTTAGAGACAAACAGCACACAGTAGCTCCATCTACAGTGCATCCGGAAAGTATTCACATCGCTTCACTTTTTCCACATTTTGTTATGTTACAGCTTTATTCCAAAATGGATTCAATTCTTTTTTTTCTCAGAATTCTACACACAATACCCCATAATGACAAAGTGAAAAAGTTTTTTTTGAAATTTTTGCAAATGTATTAAAAATAAAAAACGAAAATATCACATGTACATAAGTATTCACGCCGTTTGCGATGACACTCAAAATTGAGCTCAGGTGCATCCTGTTTCCACTGATCATCCTTGAGATGTTTCTAGAACTTCATTGGAGTCCACCTGTGGTAAATTCAATTGATTGGACATGATTTGGAAAGGCACACACCTGTCTATATAAGGTCCCACAGTTGACAGTGCATGTCAGAGTAAAAACCAAGCCATGAAGTCCTAGGAACTCTCCATAGACCTCTGAGATAGAATTGTGTTGAGGCATAGATCTGGGGAAGGGTACAAAAACATTGTTAAAGCATTGAAAGCACCCAGGAGAACAGTGGGCTCCATCATTGTGAAATGGAATAAGTTTGGAACCACCACAACTCTTCTTAGAGCTGGCCGTCTGGCCAAACTAAGTAACCGGGCAAGAAGGGCCATGGTCAGGGAGGTGACCAAGAACCCAATGGCCACCGGATAATCTTTTTCCTGATGCTCTTATAGTCCTTTAAGTGCCATTTGGCAAACTCCAGATGGGCTGTCATATGCCTTTCCATTCCACACTAATCCATTTTGGAATAAGGCTGTAACATAACAAAATGTGGAAAAAGTGAAGCGATGTGAATACTTTCCGGATGCAGTGTATCAGGGGGTTAATAAAGCCATGCCGTATCTGCACCGATTTTAGCCCATTGGGCTATGACACAGCATCATTTTTTTTTTTTAATTGCCGCACTCAATTGGCATATGACATGACCACCTGCCTTGGCAATGTGATTGGGAGGTAGTGTTGAGGGCGTGAGAAGCAGGGAGCCGGAATCAGGGGAGGGGGAGTCGCCAAATGGGGAAACGGGGCACACCTGGAGCTGTCAGGAGAAAAATGAGACGCACCGCCACATAATCGCCATTCAGGGGAAATAAAAAGGGCAGAGAGAGCTGGGAGTAGGGACAGCTGCATTACTCCAAACGGGAATGTTATTTTTTGCCATCAATTGTTTATGTTTGCTGTGCTTGAATGTGTGAGAGCACAAGTTTATTTTAATCTGGTGTGGGTTTGTGTTTGTGTGTGTGTGACTTTCTGTAACAGTGGAGGCTTACCTGGGACTGGGGCCGAAGGAGCGGAGCTGGGAAACCAGGGTGAAGAAAAGAGAGAAAAGAGAGAAATCGGTCGGTGTGGGGAACCAGGAGCTGAACAGAAGACCCAAAGCGGAGTTCGTGTGGCATGGGGATCGAGTTCCCAGAGTAGTAAGGAATGTGACTTTGGTGATGGGATTTGGGGCGTACATGTGTTCAGTGAAGTGTGGGGTCCTCCACCCTGAAGAGTGTTTTTCCTTCGCTTAAATCCTTAGTCCGGAGCCAGCCGCATCAGAGGGGAACCTCGATGGGACGGAGTGGACGGAATGACGAGGGTCAGCTACACCTGGAAGTCTGCATGCGTTTTTGTTTTATTTGGGATGTAGCTAGACAGGCAGAACCTTTTTTTCTTTTCTTTCCTTGCCTATGTTGTATGTTCAGTGTAGCGTGCTCTCTCGCTTTACTCTGAGTGTGTTGAGGGGGGGCTGCAGTGTGAGATGCGTCTGGCAGGGAAGACTGATGGTATGCTGTGCATATCAGGTGCTGTGCATGCATGGGGAGGCAGTGTGAAACCTAAGGTGTGCAATGTACTACAGTGTGGGGTGGTGTGTGCATTAACTGTATTGCCTGTATCATTTGCGTAGGGTGAAGTGTCTGGGTGCATGGGTGTAAGGAAAATAATTCCTCTTTGGAAAACTCCAATCGGAAATTAAACATGTATAATGACCAGTGCTTAATTTGTGCCCGGGCTAACCCCTGGCAAATGTCTTACTCAGAATCAGAGCCGTGGGCTCATAAATATCTAAAGTGCGACAATAACGCGTATTTTAACAGACTTAACAGCCGATAAACAATTTGTGCTTTCAGAGTGTTCACAGAGACATCGGGACTACAAGTTACACAGCCCTTGAAGGATCTCTTAACCGCTGTTAACACCGTAGCAATTTCCAGCGCAGAATGCGAGAGAGGTTTCTCACAAATTAATCTAATCTGCACATCAACAAGAGCGTCTTTAAAAACAGCAACCATATCATCGCTCCTGTTTTTAACCCTTGTTGCTCCACCACTGGAAAGTTACCATTACACCAGAGGGAGTGACAGAAATGCAGCAACACAGAGGTAGGAGAAGTTTACCCTTTTTCCTCCGTGGGGGGAGTTGAGCCCCGGCATCTCTTATTTTACAAATTAAGCACTGATAATGACATCTATGATTAACTCCTAACGGCAGCTTACTTATCCGGCATTGTTTAAATCGGTACAGAATCCAGGCATGGCAAAGCATTCACAATTAGTATATTGTGTCATTTGTATTTTGTTGAAGGAATGATGTGTCCGTCAAATGATTTCAGACACCTTGTGCTCATTGTGCTCAATTTATTATCTTGCTTGCTTTCTTCAAGGGCATTTTGTTACAGATTAACAACACAGACATGAGCTAGCTGTCTGCCAATAAAGGTTGCCTTCTTCTCGACAGCAGGGAGACAGGATATTGACACTTTTCATTTCAGGTGCTGTCAACTGCCACACTGACGAGTGGAATATTGTTGAACACAATTATCATCCAAGAAGATTTTTTTTTTTTAAACGTGAACATAAATTTCATTCACTTCACAGGACTCATTTCCCTACTGGGTTGTGGTATTTGTCTTGATTACATAACTCCCACCCCAACAGTCACATGCTCTGTTATAGCTACACAATCATTTGGCACCACTTCCTAACATATATACACTTTTTTGATGCTTTTTCCCAATTTGGAATGCCCAATCATACTCTTAAGCTGCGTTTATAGCAACATACACTACCGTTCAAAAGTTTGGGGTCACCTTCCATCTGGACTATGGCTAATCGGGCACTCCTTCATTCTTCAGCAAGATAACGACCCAAAACACACGTTGAAGTTGTGCAAGAACTATCTGGTGAAGGAGGAATGTGAACAACAACTCAAACTAAAGACCTGGCCTGCCCAGTGTCCAGACCTCAATCCCATAGAACTTGTATGGGACAAACTGGAAAGGAAGAGTCAAAGCAAAGCAACCCACAAGTTGCTGCAGGATAGCTGGGAAAACATGTCGGGTGATTTCCTGCTAAAACGTATTAACCGAATGGCCACTGTTTGTGAGGCTATTCTCACGCCAAAGGGTGACTATTTTGAGGAATCCAAGATTCAATTTTCAATATAATTTTCATGAACATTTCTTTGATGTTCATTTTGTTCATTGTTCATGTGTTTTTTGTCATTTTAAAGTATTTACAGAAATGTATACGGTGTAAAGCATTGTCAATTATGAGATAAAAATAGTTTCCAGCAGGTGACCCCAAACTTTTGAACGGTAGTGTACATTGTCAATTTGAGAGAGCGTAGACAAGCACGCGCTTCCTCCAAAGCACTTCATGTCAGCAGCTGTCAAGTTAATTGACAGGCGTCGCTGGTGTGCGACGGACAGTCCAACCCACTGAATCCCTCCTTCGCTGGGCGATGCTACTGTCGGCACTGGCAAGGTCTGTATTCGATACCAGACTATGGGGCTCATCCACACACTTCAACAGTGCCTTAACAGGATTAGCTACCAGCAGCACCTACTTTTTTCAATTTTAATACGTGTTTAGGAAGGGTTTTTTGCTTGATGTGGATGTTCTTCTTGCTAAAATAGTTGGTTACAATACTTTTTGCAGTGGTTATATTGAAGAAATGTGATTGAGCATCTCACCGGTGAAATTATAAAATAGCAACATCCACCAAAACCCTCCCCCCACTCTTGGCCAATGATTTATGCAAATCTGTTTTTGTACTTGCAAAATGCATGGGCTAAAATTCATATGAGGCTGCTCCTTATCCTTATCAGTCCCATATGAAATGGGACCCCTAACCTTGGAACTACATTTGCATACAAAAGAGAGAGGGGAGTTTGAGATTTGTTTTAATGAAATATCCATATGACTTTACTTCAAAGCAAAAGAGAGCCACTGGACTATAAATCTGACTGCTCACAAAGCATTACAGGCACTGCATATTGACATTTACAAAATGAGAGGGTGGAATTCTCCATGTCTTCTTTTTCATTCTCAGTGCCGATTTCCATTTGTTATCTAGTTGTCCCATAAATAATATTTTCTGATTTTAACCTGATTTTCTTTCAGGTTATTAAGGTGCTCGTCAGAATAAAAATAACAAGTCAAAGCTTAGGCTGAAGGTGCCACCTGGTGATTATCATGTTGTAATATGGAGATAAGTGGAATAAACCGGCCCTGACAAATTTAAGCATGCTTGTAGCATGGGGATTATTCCTAGTGACATGTTAGCTTCCGTTAAGACTGTGATATGTGTGGAAATATATATGCTAACCCTATGTCTACTGCACATTCATAGATGAAGGGAGTTTAATAAAGCAGTAACTTCCATATGAATTACATTTACCATTATGCTGCACCATGTAACCAGCATACAGTAAACAACTTTTAAATCTCCCTCGGCTAGATGGATGGATGGCTGAATGGCTTATCCAGTAGACACGGACCGAAAATGCCTGATGATGGCTTGGTGTGAATTTTACCCAGCACATGCTTAGTAAATCTGGCCCTGTGATTGGTTCAGTAACTGATGAAGCATCACAGCTCCACCCATTTTTTTGTTCGGTGTTCATTACATCCCGCTCTCCAATCGCTAATGTTTCGAGTTTTTGATTCTGTGACTGATTAACGATCACCAATTAAAATAAAGCTCATGCATCAGCAACTGAATCCTTTTTTTATTATTATTGCATCTAATGTATTGACATTGCCATTGTAATATTTATTCAATTGGCATTGACATGTTAATTATAACAAAAAAGATCATTAAAACGTCAAGATAAACATTCGGTGCAATCATTTGATGTAATGTAATCTCTTAATCTCTTCAATGTAATGTGAAGTGCACAAAGGTAATTATACCACATTAAATGCAATCAAGTAAGAAGGAAATAATTTGGAGATACAGTGCTGTGAAAAACTAAATGCAGCCCCTGCTAATTTATTGTTTTTTGGCTAATTTTGAATCTAAAGGATATTTGACTGTCGCATAAGTCCTAACATAGATAAAAGGTGATGTGATATAGCACATAACAAAAAGTTCTACTCAACAAAAAGCCATGAAACATTGAATACCCCTGTGGGGAAAAGTAAGTGCACCTATAGTTTCAGCTGTTTTATTAGCAATTGCTTGAACTAAAAATGACCTGTAAGTATTGATAGGTCTCTCACATTGCCTAGAAGGGATTCTGGAGCACTCTTCCTTACACGATTGTTTAAACTCTGACTTTCTTGCATGTAGAGCTCACTCAGTTCCTTTCATGTGCATTTCAATGGGCTTCCAGCAGTGCAATGTATTCTGCTCCAGCATACTCTGGTACAAGATGGGGTTTCTTCAAGCTAATTCTCCCATTGAACTCAATAGAAAAAGTAGCATGAATGAACCCCACTGTTTAAGTACCCCATTATAATGTGAAACATGCTGGCAGAGGGTGGAGATTTTGTGCTGCTTTCATAGTTCAGGACCTGGACATTGAGTAAATAATGAGTCAACCATGTATTCCATCCTGTACCAAAGTGCTCTGGAGCAGAATACATTGTATGGCTGGAAGCCTATTGAGATGCATTGAAAGAACCTGATGTGAGCTCTACATGCAATAAACCCAGCTGATGACGGTGATCAGGCGAGCAAGCGGTAATCTTGGTTTAGTACAACCAAACCTTTGCTATACCGAAGTGAAGTCATTTTATGTACAGTAGTTCAATACTTTTACTAAGTATTACACTGAATCAGTATGTAAAAACAATACAACTCAGACTCAGAAAAAATACCAAGGTCATGACCTCGGTGTCCTCAATGGTAGATACGGCCATGATCACCTTACATCTAATTATTTTTTCACAGCACTGTATATGGTCCTTATTAAAAGCGATATGCTTGTTAATCAAAGATGAGTTCCTGTCAATTAACTGTTTAAGCAGAAGTCTTCATCCTCCATTATTGCATGCTGCTGAAACAAATGTTATATGATGCCTTTTATGGTTATTGTTTCATTGTAGATAATTCAAAAGCGGAATTCAAATCTTCCAGGAGACTGATGAGACGCTCAGCGACCTATTTCAATATGTGGACGGCTCATTAAAAGCTATATTCCGTTATTTTACCCATTTTACCCCATTTCTTCTCACCAATTTGGAAATGAAAATTGTGCGTCTCGAGTCTTGGCAATGTTACATGCTCTAGTGTTAGAAGTGCTGCAACTGAAGAGCGCGCATCGCTCCGATGCACTCGTCCACAAACGAGTGGCCAATTCCCACACCAATGGCAAGATTGTAATACAATAGAGCAAGCAGCAAACAGAGGAGGCACTTATCTCTCACTGACCACAGCTGGTGGGCCCATGGGTTCCTGGCAAATCATTAGGAGAATGATGGCCGACTTAAACCCATCTTTCCGCTTGTCCTGCCGATGTGGACTCCCGGTCATGGCTGCTAATGGAATAGCCCAGTTATATGATGTCCCTGCCATTGCGTACTTCCTCCAAACGCCAAAGGAAACATTTGAATTTGAAGCTAGATTTAATGCCTAATACAACCCTTTCTCTTGAAAGAATTTTAGAATTCATTTTTTCAAGTTAAAAAACACAGAAAAAAAACACAGAGAGCATACAAAAAATGTAATATAATTCCCACAAAAGCCTCGCTGTCTATCCAGAGTTATTTAATAAGACAGGTTGTGCATTCGGAAAATGGTTCAGGCTGACGAATAAACAGTATTAAGCCACATTAAAGAAGATTAGGGCCAGCAATCAAGTACTGGTCACCAAGGAAACTGGATCCAACGTTATTAAGTTCTGATAGTTGATCCAGGCTAAGATTTACTAATGGGGATAAGCCAAATGTTTTTTTTTTTTTTACTTCTGTGCAATTGCAGATGATATGCTGTCCAAATCCAGATATTATTCATCCCATACATTTTAGTCATGGGATATTGGCTTATTTATTTTTAAAAAGGTCAAAAAGCCTTTTACTTATTAATTTTTCTATAATGTTTCTGAGCCATTGTAAGTGCTCTCCTATGTTCATCTAGCTATTCATTCATTCATCCATTCAAAATATGATTAACATCATTGTGATCTACCATGACAGCGTTGCTACTATGATAATTAAAACGTAGCATACATCAGTATTATTCAGTTAAAGCAAAATCCTCAACCCTTCAGATTAGTGTACCTGCGACTATACATAATAAAGGTGTCCTGTCCTGAAATTATTCTGGCTTAGCAAAGAGCTGGTATTTATTTGATTAATAGTGTCTTTGCCTCATCATGATGCTATTTGTCTTCTGGCAATAACTACTTTTTACAGTTTTGTGTCTCCTTCCTTTCCATCAGTAGCCAATTTAGGCATTGGAAACAAGGTGTGTGGACTCTTTACGTTCAGTTCCCAAGATCCAAATTTAGTCAATCAAGGGACTGTAAAAACCATCCCCTTAGACCCAAGATGTGTAAATGCAGGCCTATCACCTATTAAAAGGTAAAGTAGGGATACACACAAGATGTCTGTGTATGTAATAAGTAAGTAAAAACAAACTAAAACACAAGCATGGCAGCCTTTCAGACTCACCCTAGATCTCTGCTTCAAACTTTGGTCACAGAGGATGCCAGTAATACCCTTCAAAGCATCGCTCCATTGATTGAAAGCAGGCTCTTTCAAGCCCTGTTACTGGGAGTGACTCTGCTGTTCCATTGCCAGGGATACATAAGGGTCCTGCATCTTTATCCATTCCAGATGCAGATCCAGTGGGGTTGTGACTGACCACATATGTCAAGTTAAAGGAAACCTTCGTTTCTTCTCTGAAAAAAAGAACAACATGTTTCCTTTACAGTTATCATTTAACACATTCGAGTGAAGCTAGAAATATATATTTTTTTACATTGAAATATGTTCAGTTCATTGTACCAAGCACTCTTCATCTAAATGACCTTAACACAGCAGAGTAAAATAATTGGAATGGCCAGCAAAATACTTATATTTAATTTTTCAAACCTGATACTAAAAGTACCTGTGTTGCCTGAGAGGTCATGGTATATCATCAGTATAGTTGAACCTGTGACTATATTGATGATATACCATGGCTTGGAATAATACACTGATTACCTTCTCACTACACAAGGATCAACGTTAATTCAGCACCAGAACTTATCATTTTTACAGTCAGGATTCCAAATTAAGATGGACGAAGCTCAACTGAGATCTGTCAAGTTACGGAAATGAATGTCCACACAATCAATCAGAAAGCCTGTGTAGGAATTTGCTAAAGAAACAGGAATTGTTTGCTTAAATCAAAAGATTGCAATAACTTGGAATTTTTTCTAAGGTACCCAGAAATATATATTGTTAATTAAACAACCAGCTTCTATAACGTCAGCTTTTTTCCGCAAACTTAGCGAGCGACTTCCCACTTGGTTTGCGTGATATTTTTAACTTGAAACCATACCATAGAAGTAGTGCTACCTAGCTAGCCAGCAAACTTTTCTAACACTTTTCTGGCACATATGCATTACATTTTTTCACTTAACAGCTGATCCTCATCTCCAATGTCTTGCCACAATTGTCTGCAAGCAGATCACTGTACTGCTTACTAGTTGGGTAGCTGTGTCAATTGAAATCCAGATTTTGCCAATGCCGACTGTGGCCAGCAGTCCTTCAGGGAAACGCATAATTGGTGGTAGCACTGTCCAGAGAGGGAGGGATGCAGTCACCAAGATTTTCTCCGTCTCGACACGGACTGGCGGTTTCAGCAAGTCTGCATCCAGGACCGGAACCTTGAGTTTTATAATACAGTATAGAGAAGTCCTTTGTCAAACCCCAAATAAATTTTCAGAAGATGCATCAAATTGGAATGTTACACTGTACAATGTCAAAACATTCTTCAAAACATTAAAAACACTGCACTCATACAGTGGCGTAGTGTGGGTTGCCAGCACCCGGGGCGAGGCACGTAACGGTAATCCATGGGGGTGGTACACAAAAAAAAAGCCCAATCCATAAATATAATGCGCTACAGACCATTCAAATCAAAAGGTCAGTCTCTTATATATCACTTTCACAGTAGGACACCAACAGGAAATATGCAGGCCTATGCTATTGGCAATATTTACCATTACAAAATCACTGATGAACTTTACAGGACTATATCTTAAATCCTTTGATTTTACAGAATATATTAATTGTGTATATGGTTCAATTATGCTGTGTTTGTACACAGAGTTTATAAAAGATTGTTTTCTACAAACACATTTTGTTAAACAAGTGTTAAACATTGATTGTTTACATAGAGGCTTATCTGACAGGCTAGAATACATTTCACTAGTAACCTGAATAATATCAATAATCAGTCTATTTGAAAGGTTTCACGTTCAGGTTGACTTTCCAGCTACGGATGAAGCCAGGGTTAATGCCATGTCCGGTTTTAATAAACATCACATGCCCAGTCACATGGCAGTGTACTAATTTGGTCTCCTGCTGCCTTGATCCAATTCCTTAATGGTATCAATCTCTGATTTATATTCCTACTGCGGAATTGCAATGCTGTCTCTACAGTGACTCCCTATCTGTCACTTTCAAAGAAAAAGGTTGTTTCATACTTAATTAGAGATAGCACCCCCTTTAAGGTGCAATTATCAAGTCATTAATTATGCATGTATATGTTTGACCATAATTTAGTCACACGATGCTAAAATGTTGACATAGTTGCATTTGTCCCATATTGTTCAAAATCTCTGCTTGTTTTCTAATTACAAATTAAATATTTACATCAGTTTTGAGGCTATTTATTTCCCATCTACTGGCTATGCCCCATATTTTGGGGATTGCTTCAGCCATTGTAATTAGCTTGTGTAATTAACACAGTTTCAACCATTTTCTTTATCATTTACAGAATGCTATCTATTTTAATGAGAACATATGAACAGCTTTGACAAAATGAGTCAAACAGAGACAACCTTCAATACAAAGAATACAAATTGTCTTTGGTAGACTATGGTACAGGACAGGCAGGATTGATTTGTGTTACGGGAAAGGAACAGTGAAATACTGTGGTAGGGCATTGTACATGCTATTGTTGATCAGAGAGGGAGGGGGGCTGGAGGTGATAATATTGTTGTCTGTATTTTATATCCGTAAAGGTTTTAATTTCATAAGATGTAGTGATAATCAAAATAACAAAGTGAGAGAAATCTCAAAAGCCATTTGTTGACAGGGGGTGATTGGAATGATATTGTTGAGTTGTTGAGTGGGGGTTTGTATCCATTAGGTTATTATTGTATACAAATGCGGGACAACATTCGTCATTGTGGGAAGGAAGACAATGAGTAAAAATGGATGACTGTCCTGCACAATGCGGGACATCTGGTTACTGTGACTGGAAAAAAACCCAGAACCTTTTAATGCGGGTAACCATGAGAAACATTTCAAGTGCTCTCAATCAGTAAGGTGACAAATGTAACACTTGTTGGTGACACAGGTTTTTCCATTTCCAAATATGAACTCAACTAAAAATGTATGCTTCCAGTAAACAGAACATGCTTTACACAAATTGCACATTTATCCTGTATTTGTGTACATCTCTGTGAATTTCTGGCATTAGACTAACTTTACTACATGCATGTTTTCTGTAGTTTCTGTGTTCTCTGTATTTTAATGTGCCTGCCACCAGAGAAGAAATTCCCTAATGTGGGGAAAATTTATATATTTTAATTTTATATATTTTGATTGATTTGATTAATCCCTGAGCTGTGTTTGTGCAAATTGATCTTGGGAACTGAAATGTAAGTCTTTCGCTGGAACCTCACACACAAACCTTAGGGAGGATAAGACGGCACATAATGTTTCCTTGGCATATGGGCATCACCAAGCCATCTGCTTATTTATTTATTTATATATTTAGAATTTCCCCTGTAAGTCACCGTATGTCCATCCTGGAAAGCAATCAGTTGAGCTTCAGCGTCAGATGGATGATGAATACAGTTGATGTGTGACAGGGTGTCAGAGGTCACTGATCTACAATCTGGCCAGAGCCCCATCCCCTGCTCCCAAGTGAACTGATCGCTGCCCCTAGGGGACACTGAGTTACACTACAGTCAACTAGCGGTGTGGCCTAAATACAAAATGTGTTAATGATCGGGGCCCAAGAGCCCTGACCTTTAATTTTAAGCACCTGTTTGATGATCCATTCAACGTCTATTTTTACATTTTTATCTATCTCTGCGGGTCAAACAGTTAGAAATTCAGGGCTTCAGTACAGCACTGTGTGATTTACCATCACGCCGTTTTATATTAATGATCTCAGTGGTCCCTGAGATATACATCTATACTTTTACATTACATTAGGTTTTTATGTAAATGCCTTGATATTCTTGCAATAAAGTCTCTGATTCTAACAATTCTTCTTATTTCAGTTTTTTTATGGAACTAACTGCTGTATAATTGCCTTTTAACATCAAGATGCAATTACACAAAAGCGTAAAAATGTATATTACAACAAATTACTATGCACATTGTAACGCATGTACATAAAGGAACATTTCTAACCTTACAATTTAATGGAAATCTGAACTTTTTTTCTGTGTGTTAGAGTTTTTGTGATATGATGCATACATGAAATGAAAATGTAGACATTTTATTATACAACTACACTAATTTTTTTAATGTCCCCCATTGTGTGGCTGGTTACACAGAAAAAAAGGTAAATCAACAATCACACTACAATTAAGTGTTTTACAATTACAATTACAGTGTCAGAGTTGTAAATAGCTACCATTTGTGGTACCATTAAAGACTAATTGAATAAAATGTTTGAGAAGCAAATTCAAACTGATTTAAATAGATTTTTTCCGCTTCATTTTATGTTCCTTTGTGTGCACATTTGTTTGTTAATTTTAGGGACCATGACACATTAATTTTGTATATGAACATTACATTGTGGTTATATAGAATAATAATGTATAATAATATGTTTGATGTTTCCTTGTACACATTGCTAGTGCTGTCTAAGGTTTAATCCCATTGAATCAGTCTGCATATTTTCAGATCATCACTGAGTCAAGAGTGGCTTTAATTTCAACTTTACAGAGGAGGAAAAGTAAGTCTAAACATAGCTGTCCAGATCCAATTGTAACTAAACAGCTGTTCCTTCAGCAGGGTTCACTAAGCACAGGTCAGACTGGAGCAATTACAAAAGATATGGAGCAGGAGATTTTGGAGACTTCAACCAAATGGTGATATTGTAGCCTAAATCTGGATGCATAAAAAAGACAGCTGTTAACATGAGCCTTTCCACTAAAATGGATAGGTTCTCTTGATACACACCCATTAATTAATTCCCTTGAGGGTCCTTGTCCTTGTGAAGGCAACTCTGAAATTGATGGTGGGTTAAGACGTTGTAAACTCATCTACACATGAGCATGTAACTATCGGGTTGTAGGAGTATTCTGTTACCAATCGAGCCAGACAAGACTTATGCCAGTTCCTTTATGAAAAAACATTGGTATACAATAAATATCAATAGGTAATGGCAAAGTTTAGGGTCTCAAATAATAGTAAAAATAGGCTGTTGAGGAGATCCTAAATACTAATCAGTGGATTCATTTGTTTCCTTTTGGGTTTGCTGGTAAACATAAAAAACACAGCCATTTGAGCTCAACAGTACAAAATGCATTTTTTAAATTGTATATATAAAAAATTTTCCTCATACAAACTTTTCTAAAGACATGCCTTCTTGTTCCTACTCATACTACAGCTAAATACAGAGTGCCCTCCTCTGCGTTTAGTAAGGTTAACAAGCGCAGGCACCATACATGTGAGCTAGGCTCCTTGAACGATATATAATAGTGTACTTCAAGCTCATACAGTAATCTTAACTGTGGGAGTGGGTTGTACTTCTTGTTCAAAAGAGTAGTGTTCTCATTTCACTCATGAGCACATGTATGGACAGGCATATAACACCATTGGGTACAGTTAGTTGCATATGTCATCTTAATACTGTGCGGTTCTCAAATGCATTTGTATTCAATTGACATTTTGTTTCCTGCTAATATAAATTCAGCATTTGATATAGAATCGAGTATGTGGTTCTTTTTTAAATGAAAAACATGACCATCAGAACCTGCTTCTCAAGTGACGATTTTAGCCTTTTGGTAGGACACAGTACTTCACAGCTTTTTGTAAGCATTTTAAGCCAGTTGTTTTGTTCGTTAGTCATGGCCTTATCTTAAACGAGCAGAAACAGCGTGCACTTCAGACAGCTCTTTCTGCATAGCAACACATGCGTGGTGATTTCAGTGCATCTAAGCAGTGATAAGAACCCCGACAGTAATGGAATTGTAATGTAGACTGGAAAGAAGAGGTCCATGCCTCTGATGAATTAAGCAGACCTGACAAGACAACAAACCCTCCCATACCTCAATCTAAAGAGGTGATTTAAAAGTTTTAAAGTAAACTTGAAAAAATACAGAAATAAACAAACCTCAATTGCATTAAAGCATGACGCATACCATTGTAATCTGGCAAGCATAAAAAAATTGAAGGCAAAAAGGGATCCAGTGATAGATCAGTCAATATAATGGCGTTCCAGGAATTTTAAATATACAACATCTTCTGAAAAGCTCAGGACCAAGGTTTAAGAACAAAGTCTGTTTGTTCTTTATATCTCAGCTTTAGTGCTTGCTTCTTTTTCTGCTCTACTACTTCTTGAATTGTTCTTGAATAGTTAATATTGGTAGGAGTTGAATGTATGCATTAGTTTTGAGGGCTGTATGTATGCCTACACACTGGTAAATCTTACCTAGCTACAGATTATAATTCATCATAAAATATTGCACATAACAACAGCTCCTTCCCTGTGTCCAATACTATATATATATATATATATATATATATATCAGTGGTGACTGGTGGGGTCCACAACAGGTGAAGCTGAGGCCTGGGGGGCTCATCTGACGTTGACCTTCTCTGACGCTCTTATGATAATGCTCACTGCGCCTGCTGCTCTGATGATGTTATGATGATGATGGTGATGATGATGATGTGATGATGTGCTCACTGCCCCTGATGCTGCCTGCCTGCCTGCCTCACTACTGCAAAATAGAGATTATCCTCATATTAAATGCCTGACATCAAATAATTTAAAACAATCCTACCATCTTCATTCAATAACATATTAATAAATTGGGGGGGGATCGGATCTGACCTCCTCTGCTGCTCTGGTGATATGGTTGCTCACTGCCCTTGCTGCTCTGATGATGATGATGATGATGATGCACTCACTGCCCAGGCTGATGCTGCCTGCCTGCCTCACTACTGAAACATACAGGGATTATCCTCATATTAACAGCCTGACATAATATAAATTAATCCTACCATCTTCATTCAATAACAATTTTTTTTGATGAAACATTAGAAACAAACAAAGAGATAAATTGGCAGTTTATTAAAGACTTGGAACATAGGTAATGCAAATGTTATTCAACATAACAGTAAATACATTATGGTACACTTGGTAATACTAGCCTCACAAAGAAATAGTTAACCTTTAAATGCCAACTCTTATAGAGAAATAATACTAGGTATGGTAGCTAAATAATTTCCCTAATTAAAGTAAAAGCTAGCATATTAATTTTGCAACTTCAATCCATCCATCCATCCATCCATCCATCCATCCATCCATTATCTAAGCCGCTTATTCCTGGTCAGGGTCGCGGGGGGGGTGGGGTGGAGCCTATCCCAGCATGCGTTCCGGGCGAGAGGCAGGAATACACAGAGAAGTGGTGCAGTGGATAGCACTGTCGCCTCACAGCAAGAAGGTCTCGGGTTCGAATCCAGGCCGGGGGCCTTTCTGTGCGGAGTTTGCATGTTCTCCCCGTGTCCGCGTGGGTTTCCTCCGGGTACTCCGGTTTCCTCCCACAGTCCAAAGACATGCATGTTAGGCTAATTGGAGAGTCTAAATTGCCCGTAGGTATGAGTGTGTGAGTGAATGGTGTGTGTGCCCTGCGATGGATTGGCGACCTGTCCAGGGTGTATTCCTGCCTCTTGCCCGGAACGCATGCTGGGATAGGCTCCAGCCCCCCGCGACCCTGACCAGGAATAAGCGGCTTAGATAATGGATGGATGGATGGATGATATTATAATAATTGTATTCAACCAGGTCCCAGTGCATAATGGTAGTTGTGTGGTAGCTCACCAAGTCGAGCAAGTGATTATGGTGTCTTGATTTCTCTAGAAAGTCGTTGAACAGCACAAATGAGGGTCTTGGTCAATTAGCCATTCCACAATCAAAAAGAAACAAAGTTTTGGTTAACTGCTCAGCACTAATATCTCTCTCTATATATATATATTTTTTTTAAATTATTATTATTATTATTATTATTATTATTATTATTACGTATAGCCTTTTGTATATGTATGTGACAAACTTACTGTATTCATTACAGATACATATAGATGGACCATTGATCAAAATACGTAGAATGTGTTTGTGAACAGCCTCCGGATGTGTGATCAGTGGTAATTGGTGATTGCAATCCTGCTTCACATATGAGGAGCTCATTAGTCACATGTAAACAAGCTTGCAGCAATAAACAGGTATATTTTGTTTCCGCACTGTCAGCCCCTCATTAACCCCAGGGTTATAGCGGGAGAGAATCAGGCTCTTCATAACACAAACCACACGGATTATCAACAACTGATATTAAACTCACCACCCACACCCATCCCCTCCAATTTAAACCAATAGCATCCTGGGGTTTATGGCATGAAAGCTGAAACAAATTTCAGATTTATGCTGAAGTCACATGGAAGCAGCTGTTAAACTGAGCCTCAGTCTCTTATTCCAATAAACAGATATCAATTCAGTAAGTGCCTCCATTCAATCTAACCACAATGCAATTTCTCCATGGGATTGAGTAGCACATTTAAGCAAGCACCCTTATAAGCTTTATCAGTTTGTGGAGAGTATATTGTTATACTATTATTATTAGTAGTAGTAGTAGTACTTGTTGTAGAATCTTCACAAACATTTTCAATATACAAAATATACAAAAGTATCCGTAACCCAGTAAATCAAAAAGAGGAAACCATTAAACGTATTGATGTCAATATTTATAGCAATTTATAGCTAATTTATAGCACTACAACTGGGTTACAACACCTTACATTGGCCACAGGTTTGCTGTTGGCTGAGTAGAATATTATCACCATGGTTATTTATGCAGGATAAAATAGCTTAATTCTCAGTATGTCTTAAGTGTGGGTTCATCAGGCTGTTATGCAGGATGACTTGCATACTTCAGATTGTACCTATTTATACTACCTGATATTGACTGAAGCAATGGTTGTCAAAGTTATTAATGTTACCTTATTTTTAAAGACCTAGCAACCGGTCGAGAATTACCGAGGTCAACTAAAATGTAGCTAGCTTTGAGCCTATCACCACTGTCAATGTATGTTACGTTAGCTAATGTTAGCCTAAATTAACCTATCACCACTGTAAAGTCAGACTAAAAAGTGGTTTGTGTAACAGTCAGCTAGACAGAGACAGCTACGTTTGGCTAGCGACTACACAAACTACACACAAAGTAGATGATCTCTGGAGATTAACAGCATTAATCTGGTTATAATACAAGCAGTCAACTTTTTTATAATGTGAGAGATCTCTACACGTACATCATGCTTTGCTTGGCTTCAGATGAGCATTCTGAGTTTCAACTCCTGCTGTGCAACAAAGTCATCCCAAGCGTCACTGTGTCATATTTGCTGAGCAAAGATTTTGTAGTAACAACAAGATTCACCTGCTCGTGACAGGTCCACTTCACCACCACACACACAGTGTACATTTTAGTACAAAATAATGATGATGACGGTGAACAGGCAAGCAAGTGGTAATTTTGGCTTTGTACAAAACCTTTGCTATACCGAAGTGATGTCATTTTATGTACAGTAGTTCACCACTTTTATTCAGTATAACACTGAATCAATATGTTAAAAAAATATAACTCAGACACAGAAAAAATACAGAGGTCATGACCCCGGTGTCCTCAGTAGTAGATACAGCCATGCTAGTGTAACCCCTTTTTAAGGTTCATACTAATCTGAGAAGGCAGGGTGTTACACTCAGAGTGTTGCTTATTGCGGTGTCTCCACCTGGAATGACTAGGCACAAGACTGTGTGTCTAATTGTCTCCCAGGATATAATAGTGTAAAATTGATATATCTTGTCAGTGTAAAAATCCAACAACGTGTATATTTTAGTCCAGTGAACCAACTCATCGGAAACACAAATACCCAGTTAGATTAAGCAGAAATAACCTATATTGTGTGACATACAATATGTAAGGTAATACAGTAAATATATATATATCAAATCAATTCTCTTAATCTTGCTATATTTAGGAAACGTTTCACAAATACAAGACTCTTAAAAATGTCTTATTGCACTTTTAAATCAAACACAATACATTCCCAAGACACTTCAAATGTCTTATAATGGTCTTAAATCAAACTCCCAATATGTCTATATGAAAACCGCAGGTTAAATCTTCATTAACCTTTTAAATGTTTTTGTTTTAACTAGCCACAAGTATTTACTCTTTAACATGAGTGCACTCAGTAAGATTAAGATAAAATAAAGTGGAGCTCCTTAATATTATCTAACCCCAAACAGATATGTATCAATGACGGTGGCGCACTTGATGAGATGTGGGAGTGACCCAATGAGTTCCGATGGGGAAAAAGGAATGGCAGCGCCAGCGTATCCAAACAATTCACTGGCGCGAGTGGATGCAAATCAGTCCACGCGCGAGAATGGCGTAGCAGCTCAGTTCACAATTACAGTTCACCCACGCGAGTGTTTTAACCCAGTTGGTATGCCTGGAAAGAAACGTATATCCGCGAAATAAAAGTTGTGCACAACTAAAAACGTTCGAAACGGTGACAACAATGACTGATGATTAGTACCCAACCCCGGGGGAAAAGAAAAGTACGTTCGTGACCGCGCTGTCCTCACTGGCAGTCACGGTGCAAAGAGTGGCGATGGCGTCCGATGCATTAGCAGTGAAAGTCCTCTTGAACAAACTTAACATACTCGTAGTTTTACTCGAAAACACAGCAGCTAGCAGTTACGCTCGCTAATATGATAGTAATTTCTATAAATAGTAAGTATGATAGTAAATTCTATAAATTTCCCGTTATCTATGCTATTACACATCCACACAATAATATCAGCCAGCACTCCTACCATCCTCACTCTGACCTTTTACCCCTCAGAACCATGGGAAATATAGTTCTTTATAGCAATGCATTAATACATTCCTCGATACAGGGTTTATCCTTTTTCTTTTCAAACATGACCAGGTTGACAATTATACATACATATATTAACCTTAATATTCCACACAAAGTAATACATTTTAGCCTGTACTACACTAGAAACACAGTCCTACCGAGAGTCAGACCTGTATTTTATTGGTAACACCACTGTCCCCTCATCACCAGGCCCTCTGCTACTTGGACCGAAATAAGAATGTTTGTAGTTCATCTGACAGATTTTTTTTTTTACATTTGAAAGTGATTTTTGTATTTTTGTATTTTTTATAATATCAGAGAGTAATGATTTTTTAAATAATGATAATAACTTATTATCATGATTATTATTTTATGTTTGTAATGTTTTCTTAATTAATTAATGTATTTTTGCTTTTGGTGGCAAGTGCCACCAAGGGAAATATTCTAACCAGGTAATCATTATTGACCAACATCAGACCAGGTGCAAATAATTTGTCAGCCCATCCCTGACTTAGTTAGGCATTACCAGTGCTTTGTCTGTTGACAGACAGTTGGGATTTAGGGAGTAAATTAAATTAAGTTTTCTTTGGTCTATGGTGATGCAGTGCCTCCTGTCATTCAGCCTAAGAGGAACAAATATCTCCTTTGTGGTTAACAGTGCACACGCGGGTCAAGAACGCTTCAATCAAGCCATATAGTATGACATACTTGCATATTTTAGAGGTTCTTTTTTTAAGTGTCCTTTGTGACCCCCTGGGAACTAGCTGCAATTATATGTTTTTACGAGCCCTATTTAAATGTGCACCTGAAATCTGGACAAAGAAGGCACTGTACCCTAATCCCTGACATAGCAGCAGGGTAACCCCAGGATAATCACTGAGATTATCACCCCAAAGAATATGTGACCTCGTGTCACATTGCCATCCTAATTCTGCTAATGAGCAATGGAGCCTCTGTTTTCAAAACCCCCCAAGCAATAATCGTTGTCTCTAGCTCAGATTCAATCTAATTGCAGCAAGCTTGACTCTCAGCAATAATTTCAAACAAGTGTGGGGGTTTTTCTTGCACAACACCATATTCCCTAAATGAAAAAGGTTGCCAGGACACAAATAACCAACATAATACTTTTTTATAATAATATTTTTTGTTATATGTTATTTTTCTCTCAACATGGATTTTTCTCTCATTTTCTCTTATAGCATCTTTTTTTATGGGGTTACTGTGCAGGGAGCACAATGATTTTGACACCATATGTTGCATCATATTGACACACAGCAATAAATGTCTCTCCTCATTTGACCACATAGTTGTTTGGGATGGCATTTATTCAGATGCTAAGAGTAGCTGGAAACGTAGTGGTTGTGATGTGTAAAGACTGTCTTCTCAACGTGTTTCAACTTTTAGTGCATTTTACATTGCATTTTTAAGTTATATCATTCCAAGAAAGATTAAATACTTCTAACTGGCCCTCTAGGCCCTAGTAATATTATAATAAAGTTAAAAAAAAATAAAAATAAAAAAATTATATATATAATTATTATTATTATTATTAATAAATATTGTTTATAAAATGTGCCTTATTCAAGAAAACTCTTTTATAAATACATATTTTATTACATTTTATATATCTATATGTACTGTACATTACAGATTTAAAATGCTCGCTCCATTTGAAGCTGTAGGCAGGAGAGCATATGGGTACTGGGTCTGATCTGGTGTGGTCCCTGTCTGGTCCCGATGTACAGTACGGCTGTTCGAGCATTCCTCTCATATTGAGAGATGGGGGAGATGGCACAGATTCATTACATGCTCAATCGGCTTCTCATAAAGAGATCTTTCACTAAGTGCACAATGGGACACTCACACTATCAAAGGCTTCCAGAAATCCTCTGAACTGTGAATGAAGAGAACAGTCCGCATGAGTGCCGTTGACACCAATAGACATTTGCCCACAGATACCATCGTATCGCAGTCTTTAATTTTAGCTGAATTCCATCACGGCCTCAGCTGTAATATCCCTAAATACGATTTTAAATTTTAGTCTTATGCTCAGCAATGGAGTGTGACTTGATTCTTTGACGTTTCCACAGTTGTTGTGTTGTGTGGATTACTGTTAATAAAACTGATTTGAAAATGTCAACTACAAATATAGTATAACAAGTACTTCTGCTTTTAATTATTTGATTACAATGCATAGAAGGAGTTTTCAATGTTATTAGGCCTGGTTCACAATACACACTCACACACATGTGCACACATACATTCGCATGTGACTCTCTCTCAGCATATGTGAAAGAGACTTGCAACAGGAAAGAGAGAGACAACAGAATGAGGTTGTGGATTTATTTTGGAGTGACATCCCTATATCAGCATTTCCAAGTTAAAGCTGATCAAGGTGATGCAAACTTAAATACAGATGCATTCACTGGTTTGTTGGTAATGCTTCACCATATTTACATCACTATATATCATAAATAGAGTAGTTGGAACGGAACACACAAGGATCATGTTTTTGTATTTTTTGTTGAAAATGTATAGTTCCTAATTTGGTTGCCAATTGCACCCCTTATTTATTTCAATTCTCCCTCCCCCACCGCCCGTTCTCCAGGTAATTTTTCCGGGCCAGTAGATCCACCTCCTCCGAGACGGAACCCGACCACGGACACCTTTCCTTCTCCTCGACGGACTCGTGCCGGCTCACCCTCCCCCTTCCCCCTGGGGCGGATAGCCAAATGCCACCCCCGACCGGGGCTGATGACAAGGACCGGTTTCGAACCGCGTCCCTGACAGGCAGCGCACATCACACTGAACCAGCCAAAGTTGATACGCTATCCGCTGCCCCGAGGATCATGTTTGATTTTATCTAGATGGGATTTTTTTCTGAAAATAAATAAATAATTTTATTTACCTAAATATATATATTTTTTAATAGAATTAACATATCTAGATTTAGATATTACAAAAAGTACCTTTTCAATAAATATGTAACATTTTCTATTGTTTTATTGGTCAGCTATCATATCTTATAATCTTAGAAATGTAGAACTGTTCAATTAGTCATTGAATATGCCATCATAATCCAACCATACCATGTTATTAGTTACATTGAAAATATATTTAAAGAAATATGTAGCCACTGGACACAGGCCACTTCTCCCAGTTCCCTTACAGACCCAATCATTATGGCATTCCACTCTGATTCTTGATGTATGATATTATGGATAAATCCCAGGCTCATGATGGTTTATTTATTTATGTATGTATGCTGTAGACTACATAATTACATGATCTGTGATGACAAATGCATGTAAAACTAAACACAACATCTTCAGGCACAGCGAAATCAACCATTTACATATGTTAGACTTTCCCATTTCCTGCAGTTAGATTGATTTATGGGGTAGCCACCCACAAGGGGACATATTTGACTCCCAAAGCTGTACAGCTAGAGAGTTTGCACTGCTGACCCCAAAATGTGTGTCTGTGTGTGTGTGTGTTACTGGACACCCACAATTAGTTATTATTATTATTATTATTGTTATATAATAATTGTAATAATAATAATAATAATAATAATAATAATAATAATAATAATAATAATAATAATAATAATAATAATAATAATATTAGTAGTAGTAAATATAGCTGCAATAAATGGGGTCCAAGCACCAGCACCAGCATCAGCAAATATTGTGGACACATTATTTTGTACGGTTATAAAAAGATAAATATAAGTCTTTAAACAAAATGTGCCTGGATTCAAACCTGCGACCTTGGTCTGAAAGCAGAAGACAATTACAATTGTACCTTACAATTGCACAGATTAGCTTTTGAGTGAATCCAGTATTCAGGTCTAGAGAAATAGATTTAAAAGCATTAACTGCAAATAAATGGCAATCAAATATAAAATGACATGAAAAAGATTTCATGTTTCAATGTGATCACATTTTTGTAACTCTGAATGGCAGCTCATGAACTTCTCATGGTATCATGGTAGATTTGACAACAGCTGAAATATAAAGTAGGCCTTTGGATTATTAGCACAGTGTTAGCCACAGAGCAGTATCTTTAGCAATGGAATCTAGAGCCAAAGAATGAAGAGGCCATAAAGATCACCAGGCATTAACTGCAAATAGATGACATTTAACATGAAAATAGGCTTATTGCAATCAACATTCAATCAAAATATACAATTATGTGCAAGTGCTTTGTCATATGCATAAATGATTTAATTCAATAATTTCTAAATGTAAAACTTGACATTATTTATATGGTTATTACATGCAAATATACAAAGTCTTCTGTTTCATTGAGGCAATATTGCTCATGCCATCCATACTGATAAAAATCTGAATTTTGCAAATATGACTGATGGCATTACATACAGTAGATTATGTATATGCAGGTTTTGTGCAAATCAAGCCCAACAGACATCAGGCAATCAGCCCCATCAGCAACTTCAAAGCTTCCTTCACAGTTTAGTTATGCAGTGTATTAATAGCATGTCAATCAGACCTACAGTTCACAAGAAGATGTTTATTTTGAATAAAATAGTGGATTCAAAATAGTGTAAAATTATACACTTATAAAGTTTTATGCCCGTGAGCCATGTTTTTCTATGAGAGGAATCCAGCAAAAAAATAAAAAATTGACAATAGGTCCAACAGGGATAATAACAAGAACAGTCAGGTTCCATTGGCTTCACTGCTTGGCCCACTAATAACAAGAACAATACGGTTCTAGTAGCTTTGCTGCTTGGCCCCCTAATAATGTGAATGTTGATTGTATAGGTCATTACTTTTAACAGCCTTCTCAACATATACACTTCTATCATACATCCATTTGAAAATGATATACTGTAAAATGATTCTATATTTTGTAAAACACATACAAATGAATCAATAATGTGTTAATGCTTTGCTTGCTTTTTGGGGGTTTCATCAGAATCACTTGCCTTTCACCTGCTTTCAGAATGCTTGCAACAGGAAGAATGTAAAGAGACACCTTTTTTCTTGCACTCTTTCTGGGCCTATACAGTATTTTCATTTTTGCTGATGAAGCTATGCCTCTCACCGCAGAGGGATTTATAATGATCTGAGGAATGAGACAGGAGGTGCAAGAAATGAAACAAAAATAAATATGTATTTTTTATTTTATTTGGGTGATAAGAAGGATTTGAGTTAAGGAAAAGACTGACTTTTTTCCTCAGCTTTATATGTATTTTATTTTATTTTGAATCTTCATGTAAAAATGAAGGGCTTCTGACTCCCTGGTGTCTTATTCAAAGTGCCTTATTCTTTCTTTTTTCACATTCATTTCTATTCATCTCAATTCACCCTCCCCCACGAGTCCGCCGCCCGTCCTCCGGGTCGAGACACTATTTTCCGGGCCAATTTATCCTCCTCTTCCGAGACGGAATTCTACCACGGACGCCTTTTTCCTGCTCCTCGACGGACTCATGCCGGCTCACCCTCCCCCTTCCCCCGGAGGCGGACAGCCAAACGACGACCACCAGGGCCGGTCTGGTAGAGACGAGGGTTTCAAACCGCATACCTGACAGGCAGCGCACACCACACCGGAGCAGCCAAAGTGTGGTGTGTTAGACTGCTACGCTATCCGCCAGCCCCAAAAGTGCCTTATTCAAACTTATTCAAACACACTCAAAGTATAAATATTGAATTATAAACCATTAAACCATGTCATATGAGTTCAACAGATTTGATATTTTAAGATGAATCTGAAGCTAGTGTGACCAATATTGAATAAATGCAAAACATGAATGCAGAAATGTGAAATTCCAGAGACAACAGTATAAAAAAAAAATTAAAAATATATATATATTGTGGCCTCCCAAGGGGCAGGACAAGGAAATGGCTGCCTGCCTCTTTAACTATTGGGAGCCTCTGAAGCCAAGAGGACTACAATTCCCAGCAGCATGCAGTCCCACATCTGAAACAAATGAAGCGATGAGAACTGCTGGCTGCTGACATGGGGGAAGGAGTAGGTTGATGTGTTGGAGTAGTGGTGAGTGAGAGTATCAGAAAATTGTGTGCAATTGGGTTGCTTATTGAATTGACTTGGATTGTTTTGAGGACCCTATTTTGTGTATTGACTTTGGACTACTTGAGGAACTGGCTTGGATTTTGACTGCGGAAGAGACAAAGAGAAGGATTGTGGACTGTGTGTCTTGAATTCCCTGAATACCCCTTCCTTTTGTGTGTTGTCAAGATTCATTTAATAAAATCCTAGTTTTGTTTGGAATACTGCCTCCTCCGGATTATTCACTTGCCTGTGCCCTCTGAAAAGGTGTGTCACCCCACCCCAAGTGGCACTACAATATATATATATATATATATTGTAGTGCCACTTGGGGTGGGGTGACATTATAAACTGTAATGGCTTATAAAGTGTGCCATAACAAATATATATATAGATATATATATATTTGTTATGGCACACTTTATAAGCCATTACAGAATTTCAATCTTTCCCTCATTATACCAGTTAAATATTGAATATAAACCAGGGTGAATTCCCTGTCAATGGAATTCCCTCTTTCATTTCAGATAGGATTTTTTAAAATATAATATAATATAATAATATATGCCATTTAGCAGACGCTTTTATCCAAAGTGATTTACAGTACTGAATGCATACATTTTTCACTATATGTGGTCCCAGTGGGAATCAAACCCACAACCTAAGCATTGTCAATGCCATGCTCTACCTACTGAGCCACACAGAACCACAAGACATGTATTAGTTGGACTTTGATCCTGGACCAAAGCCAAGCTATAAATTGCATCGAAGAAGCAGGTTTCCTTATTTTTTTCTTTAATTTTGTTTACTGGTAAGGCAAAGGAATACTGACAGCTCTTCACACCTGGTTGAATGCTACCCAGAGCTACATATTTTGAATATGTAAAACATTAACACAACACGCAGGATAAAAATTTCAAGGATCAATTTCCTGTCCTCCAGAAAATTACTAAAAAACTGAAAGAAAGAAGGGGAAAGGTTTCAGGTAAACTCTTTCAGAAAAAAGGTAAAAAAGTGAACTCTTTCAGGTCTATAATAGCTTTCCTCAGTCAGTTACATTTCCAAATGTAACAGATTTTTAATGAGCTAGCTGATGTGATGTAATACATGTAATGCCTGGACAGTGCCCCCAAATCAAAAGCATAATATTACGGTGTCATCAATTTTTGGTGATATTCCAGAAAAGTTAGTTTGTAAAACAACATGATGTACAGAAATACTTCCAAAATAAAGACAATACCAACATAAAGTGGCTCAATAGGGTGTTGGGCCACCACGAGCCACCAAAATAGCTTCAATGTGCCTTGGCATAGACAAGTGCCTGGAAATCTATTGAAAGGATGCAACACCATTCTTCCAAGAGAAATTCCATCATTGGTGTTTTGTTGGTGGTTGTGGAAAACGTGGCCTCAGGTGCCACTCCAGAATCTCCCATAAGTGATCAATTGGGTTGAGATCTGGTGACTGAGATGATCATAGCATATGGGCTGTATCATTTTTGTGCGCATCAAACAATGACCACTCATGTCCTGTGGATGAGGGCATTGTCATCCTGGAAGACATCACCATCAACAGGATATACATGCTTCACCATAGGATGAAGGTGCCCTCTAAGGGGTTGATTGTACCTAAACCATGCTATAAAAATGCACCCCACACCATAACAGAGCCACCAGTATCCCGCAAATTATTTACTCAAGTGTTTTCTTTATTTTGGCAATTACGTGTATGCCTGGGTGCTACCCCTTTGATTGAGAGTGAGACAAGATAGTGAGAACCCAATGTCCTATTTAACAGCCCCATTTTTTTTACATAGTCACTTGTTCAAATAGCCACTCCTTACTGCAGAGTGGACTGAGCATATGCATCTCTCTTTTTTCCAAGAGCTTATTTATTTTATTTTTATTGAATTATTTTAGTATTTAGATGCACATGCATCCTCTCAATTGGATAGATATTTCAATTAGATTCTACCAAGAATATATGCTAATGTATATAAACCCTAATCATGATTTGGCTGAAATATTGGAGATTGGAAATCAATATCTACATTGTGATTTTATTTCCAATTGTTTCTAAATTCCCCACTACTGGGGAATTTAAGTTAATACCATGTTTGAATTAAACGTTTGGTATTAACTTTTTCCTCCATAGGATGACACATTATAGCATACTAATGATGGTAGTCATTTATTTTTATTACAATTTATAATATATTCATATTTCATGTATTCAGACTCAAACATACAAAGATAAATTTTCATGAAATCCTTGAAGTCCCTCAAGCAGAGCATAACTTGTCTGTTTGATTAGGAAACACAAAATAAAATGTGTTTCCTAATCAAACATTAGCAAATCATAAAATGTGTAGTAAATGTGTTCAGAATTTAATTCACATGAACAATCAGTTACTAATCCTATATCTGTTTAGCAACATTAGCATACACATCTCATTGGCAACATCAGTAAACACATTTCACTTGAATGAAATAGCATGCGTGTCTTTTTAGCATAAGAATAAAAATAAGCCTTCTCAAGCAAGTTTCAATTGTCTGCATAAGAGCTTTGACATTAAGTTAAGGAATGAAAAAAGCAGACGTTCCCATCAACCCCCAAGAGTAAACATTGGATTTCATACTGTACTCACAGCCAGTAGCCTAAACTTTGTTTAACCCCAAGCTAAAACCCGTATTTAACATATTTCCAGGATATACATACTTTAGTTCCTGCTGCCTGAATGGGGGAAGAAATATATATATAAAATTCAGTACAGAATGTACATACAAGAAACAAAAATATTGGAAAAGAATGGGGACCTACTGAATCCATTTAGTCTTGTAATTAAAATACCATCTATGTGTTGCATTGCAATGTATAGTACACAGTCCTGTCACAGTCACCTGAGTAACAATATATCGATAGTAAGTATGTTTAGGGAAGCTTTTGAGTTGAATTGCACAGTATACAGCCTCAAGGACCTTATATTTGTAGTAGCTGTCCTTTAAAGCTTTATTGAAAAGCTTTGCTAACACTATGCCGGGCAAAACTAGCTAGCCATTGATTGTGTGTTTATTGTCTCTACATGTATATATTTGGAGTACTACTTCATACATTTTATATCATACTCAGTACCATTGAACAGGAAACAGATGGTACTCCTTGATTTTCAACCAAACACTGCTTGCATGCTACCTTTCTATATGATTTATATAATTCTTGGTACTGGTAAAGCAGCCTACACCATTCCGCAATTTGTATTAATAATCCATAAATGATGTTGAGATCCCTTGTTGGTCATTCCACCATAGAAGACTAAAAAGCACATGCTGCTGGCGGATGGCGCAGCGGTCTAGTGCACCACGCTTTGGAGTGGTGTGCGCTGCCCGTCAGAGACGCGGATCGAAACCCGCGTTTCTACCAGACCGGCCCTGGTCGTCAGCCCGATTGGAGGCGGCATTTGGCTGTCCGCCTCCGGGGAAGGGGGGAGGGAGAGCCGGCACGAGTCCGTCGAGGAAAAGGTTAATGGAGTCCGTGGAAGATCTCCGTCTCGAAAGAAGGCGGGGAAATAGGTCCAGGAATGCGAATCTCATTCCCGGAGGACGGGCGGCGGACTCGTGGGGGGTGGGGAATTGAGAATGAAAATAGAGGGTGCAATTGGCTACCAAATTGGGAGAAAAACGGGGGGAAAATCAGAAATAAATGTAAAAAAAAAAAAAAAAAAAAGCACATGCTGATGATCCCTCTTGCATGTCTGGAGCTGTTTGTGGAAAAGCTCCATAAAGAAAAGGATGTTTTTTTCTGTTGAAAATTGGCCATTGGAGAAATACTGCATTCAGATGTTTCAACCTTTCAAAAGGTATTAGTCATAAGGAAAAAACATCTACTTTGAAACCTTGAGTAACCCAAAGGTACAAAAACCAAGAGAAATCAAAAGCAGAAAATGTAAATTAGTGGACCAAAAATCAGTTAAACAAAAATGTATTCACAGTATAAAATTAAAAAAAAGTGTCATTGAATGTAATAAAATGTAGAAAAACATTTCAAAAACTGAATACAGAGATCAGGGGGCTGGGGACATAAATATAGAAATACATGGAAATTATTAAATGAGTGTTGTCTTTTATGCTGCCTAGAAGTTTGGATGTTTAGATGCAGCCTTCTTAATTCTGTAACCCATGTTTAATATTTAATATTGTTCACTCATGCACAATTAACTGCTTGTTAATCAGAATTGTATTCCATCTGCTACAAACCTAGTCAGATATGCTCTGGTTAAATCCACAAGCTAGAGGCAAGATGCAGAAACCCAATCAAATTACCACAGAATGCTGAACTGTGTTACCGTCCAGTAGGTTAACACCCCCTTTGGTGTTTTTCTGTAACATTTTCTGTGGGTGTTTTTTTCCTTCCCTCATTCACGCACTTATTGAGAAACAAGCCGGCTAAAATAAATAACAGTACCTTTGTTTCTATGGCAAGAAGAGAAAAATGTATCCAAAGTATTCTAAACCTGAACAGTGCCCGATATTCGTTGTGCTTAAAAAAAAATGATACAATGGAATTTATACTTTGCAGAAGTATGTCCTTCTTGGCATTAAAATGTACCTATGTACAGTATACAAGTAACTGACAAGCAGCTACAACAACTATTCAACTAATGAGAGTGGTTAGGGTAATTTATTCATCAAATCACAGTACAAACAAAAACAATGACAGCTGAAACTCTGACTTCCAGACATGGCAGCTCAACTCTGGTATACCAATCTATGTTTGCCAGGGACAAATTACCATGCTGATATGCACCCTACTACCAACAAGCCTCCGTAAAATTACTTATAGTGCCACAATGTGTTTATGGTTATCGCTGTCATTTTATTCAGATTTATTAAAATCTAGCGGATGTTTGTAAAATACCATCTGTTTACAGATGGAAATAATCTAGTTGCCAGGCCACTGACTCTTCCATTAGTGAAAAATTAAACATTGCACTCTACTGATTTGTAGTCCAACATGGCATTATTTACTGGTTCGGATGCCCTTGCCTGTGTACAATTTGCATATTATTCATTTATATGGCCTGATATTTATACAGTATTATACATTTATATGGCCTCACTGAATTATTTCATATTGAGTGCCTTGCTCAAGTGTAACAGTAAGGTCTCACCTGGGATTAGAAACTTCTACTCTTTAGATCACATTTTTTATTACACTTAGATTTTTGTTTCTCTCTCATTTGCCTAAAAGACAGAAAATATATTTCCTACCTAGGCCATCTTACAGGGCATCATAACATCTTATTGTTGCCTTGCAAAGCATTATGGAGTTTCCTATGATGAAGCTTTGTGTTATCTACATAAAGCTAACTAGTCCTAATGCCGGGGTTTCTGAAACCTGACCTGTCAGTGTATTGGAGTAGTTATTATAATTAAACATGTTAGTCCTCTGCTAATCATAAATGCAAGGGACAGGCAGGGTATTAACACTGAAGTTTGGCATCTTTAGTTTGTAAGCTTGTTTCATAAAAAAGATAAACATATTTTAAAAAAAATGTGTTTGGTCTTGGTAATGTCATTTGAAAAATGAATCCTACTGTGTTCACGTGTTGATTATATGGCGTTTCCATTACAGCATGGTAATTCCCCATTTCATTGCACAACAGCGCCTCCTCAGGTCAATTGGATGCCTGCAGTCCTCCAGCGCAATAGCCTTGCAGCTTAGTTGGTGGACCCCAGCTGCAGACTGAAGAGAACCAGCGACTGATTTCATGTAACATTTACATTTACATTTACATTTACATTTTTTACATTTTACATTTACATTTTAGGCATTTTAGGCATTTATCGCTCTTATCCAGAGTGACTTACACAGTTTACATTTCTTTACATACAATCCATTTATACAACTGGATATTTTACTGAAGCAATTCAGGTTAAGTACCTTGCTCAAGGGTACAACAGCAGTGCCCCACCTGGGAATTGAACCTGCAACCTCTGAGTTACAAGCACAGCTCCCTAACCATTACACTACACTGCCTTCTTTGGAGGACACACATGCGCTTACATCCTCTGGACGGAGGGTATTCCAGCAACGGGACAGGACTACAAATATGAGCAGGCATTCCAAAATGGGCAAATGGGATAACAAATGAAGATCCATAGGAGCCAAATAAGAATACAGCATATGCTGCAGAACAGGCCTGCAAGGAAAATTGGTGATCTCATTGACAAAAATCTGACTGATGGACCCTGGCTTCACTGATCAGCCATCCAAATCCCCATATTTCCCTGAAATCAGAGCACTGCGTGTCCATATGTCAGACGCATTTACGGACTGTAGATCTTTTTACAGAGGGGGGAGAAAGGGCGTATAAGTCTCTCACTGGCATTTTTGTCCCTTGCTTTTTTACGTTCCTTCCGTTTCATTCATCTGCACCATTACATGGCCCTCTGCCCATGATGCCAACACACATAAGGATGGTCTATCGCTGCGGGATCATGGTCAAAACCCAGAGCCTCGGAAAAACGACACCAGCTGTACTGCATAGTTGCCTTTACCCGTGACGAACGGCTAATCGCGGCAAAGAGGCACACTCGTAATAGCAGCCGATCCCTGTGTACACAGGTTTTACGCCTGGCATTGGGCACTGCAAACTGTTTCCTGCTTGCTTCTCTTATTTTCCCCCCGCTTTCTCAACCTCCCAGCTGAAATAAACATTTGTTCTTAACTTTAACAATTAAATAATGTTAGTGTTTTTTTCTTCACAAACTGTTTGCTGTATTCAGGTCAATATCAGGCCCCTATTCAGCCTAATGCATTTTTTCCATAACTCTGAGTAACAAAATTAAGCTGATGCTGCATGGTATTTGATTATTGCACCTCATTGCCAATTAATGTTGCCTGCCCCAAATTCACATTCTTTTGACAATTTCAGAACTGGCAACGTATTTCAAATCAAATACCGTCTTGACTGCCATTGTCAAACCTGAAGCTAAGGTGGTGCTGCCACTAGCTTTAAATGTGTTACTCATCGTTAAGAACAAAGTGCATTGTAGTTCTACTGAATAAAGGCCTTATATGAAATTTCATATGCGAATAATTGAATAATTAATTGAGTAATATCACTAGCTAATTTACACCTAATTTAACAGACATAAATATAAAAGTATACAAATATTTTCAACTTGTATCTTTCCCAGTGCTAGATTATCAACTAGCACAGACATGCCAGTTTGTTAATAAACTAGATGAAAATAGTGGCTGGAATCAAATATAGTGTATGCCTATGATATTAAAGTCACATTGCCAATATCACAGTAAAATATTTATTGAATTTTTCAAGCACAGACAGTGAAAGATCCATTTTCACAAATGCATGAGATAAAATAGAACGTACGTCACTGCACTAACAACCTTCCCATGCCGAAACGATTGAAAGTCTGACACGTTTTAATCAAACGTACTACCTTGAATTCTAAGCAATTTCTTCTTTTGTGTCAGAAAACAATCTATTTCATAATCCATTCAATGGATAAAATTTCTGCCATGTTGTCTTGGTGTTGAAATCTTCCATATCGAGAGAGAGGAGGAAGTGAAAGCAGACGGCAGACCCACTTTGAAGCTTGCACTTCCCTCATCAGTCCCTTTCCCACCTAGAAAAATTCAAATATATTCAACAACATCACAACACTGCATCATACAGTGGGACAATTGACATTGATTCATTGGAAGGTTTCCAAAGAAAATGCAACAGCCCTATTTCTTTAACACAACAGAGACCTGGCTTTGTGCAGAAAAACCCCTGTTCCTTTTTCCCTCTTGTCTCTTACCTTGGAATAGTCAGAAACATTTGTATTCTGCAAGCTAGAGTAGATAAGAAATCTCTGGGTCAATTTAGCTTTCCTTTCATGTGGGCTCTTTGAAGAGATAAGGATTCTTAAATTAACATGACAATTCTGAGGCGACAGACTCCGGGAATGAAACGCCAGCAAATAACAATGAGGTTGTAGCAATTGTTGAACAATTGTTTTCCAACATACGTATGTCCATGTCATGCAATAAGTAGAATGACTGACAGCAAGTATAGCAGGCATGCGCACACACACGCACTCCACTTCATTGAGACATCGACCACTATTGTCTACATTAAGTATGGAAATATGGAATCAGAATAGTCAAATCTTGACATAGAATGTAATGCATATAATTGCAAAATAAATTATGTAAATAATGGTAAATGCTTAAATCACATGGACCAATACCAATGAGTAGCTCTGCATATTCAGCATATTCAAGCCATTTTTTTGGTCTGATGCCACAGCGGCTGAGGACAGGGAAGAGCTGAGGACAATGCTGTTTAATCCTCTTCCATGTTGTTTCCCTGCGCTCGGGCAAGGAGAAAGAGGATATAGGGGAAAGAGTCAGCAGGCCTGGCTGAATAGAGGCAACAAGAGCTACTATAAGAGCCCAAGTGCTTTCCTTCACACATGGCAGTTTCTGAGGATTAATATATTTGATTATTGCCTATTTCCAGTCAAACTGCAATTATGTAGGCAGAAAAAAATGTCTGATTTGTTTAGGTGTATTTTAAAACTTTAAAGCTAGCTGATGGATCTTCATCAAACTTCAGGAAGAAATCATCCATAGCACATAGAAGGAACATGTACAATTTCAGCTCACAGTGGAGAACGCATACCCCTAAAAATCACCTTTAATATAGGAACCATCTTACTATAAGTTAATAATATGGGGAAAGTAAAAAGCGAAGATGGGATGGTTGGCTTTTCATGCTCATGTTTCCACATTTTATATGTGTCTTAATGTGCCTGTTGTGAGTCCATTACCCCTTTTTTCTTTACAACTCTAGGTGAGAGTGGCACAGTCAAATACATGGAGGAGAACACGTCATATCTACCATTGAGGACACCGAGGTCATGACCTGTATCATGAGTTGTATTGTTTTTACATACTGATTCAGTGTAATACTGAATAAAAGTGTTGAACTACTGTACATAAAATCACTTCACTTTGGTATAGCAAATATTTTGTACTAAGCCAAGATTACCGTTTGCTCTCTGGATCACCGTCATCATCATTACTTCTGTGTGTGTGTGGTGGTGAAGTGGACCCGTCCCGAGCAGGTGGATCTTGTTGTTACTACAAAATCTTTGCTCAGCAAAGATGACGCAGTGACGCTTGGGACGACTTTGCTGCACAGCAGGAGTTGTAGCTCAGGTGCTGATCTGAAGCCAAGCAAAGCATGATGTAGGTGTAGAGGTCTCTCACATTATAAATACTGCTTGTATTATATAACCAGATTAATGCTATTCATCTCCAGAGATCATCTATCAGTAGTTACTTTGTGTGTAGTATTGTGTAGCCACTAGCCAAACATAGCTGTCTCTGTCTTGCTGACTGTTATACAAACCCCACTTTTTAGTCAGGCTGCAGTGGTGATAGGCTAATTTAGGCTAACGTTAGCTAACGTGGCATACATTGGCAGTGGTGATAGGCACAGAGCTAGCTACATTTTAGTGTACATTGTAGTGGCCATTCATAAAATCATGACAGTCTACTACCATTGTAGAGAATTAGCTACAAGGGTAGACTGATTGCATACAATATTTCTTAGTGACATTTCTTGTGACGAACCCCCCTAGAGGGGCTAGGTCTCATGACCTTGGTAATTCTCGAGTCCTGGATACGGCCCTGGAGGAGAAGTACAAAACAGAGTAGGTGAAAGCATTGCATTTAAACCTCTGATTTCCAAATGTCATTATAGTCATGGCATGCATTACAACTGAGTTCATTATTTGTTCCAATGATGCTCAATTTGCTCATGTATGCCACCCAGTAATCAAATGGGAGAAAGGCTGAACAGATCACTTGCAAAGTTTAATGGTATTTTAGTAATAAAATCCACAGCAACGTCTATCAATAGCCTGCCAATTTAAATGCAGCATGCATATCATATACAGAAGTTGCACATAATACTCTTGCTCTTGATTTTGAAAGCTGTGCTTTTGTCCCCTCCAGTAAAATGAAGTGAGTATATGTTAATACTTGTTATATATGTTACTCAGATAAGTATATCCATTTTTTTCCTTTTTACTTTGAGAGGGGATATTGAGGCCTATTCTTGGTTCTGTTTACACAGCTTATTAATGCTTCAAATGATGAGGCAATTACTGCAGTCATGAGCTTTGTTGACCCGAATAATAATTGCTATGCTTAGAATGGCAGGGGATCTCTTTATAATTGACCTGAAATAACAACAGGGAATACGCAGAGTGCACAGTAATACACAACAGTAACCAATATAGCAAACAAAGTGTGAATGTGCATACCATAATGCTTGCACAGTGTAATAATATTTATGTTGTCAAAATACAATTGCTCTTGGTTGTACCTATGAGAATTTTTAAAGGGCACTGGGTTCCCTGGAAAAAGGATCAGTATTCCATCGAACAGTGTTACTTTTCTCGCTCTGAGACTTGGAGGGCCTGGTTTTGAACAGAGATGTCCAACCCCCCCCCCCCAATCCGCCTCCCCTGTTACCTGTTATACTAGTGGAATGGAATAGAATCTGGTATGGTCTGCCTTCCTGAGCATCAGTTAACTCCTATAATTAATTGGAGCTTGAGACTACTGTGAAGTGGTTCTGGGAAAAAATAAAAATCAATACATGTTGGAACAGGTACAGTTACAGTACAGTCGGATATAGTACGTCTGACACGACACTTCCCCTGGGTTTCATATTCCCAAAGAACCTACCAAGGGGACTGACCCTTGTAAAACACCCTCGTATTTGCAGATTTCAATAAACAGAATATATCTCATATCTTGAAATGGAAGGACTAGAATTTCAATATGTACTGTACATACATATACAGGTAACTGCCAAAATAAAGGAAACACCAACATAAAGCGTCTTTATGGACGTTGGTCCACCACAAGCCGCCAGAACAGCTTCAAGGCACCTTGGCATAGATTCTACAAGTGTCTGGAATTTGGGGCGGGATGTTACACCATTCTTCCATGACAAATTCCATTATTTGGTGCTTTATTGATGGAGGTGGAAAATTCTGTCTCAGGCGCCACTCCAGAGTCTCCCATAGGTGTTAAATTCCAATTTGGGTTCAGAACTGGTGACCCTGTGGATGGGGGCATTATCACCCTGGAAGTGACCACTACCATCAGGATAGAAATGCTCACTATAGGATGAAGGTGACCACTCAGAATGGCGTTGTATTAATTGAATGGACCTAATCCATGCCAGGAAAATGCACCATACACCATAACAGAGCTGCCAGAACCCTTAAAGTTTTTCCTTTATTTTGGCAGTTACCTGTGTGTGTGTATATATATATATACAGTGCCGTGAAAAAGTATTTGCCCCCCTCCTGATTTCCTCTATTTTTGCATATTTGTCAAACTGAATGGTTTCAGATCTTCATACAAAATGTAATATAAGACAAGGAGAACCCGATTAAACACAAAATACAGTTTTTAAATGATTATTTCATTTATTGAAGGAAAAAAAAAAAAAAGTTATCCAACACCCATATCACCCATGTGAAAAAGTAATTGCCCCCCTGAACTTAATAACTGGTTGTGCCACCCTTGGCGGCAACAACTGCAATCAAACGTTTGCGATAACTGGCAATGAGTCTTTTACATCGCTGTAGAGGAATTTTGGCCCACTCTTCTTTGCAAAATTGTTTTAATTCAGCCACATTGGAGGGTTTTCGAGCATGAACTGCCTGTTTAAGGTCATGCCACAACATCTCAATTGGATTTAAGTCCGGGCTTTGACTAGGCCACTCCAAAACCTTCATTTTGTTTTTCTTGAGCCATTCAGAGGTGGACTTGCTGGTGTGTTTCGGATCATTGTCCTGCTGCATAACCCAAGTGCGCTTGAGCTTGAGGTCACGAACTGATGGCCGGACATTCTCCTTCAGGATGTTCTGGTAGAGAGCAGAATTCATGGTTCCATCAATTACGGCCAAGTCATCCGGGTCCTGAAGCAGCAAAAACAGCCCCAGACCATCACACTACCACCTCCATGTTTGACTGTTGGTATGATGTTTTTATTATAGAATGCTGTGTTAGTTTTACGCCAAATGTAACGGGACCCACACCTTCCAAAAAGTTCCACTTTTGACTCGTCAGTCCACAAAATATTTTCCCAAAACTTTTGGGGGTCATCAAGATGTTTTTTGGCAAATGTGAGACGGGCCTTTGTGTTCTTTTTGGTCAGCAGTGGTTTTCGCCTTGGAACTCTCCCATGGATGCCATTTTTGCCCAGTCTCTTTTTTATTGTGGAATCATGAACACTGATATTAACTGAGGCAAGTGAGGCCTGCAGTTCTTTAAATGTTCATCTGGGGTCTTTTGTCACCTCCTGGATGAGTCGTCGATGCGCTCTTGGCGTAATTTGGGTAGGCCGGCTACTCCTAGGAAGGTTCACCACTGTTCCAAGTTTTCTCCATTTGTCGATAATGGCTCTCACCGTGGTTCGCTGGAGTCCCAAAGCCTTAGAAATGGCTTTGTAACCCTTTCCAGACTGATAGATGTCAATGACTTTGTTTCTCATCTGTTCTTGAATTTCTTTAGATCGCAGCATCATGTGCTGCTTTTTGAGATCTTTTAGCCTCCTTCACTTTGTCAGACAGGTTCTATTTAAGTGATTTCTAGGTTCAACAGGTCTGGCAGTAATCAGGCCTGGGTGCGGCTTGTGAAATTGAACTCAGCTTTAAAAAAAATGTGGTTAATTGGTTGATTTATTAAGGGGGGGCAATTACTTTTTCACATAGGGCCAGGTAGGGTTGGATAGCTTTTTTCCCTTAATAAATGAAATCATCATTTAAAAACTGCATTTTGTATTCACTCAGGTTATCTTTGTCTAATATTAAAATTTGTTTGATGATCTGAAACATTTAAGTGTGACAAATATGCAAAAAAATAAGAAATCAGGAAGGGGGCAAATACTTTTTCACGGCACTGTATATACACACTGTATATATACAGTAGGAGTTTTTATAATAAATGAATGGGCTGATTATTGTGGGCAACAATCAGAATATGGAGGTAAAGCTTCTTGTTGAAATGTTTAATGCAATAAAACACTTCTACTTACCATGAGGCCCCAGTGCTTGGATCCAGCATGAATTACTGTGGGGCAAGTGAGGCCAGGACACTGCAGCCGGCTCTGTGTTTACCCCTTTCAACCCCACAACCAAGAACTCTGGGCCTCGTCGGCTGGATGGCTGGGATTGGATCTGAACCAGCCGTCTTTGCTGAAAGCCCTGGCTCCCCACCGCATAAGCAGCTTTGAATTCCCAGCACTGTCTCTTTTGTTTTGGGCAAAGCTCCCAGCAGATGCAAGCTTCAAATTACCTGTGATTCAAATTCAGAAATGGTATAAGATATAATTCTGGGATAGCAGTGTTGATTCATAGCTGAATCATCCCAGCCCCCCACCTCACCTCCACCTCACCATTACGAAAACAGTAGGAAAACATTTTCGGATCTCAAGCTGGGGGACGTCCCCCGGAACCCCCGCAGATAATCTCTGATGAAATCACAGCCAAGCCAACCATGAAGGAGATCATTGAGACGGGCCCGCAGCAAATAAACTGAATCTATTTATGCAGCAGCGGTGATTTTATTGAAAAAGCAATGCCCTGGCTATGAGGTCTGGCTTTGTTACATCTTTATGAATGGAACACAAGGCTGTCGCTGCAGATCTGGGCCAGGCCCGGCCTCTTTTGCAGCCACCGTAAATGGATCTGAAGATGAATAATCCAGATCTTTAGTACCCATTTAGTCTGTTACCCACTCTGTTTTACTATTGATAACTAAGTAATGTATCTAGTAGCAGCCTGAGAGGACTGAGACCTGAGAAGCAAAGGCAGAGAATGAAATGTCATGGAGACACCACTGATTTCTTCAATGATTTTAACGTATTGGCGCTTTTCTCCAAAGTGCATTGAATCGTGAGTGTTCTGGGTTCATTGACAGGAGGCAGGGCACCTTCCTGTGTTTAATGGGAATATTCCATCTGAGCATTTGAAGAGCCAGTAACCTCAGAGGGCACTCCACTTCACATATATACTTTAAAAGCAGACTAATGCCCCACAAATGCTGTCTGTCACAGGCATCAAAATTCCACGTACTTTCTCAGTTTTAACTTTATTTCAGGTGAGGGCCTCTCAAATACGTGCTTTAGCAAAAGGAATTGAGAATTAATATTAATCAGCATTAGCTGAAATACTATTAAAATTTAAACCGCCAAAGGAATCAGGAAAAGAACTCAAAAGCAAAAGACTCATTTTGACTCTATGTTTAGTGAGACACTTCTCTTGATGCATGTCATTTCTGCCCAAAGGATTTTCCTAGAGAATAGTTCATTCCCACATTCAGAATACAGGGAACACAATGAAAGATGTCTTAAATTATTCTGTTTAAGCTGCTTTTTCTGATGTTATGGGAAGATGCATGGGATACGATTTCCATATCCGCTACTAAAGCATCAGGTTTTTTCGGACTTTTCAGTTGTTTGAAAGATGATCTTGTGAACACTGTACATTTTATTTGGCTCTGAATAGTCTTAATGTTTAAAATTCCTAAAACAAAGATATTTACAATATAACATTGCATGATTAAATCATGCATATTAAGGCGCAGAGGGATGTGCATGCGAAGAGAAATTCAACAGGTTTGTACAGTGCAACTGTTTCTGTAAATGTGTTACTGTAGCTTCACTGGGATGAGGAAAAAGGAGGATGGTGTGGATCCAGAAGGCCATGCAGTCCATATATGGTAGGTTTATCACCTTCTGCCTCCCACAGACACTTTGCATGAATTCTACTTCGAATAAATTACTACAGAGTTGAGGAAATTCTTGAGGATTGCTATAATTATGCAAATTCTATTTCTACAAACATGCTTTTTATTTGTAATATAAACATTTATTAAAAGTGCTTTGAAAGTTTTGGGAAAAAAACAATTTAAATCTTTTAGTTTGTGTTTTTAAATATATCCGAGCATGCTTATCTCATCAGGTCTCCATTTAATCTGATTACAATGAGTCGCTCAACTGTTAAGAATAAAATCTTCTGTGCTCGCAAACTAGGCTCCAGAGTACCAGAAGAATGTTTTACCAAAGCATGAACACCAAAAGCATTCAAAAACTGTCAGATCACCAGACAGTGCAGTGGGTGCCCAGCTGTATTTCAGTTAAGTGGTCAAACTTGTTTAAAACAGGTCACGGCCCATTAGCTGGATCCTGGCAGAAAAACTCAACAGCGTCTCCACACTGAGTATCAGGTCTGGCAATAGCCATTCCAGGTGATTTCCCTTATCTCCAACATACCAGCAGCATTAAGTATCCCCCTAGTCACTCCCAGATCAAGCTCAGTGCCTAATGATACACTGCAGGTGTGGTTTCAACCATCTTTTAGCCAGGAGAGGCACACAATTAGGGCAAGAGACTTGCAGTGCAGTGAAGAAAGGGTGGTTTTAAACAGATTCGGCCATCATCGTCGGCTCTCATCTCTTAAAAGGGAGAATGGAGCACTGGTGCTTTTAAAAGCCTCCCTTATAGTGATCTGTCAGGCCACAGGACTTCAGAGTTGTCTGGAGGAGGCCCATTACCCAAAACCCCTGCATTCCTAAAGTGTATGAGCAGACTTCCTCACTGCATCTGAAAGATTGTGTGGAGCTGTTTCAGCTAGTGCCCTCTATTTAAGAAGAAAGTACATTTCTGAAAGGAAAGTATAATTCTGTATTGAATACCTATTCAGGAGCACACCTTTGACTATATATAAAGTAGGTATAAAAAGTATTGACCCCATTTGGCATTTTTCACATTCAAGGAATCTAAATGGATTTAATTGGAATTTCTTGACACTGATCAACACAAAATGCTCTATAATGTCAAATAAAAAAACAGCTCTAAAGCTTTTTGTTAATTAATTACAAATAAAAAACAGACAATTATATATTGCATAAGTATTCACACCTATTGCCTAGACACACCTAAATAAACTGGTGCAATCAATTGTCTTCAGAGATCAAATTCAATACAAATTTCTAATTAAATACACCTGTCTGTGAGAGGTCCCACAGTTATTTAGTGCAATTTCTTCATCATGAAGACCAAAGAACATTCAAAGTAAATCTGAGAAAAGGTTTTTCAAAGCACAAATCAGGGGAAAGATATAAGATTTCAAAGACATGAAATATACCCTGGAGCACCGTTAAGTCCATCATAAAGACATGGAGAGAATATGGCATAACTATGAATTTGCCATCGGGCCATCCTCCAAAACTGAGTATCAATGCGAGGAGGGCAGTTGTTGGGGAGGCCATCAAGAGGCCTATGGCAACTCTAGTTACAGTCCTCTATAGCAGAGATGGGAGAAACTGTTCATGGGACAACAATAGCCTAGGCTCTTCACAAATCTGCTTTATATGGCAGGGCAGCAAAAATAAGGCCATTGAAGAATATTCACATGATATGTCACCTGGAGTTTGCCAGTAGGCACTCAGAATGGGTTTGTATTTATTACCATTTACTTTGCCATCTAAGGCAAAGGTTCTCAAATGGTGTGCCGTGGCACACTGGTGTACCATGGCAGCTGGCCAGGTGAGCTAATATGTAACATGTTTTATGATGCCTTCCTTAGAACAGTGCTTCAGAATTAATTAATTTGTAACTGCACTTAAATGAATTAATATGTAAATAGTTTTGCACTGCCTTGTGGTAGGCTTGAGTGAACAGCACTTCAGAATGAGATCATTTGTAAATGAGGATGTACACATCGTAGTATTTTGGGAGAAAAAATTGTGTGCCTTGGAAATTCCATCTTTATAAAGGTGTGCCTTGAGACAAAAAACTTGATCTAAGGGATTGAGTGGAACTAAACCATGTCAGGAAAAAGCACCCCACACCATAACAGATTTGCCAGAACCCTTAATTTACTAACGTTTTTCCTTTATTTTGTCTCTTCCCTGTATATAGGCAGATACTTGACTAACCCCTTTACACAATTGTACATTTTTAACTCATTAGGGACTGAGTCAGGGGAGAGTAATGCCATTATTATATGCCAAGTATTTTAGATATCTGCTATTAAAATTGTGCAAGTGTATTATCCGATTTTGAAAAAAATCCCCACTGTATGTTGATTATACCCATTTTGTCTGTCAAAGCTTTTTACGGTTACACTATGTGGTGTCGGAATAATTTAAACAACCATGTTCATAGCTACCAAGAGTACAATTGTATAAGTTAGATGGATAACTACCTGGTATGTTACTTAAATTGCATTGTATCATTTGCCTGACCTTTCATTAATAACCTAAATTAATTTGCCAGTAAATTTTATTTATACAGCATTATTTGTTTGAATTTGCAATAATTATTATTACTTGATGGTCAAGTACAAAACAAAGTATCTGTCTGATACCTTGAGCTGGATTCAATCAACATTTATTCTAACTTTGACCTATAATTGCATTTATAAGTCATTTTAATTGCAATTGCAATTGTGTGTTGGACATTAACAGTGTTGGACAGGTATATCAGACAATTTCTTTGTACTTGACCATCTAATAATAATAATAAAATAATAATAATAAAGCCATTCTGGGCCTTTGTGTGGGGGTCTTCATAATCTCTGAATGTGTCACACATTTTTGGTCTTTATAAATAATGAATGTGCAGAATAGATGGGATCTCTATGATGTCAGCTACATAGTGTGCATATCTTCATATGACTCAATATAAGCAAATAAAGCAGGCATTGCTGAACTTGTATTCAATGAAAGTAACTTTTTAATAAATTAATTTGAAGTGATGCTTCTTTCAGTGTGATTTGCTTCTTTTTTGGTATGATGCTTTGTCATACATGACAAGGACAAAGAGGGGAAAAGGTATATGTAGCAGTATGTATCAAGTATAGATATGCAAAGCTGTCTATCAAGTTTGGCCACAATAACACTGTTTCCAAGTACAGGACCACAGTTACTTGTGTGTTACAAATGGACATGTGCAGAAATTTAAATACAACATCTCATGCTAATTTATCAGAAACCACACTGTCCTTGATTTCAAAACAGTGCATTATGTTTTCATTGACACTTGAGCAAAGATAAGAGTTTACTGCAATTCTCTCTCAATGTCTATTTGAGAGTAGTCTTGATTAAATTCTGTCATTCAATTCAATTCAATTCAGTTATTTTTTATTGGTAGGACAAGTGGAGCAGTTTTGCCCAAGCATATAAAACGTATACAATATGAATAAGGCCGTGCAACATTCCTTGTTTCTCTCATTAATTTGCAGTGCTGTCCTCCAACATAAAGACAATGCTGAAGCTACTTGTTATTCACTCAACATATTACAATTTCAAACAATCATTCAATTATCACAAATGAGTTGCGTATTGCAGTGCAGTAGGTTCCTGAGCAGGTGGAGTGACACAAAGCCAGAATAACATACATCATGCAGCTGTGCAATTTCTTTACTTGAATTCTGGTACAGTTCTGCAATAGGCCAATTACTTCCAATCTGACATGAATGGCAAAGTAATATTTATCAGTTGTCAAAAATTATGTTGACGCAGATCTGCCCGAGACTACATAGAAGGTGACATGAATGGCAAAGTAATATGGTCAAAAATTATGTTTTTTCAGTCCATGACAGAATAAAAATATATAATTATCTGACAATGATTAAATTCAACAACAAAATATAGAATAATTTGTGCCCTTAGCTGAATAAAAAAAAAATCTGGGCTACATTCCATTAAGAAGCCTTTTATTCTTTATATTTTATTTTGCCCTTAGGCTATACAAAAAAGCTTTTAATTTTGCTTTGAACTGTTTAATAAGTTAGTGCATTTCAAAAATAAATTAAATATTATTAATTTCCAATTTTTTTATTGCTCCAGTTTCTTTATTGCTCCAGAACAGGCATGATATATCCAACAATCATCAGACATATTTTTACATTTGAAAGCAGTAATTACAAATCAATCAGCATGCTTATGTAATATGTATCATGCTTGCCAACCCTCCTGCTTTTCCCGGGAACATCCCGTTTTTAACGCCCATCTCCCGGACAGTCGTTTCTTCCATATTATTATCTAGTCACAATGGAGAGTGTTAAACGAACAGCCCATTTTTCCCAGGGACCAGCTAAGTAATACCTATCAATATCTAGCGAGTTACAAAACCTTTTAACATGTTTTAAACAGCCCAAACAACATATTATAAACTACATATACTTTTTACTAATAAACAAGTCACAACCTGCACAACGCCTTGATGGCTCAATGGACCACATGCTCACACAGGCTCACTGGAACTTATTACTGCTGTTGCCAGCTCCTGCCTCTTAAGTCATCCAACCCTTACTTTCTATACAATGCTGATTGATAAGTACAAATATACTGTACACATACATGTATACACTACATTTGTAGCGGACTGTTACTTATTACATTTGAAATACAGCCATTCAGCCCATGTACATCGGAACCTAAACATTATTATAGGCAGTCATTAAACCCTTCTACTATTCAATTTTTTAAAATATGTTCCCAGATACAATATTCTGTAACCAAGAAAATTATAATGAATCATCACTGGACCAATTAACTAATCAGCTACCTTGTAGTCTAATAAGCACCTTCAATATGGTTGCCCACCAAAATAATTAAATGTTGTCAGAAGAATCTGGTACAATGCCCTGAAGCAGTCAACACACAATTAGAAGTTTTTCACTTTCGTGGAAGGATAACTTTCTTCAATACAAGCATGCCCTTGTATCTGCTAGATCTGCCTATTTCTCAAATCTGATTGAACAAAATAAATATAACCCAAGATTTTTGTTTAACAGCATAGACACATTGTCTACACAATTACTCAAAGGTGAGGTATGGTGTCCCACAAGGGTCAGTGCTAGAGCCATTACTTGCTCACTGCCTCTTGGTGATATTATTCACAAACAGGGTGCAGGGTTTTACTGCTATGCTGACATCTCAACAAAATCAGATGTAGCATTACAGCTTTCTCGGTTAGAGGCATGTGTAGCAAATATAAAGGCTTGGATTACCTTTAATGCTCTGCTTCTTAAGTCAGATAAAACTGAAATGTTGGTTTTGGGTTCCAAAAACTAAGGGAGAAATTGTCTAACCCTCCTTTAAATTTGGACAGCTGCATAGTTGTGCCAAATATGGCTGTAAAAGACTTCAGGTGAAGTGTCACTATTGACTTGGATCTTACTTTTGACATGCTTGTTAAAATATCTCCAGAGTGGCATTCCTTCACTTACGGTATATTGCAAAAATCAGGCACTTCTTATCACTAGGGGATGCAGTGAAATGAATACATTGCTTTTGTCATGTTAAGGCTAGATTATTACAATGACCATTTATCTGGCTGCTCCAATACCTCTATAAAGAGCCTCCCACTAGTTCAGGATGCAGCCACTCTTATGTTTACCACAATAAAGAAGTATGAGCATAGTACCCTAGGACTAGCATCACTTCACTGGCTATCCATTACCTATAGGGCTGAATTTAAGGTTCTGCTTCTGGATTTCAGAGCCCTAAACAGTCTTGCACTGATCTATTTAAATAACTTGCTTTTACCATACAAGGCTACAAGGTCACTTTGTTCCCAAGATGCAGGCTATCTGGTAGTTCCAATAATTTCAAATCATTTTACAGGTGGTTATGCTTTCGCTTACAGAGCCCCACTGCTGTGGAATAACCTAACAAACTGATAAGGGAATCAGACACAGTCACAGTGTTTAAGTCTAAACTAAAAATGCACCTCTACAGTCAGGCATACAATGAATGATAGTCTAGACACTTGAGCTTGAGAAGCTTGTAGCCATAGAGTTTTGTGGGGTGGAAATGTCTCCTTAATGTTACCTCTCCACAGCTGTGACCCCACTTCTCTCAGGCACGCTCTTGATGAGTGGGTCTGTCAGTGGTTTTTGCAGTTCCCTCCACTGGAAATTTGGAGATGATCCCTAGAGCAGTCTCAGGGAAATAATTGAATCATGAAATGATTCAGTACTAATTAGGGGCAACTGAGAGAGGTGTAAAGAGGGGTGGGGGAAGCAAAACACACCTGTAGAGAGGGGGTCCCGAGGGGTGGTTTATAGGTCCCAGCGGCGATGGGTGGGGGGTTGGAGAAATAGGAACATTGCTGTTTTTCAGGGGTACATTTTATAACATTTTTATTGTAATGAAGATTTTCTTACTATTTGTTCCACCTTGGGGGTTTTCCTTGCCAATGCAGCCCTAGGCTTGCCTTTGTGGGGGTTCAGGCCAGGGTCTGATGTAAAATGTATTGCGACAAATGTTTTGTAAAATGCGCTATACAAATTAATTTTGATTGAGTGGAGTATAACAAAGGTATGAATGAAGTGGACATCATGAAATCATGAAAGAAACAAATGATGTAGATGTAGTTGGGATGGTTGATTTTAAGTCAGTTGATTAAAAAAATTCTGTAAATGAGCTCTCCCTTATTTTCTGGTATCAAGGTTGGCAAGTATGTTTACATATGGGTGTGTGTCGCTCCACCTGCTTACTAGCATACTGCACTGCAACACGCACCTCATTTGTCATAATCAAATGATTATTTGAGATTGTAATATGTTGATTGCTTAATAAGTAGCTTAAAAAAATCCTCCATGAACTGCTTGGTGTCAGAGGATGGAACTGCAGTTTAAAGGGAGAACCGAGGAACTTTGCATGGATATAAAATATGTAACTATGTCATATTGCTTAACATATACACCTCTCTCTCTAAAATACTTTCATAAGAGGGAACATTAGATTTTAAACATTGGCACAGTATTTTGAATAATGCAAATCTCTCTCTCTCTGTCTCACTATCTCTTTCTCCCTCCCTCCCTCTCACTGTTTTATTGAAGGTTCTGAGCAAAGTCTCCGACATGACTTGCATCCTTTGTGTTTGCCACCTCATTGACCTGACCAGACCACCGCCCCCCCCACGCACATGACACGCACCCCCGGGCTCTGTCAGACAACGGTGCACCCCCGTGCCCTCTACTGCTCCGCCTCTGGAAACACAGCGCCACTTAAGCCAGGTTTTTCCACAGCTAAATCAGGAGAGCTGACTTCCTGTGCTCTAATGGAGGTATTTGTAAAATTAAGAACTTGCTTGCTGGAATCTTAATATAACCTCCTTCAGCAAAAAATAGAGGAAACTAGAGAAATATGATGCACCTTTAATAAAAAATAAATCCCTTTGTATAAATGAAGCATGCCTTTCAAATAAAAATACCTTTAAATAGTTGTATTTCAGGGAGACGTTCTCTCCTCTACGTGAAATATAGAGTATGTTTTGACATATTGGAGGATTTGAGGGGAAAAACAAACAAGGCGCTGGAAGGATTTTAGAGGGGGGTTGTGTTGAGGAGACGCACGCGCTCTGTGGAGGATCTTGCTGAGTGCCTGAGAGGGTGAATTTGGGAGCTCAGTATGTCTTGCTTTGTTGACACGCTCCCATTGTTTACTTTAGGGTTGGGTGACTTAAGAGGCAGGAGCTGGCAACAGCAGTGATAAGTCCCAGTGAGCCTGTGTGAGCATGTGGTCCATTGAGCCATCAAGGCGTTGTGCAGGTTGTGACTTGTTTATTAGTAAAAGGTATATGTAGTTTATAATATGTTGTTTATCGCTATTCATGCAACATGGTCATTTTGCTAATAATATACCACTGAATGAGTCACATTAACCGCTGCCTGACATGAGGTTTTGAAAAGATTGAAATCGATGCTAGCCACATAATGCTATTCTGTGGTTTGATTTTCACTCCTCACGCACAGGTAACATACAAAATAAATGAAACACCAACATAATGTGTCTTAATAAGGCATGATGAGTTGCCAGAACAGCTCCAATACCACTTGAATTCATAGATTCTACAAGTGCCTGAAACTCTGGAGGGATGCAACCCCATTCTTCCACAGGAAATGAGAGAATTCTGTATTTTGATAGTGGTGGAAAATGCTATCTCAGGTGCCATTGATTTTACATCAGAATTATATCAAAAGACCATTTTAGATTACTAATTATCATCTTAACATTACTAATTACACATTATCAAAATTACACACTATCCTCAAGTTTTACTTGAATGAAGCTAAGTACTGTATCACTTCCTGAGTCTGTACTACTGAAGAGTAGAAATGGATAGCAGTTTTGCATAAGCTTTATAATAAACCTTCATTCAATACTATGATATGTCATCCTTCTCATACAGTCTGGCATAAAATGTCAGTGATGTATAGAATATAGTGTTGAATATGCTCTCTTTGTGGTATAAATATGGGAAGAAATACTTTCATTTTCTTTGCAAAGTCGAAAACTAAAATGTGTTATAATTGTCCTAATTGCTTCGCATTGACATAGTTTTCAGCTTGATGTAGCATGAAAAGAATATTACTGAATCTAGTATGTATAAAACATGGCATAATATCAAAATCTGGAACCTTTTCAACTTTTTAATAGAAGTGAAAAAATGTCAAAACTATGATTTAGCAATAATCTAAACGATTCTTTCTATAATTAGGAATTCTTAGTAATGACTTCTCTGGTGAACAATAGCTCTTCCACAGACACAGGTCTTTGAAATTGTCATGATTATTCTACTAATGCACTACAAGGGCTAATGCATTATATTGCTTTAATTGTGTCATGAATTCCACTGAATCGATGCTAAGTACCAATCTAAAACTAAAAATCAGGGTGATAGAGAACAACATTTTCTTTCACACAACATTCATTATTGGAGATATTGAGTATTTTTTATGTTTTCTTCTTGCCTGATATTCAAATTGTATTGTGTTTTTTTTACATTGTGCAAAACACTAATTTGATGCAGAAATATACAATATATTGTAATATATTTCCATGCAATGATATGTGTGTTTATAGGCAGTGTTAATTAATATGCTAATACCCAGACTTTTTTAAAACATCTGATTATGGCTTAGACAAATCATTTGTTTTCCAACAGCCTTGTCGGAATGACAGTACTAGATTAGATAGAACCAATGCTGCGCTATGTATAGAAATAAAAAAAAATGAAAATCATAAGATTCATAAGAATATTATCAACTGCATGCCTTTAGAAAACTTAGTTTTGTGGCAGTCCACACATGCAGACAGAAAGATCTTGAAAATGTAAACCTAAAAACCTGAAACATCCCATAAGTGTGCAACCATGCCATTCAATGTCTACACACATAGCTCTTTGTTTTTGTGTGAATGTTGAACATGGTAGTTGTTGGACCCTAGTAATGCAATGTAAGGATTAACCTTTTTTTCCCTAACACATTGTGCAAACATATATGTTTGTACGCTGTATGCCTTCACAAAGGTTTCATGGGTCAAACCTGGATGTACAAAGAATGCACCTATCCTTGAAAAAGTTTTACTTTTACTTTTGACATACTTTACATTTAAATACGCTTACATTGTTGAGTTTAATTGCATTTTAAGAGTCAATCACCTATGTGGAACAAAAGACTTGCAATTCAATGGGCAGTTTTGGTATAATTTAAATGTCATGCCCATCAAATTTATTCAGATGCCAGACAGCTAAAAGAGCTATATTCTTTGAGTAGAGGAAAAAATTATACCACCTGACACAATTATTCCCCTTCTTGCAACAGTCCAAAAGACTCTACTGAAGTAGGGATATCTGTATGTGCGTGCATGTTTCTGTTTTAACTTAGTGTGGCACCATACTGTTTCAGTCGATCCAGACAAAAGTGCTTTCATTTTTTTATATAAAGTGGTATACATGTTTGAAAATACTTTCTAAGCTTCTCAAAGAAGTGCAATACAATTCCCAGTTTTTATTTATTTATTAACTTATTTATTTGATTTCCTTTTACTTCTCTGTAGTGCACCTTCTTGCTGTATTCTTCATCTAAAAAGCATTTTTAAATAAACGTCCTCTTAAAGTGAATGGAGAAGTTCACTATTAATGCGAAGAATGAGGAAACAAAAAGAGGAAAGATGCCTCGCTTTGTTTCAAGAGGTTGTGCAGTGAAAGAGAATCCACTCTTTTAGTAGCCAACCAATCCACCATCTGCTGAGTCTCAACAGAGCCACTCCTGTGTGGTGCTTATCTCTTTTCTGGGGGGACGGGTCCTTTTCGGATACCTACGCATAACAAAGAGATTATTGTGCATAGTCAGGTCATCTGTTTCCAGCCCATTTGTGACCTCCCTCCCTTCCGTCTCAAGAGGAATGCTGCACGCCACTGATGAGTTCTGATCGCTAACAATTACACATTCCGACATGTATTTAATTTCATTTTGCCATTACCAAGGTTTAGTTCTCTCTCAGCGATGCTAATCATGATGGAGATTAATTACCCTTCAAGCAGGAATCATGACCTGCATTTCCAAGCAAAGGCCAGGGGGACCTATAGGGAAAAGTAATTGTGGACTGACAGAACGGGGCATTACTGCTCTTTACAAAAATAAATAAATAACACACACATGCACAGTCCAAGTCTGTTCCTGGAAACTTTTTTTTAAAGAAAGTAAAGGTCTTGCTCATGTGTGCAGACATTCATGATTAGCACATGTATGCTTTGTCAGTGGAGATATAATAATGAAAGAATGTAAGAATTCTAAAGACATAGCATCTTCTCAAAAATGTCTAAGTCTTCTAAAACTTATGTCAATGCCTATAGTATAAATGAGGATTCATTTTTCGTTTCCAGCATGTGCAATGCACATACACCTACAGCATCCATTCTGTATACATTTTTCTTTAATGAAGATTGATGAAGTCAGTCATTATATAATCCCTCTAATTTCACTTGCAGTAATGAGTACAAATCATAATAATGACTGATAGGAGTTATAGCAACACAAAAATCTAAATGCATAACTTTCAAGTATAAAAATGTACATTTTTAATATAGAAACATTTGCATTCTCTGTAAATGCATTCATTCATTCATTCACTTAAGTTCAGCCAAATACAGTACCCTCCAAAATGAATAACACCCTTGATAAAGATGAGCAGAGAAGGCTGTATAAAAAACAAGATCCCAATAATTAGCTATGTTGTATGATAAAAAAAGGGGAATTTTATTTTTTTTCCCCAAAAATGAAAATTATTCACACTCCTTTACTTTGCTCCTTTTTTAAATTAATCTCAATCTAAGGGAACTATATTGTGGCCTCCCATGGCTATAAGAATGAAGTAACACACGTGTAAAATCCATTTGTGATCTTTGACGTTTTGGATTTGTTTGCATCTATTGGTCTTGGGGCTGTTGTTAAGGTCAATGGAATCATGAACTACAGCAGGTGCCAATAAATTTTGGCCAAAAATCTGGTTCCCTCTGCCAGGAAGCTACATTTTGGCCCCAAATGGAACTTTCAGGAAGAAAATGATCCCAAGCTTACCTGAAAATAAACCATAGAAATGGTCAATAAGCACAATATTGTTTTGCGATAGCCATCTCAGTCTCCAGACTTGAACCTGATTGAAAATGTTATGGTTTGAATTTAAGACGGCAGTCCACACATGCGGACAGAAAGATCTTGAAAAATGATGTATGGGGGAATGGTCAAAGATCTGGGCGCATATGATCACCAATCATATAAAATACTGTAGAACACACAGCAGTTTCATCCTTGCGAAGGGAAGACGACATATTTTGTTGGAAATAAAAAAAGATATGTGTTAAACCAAATCTTTTAATCTGAGCAATTGGACTGTTATAAACAAACATAATGTTCACAATTCCATTGAGCATACAATATAGCTCATTACCTGTATTCTTTACTTTATACTCATTCCTTCTTTATCAAGAGTGTGAATAAGTTTGAAGTTGACTGTAAATATTTAAAAAACCTTTTTTTCAAATACCTTTAAGTAAGATACACATTCAGATACACAAAGGAGGGAATTTACAATTGGTGTATACAATAGCAAAATAACAGCAATTCAAACATAACAATGGGGGGATAACAATAACTGTATTAATATAATATAATAATAATAATATATGCCATTTAGCAGACGCTTTTATCCAAAGCAACTTACAGTAGTGAATGCAAACATTTTCAGTATATGTGGCCCCAGTGGGGATTGAAACCACAACCTAAGCGTTGCCAAAGCTGTGCTCTACCAACTGAGCCACAGAGAACAAGGTTATCATTTTATGAAAGTGATCAAAATGTCTATTCTGGGTAAGGGGATTATGTTGAAGAAGGATTGAAGAGAGGAAAAATAAAAATAAAATAAAAAACAAGGAAGGAAAGGGTAGCCAGGTATCTGTATATATATATTTGCTATTTGTCTTTAAAAATGATACTGAGCCTTTGCAGAGTTGTGCATTCAGTAAAGTAAAGTAAGCTAATTGGGTATGGAGACTTGTCTTATTTTACTTAATCAAATAAAATCAACTTTTTCTGGGCAATTTAAAGGGCAATGAGCATGCGGTCAGAATGCAGGAGAGAGTTAGTGTTGATAAATCTCCTAAAAGGCAGAGGGGTGGGATTGAGAGGGATCTTGGGGCCAAGGACACAGGATAGTGTACTGACAACATTTCTGCCAAATTCCAAATAAAAATATTGTCATTTAGAGCATTTATTTGCAGAAAATGACAACTGGTCAAAATAACAAAAAAGATGCAGTGTTTTCAGACCTGTAATAATGCAAAGAAAACACGTTCATATTCCTTTTTAAGCAACACAATACTAATGTTTTAACTTAGGAAGAGTTCAGAAATCAATATTTTGTGGAATAACCCTGATTTGCAATCACAGCTTTCATGCATCTTGGCATGCTCTCCACCAGTCTTTTACATTGCTGTTGGGTGACTTTATGCCACTCCTGGCTCAAAAATTCAAGCAGCTCAGCTGTGTTTGATGGCTTGTTACCATCCATCTTCCTCTTGATCACATTCCAGAGGTTTTCAATGGGGTTCAGGTCTGGAAATTGGGATGGCTATGACAGGGTATGGATCTGGTGGTCCTCCATCCACACCTTGATTGACCTGGCTGTGTGGCATGGAGCATTGTCCTGCTGGAAATCCTCAGAGTTGGGGAACATTGTCAGAGCAGAAGAAGTTTTCTTCCAGGATAACCTTGTACGTGGCTTGATTCATGCATCCTTCACAAAGACAAATCTGCCCGATTCCAGCCTTGGTGAAGTACCCCCAGATCATCACTGATCCTCCACCAAATTTCACAGCGGGTGCGAGACACTGTGACTTGTAGGCCTCTCCAGGTCTCCATCTAACCATTAGATGACCAGGTGTTGGGCAAAGCTGAAAATTGGACTCATTAGAGAAGATGACCTTACTCCAGTCCTCTACGGTCCAATCCTTGTGGTCTTTTGCAAACCTCAGCCTGGCTCTTCTTTGCTTCTCATTGATGTAGGGCTTTTTTCTAGCTTGCATGACTTCAGCCCTGCCCCTAGGAGCCTGTTTCGAACAGTCCTCGCTGTGCACTTCACCCCAGCTGCTGTTTGCCATTCTTTTTGTAGGTCACTTGATGTCATCCTAAGGTTGTTGAGTGACATTCGAATGAGTTGGCGGTCGTCCCAGTCAGTAGAGTCGTTTTTGCCCTCTGCCGGTCTGTAGCTTTGTTGTCCCCAATGTCTGCTGCTTGACCTTGCTGCTCTTATCAACCGCCGTCTTGAAGGATAGAAGCAACCTTACGCTCACTGTATCCCTCTGCCAGTAAAGCCAGAATTGAACCCTTCTTTTCCTCACTCAAAACTTTTCTTTTCAACTCTTTTGGCATGGTCAATAGTTATTTTTTTATTCCAATTACTTTTGAGGTACTACTAGCACTGTTTTTTGCCATCCAGCTGGTCCTATTGCAAGAGGATAATGATGATCACAGCAGTGGTTTTGATACTTTTCCTCGTTAAATAAGATTTGGTTCAGGTGATCACCTAATCAGTACTTCATTAAGTAGAATGAGGTGTGCTTGTGTTGGAATTCAACAGACACTGGAATGGAATGGCTGCCATACATGTAGAGATGCTGATTTAAGAAAAATTTGGAGTGGTCTCTTAATTTTTTCCATAGCTGTATGTATTATTACTGCCTGCCCCTTTAACTCTTGGGAGCCACTAGAGCCAAGAGGACTACAGTTCCCAGCAGACTGCAGTCACACACCTGGGGGGGGTAGAGTGGTGAGTTGTGAGTGGGCAAGAGAGTTGGTTATTGGATTGTTTAAAAAAAAAAAAATTTCTGTATTTCACTTTGATTGTTTTGAGGACGGCGGCACGGTGGTGCAGTGGATAGCACTGTCGCCTCACAGCAAGAAGGTCTCGGGTTCGAATCCAGGCCGGGGGCCTTTCTGTGTGGAGTTTGCATGTTTTCCCCGTGTCCGCGTGGGTTTCCTCCGGGTACTCCGGTTTCTTCCCACAGTCCAAAGACATGCACGTTAGGCTAATTGGAGAGTCTAAATTACCCGTAGGTATGAGTGTGTAAGTGAATGGTGTATGTAGTGCCCTGCGATGGATTGGCGACCTGTCCAGGGTGTATTCCTGCCTCTCGCCCCAATGCATGCTGGGATCGGCTCCAGCCCCCCCACGACCCTAACTAGGAATAAGCGGCTGAAGATGAGATGAGATGAAGAAGATGAGATGTTTTGAGGACCCCGTTTGTGCACTGAGTATTGCTTGTTTGAGGAACTTTAGTGATTTCAACATTGGATTATGGACTAAAACAAAGATAAGGATTGTGGACTATATGCTTATGTTTTTAATTTGATTTTTTAAGAATTTGTTTCTGATTTTAGCCCATTTTCTAAAATTTTTGTAGCCAATTACACCCTCTATTTTTCATCTCAATCCCCCCCTCGCCGTATTGTGAGTTTGCCGCCATACCTCTGTGACAGGCAGTGACACGGACGAAGTATTGTCTCCTCCGAGACGGCACTCGCCAACCTGTCGACTGTAACTCCAGAGCCACTCCTGTACGCAGAGAACTTAATGTCGGCTTCCCTCCCCCTCCCTGGGGCGGACAGCCAATTGCTGGCCCCTTGTGACACTTCCGGCCAGAGCTGACTATGGAGCGGCCAGTGGAAAACACATCATTTTTAATGTTTTATAAGGAATTTAGTTGTTTATTATTATTATTATTTGTTTATTTTATTAAGGAAACAAATTATTGTTCTGTTTGAAAATACTGCCTACTAATATTTGTTTATATCAAGCCAGAAGAAGTTAGGTCTGATCTTCCCATATTGTAATGCATTCTAACTGAGCTAGATATATTGATCAAATAATGTGAGCATTGAGCAGGGAAATTGCTTTGGACAAGTTTTGCATTCAGAAATGTTTTAAATGAAATGAAAGCCCTCTTTTTTTTGTGGATCTTTATCCACTACAGAGGGGGTAGACAGAGTCATGGAATCACGTAAAATACCAAATATATTGGCAGCAAAACTTTTTTTTCATAACCTATGTCGAATCAGTGTGAATTTGATAAATTAAGGGACTCCAACCCTGTGGTTTTCTGTTCTACCGTCAAGAAAACAAATTTACGGTAAGGAATTTGACTATGGCTTCCTCCCTTGTTTCCTGCTTGGAGTGCAACAAGCAAGGCGCTTTTGTCACGGTTCGAGGGAGGCATTCTCGCTGTCCCAAGGAGGTCATACACCAAACTAATGTTTCAAATCATTTCTCCCCACTCAGTAATACACCTACTGAGAAAGCTCTGATTATTGGCAATTCCATGTTGACCCCTCAGAACCATGGGAAATATAGTTCTTTATAGCAACGGCATTAATACATATAGGGTTTATCCTTTTCCTTTTCAAACATGACCAGGTTGGCAATTATACATACATACACTACCGTTCAAAAGTTTGGGGTCACCTTCCATCCCATAGAACTTGTATGGGACAAACTGGAAAGGAAGAGTCAAAGCAAAGCAACCCACAAGTTTCTCTGGGAATTGCTGCAGGATAGCTGGGAAAACATGTTGGGTGATTTCCTGCTAAAACTTATTAACCGAATGGCCACTGTTTGTGAGGCTATTTTCACGCCAAAGGGTGACTATTTTGAGGAATCCAAGATTCAATTTTCAATATAATTTTCTTGAACATTTCTTTGATGTTCATTTTGTTCATTGTTACATGTGTTTTTTGTCATTTTAAAGTATTTACAGAAATGTATACGGTGTAAAGCATTGTCAATTATGAGATAAAAATAGTTTCCAGCAGGTTACCCCAAACTTTTGAACGGTAGTGTATATTAACCTTAATATTCCACACAAAGTAATACATTTTAGCCTTACTGGAATTTAGGCATTCCCTAATACACAGACTCATACAATCTGATGTAGCTAAACATGGTCAGCAAGTGTGCCCATCAGCCACTACTTAGTCGTAGGCATTGCAACTGCAGAAACGTGTATAGGTAGGCTTATTACGGATGATAGTTATCCTAGCAAATGTTAACCAGCCTTGCCCACCTGTCAAAGAGGAAAGATGCCAGTAGAAACAAATGATAATTAGTATTGACATTAATATGAAACACATGTGTATCCTCATTTTTAATTGCAATTTACTTTCTTATTTTTTCATTAGGTGTTTCCATTTGTTTTGTCTACCCCCTGTATAATATACCGTATATGAGCACATCCTCTGAAATGCATTGTCAGTCAACCATTGTATTCCCCCCAGCTAGACCCAGCTGGCCACAATAGAAGGGAAAAAATGGCCTGGATCCAATTGACATTTACCCTTCATTTCACTTGAAGAAGAAATACAAGAGTAACTTTTATTTACAGTTTGACAAGTTCATTGCTGAACTCGCCAAATTGTGTTCATGAATAAAAACACATGCACTTGCATTTATTAGCAAGTCGACGTTACAATAATCCATAAGGGCAGATATTGATTGAATCTAGACCAACGTGTTGGTTGCTTTACATCATTTTCAAATCAGAACATAAGTGTATGGCACTTTCTGGAAAGAAATCCATTCAATTACAGATAGAAATACTCATAACGAATTATTTCTAACACAACTAACAGGCTATTATGTTTACTTGTTACAACGATTTGTAATTCATGTAAGATGTGGCACTTGAAGTCCTCATACAGGAAGCGTAGAAGTAAACAGTCCACCTCAAGCTAAAACAGAGCTTTTGCATTTTCTCATTTTCTCTCACTCCTTCTATTAATCAGTATCTGCCCCGCTCCTCAGTTGCATCTTCCATGAATATGGAGCCACCGTGGATGTTTTGCCTCAGGACAGAATTGATTCCCATTTAAAATATATGTTCTAGTAAATTAATGTGTGCTTGCATAATATGTTAATTTATATATGTAAATTTAATGCAGGCCTACACCGTCCAACATACACGTACATATTATATACCAAAAAGAACAAGCACAAACTGTACAGAGTGCTTCAACAAAGTGGTGTCTGTAAAAAATGCTGCAACGTTTTCTATACAATTATTAAGTAAAGTTAACATAAAAATTCGAATTCTGCTGACCAATTTATATTATGAATCTTTGCTTACCGCAAAAGCCACTCACCTAAAACTGATATGCTGGTGCACATAGGCTGAGTAATTGAAGGCCACCTGTATATTGATAAGCCATAAAGGAACATGGATTATTGTACACTCAGTGCATAAAACTGTGCATGTGGACTTTAAAAGGATGACAGGGACATGTGTGGTGTATTTTACGTAGGAATGAAGAAAGCCTCAATCAAGTTAGTTGTCTATAAATCGGTTGCTTAATGAAGCTCATTTTACTTTTGAATAGATTCACATCGTAATATATATATATATATATTCCGATGTGAGTGTGCCTATTTATGTTAAATAAGTCTATGAGCTTCTGTCCCTTTCACGGCCCAGACATTGGAATGCAAACTTTAGGTTCAATCATTTCAATATGATGCCATTGATAGAAGTTCACTGAGCACCAATTGTGTCACAACATTCTGGGAATAACGTCAGCTGACAAATAGCTCCCAGATTTCTACATCCGCATGGATGTGCTGCCCTTTTGTGCAGTATTTAAATCAAACTCCTTTATCCCCGACCTACTATGAAGCTGACATTGGCCCTGGCATTGGATACAAAGTTTAGGTTAAATCATTTCAATGTGGTGCTATTGATAGAAGTTCACTGAGCACCAATTGTCTTTTCAAACGTATCACAACATTCTAGGAATAATGTCAGCTGACAAATAGCTCCCAGATTTAGACATCCATATGTTAAAAATGTGCTGCCCTTTTGTGCAGTATTGAAATCAAATTCTCTTGCCCCCAATTTACTATGAAGCAATATTTGAAAGGCAACTTTCAACAAAGGGGCTCTTGTTGTCATCTGATGGCCGAGAATGTGCTCTTTTAGGGACTCATAATGAAACCCAGCCATATCACATAACATACTCTACTGCACCACAGTAAAGCATTGCATATTAATTATATAGTCATTTGTACTTAAATTCACCTTCTATGTCTAACCTTCTATAGTGTCTATATGGCAGATGCCTGCTTGTGTTGTGCAGCTCTTTCGGCACTATGCATTTCTTCCTTAACCTTCCTTTATAGCAGGTTGAACAACTAATGAACTAATGAAATGGAATCTTCTGTTAAGTGCTAAGTACTTTTAACTCTGATTCACCTGGCACACTATGGTGAGTTTTGATTTTGAAATGATTTGAATTTGATTTCAAAGTCAAATCAAAGTTCAATTTGAATTGAATGAATGATTTGAAATGATGAATTGGTGTGTGTGCCCTGCGAAAGTGAACCTGGGACTCCAGCCCCCCGCGACCCTGACCAGGAATAAGCGGCTTAGATAATGGATGGATGGATGGATGGATGGATGGATTTGAAATGATGAATTAAAGTGAACCACATTGGCTGCACAAGCCATCAAGATGACCCTCACTTTGTAGCACTTTGTATTGTAGTCCCACTTCTCCCCCTCTGAATGAAGGCCACAAAAAGAAGGCAAGGCCTGTCTTCAGTTTTGCACAGAAGAATAGGTCTCACATGGAACAGCTCAGTGGCTGGGACTGCGAAACACCACAGGAATCATTTAGTTGTTTACAGGCGTATCCACATCTGAGCAGAATCGAACACTGCCATCATTATAAGAAAGCGAGCATAACTTGAAATGAATGTTGGCAATGATCAAAAACTGGATGGGGCTTAAGAAAATTGATCGTCGATCAATCTGTTTCCATTTGGTTGAGCTCCCGTTTTGTAGGTAATTTGTATTACTGATGAAGTATTATGAGCCTCTGTATATCCAGCAAGTGGAGACCGAGATTCATGCTGGTGATGAGACACGCCCCCCTAGTAGGTTCAATTTTGTCAACAGGATCCGATGTGTCGCACAATGGCATACTTTGTACAGATGAGAAGATTAGTTAATAAGAACTGTGGGTGGTTACATGGGAAAGTAAAACCGCAGCAAAGTGTTCCAAACGTCTGAACAAGGTACATTGAGTTAATGCAGTTCTAGCACGTACAGTTACTTTCTCAAATGGTTCTCAAATAGTCATTAGTTTTAATCTTTAAGTCAAATTTAAGTTTTGAATTAAGTTAATTATAATCATGTAGTAAACTACTAAGGTGCCTTATTAATAGTTGTTAAATTTACCATAGCTGATACTGCACCACAGTTGACAGAGTCCAACAGCAACAATGAAGCTAATATAGATCTACTATCATTATGACGTAGTGGTCATGTGAGGCAGGCAGGGTGATATTGCTAGTAAGAGCTTTTTAGTAGGATGTTCCTAACTTCACTATGTAGCCCCATACACATACACACATTATTTCTAACTAACCGACAGGTCAAAAAAGCTTTTTCCACCCCAACGCAGTGTCTGGATGTAGCTGAGAGCAACTGGACTTTGCTTGGATGGTGCGAGCAGAAAAGTACACAAAAGGTAAAATACAGTGCTTCCTTTTTAGATGTACGCTAGACTCTTAAATGCTGCGGGAGATCGGTAGAGCAGTGCCGTTCCCATGTGCTCAAGGATCAGAGCGGACAGCTTTCGTATGCCCAGAGTCACCGTGTATCAGCTTCAAGGAGGGAGCGAGCATGAACGAAACTGCTGATAGCAGCCTTGCTTCAATCCTGCAGCTAATGCACAGCAGTCAGAGGGGAGCGTTTCAGGATAGGATGTGTATGTAGAGGAGAATGTCACAAAGGAGAGGAAGTAAAATGAACACAAAAATAGGCCAGAGTGAGTACTGCAGGGGAAATTAAATGAACTGCACACCAGAGGACTGTGGGACTGAGTTGAGAAGAAAGGAGTGCCTCATCTTTCAAAGAGAGTCAAGTTGATTTGGATGCTTCTGGACCTGTATGTGGTATTTGTGAGTGTGTGTACAAATGTGTGCTTGCACATATATATGCCATTTAGCAGACGCTTTTATCCAAAGCGACTTACAGTAGTGAATGCATACATTTTCAGTATATGTGGCCCCAGTGGGGATTGAACTCACAACCTAAGCGTTGCCAACGCCATGCTCTACCAACTGAGCCACAGAGAACCACGTGTGTGTGTGTGTGGGGAGGGGGGGCTGTCGGAAACTACATCATATTTCAATATTCCTTTCAATGATTTTGCCATCAATGTTGCTGCAAACACATCAGAGCTTTACCCTCAAACCAATTGGTGTGAAGGGTTTAATGTAAAAAAACAAACACATTTTGCATCAAGTGGCATGCAAATCTATATTTTTGTGAAGTGAAGTGATTGTCTGATTTGACTTGCTACAAAGCTTTTTTACATTTTAATAGCATGAGCAGAAATTATAATGCAATTTCTGCATATCAAAGTCCAATCATTGTTCGGTTTCTCTTTGATTCTTGAATGAGTCTGTAAACCTGCTGATAACAGTGTTTACAAACTGGTAAATTATGTATATACTCGTCCTTTCATTTGAAACAGTTGTAGTGGTGACAAATTCAAGCATTGAACACATTTGTTGTTGTTCCTTACAGGATGCCCTTTCTTGGTGTGATTTAAACAGATTTCATCCCCCCCCCTCCTTTCATTTGCATGTTTCCTATCTATACACAACTTTTTTATTGCAGATTAGGATAAATGCCTTGCACAAGTATAACAATCGTGTTGAATTAATATTTTACCTTGCACGCTGTAATGCAGTGAAGCAAATTCAAATACACAATAGCAGAAAATAATTGTACAAAGATTATGACATATTTTATTTATTTCAATCATTTTAATTACAATAATCGTTTTGCAATTAACTTCAAAAGAACAATATTTTAAAAAATAGGCTCTGTCCATGGATCTATACAGAAATATTCTTACAACTGTCTTTTGTTAACACTGGCATTTATACCGTTTTTTAAGATCAAATAAAAATATTAAAGGTCAAAAAATATTAGACCTACATGGACAAGTTTTGAAACTGTCTTGAACATAGTTTTCAAAAACAGAAAAAAAACTATTGTGAGAGTTATATACTCTGTAACAGATATATTCTGCAAAGGTAACGTTAGTGGTGGTCACATTTTAAATGAAGAAGCAAGGAAGAAGGCTGAAAATAAGCTACCGTTAGCAAGGATTAAAGTTGCAAACGACCTCTGTAGAATCCCATAATGGCTGTCACACTTTTCAATGTAATCAAAGCAAGTCTACAGTATGTAGCTTACCTTAAAAATACACATACCCATGTAAACACAAGATTCTGTACTGTAACAAGCTAGCGGAAGCAACACTGTTTTGAGTTACCGGCAATATTGAGCTTTCATTGATAGCAATGTGAACACAGGCTGGTTTTCCTTTAGAATATACAATGGTGATTTGATGATTCTGATCAATAATCTAGCGATACTCTGAAGCAGAAACTATAGGTGTGAGTAAAACTCAAGGAAAATAAAGGAAACCATAAAACAAATAATGTATTACTTAGTTGTTAGTTATAATTAGGCCTACTACCCACCAGTTAGCTAGCTAATTAGATCTAACTTTGGTTAGCAGGCTAATTATTAGCTAGAAAAACTTTTAGGTGCTAGACTTGCTAGGTAGACATCGTAAACTGTTTAACGATAGTGTCTGTCCAAAACAAGATCATCACAAAACTGTAAAGATAACTGATACAATTTGAATATGAAACTTTCCCTGTCCAAATGACAATTCCAGCTAACATTAAAGTGGATGCAATACTTGTTTAATAGCTTCCTAGCACACCAGCTGGCTCTGGTGTTAGAACTAAAATAAGCTGAGTTCAAAATGCAACAGCGAAATGCCCCTACTCTCTTAGCTACTCACCTATAATTGGGTAAGGGCGATGTCATCTTCTGTAATGAACATTCCGCACCACAAATCATTGTGTACAGTATATACCACTAGTCAATGTAAACTAAAATTCAGGACAAAATATTATAACCACCACATTGTTTTGGGTTTAATCAGCTACTGACACTGCAAACCTGCTATGAGCCTGCTGATGCTAGTTAATCACTTTTGGACATTTTTTTTTACAACTGCCAATTGCAGTATATAAAATAAGGACACAATCTACACAAATCATCACATAAATTTTTTTTTCATGATCTATTGTGCCCGGTGTAGAGTTGTGTGTCCGAGATCTTGTTTCTAACACTCTGGCTCCACCCCTCACTGCTATTGTTCATGCCTTTCTTTACCATGCCAGGCATGGCAAAAAAAATATATATAGTTTTTGCAAATGGCAGGTTTGTTGCCAGAAGCCACACTCAGGTCAGTGGAGCCTTCCCTGTTAATAAACTTTAAAAACCACAGTACAGAATATCAGACATGAAATGATCCAAGGAGAGGGAGGGGGATTGAGCGGGTTCATTTAAAACCGAGATTACAATCACTCAAAATATTCTATGCCTTTTGGTCAAACAATATGCAGCAGAAAATCTCAGAGGCTGTAAGCACCCCTCAAAAAACAAGTGAAAACAAACAGGTAGAAGCTAAGAAGATCCCTGCCTTGATAGGGATGGTTAATTTCCAGAAGTAGAATACAGAGAAGTCTGGGTGATTTTTGTGCAAAATGATTCAGGGTTTGCTCACAGACCCCAGGTCTCGGGGTGTCAGCTTGGTTTAAGTTCCTTTTTGCATGCTCCTTTATCAGGCTGATTTCACTGCTTGTCTTCCACCTCCGCCTCATTTGCAATCATTTCCTACCTCTGGGGAATGCTAATCTTTGTCATCCCTTTGCAGAATGTAGTTGATGATTACAGCCAAGAAAATAAAATAAAAACACCTGCCTTCCTGCACAAATCAAGGCCATCCACCGGTGTCTTGTGTGCATGTTCAGGGGCTTCCATTTAACCAACATTTGCAGGCTGTATGCATTTCCATAGCATATTGGTTTGGCTACTTGTAAGAAAATTAATTTCATAGTTGCAACAATCAATGAGGCAAATGGGTGTTATTCCACTCAAAAGGCATGCATTTTTTCTTCTCTGTTGGAAGAAATATTTTGGCAGGAAGAAAAAAAAAAAAGAATGATTGTTTAATCGGGCCCCGGGATATTAATAGTTAAATAAATACATATTGTAACACCCTACGGGGTTTGGTTGTAGGTGTTACGTGGTGTAATGCAACCCAAGAGACAGATCCACGGTCAAATGTAACAAATATAGTTTTAATGAAAGGAAAAATCCATTCACGAACACAAACAATGGGGAAGTTACTCAAATGGTGCGAACATTTAAACAAACAGTCCAACAGAACTCAAAATCTCTAAACTTAAACAAAATGTTCCACGTACCACGTTCCAAGTACCACGTTCCAAGTACCACGTTCCAAGTACCACGTTCCAAGTACCACGTTCCAAGTACCACGTTCCAAGTACTTTAAACAACTCGTCTGTCTTTCTCTCCCTCCACTCGCTCTCTTCACAAGGGAAACCTGGGTCCTTTTATTCATTGTTGATTGATTGATTGATTGATTGATTGATTGATTGATTGATTGATTAAGTGTTAATTAGTTGCAGGTGGCAGTCGTTTTGGTCCTGCGAGGTCAGGGTGTGACCGGTAGATGGCACCATATGAACCCCTGCACATGGCTCCACCTGCCAGGTTGCCACAATATATTAAACCCATATCTTTCTAATTTGTATAATTCAAAATTGTAACACCATACTGTACATGCATGCACTCCAAGTGTTGCATAATTTAAACACATATTTCAGCTCGCAATAAAGATGAAATGACTATAATGATAAATTACTATCATGCTAAGCTCAAATTATTTGTCAAGTATTTTGTTTAGCAAAAACTGCACAACAACTTTTATCCTATTTTTTCATTATGTTACAAAATTCAGTGGACACTTATGTAATGTCATGAGCAGACTGGCATTATTTGTTATGGTATTCTGTCACTTCAACATATACACATTTTATAATTTAATTATGCATATTGATTCCTATTTTTCCCTTGTTTTTTCCAGGGAAATTCCCCCATGAATTGATAAATATATTGTAATCCTTTTTTTAATTATTTTTTTTAACAGCAAAATAGAACATGGTCAAAAAAACTTGAAAGACACCATAATGCTTTTCTGTGGGAAGTAGTTTGCTTGCTATTTAATACTATCCAAAAGATCAATAGTATTGCTTTTAGAGATGTGTAACAACCCCAAAGAATACATTTATATTATGTATTTATCATTTCACATAAACCCTACATAATATATTTTAAATAACCACATGGAAACATCATTTCTAATAATACAAACATAATGTGCTGTCGTCTACAATATTTTATCTCACATTTCAGTTTTAGCTCACAATTAACATCTAAGTCTGTTGAAAAATGTGTTGTTGCAGACTCAACACTGTGGATCAGGCCATGGAGTAGCTGGCACAGCTGAACTTTCCCAGAATGCATGAGAGAAGTTTCTCCATGGGACTGGATGCAGGAGGTGTCACGACTCGACCGGCAAATGGACATTTCCCCCAAGCCCCAATCGTCAGGAGAAGTGAAAGGTAGGCCAGGAATGCACAATCTCAATCAAGACAATGACTGGCAGCTGTTAGCCCTCGAGGTATTTAACCTTCTGGCTACCCTAGCACTTTGCTAGAACATTCACTGCCCTTAGCTTTGTCCTACCTGTTGTGTTTGTGTTCTCGCCGCCTTGAAAAGCTTGTCCTCATTTGTTTTGAAGTTTCCCAGTGTTTTAGTTTATTCCGTTCCCTGGGAAAAAGTTTTGAGATTACTGTTTCGCTTGTTTTGGACTGGCCTACCAGTGCAAACAGCTACGGTGCAGAATGCAAAATCTTGAATGAAAACCAAGATAGTAGCTACCATTTCTTGAAACAGGGAATATGTCACTTTCAACTTAGTGCATTGAGTGAAAAAAAAAACCCAAAAACACCAGCAAGATAATTTTCTCCCTTGTAGATATTGTATGGTTATAGTAAATCTCATATCCTGTAAGCTATAACACCAATGGTATTTCCCCACACAACTCGTTATCAGTCCTGCATCTGCACGGAATAATTATATTTCATTCTTTTTTTTATAAAGAATTTGTTAAGATTTTATCCCATTTTATCCAAATTTAGTAGCTAATTTAGTAGCTATTTTTCATGCCAATACCCCCTTGTATTGTGAGTTCACTACTGTAGCCCTGTGATCGGCAGTGACAAAGACAAGTATTCTCCTCCGAGATGGCACTTGCCAGGCCTGCGACCATAACTCCGGTACTACAGAGCAACTCCTGTACGCAGCAAACATTCTGTCGGCTTCCCTCCCCCCTCCCTGGGGCGGACAACTAATTGCTGCCCCTGGTGGCACTCCCAACCAGAGGTGACTCTGGCACAGCCAGTGGAATCAAACCCCGGTCGCAGTGGCCAGCGTCAAAAATTGTGACCACTAGACCACCCGGGAGGCCCCCTTATACTTAATTCTTACCAGCAAGTACAACTTTGGTGAGAAATAAAGTAATAAAATACCTTTTTTACATATGTCACACTTCTAGCTAGATAATTTTGTAAGTGTATAGTTACTTTAGAGATTCATCCAATGATACAATTTAATGTTATGATTTCTGGTCAAATTGCTCCACTAAAAGAGTCCGTAGACCGGCAAACCCCACTCCTCTGCCAGTTCTTACCATCGGCTGCTCTGCTCCAGTCCAGGGATTGTCACATGGCGTGTGACAATACCATTTCGTATGAAAACACAAAATTAATTTAAAAGTTTGTTGTTAGTTCGATGATAACTTAGATAATAACGCTAAAACTTTCCATATAATAATGACACATAGTTAATTTTTTATATTACTTTTAGCTCAAAGTCAACTCATATTCAGACAGTTGGTTAATGATGACGAATATTACCTTGAAGGATTCATTCAAACAGAGTACGTTTCTCCCACATTAGGGGATCCTAATTAGTGCTTTTGAAGGCATGTGATCTAAATGCACTCAGGGAATGGAGAAAGCATGCCCAAGAGATGAACAACGGTGTTATGGCTTTTTTTGTTATTTTTCTCCAGCGCCTGCACTTGGAGGTGAGGATTTAAGTGCATCTGACATTTCCCCAAAAGGTATGCCACATGTTTCAGATGAATCCCCAACCCTTCCGTGACACACTTTAAGTCTTTAGATGCCTAAAGCACTCTGTCACAGCGCTCCAACACCCCCATGCTTTGCCTCTCAGCAATGAAGTCCTGTTCCTGTTTGCACATTAGAAGTCATCTATTTTTTAGGCTTATGCTTTAGAATTTGCAACAATTTTTACTGGTATTAAGGAGCAGTTCACTTAAATTATGAAAATGGCATAACCTTTCCATTACGGTAGTGGTAATGAGCTATGTTTAGTTAAATTTAGCTCAATACAAGAATATGTAAATGAGTTCTGTCACATATGTAACAACATCAAAATGGTTAATTCTTTAAATTTCCTGTTGAAAGGACCCCATATTTGGCACGTCATAGAAACATTTGACAATATTCTGCATATTTGCCTCAAATTTTGTAGGTGTTGTCTTTTTATATTGGACACACAACAGGGACTGAGTTACTACACTCAGTTAACAAACAGTTGCTGCAAGAGACGTTTTTCAGAACCAATTAGAAGCTTCTTTTTACTAAGATTTAGAATCTCTTATAGTGATGGAGAAACAAAATAGAATAAATGATACCACCACTTTTCAGTACAATTTCATACAAGCTTTTAATTCAACTAATAGCGATTGAAGTGAGGGTCATCTAACTCTAACCTCATTAGAATTCAGCAAATTACGAAGAAGTGTATTTGAAGGAGAAAGGCAATATTATTTACATGTATAATTAAGCATACAGTGATGCTTGAAAGTTTGTGAACCCTGCAGGGGGTGGCCATTATTTCCATATATTATAGAAAAATAACCCTATAAAATCTTTATCTAAACCTCAATTCTTCATGAAGATATCCCAAATAAAGGACACACACAAAGAAATATAATATATTTTAATTTTTAATTTGTGGCACCTCCTTTAGCAGCGATGACTTGAAGCGAACATCTCCTATAGCCACTGATCAGACTCTGGGATCTTCATTGAGGGATTCTCGCCCACCCCTCCTTACAGAAACCAACCAACTCAGTGAGGTTTGAGGGCTGGCTGGCATGAACAGCCCACTTCAGGTCCTGCTACAGCATCTCGATTGGATTTAGGTCAGGACTTTGTCTTAGCCAATACAAAACACAAAACATCTTTCTCCTGAGCCATTCTTTGATAGATCTGCTTGAAAGTTTTGTTGGAACAAGTTTTAGCTCTCAGACTGATGGCCTGACATTCTCTTCAAGAATTCTCTGATATCCCTCATAATTCATGGTTCTCTTAATTATGAGTTGTCCAGGCTCAGAGGAAGAAAAGCATCCCCAGATCATGACTCTCCTGCCACCATGCTTGACCATAGGGATAAGGTTATTTTGGTGGTGGACAATGTTAGGTTTTCGCCAGACATGCCATTTTTGATTGTGACCAAAAAGGTCGATTTTGGAATCATCTGTCCAGAGAAAAGACTTCCAGGCTGAGGCTTATTCCTGGCTACCCTTGCATGGCAGTTCTCTTCAGCGTTCTTCTTATTGTTGATGGATTCGCAATGATATCGCAATGATATCGATGCTCTCAGGTGCATCGAGGGAGGCTCATAGATCCCTGGATGTTATTGTTTGGTTGTTTTTTACTTGATTTCAATTTTTTCTTGTGGCTCTTGGTGATATTTTAGAAAGACACCCACTTCTAGGCAGAGTCGCTGTTGTGTTAAACGCTCTCCATTTGTATATTATATGTCTCACAGTGGACTGATGGAGCCCAAGTCTTTTTTATATGATTTAATATCCTTCTCCAGACTGATGCACACTCACTACTCTCTTTCTGAGGTCCTCTGAGGTCTTCTTAGATGCTGCCATGTTGTGTTTTGCATTCACCTGTATTGGTAACACCGAACTGACTTGGTTTCTTACCTGTATTTATGAGAGTGCCACCCAAACTCTTTCCTAATGATCTGACCTTTGATTGGTTAACTTGGCACCCAATTATATACCCATCTGATTCTACTTATGTACTTGATTTAACAGACGCAACAGGCGGTTCACTTATTTTTGCACCTTCACAATTTTTTCCCATATTTTTACTCTATATATACTATATGCACAATTTCCTCTATAATGTATGAAATTTGGGAAATATAGACCCTTTATTTCAGTTAAAAACGACTGGTTCTGATTAAATAAGGATTTTGCCGTAAAAACTAGATGTCTATGATTGCACAAGGGGTTTACAAACTTTCAAGCATCAGTGTAGGTTGATGCATTCATTTCTGAACAGCAACTATATTTAGCTACATTAGGTTGAGTAGATGAGTTAACAATTGTCCTTTTTCCTAGCTGAGTAGGCCCTTAAGACCCCATACTCTACAATTTCAACCAAGGGGGGCTCTGTTTCAAACCAATGAAACAGATCATCAGTGTAGCTCTTCTCAACACATATGGTTTGGCTAGCTTTCATCCTCCATCTTATTACTTAACAACCCTCCTCATTTGTGTACCATCTGTCCCCACTGAAGACCTGGAATCCATCTTAGTCCAATGCTGGCAGACTTCTTCATCCAGTTTTAAGGGTCTCCACTATCCAGCAGATGAATAATGAGCCCACCTGAGCCCAGTGGCACATGTCCAAACCTCAGATATACTGATATGCGCCAGGGGTATACATATCTCACAACCATTTACCACAAAAATATTGAGATTTTATTTTCATCATTGTTCTTAGGTTGGAGCAGTGGAGCTGAAGGGCCATGGATACTTGTTTTGTCATAATTAAATACCCAGGTTTTGGCATTAACTCAAAGACTGATGTGCTCCAAACTTCTATTAAAAAAGGAATGTGGGTCTCCAGGGTGGTATGTCCAGCCAATGATTAGTTATTGGTGCAGTGAGGCACCCCATGGTCCAGAATCAAATCTTGACTATGCTAATATTGACTGTGTGTGTCTAGGATTCCTGTGAGCCAAACAAAATTGGCCATAGCATCACCCATGGAGGGAGGGTTACAGTCAGACTCATTGCAGATTAACTGCTCCGCAATTGGGTGCCTTCAGTCTCCCTGCTTCAGCTGAGCAAGAAGTGTAGCCCCCTGGCAGAATAACTGTGCAGCTCAGCTGGTTGACTTTAGAGTGGAAAAAAAACATTGGCTGGCTGCACAGGCTTCAGTCTGCACTTTCCTGAATTGACAGAGAATATTGTAGCAATGGGATGGAATTTCAAATGTGATGCATTCTCAACTTGGAGAAAAGTTGTTCAAAGAGATGGGCATGTAAAGAGGGCACCATCAGTTCTAACTATTGACTTATAATAAATGTTAAAGTTTTTTCAGTGCAAACAGAGCAAGGTATTAAAAATAAATTTTGGAAGCCACTGAATTTGTCAAACTGTGATTGTTAATTTAATTGTGCAATCAAAATTAAAGACAACTTTACAAGCTTACAATGACATTTTTAAATTCCCTTTCTTACCAAGAATATTTGACTCAACATTGTCAGCTTTTGACAGCATCTGGTTATAGCTTCCAGGCTGCCATCTACAGGGCCACAATCCAAAATTAATGCAAGTTAACAGAGGGAGTGCAACTATCCAATGTTCTGTTCTTAATTTTACCCTTATTTTCTCCCAATTTGGAATGGCTCATTTGTATGTGTTTGCAGTCATTGCTGCAATCTCTCTGTAAATTGAGTAGAGCAGACACACACTGTCCTCCACGTAATGTCAAGCATTCCACCAGTTAAGCTTCCATACACATTGAGTCAGAGGAGGGCACTTCATGTGTATCTTGTGCTGGCAGACTGTTGGTGTCCAATTGACCAGAGGGCACGGACCTCTATGAGAACACATAGTTGGAGATGTATTTTTTCCACATTGTGAATATTAGCAAGGTAGTAATTATTGTACTATAAACCTACGTGATGTTATTGAAAGTTTCATGGTAACCAAACATTTATTGGCCAGGTGATCCCAAGCACTGAATCCCAAACATTTGGATAACAAAATCGGCAGCACAGATGAAGAAATTATGATTGTGTTTGGTCATTTGAAAAAGTAATCCGTCAGCGACAACGGGTTTATTAATAGTGTGTTGAACAGACAGTGAATGGTGACATACAAATTTACAACAGGTATTAGCGACATCAAATCATTGGTAAATTAACATATGTGTATAACACTGCATATTGATATGGTTATGTAATCATGGAACATGCTTTCACTGTGTGGCAGTGTGAAGTGAGTACACAGAGCATTTGTGTGCTGCAAATGCTGAAGTTGTCTAAGAGTGGTATACACACAGTCATATATTGGCGCACATAATCTAAGTTGAAAAAATCAATTATGATAATGTAACAGAAGGTGATCCTTCTGTAACAAACAGGAAAAATTTACACTCAGCTTACATTTAGTACAAATGTGGTCAAGTGGACAAGTACATGCAACAAAAATGTTTGTCAGAAACACAGAAGCTAGATGTATGCTAATGTCTTCATAAATGTAGAGTATAATTTGCATTATGCTGAGTTTAAAGCCCTTTCATAACATTTAAGGTTGAAAAAAGCAAGTCTAAGTGGAAATGTTTTCTTATTTTTCTTCTTCTTTCATATATTACCAGCCCTGACCTCAATGGAATATGCACACTCATTTTAAAATAATGCATGGATTGCGTAAAGAAATATGTGTCACACACTGTACAGGACAAAAAATAAGTTGTGCTATAATGAATTTATTGCAACAAGACAATACCCATTGTCTGGATAACACTGAAGGAGAAGGCTTGAAAAATATTATATGATACATATTACAGAAGATTGATGCAACATGAGTTATAATAAATCTGAGAGGCAAGAGGAGTTTGAAATTCCAGTATTAAGTGGCAACAAATAGACATGAAAAATAACTTAAATGACCTTAACGTGACTAATGGAGTCATGACTGTCCCAATTGTTGCTATAACTAGCAATGATATCTTTTTCATACACTTATTCAACCTTTACTCTGATACATTTTACATTTAGCCCTCATAAAGAACAACAACAGTTTGTAGTAGGAGATAAATAAATCAATGTATCAAGCCCAACCATTATGAGGCCAAAATGACATTAGTACAAAACAAATTTATAAAAAGAAAAAAATGGAGAGTGGACCATCTTTTTCAGTCGACAACGTGCCGCTATAATGGGATGTGGTCGAGCAAATAATTGCACCTGCTGCCGATGATGTATAGGGTGAAGGAGAAGAATGTGAGATTTACGAAACTAGCCATTTAGATGATGATGTTTGTGCTACATTTGGCCATGTTTGAGGTACATTTGTAGTGTCACAGTCCTCATTCTTGGTCAGCTGACTGGCATAATTAAATCCTCTTGCATGTACTATATAATAGCAGAAGAAGAAATCTAGCTAGCTAGTAAGCTAAGTTGTCTGTGAGAAGTGATGGAAGGTGACTTAATGGGTAGTGGTTTAATAAAACAATGTCAATAAAGAGACTATCGATAGATCATGGGTTAAGTATTCATGAAAATTACAAACTTTATATACTAACTTTATACCTGTTAAGAAGCTAACACAATCATATGTGTTTGTTGGATGTTTTGGAATGAAAACAATATAAACATTAATTATGAAATTAGATAAGGTAAGCTTAATTATTGTTTTATTATTATTCATCCTTTTAAAGCTGCGGGTGTCTGCCAAATTGTAAAATGTTTTGTGATTTCAGTCAAATAATATCTTCAAGGTTGGGACCAAGGACAAGGGCACATCATTAAAATTGATTTTGATGCAAAATAAACAGGCTTTTTTTTTTTTTGTAAAAAAATCCCCTGTGATAACACATTTTTCATAGTCCCTGAATTAGTTTCCTGTTAAATTCTAAGGCATAAAATAAGTACAGGCTATATACAATATATAGTGTACAGACCTTTTAAGAGATTTTCATGTTTATTCAGTTTAAATATAATTGATATGCATATTAGATATGATTAAAATATAATGGTCATATATCAGTAGCACCATGCCAAAGCTTTGGACAAATGACACAGACAGACAGACATCATGCATCTCATTATATAGCAATGGATGGTATTAAACATAAACTTCAGATATTCAAATTTAGTTAAGTTAGTTAACCTTTTTAAGACTGACAGACAGTGTGGTGTTAAGATTCCTAGATTGATGTATAAAATAAGCAGGATTCAATCTTCTGGAACAGAGCTTCTGAGATCCCAGATTGATTAAAGGGTAAAACCATGTTTATTTAGCAACATCTGTCAGACGGAGCTTAACATATTTAATTCGTTTACATATTGCTTTACATTGCTTTACTGTGCAATACAGCTCCTAAGATAATACTTTAAAAAATATATGTTTTCCAAAATTACACATTTACCTGTTTCATACCGGTATTTCATGCACATTTACCTGTTTCATACCGGTGTGCTTTTAATATCATTTTAATAGTTTTGGTGTATTGTAAATGTATACTTTAACATTGTATGATACTGATTTATAATTTCATACTTGCAAAAAAGCCTAAAATAATTGTTCTTTCAAATGTATTAAAATGTAAACAAATAGTGCCTAAACATGGGAGTTATATAAGATTTTTTTCCTTCAGAAAGGGAAAACCTATTCAACAACCTTTCTGAATTTGATCTGTATCCTAATTAGAAATATCTCTGAAGAAAATTATTTATTGCAGTTTGTTGCTCATAATCAGATATCCTGAGGCAAATACTTCACAAATTTGTCTGTACGCAAGCCATTTTTATGGGGTGACCTAATTCAACTGATAGAATGTGCACATTTGATTTATTCAATTATGAAGTGCCTCCAAATTTATAAAGGGCATTTGGAATCATTTTTACCACATTAAATTGGATTTGTTTATTTCAATTTTCATGGCTGCCTTCAAGTTTGTGAAAACCAAACTCTACAGAATTATGCCACATACATATTCATTTGATGTACAAATAAGTCAGACTTTTTTTTCCTGAAATGAATCAACATTTCTTGCTGTAAACATAGATGCATGAATACAGAAGCCATAATTTCAGTCTTTATCATTTCTGGGGCCATGCCCTTCCATTTGTTTTTTACAGGATGAAGTAATATGGGAGTCTTAATTGTTTTCTTCTACCATCTACCTACAACTACTCGTAAGAATTCACTTGCATACAAATAGTGACTGTGTACTGCATGGCATATTTAATTGATCAGTTTTAATTGTCTGATTAAAGACTAATTCTGACCAAACTTCCATGAATCCAGCTTTTGATCATACAAACGGACCGAATCATTTTCTTTGAGACTCTGTGACTGGCAATGAAGTTAGAAGGCCCTAAATATGAAAGCATGGCATTATTCCAACAGAGGTTAAGTAAACAATGAGAAAGTCAGACAACGTAAAATCCTAGTTAGCAATTTTTGGTTCCCAGAACATACCAGGAATGTTAGAGTAAACATTTGTCTGGTTTTCTGGATGTCTGGAGCTCACAAGGAACACTTCAGGATCAGTCTTAGAACATTCAAATTTTGTATGGTTATTTATTTATCTGTCAAATGAGCAATGTTAAACAAATCTGCCACATCAATGCTTAAATTCTGAATATTTTAAAAATGTTATTGACAAAATTCTCACAACCATCATGCTATACCAGCCAGTTTGAATGCAGCATGCTTGTAATGTATTTTTTCTGTGACTTGCTTGGAACAATACATACATTCTAAGACTGACTACCATAATGTTATCTCAGAACAAAATGGGAATCTAACTGGAATGTTCCCCAATGCTCTACAACGTTATGTGTTAGCTGGGATGTGTTTTTGCATGAACAATGGGTCCCTTGCTGAGTTATTTTTGTTGCAGATTTGTTACATGCCACTAAAGTGTAGAATCTGTAAGAGACCTCTAAGAAAACCAACACATGCATTCCCTTTCACACTGACACAGCTAACAGTCCTTGAAGATGACAATGTGTTTTGACGTTGGACATAATCACTCCAACGGATAGTATTTCGATCATGATTTCCACTGTTTTAATAGAGAAACCTCTTGGGACCCTTCGCCCCTGTTTTTATAGTTCTCTTCTTCCTCGAAAAAAGAAAACAATCCCAAGAGCTTGAACAGGAACAGCGATTAAATAATCATTTGTCACAATTGTTCAATTTGCTGTAAAAACAGCACTGACGGTTTGTTTACACTTTGCAGCTGAATACCTTTGATCACTTGCTCCATTTCGAGTAAAGACAACATAGAAGGTACCCGAAAAGTAAACTAAATCAAATGAAACACATGAAATCGAGTTTGAAATTTTATTATGCAGTGCTCATTCTTAATGCAACTAAAGTGTAGACAGAAATAATGGTGTTCACTTAAGAATCCTATTAGAGAGGGCGGAAATTAATGAAGTCTATAAACATTTGTTTCAGTAAGTGACTCGTTAAATGTGTGCAAAGAAAGCCAACAAACATGTGAATATACTTGTATATTCACAAAGGACAATATGCCACATGGAATGCAAAATGTTCTCTCTCTCTCACTCTCTTCTTTGTCTGGTGATACATATCGATGTCTGGTGACATCAGATTTCCTCATGGAGTCATCTTCCCTGTGCCCTAACCATACAGCTGAGAACAATGTCTGCTCACTGTCCAGTCTCTAATCACAGGACTGTCATGTGGCATCATTGTGACCCAGGCAGGGTGGAGTTGTTTCAGCATGATTATTGCACAAATAAAATATTTTTTTGTGAAATGATACACAGGTAACCATAATCGCAGAGTGAATATATTTTTAGGCAGCTCTATATCCTTGGATAGTTTGCTTGTCATTATGTGATATTTAAGAAACCCATTACAAACTTCATCAATATTTTCATTTATTTTATTTATTAATTTTTGGGTGCTGTTGCATACTCCCTGGTGCATTCCCATTATTTAAAACTGCAGTATATTTTTATTAAAATATCGCTAAACGGACATAATGAATCGGTAGCTATCAGAGAGCATCTGTGAGAGTAATTCAGTACTCCAAGTCGTGTTTATGGCCTCCAATTCTGTATTGTAAATTTGCCTGATTCCTTGTTTGTTAACAATTGGTCCCAGGTCCTTGGCATTGGCACCACTAGAGTGTGTGAGGACTATGATCAAGGTACTTGCCTCAGGTCCACGTCTTGAAAGATGTTGTTTTCGTGTATGGCAATGATCATTTGTAATTTGCTAAATAAAATGTAAAAATGTAATTATTAGTTCATTCAGTCATACTAGTTGTATTTATAACAGCCAGGGTGCAATTCAGCCATGACAGATATGCCTATTGAAATCAAACATTTACAATGTCGAACGATTGTTCAAAAAAGATTTTACTAATGTGTGAACGATTGTAACTAGTGAACTTATCTAAATGACCACTTTCGTTCATTTCCAGGGAACCAAATCAGATCATTAAACAGATAAGGCTTTATTGCATATTTGGCCAACTCAACAGTGAAAAATGAACTTAATTAGAATGACTTTCGAGTTTTGAATGAGTTAGACTATCATTTTACCTGGACCTCTGACATAATGTCTATGTCTTTGAATGTCAGCATTCACCAGCATGGGGCATTAAGAAATTCTATGCCTGCTACTGATGGAGTTTGCAAGATAACAGAGGTTGTTTGTCTTCGATTGGACTGTTTTTGCATATTGCATCCGTTGCCACAAGGGTGTATTATAACACACTGCCACTTTAACATTGGTGGATCGGCTGTTTAACAATTTTGCATTTGTCACATCTTTGTCTCCCTGTTCAGTCTCCCTACCAGATATAATATTTTGGAGGAGGAGCACTCTCATTATAATTTCAGTCCGGATGGCATATCGTTCTGTATGCAATTCGCCTGTGCTCATGTGCATAGCATCCAGCATTCATAATGTTGCCACATGGACAGATGGTTTGGGCGAGAGGAAATTTGTCAGATTTAGACTAAGAAAAAACGTAAATAACAGAGGAAAAGCTAGGCAGAAAATGGAGAGGGGAGTTTAAAAGGGTGAAGTCAGGTTAAATAAATGAATACATGAAGAAGTCTGAAAACATGCCACAATGAAGGAAATACTGAACCAAAACATTTTCAAACACGGGACAGAAGAAATCCAGCATCCAACTGGCCGTTAGATTTCGTATCATCTCAAAAGAAACCAAAACTTTGCTTTAGAAAACTTGTCACGTTGCAAAAGGGAAGAGCTTTCACACAGTAATCACCTGGTTATGGTAGCCAGCCACAGCTTTGGTTTGACCAAATCTCTGAATCGTATACCGTTTCACCAACCATGGGCCTTCACCCTCATTAGCTATGGTTTGACATGCATTCAGTTAAGTGGTCGAAATACACATGATTCGCCTGTTTCTAGCATGCATCTCTCTCGTGTCCAATCTTTGTTCCCATGTACTGGTGTGTGGAAGCAGTAGAGAAAGTGAATGAAAACATGTGTCAGCTTGCACGGTGAAACATCACAGTCACAACAGACTTCCTAAGGACTGAGCTACAGAGCTTTACTTGATGCTAAACGTGAATTATAAAAAAGGTCTATTGGCTTATTCTGCTTGTAAAATAAGTCCCATAGCTGTGCATGTGGTCAGGAACTCACTCTAAACTTCTTTCCTCACAGATTAGTTTGTGCCGATGCAACTGCCATTCCATTTTATATGTAAGTGCACTCTACGTTTAAGCGGGTGGGATGTGCACTTGCTTAGCGTGAATGTTATGGATGCACTGAATCGCCGTAATGCACAAACACTGATCTTTATTACATTGAAATATCTGACAATGTTTTGTGCCATGGACACCTTCCTGAATTTACAGAGGACATTACAGTGAAGGAGAGAGTCTACAGTCGCAATTGAGTATTCCAAAGAAGCCTGGAGGAATAAAAAGTTCTTACAAAAATAAAAATAAACAATGATTGTATTGCCGTACACTCTCGGGATAATGGCTAGCGTTCCCAGTGTCACAGAGCATGATGAACAGAAAGCTATCTTTTCCTAGGCTGCTGTGCATTCCAGCAATATGTTGGATACCGGCAGAATTCAGAATAGGTTTTAATGATCGCTTTAAAAGCACTACATGATTTAGCCCAAAATTGTATAGTGGACCTATAGTCCTTACTAACTAAATATTTCTCTTAGATCATCAAACAAGGGTCTCCTCACTGTTCCAACAACCAGGCTGGAAACAAAAGGTGACCTTGCCTTCCCAGTACAAGCTGCTAAGCTGTGGAACATCTTGCCTTATAGTATCACTTGACTCAGACAAACATGGTCACATGGAGTTAGGATTTAATTTTTTTCTTCCGGCAGGAGATAATCAGATATGTAACATAGTATAACACCCTACGGGTTTGATTGTAGGTGTTACGTGGATTAGTGCAAACCAAGAGACAGATCCAATGTCAAATGTACCAAACATTGCTTTAAAGGGAAATCCGCTCAATAACACAAATAATGGAGAAGGCACTCAAACGGTTTGAACATTTAAATAAACATTCAAAGACAGCTCAAAATCTCTACACTTAAAGAAAAGGTTTCTTCCACTCTGGGGAACTAACCCCTTACTCAAAGCCTCTCCAAATCCTGGATGGTCAAAAGACTTCACAGGCTTCCTTTACACACTGCAAAAAAACTGTTTATCTCCCTCCACTCGCTCCCTTCATGAGGGAAATTAATTGGTTGATTATTCTCAGCTGGCAGTTGTTTTGGTCCTGCGAGGTCAGGGTGTGACCAGTAGATGGCACCATATTAATCCCTCCACCTGGCTCTGCCTGCCAGGTTGCCACAATAGCAACAGTTATTTTTTATCATTATTCTGTAAGCAGTGTTAATGTGCAGTGTGAAGCATCTTCAAAGTTGACATAATCTAATGCCAAATAAATGGGAATGAAATTACCTCCAGTGTGTTTTAGAAATAGTACCTTTTGTAACCTGCAACGGTAACACATCCCATGTTGGAACCATTTTGAGCATCCCATGTTGGAACCACAGGATAACCGCTGACATTAAGCTTGCTTTGCCATTAGTGGCACACTTGGGGAGAGCACCAGAATGAATCTCCAGTACTGGGGACTGATATGCCAAAGACTGAAAAGGAAGATTTCTGTAGATTTAAAGACAAGGTGTTATGGGGGTTATAATAGAAATGTCATCCAAACTTTCATCCAAACTTAAAAAGGTCACAACCATCCATGACCCTCATAAATTACTCATGATACCGTAGATGTAGATGTCATAAAATACACATTAAAAGCTACATAGGATGACAACTGCATTCACAGTCAGAGTCACCAGAAGAGAACGGTGATTTAAAGGGGAAGAAATAACGGAGGAAAAAGAGAAATGTGCCTGTTATTGAGCGTGCCCTCGGCTGACGTTGAGTCTGTTTTTTAAATGATCTTTTGAAGCCATCTCCTCCATGTAAGTGCAGATCCAGAAGCTTGTAATGCAGACTGTAACTTCTATCTCATGGGAATGTGTAGCAGTCCAAAGGAATAATAAAAAAATAGAAACTAAGAAAAAACACAAGATTGCTCTTGATCGGTCCTGTCCTCAAAGAACCTTTATAAAAATATTTTTGCATAGACTATAGCTTGAGCACTACATTAGCCATATCATATGGATTCACATTATTACCCACCTGTTCTTCTGTAGCTATGCATCTATACTATGGCATTCATTATTTTCAAAGGTAAAATGAACTCCAGACAAATGGACGTACCAGTTAAAATATGTAAGTGTATGTGTGTGTGTGTGTGTGTGTGTGTGTGTGTGTGTGTGTGTGTGTGTGTGTGTGTGTGTGTGTGTGTGTGTGTATATATATAATGTGAAGAAAAACCTAGGCTAACTGCTTTCTGCATACCTATGGAAGGCTGAGGGAGTTGTTATATGGTTAATGCTGCAACATACCTCTTAATGTGAGCTCAAACACGGCAGTATCACTTTGTAATACCTCCACACTTCTTTGAACAATTGAGCAATTATTCTAGTCCTGCCCATACACCATCTCTTTCTGTTTCCAGATTTTTACTCTTCTTGACAGGAAGCTTGGAGGTCCTAAGCTTGGATCGACCTAAAATGTCTCTCTTTGGCCATACTTTCAATGCACCTTGCATGGAAAAATGCTTGCTCTCCAACCTGTTCAAAATTTACATAATAGTACAAAATAGTACATATTTCCATAGCTTGTCTCCACAAACTAAATCTGTCAATATTTCTGAATTACACAAAAACTCACATCAACACTATAAAATGTTCTCAAAACAAGAAGGCCCAAAGAATTAATAAAATTGCCATTACATATGACCTAAATAGCCTGAATAAATAACCTCCCTTTTCTTTCTCTTCTCCTTATCTCCATACCCCTCCATCTCCCAAGTGGTATTTTTCTTTTGCCCTCACTGGTGTGGTGTGGTCACTGGGAGGAAAGAGGAGGGAAAAAGTTACGATACTTATTACATTTTCTTTTGTTTTCTTTGTTCTTTTTGTTCTTGTTGGTTTCTCCACTGGTGTGACTGACTGATAATACCATAGTATTTCATTTGACTTCCTGTTTTCCTTTTTGTTTCTTATTGTCCTCTTACCTTTTCTCCTCTACTTGTCTTGGGAATTGTGAATATTTCTGAATAAACAAACAAAAAAAGATGTCGTCCGAAGGTGGGGGGGGGTGGGTTGTTAGGGCTGGTAGTGGGCCCCAAAAAAATCTCCACCCTTCTCCATTTCCATCTGCTTTCACACTCGCGTCTGGATAAAGCCGCTCAGTCCTCCCGAGGATGAGGAGGAAGGAAGAGACTCCCTCAGTACTGGGCACGCTCCCAATTCAGAACTTTTTTTTGTTTTCCTTGAATCTATTTAACAGGAGCATCCTCCAGGAGTTTCCTTTCAGAAAACAAGAAAATAAGTTGTTATGACTTTATTATTCAACATTTTTATGCTTCCATTCACATGGGGTGGTTTTAGTGGGGCTTACTATACAGTTTCTATATTGCCATTATTTTAATTATTTACATAATTACATTGTTTATTTCACCTCAGCATTGCTTTTCATTTTCATGAAAGGTACAATGCAATATGAATTTCTCAGAATTTAAATAGTTTTAAGATGATAGTTTTAGATTTCGTTGTAGACATGCTACAGTGTAATAAATGTCACAATTGTCATCATAGGTAGAAATGCAATTCTTTCAACACAATACGTAGAACCTTGCCGTTGACCCCAGAATGAGTTTAGTGTTGAACTTTTCTGGTAACACCTACAACAACCAATGCGGTTTGTCTGTAAATAAATGAGCAGTATGCAGTTGATTAGTTTATGACTAAATGTTAATGCTGTGGCTTGCTTGTTCTGTGTTTTGAATAAACAACAAAGGTAGTGGGGAATTAAGATGATCTGGCATGTAACTCAACATGCACTAAAATTATTGTTTTCTATTGTGGACTATCAATGCAACGTGTGCAAGACGACGCTACCTAGCTAGGAGGACAGTTGAACAAACACGGACAAACGGCTCTGCTTGAGTCAACAGAGCATCTGCCAAACTATTGTGTCTGGGTTTGGCCAACCTATTATAGGCTTGGGTCAAATTGCATTGGAGGCTGGCAGCTGGCATTTATATTAAGGAACATCTTGTTTTCTCTGATTGTTGTCTGAACAGTTTTGTTCTAATTTTACATGAAACACATTTTTGGGTAAATACTCAAATACCATTCAAAGATGATACGGAGAGTTTTGCACATCAGTATAAAGGATTAACTTCAACTGTGCTGTACTTGAAGCCAGAACGATCTTCTGAATTCCCCTTCTGTTGTCTATGCCTGAAATTCAAACAAACTCTTCCAAGATGAATGTAATGCAATTTGAAGGCAGTGAAAGAAGAAATTAGAGCACATTTTCTTTCATTGTGTGAGATCAGCAGAGCAGAGGAAGTAGAATTATTTCAGACTATTGCTTGTTATACAATTGCAGGCCTAATCGCCGGCTTCTTCTGCTGCTCCGCTGAGGTGGCTATGCTGAGGAAAAAAGAAAAATGTAATGCAGACGGGGACAAAAAAGTGCAAATAATTAAAATTGTACATGTGTAACATGATTATATGGACTCCTTGATAACTAGGAAAATGAGATCCAGAACTGTGTAATGGGTACACAGAGAAGCAAAATGAGTTCAGAGACTGTGATGTGTTTTTTTGTTTGTTTGTTGCTGCTTTTTTTTTTGGGGGGTGGGGGGGTTGCTAAAGAACGCAGCATGAAAATGTTTCTGCATTGAACATTTGCATTGCATCCTGTGTTTGGCAACAGAGCACAGGCCTAACCCGCTCATTCTTGGCCATGGAAGAAAAAATTAATAAAAGAAAAAAAAATATATATATATTACATTTTAAAACTCCTCATTGATTTTTTCTCGCTGTGTTCACTTAACATGCTCACTTGAAAAGCTGTAGACAAAGAGGCAATAATAGTATTTCAGCATTTTGTTGGGGCTGCCCAGCCTGCCAGGGTCCTGGCGGGTTGCACTGACTGCATCCTCTCATTCCAGCCAAGCACTCACCCAGCTGATTCAACTTCAGAAATCATTGTCTCAGTAGACTCAATTTAGCTTGCCTCCGCAGCTTTCCAAGCCCAGCCTCGGATTAGTCTATTTAGGCCTGGTGGATCTGTGGAAAATGTTTTCACAAGAACACATGCATGGCTTCTTAAAATATACATAATATATTGAGTTATAAGTCTATGAAAATGGTCATATATTTTTATTTCAAATCAGTTGATTCATATGCCCGTTATTTAGTTACCCTTTGGTAATATAGCAGTGGGTTTTGGGCAAACAGTTCCTTGTAATTAATGTTGAACTTTAAAAAAAAACAGTCCAGCGGGTCCATATTTGTCTGATTCAAGTATGATCAATACCATGTCTTGAGTTTGTCTGAAGATGGTACCAAGTCCGAATGATGGAGGTTTGTTTGAAATTTTGCTGAGTCTGACACCAACTCCTAATGATGGATCTAAATCTGATTGACGTTTGTTTGACTTTGATACAACTTCCGCGTATGTCTGATGCTGTCCGAAAATGGACACCGTAAATGTTACTCAACTCAGAATTATGATAGCAAGACACTGCTAATGATAGGCTAATCCTATTACTTTTATTGTGTGGTTTTACAAGACATGATGGCAAACAAATGTCTGAAACACTGCCAATGTTAGCCAACGTGCTAGGTATTGTAGCCGACTGTTAAAACTTTCTACTCTTTATTCAGAATCTTACTAAAGGTAAAATGGTTCACCTTTTCAAGATGGTATAACACAGTGATTGATGCAGTGTAAATCAGCAACACGCCAAATTGTTATGGAAATCAATGCAGAGAAACAGAAATAGACTTTGAACAGTCCTTTATAATTAATGTACATTATTGTTTTTAACAAAAACAAAAGTAGGCACAAGTGTGCTTTGAGAATCAAACCGACATGGCTAACAGAATGTCATATCAACTGCAGAATCAAACATTGTTTTTAGTCACATTATAAAAATACTACTCACCAAGTACTTTTATAAATCAAATCAAATCAAATAAATTTAATCAAAAGGTTAAATCAGTGTCAGTTTCAAAGTGCCAAACAAGTTTTGAACAACCTCCATTCCCCAATGTGTCTGTATCTCTGAGGTATCACTGTATTGACAACTATGTATTTTGTTCTTACATTGTTCAAAGTAAATTATTCTTCAGTCATATAAAAGAAATTCCACAACCTCAAACATATATTCTGTAATGTAGTTCATTCTAAAAGTGCGGCTGAAAAAAATATGAAGGGTGATCTTCCTTTGTGAACATATTTTACATTTAAAATGTCAATCAAAACAGTGATTAGTGGAGTTAATGTAGAGAGCTTAGGGCAGAATTTCCTAAACTATATTTGCAGAAAGGTTATAACAAATAACAAAGAGTTATTTTTTATTTTTTATTTGACCTATTTATACATGTGGTGCACAATTATTGATAATGAAAATGTTGCTATGTGCTATGTGCTATGTTAATGTTGCTAATAAAATTCTTGGCCGATCTGAACTCCAATCACACATTTTTTACATTGTGCACCCATGTCACACAGATTTAGCATATGCCACAATAAGTCCTATATCCATTTAACCGTGATGTACACAGCAACGCCCATTGCAGAGACTGTACCTCTTTGCAGAGTCCACCCTTTCAAGGCCAAAAGGAAGAGCACAAGGAATGACTGGCAGATCAAAAACATTGATGTATATACATAAAAAAAATGTGAATTGTAGATTTATAAGGGATTAATGTTAATGTATGTGCTGAAGTAAAAAAATGCATTACGCATGATTATGCAGGCTTGCAGGAGATTAGGCCCGTAGTCCGAGCCATGGGGTATATTTAAATACCGCAAATTTCGCAGGTCGGAATCACAGATGGCAGGGGGGCTGTATGGGGTTACTCTGCCATGGCTGAGGGGGGGAGTTGCTTTATGCAAAGTAATCCTTAATTGGCTCCCCAACATTTGGCCCCCTCCAATCTGTTCCTATAGTTATTGACCTGTATATAAGGCTGGGAATACTGTAAATTTAGATGTAAAGCTTGACTTTCAAAACACAGTGTGAACTGTCTGCAATTCCACTGAAATTCTGTGCGGTCAGAAAACAAACAGCTTGCTGATGTGAATAGCGAGGTTGAAGGTGAGTGGCGTGGAGTGAGGTTGTCTAATTCAGACCTCCTTGTGTTTTCAGGTAACAATTAGTGTCAGTTATGCATGGGAGAGGCGAGCGGGGCACAAGGATCAAAGGAAAATCTAAATCAAACAAAAAAAAATCTGAATTAATGATCATGCTGTCCCACACACATTCAAATAGTTTAAAATGTCACCCAATGCTCATCGTATATACGAGTTAACTTCACCATGGAACAATGAAAATGTTTACCTGCTGGGCCTTTTCATGAATGTTGAAGTTTTCACTTCAGCCTATCTTCCTCTTGTTAGTAGAACAAAGGCCTGAATTAAATTAAATATTTGTTCTTAACTTCAACATACTGTATAATCACAAGCATAGATTTTTCTTCATAAAGAGTTTTCTTCAGAACTGAAGAGTTAAAAAATCACCAATATGAACTTGTCAAACTGTGTATGTGAAGAAATAAACTAACAAAAACATTTATGTGTTAAAAAGTTAAGGACAAATTTTCATTGAATCTAGGCCACAGCCTATCATCTTCCTGAACATTCACTACCACCGTCACTGATATGTTGATTCCGTCCCCCTCCACAGCTCCAAACTGTCTGGATGATTTTAATTGATGTAGGTAGGTCGAGGTAAAAGACCTTGCTGTACCGTTCTCCTGCGATGCCCCCGCACATTATCCTTAATTGTTCCTGAAGGCTGCCCCCGTCCTGTCTCGCAGCGGTGGGCACACACGGATGCTCATCCACCACTCCCCAGGCCGACTGCCTGCCAGACATTCTTGCTCACGCCGACATCTGCCCACTAAACCTCTCCACCCACATGGCACTGCAGTCTGCGTGGCATGCCACAGTGAGCCCCTGGGACTGGGTTTGACCCTGATGGTGGGTGGTGCCATTGGAAAGCATACGCAATAAAAAGGCCAGATCAATACATTAGTTGCAGTCCAATACTATATATTAATGGCTGCTCTGTGATTTATTTTCATGATTTATGTCCATGTCAATATATGTATATATATATATATATATATATATATATATATATATGCACTATGGCTGCCTGGCCTACAACATGGCAGCCCCAAAACATACATTACCCAGCAGACCACAGTGACACCTGATAAAGTACTGTGGCATCCATTTCAAGGCCTATTTAAAGGGCTGAATCCCATCATACTGGGAAATCGCTAGTTTTGAGAGTGAGTACCTTGCTTTTGACCAGCCAGGATTTAGAAAGAGAGTGTTGGAATTCTTTGGGAGCTGGATTGCACTGGGAGGAAAAACAACGGACTGTTTTTGTAGCTGGGCAGTATTTGTTTATTAAATTATCATTTTGTTTATATTACTGCCTCCTCTGTGTTCTTTAAGGCTGAGTCGGAGACCTTGGAGGAGTGGTGTGGGGAAATTGCTGGATGAGCACCGCAACTCCCTGAGAAATTGAGAACATGACTGTGGAGCTGGAGAACGAAAAACATATATTGGAAATGAGGTGAGACATGTGAAGGCCCACGGACTGGAATTGGAAGAAGAGGTGAGGAACATAACAAGAACTTGAAGAAGAGCATTTGCAGTGTCTGGACATCCAGAAAAAACAGGACAAGGCCAAAGAGGAATCGCCAGGGCGTTGTTTGATGTGCTCGCTCAGAAGGAGGCGGAGCTAAGAAGAGCAGCAGAGGCCCATGCGTCTGAAGCAGAGCAATTCCGGACCTAAGAGGAGCAGGAGAGTGAAGGAAGACAGGAGCTGGAGGCGAAGCTGGAAGAGGTGAGGACTCAACTAGCAAGCAAGGCAGCTTGAAGAGCTTGAAGAATCCAAGAGGATTTTTCTAATCTGAGGAACCTTTCGATAGAACAAGAAGAAAAGATTCTGGTTTTGCAGGAACTTCAGAAAACCACCTCTGCAGCACTGCTAATAGAACAAGGGAAAATGAAGAGCTACCTGACCTGAGAGAAACTGCATGTCTTGAGTGAGAGACTGGACTAAAAAGAAACCCAGCACCAGGCTACAGAGAAATCCTTTTGTGAGGTTTTGAAAATCCAAATGGAAACTCTGCTGGATCTACAGGATAAATTGGAAAGAGTGAGTGAAGAATTGGAATATGCAAACCATATGCTTGTTGTACAAGATTCTAACACCCAGGTGGAGATCTCGCAGCCAGTGGAGCTGGCAGAAGACATTAACCAGTCATTGGAGTCTGAGTGGGATCGATAGTCCTCAGTTCCACTCAGGCTGTGTGACCTTGGAAGGTAGAGGAGCAGAGGAGCAGCATGTTGAGGATGAATTATGGTGAGACCATAGTGTGGAAGAGGGCCTCTTAACTATGGTTGATGAGGTCTGGTTGAACACCAGACTATCTCCTGACATGGTGAGTCCATGTCTTCCATTGAAATTGAAAAGGCAGAGAAAATGGAAATCAGAAGTTCTCGCCGGAAAAGAAACCAGAAAAAGTTACATTAGTTGATTGTAAAAACGTTTATGGAAATGCAAATGTGAAAAATAAATGTAAGGATAAAGCTAACAGTCTTTTGAAGAAAATGTTTTCCCTGGTTGCTGAACCTGACCACCTGGAAGAAGAGTGGAAGAGGTGGAAAAGGTCTAAGAGAGGACCCCAGATTATGAAGCTGCACAGGGTTTGCTGGTGGAAACATAGAAAGTAGGTGAAGCCCAGAACCCGAGGGGTGCTTATTCTGTCCATGGAGCCCAGATCCATTGTCTGCATGTGGTTGTTTGGTGGCGGATGAGGTAAACAACTTGAGCCATTCTCTGATGTCTTTCAGATGTTTTTGCAGGAGGTGAATGGAGACAATGGAGTCCAGACTTTTGATCCAGACGGGGCACTGTCTGAGTGGACCTGATGATGGTGGCTCTCCTGGTGGTCACTGGATATGGGCCGCTCAGCCCTCCCTAGGTCTGAGCTGAGGAGGAGGGTGTGTGGCATCCCAAGGGGCTGCACAGGAAAATGGCTGTCTGGCCCTTTAATCCTTGGGAGCCACTGGAGGAAAAAGGACTACAGTTCCCAGCAGCCTGTAGTCTTCCACCTGATGACCAGCTGAAACATGTTAATGCCATGAGGAGTGATGGCAGCTGAGAGAAATTTGGATATGTATAAAGGACCGTTTGTTGTCACATTGGGGGAAGGAGTGGTGTATTAGAGTGGTGGTGAGTGAGAAAATTGTTTTGGATTGCTGTTTGGATTGAATTTGGATTGTTTTGAGGACCCTGTTTTGTGTATCGACTTGGATTGTTTGAGGAACTGTATTGGATTTCAAACTTGGATTACTGACTAAGACAAAGGGAAGGATCGTGGACTGTGTCTGTTTGTTTTTCGATGACCCCACCCTTTTATGTGTTTTTATCAAGATTCAGTTAAAATATATATTTTTAATACTGCCTCCTCTGGATTATTCAACTGCCTACGCCCTCTGAAAAGGTTCTTGAGTGTCACCCCACCCCAAGGGACACTACAATATATACAGTGGGGTCCAAAAGTCTGAGTCCACTACTATGATCTGTTTGTTTTTATTGTTCATCGAAAACTAACAAACATTTTTTACTCGTGGTATTTGTTATTCAAGAATGTCATAAAACACTGATACAAATAAATAAAACATGTTTGTTTGAGAAAGGATGGTATGAAATTTAAATATCTATAAATATTTTGTTTGCACACTATTTCCTTTCATTTCTTAAATGTTGTGACACCTTATTTTTACAATTAATACTGGATATTGATGTAATTAACATGGTCCTCTGTGTTCTCGTTGCTACTGCAGGTGCTTTAATCTTGAAAAAGGACACTTCCTTTGCCTAAATTGGCGTTGAGCCACCAGAACACATGTATTGCACCTTGGCATAGATTATACAAATGTCTGGAACTGGAGAGAGGCAACACCATTCTTCCACAATAAATTTAATGATATGTTGTTTTGTTGATGGTGGAAAATGCTGTCTCAGGTGTATCTCTAGAATCTCCCAGTTGGGTTGAGATCTGGTGACTGAGATGGTCATAGCATATAGTTGACTTTTTATAGTTTACTATTGTTCATGCTCTCAGGGTTTCTTCACATTTCAGCAAGTGCAATTTAACACTAATTAAGAACTTTTCAATGATACTTGTAATTGAAATTTAAAACCAATCTCTTGGAAAAAATGACAAATAAAACTACAGATTTAAAGGAGGAAGGCAGTTCATTTTAGGGACATTTTGTCAAAGGGTGTTTATTCACATGAAATCAAGGAAAAAACGAAACCAACAGAAAAAACAAGCTACTGTAGCAGGAACAGGAGTGTGGGATTTCCACTCAACCAAGTTAAATAACAAAACACACACAAAGTTAAAATGGAGCAAACAGGGATTTATTAAGGAACCTCCAATAAATGGAGAGGGGGGAGAAAAAGTAAAAAACTTGGGCAAACAATCCAAATCACAATCAGAGGTTAGTCAGGCAGTCCAGGTCGCAACGATAAATCCAATGATAATAACAATTCTCAATTTCCACTCCAACTCCACACGCGTTTCCCTCATGTTACTTTGCAAACAGGCAGAGTCCCCGATTCCTCTTTCAACCCCGTGCCCACAATAGCTAAGGATTCACAGGTGTGTCCCATTGCCTCAGGAAGTCAATATAAGGCTTGGGGGTGGAGCCAGAATGCTGTCGGGTACTTCCCTTCAATTACTACTCCCTTCACCTCTCCCGGCTGTCTGCCTCACTACGTTTTAAGTGAGTAATATAGAGGTCAGAGTGGTCTATGTGAATACAGTCCCGGAACAAGACATATCAAGGCATGTTCCTCAGTTCTGTCGTCTTAAAGTTCAGGTTAAAAAAAATCCAATTAACATCGGTCCATCCTTTTGCAGAGGTTCAGCTGGTCTGTAGATTCCTGTGAATGAGATTAGAATATGACATTTTGATGATATACTGTATGAATGTTTGTGCAACATAGGTCCTGTTGACTTTACATTCTTTCAATTATTTATTTTTAAATAAACTGACACTATACTTGACTTTAAAAAAAAGGTATGAACATAGTTCATGTGTGGTAAATCAAAAAGTTCTACTACTCCCAGGACAACCATCAACTGAGCAAGAACCCTTATGCACACATTTTGCATTAGCTACAGAAGTTACTAGGTGATAAGCCTATATCAATTGTAGATGGGTATACTATTGTCATAAGATAATGAAAACCACATGCCAGTAAAAATATAGATTTTATAATATCAAAAATACTAATGATAATTGTATTATTCACCCCATGATTTGCGAACCTAAGTACCTTGACTGGACGTGATCATCCTGCCAGAAGTGTACATGCACATCCAGTTGTTTGTTGTTTGTTGTGCGGTTCAGGCTAGCATCAAACATCAGCACAAATGCATCCTTACTGACACTCAGGATGAGCTCTCCCTTTATGTACAACACTAATCTGAAATGTGTGATGTATGCATTCTTTTTCTTCCCACAGGTAAAGGTTTTGGTTTTGGTCTCAGGAATTGGGAAACACCACTTATTCACAAAAAATATTCATAATTCCGTCATTTGACTTACAGTATATGACTGATGTTTTGCCACAGTGTTCAAAGCACCTTCCAGTAGAAAGCCACAGCACCTTCGCTTCCAATGTGGGCGTAGAGCTAAACATTGCCCCGAGATCACTTGAGGATGCCACCATCGAAACACTGGCTTTACTTGGCCCTGGGTGAAGATCCATTTTGAACCCCATTGATTTGAATCACAACGTTTTTGATTTCTCACCCCTCTTGTGGTGGAGTTTGAATCTGCTGGTTTTTTTTCACAAAATCAACAGCCAGTTCAGACCCAGGACTGGCTGTGTAATCAACCTCTTTAATTGATCATTTCTGACAAACTTGGACCAGGGTTGGCCACCCCTCTAGCCATTTATCATGAAATTGACATTTCCACATTTTCTTTTTGTGCAGCCTATCCTATCACACGAGCAGCACAACAAAGTTGGTTCCGACAAAATGTTAGCCCGATGCCGACAATGAACTGGTTTTGAGTTAAGTTCCGATTCGTTTCTGCCAAGCACATTAGTCAAAAGCACAGCGCAATCGCAACATAAAATGTATCTGTGTGTCATATTTTTTAAGACCTCTAAGAATGTAATTTAAGATTATTTTTTAAGACAAAATAATAACTTACTTTTTTTTTAAATAAGACTTTTTAATGCTTTTTAAGGACCTATGGAAAGCCTGGCTCATCAAGCCATTCAGTGACCATTCATGCCCTGTGGATGGGGGCATTGTCATCCTGGAAGAGACCCCTCCCATCAGGATATAAATGTTTCACCATAGGATGAAGGTGATCAATCAGAATGGCTTTGTATTTGTTGGCGTTTACTTTCTCTAGCCTTCTAGATGGGTTGAGTAGTCCTAAACCATGCCAGAAAAATGCACCCACACCATAACAGAGCTGCAAGAAAATTTACTTTTGTTTCCTTTATTTTGTTGGTTACCTGTATTAGAGAGTTAAACACTTCTACAGGAGAGAATATTACAACAACATGGCCAAAAAGCTCAATATTGGTCTCAAGTGACCATAACACTCAGTTCCAATTGGAGATCGGCAATTCCGATTGGAACCGGGTGTTATGGGCAGATAAGATAGTGCCATTTTTTTTGTGATACCTCTTTTGGAAAAAACATATTACTTGATAAAGAAAATAACATTCTCTGAACAATGGTATTAGTATGAAAGCATATAATTTAACAATTCTCTGAGAATAAAATGTATATAACTCATAACCTGTGTGGTGTATTTCATACAGCCTCTTTTGCTCATCTTTGCACCTCAATGGTGTGAATAATTTTGGAATATACTGTATGTTTGGCTCAAAATGTTAGTTTTGGTCAACCAGTGTGCATCAATGGCCCCAAAATCACACACTCGCAAACATACTCAAACACACACTCACACAGACACATGCTCTCCTTTAATTCAGAGATCTCGGTCTGTCATGGTCAGTTGGCTTGCGTGCTAGGCAGAACATAGACTCGCATCCTTACAGAATGACACAGCTTAACAAGAGTCTGGATCTTCTTACATTGGGACTAATCCATTATCCATCGCGCCGATTCTGACAGCGGCCCCACGGGGTGGCAGATCAGGCAGCATCTGCTCACTGACTGGCTGCATTTGCCTTGTGTATCAAAGACAGATTATTTTGTTTACAAGAAAGCCATCATTATTCTATAACTTTGAAAAGAGAGTGAAATTAATGGCACCCCATTCGAGGTCCACACTTTTTTGGAACTTTTTATCTCCAATCCATGCCATTAAATTGATGGTATCGCATGCCAATGGTCAATGTGCACACAGCAGGGGGGTGGGTTTTATTATTCTATTTTTTTGCTTTTTTGTTCAATCCCCCAAGCAGTCCACTGAGCCTGGCAGGCGCTCACACCAGAGCCGCCTGAAGAAGAAGGCGGAAAAATGGAGTGGACTCTGCAATTTAAAGGTCAGGGATACAATGAGTGCTAATGCAGTCTCAATAAAGACGAGACCTGGCCCAGCATAATATTAAGCCTTTTCATCCCGCAGAGGCACCATTCAGAATAGATGTGACGAAAGCCAAGCTGAGTAAATAGAGTGGTCTCCGTTGGCGGGCTCTGACAAACCACAGAGGTGGAGAGGTTTCCTGCTTCTCTTTCCTGGAGCACGTTTCAGGCTGATCTCTGCACAATCTAAGAAGCTTGTCCACAGTTTTTCATTAAGGAGTTTATCAGGTCTTGTTAAAGGTCAAACTGTGCCAAAACATTGAAACAATTGTCCAATCTTTTTAAGAATCACCAAAAACAATGCAATTTGCAACACACAGTGACTGCTGAAACAGAAAGCGCAATTATACTTGATGAGCAGAGTGGAATCAAGTGCGGAATCAGGTGTTGTCCGTCTTCCCGAACATCAGTTAATTACCTCTAACGATAGGAAGCCGTTCTCTGCAAGTATCTGTTTATGGAGGGGCACTGCTACACTGAGCACACATTTTTCTGTAATTTTTTTCCTTTGCACATGGTTCAGGCATAAAAAAGCAGTTTGGCATGCAACTTATTTTAACCAGAATTATATTATGTATGTAAAGTCAATATTTGGTAAATTCAATGTTCAAGGATTAATTTTTGATAAGGAAAACATCCTAACATATTACAGAGATATTCGATTCTGGAGAAGAATCGGGGGGAAAAAATGTATTATCAATTTTAATGAAGGGTGTGAATTTAGCTGTCAGAAATCAGTTTGGCAAACATTTATGTCTTGAGCTGCTCTTAATCACCAAAACAAATGTTGTTTCTTGGACGACTCAGCTAGTGATAAGATTTTTTTACACCCTAATCCTGTAGAATGTGTTATCTGTTCAAGCCAGTCCTTAAGTCAACACCATCATTAAATGCAAACAGTTGTGTTTGCCATCTGGTGCAGGTCATGGGAGAAGCTGTCAACTGACCCACTACCTTCTTGTTCGCAAGTATTAAACCTCAGTAACTACCAAAATCTTAATAATAAATAATGGTTGTTGCAAAGCATATGTACAGTACCCTCCAAAATTATTCACACCCTTAAATATGAGCAAAAAAAAAGGGGAAAATTATATTTTGTCACACTAATACACTTGCTCAGAGAAAAATATTTTGTTTATCAAGTAACATTTTTTCCCCAAAAAAGATTCACAACTATTCACACCTCTAATAATTATTTTAAATAAAGTCCAGCAAAAATAAATATGTACTAACTGCTACTTTTTTAAAGTTCATCTCAATCTGGTACTATTGTGGCCTCCCATGGCTTCCTGTTTCACTGTGGTATAAAAGAGGTAAAACACAAGTAATATCCATTTGTCTTCCATCAATTTCTCTTCACTTTGCCCTGCAAGTGAGAATTTAATAAAAATTCCTACTCCCTGAATCCAGTAGCCTTAACGGTCAAATGCTCTTGTTTAAGGTTCAGTATGTGTTCAGATAATGATACCAAACCAAGTTTGTCTCTCTTCAAAATGCACAACACACCAGGACCAGATCTCCTTAGAATGCAACAATGTGTAGAATCAAACTCTAGAAAATTCTAGACTGACTTCAGCCATCAACAGGACACCCTTTAAGTGTTTGAAGGCGAGGGGGAGGGAACTCTCTGAATCAGTTGACTGCAAATATCAAACCAAATGTATTTGTATAGCGCTTTTCACAAATGCATTGCACTAAACACTTAACAAAAGGGAACCTAGGCCTAGACCCCCTTAAAAGCAAGCCTAACCCCACATTCTAACAGGGGGCGATACCCGGCGAATAAATCTAGCGTGGGCATTCCCCACGCTTGAATGGCTTCCTCAAAAATGCTTCCGACGTGCTTACAAAATTTTTGCATGGTAAACGAATAGTTCATCATAGATTTTGAGAATCTTTATTATAAATATTAGTTGGCTAGCAGTATTGTTTTCTTCAATCATGAACCGCAAACTCAAACTCAGAAGGCTTTTTACAATTGCGGCTATTTACTTGCGCTGGAAACGGCTCGCAATTTGTCTTCGGTACGTTTTTCCAAACGTACCCATGCGATAAAAAATTGCCTTTTAACCAACACAAACATTAAATAAGATGTATGTAGGCCATATAAGTTTAGCTAGCTATAAATATTTATGCTTTTAGGATTAAATAACGTATGGCGGTACTGCAGACCGCTGTTATCAGTTTCTCCTCATTCATGTTGAAGTGTCGGAACTAGGAACCACATTTCGGTGTTGTGTTGGTTCTGCGTGGAAGGTAAAAACAGCAACACATGAATTTGATTGGCTCTTACCGGGCAATATCGCCCGAAAGTTCAGAATTTTCAACTTTTCTGTGTCGCCGCCACGCCCACAAATCGGCCAATCGGCCAATCACCGGAAGTCGCCCGCTCTCATAGACAATCAATGCATTTCCGAATCGCCCCCTGTTAGAATCAGGGGTAAGGCAACAGTGGCAAGGAAAAACTCCCTTGATAGGGAGAAACCTTGGGAAGAACGAGACTAAAAGGAAGGGGGCCATCCTCTTCTGGCCAGCACAGGGTGTGTCCAAAAAAGACCGCATCATGGTCAGTCCTATGTAGTCAGAAAAAAGCAGGGCTATAGCCAGTAGCATTATGTGAGAGCAGGGGAGCACAAGCATAGGAAATATACAGATAGCCCCGACAGGTGTAAGCTATGGCAGCATACCTATTAGGAGAGGGACAGAGAACACACGCAGCCATGAGGGAGTTCCAAACCAAATATCAATCTGGAGTGAGCAGGCAGTCAAGAACAGTTTGTCGAGAACCTCACAGAGAGGGATACTAATCGGGTTGCAGTGCATAAACCCCTTATTATACCTAAAAAATAATGTTTGCGAGTAAAGTGGTGCAAACACAGGCAGCTATTGAGCAGTGGATAAAAGTCATATGGATAGATGAGTAATCCTTAACCTTGTTCTCAACAAGCGGACAAGTGCATTTGTGGCGCAAGTGCTTGCTTTCCACGATGAAGACTTCTTCCATGATGAAGACTACTCTTTTATGGTGTGGGGTGCATTTTCCTGGTATGGCCCCTTAAAGGCCAAGGTAAACACCAAGAAATACAGATCACCTTCATCCTATGGTGAAGCATTTCTATCTTTATGAGAGTGGTCTCTTCTTTTTGTTTGATGAACAGGGTGTTAACCAATAACAGTTAAATTGCCTAACTGCTTTGACAGAACCTGCAGGTTTATCAATGGGTTTTATTAATGATTCTTAGTACTGTCTTTCCCAGTATTAATTTGTCTGAGTTTGCCCATTTTGATTTCTATCTCCTCTCCTGTGTAAATAAATGATGGAATTCTAGACTTAGAGCTCAGTGACCCAGATGTTTGACTTCTTTCATTCAAAAATGAACACTGTTGTATTGTATAAAACAATGTAAATAATCAGAAGAGAAAACATCACCCCCACCCTCCACCCATGCAGTTACTCCCTTTGACGTATGAAAATTTCATGTCTGTGTCATGCAAATATTGATAGAGAAAATATACCTTCACTCCCCCTGGTAATGTGTTATAGCTTGTTTCACAAGAGGACAGGGGCTAATTTAATTGGCAAAAATATCAGCATGCAAGACTCATTACATGTATGTATGTATGTATAAGAAAGTAACCAACAACATGCATTCAACTTGGACAGAATCCAATAAATCATTTCAAAAGTGAGCAAAATGTGTGCTGTGTCTGATGGAGTGGTAATGAGTTGTGAACAGAGATTAAGTGTCTGAAGTCGTTAACATGCATTCATACTGAGATAGAAATTGTGTTTGAATGTTCTTTTTGGGAAACACACAAAAACGTACAGCAAATATTCACTATAAAATGGCTCTATGTGTTTGTGTGTTTAGAACAGACATAAACAGTGCAATGGGATGCAGTCTAGCCACAATGGGATTTGTCCTTAACTGAGTAATGGCTGTTGTTTTTTAGTTTCATATTTATACATTTATAATGGAAATGCTTGCTTCAATGTGCTATTCAACATTCGGGACAAAGCATGTTGCATTAGAGACTCAAACAAAAGTGGGGACCTTGTTTTTGCAAACCTGTACCTGACATGCACTAGTCCCTTAAACTATAATCTGGGAATTATACAACATTTAATCATCCTGAGGCTATACCTAATTGATACCACTATGTTGCTTCTATTTGACAAAATAAACTGGTTGCATTCATATTTATTGTTGAGCAAACCTTGGACCACCAGCAGTGGTGATGTATTCTTTAGCTGAAAAGAAACAACTAATTTGATTTTGCAGGCAGGTTGTAGAGGTAGCGCAGTTCTATCACTGGATATGCAAGATGAAGCCAGTTTAAAGTAAATCACAGGAGTGCAAGCCCTAGTAATAGACTTTATTAGGCTCCATTAAGTACAGTATATCAAGGCCATTTACAATCGGCTTGCATCAGAGTAATTCAACTATTTTTAACCACATAAATTACTACAGGAGCATTTGTCTTTAAGGAAAAATATCTCAGTCAAAGATTTTACATGTCTGTCACAATAATACATGTTATGTTGCATGAGGGTTTGGTCCTAAACACTACACAATTTTGTTTAATTCTCTTATAATAGCAAAGTGCTTAGATTTTATCTGACTCTTAGGCCTCAATCCCGTCACTTTAGCTTTAAAAAATAAAACAAAAAATGCACGTTTTCTGGCATGATAATCTCTGAATTTGCCAAAGTGTTGTTAAAGATAAACGCTAACACTTTGCATACTATAAATTCAGACTAACATTGGTTTATTATTGGGTAATGCTGTGGGCTTCTGAGTACTGAAATACACTGTGTTACTTTTTTGTTGCAATAAAAAAAATAAAGATGCACATGTAATACCACATTATATTTATTTATTTCAAAGATGTGGATACAATTCTTTGTCATTTGATCAACCCCCTCCAAAGATATCATTTGATGTGAAAAATAATAGAAATTGAAGTTGTTCATGCACTTATTCTCTGTGCGATTGTGCCATTGTTACAGGAAATAATCCAAATTATGAAACTAGAGAAAGAAAAATAACATTGGTTCGTTAATGAAAGATGTCGCTTGTTCTCCGGTTCACATGTAAAACAGATTACCTGCAAAAAAAAGAAAGAAGATCATGCATTGTAGATTATGAAGAAAAAAAAAAAGGAATAATACCACCTGATTAGCTTAGGCAGTTCAAAGCCCGTGAAAATGCACTAGGTGATGGATCTACCAAAAATGGAATGAAAGCCAGCTCTGAATATAATGAGGAACTACAACAGCGCCCGTCTTTGTTTCAACAATGGCTCACGGCTCAAGGATTTCTTTTTTATTATTATTTTGCTTTTTAAATGTGTCGTTACAGAAAAGAACAATGGCGTGCTTTCATCTTTCATACTCTTTTCATGTTCTCTTTTTACAAGGTCTACATATACCTTGTAAATAGGTTAGTCGCTCTTATTTTTTTCTTTTCTTCCTTTCAACCGTGGTCGCTTCAAATGCTCTGCCATCCGCGGGGTGTGCAATTTGAGCTTACCCCGCCCCTTTCTAGTTGGCACAATTTGGCCTGCATCTCAAAGCCTGGCACCATATGTTAAGCGCGTCCAAAGAAATAGGACTGACAAAAAGAAAGAGGACTGAATTAAAATGGGGAAAAAATGGGTAAACGAAAAGCTGTTTGTGAATTAGATTGCCCTGACTAAAGTTCATTTGTTTTTGCTCTTCTACAAGTCCTCTTCCGCCACGTTAATACAAATGCGGTTGAGAGACAATGACAAATACAATACAATAAAATGCATTCACCATAAAATTACTTTATCGGAAGGAGGCGTACAGATTCTGGATGATACTCGTTTGAGTTTAAATGTGTCCTTAATGATGTTAAACTGTGATCAGATGCACCTTCGTTCATCTGTTTTGCCCTTTCCCGCAGAGAGTTTTTTTTTTCTCATTTCATGCTTGTTAATTTGAAGTCATACGAGGAAGATCACTGACCGTTATAAAGCCATATGGTTAACTCAGACAGCTTAGAAAATGTCTGCTCTGTTACAAGGGTACAAGTCAGGTCAGGCTTGGAACCAGGGATTACCAGCTCTAGTGACCTTGATGAGCAAGATCACTGTGTTTATCTTTAGCAAATGCTACTCCCTGGGACAAGCTGTTACATATTCTACTATCAACCCTGTGGTCAACAAGTTTGATATTTACACTGGAACTATGGGAAGCTGAAAGCTTTGATGATTGTGATTGGCGGGCCAAAGTCACCATTTTACTGTTCTCCAGGTAGCCAATTATCAGGGAAAATGCAATTCAAATAAAAAAATAAATAACTTTCCAGATATGCTATATTGCAATAAAATTACTTTTATGAGCTGTAGACTGCAGACAACTAGGAGGACATCACACTGTGAGAAAGGATTGTAGCTACTTAATAATGACCTTCAACCTGTTTTCATGAAGGATAAAATATGTTCATTTTCGTGGCTTGAGCACTGCAACGAGAGGCCTTTTAAAACGTAGATTTTCGACTGGACTAATTGTCAGACTGGTTGCTTTTCCATGTAGTATTAATGTACAGTTCTCACTGTTCCCCTGTTTATAATGGAATTTTACAAGAGTCACAAAGTCTTGAAATGTGATGTAATGGTCACCACTTTAAAAATGCATATCATATAGCTATGCGTGCCTTCTTTGCATTTGCGGCTCGCATCCCCAACAGTTTTCAAGCTGTGTGTCTGTGTTCCACAATGCTTTCTCTGTGTGAAAATGGAACTGTTGACTCATATAGAGAACAACAGTCAACCACCAACTTCGTGGTTATGAAAAAAAACTACACTCTGAAACACCCAATTATGTCACCGTTAAGGTTATAGTTATACCAGTACTTATCCTGACATCAGTTTGATGATTCTTTGGATATTTTTTCTAGTAATCAAAAATTAATAGCAGATCTGCAATGAAGAATTGCCATAGGCATATTCAGTAAAGGTTATTTTTAACCAAATATCAACTGTGTGCAGAAAATGATGGCTTCATATTGCACTGATGTGAATCTGGCTCTATGCCTTGGAAATAAAACGACTGAATTCCTGAGCCAATACTGTATGTTTAAGTTATTTCTTATCTATTTTAGTTATCTTTTTAAGTCACACATAGAGTGGGTAATGTGCTGTAGCAATGTGACACAAGCATGTTACAAAATTGAGTAGCAAAGTGTAAAGAAAAATAACATCATTACATGTCCTACTTCTGGAATGAAATGTTGATGTTCTTCATGTGGCCAACATATGGTCTTAAATATGCATAAGGCCCCAATTACATAACTACTGGAGCCTTCATTATACAATGCTTAGAGTTTTCTCAGACATGAATGACTCCTCAGCCATTTTAGGCAAATAAGTGCAGGTGAGTATTAGGGCTGCATGATTAATCGAATTAAAATTGAAATTGTGATTTCAATTGCAATTTGCCATTTTTGCTCCCTTTCGGCTGTTTGACAAAAATGCATGGCTGTGACTTCTGTCACACATATTGTAAGTGTGGGCCTACTGTATAGTCCACATAATGCTCTGTGATTTTTAATGTATTTATTATGTTCATTAGAGATAATTATGTGGAAACATTTTTCTATAATGACATCTATTATGACAGCTGTATTGTTCAACTCCAATGATTGTTTTGAATGGTTCAGTCAGTTAGGTAAACTCCTGTTGGAAAGCCTAATAGGTTTGAATTATTATGATATTGATATCTTCATTCCTATGATATGTCTCAGAAGTAGTAATAACTGAAGGTGTGCTTTTAACCACATCACAAGGAAATGTGAAGTGTTGAGCCAAATGTTTATCACATTGCAAATCAATTCCCAATATCCAGCAAAATCATCGCAATGTGATATTTTTGTCCACATTGTGCAGCCCTAGTGAGTGTGATTCATGTCGCATACATAAACCCAAGATAACTATTTTGCATTTTAACATTTATCTACTATACTCAAATTTCACATTTCTGGTGTCCGTGAACCTGTTGCAATACAAACCGTGCATTCTGGAAAATGTGACTCATCTCTGTGCTTAATTTAGTTATATTCTCAGACACTAACTCAAATTTTTAAATGCACCGATTGTCCGCAAAAACCCCTTCTCACCAATCACCCTGACCTGTCTTCCAATAAGACATTTTTCGGCTTTGCTATTATTCATTTTCTTGTATTACAAATCTATTCTTTATAATCCTGCATTCTTGTGGGGGGATAACTTGCAACAGTATGTGCTGCACTAAAATGCTGGCTATTCATTTGCAGATAAGCCAAGGGCTGAAAGCAGCCTGCTCGGTGACGATTTACTGGCACCCATTATTGTGAAATATGTTCCCTGACACTATTGTATAGGCTGGCAGTAATGCTGTTTTATGCATTCGTAGAACTTTGCATTTCTCCAAACTAGGCTGGGCATGTAAGAAGAGAGGAGGAATAGAGACATTTTAAAACATTATTTACACTAAGCACTGTTTGGCTTATATAAATCAGATGGGAATAATAGGATTACGAGTGTTAAACCCATGTCAAAATTGATTTTTGGTCTGCGCCTAAAGGAATGCAAAGGATCACTGCTTCAAGCCAGACATGCTTAACACTTCATACAGAAAATTAGGATGTGCATTGGTAAAGGGTTGAAGATTGGGGATTTAAATTGAAATCAGTAATCGAATGCAACAATTCAGTTTGTTTGCGGTGCTGTTACATATTATTACTACAAAAAGTCATGTCTGCCTTTTAATTGACATTTTTTGGGGAGAGTATGCTGTTATACAATATATAGGCTTGGCACAATTCAGCTTATACCATTAAACCTTGACAAACACTGTCACTAAACTGTACCTGATAGCAAGCTAACATTGAATCAATGATATAACAGATATTGATCCAGCATCAGTTTGCTCATTGAACTGATATCAAATGTGAGAACTGAAGTGTGTGGATGAGCTGCTTCAAATCCAGACCGTGCCAGTGGCAGTAGCGTCACCCGTGGCGGGAGGAATTGAGTCGGACAGGTTGTCCATGTCTCATCGCGCAGCAGCGATCCCTGCTGGTTAATCGGGCACACACAGTTTTCCTGTATAAACCCACACACAAAGTGTCTTCCTCTGACTTCCTCGGTACAAACTTAACTTGTGAACTGCAGAAAAGAGGCAGTGGCTGACATCACGTGTTTCGGAAGAGACCATGTGCTTGTCTATTCTCTCCCGAATTGATGGCGGGTATTGCAGTGAGCATGGCTAAAGGCCTCTACATGCTCAGGCGCCTGCAACGCGATTGCAACGACATCCTCTGAAACATGTCACAGAGGTTGCGTTGATGTTGCAGAGGATGTTGCAGAGGATGTCGCATACCTAGCACAAAAATCTAACTCACGACCACAGCGCAACTTGTTGCGTAGATGTTGCACAGTATTGATTGGTTGGTTAGCGAATGGAAGCAGAGCTGTCATAGTCATAGTTCTTCGAGCTAGTACATCATTTTTTAGCGTTTTACATTTTAACCATTTAGCAGACGCTCTTATCCAGAGCGATACCAGATGTGCATTAATCCATGGTAAGAACAATCATAGTTTGCACAAGAGATCAGTGCAGTAATACAGCGATAGACATCGTTGTTGGCAGCTGCATACCATACCTGTATATATCTATTTTAACGTAAGCTAAGCAAAACTATCTTGCTAACAGTAGCTAACATTATAGATAGCTAGCATCATTTGTTCGACACGGTATAAAATGAACCAGCTTCAGGAAAGATTGTCTGAAGAAGTTTGAAGGTACAGGAGTTTCCCTGCTTTCATGAAAACTTTACCGACTTGTTCAATACATTGACGCCTAGTAGTGTACAAAAAGTGGGGTGAAATGGATTATAGTCAATGTGTAGTATGAAAATACGTTTTTTATGGTGTCTAGCACAAACTCTACAGTTGATCAGTGTCAGCCAACAATTTAGAGAAGAAGACACATTGAAACACACAGCCCTGACTATTGCCAATAGATCATGTCCTGAGTCTGTGTCTGAAGAACAAATTCTTGTGGGAACCCCCCATGCTCTGATTGGCTTAAGGTTGAAAAACTGTCTCTGAGTGCCAATGACAATTCTACATGTTGAGTCAGGAACATTCAGTTTGAATAGGAGAGAGCCTTTTGTGAAGTGACAGAAGGTACAGAAGAGACGGAGCCAGTTAGCTTGTCTTTGAGAACGCCATTGAACATTTTGATTGGTCAGACAACACTTGCAAACTCATTGATAGTTCACCCTTTCACTGCGGAAACCAGTGATATTGATTATAATTTGTTGTGTAGAATATAGTTTACGTTTAACACGCTGTATTTACTGGTTATATACACAATTATGGGTGATATCATTAAACAAGTATGATTAGCTTACCTTCCACTGAAAAAAAGAGGAAATGAAACCCAAAAAAGTATGTTTTAAGTGAGAAATAATTGTTGGCAAAAAGCTTAAAAAGACGCTGGAGCTACCTGTTTGGATATCAAACCGCTTTTCAGAGATCACAAGCTGGTAGAGGCCTAATTGCCGTACACTGGTGGAAAAGACTCCTTCGACTTTGTCAGAACCACAAAATCACTGGCCATTTTCTGCAGGAGACTCAAAACCTGTAAGATCCGTCAGGAAGACAAGTGAGACGTTATAACAGGGGGGTAATTTACTGAACAACTTCATAGCAAACACCCGTACAGAACAGTATACATGTGCTTTTCTAGCTTACAGCCAACTGGCTAAAACATGTCAGGCACCGCGATATGTGCATGTGTCTTCTTACATGCGCATGTGCATCACATCCAACCCCAATACACTACACCCCTTTCCCCCAGTTCACAAAATCAGCTAAGTGCCGTGGCGGGTGACGCTCTCTCGCCGGACGTCGTAGGGGAGTGGCGGGCTCAGGCGCACACACGGATCCACCAGGACTCCCCCTAGCCACAGCGTTATCGGCAGCGTCTGGCGTTCCTGGCCTTGCCGGCGTGGCCGATTCCAGTGGTGATTCCTCAAGTAACCCTGGCAGGTCACCATGATTTCCAGGCTCTGTGGAAGCTGTGTCCGCACGCAAGCCCAACCGGCCACGCAACTGATCCACATGGCGGCGATGCAATTGCCCATCTGGTGTCTGCACCTTGTACGAAACCGGCCCGGTGACACTCACAATTACGCCTGGGATCCATTTGTGACCGCCGGTATAACTTCTCATGTACACGTCATCATCCTCTTGGAAACTCCTGTTTGGCCCATGATGCCCCTCACAGCTCACCTCCTGCTTACGGTGCATGTCACTCACATAGTCCGGATGGAGGCGATCTAGGGCAGTGGTCAGTCGTCGGTTCATGAGAAGTTCAGCAGGGCTTTTCCCGGTTGCTGAATTGGGGGTGATATGCTGCGATAGCAAAAACCTAGCCAGACGTGTTTGCCAGTCACCGACAGTAATTCGGGATAAGGCCTCTTTGGTTGTCTGGACCATGCGTTCGGCTTGGCCATTCGAACTGGGATGGTACGGCGCTGTGGTTACATGCCTGATGCTGTTACCTCTGGCAAACTCCTGGAACTCCGCAGAGGTGAAAGAGGCACCATTATCGGAGACAATGATATCTGGCAATCCGTGAGTTGCAAAGAGGAGTCTCAATGTGCTTATGACTGCAGAGGACGACATTGAACTCACAATGGACACATCCAGCCACTTCGAGTGTGAGTCCACTACTATGAGGAATGTTTTCCCTTGGAATGGCCCAGCAAAGTCTATGTGTAGACGTGACCATTTCTTGGTTGTCCACTCCCAAGGATGCAGCTGTGCTGTAGGCGGTGCGTGGCGTGACCGCTGACAGATTTCGCAAGCGTTGACTGTTTCCTCTACCTCCCTATCCATACCTGGCCACCATGCATAACTCCTTGCCAGGCCCTTCATGTGCACAATGCCAGGGTGTGCATCGTGCATAGCGAGTACCTCCTTCCTCGCCAGGTTGGGAATAACCACACGGCACCCCCACAACAAACAGTTCTTATGTGCCGACAACTCATGACGGCGGGAAATGAATGGCTTAAAACTGCCGTCGGGCACGTCTGTTGGCCATCCATGCAGGACCCAGCGCAGCACACGGGACAGGACCGGGTCCTTCAATGTAAGGGCAGCAATTCTTGTGGCATGCAACGGGCCTCAGGCACCATTTCCAGCAAAAGCACTTCCAGTGGAGGTGGTGTCTCCATCACTGTAGTGGGCAGTGGTAAGCGACTCAAAGCATCCGCATTCGCCAACTGTTTACCTGGCCTGTAGCTCAACTCATAATCATACGCCCCAAGGAGCACACTCCAATGCAGCATGCGTGGTGACAGGACTGCCGGCATCGGCTTAGAGTGGTGTAGTAGACCTAACAGGGGTTTGTGGTCAGTGAACACCACAAAGTGGCGGCCAGAGATATATTGGTGAAACTTTTTAACTGCAAAAATGACGGCTAACGCCTCCTTATCGATCTGTGCATAATTCCTTTCCGTGGAAGTGAGTGTTCTGGATGCAAAACATATGGGGGCCTCCCTGCCATTTGGCTCCATATGGAAAAGCAGTGCCCCCAGGCCATACGGCGAGGCGTCACACACCAGCGCCAGGGGCTTGCCTCATCATAGTGTGCCAGCACGTCCTCTGACTGTAACAACTGCTTTGCAGCGTCGTATGCCTTTCTGTGTGCATCATTCCACTGCCATGGGGCCGACTGGTCAAGCAGGCGATGCAAAGGTTCCAGGACAGTAGCCTTGTTGGGCAAAAAACAGCTGTAAAAATTGAGCAGCCCGAGAAATGATTGAAGTTCCGTTTTGTTCTTGGGGAAGGGCGCCTTCTGGATAGCTTCCACTTTTTCACGTGTAGGCCGCACACCATCTTTATCCACGCAAAAACCCAAAAATACTACCTGGTCGGCAGCAAAGATGCACTTTTCCTTTTGCAATCGCAATCCCGCTTCCGCAAAGCGTGTCAAAACGGCACACAGCCGCGAGTTGTGCTCTTCAATGGTTTTGCCAGTGACCAGTGTGTCATCGAGATACGGCTGAACTCCCGAAATCCCAGCAAGAAGGGTATCCATGAAACGTTGAAATATAGACACCGCTGTCGACACCCGAACTGTAAGCGGCGGGCCGAAAAAGTCCACGATGAGTATTTATGGTAAGTAGCTCTGCAGCCTTGTCATCCAACACAAGCTGCTGATAAGCTTGTTTGAGATCAAGCTTAGTAAAAACCACTCCGCCTGCTAACTTCGAAAACAATTCTGCTACAGTAGGAATTGGGTAAATGTCAGGTTTCACAACTGTATTGACTGTGCAGCGATAATCGCCACATATCCTTAAGCTACCATCCTTCTTCGCTACTGGCACAATGGGTGTGGCCCACCTTGAATGTCGCACTGGCTCAAAAATACCCTGAGCTACCAGTTTATCAAGTTCCTCATCTAGTTTTGGTCGGAGGGCGAATGGCACTGGCCGCGCTAAAAAATCTTGGTGAGGCTGTAGGATCAATATCAATGGATACTGGGGAGTGCGTGCAGCCCCAAACTCCTGGAAAACTTCTGCATATTTGTTCACGATGGCATCTATGGATTGCCAGTTCACCTGATGCACCCCCACTAATGAGATGCCTAGGGCATTAAACCAGTCTCGTCCCCAGGAGGCTCGTCCCTGACCCTGTACAACAAACAAGGGCAATGTATCCCGTCTGCCTTGATACTGCACCTCCACAAAAATTCTCCCTTTAATCCGGAGCTCCGCTTGACCACTGCCGCAACACGCTACTGACTTTATGTATTACAGGAGGCAGGACAGGCCACAGTGTGTGATAGGTGCTCTCACCTATTAAAGAGCATGCAGCCCCAGAGTCCACTTCCATTACATGTGTTTTGTTATTCAGGATCACAGTGGCTTGATATGGCGTTTTCCTTCAGCGTCCGACTGCTGACCTGTGTGGTAGATGCCATATTCCTCCTGTTCCGTCCGTGTAACCGTGTGCGCTTGCTGTGCTGAATGGGGGCTGTCGAGGGGATTCGGTAGTGGCACCATCCCTGGTCTTCTTTAAACAAACACGAGCTATGTGGCCCTTCTTTTTGCAATAATGGCATATGGCCATGGTAAATTTGCAATTGTGTGGGTTGTGTGTGCCACCACATCGGAAACATGGCCTCTGATCAATTTGAGCCTTTGCTTGCTTTTCTTCCATAGTGGGCTGACTGTGTGCAGTTTGATGTACTTCCGTCATTTGCGGTGGACCAGCTCGCTTCTGGACGGAGCACGCGAGCATTTAACATCGCAGTTTCTGCAGCTAGTGCCCTCTCCTCAGCGTCTTTAAATGTCAATCTGTGTTCCGCCAGCAGGCGGCGCTGGAGCGCTTCATCAAGCACCCCACAGACAATACGATCACGCAGCATAGCCTCCAGTTGGTCGCCAAAAGCACAGTGAACCGACAGTTTACATAGTTCCGCAATGTAACTTGAAATGTTTTGGTTTGCTTTCTGTTTGCAATTATGAAACTGAAAACGCTGAACGATTTCTGAAGGGGTTGGGTTATAATGACGCTTCAAAGCTGTTACAATGTCCGCAAAATCCACTGTAGTGGGCAACCGTGGTGCGAGCACAGAACGCAATGTGGAATATGTTGCCGGCCCACACACACTGAGTAACACCGCGCGCTTTTTTCCATCTTCCCCTATTTCGTTAGCCTCGAAAAAACATTCCAATCGTTCAATGTATTCTTCAATTGAATTGTCAGAGCCTTCATCAAACTCCTCTATCCTCCCCAGCGTGGCCATCGTGCTACTTTATGTACAGTGCACAAGCGTACGTAGAGCTTTGTTAGCTAACTAGCTTGGTAGCCGTAAAGTTCTAGCCGTCTCAAGTCCAAACAGACACAAGAAACACCACAGTTCTCGTAAAACCTGCTCTTTGGGTTGGATCCGCTTCGTCGCCAGTGTAAGATCCGTCAGGAAGACAAGTGAGACGTTATAACAGGGGGTAATTTACTGAACAACTTCATAGCAAACACCCGTACAGAACAGTATACATGTGCTTTTCTAGCTTACAGCCAACTGGCTAAAACATGTCAGGCACCGCGATATGCGCATGTGTCTTCTTACATGCGCATGTGCATCACATCCAACCCCAATACACTACACCCTTTTCCCCAGTTCACAAAATCAGCTAAGTGCCGTGGCGGGTGACGCTCTCGACCGGACGTCGGGGAGTGGCGGGCTCAGGCGCACACGGATCCACCAGGACTCCCCCTAGCCACAGCGTTATCGGCAGCGTCTGGCGTTCCTGGCCTTGCCGGCGTGGCCGATTCCAGTGGTGATTCCTCAAGTAACCCTGGCAGGTCACCATGATTTCAGGCTCTGTGGAAGCTGTGTCCGCACGCAAGCCCAACCGGCCACGCAACTGATCCACATGGCGGCGATGCAATTGCCCATCTGGTGTCTGCACCTTGTACGAAACCGGCCCGGTGACATCACAATTCGCCTGGGATCCATTTGTGACCGCGGTATAACTTCTCATGTACACGTCATCATCCTCTTGGAAACTCCTGTTTGGCCCATGATGCCTCACAGCTCACCTCCTGCTTACGGTGCATGTCACTCACATAGTCCGGATGGAGGCGATCTAGGCAGTGGTCAGTCGTCGGTTCATGAGAAGTTCAGCAGGGCTTTTCGGTTGCTGAATTGGGGGTGATATGCTGCGATAGCAAAACCTAGCCAGACGTGTTTGCCAGTCACCGACAGTAATTCGGGATAAGGCCTCTTTGGTTGTCCTGGACCATGCGTTCGGCTTGGCCGTTCGAACTGGGATGGTGCGGCGCTGTGGTTACATGCCTGATGCTGTTACCTCTGGCAAACTCCTGGAACTCCGCAGAGGTGAAAGAGGCACCATTATCGGAGACAATGATATCTGGCAATCCGTGAGTTGCAAAGAGGAGTCTCAATGTGCTTATGACTGCAGAGGACGACATTGAACTCACAATGGACACATCCAGCCACTTCGAGTGTGAGTCCACTACTATGAGGAATGTTTTCCTTGGAATGGCCCAGCAAAGTCTATGTGTAGACGTGACCATTTCTTGGTTGTCCACTCCCAAGGATGCAGCTGTGCTGTAGGCGGTGCGTGGCGTGACCGCTGACAGATTTCGCATAGCGTTGACTGTTTCCTCTACCTCCCTATCCATACCTGGCCACCATGCATAACTCCTTGCCAGGCCCTTCATGTGCACAATGCCAGGGTGTGCATCGTGCAGCATAGCGAAGTACCTCCTTCCTCGCCAGGTTGGGAATAACCACACGGCACCCCCACAACAAACAGTTCTTATGTGCCGACAACTCATGACGGGCGGAAATGAATGGCTTAAAACTGCCGTCGGGCACGTCTGTTGGCCATCCATGCAGGACCCAGCGCAGCACACGGGACAGGACCGGGTCCTTCAATGTAAGGGCAGCAATTCTTGTGGCATGCAACGGGGCCTCAGGCACCATTTCCAGCAAAAGCACTTCCAGTGGAGGTGGTGTCTCCATCACTGTAGTGGGCAGTGGTAAGCGACTCAAAGCATCCGCATTCGCCAACTGTTTACCTGGCCTGTAGCTCAACTCATAATCATATCCCCAAGGAGCACACTCCAATGCAGCATGCGTGGTGACAGGACTGCCGGCATCGGCTTAGAGTGGTGTAATGTAGACCTAACAGGGGTTTGTGGTCAGTGAACACCACAAAGTGGCGGCCAGAGATATATTGGTGAAACTTTTAACTGCAAAAATGACGGCTAACGCCTCCCTTATCGATCTGTGCATAATTCCTTTCCGTGGAAGTGAGTGTTCTGGATGCAAAACATATGGGGGCCTCCCTGCCATTTGGCTCCATATGGAAAAGCAGTGCCCCCAGGCCATACGGCGAGCGTCACACACCCAGCGCCAGGGGCTTCGTCTCATCATAGTGTGCCAGCACGTCCTCTGACTGTAACAACTGCTTTGCAGCGTCGTATGCCTTTCTGTGTGCATCATTCCACTGCCATGGGGCCGACTGGTCAAGCAGGCGATGCAAAGGTTCAGGACAGTAGCCTTGTTGGGCAAAAACAGCTGTAAAAATTGAGCAGCCCGAGAAATGATTGAAGTTCCGTTTGTTCTTGGGAAGGGCGCCTTCTGGATAGCTTCCACTTTTTCACGTGTAGGCCGCACACCATCTTTATCACGCAAAAAACCCAAAAATACTACCTGGTCGGCAGCAAAGATGCACTTTTCCTTTGCAATCGCAATCCTTCTTCCTAAGCGTGTCAAACGGCACACAGCCGCGAGTTGTGCTCTTCAATGGTTTTGCCAGTGACCAGTGTGTCATCGAGATACGGCTGAACTCCCGAAATCCCAGCAAGAAGGGTATCCATGAAACGTTGAAATATAGACACCGCTGTCGACACACCCCAACTGTAAGCGGCGGGCCGAAAAAGTCCACGATGAGTATTTATGGTAAGTAGCTCTGCAGCCTTGTCATCCAACACAAGCTGCTGATAAGCTTGTTTGAGATCAAGCTTAGTAAAAACCACTCCGCCTGCTAACTTCAAAACAATTCTGCTACAGTAGGAATTGGGTAAATGTCAGGTTTCACAACTGTATTGACTGTGCAGCGATAATCGCCACATATCCTTAAGCTACCATCCTTCTTCGCTACTGGCACAATGGGTGTGGCCCACCTTGAATGTCGCACTGGCTCAAAAATACCCTGAGCTACCAGTTTATCAAGTTCCTCATCTAGTTTTGGTCGGAGGGCGAATGGCACTGGCCGCGCTTTAAAAAATCTTGGTGAGGCTGTAGGATCAATATCAATGGATACTGGGGAGTGCGTGCAGCCCCAAACTCCTGGAAAACTTCTGCATATTTGTTCACGATGGCATCTATGGATTGCCAGTTCACCTGATGCACCCCCACTAATGAGATGCCTAGGGCATTAAACCAGTCTCGTCCCAGGAGGCTCGTCCCCTGACCCTGTACAACAAACAAGGGCAATGTCCCGTCTGCCTTGATACTGCACCTCCACAAAAATTCTCCCTTTAATCCGGAGCTCCGCCAGACCACTGCCGCAACACGCTACTGACTTTATGTATTACAGGAGGCAGGACAGGCCACAGTGTGTGATAGGTGCTCTCACCTATTAAAGAGCATGCAGCCCCAGAGTCCACTTCCATTACATGTGTTTTGTTATTCAGGATCACAGTGGCTTGATATGGCCGTTTTCCTTCAGCGTCCGACTGCTGACCTGTGTGGTAGATGCCATATTCCTCCTGTTCCGTCCGTGTAACCGTGTGCGCTTGCTGTGCTGAATGGGGGGCTGTCGCAGGGGATTCGGTAGTGGCACCATCCCTGGTCTTCTTTAAACAAACACGAGCTATGTGGCCCTTCTTTTTTGCAATAATGGCATATGGCCATGGTAAATTTGCAATTGTGTGGGTTGTGTGTGCCACCACATCGGAAACATGGCCTCTGATCAATTTGAGCCTTTGCTTGCTTTTCTTCCATAGTGGGCTGACTGTGTGCAGTTTGATGTACTTCCGTCATTTGCGGTGGACCAGCTCGGCTCTGGACGGAGCACGCAGCATTTAACATCGCAGTTTCTGCAGCTAGTGCCCTCTCCTCAGCGTCTTTAAATGTCAATCTGTGTTCCGCCAGCAGGCGGCGCTGGAGCGCTTCATCAAGCACCCCACAGACAATACGATCACGCAGCATAGCCTCCAGTTGGTCGCCAAAAGCACAGTGAACCGACAGTTTACATAGTTCCGCAATGTAACTTGAAATGTTTTGGTTTGCTTTCTGTTTGCAATTATGAAACTGAAAACGCTGAACGATTTCTGAAGGGGTTGGGTTATAATGGCGCTTCAAAGCTGTTACAATGTCCATAAAATCCACTGTAGTGGGCAACCGTGGTGCGAGCACAGAACGCAATGTGGAATATGTTGCCGGCCCACACACACTGAGTAACACCGCGCGCTTTTTTTCCATCTTCCCCCTATTTCGTTAGCCTCGAAAAAACATTCCAATCGTTCAATGTATTCTTCAATTGAATTGTCAGAGCCTTCATCAAACTCCTCTATCCTCCCCAGCGTGGCCATCGTGCTACTTTATGTACAGTGCACAAGCGACGTAGGAGCTTTGTTAGCTAACTAGCTTGGTAGCCGTAAAGTTCTAGCCGTCTCAAGTCCAAACAGACACAAGAAACACCACAGTTCTCGTAAAAACCTGCTCTTTGGGTTCGGATCCGCTTCGTCGCCAGTGTAAGATCCGTCAGGAAGACAAGTGAGACGTTATAACAGGGGGGTAATTTACTGAACAACTTCATAGCAAACACCCGTACAGAACAGTATACATGTGCTTTTCTAGCTTACAGCCAACTGGCTAAAACATGTCAGGCACCGCGATATGCGCATGTGTCTTCTTACATGCGCATGTGCATCACATCCAACCCCAATACACTACAAAACCTATCTCTTCAGACTCCACTACCACTGATTCTGTACGTTAATTAATTGTCATCACCACTGTTTACATGTTTAAAACATGTAAAAAAAACAACAACAACCTACTAACCTTTTCTCTCTCTGTGCTACAGGTATGGTATGCAGCTGCCAACAATGATGTCTATTGCTGTATTACTACACTGATCTCTTGCGCTAACCATGATTCATCTTAATGTAAGTCGCTATGGATTAGAGGGTCTGCTAAATGCCTAAAATGTAAAAATGTAAATGTAAAAGTGATGTAAATAAAGTAAATAAACAAACTATTGCAATGATGGAGGAAAAAAGCTCTATGCCAGTCCCTTTGCAGTGGCCTGAACACTGGGCCCAAGAACAGTCCTATGGCTGGGGTGAGTGCATTGTGGCTATTAGTCTTGCCCTTGTTTTGATTAAAATACAAGTAGTAAACTGGCAAAGAGTCCAGACCCTTAACACCTGGACCAACTAATGCCTTTTGGACATTGACATTTTAAAGTAGTAATAATTCCATTTAGTCGATACAATCTCTAAAATAATGATTTGCTTTTGTTTAGACAGATCTTAAGAAACATTTGTATACCGAAAATTCTTACTTCTACAAGCAGAATAATATATTCTTGACAGCATGCCACTATGTGTACTCATTTTTGCAAGGATAAGAAACAAAACACATTTTCTTGTCAATTTTATTTGAAAATATATTTGACTAAAAATATATAACAGAAAGTAAATGCAACTGAACATGTAAAAGCTAATATTTATAACAAAAAAATAAATAAACGTGCAGGAAGCGCAGTGATTTGACCCCGATCAGCAAGAAATCACATTTGTGGGATTTAAATACAAATGTACAACATGAATGGCATTATAAAATGTAGCCTACATAACACATTGTGAATGCATAAATGTCAATTGTAGACTATTAGTCTGTAGTAGGCTATACATATCCCGTGCGCATATTCATGTTTCAGTGCGATGAAACATTCTCCTCTCTCATTCTCAGCATATAAATGTATGAATGTAAAGCGAGAATACATGTACATTTTTTAAATATATATATATATATATATATATATATAAGTCAATGTAACTGTCAATATAAAATAGTTTAAGATTAACGTTGGTTCTGCCCACGTCAATATGTGGCTTTGCACATTTGTTTATTTTTTCATTTAGAAATTGCTGCTCATAGTCAGCACAAACAGAAATCTTTGTAAGGCTTTTGGTACCATTTACAAACTTACATCCGTTTAGAAATTGCAATTCGGTTACCCCCACAATAGATTGGCCCGCCCAGTTTTATTCCCATTGATAATGACTAATTATGCAATCATATTTTATTGTCTTCTCCCCTCCCCTCACCCATTCTCACCCATTAGACTAATGGTTATGTGATACATAACACAATAAGTGGGGCAGGTGAGTTTCAATGTGCCATTATCATCAAGTTAGGGGGAGTGACTGTTCGATTTGCATTAGAGAGGGACCAATGCCCAAAAAATGTCAATTACCAAACGGCTGAAAATGTCATGGAGCTCCTAGTGCTAAGCGAACTCCACCTTCTGGTGTATGGACTCCATTCTGGACAGCAAGGCGGGATGTTTAGTGCAGGCTAGGGTTCATTGTGTGGACGACGCATGGGTAACCGAGCTGCCATTATTTTCCATCTGCTATATTTGGTCCAGGTGTCCTGAAACTGCAAGCTAAGGAGGATTGTGTCTTTGATCCACTTGCCTATGGCTTTCACCTGGGTTGGCACATTGTCACAGTTGGCATTCCATTCAGCTTCACTTTCAGAGTCTTTTATGAGCCAAACTGACACCCAGTAAGGTCAGGGAGTCTTGCATGGCAGATTGCAGACCCCAGTCTGGAGCCAATAGGTGCAGAAACTGGGCCAAAATGACCAGTTACCCATTATAGAAAGCTTAACTGTTCTACTCCCTCATCTCACTGCTGTCCTGATGCTGCACTGCACAATAAGCCTCCTAAGCCTGCAATACATTTTGCAAACAATTGTTTGCAAACAAATCTGATTATGAAAAATGTCATTAACAATGAAAAAATCGATGTGCTCCACACCTCACACAAGCTACCGAGTTCAGTTTGCTAATCATTTGCTAACTACAAGGAAGCTAGCAGCTAGTTTTCTAACTATTTTCAAGAAATAAATTTCAAAATTATCAAAATGTTGCCAAATTAAAATACAGAATTAGAATGATAAACAAGTTTAATTACCAAATATTTCAAAATGCCACACACCTAGTACTCTCTCAATCCAAAAGTTGCATTGCAGATCCTTGGTAAATCCAATTAACTTAGCAAAAACCATCACGTAATTTCATTAAAATATATTACTCAAATTCATTGTGTATGTGCCAGTGGAAGCAGTCGAGTCATTTGCGTTTATCAAAAAGGTTTTTAAAAAAGGCAGATAGATTGTATGGTTTTGTAATAAGGTTTTCAATCAAAGTGACATACAATGGAATTGAAATGCCACTCTGAGTTTTTGAAATAAAACAGTTATTAATTGAAAATGTCTGTTTAAGGTTCTTTTTAAAAATATATATTTTTCAAAAAAAATAATTGGCGAAGCCAAGCTTCTCTAGTTGTCTGAAATCACCACTGTTCTAAAATCACTAACCTGTTTTCAGATCACAATTATCAATGGAAAATCGCAAGCAACCTCCAAATACTACAGAAGCTTGCAGTAGAGCTGTGATATCAAAAGATCGCTACAAATTAAAAGAAAATTAATTTCCTGAAATATTTTTATCGATATTTCCAGTCTCTAGTTTCACTAATGAAAGTATATACAGGGGATTGACAAAATAATGGAAGTACCAATGTGTGCAAACAATAAGGTGCACCTTGTCACCTAAAATGGCTTTGTATTCCGTGGTTGTAAGTCTACTATGCAGAACCCAAGGGCTCCCACTAGATGGCTGCCCATACCATAACAGATCCACCATCAAGGTTAATAGTTGGGAATAGGCACTGTGGGCTGAATACTTCCTTTGGCTTTCTCAAAGCATAAACCCATTCATCTTTAGGAAAAAGAGTACATGACGACTCATCAGACCATATTCGTTTCTTACACTGCTTAGAGGTCCAGGTTTTGTGCTCATTACACCAAGTTATGAATCGTTATGCATCCCGCGTGGTCCAGTGCTTACAACGTTCGACGCTGGCCACGGCGACCAGGGTTCGATTCCCTGTCGCGCCAGAGTCAGCTCTGGCTGGGAGTGCCACCGGGGGCAGATATTGGCTGTCCGCCCCAGGGAGGGGGGAGGGAAGCCGACAAGATGTTTACTGTGCACAGGAGTGGCTCTGGGGTGCCGGAGTTACGGTCGACGACTTGACGAGTGCCGTCTCGGAAGAGACAATGCTTCACCTTCAACACCGCCGGTCACAGGGCTACGGCAGCAAACTCATAGTACGAGGGGGGGATTTACATGAAAAATAGCGGGTACAATTGGCTACCAAATTGGGAGAAAAATGGGAGAAAAAGCCTGAAACAAAATGTCCTTTTTCAATCGTTATGCATTTGCCTTGGTTACAAGTGGTTTCCGAATGGCTCCTTTTTAACTGCAATTCAATTACTTCAAAATACGAGTCCTCGTTCATTTTGATGACAAATCTGTGAGGGAAGTGCTCATGGCATATACAGATGTTGATGGTTATTAAAAAGCTAATTTACACTGCCTGTCAGAGACGTGGTTTAAAAACCCATCTCTACAAGACCGGCTCTGATTGTTAGCCCCGATTGGGGTGGCATTTGGCTGTCCACTCCAGCGGAAGGGGGGAGGGTGAGCTGCTCGAGTTTGCCGTGAAACACGCAAGGGTATCTCCAGAACGTGGGAGGGCGAATTCCGTCTCGAAGGAGGCAGTGTTAGCTGCCCATGGATAATTAGCTTGCCTCGTAGAGACGAGTGGTAGACTCGTGTGGGGAGGGTAAATCGAAATAAATAGAGGATGTAACTGGCTACTAAATGGGGAAAAAAACTGGAAAAAATCTGAAACAAATGTAAATAAATCTTTAAAAGCTAATTTGCTGCATCTCACAGCTTTTTGCCCATTCTGAACAACTAGGTATATGATTGAGATGACTAAGTGACCTTAGGAACTTTAAGCAGCAGGGACATAACTTAGTTGGTGGCATGCTTCCACTGTTGCACTCGAGTAGAGTGATGTGTTGCACTGGAGTGGAAATGCATTAACTGCATGGCTGTTGTTTGTTACGTTTGCTTGCATGCAAAATAGCTTGAGGGGCTTATAGTGGATGAGGGCCTGCAAGGTTTACAAACACTAAGGGTGGAGATAAAAGACTTTACGCAGCAGATTGTGACGAGATCTCAATGTTAAGCATGTTAAGCAGTCTGTTTTGATGCTAAAATGGTTGGTTGCGTTGACCTTGCTTGAGATATAAATCAAAACAGAACACCATGGTATTGCCAAAGCAAATGAAAGCTTTCACCCAACTTGACCGCTTTGCACATACTTTAAGAAAGCTGTCCCTGACTTTTCCCCTTGTACAAATCTGAAAGGAAACAGTCCTCAGGCTTTGCCATGAGCTTACTTCCGTTTATTTTGTATGATAATTAAAATGAAAGCTTGCTCTCACTGGACTTAATGTATTTGCACTCTTTCGCTGTCCCTGTGCAGTCACTGTTTAGTTTTTTTAGTTTTTTATTAGACACCGCTGCTCTTCTCTGACACATAATATTATCGCAGAAATAAATTAATAAGAAATAAATGGTGGCATCGCTTTTTCCAATGAAGAACTTTGCCTCAAGGCAATACAAAGTCAAAGCAATTGTAACACCATGCCCTCAGTACTTAGCCTTCAGCTCTGTTATTACCCTCCCTGCCCATAACCCTCCCCCCTCTGCAGTGCAGATTTTTATTCCCTAAAATAACGATGCAGAATATGTTGTGTAGAGCACCATGACATATATAACGGGAAAGAAAGGAGACCAACATTAGTGATGTGATCAGTGGCGCTTTTTTGATAGAATGTATATTTATGTTTTATTACAGACCTAAACAATCTGGGATGCAGGTTCTCCAAGAGCTTTGCCATAAAGAGATACCTTCTACTTTCAATTGAACGGTAATCTGAAGGTAATGTACGCTGGTGGCCCTTATTCATTTTGAATATGTATTTTGACTTGCACTTTCTCGAGGATTGTAAGTGGAGCATAAACGGATGGTAGGGCAAGGATGTTTTTCCTTCTTCCATCTCTACGCTTCAGCAGTGAATGTAGAAGGATTTCAGGTACTTGATGGCAATGTCATTGACCTGTGGCATCAATTTACCTGGCACAGCCTCACAGGGGAATTTTCCAGAACAATCAATCCTATTGATTTCTAGTATACGTACATGGAGCTATGAAAAAATTAATGGAACCAAAGGGTTTTTTAACATAAGAGTAAAACTTGCGAAACATCAAGTGCCCAAGGTTAAGGACAAAGATTACTGTGATATGTTGTTTTTCTCTAGAAATCTGTATGTAGCTGTGACAGGAAAATTTGGAAAGAATTCACAAATGGACTAAATTTTGCCACAATAAAGCTAAATCTTTATTATAATATTATTTATATTTCATTTTTAACATTCATTTCCCGGTCTGCCCAGCAACGACTGTGACTGAACAAAGGACATTTTCAAATTTGTGATCCCTTGTGCTTTTGAGCACAGGTGCTAGTCCCACACCCCTGTGGGTCTGTGATTCAAACGGGCCCGGTTTCTGGCAGGGCTTGAATCCTCCGTTTGTCACAGCATGGCACCTCCATGCTCCGCTCCGCAGGGTAACATCAATGGCTACGATGCAGACAGAAAATGTTTTTAAAAATTGCACAATGATGTAATTTAATGCAACAGATTTTTTTTTTAAACAATCAGTGCACATTTTGTGGTCTTGTTTGGTCAGATGTGCACTGCTTTTTGGATCAACTGCTCTAGAGACACACCGATGAGGCACGCTTTTGGTCCTAACGCACTGTTTATCAGGAGAGTTTGCTTGTGCAACTTTGTCTTTGTGTTGGGTGATATTTTTAAGGGGAGCTGGATGATGCAAGTCCTTTTTCCCCCCTTCTGCATAATTGCATACAGATTAAGGAAGTAGACCCCTTTGTTGTTTTTCATGTACATGCTTTAGCAAGTCTGTTCCCAGAGCATACATATTGAAGTATTTCAAGCAATGCCTTTTGTTTTGTGGTACAGTATAAAGAGACTGTCAGTTTGCAGTAAAAAGACAAGGCTGAAATAGTCAACAACCCGGCATTCAATATATACACAATAAATGTTTGTTACAAAAGATGATTAATATAATTATGAAGCAGGAAAAAACACATCCTTTGAATAGTTAAATGGCAACACCAGGTCTAGTGAGTGATTGTGCCTCTTCCACAATCTAGTGATAGAAAATGTATCACTGATATTGTCCTAAACTTTTGCATAACATTTTTCTTTTGATGTTTTTTGAAGTTAATTTGAAAAATGAAAAAACGATTAAAATTTAAGAAAGTATTCATACAAGGCCATCATTTCTTAAACGACTGAATGGAAGTTTGATGAATTTGAGTTCATCCGAATCCATTCACACACAGATTATTTTTGGTTCTGATCAGTTCAGAGTCTATGAGAAAGCGAGTAGAGACACATGGTTAGTCGAAGACCATGTCTATGTACTGCATGGGTGAATGTCAGATTATCCGACTGTATTTTTGTAAATATATCTCATTGTATATTGATTGTAACACAATTTATCATTCAAATAACTGTTTATAAAATTGATCCCTTTACAAAATATATCACCCCCCTGTTGGGCACTTCATTTTAACAAGCTGTTGAAGTATCTTACATCTTTTCTTCTGTATGTAATTTTCTATGCATGGGGGAATATAACAGAAGAGTATAACTGCTTCCAAAGCATTTTGCTGCCAAGAGCAGAAATAGAAAACTGTGCCTCTGTGGAGCTAGGCCTCTGTCACTATTCTTTCCCAGCAGCATGGTAGGTTAGGACCAGTGCAATGAGCCACCAAATTTCTGTAAGAATCAAATTATTTTTTTTAAATCGTTTAATTTTTTTTACAAAAAACCCAGCTCATATGGTGTAGTTGCCCTCATCCAGACCGAGGTCAATCTAACCACAATGTGCTTCGCCCTTGACTGTAATGCAATTGAGTGAATGTTTAGCCACTGCTGGTCTCACTACATTGTGTATAGAAGTGAAGGCCCACTTACCTCAAGCCGACTGTGTATGGAGTACACAATTGTGCAAGAATATAAAAGTTGTTTTCAAAACCTTTTCGATTCCACCCCCTTGTCATCCCATTATTCAGGATCCTTGGGAACATATTTGATGACATGACATCCAGCTTCCCCGGAAGACTGTTTAAAACCAACGTACCTGTTTACTGTTGTAAACCAAAGTCACCATGGTCTTCACTTGAATCTGATGCTGCACGACACTGAAAGCTGAATAATTTATTTCTGCAGTGTTTTCTCACCTCCTCTTCTGTTGTATGTGTCATGTTGCAAAGTGGTGGCATTTTTACACAAAACAGCACAGCCACAGAACCACTTGCGCCAAATGCATGTTCGATACAACACAATTTGACTTACACATCAGCTGCTACCATATGCGCCAGAAGGAGATGGAGAGAACAGGAAAGTATTTACTCAATATCGGGTGATGTATATATCTCCCAATGCCCTAAATCATTTGTATAATTATGATTACATTATATTGACTAATACAATTGCAGATTGCTTTTTTGGGGAGAGTGGGCTCAGTCAATCAAACAAAGTACACTATATGGCCAAAAGTCAGTGGACACCAGGGCTGGACTGGCTATATAGTCTACCGGGCCGATTCCCGGTGGGCCGGTCTAGTTTTGGGCCGGTAGGGCCGGTATAATTATTATTTTTAATTTAAAAAATATATAAATATTATTATTATTTTATTTTTTGTCATCTAACGGCCAACAAAAAATGAACAGCGGCCCATTGGTTCATTTTCTATACTGACACTGGGCCGGCCCAATCACATGCTTTTTTTTTGTCAAACTTTTTCTTTAACAATTACTTAACAGTATGAGTATGGGTATTGTTTGCTCAGCAGCCACGTCTCATCACCTTGGAATAAGTCAACAGTGAGTGAGTACACTGGTCCACACTTGCATTGGTATACTTGATCTGTCCATGACACTGATGATTTGATGAATGGTAGATATGCATCATATGCATATTGAACAGACTGCAAGGATGTCGTAGTGATGGGCGGTGTCCGACCGATTGTGATGGGCCGGTCTGAGCCAAATGGCAGGGCCTATTTTTTGTCCCAGTCCAGCCCTGGTGGACACCCCTACTAATTATTGAGTTCAGGTGTTTCAGCCACACCCATTGCCAACAAGTGCATAAAATCCAGCACATAGCCATGCAATCTCCAAGTCAGTTCATGAAATTTCTGCCCTACTAGATGTGCCCCAGTCAACTGTAAGTGCTATTATTGTGAAGTGGAAGCGCCTAGGGGCAACAACAGCTCGGCCACAAAGTGGTAGACCACGCAAACTCACAGAGCGGGGGCGACAAGTGCTGAAGCGCATAGCGTGTAAAAATCGCCTATCATCTGCTGCGTCACTCACTACAGAGTACCAAACTGCCTCTGGAAGCACCATCAGCACAAAAACTGTGCGGCTGGAGTGGTGTAAAGCACGCTGCAACTGGACTCTGGAGCAGGGGAAACGTGTTCTTTGGAGTGATGAATCACACTTCATTATCTGGCAGTCTGATGGACGAATCTGGGTTTGGCGGATGCCAGGAGAACGCTACCTTCCGGAATGCATAGTGCCAACTAGGAGTGGGCGCTATACCGGTATGAAAGTGACTACCGGGATTATGCTGCGCCACGATATGGATTTTGCTATACCGTGGATACCGTTATATATTCATAAATTTTAATTTGGCATTCATATTGTTTTGTTCAAAATTTCAATTGAGTGATAGTAGTTAGTAGCTACATCTATTTTTTTTAAATCTAACCTCCAGGTTCCTACGAAATAAAGAAGCATGTTAATATGTTGACCTATTTTTTTGAGCAGACGTTTTATGCATTTGTTGCGCGCATTTGTTGCACGCAGACTACGTACTAATATTTATAGCCTATTACAACAAAAATGAAGAATCGAAAATGAGCAAGCGTGATGTTGCAGGCAGCTGCAGTTAAAAGCAACTGGCAGACTACGACCAACAAACAATAATATTTATAGCCTATTACAAAACCATGTGCAAAAGTGAAGAATCGAAAATGAGCGAACACACAGAAAGTGTTGCTCAAATGTGATTCAGATTTATTTTCTCATATATCGTGATATCATATCGATATCGTCTGGACAGTGGAAAATATCGTGATATGAATTTTAGCTCATATCGTCCACCCCTAGTGCCTACTGTAAAGTTTGGTGGAGGAGGGATAATGGTCTAGGACTGTTTCTCAGGGTTTGGGATAGGCCCCTTAGTTCCAGTGAAGGGTATTCTTAATGTTACAGGATATGAAGACATCTTAGCCAATTGGGTGCTTTCAACTTTGTGGCAACAGTTTGGGGAAGGCCCTTTGCTGTTCCAGTATGATGTGCCCCTGTGCACAAAGTGAGGCCTATAAAGACATGGTTAGACGAGTTTGGTGTGGAGGAACTCGATTGGTCTGCACAGAGCCCTGACCTCAACCCCATTTAACACCTTTGGGAGGAATTAAAATGCAGATTGCGAGCCAGGCCTTCTCGTCCAACATCAGTGCCTGACCTCACAGATGCTCTTTTGGCTGAATGGGCACAAATTCTCACAAACACACTCCAAAATCTTGTGGAATGCCTTCCCAGAAGAGTGGCAGCTGTCATAGCCGCAAAGGGGGTCCAACTCCATATTAATGCCCATGGTTTTAGAATGGGATGTCCAACAAGCTCATATAGGTGTGATGGTCAGGTGTCCACTGACTTTTGGCCATATAGTGTATACAGTATGTTATTTCAAGTGACTTTTTATGTAACCTAAATATCGTAACTGAGTTGGCCAACTGTCAAGAAAAAGAGCATTACCAGCAGATGGCGCACAGAGAGGAGTGTAGCTTTTCTCACACAATTAGTTTTAGCTGGCCGCCCAGCACAACAAGAGATACGATTAACCCGCTGAGTAAAAGACCTCAGTCAAAGGGACTTGTTATACTCGTATTGCTTCTGGAGTGGACACTCACATGCTAAATCACATGTAGTACAGGCTAAAATGTATTACTTTTTGTGGAATATTAAGGTTAATATATGTATGTATAATTATCAACCTGGTCATGTTTGAAAAGAAAAAGGATAAACCCTGTTTCGATGAATGTATTAATAAGGAAGTTTATAGAATTTACTTTAAATTATTATATCATATTAGCTAGCGGAACTGCTAGCTGCTGTGTTTTCGAGTAAAACTACGAGTATGTTCAATTTGTTCAAGAGGACTGTCACTGCTAATGCATCGGATGCCATCGCCACTGTCTTTGCACCGTGACTGCCAGTGAGGACAGCGCGGTAGATATCAATGTTCCTCATCAAGAACGTACTTTTCTTTTCCCCCGGTGTTGGTAACGTACTAATCATCAATCATCATTGTTGTCACCGTTTCGAACGTTTTTAGTTGTGCACAACTTTTATTTCGCGGAGATACGCTTTTTTCCACGCATAGGAACTGGGTTAAAACACTCGCGTGGGTGAACTGTATTGTGAACTGAGCTGCTACGCCATTCTCGCGCGTGGACTGATTTGCATCCACACGCGCCAGTGAATTGTTTGGATACGCTGGCGCTGCCACTCCTTTTTCCCCATCGGAACTCATTGGGTCGCTCCCACATCTCATCAAGCGCGCCACCGTCATTGATACATATCTGTTTCGGGTTAGATAATATTAAGGAGCTCCACCATATTTTATCTTACTGAGTGCACTCATGTTAAAGAGTAAATACTTGTTGCTAGTTCAAACAAAAACATTTAAAAGGTTAATGAAGATTTAAGCTTTATGCGGTTTCATATAGAAATATATTGAGTTTGATTTAAGACCATTATAAGACATTTGAAGTGTCTTGGGTAATGTATTGAGTTTGATTTAAGATCTTTATAAGATATTGGGAGTGTATTGAGTTTGATTTTAGATCATTATAAGACATTTGAAGTGTCTTGGGAATATATTGTGTTTGATTTAAAAGTGCAATAAGACATTTTTAAGAGTCTTGTATTTGTGAAACATTTCCCAAATATAGCAAGATTAAGAGAATTGATTGGATAAAAAAATAAAATTCATTACCTTACATATTGTATGTCACACAATATAGGTTATTTCTTCCTAATATAACTCTGGGTGTTTGTGTTTCCTATGAGTCGGTGCACTGAACTAAAATATACACATTGTTGGGTTTTTACACTGACAAGATATATTCATTTTACACTATTATATCCAATTAGACACACAGTCCAGTGCCTAGTCATTCCAGGTGGAGGCACCGCGCTAAGCAACACCCTGCCTTCTCGGATTAGTAGGAACCTCAAAAAGGGGTTACACACATATCTGAACTCTGCTACCCATGGTGCTCCACACAGTTGATATTTATGCAAATTAACAATTCAAATGACCTAGCCATGGTGATAAAGTATCTAACCTATCTCTTATTACAATGATTTAACATTAGCTTGAAGCACGTGGTAATGCATGTTTGTCTACTAGTGAGAAGTTGGACAAGGACTAGATACAGTATATTTAAATCCAACAATTAGTATTTTTATTATTTACAATTGATAATAGTTGTTATAATTGCTATAATAGTTTTTTTGTCATTCTATTCCTCGTGGTTGAGCATAGATATTAAGTAGGTCATGTATGTAGACAAGTTTATACACATTTATTTAATTTGTTAGTTAAATAATATTATTTGCACAATTTATGTGATTTCATAGGTTGGTTCACCAACTTGAGTACACTTGAGTGAATGTGCAGAATAGCTAAATCTGAATGGAAACAGCAGTGGAACTGTAGGAAACACCATTTACAGTAATGGAACATGGTTGTGTTTTTAAAATATTTCCAAAAACCACTTGTCAAAGTACAGTATGCACAGAAAAATTGTCTCCTAGGAACATAAAGACTCCTGTCCATGCGCAACTTGTCTGCAATCTCTTTGCTCTATTCAGGTGCTATCACATATGTGGCAGTGATATCCGCGTGAAAACAAGGTAACACTCCTATGAAGTGCATTGGAGATTTGTGTTCCTAACAATTGATCTTGAACGCACTCCAGCTTGTGTGCTTGTCAGGAGAGACCATGATGCCGTTTTCTTTTAGGTAAAAATATTTCCCCCTCCGCCCTCCCCTCTCAAAGACATACCCATACCTCCACCTAAAAGAAAGAGAGGGTGGGAAGCATAAAGGACATTTTTCACATTACAAGATGTGTTGCCCGGCTGCAGTAGTATTTCTGTTACATTTTATGTCAGGCCTACTTTGTTTTAAAATCACTGTTCCATGCCGGGTCGGTTTCTTTAGTTCCCTTTGTTTCTGCCCTAATTGTCGGAGCTATTTTGCTATTATAGGCATTAAAGTCTATATTAAAGTCATGCATTTTCTCAAATATTGTCGTATCACTGTTGATTTTTGTTAGTTGCTCTGTATACAGCTGGCCTTTTGTGCTTTGGTATTTTTATATATCAGTAAACAGATTGACTCGCCAACTGTAAATGTTTAAATACAGTATATGATTATGCACATTTTAAATGTGATGAATTTAGTGCCATTAAGAAGTCTTGGAACATAATGTTGAGAACGGTTTACCCAAGCCGGTGATAGAGAGAACGTCATGCTTTTTCAACTGTGGGATGGAGGGCAGCCTTATTGTACAACACGCAATGACCCGTGCATCAAATATATCTTTTTTTGTCAGCCCGTTTCTTGTGACGAACGAGGGAAATGTCGGCACGATACGATTTCTGTTGACACATCCGTACGTGTCAGCGAGGGAGCCCATCTCCGTTGTCAAGCCAAACGTCTGTCACCGGAATCTCTGTGGGCCTTGAGTCAGTGGGGGTCCAGGGGTCCCATCTCCTTATTCCTTGGCTGACAGCTCAGGTGGACCAGGCCATCATTTCATCAAACACCACCACCCCACTCCCCCCTCCCCCCGCCACACCTGGGACCACCTGCTGCTCTTTGGGGAAGAGGTGTTAAAGTGTTCCGGCAAAGCCAAGCTCATGTTTCACTTAACATTTTCTCACCTGGCGTTATTTAAAGGAAGAGACTTGTTCAGATAAGGTTGTCTCAGAGGATGCTGTTCTTTGATATGCGCTCTCCTGTAGGCCTGAGGGGCACCAGTCACCAACTGTCAGAATTGACACGTTGATCGCATACTCTTAGGTCCTTGTTCCTTCTTTCCCTTTTTTTTTGGGGGGGGGGGGGTAGGTTTGTTCCTTGGGTCCACATTCCCCAGAATCTGCTATTTTATTTTCAGACATTTTCAAAAGGAACAGAGAAATGTATGGGTGATGTTGGGGGATACTATTAATTTAAATGGTCAGTTGCAGTTATCGATATAGTTTTAATAGAATTGAAAAGGGTATTCTGTAATTACAGTGACTGAAAAGGGAGTCAGGCCACAGTGACTTCTGTTCGGAATTCATACATTTAAAGGGAATAAATAATTTTAGGAAATGGTTTTTACTCTATGCCAGGCTCATTTTGGTGGCAGATTTATTATGACAGATTGACTGAGTGAATGGTGTGCATATAATGACAAATTACATTAATCACATTTATACGACACCTCAGTCAAGCTTTCACTAAAGGTTTTTGAATCATTAAGAGAAGCATGTTCATTTTTGTTCCAGAAGATAATGCCTTATGTGTGCAGCCCCCTCTGGGGCACACGTGTCGCGCGTGCGTGTGTGACAAAACCCCCAGAATATCAGCGGAAATAAATGATTAGAAAAAGATTTGGTTAGATTGCAATGGAATAAAAATTTGTATTTCATTGCAATCATTACATTTCTTTCCGCTTTTTGGGGATTTTCCCTTAGGGTCAACCAATTCGGTCACAACCAAATCCATAATCCAGTCGTGCTAAATATCCCTCAACACTAAACCATTGAAAAAAGTCCTGTCTTTTCTCCTGCTGGATTATTATGTATTTATTTATTTATGACATCTTGCCCCATTAGAAACCCAAGGTATTTCATCCCACCGTACAGCAAGGGAGCACCGGAGATCAATGCTTGTACACTCATCGCACCATTTGTCCATTTCCTCTTAACACTCTGGCGAATCCCATCAAAAGATGTAATCACACCGGTAAGTCTGCCGGCTGACCTGTTACATTTCCGTCAGACCTCCAGGAGAAATCTGGTGTCTGAAATATAACTTTGGCGAGTCATCTCGGTCTCACCACTTACTGTACACCTGATAAATGCACTGAAGATCCACTCATGGCAAAGGGCTGCTGGGTGGCTCGTCTCTCATCTTTGAGAGCGGGTGGAAGCGAACGTGTGATATTGGATCCAGAGTGTTGCCGGTGCTGACCGTATCCGACAGCCCTGCAGGGTGGCATGTAATTGGCCGTGGCGTCGCCAAGGGAGGGAGGGTCCTGGTTGACAGGATTGGCCAAGTCTCTGCGTACGGTGGCGACCTCCTCGGGTTGATCGCCTGCAGTCTGCCCGCGCCAGCTGCTCATGAAGGTTACTCTGTGCAAGGATTGCGTAGCTCAGTGGAGGGACTGTGGAGAGAACGGAAGCTGGTGGCTAGCAGCGTGTGCTTTGGAGGAGAGAGAGTGCTTGTGCACTTGTCTTGACGGAGGACATGATGAGACAGGTCTACCAACACAATCGAAAGAAAAACAATTGTAACAAAAAAAATGGTACAAAAATTTCAATGTAAAAAAAAGGAAATTATTCAAAGACAGCTAAATGCTGCTTGTAAAAAAATGCACTACTACATATATTATTATTACTAGTCCTGTAAAGTGTTCCACTTTGTATATGAAGAGCTGAGTATTGTAAGGACAAAAAATAATAAATAAAATGTGAACAGCAAATGGAGTCTCTTCCACTTCAATGAACTGTGGGATAAAAGGAAAAAAAAGCTTCACATAGCCACTGGGAACTCCAGGATAAATCATACATTTATGCAAACTACTTTTAGCAATTGGGTTCCAAAAAAAGAGCTCCATTTCTGCTTGAAATGCATTTCTGAAACGGCCACTACAATGACTGCTTTTGCACAGACATCCAAGGTCATATATACCTTCTGCAACTGCAAATTCATCACTGCCAACTTCTGCTTCCTAATTAGGCACTTCACACATAAATTAACGAGTTGCCTCTTGATGGTAGGTTAAACTCTCAATCTTTACTTCTGTCATTGCTTTTAAGCCAGAGAAAAAACACAGTCTTTGATACATAAAAAATATATATATATTGTACTCCCTTGCCTCTGTTAAACTTGTATCTGTTAATCAGAGGCAAAATGCGTAAAAAAGGCCATTCTGTTTACCACATACATGCAGATTTGTTTTTTTACCTTTAATTTATAGCCAGATTTTTTCAAATCCCTCTCAAGATCCACAGATGATTCTGATAATGCCTATGTTTGTGATGTTACTAGTCTGTCCTTATTAAACGGGGTTGTGTGGCAAGGCCTGTGTTGTTTACATCAATGCTTCTCAGAGACAAGCATCAGACAAATGGCAGGATCTTGTGAAAACAGCAAGACCACAAACACTCTGCCAGATTGTCCTGAGATGCACTAAGCATCCCCTCGAGGTATTGTGAATTCATTTCAACGACAATATAAAAAATGCTACATGCTTTCAATTCTGACAACACCTACCTGTTCAGGTTTACTATTTCCCCTGGAATGACACTAGTCTGAGTCTCAGATTTTGTTTTCCTGTAGTTTGACTGCAATTGCCCAAACTACTCTTTCCATTAGTTCAGTCAAGGGATATTTCTTTATCAGAAACACGCTATTTTTTTTTCTGAGCCCTGCCTCATTATATTCTCCTGCCCATAAATCAATCAGATCTGTCATCCTGGGTAATCGCTGGCAGTCTGGTCTTTCTGCATATCCGCACTTTCACCTCAATGTCACCGACCGACCAGCCTCATTCAAACTCCTCCCTTATCAACAGACATACGAAAAGCTAGGGATTGAGCAAAGCACGTTCTTTACATCATAATGTTTTTTCCTTGTCCTTAAGCAGTCTTGAGCAAAGCACATTCTTTACATCATAATGTAATGTCGTTACGTACGTGGGTTTTCCAAATCGCAATTTGGAAATTCCACATACAATTGGTCCTTATTCTACACTACACGCACACTGTTCATTTTACAACATACTCTCCCAGCTTCCTTCCACCTACCAAACTCCCTTGCTGCATGTAGCCCTGAAGGTCTTCCAGGCTTTTGGAGACAGCAGGAAGCACTGACAGCAGCCAAAAGTGCAGGAGCAACCCTCTCTGCTCCTCCAGAATCACACATGGGTATTTGAGAAATTAGCTCAAAATTGGGTCAGTTATGGTAGGCCAAAAGTGGAAACAAAAAAAAGAAATATATAAAAATATGTGTGGATATTTTGTCGAAAATTCTAACAAAAAATCACTTTGAGAAAGAAAATGCCTTACAAGCCTAAAGGATGAAATTGAAAGAATGAAGGAACTAACAATAAATGCTGAATCTTTAACCTGTAACCTACATTTAAAAGTAAGTATAAGTTGTCTTGAATGGTCTCAATTATATTTAATATGGCCTCATTATATTTAACATTCCCTCATTATATTTAATGTTCCCTAATTATATTTTACTCTTACTTATTTTTTTTAACCATCTTCTTTGTGGTTTTCTTCTTCACCACATTTGTTTAAAGCTCCCTAATTTGATACAAACATTTGATACACACTTACAGGTGCATAAACATACAGGTATGCACAGCTGTGGTTGATTGGTATACCGCGGTTTATTTTTGCCTCCACCAGGCTTGCGTATCATTTTTGAATGGGGCCAAAATGAAGCAGTTTGTCGTGAGATAATTTACCATCACTTTCTGGGTTCTGGGATTTTTGTCCAATTGCCACCTGAAACAGCGGTCATGCTTTGCAACTGTGTGTGTGTGTGTGTGTGTGTGTGTGTGTGTGTGTGTGTGTGTGTGTGTGTGTGTGTGAGAGAGACAGTGTGTGTGTACATTATATTTCAACAGTGTGAGACCTACGTACATATACGGCACAAATTAATATCTGCATAAAGATGGCAATGCCCATTTCAATACTACATTCAACTTTAAAATATTTTTTAATTTGATAAAACATCCTAAAACACTATAGTCAAGCTCCCCAGTGTCCCTCAGTTAGACAGAAATTCTATTACTTCACATTGCATTGCACTTTATTGTACCAGTATGCCTCTGTGTCTGGGTAAGCTTGATTAGGCCTGTAGTCATTATCTGTCATCATGATGTTCAAACTGTATAATTGCATTTACCTCATTCGTGCCTTTTCAAGTGCACTGGGGGATAGATTTATATTTTAAAACTGTATCCAGTGACCTGAAATGATTTTAGGAAAATGGTCTCTTGCTGCTGACTCCATGAAAATTAAGTATTTTCTTTTTTTTTCTCCTAAATTTACGACAGTTGAATCCTATTATATGATTTGTCCATATTCTGTGTATTAAATCCAGTCTTAAAATGCCTTAGTTTTACATCTTTTTGAGAGAAGCGTGCATTTAATTCATGTTTAAAAAAGCTAAATGTATAATTGAATGAAGTTACACAGCAGGGGAGTCATTGCAGAAAATATTTAGTTTGGAACTAGACCTTATACATTGGAAAATAGATGAGCATTTAAGCCTTGTTAGGAAGGAGTGTGTGTGCATGTGTATGTGTGTACAAGTGCATCCATGTGTCTTCTTTCATTTTTTGCTTTTGTCTCAATGTCCTCTCTGGGTCGGTCCCATAATGCTTTTTTTTGCCTTACAGAATGAAGAAGTTCCTCTGGTTTGTGAGCTTGTGACAAACTCCAAAGCAAGAGCAGATTAAAAGGAAAAGTGGCAGCCAACAGAAAACAAACCCCAAAGCCATTGGTGTTCTTGAACTTAAGCAGCCCTGGGAAGCACCAGATGGAACCACCCCGCAAACACAGACCTTGTGATTGGTGCTATCAGGCCTCAGTATCCAGTCAAGTAAATTCAAATGGATAACTAATCCACTGGATTGATGATACTGTCATCCTAGGTTTCCCAGCCACCCAGGGTTCCCCTGCTATCTGTGGCAGTGCAGGGCGAAACTGAGAAGACAATGTTTGGAGGTTTTCACTCATTGTGGTTTCTATATGCCCACCACTGCCAAATATCTGAACTGTGGTTAATACTAATACAACAGAGAGAAAAAGTGGTGCTTTCCCTGTAAATAAATACTAATAGCAGAATCCACTTTAAAATGCCTCATATCTGCAGCCAAACAGTATCACGTTACATGCGTTCCATTCCTGAACACTGACATGTCAACCATGTTTCATGACATAGTCTGTTTGCTTATCGGGCATCACACCACCTTCCTTCCGACGCTCCAACACGGTCTCATCCCAGCTCGTCAGATATTGACGCTCTGCAAGGGCCGCCCCATGTATAGTCGTGAAATAATTTCTGAGACATGCCAGGAAGCCTTTGGCATCACTCTAATGAATAATTATACATCGATTCCAAACTAGCCTCTTGTTAGAGTTTGACGCTTCTTCTAAATTAATTGTTTATAAAATCACACCAAAGGCTTTTCATTTACTATACACAGAAAATGATTTAAAAATATTGCACGTCTCAGCAGGGGAATCATACTAAGTCGTCATTAAGTGACACCAAAGGCTTCAATATCTGACGAACAATATCTGACGAACAAAATAAAATATTTTCTAGACAAAGTAGTGGAAACACCAAATGAAAAATAACTTTTGAAATAGTATTTAAAAGTAGCTAAATCACAAGGAGTCTCCCCGTGTTTCATATTAATGTCAATACTAATTACCGATATATTTCTGCTATAAAAGATGTTTTAAAATCAATACGTTAATATGTGAGTTTCTAAAGAAACATGAGAGCTCTGACAGATTTTTAAAAAGCTCAAATTGCGGTGCCCGAATTGCAGGCATGTCACTCATATAGACAGCAAAAAGATGTCATGTGTCAAGGGGAACAGTGTCGACAATCATGACGGCACATGCCAAACAAGGATAAACTGCGTCTGGAAAGAGGAATAGTGGTTGCAAGTCGAAGCTCACCAACAGCGATAGATGGACATTTGGTATGGTAGGGCTACCATTCGGAAACCACTTGTAACCAAAGCCAATGCGCAACAATGCATAACCTGGTGTAATGAACACAAAACCTGGACTTCTGTGGAAGAAGGTAATATGATCTGAGGAGTTGTCTTTCACTCTTTTTTCTACATCTGGATGGGTTTATGTTGGTAGAAAGCCAAAGGAAGCCTTCAACCCACATTGCCTATTCCCAACTGTTAAACATGGTGCCTTATCTGTTATGGTATGGGCAGCCATATTGTGGGAGTCAGTGGGTTCCTTATTACTCCGTATTATTACTGATTGTAAAATTACTGACTATTTATTACTGCATGATATAATTACAACCAAGGAAAATGAGGCCATTTTAGATGTGCCTGTTTTATTTTAGAACAGGTGCACCCTATATTGCAAATACTGTTGCACCATACACACTGCTAAATGGATTCAAGAGTGGTTGTGTGAATACCAGAATGACACCTTCATCTCTCAAAGAACTTTCCTTCTTGACGAATGGTCCAATCTCCCACTATAAACATTTACAACTTGCAACGTGTGGTACAACTGCTTATTAGTTAATAAATATTCATATATTGTTGGGTGTTTCCATTATTTTGTCTACCCCCTGTATATATGTACATGTTATATTCAGTCTAAAACTTGAGTAATGTTTCTTACAGAATACAAAATACAGCAAGTTCATGTGTTTGGCAATTGCTGAAACAAATGAAAAATTGCCTGACTCAGTGTGATTTCGGTACATATGTAATGACCCAATCTTCTGAACCTTTTCTGGAGGTGGTGACTGTGCAATCCCTCAGTGAAACCTCCCCGTGAAACACATCATCCCTGGGTGTTGCGAACATTTGTCAGAAAATTGGCTTCAACAATTGCCTTCAAGTTCAACAGCTGTGATGTTATGTTCAGTGACCACTCGTTCATTGATCGGCATGTTTACATCTGTTCCATCGTGATATCAGGTGGAGACTGTACCATCGAAGTAATATTTCACCAGTAAGCCTGATCGGAGCTGTGATGGTGTGGGATGCAATTGAATGTGGAAGGAAATCACGGTTAGAGTTTATTGACAGCTCCCTGACTGCTTAATACGGTGTAGACAATTTTCTCACCCTGCACATTGCACCTGACATTCGGCCCTCAAATTTACACCTGACAGATTTACACATAACGCAACAACACTTTGCTTTCACTTTGTCTCTTCTGGCAGTGAACAACATGGTTAAGGTGGACAGGTCACTCTATTTATCGAACTCCAACCTAAAAGATCCCCCCTGGGATGCTCTGGACTGATCTGGATTGAGCTGCTATGGCCCATGACAATGTTTGTTTGCTGAGCTGTAGGCAGCACATGAGTGGAACGTGATTTCCCAGAATGCTCTTTCAATGTTGATGCTGTGTCAGGTGCCAGCACTGCTGATTGCTACAGGCGAACCCACAACATACTGAGCTTCTTTGTTAAAGAAAATGTTGATTTGGTTTTGGGTTCAAAACTTTATGCCCTAGCATCCCATTGCAGTCCATGTGTTTCTACCACAGAAACCTGTGTGTGTTTGTGTGTGTGTAAGTGAAGAGGGGCGTATGTGTGGGGTGTTACAGTTGTCAGTACTGTACTGTATACTGATGGCTGTGAAGGTGATTGGGACTTGTGAGAGGAAGGAAGTTAAATATGGGATGTTGAGTTGAGTTGAGAGTTGAGTTGCCTTTATTATCATTCCAACCACATACAGGATAGTTCAGATTGTGATTCTTTTTTTTTTTTTTTTTTTGGGATGCATATGTTGTGGCGCAATATTGTTTTATATGTATTGAGACTTATACAATTATTTATTCGGTAAACAAGAAAATATTGTCCGTGGCACTCATTTAAGTTATTAATAGAAGTCTTGCAATTGAATGAACCAAAGATGATTGCCTCAGAGCGATAGCAACGCTATCTGTTATAGTATTAAAACAGATAAAAACGTTCATATAATTTTTCTCTCCCCTTTATTATGACACAATGATCTCCACACACCTGTAACCCATTTTCACAAGGTGTATAAACGATCCGCTTTTTAATTATTAATATGGTTACATTTGATTGGCCTATAATGGCAACCAATATCAGACGCCGGAGGAATAATACAACCATGAGAGGAATGTGACGATAATGATGAACAGGTGAATTGAACAGTTTGGACTGGTGATCACGCACTGAGAGAGGTAACACTCAGATTCACCCCACGTCTTTACTGTTTTGTAGTATCAGTCTAGGATTTATGAGAGAGAGCTCGGTGTCTGAGCTGAGGTGAAATGCAAGCAGTTTATTCTGGGTGAATTTTAAATATGCAGTGAAAATGGAAAGCAAGGATGAGACTAAACGCAATGTGAAATCCCACTATAGTATATCCTCCGGCAATGTCTACCCAACATATAACTCGTATAACTTATAGATTTTATTTTTTTGTGGAACCACTTTTTTGTTGATTTGACATAAAATCTATTTAAACATTGAATCATAATATTAATGACAAACTGACCTAAATATTTATTTAACTATTGCTGTAAATCAGGATTGAAGGAGACACTGGTTTGCATATCCATATCTTGCATATCCATCTGGATATTCCATTGAATGTGATTAAAACCTTCATGAAAAGGGGCATGGAATTGCAGGGCTAGGTTTGAAACATGGACTCTCAATAAAAAATGTTTTAAAAAATAGTTATCGTCAGTTATGGTAGTCAGCTCTACAGTAGATTTGTACAAGTAACTTGTGTCAAACAATAATACCAACATAATGCACACAGACCAAATTGTTATGCATTGAACATTTTATTAATCACCTCTTGACATTTGTGCATGTGTGTGTCCGAGTGTGTCTGTGTATGTGTGTTGAAGTGTATGGATACCTTTGATATTTAGCTTATTTTTTAATTGCCAATTTTTATACAATAACACAATATTACCATGATTTCAAGTCTAAAGTATTACTTCCTTTCATTTATAGACATAAATTTCAATATCCAAAAGTGAAAAAAGAAAAAAGTAAAAAAAAAGAATAAAACAAGACAAAAACGAACAAAACAAAAAACCCTGTTTGGAGCAAAAACAAGGCCTTCCACTTTATACTTTCAGTAATGTCACAAGCCTTTTGTAGGACTGAATGTCAGTTTATGAACTTATACTGTAGATAAGAAACTAACCAATTGATACCACACTTTCAGAAAAGTATATTTATATGTATATATTTATATATAGATTTATATTCAGTTAGAAGCTTTAAAATAGTACAGTAAACACTTTGCACACATGATATAAACCACAGAATGTCTCTGATTAGGTCGTAGGCCAATGCTGTGAAAAAAAGCATGATCACAATTTTAGTTATAAAGTCAGAATAGATTCGAGAACACCTGACCACACAAAAATAAAATAATAGAAAACAGTCAAGGCTAAAACCAAGATATTGCATTAATAATGCACAAATATTTTTTTTTTCCTGTACAATTGGCTTCTTGGTGTGAGTATAAACAGCTAAAGGGCTCAGTGATGTTTGAAGATATACAGAGTGCTGTAAACAGGCACACAAAGATCAGAGAGACGTGATTTGTCACCCCCAAAGTTTTGTCTTTCTTCTCATCCCCCCCACTCCTGCTTATTCATAGTTCATTTTCAGCTCATTTCTCAGGCCCGCTGAGAGCGTTAAGGTCCTCAAAGTCAGCCTTCGCGTTCTCTGTACCTCCCAAGGCAGAGTGCTCCAATAGCAAAGTACCGTGTGGCTGGATCGCCGAGATAATGACGTTGAAGGTTTTTTTTGATGCTTTTGTTGGTCGAATTTTGTGCAAAGTCATGCCGTTTCCGGTACATCCACGCGGAACGAGCTAGCAAATCCTTTTCCGCGCTGCAAGCAGAAAACAAACTCATGAAATGAGGCTTGTTTCTGAAATAGGCCCAATAAGATGCTTGTTACAGTGAAATGAAAGGACAAGAAAAATGCACATGCATATTTTTAAACATGCACAAAAAAATTCCATTCACTCCCTAAATTACTTTTCTGCACCATGTTAATAGAAATCCGTATTATTAAATTAGTTAAATATACAGAAAACATTGATTATCGCCTTTGGGGAATGTTACCGTAGCATAGATATTACGTGCTAAATTTATTAACATGCATTGGAAGGCAATTGTATAACTTGGCTGTACGTAACTAATAATACAAATACTGAACAAATTAAACCAGATTCACCTTGCATGAAGCCAGGGAGTTGGTGAATGGCATGGATGTTGTATAGGTGGCAGTGAAGACTTTCTCATTGATAAAATAATGGTTTGGTTTAACATTGATTAATGATCAACTTTCTTATGTAAGGAATTATTAATTATTCATATATTGATCACTTGCATCGCCAGACCACATTTTTAACTATATGACTGTTTAGTCATTTAAAAAGTTCAACATTATGGACTTTTACCATTGATCATTTTGGGGGATTCACGAGTTCATTGTAAAACCCTGCTTTGCCAATAATGTCACAGCTGATGAATATGATTAATACAGAGGCTTCATTCTTTAAAATTCCAAAGTGAGTCTTCATACTAACTGCCATACATTTTGACCTTGTCTTTAAGCAAAATCTTTGATAAAATGTTCACTCTTTACACTTCTTCGACAACATCATGAATTTGATCATTTAGTCATTAGAACAAACAAAGATCATTTAATTATCCTCTGCTTTATGTCAATACTATGGTGAATGCTGTGGAGCTATGGTAGGTTATTGGACAATTCAACGCTATGAACAAAGTGCACTGTGATTAGAGAGAACCAGGTCCACAGTCATAATACTCAAATATTAAGATGGAGGATTAAAATTACATGTGTCTCTACATCAGGGATTTGTATTCTCAAGACCATTGTAGGTAGCTAATCAAAATGTAATGAACCATTTAATTTTATTGACAAGTCACAGCAGACGTATTGGGCTAACTGCTACATTCTAATCTTTATTGGACACGTTACAGCCAATTTAAATATATTGCCATCATAAAACAATGAAGACAACAGAAGGGAGCAATGGATAAAGAAAGCATGGACAAATGGAAGAACAATAAGAAAGATGGATGCAACATTTATTAGAACCAAGAGATCTTTTTTCTCTTAAACATGAGAAACATTTCATAAAGAAATAGAAAAAGATGGAATATAGTGAAAAGAATTTAATGCCACTTTCTGCCATTGCTTGATTTTAGTGGCATTCAATCAGGTCGCGATCGATTGCTAAATACTCACACAAATAGGGTGGTTTGTAAGGCGCACGCGTGCTAGACAGAAGTGCATCAAACTCTTTCCTCTCTAGGGTGCCGTGATGTGACTTCTCTTTGCCAAAGGTGGAGAATGATCTATCGCCCGTTTGCTCTTCGGTTTCAAATACCTCAGTGTCGGGCACAGAGTCCATTCCGGGGACATGCAGATTGCTACGATAATCTGCTGCCTGCCGGCCATCGGAGGGCACAAACGAGGGCATCCAGCACCGATCTGAGTGCCCTAGGGCTTTGCACTCTTCTGTGCAGTTTGAAAAAAGGTCTGCACCTAAAACAACAACATTCAAAAGAGAGGGGGGAGTGATTGCGTGAGCCAATCCCACTTCCTGCAAAACACTTCACAGCAATCAGTGTTGCGTGATGCGTATACTTTACCTGCTACTTCACCCAGAGGACAGGCATTCAAGGCATTCAACACATTTCACACTTTTGGGAAGGAAAATTTTACTTCCGCCAGCATATCCCTGGTTACGTTACACTTTGATTCTCTCCCAAGTGCTGCTCGAGCCTCTTTAATGTACTACAATCTGGCAGTGGGAAGTAATAATTGTTTGAAACACAGTACAATTGTAAACCCTGCGAATAATTGCTGACTGTTTAAGTTAATTACTTGTCTTTGAATGATGGAAATTCTCAAGCAGCAGCATAATGAAGCCCTCTAGCAACTCTAATCATCTTCCGATTGAGTTTGGAGTTTCAGATGCAAAGGCGGTAATGGAGAATGTTGAAACGTCCTGATCAAAGCATAAGCGGAGATATAAAGAACGTAATGTGGAGGCCCATCTCTAATCTCTAATTCCTCATGGCAGGGGCTTTACTGCTCGAGATCAAAGGGGCTTGTTAGACGAAACTGCCCCGCTGATAAAGCTTGCACCGTCGTTCCATGGAGATTTTCAGATGAAAGGATAAAAGGTCATTTTTTTGACCATCTATTTACCAGGAGGAATTTTGGGGGTAAATTGTGTTAAAAAAAATGAACAAATGATTTGAAAATATGTAATAATGAGAAAACAAATCACATTTCTCGCACCTTCTGTTATCCACAATTGTGCAAATGTATTGTCAAATTCAACAATTTCAAAATGTATTTTTTTCTAGCAGACTAATATACAAATATATATATAAAATATACTAAATATGAAATATATAAATATATATATATATATATATATATATATATACACAAAATATAGTGTATCCACAGTAACATATGAAATCTTATAGTGAATGTACCTTGATGTGTTAAAATGGCAAAGTGTACAGGCAGAAATATCTGATGTAGACAGTAGATTCCATTTCTGTTTTTATTTTATTTATTTTCTCTTTTGATATTCTTCCTAAATGTGAATCCCTTGTTATTTAGGCTACCAGATTTTCACTGTGCTAAGGTGGTAAACCATTGGCCCCTCAACGTTGTGATCCCATGTTTAATCACTATTCACTCTATAAAACATTACCATGGACAAATAAGAAAGCACAACATACAGAACTGTATCACTGTGCTAGTTTATTTATTTAGCATAAATCAATTATTGTCTTATATTCACTTTATACATAACTGATTATACCCTACTCATTTTTTATTTAGGCCTGTTGCTTTTCGAGATTTCTTTAGTTCTTATACAGAATAATATTTAACTCAAAATAAATACACAATAGAAAACATATTGTCAAATATAAGCATTGTTACTGGACTACTGAAACTACTGTGTTGGCTGGTTTTAGCTCACCATTTCTAAGTCCTTAACAAAAGTGGATTTTTGATAATTTAGCTTAATTGAATGCTCCAGGGCTTAAAGTAAAGTGAATGTTTTGCATATGCACATTTTTTTTGTTTTTGTAATGAGTTCATATTGGTAATCGTTATACATCGTACACATTTCTAAGTACAAGTAACTGCCCAAATAAAGTAAACACTCAAGTAAATTATGCTTTCTGCCATACTCCAACCCCTAGAGGGCAAGGTATATGCCAAAAAATACAAAGCCATTCTGAGTGATCACCATCATCCTATGGTAAAGTATTTCTATCCTGGTGAGAGTGGTCTGTTCCAGGATGACAATGTCCTATCCACAGCACAGGAGTGGTCACTGAATAGTTTTATGAGCATGAAAACCATGCAAATCATGCAGTAAGGCTGTCTCAGGCACCAGATATCAACCCAATTGGACAGTTATGGAACATTCTGGAGTGGCACCTGAGACAGTGCTTTCCAGCGCCATCAACAAAATACCAAATTATGGATTTTCCTATGGAAGAATGGTGTTGCATCCTACCAATAGAGTTCCAAACAGAAGCAGAATCTATGCTCTCGCAGCTCCTGGTTGCCCAACGTCCTATTAAGACACGTTATGTTGCTGTTTCCATTATTTTAGCAGTTACTTGTGGCTACTTAAAAGATTGCAATCTAACTTTTTACATAAGCTTGCTGAGGATGGTATTGTTACTTTCCAATGATCATTTTATTTTTGCTAAGTAATTATCATTAGCAGACAGCCTCTTAATTTCAGACTAAATCTGTGTAATTACTTTTCTGTGTGGTTGTCTGTTGAAGGTCTGAAATTCTGCCATTTGCATTGTCACCTAACTGCCTTTCACTGGTCTGGATAAGTATGTGTTGACTTTGCTGGCATGTAAACTGGAGAGGTTTTAAAAAATCAGCTGTTCAAAGCATCACCTCAGACTGGGCTCTCCGGTGAGGTCTCGTCGCACGCTTCATCTCATTTGGCCTCCAGCCGTATGACATTGACTAATGGTCATGAAGCTGGAGTCTGAAGTTTGCAGTCTGCAGTGTGATGTTTCGCCCATTGTATTAATGGTGACAGCTTAACACTGTAGGTCAAGCCTGTTGCCTCGCATTGATGTTTTAAAGCTACTTGTTATTGGAGAGTGCATCAACAGTAACATAGGGTTAAAGGATCTTAATGTACGATTGGTACACGAGGCATAACATATCTCTTTTAATATTGAGGCATTGCTGTACTGCGCAAGTAATTATAGTTAAACTCAAGCGTCTAGAATTAATGAAAGGGCGTGTCTCAAGTGCATTTGTTGAAGAGCTTGAATTTACATAATTTCTGAACAGTTAAATGTGAGTTCCATACATTTAAAATTAAACAATCCTAGTTTTTCAATAATATCCTTATAAAACAGTACATTTTGAACCAGAAACTATGTGCTATTCATTCTTTGAGTCAACAAAACAGAAAGTATGCCACCACCCATAAGCCTGAACCCTGAAAAAAATGCCAGGTTGAAAGAGCAGCAGTTTCAAGCCTGGGTGCTCTAAATACAGTGTGATTTGTCCTTCATTTTTAGTTACAAATGTAAGCCAACCTTAATATTTTTTATCTTGAGCACAATATATGAGATCACTATTCTGCTTAACTGACCACTTCAGTCTTCAAACAGCACCTCTCAGTCATGGACTGATGTCGACAGGTACAGCAGCTTATCCAAGCAAGGAAGAAGACAGAGTGTGTGTGTGTGTGTGGTGGAGGGAGTGGGGATGAGTCCATCCTCCTGGGATGGCATCTTAATTTTATATTCGGAACTAAAACCAAGTGTCACACAACCGGGGCACAATAATAACCTTCATTTGATAATTGGTATGCAGAGGTCTGAAAATGAATTACTGATCAGTGAGCTGTTTCGGAGTGCTAACGTGAACTGCAGACAGAGTGAAGGATTACTACACCCTGCAGTAACAGTTCTTCGTATAACACTGCTGCTTGTTTTGCTCTACTGTCCAAACATGACAGACTCAAGGGCCTTACTATTGATATGGGGTGGGTGGCATTTACAGTCTAAACAAGTTATAATTTCTTGGCATACATCAGCCCTCATGTAATCTCACCCAAGCCATGTAAATACAGCTTGTATCTTTATTTGCCTGAGGTACAAAAGCAATTAAAACAGCTCGTCTGACGTTTCAATGCCAAAACAACAATACATGTATAATTAAAGTGTGTGTGTGTGTGTGTGTGTGTGTGTGTGTGTGTGTGTGTGTGTGTGTGTGAGTTTATGTACAAGAGAAACATATTCAATGTATGTCACACTGATATACCATCTGAAATCAACATCTATGTCTTTGAAAAACGCTTTACGCTTTCTTTCTTCATGATAGGCGTTAGCTTAAATTAAACGGAGAAATAATTACGATTGAACTCAATATTTATCTCAGCATTCAAAATATGAAGAGCACCACCTCATGAAATTATATATCTCATAACAATGATGTTTACATTTCCCATACGAGTAATTTGAATGTATTATTTTAAATATCTAACGATGTGTAGTACTTAGGATCAATTCATAAGAACTCTACTGTGTTAAACAGGGGACAACACATTTCACATTCAGTTTATTGTCCATTTTCCATAGCATTGATGCATGTCTAGAAACGTATTTCATTACATTGTTTGTGATGTTTCGTTCAGGTTCATGAATTCTAAATAATATGTAATTAACATCATAAATCAGAAACCTATGTGAACTTGGTGTGTGTGTGTGTGTGTGTGTGTGTGTGTGTGTGTGTGTGTGTGTGTGTGTGTGTGTGTGTGTGTGTGTGTGTGTGTGTGTGAGTATATCATCCAAAGCATGTAGGTGTTGGTGAAACATATTTTATAGTCAATTTGTGTTAACTATTTAAATAATAGGCCAAGTATTGGTATTTAAAAAAATGAAATTGACTGATGAAAGTGAGAGAAATACTTTATTAGTATATATATATATATATATATATATATATATATATATATATATATATATATATATATATATATCTCACACCATCACATACATCACAAACAGTAATGTAATGTAGAGAGATATATACATATTGTGAATGGAGAAGGTAAATATGGTTATGCACTTTTGTCTCTAGCGGTACCTGACCATATTTCCATAGAGTACATACGAAATTCCGTCACGTCCTTCGAATAGTGAAACGCTAATGGCTATCCGGCAGACCTCATTAAGGCTGCATATTTATAAACAGCGGAATTAAATTAACCGTGCCGTCCACGGGTGTTAATGGCTCGAAACATGTTTCCCATATACGTAGCTTACTCAATCAAGAAGAAATGCAAAGTATCTGCGAGGACCACGGTACAATCTTCATTATGTAGCGGCGTAACTTTCCCTAGCCATTTTGAAACACTGGTAGCGCGAAAGCTTTTAAAACATTATGATAGAAAATGTGAAATGTATGGTCTGTATGGCATGGTTAATCAACTCTCGCATTATCCACCTTAAATATATGTTTCTTGAACATACAGTTGATCATGCATTTAGTTGTTAAGCATCGTATGGGTTTAACTTGCCCTCTTTTTTCTCGCCAGGCATAAAGCGCAGGGACTTGTGCGCATAAAATAACTATCCTTTCAGCACCACAGTCTGGTGAAAGCAGAGAGCGAACATACACTTATCTGCTCTCATATGACAGCAATGTGAAATATCATCAAATGTTTTAAGCTTAGTTGAAACACCTGACATCAAAATTCAAAGAATAATAACGTGTTTGTCATCGTTGAATGGAAAGACATACGAACCAGGGCAATCAGTCAATCAATAAGGCAATTGCTGTAGCACTCACCAGACGAATGTCCTCGATTGGTGGCGTCATGGTCACTGTCGCCTTGTTCACTGTCACCGTGTCCACTATCTTTAGAACTCACAATATCTGCTTCCTGGAAAGCAGAACTAAGAAAAAAAAAGGATACATTTAAATAAATAAATAACCGTTGTCTCAATTGCCAATGTGGGATACTCGATATTTAAGAAAATGCATACTATTTGTGTCATCAAACTTAACAAGCATGGCTCTGTTTAGGTTTTGACTGTATTGTTGCATGGTTTCAATTACGTCGCCGCCCCAAATAGGCGTCAAAACGTCTCACGCCCTTACCTGTTAACACGCCGTGGTCTATCGACAAGGTAACTGAGTTCTGCTCGCTGGTGTTTCGTCTAAAAGAAACAAGCCTTATTATGTAGAGATAATGTGTAAAAATCGTGATTTCAGCTATACAATACTACTAACACATTGATTTGAACATACTTATGGTAAAAACAGTTCACTTACGGATGCAAACATATATTTATTGATAATTCAACAAAAGTACATAAATAAAATAGGCTAATTATGCTTGTGACTTTCATAATCGAATAGCGTTACTTTGTGGCTCCCTTGGTAACCAAAGTAACAGTACTGGTTAAAGAGGACTAATGGCTCACATGATCCGGGCAAACAGTACGGGTACAGACAAATCTTTGTTCTCGTGTTACTCTGCTGGACCGTGCAAGGCGCACTTAATTTACATTCAAAGTGGCGACAGTCCCTCTCAATACTTCAGCCTATTAAATATACAATTATGTTTTACTTGCCATGAAACATGCCCCCCCCCCCCACCACCACACACACACACACACACACACACACACACACACACACACACACACACATATATATATAAATAACTAAACAAATGAAACAAGAGATAAACAAAATGGTATTCTTAAATTTCCTGATGTATTGCATCTAAAGCTACAAAAATCGAATTTAAGCCCAATATAATTGTGACTAATTTTTTATAGTATCATGTGATTTATTTTCTGAAAGAAAACGCTTTATTCACCCGCGATTTACACATAAACGCTATATATGTCGGTGCCTCATCTCGCCACAGACGGGAAATATTTGCATTAGCTACATATAGGCTAAATGTGTCTATTTTGTCGTATAATACATGTAAAATAACTATACATTTTCATATATGTAAGAATTCTTACCTCGTTGGATAAAATGCTGCCGTTAGATATGATGTCAGGTTGCTGGTTTGTATAACCTGTCACTATGGCGCCACAGGGATTGTGGTCAGTGTCTGTGCTCCTAGCGGGACTACAGGGCTTTAGGAACATAAGATCGGTTTTGGCAGATTCCGGAGTGAGACATACCTGGTAACAATAGTTCTGGTTTTGATGATGGGAACCGAAGCTCCCGGACTCTTCAACGGGTACTTGGGCAGTGCTCGTGACATTAGTGCTCTGCACCAGCATTATATCTGACTTGCTAAGCTTTTTCTTTCTGGCTCGTGCCTGCCTGCTACAGCACGAGCTGCAGCAGAGGCAGCAGTCGCTGGCCAGACACGTGTATATGTTCAGCTTTTTGTCCTTTTGACACCTAACGGCCAGTACGATCATCGCCAAGAGAAAGATGAATGACACTGAGCCCAGAGCGATTATGAGGATGAGAGTCAAATCTAGGGAGTTTTCCTTGGCTTTAGAGGAACCGCGATCCCCACTGTGGACTTCGACGATGCTGTCAACGAGCACTATTACGACGCTTGCTGTGGATGAGAGAGGTGGCTGTCCGTGGTCCCTCACTTCAATCAACAAGTCGTACGGGTGGTGCGGGTCTCTTTTGCTAGATACCCTCCTGGCAGTCCTTAATTCACCCGTTCTCCAGTCCATTCGAAACATGCCCATCTCGTTCCCTTTCAGTATGCTATAGGAGAGGCGGGCGTTCTCGCCGTCATCCGCATCCATAGCCACAATGCGGGTTACCAAGTACCCAGGTTCTGCGGATCTGGGCAAATGTTCTTTCGCGGTGCCGTTTTTTCCAAGCGGGGCAATGACAGAGGGGGCGTTATCGTTTTGATCCACTATAACAACATTGACCGTGGCGTTGGAGGATAAGTCTGGGGTACCAGAGTCCTTAGCTTCAACCATGAAGCTAAAGTCTTTTAATTGTTCATAATCAAATGACCTCAAAGCGTAAAGGTAGCCGTTTTCAGAGTTGATTGAAACATAGGTAAACACAGGCATGCCCTGAATGACGCACTCCAATATGGAGTATGAGATATGGGCATTTTGTCCGATATCAGGATCTACAGCACTTACCGCATAAATATAAGCGCCTGGCACATTATTTTCAGTCACATATACATCGTAAATTGACTGCACGAATCTCGGGGCATTGTCATTTTCATCTGACAACTGCACTTTAATAGACTTGCTTGTGGCCAGGGACGGGATGCCCTTATCTTTTGCCACGACAGTGATTGTGTACGAATCGGTGTTTTCTCTGTCCAGGAGTCCATCTGTAACAATGGTGTAATAGTTCTTGAACGATGTTTTGAGTTTGAAGGGTACGTCTCCGACAATTTCGCAGAGAGTTTGGCCGTTCTCTCCAGAATCCCTGTCTGTAACACTTAGCAGTGCGATTACAGTACCGGGCGCTGCCTGCTCGCTCACTGATTCGGTTACGGTGCTGAAAACGATCTCCGGGGTATTATCATTCAAATCCATCAGTTTCACCAGAACTTTACAGTGAGCGGGAACGGCGTTAGGTCCAAGGTCCTTTGCTTGCACGTAGAGTTGATACGTACTGCTCTCCTCATAGTCGACCTCCCCAATCACTTCAACTCTGCCAGTCCTCGCCTCAATGTTAAACAGCTCCCTCACTCTTTGAGAATTGTGACTGCTGAAAGAATACATGATTTCGCCATTCTGTCCCTCGTCCATATCGGTGGCATTTAATTGAATGACAAGGGTACCCATGGGGAATTTTCGGGAAGATTGACAGTGTACACCGACTGATCAAAAGCAGGGACGTTGTCGTTTGAATCGAGAACTTTCACCACGAGCAGCGCCGTGCCAGTCCTCTGAGGCATTCCACCGTCTACCGCTGTCAGTACGTACCTGTGCACCGCCTGCTGCTCCCTGTCCAGGGGCTTTTCCAATACAAGCTCTGCAAATTTGTTTCCATCCCCTTGCGTTTGCACATCGAGGTAAAAATAGTTGTTGGTGGTCATTTCGTATGTGCGGAGCGCATTGGTGCCAACGTCGGGGTCGAATGCGCTTTCCACTGGAAAGCGGGTTCCAGGAGTGGCACTTTCAGTAATTTCAATGGTAATATCAGTCTCGGGAAAGCTCGGAGGATTGTCATTAATATCCATTATTTCAATTTCCACGCGAAAAAGCTCAAGTGGGTTTTCCAAAAACACTTCCATGTGCATAAGACAGGTAGCACTCTGCTTGCAGATTTGTTCCCTATCGATTTTCTCGTTGACAAAAAGCGCCCCGTTTTCCAAATTCACCTCCAAGTACGGATTCCTCGAACTAGGCACAGTCTGGAATCTGCGCGACGAAAGTTTTGTTATGTCCAAGCCCAAATCCTCTGCAATATTCCCCACGAACGTGCCATGGTCCTGTTCCTCCGGAACAGAATAGTGTAGCTGGGAATCCACCCCATCCACGATCCAGGAGAACAGGAGGAATAACACAATCATTTCCAAATAAGAAGTGCACTTGAGTTTTATTCCGTTCTGACTTGATTAGTAGTTTCCCATCACCTCTGTCCGTAGAAAGGTGAAAACTGTAAGGCTTCCCGAATAAGTAACTCTCATCCTTTTTGTCTTGTCAACCGAAAACCATTCTGCTTTCCATATGACAAATCTAGCCATTTGATCCTCAACCGTTATTTTGGCATGCCGAGTTCTAAGAGCTTTGGCGTCAGAGAGAACATGGTAATCGAACAACTGAGCATGTCCCTTGTTATAAAGAACACATCTAAATACTAACAACAGTTTTTAGTTTACGCACATGTCTATATTTCACATATACATATAGAATGAATTAATTTGATCAACAATAGTTAAATACAAATACAATTTACTACTTTCTCTCTATTGAATTACCCTGTCCCAGCTACAGACCCAGTGATGTCCTCTGGTAGACTTCAGAACACCAAGTGCCCAGCTTTTCTTATTTTGCGCAGCGCTCTCCTCCCACCAGCCAATGGTAGTCACAGACACCCTCAGAGGTTACATGTGATTGGGGCATTATAACGCCAACTACGACTCGTCACGGACCTTAAAAGGGACCAGTTCAGTATCCTGGCAGAGCTCAATTAATTGATTTACAAGTCTGATGAAAGAATTAGCTGGTGGACAAAGCGATAAAATATAAGACGAAAAGGTGACCAAAGCGCAAATAACAGAAGAGGCCAGTAGCCTATATGCATCTGGGTATAGGTTATACGTGGTCCTTGCTAATCTCTATTAAAAGCTATTTGTATAAAGATTTGTAGCTACGAAGTTTCCTTATTCTAGACATTGTAAAAGTGACTAGCAAAGCCATTTGCTTGGAAATCTAACCCCAAAAACGAAAGAATGTGCTGTATTCCCCGATATATTTTCAAGTTTTGTGCGCAATTTCACAGCCACGGAAAGGCTTGAATGGATTCACTGATATATTGACTTAATTTGTTGCTGCCCACACATTCGTTTAGCAGTTAATACATATTCAAACCAAGCCGTATCCGTGGTGTCAATACCGAACGAATAGGCTTTAGATATATACATGTTAAGAGCAGTATCTACATATTAAGAGAAGAATACCGATATAAGGTATACAAAAGAGCATGGTGCTCTTTAGAATTTACCTGGCATTTTAGTTAACCGTCCAAATCTCTCTCTCTCTCTCTCTCTCTCTCTCTCTCTCTCTCTCTCTCTCTCTCTCTCTCTCTCTCTCTCTCTCTCTCTCTCTCTCTCTCGCTCACCCTGGCGCGCACACACACATTACTGGAAACACTTAAAAGCCAGTCTGAATTGATAGACACTGGTGGCGCCTGTCCTGGACTCAAAAAGAAAGCAATGACCGATAAAAATCATTACCGAAATAGTTGTTTTTAATCATCTTTGTCGGAGAGGCGAAACATCTTATGAGTGTTCTAGATGTTCCTGAACAAGTTTCCAAATTGAATTCCCCAGAGCTGTTCATGTTTAGTATGAATAGAAGATATTTATTGCATCTTCTTTTATCATATGGTACACCTGCCCTCTAGCGGCTTCAAAAGGCAATATTTATCTAGTATCTGTTTCTTTCCAAAATTATTACGTTCTGGACTAATATTAATATTTGGGCAATGTTCTGTTGTTTTCCTTCATCTTTTAAAGTGTTATTCAAAAACTGCCACAACCCACGGGCTGTTACATATTATGAGAAAGGGAAGGGAATGCAAGTTAAGAGCAGAAGGGATCAACTGAATGCGGCAGATTTCCTAACATTCAGACGAAGAGGCGTATTGGAAAGATTCCCCGAACTACCAATGAACTCCAGTTAGCCCAACTTGTAATAGGCTACTCCTTAATTCCGTAGGTTGATGGTAAACGTCAATAACTGTGGTTTGTGTTATGCTATCAATTCCAGCTGAACAAGATCTTGTGACGTGAAGGCTGCTCGGGCCAGTGTGCAATGATGAAGGCAATGGACACCCAAACAAATAATACTTGCTGGTTCGTAATCAAGTTTCACTTAAATGATCCATATTCAGTGCGCAGACAAAACTCCAATGTCCCGAACGTATTCAGTGCGCGTCAGGGTCCTCAATAGCATGTACAAGTAGTCATGGCATCATTAATAGTATACGTCCTAACACATGCATTGTATGGTGTGGTATTAAATATGGTTTAGGAATACAAACGCGTGAACAGCCAACATGGTTTGCGCTCTGTTTGCCCATTTCACAATTCCTGAACGTTCTTCTTCCATTATTTTCTCGTCTATGTGTTTAAATTGCTTATCAAATGTGCCAAATACATGTATGGAATCCAGCCGGTTAAATGGAAAAATATGTAATTTAAACATTACGGCATGGGACGAGGAAAAAATATATGTATCAGCTGCCAGATTTACATAGCTATGAGAGACACTTTTAGATACCAATACACATTCACGTCCCAAGCAGAAACATAAACAGGTGATAGAAAGTCTGCTTGTTGTCAGTAAGGGAGTACAAGAGCTCCCCCTAGTGAGTGCTTGTGGTATAGTAATTAATTACTTATCCAGTTGTCATTTCTTTTGATACGAGAGTAGAATTCATCATCTTTAAAAAGAGAGATCGGTAGCGTTAACTCCCGAAAGCCAAAATGTGCCTTTTTAATAGTATTGTTGTTATGTTTAAACACAACAATTCCCAACAGAAACTCACCCAATCAGTCTTTTTACGAGATCATTTATGTTATGCTGCTTATCGGGGAGTCATAAACACAGAATTTGTCTATAAAAAAGATTCAGTACTGAAGAATATTTTCCTTTTTTGGACAGTGGGCTATTAAAATATCACCATCAAGTATGGATGCTTCAATTCAGTCTAAGGATCTCCCTGTATTAAGTGCATCCCCCAGAAAGCACTCTGAAATGTTTCCCATGATACCGGGCCTGGTCTCCCTCTCTAATCTCTTTGATTTATACCGGGGCCATTGTGACAGGGATGGCAGTAGCCACGCCTTATCCACATGATTAGTGAGCTTCTGTCTGTCTTGGACAAGCAAAGTAATTGAGTGGCTCGCCTGGGAATGCAGTCAATCAGTCAAGTAGCTATCAGGGAGAGGCACCCCCTTAAAGAATATACTGCAGCATCCGTCCAGGGCTCAGGGTAGTAGTCGCCTTCTGGAACATTCCCCCCACCCACTATACCAAATTATAGGTCAGGCTAAGACAGCTATTCTTGTGGGGTCAGAAGGTAACTCAAGGTTGACAGAATGTCTAATGCATCTTAAATAGTTGAGGCTGCCAAAAAAAGACAAGACAAATGCATTCACTCCAGGTATCAACTACTGCTCAGATAATTAAGTAAATGTGGGTACCAGGAGTTACAATATTTAAAAAATCCTCTTAAAAAGCCACGGCATATCTTATGTCAAACTCAGAACTCAGATCATTATATAGATTCTCATGTTATTTAATCAAATAATCTGGCCTCTTGTTTTTGGATATACTGACAATGAGAAAGTTCACCTGTCTAGGAGAGGAGACCATTATATATATATATATATATACAATACATACCTGGTAAGCACGCATGTTGTTTCCCGTCTTTGTCAAAATAATTTTAAAAATATCACAAGAATATTGATGCAAAATTTGAAGGATTATATGGACAGATACACTTTGTGGCTCGTTGGTTGTATTTCAAGCTCAACATTTCTAATTGTCTTTCCTTTGACAACCATGGGAAGCAATGATAAACTATACCTTGTTACTTTGGAGCTTCAATTATGCAATTTATTCAAGTGCCATATGTGTCATTACATTGACTCATTGTTTGTGTAATCAACAACCGTTTCACATCCATCACACCAGGTAAAAAGTGGTCCATTCAAACAAATATGACTGATGCACAGACAAAGTCACTGCTTGTGCCAAGTCATTTCCCCCCTGAATATGGGTACATTTTAGTTCAGAAGATTATATGACTTTTCTGATTTTCCATAATGAGTTAACCCACGGCGGCACGGTGGTGCAGTGGATAGCACTGTCGCCTCACAGCAAGAAGGTCTCGGGTTCGAATCCAGGCCGGGGGCCTTTCTGTGCGGAGTTTGCATGTTCTCCCCGTGTCCGCGTGGGTTTCCTCCGGGTACTCCGGTTTCCTCCCACAGTCCAAAGACATGCACGTTAGGCTAATTGGAGAGTCTAAATTGCCCGTAGGTATGAGTGTGTGAGTGAATGGTGTGTGTGCCCTGCGATGGATTGGCGACCTGTCCAGGGTGTATTCCTGCCTCTCGCCCGGAACGCATGCTGGGATAGGCTCCAGCCCCCCCCCGCGACCCTGACCAGGAATAAGCGGCTTAGACAATGGATGGATGGATGGAGTTAACCCACTAGTCTCCCTCGTTAACACTGCATGTGGGTATATTTCTTTATTTAAATATTAGCTAGTCAGGTGTTGTATATTCTATCCATTTTTCGGAGCAGGGTGCACTCCTTCACTGCACACTGTACACAGTACAGTTTAGAGATTCCACTTAACCTAGACAACATGTCTTTCAACTCTAAGAGGAAACTGGAGACTATTACAATCAATTAAAGTGATATTGATTTCTAAATATTTCAAGGCGATGCACTTACAACTATTTGATGCAGCACTGTCTTGCTTGCAGATGGGAAACAAAACTGAATTGTGCAATGCAATAATAAAAAAGGGCAAAATGTTGACCTTGTTTTTTTTTGCACACCATGGTACCTTTGTTCAAATAAAAGCCCAGAGCCTGCTTTCCAGTTTATTCTTTCTTGTGGATACATTTACCCTACTGGGAAAGCAGCATCCAAGACACACTGATTTATCCTTTTTGTCAATATGATTTGCCAATGCATAGTACAGAATACTTTAGAGGGACTGAAAGACGTTAGCTTATCGTATTATGTACCTGCCAATGCTTAACGGAGAGGGTGATTGAGGGTGCAGCACAGAAATCCAAAAGTGTTTGAAATGGATATGGAGCTGAAATCAGATCTAGAGTAGGGGAAAGGGACATCTGGGGAATAGTACAGGAAGAAGAAGATTCGATATTTAACATGAGAATTTTTCATGTGGGATTCAATATTTATGGGAGAAGTTGATGGTGTGGTGAATGACTCTGGCCTGTCTTTTAAGGTGTCCTCATTAGGCCTTCCGGGGGTGTGGTGAATTTTTTGACATGCCATGAACTTATGTGGCCACCAAATACAGAATGAGGATGAGCTTGTCAGATTGTCCTCTCCTGATCCAGAAAGAGATGCCATGCTATGACAATGGAGAAATACTTGCAAACAAGTGACACAGAACTAGTGCTCGGAGAGAGGGCTTTATGAACCACATGAAATAGTTGGGCTGTCATGTTTTCAATGATTCGCTGATATGAAGTAGACAGAGTCTTTAGATTGATCAAAAGTTGATGGCAACTGATGACTCCACTCATGGGAATCATGACGCTTCACTCTACAATTGCTATGCAAAAGTCTTGAGGGACTGTGTTTGTCAGCAGGCCTAAACCTTGTGGGACCTCTTTTGAGATTCCGGGAGCAGGAGTAGGGTAATGATTAATTCAGGCCACTGTTTGCAGAGTAAATCAGAGTAAAACACATATGTGAATTGCTGAAAACAGTAGCTGATCAACATCATATTTACATGTGTATCTATACAGTATTTTATATTTAAAGAACAACATAATTGGGATGGCAGTTATGCCATTCACCAACTTATGGGTTGGGGGGCATACCCTTTACAGAGTTTTGCACTTTTCAGGGCTTCTCACAGAAATGAGTCAGTCAGTCCTTACAAACTTCTGTACCGTCTGACCTCAAATAAACACACTGAATTCAGACACAACTTTGCACAGCCACACAACAATGCCCTAAACTTATTATTATTATTTTTTTTTTTGTTATTGTGTGCTTCCTTGATCTCTTGCATCTCCTTCTTAACTTACCTGCCATGACCAAAAATGCTCCATGCCCAAAATGATTAATTCTCCCCAATGGTCAATATCTACTTCAACCAATAACATAATCTCTTCAGATCTACTTATACCAATAACAACATATTTTTGTCTTGGAGATTTCAGGATATACAAGAAACAAATAAGGATGTGTACATGTGATGCTGTTTCAGCCAGTAGAAAAACTTGATGGATTTCGTCTTGGAAACTAGCTTGCTTGCTAACTCATAATAACCAAAAGGTTAATACTATTACTTTGTCAGGATAGCTCTATGCATTTTATGGTATGCCTGTCCAGGCAAACAGTATGTGGCCTGATGTGTCTTACCTAAGTCTCCATTTTGTGTCTTTCTCTCCTCTCTAAAATAAATGCTGATAGCTCGAATAAACTAACATCGGATGTTTGAATGAACACCATAGCACCTAGATATTATTGGGGGTTATTGGCACCAGCTTGGTCCACATGTCCCAGAGGGCTAACACTTTGTCCATTTAAAGGTTCCTAGAAGTTGAATGGCCCAAAATTCCCTATTGCTGAATTTTGAATCGGTAACATTCGATTGACAATATGAGGTCCATGTGTCATGATTGGCCTTGTCGCATGGTAGCGATACTGCCTGAGCAAGTTCCCCCACATAGCAGATGAATCAACAGGTCTCTATGAACCAAATGTAGCAATGTAGCTACACAATATTTCATTAAATGCCCACTCTATCTGATTTTATTTTACCACCTCTCCCTTTCTTCATAAAAAAAAAATACAACTTTGGAGTGGGTCGTGGTTGAATGTGACTACGTCATGTGTGGGCTGTGCAAACTTGGAGCAACATCATGTTGAGGGCAAGAGTAGGACAGAGATTTCACATCAGCAAGAGACCATTGCTAGACAGTTATTTACACAAGCCAATGTAGAGATAGGCACCTAGCTAAACCTTGTTACATCGAAAAGATTGTTGTCTTGCCTCATCATCAGTTCCAATGTATTGTTTAGTTTTACATAGTTAGCTAGATAGCTAGCTCACATGCAAACTAAATTGTGACAGCTGTTATAGCTACCAGGTAGATGCCTGGTTACATTAGCTATCTAGCTAGACAGCAAGCAATCAGCTGGCTATAGCTACTAGCGAAGTCAAAAGTGTGCTATATTGCTATCTAGCTTGAACAGCTATGAAAATAATATTATCTATCTTGAAACTAAAATAGTACCCACCAATCCATTTGTCGAGTGTCATCAAGGTTTATTGACCACCTCTTTTTTAAGGGAAAGAGTCTTAGAGAAGCCCATCTCGAATTGAGTCAAAACTCTCTCTCTGAAATGGGCACCCTATGTACAGGAGTCAGAAAGTAACAAATGCAGGCCCCTGGGTGGAGTATTGGTAAAGGCACTTGCCCGGAGTGCATGTTGCCCACTGCAGTCAGCCCAGCTCTGACCAGGAATCCCAGTCGGGGAGGCAATTGACTGTCTGCCCCTTGGGCAAGCTGGCATGAGCTCATCGCATTGGAATAAAATCATTTTAAAAAAGAGAATACAAAAACCATGAGTTCAAATAATCTATGGATCTGGGCCCGTATTCACAAAGCATTTTAAGGGTAATAGTTGGTCCTAACTCCGCGATTTAGGAGCAAGTCCGAAAAATAATGGGTGTGTCACTCATAAATTTAGGAGTCCTAAATTTTTGGGATAAGAGTATTTCACAAAGGGTTTGAGAGCTAAAAACAGCTCCTAAGTCCAGGAGAAGTTAAAAGCAGCTAAGAGGACTTCTAAGTCACTAAAAACCTACTCACGTTGTCGCAATCGCGTCAACACTGGAGATATTGAATGATACAGAGCTCATAAAAAGGTACCGCCTCAATCGCGAGGGTATTATATATATATAATATTATATATATTATATATAGATACCTGCTGATTGTTTACGAGATGCAGACATGTAACCAATTGACTAGTCGGTATTCTTGGTTTCATGTTAAATCAGTGACACATAGCGTACATTTGTATTTTAGAATCTTTATTAGAATGTAATAGGGGTGCATCGGATCATTTTTCGGATCAGCAAAAAATAATAATAACGGCGACCAAGGCGCGTTTCCACCAAAATTGCCAGGAACTATTCTCAAGGAATTTAATGAATGATAATTTAAGTTTTTCAATTTAAGTTATTTCACTAAATCTTTATTCGAAAATTTCACAAAATACATTTTTAGATTCAGTACGCCTTAGGCGATGTAACTAGGGTGGTCTTATGCCTGAATTAATTTAATAAAAAATAAAAGATCGCTAATGTTTCAATTCTATTTAATTCGGTCGCGTTTCTAAAAACATGCCTCCCAGAAAGGCATTTAGTATGAAAAACAAAGCAAACCAAAACATATATGGTTTATATAACAGCGGCTGTATTTGTATTTCTCTATGATGGTTCAATTTAGCTATTAATCCGCGGATCATATGCGTGCCGAACCATGGGGGTTGATCCGTACGCGGGGAGAGACCCATCCCCTATATCAGCCAATCACTGTGGGCATTCTGAGTAAGCTCGGTCATGAGAAACAACGTCATCCTTAGCAACGACGTCAACCCCGCCTCACTCTTAGCTTGACAATAGGTTTTAAGGTGGGACTCTAACTAAAAGGTTTTAGTGCGATTTAGAAGTACTCCTAGTGGTAAGATACAATTATTTGTGAATACGGGCCCTGAGCTGCAGAAATTAAGAATGCAAATAATTAAAAAACAAGATAAAAAGATAGAAACATTGAAAGAGATTTCAGCTTCTGTCTTGCTAGTTATTCAATAATAATTTTCTAGGTTTAAAGAATTGTTGACTTTCATGTGGGCAAAATTTCCAGATTGATCAATATTTAACACATTATTATTCATAAATAACAATGTTGTTAGGCTTTATTGTAATCAATTTATCATCTACAGATGGATAAAAAACAGAACAGAACAGTGTTCCAAATGTGAAGGGTTCTAGTGGATCTGTAATGGTGTGGGGGGTCCCTGGCATGGTTTGTGTGTGCACTTAGAAGGCAAGATCGATCAATCATTACATACTGAGAAATGATTTAACCCCTGCAGAGAGGAGTGTCTTTCAAGATGACAATGCCCTGGCCCCCAGACCACAACTTGTCGCCCAATGGTCACCCAATGAGGAGCATGACACTGAGGTTATCCATATGTCATGGCCTTCTTAGTCACCAGAGCTGAACCTAATCAAGCATTTATGGGACATTCTAGAATGACACTTGAGTTGAGTTTTCCACTTCCATAAATAAGTGTGAGTTCCATTCGCTCGTATTCCTCCTGCAGAATTGCAGAAGCTGGTAGACTCTATGTCACAGTGCATGTAGACTGTACTGGCCACACATGGTGGCCCAATTCCCTATTAAGGGAAATGATATTGATGTCACTTTGTTCATTAACTGTATCCATGAATAGCTTTACAGGAACATGCAAATGTATTTGGCTCAGTATACCCATTGTTATCAATGTGACGTGCATTAAAGGGAGAGACATTAGATGAACATACTGTAATTTCTTAACTTAATAGGTTGCCTCACGATAACAACTAAACATTTGTTCGATGATGCATTATCACTGAGCATGTAAAATGAAACAAACAAGAAACACTGTCACAGTGGACAGGGAAATAGATGCATTCCATTTTTGGATAAAGGAATACCTTTTGTATTTCATTGACTCTAAGCTGTAAACTGGGAGTGGGCGTTGATCATAATTAAGAGGCTTTGGTTCCAGTCACTAAAAGGTTTAAGTGCTGATGTGACAATAAGCAGGCCAAGGAAACACTCCTCTGTACGTGCTGTCCACAAGGGAGTAAGCGGAATGTTTACTGTGAGAATAATAATAAACAGGGGAACAATTCATCACTTGTCACCATAACGTGAAATTATAATTGATTTCAGTAGAGACAAGGACTTCTGTATCACTTCAGCAGTAGGACACTTGCCAGATGGGTAACGATCAGTAGGACAGAGAAGTGCAGGTAGTTTTTAAAGATATTAAGAACTAGGCTGGAATTGCCTTGTTTTGTTTGTCATTAAAGGCCAGCAAGGATGGGTGGAAAAAGGGGGGGACAGGAACATTATTTGGTTGGATTTATTGAGTATTTATAAATCAACTGTTTGGGAAAGGTGTTTTTTCATTTATTTTTACATTCATCGATTTGGAGTGGGCATGGTTCATCCAACTAAACCCTTACCCTGGGGGTTGCTTTTCAAATTTCCGTAGAAAAGATTAGGTTTGCTGTACAAGGTAAATGTAAAAAGTAAAAGAAAGCAACGGATGATTTTTCTGAACTGTACATTATTAAAAAAAGGTTCAAAAGTAGAGGAAGTGTAATAAAGGTTAATTATTTGCCAGTATAAAACCTGAAATATTTTTGATTATTATGGTTCTTAACCCTGATGTCTAGAACAGATGTCGACCTTAGTCCTGGGGACCCATGGAGTATACAGATTTTCATTCCAACCATAATTTCAACCTCTGAATTGTAACTCTTTGTTAATTTTTCTTAATTAGATAATTTTCTCTCTTAAGATTTACTCTCTTAAGGCCATATTAATAGAAATAGCTATTCATGCTATGAACAATAAATGTCCCATATTCACATCCCACGACTTTATGTCAATCAGATCAAATAATGTTCTCATTTTCCGTAACATGCTATATGACACATGATTCTTTTAGAAAGAGGTTACCTTTTTTTATACATTTGTTTTATTTTTTTTCCTCTGTTATTTTCCCAATTTAGTGGCCAATTAGACCCTCTATTTATTTTGATTTGCCCTATCCACACAAACTCGCCGCCTATCTCTACGAGGCAAGTTAATTCTCAGAGGGCAGCAAACTCTGCTTCCTTCGAGATGGAATTCGCCCACCCACATTTTGGAGACACCCTTATGTGCTTCTCAGTGAGTTCATGCCCCCCCTCCCCCTGGGGTGGACAGCCAAACTCCCCGATCAGGACTCCCCACCAGGGCCAGTCTGGTACAGTCAGGGTTCGAACTGCGACCATGATAGGCAGCTCACACTAGTAAAGGGCCAGTCAATACGGGTGCGTTAGACCGCTATGCTATCGGAGGCCCCAGAGGGTACCGTTTTTAATTAATTCAATTATAGACTGGCAGGTGAAATCAGCGGGGGCCTAATTGTTGACAGTCGGGGCACCTGGTCACTGAAACTAAACCATTGGTGGAAAATGAAGCGTTCATTGACAAAGCAATTGGAAACGAGCCAAATGTGTTCAAATATTTTGAAGGGAAAAAATGATGGTGGAACTTGCACACGTTTTCAACAACTTGATCAAGAGATTGGCTGTAACAAAAACCAGCATATGCAGTGAGTCCCCAGTACTGAGGATGAGAACCCCTGCTCAAGAAAGAGTCATTTCATTGTATGCTTCTCAGTGTCTGCACAATTCACTTTCATTAGCAAATAAAGAGCTGTGTCATGCACAAATATATCATGCATATATATTATATATGCATATTCCTAACATTAATGTTGGCAGTATTTATCGTTGGTAGGAAGTTATTTGATCATGTAATGCAGCATTAAAAAATGTGTCTCATCTAGCACCACTGTCAATTAATTAACTTTACAGTAGTGGATAACTTGAGTGAAAACATTTTAATTGACGTTTGTTTCAGTGTCAATTTTTTAAGACACCATAAATAGACCATACATAGAAATATAGAAAAATGATGGACTATAAATCCTTTCAAATCCTGATCCTCCAAGAATAGCCATCTTAACCTGCTGATGGCAGGACTATGGTTTATACCAAGATTTTTGCATTAATTGATGTGTATTGTTGTGTAAAATATCCAGCTGTATAAATGGGTTGTGAAATGTAGCTGTAGAAATGTAAACTGTGTAAGTTGCTCTGGATAAGAGCGTCTGCAAAATGGCTAAAATGTAAATGTAAATGTAATGTAAAATTGTTTACTTGGTGCACGATAGATTTCCCTCCAAAAAACCCATAATCTTTCTAATTCATAAATATGTGTAATATAAAATAAAACTGAGATAGGAAAAAAGAAATATCCACCCCAAATAATAATAATAATAATAATATAATAAGGACTAAGCTCCACATGTAGTATTACATTATGTCAGCAGCATCTATAACGGTCTTGAATATGACTATATCTATAGTGCTGAAAGCATTTACAGTCCATGCATTGATTTTCGGAGCTGAAAATCTTTGACTGTCTCATGCTTATAGCAAGTCAATTCTTTCCATAGGCCAGTTCACAAATCGCTGCCAATGGCTGTTCACAAAGTGCTCACAACCAAAGCATCATCGAATGAAATTTGCGCACATATAGACAATTGCAAAATAATAATGCAATAAAATAAGTAATGCAAACTTTGTTTGAAACCAGATATTATGGTCAGATATGACAAAAATTGTGCTTTTAGGCCATGTTCAGCAGTGGTGGGTTTTGCATTGTAAAAAGGACTCTTATGTCAAAAAGAACGTCATATCTACAGTGAAATATGCTTAAATATGTTAAAATCTGTGGTTTGAATTGAAGAGGGCAGTCCACAAGCGCCGACCGAAGGATCTGAAAGATCCCATATGGAGAAATGGTCAACAATCCCCTCCAATCTCATAAAGACTATAGAAGACGATTCAGAAAGGTCATCCGTGTGAGGGAACGGTGCACACAGTACTGAAAACAGGGGTGTAAATAATTGTGACACGTATTTTAGGGGGAAAGTATTACTTGCTAAACAAAAGCTTTCTCTTTGAGCAATCGCATTAGTTAAAATAAGATAATTTTCACATTTTTTGTGCATACAAAGTAGCTCTTTACCTGTATTGTTTATTTTATACCGAATTTTTTGCTAATCTTTATCAAGGGTCTGAATCATCTTCGAGTTGGCTGTATCTTAAGTCATGTTATTTGCATAAGACAAAATGAGAATTGCATTATTCTTTTGTGCTTTGGTTCTTTGAAGGGCAATTGTGCAATTGATTGGATCTGTGGCAAAGTTTCAACAGACAATTCTGTTATTTTTAATTTTGTTACTTTCAGAATATGAGATTTACCACCACTGAAATTAAATAAATGTGCTATGTGTGAATTCGGGGCATAAAAAAAGCTTACTTGCCTCTATCATGGGACAAAGTTCATTTTGGATAGATTGAATCTGGGCCTCGGTTCTAACGTCTTTGTTGGAAAAACGCAATATGCAGTTCAACTCATGTGTTGCAGAGAGGTTAGGAGCTTGGTATTGGAACTCATTCTGAACCCTGAATGAAAATAAATCTTCTGTAGAAAGGGGCTCTTCTGTCTTTGTGGATATAAATTGTATATGATCTGTTGGCAAGGGTAGCAAGGTATCTGTCACATGCATAAACTAGTGGCAGGTTAAATAAATCCAAGGCCATAAAGTGTCCATTGCAGAAATGAACTTGGATGTCTGCTGGGCCGTAATTGTTTCAAAGCAAAAAGTTTAAGAAGGTATTACTTTTGTCATTATTAAGCAAAGCATTTAGTATTTTAGGAGTGTTTGAATGGTGTACATTTTTTTGTTTTAGGGATATTCAGCTTGGTTCTAAAAAAAGACCCATTTGTCTCATCTAAAACAAAGCTTCAGTGTCGTGTGGTTACAAAGGTTACAAACATTATCTCACTTCAGACACAGCACTAAGTACACCCTTGTGATTGTCCTATATTCCACAGCCGCTACCGGCGGATAGCCCTGGCCCTCCCCTTTCAACAAGCCTCCCCTCTGCAGCTGGGACTCAGCTAGTGGCAGTATATTTTCCATAAGGTTAGCAGATGTTATTTTTTCATAAAGATGCTATTAAATGTAAAGCAAAGTCCTAGCTTCCTTTAAGAATCACATTTCAAAGAAGTTTGAACAGCAGGAAGATTTTTCCAAGACCAGACATTTAGGCAGGAAAAGGCCATGAAGGCTATTAAGGTTCTATAGGGGAAAAGATGCCCATCAATACTTCCTGATGCATATAGTGCAATTGATCAGACCTCTAACAAAGGAAGCAGACTCGTTCTCACAAAACAACATTTGCAATTCCAGCTGGCATACCAAGGCAAAGGGGTCACAGAGGAGCGAGCCAGGAAACACACTCAGTATGCAAAGATACATTGGTACTTTGGACAGTATGGAGAGCTATTATGCTACTGGTGTTACACTGCTTTTGTAATGCAAGTTTGGTCTCTTTCTTCGTACTTAAGTATGCATCATTAATTGCATGCCAACTATAAGACATATTTGTGTCAGCTTATCTGAGAACTACCGTGAGTGAGTGTGGCTGCAGAGTTTAATTGAGTTAAATCGTGTATTCAGCTCAAATCCTTCTCTGTTTCACTCCTCTCATTGGAAGATGGAAACTCATTGTTCACTTAATTCAAAATGCAATCTCAGTTGTCATCACAGCTTAGGAGTCAGCATGGCGCTGTCATTACCAATTTTCCATTTCCATTATGTTGTGTTTCAGTAGACATACACCTCTGATTGTGTTTTGACTCAGAGCCCCTCCCCTGTGTGACCTTGATTGCTTCAGAAGTTGAAAAGCAGAAACAAAATTTCATGTCAGGCTTCGTGTTAAGGCATTTGAATAACAGTATGTGAGTTAATGTATGTTCTGTGCAATTGCTGTGAAAGTTTATTTTTCTGCTCATGGAAAACTAGTGAGTTGTCAGTGGATTTGGTTTACAAACGTAGTGCCTAACGTTTTGATTGCCATAATCCCTTCATTCTGCATGGGCATCAAAAATAACATTTTTGTCCACTATATCTTTGGTTCAGAACCTTGTGTGTCATGTCTGTTATTTGTGTCAACATAGTTGGATGTATTTCTGGTCATAAAAAAGTTTTTTCCATTTTTTGTTTGTCTCTTCCTTATGAAAATACTATGAATTGATTCATTATGCAAACTGTTGACAAGAATACCCTCACTTACATTTTGTTCAGTGTGATGGTCAAGTTCAGCTGTTCCTGGACACTATCTGACATTTTCTCCCATGTTTTAACAATGTATGGAGTTAACTGTCTATTAAGTCTACTGACAAATAAACACACCAAAAACTAAATATTTAACAATAAATCGACCCCCTACGACATAAGATGCAGTCCACGAAGTGGAGGGGTCTTACCACCCGACCTGTACATTATCTTGCTTATACCACAGCTATTTCCCAAAGGAATGAATGCACAATCAGTGAATTGTGTTAAGAAATCAATTTATTCACAAAATTGTACAACATTTGATGAGCCAATCAAACATGTTGCTGAATACGAACAGGAATACTTCCATCGAATTAAGTGTAATTTCAGGTGTATTGTCAGGCGCTTAATATAATATTAAGTTCAGTGGTTGGCGCCTTGATATTTTTTAATGTGAAAAAATGTAACATCCTGAGACCACATTTTGATATCAAAAAATAATGTACCCTCACTCCTAGTAAAATGGGAGCATTTTACTATAAAAGTTCACACAGTATTGGAAAATAATGAACGCAAAAAGGTATGCCTATGAATAACGGTTTCTCTGCCCATCATAATAGGCTGTGTGCCTGTTTCTCAAATGTTTACAGTTAGTAAGATTAGATGATTATGTGGTTATAACATAAAAATAACTGTTGGAGCGCACTGGTGCTACACAAATTTAACCCACAGCTGAGAAAGTGGAGACGAGCAAGAAGGTGACATTCCGATTCCGATTCTAAACTGTGGTTGGAGTGTTCGAGTGTGGACTCTTGGCAGTGTTGGAGACATATCGTCAGGAGGGGAAGAGGCGGTGGAAGGGTGAGATTGCTCTTCCCAAAGGTCAGTAATTCCACATTAGCTTTACCCACAGTGTTCAGAACTCCAGAACCTGTAACTGAAAGTTTTGGGGGGGTTTTAGTCACAAAACATCCAAACATCCGTAGTTTTTATGATCAGCATCATGAAGGAAAATAAATAAAAATTGTTTTAATCCAATGCAACAATGCTGTAGCGGGAGATCTTTTTCAAATGATTGGTCACGGTCATATATCTATTATCTTGGTCATGGTACTTCTAGGGAAGTGATGGCTTTATATCGATCATTAATAGTCAGCTGTAGCATGTGTGCCAAGCAGTTCACAGATTCCAAATAGCACCCATCATTGGCCTTGAAAACTTGTCTCTATCATCAACGTCCTATTAGCCTTATAGCACACTTGTCGATAGGGGTGGCTGACATTTGAGGTGTAGACGGTGGTGCTGGACATTTGAGGTGCACACAGCAGTGAGACATCACTGCTGTGTGCAGTACCTAAAGATATCATATGGTTTCAAACTACCGACCTGTCTCTCTCCTCCCATTCCTCTCCAAAACGTTAGAGCGGGCTGTCTATAATCAACTGTCTGCTCATCTCTCACAGAACGACCTGCTTGATCCTAACCAATCTGGGTTCAGAGCAGGCCACTCCACAGAGACTGCTCTCCTTGCGGTCACAGAGGCTCTTCACATCGCCAAGTCCAGATCCCTTAGCTCCGTCCTCCTTCTCCTCGACCTGTCGGCGGCATTCGACACCGTGGACCACCGGATCCTGCTCTCATCTCTCGTCGAGATGGGAATCTCTGGATCTGTGTTGACATGGTTTGAGTCCTACCTGGCTGACCGGTCCTACCAGGTGGCCTGGAGAGGATCCCTCTCCTCCCCGCTCCCTCTCTACCGGTGTCCCGCAGGGCCCGGTGCTAGGCCCTGTCCTATTTTCTCTGTACACCAAGTCACTTGGTTCTGTTATTTCTGCTCATGGTTTTTCCTATCACTGTTATGCTGATGACACTCAACTGTTTCTCTCCTTCCCTCCATCTGATACCCAGGTCCCGCACGGATCTCTGCATGCCTGGCTGACATCTCCGCATGGATGTCCACCCACCACCTGAAGCTGAACCTGGGGAAGACAGAGCTGCTCTTCCTCCCAGCGAAGGGCTCCCTGATGATTGATGCATCAATCACCGTGGAAGGCTCCATAGTGTCTCCGTCCCAGTCTGCCAGGAGTCTTGGGGTAACCCTGGACAACCAGCTGTGCTTCTCGAGCCATATTGCAGCGATCACTCGGACCTGCCGTTTCTCCCTCCACAACATCCGGAGGATCCGACCGTTCCTCACCCAAGAGGCCACTCAACTCCTGGTCCAGGCCCTGGTGATCTCACGTCTGGACTACTGCAACTCCTTGCTGGCAGGCCTTCCGGCCTGTGCCATCAAGCCACTGCAACTAGTCCAGAACGCTGCTGCTCGCCTGGTGTTCAACCAGCCGAAGTTCACCCACGTCACCCCTCTACTCTCCTCTCTGCACTGGCTCCCCATCGCAGCACGCATCAGATTCAAGTCACTGGTGCTTGCTTTTCAAGCGGCCAGAGGTACTGCTCCCCATACCTCCAGTCACTCACGCCCTACACCCCGTCCAGACCTCTCCGCTCCGCCTCCGCTGGCAGACTGACTGCCCCATCCCTCCGGGCGCCTGGCAGCCTCTCCTCGCGGTCTCGCCTCTTCTCTGTCCTGGTCCCTCGCTGGTGGAACGACCTCCCGCAATTGGTCAGGACTGCGGAATCACTTCAATCTTCCGCAAGAGACTCAAAACCCACCTCTTCAGACTCCACTACCCCTGATCTCTGTCCATCTAGCTAAATTGTCTTCACCACTGTCTACTTCAACACTATACTCTTTCCTAAAAAAAAAAAAAAAACTGTACATTTTGTAAAGTGTAAAATACCTTTTCCTTCCCGGTGTTACAGGTATGGTACGCAGATGCCTGCAATGATGTCTATTGCTGTATTCCTGCACTGATCTCGTGCGCTAACTGTGATTGTTCCTACCATGTATTGATGCACATCTTGTAAGTCGCTCTGGATAAGAGCGTCTGCTAAATGCTTAAAATGTAAATGTAATGCAAAGGATTCCTCTTTAAAAAAAGGAATATCGGTGTTGTTTTCATTTCCCCTGCTCTTTCTTCTCTGCCCACCCACATGCCACACAGTGCTGCCTTCAATTTAGTTGGTTGATGTGTGTAACTTTGGAAGTGATTCTGTGGCTGTTTCACTTCTCAGGGAAATGTTTGCATGCTCCGCATTCTCGGCTGTGGTTAACCACATTCTCCATGTGGTTTACTTTTATCAGCGCTGTGCATATGTACTCCATTCGCCGGTCACACCGTCCCCATTAAAACGCAATACGTCACTTGTCAACAGACCCGCTGTTTGCGATTGCCACCGCGGTGCCGCCTTCTAGATTAGATGTGTGCCACACGGTTTGGAATGTTGCCTACTGTTACAGGCTCGGGTCTTGCGTGTTATGTCATGCCAGTCTGTGGACACGACCTGACACTGGCTCATATTAGCCATCTTTACTTGTTGGTATATGGCTAACTTAAAGTACACTTCCACTGCATGATTACCGTGATTAGCAATGTGCTATCTATTGTGTGTCAGTATTTTGACCTGCTGTAAGGGGAATTATGTCCTGAATGTTGTTCATGATGTGGCTCTGACATGACATTCAGAACGATTTGTTTCATTTTCCATTCGGAAATCTAGCAATTTCACTTTAACGATTTGCCGAACCGCTGAAAAAAGCCTGTACATTTTATCATTCATGTGCAATACTGGTTTTAGCTCGCATATGCCGCTGTACTGCTGGTCGGCATTGCCTTAGTCTCAAAAACAAGCACAGATTTATTTTACCAAAACAAATGCACCCACCTCACCCACCACCTTAACTCATAATTGTCCTGCAACAAACCCTGACATGTTGAGCTGACCATTACTGGACCTGGGCTGCTGCGTCATTGTTAGGAATATTGCCCAGTTTATTTAATGATTCCTGAAATGTTTGGTTCTTGACCTACTTTTACTAACATACTTAGCCATTTCCTAGGAGCTTAGCTTGATCGCCCTTTGAGGGTTGGGAGATGATTTTACTAGTTTTGTCCCCCAAATTGGCTCAATTGGGGGTTTTCTGGTTAGTAGATTCCCTCTGGACGTTGTCCATCATGAGGTGACAACCTGTTTATTACCGAGAGCATGCAAACTCACGCTGCTGTGGTCCCTCACCTGCCTTCGGCTCTCATGATTTACCTGCCACCCATGTCTGCTCAGCTGCAGATATTAGTTAATATACTAATAAGATAATGGATATATTTTATTATGTGGGACAATGTCTGTCGTTGCGGGATGCGGAACAAGTCATCCTATCCGCATAAGACCAGTGCTTAATTTGTGCCGGGGCTAATGCCAAGAATCCGATTTTGCGCCCTGGCAAATGTCGTACTCAGAATCAGAGCCCGGGCTCATAAATATCTAAAGTGCGACTACAACGCATATTTTAACAGACTTAACAGCCGAGAAACAAATCGTGCTTTCAGAGTGTTCACAGAGACATCGGGAGAACAAGTTACACAGCCCTTGAAGGATCTCTTAACCGTTGTTAACACCATAGCAATTTCCAGCGCAGAGTGCGAGAGAGGTTTCTCGCAAATGAATCTGCACGTCAACAAGAGCGTCTTTAAAAACAGCAACCATATTATGGCTCCTGTTTTTAACCCTTGTTGCTCCACCACTGCAGCGACACAGAGGTAGGAAAAGTTTACCCTTTTTCCTCTGCGGGGGGAGTAGTAAGTAGTAAGCACTACATAGGACTCACAAGTGCATCAATGAAACATAATTAATATTGTTAATAAACATGTTTTTATATATGTGGCTAAACTAAACTAACACGATACTGAACTAATACACACACTAAACTAAACAAATGTGCACCACAAGTATTTTTCTCTTTTCCTCCTCTTGGACTGTATCAGTTTCCTACCGAGAAAAGCATTTAGCACATTCATTTAATTTAGTTTAGTATTGCCATATGATACGCCCTCCAATTATGTACTTCATTGTCAAAACTTGCTCTTTGCAAGCCATGGTGCTTGCTATTCAATAGACATGACAAAATTGCATGACATAACAGTTGGTTATGGCAGATATTAAAGGGAAAATGATGATTGGCTGTAATGAACCCTCACTACACCCACTAGTAATTTATTCTTCTTAAACCAACCTCTTTTACAGGAGAACTACGGAAATGTACAAGGACATGCCTTCATGCCCGTCAGACCTGGATTAGTGCTGCAACGCATTGTTTTGACAATGAAACTAGAGCCCTTTGTGAGCTTTGTGGTTACCTTCACTTCATATTGAACACTACTGACCACAAATTTCAATTGGCCAAATAAATAAATAAATAAAACCAAAGCAACCTGATTTATTGCCAAGAATGAAAATGAACTGAAGTGACATTTTTAGCTATATGCAATATGGTCAATTTCTCAGTCTGAAAGTGAGTCATTTTCTCTGCATTAATATTTTAGGTCCGACTCCTGTCCCAAGTCAGCAGATTTTTCTGAAGGTATATACAATATATTTTTAGTCTCTGGAAATAAATAAGCTATATCTGGATGCTTAAAATAATAACTTTTGTTTTGCATACTGCAGTATATAACCAACAGCTATGTCTGCACAGTGGAATTCAGAAAAAGGGCTATTAGGCAAAGTAGGAAAGGCCGAGACAGATTTAATGAAATGTATAACAATTATTTTGAAACATTGGAAAGTGCATTTAATAACTTTGGCAGGTCTGCCCCCAGCTTGGTCTCTAAGAGGCTCTCAGGATGATACAGGAAGTACAAAAGATAAAGTGTTTTCATTTATCAAATAAGGTCAAGAAATGTAAAAAAATAGGTGCTTTTTGGTGTTTATTTCTTAATTTATGCTTGAATTCTGAGGACACCCTATATACAGTGGGTATAATAAGCATAACCACTTTGGCATTTTTCACATTTTATTTTCTTACTTAATGGAATAAAAATTGACTAATTTATTGCCACTGATCAACACAAAATACTTGATAATTCCAAATAAAAAAAACAACTCCAAAACTTTTTATTAATGAATCACAAATGAAAATAGACAATTGATTACATAATCGACATGGTTCTGTGGTTACGTGGTTCTGTGTGGCTCAGTATGTAGAGCATGGCGCTGACAACACTTAGGTTGTGGGTTCGATTCCCATTCACCACTGTAAGTCGCTTCGGATAAAAGCGTCTGCTAAATGGCATATATTATTATTATATATTACATAAGTATTCACCCCCTTTGAAATCATACTTGGTAGAAGCAACTTTAGCTGCAATTACAGCTGCAAGTCTGTTTGGGTAAGTATCTACCAGCTTTGTACATCTGGACAACATTGCTTGAGCAATTGGGGGACCGGTGGTGAACAGAAATGTTCAAATCTTTCCACAGATTCTCAATGGGATTGAGATCTGGGCTTTGACTAGGCCACTCCATGACATTGTTTTTAAAAATCTCATGTTTTTAAACCATACCATTGCTGTTTGTTTTGGCTTATTGTCCTGCTGGAATATAAATCTTCTCCTAAATCCCAGGTCTTTTGCAGACTGCAGCAAGTTTTCCTCCAAGATTTTTCTATCTCTTGCTCCATCCACTTTTCCCTCTATTTTGACAAGTTTTCCAGTCCCTGAAGCATAGACGCATCCCCATAGCATTAGGCTCCCACCACCACGTTTAATGGTAAGGATAGTGTTCTTGGGATGCACAGTGCTAGACTTTCTCCAACCATAGTACCTAACAATGCCACAAATTTCAATCTTGGTCTCATCAGACCATAGAATCTTCCTCCACTTGGTTTGGTAGTCTCCCACATGCCTTCTGGCAAACTGTAGGCTAGATTTCACGCAAGTTTTCCTCAACAATGGCTTTTCAAAATCTCTCTCTAATGCACAGATTTGTGAAGCGCCCAGGCTATTGTTGTCCCATGGACAGTTTCTCCCATCACTGCCATGGAAAACTTTCACTCCATCAGAGTTACCATAGGCCTCTTGGTGGCCTCTCGTGCAGATTCTCCGTTTTTGCTTTTTTTGAGACAGCCTGTTCTAGGCAAATTCACAGTTGTGCCATGTTCTCTCAATTCTCTCAGATGGAGTTAACGGTGCTACAGGTGATATTCAAAGTCTATGAAATGTTTTTGTATCTTTCCCCTGATTGGTGCTTTTGAAAAACCTTCAGCTTTACAGAATGAAGTCGCATGTCTTTGAAAGAAAATAAAGAAATACACCTTGCTAGTCAGAGGTCAAATGCTTTGAACAATATGCATGCATAGGTTCCACACTTGAATGGTTATAAAACAGTAATGCTGGCGTGAAGGACATTTCACAGTGGAAGAATCACTCTTTATTGTGTTTTAAATGACTCCCCAGTACTATTTGAACGTGGATTAATATAATACTGGGATGAAATGAAATAACAGTGATAGGATATATATGTGTATGGAGTACACACACACACACACACACACACACACACACAGAGTAGCCTCAATAGAAGATTATAATTTTTTCCTTTCCACAAACATGGAAAAGTATACATTTGTAATCCTACCACAACGGCACAGGGTAATACCATGTTACAAACGTTTCAAAGCACACAAAATATTTTGTGCCTTGGTACTTTATTGCTTATTTCTTCAACCATTTATAAACATGTCTGTGATATTTTATTTTATTTCAACAGTGCGTGTTCGGGTTTGGTTCTGAAGAGACTCATTTGCATTGGTTCTTGCCTGTTTGCCATCGCATAACTAAATATATAGCATTTGTTAAGCATGCCAGTTGTACCATCAATCTCATGTGTGCAACTTCCTGTGTGGAGCTTCTTTGACATAAATCAGAAAATCATTCACAGACATCAACTGGTACAACATCCTTTGCAGGGTGGAGAGTCATAAACTTCCATGTAGCATCCATAAAGCCAGGCATGACACTGGTCTCAATCACTAAGCTAAAAATGACACTCAATTTCCCGATTAAATCCACGGGGAAAACCATGAGTACATCATCACCAAGCAAACTGTTTAGACACAAATTACGTTTCAAGCAAGAATTTTAAACACATTTCATACCAGGTCTTTGCTCCATATATTTTCTAACAGTAGGTCACCAAATCTTCCCAATTGTGTTGATCCACATTATTTTAAAATGCCGTCCTTCTGTGATCCTTCGTCCATGCCCATTGTTCAATACTCTGTATGAACCCAATGCTAATGCATTACAATATGACAATGACTAGCTTTGAAATAAAAATGAAAAATATATAAAGTAATGATATAAAATCAATATTAATGAAATCTGCATGCCATTTGAATACTGTGCCAAATAATCACTAACCCCTGTTGTGCATTTTTTGGGATTGTTGTTGTGGAAATGACAAGCTGCATCCATACGGAAACCAATCATGAAAGTGAATCACTGGTCCAGTGGTTTCAACGTCCGACGCTGGCCACGGTGACCGGGGTTCGATTCCCTGGCCGCTCCAGAGTTGGCTCTGGCCGGGAGTGCCACCGGGGGCGGCAATTGGCTGTCCGCTGCAGGGAGAGGGGAGGGAGGCCGACAAGATATTCGCTGCGCCCAGGAGTGGCAGGGGTGGCAGAGTTACGGTCGTCAGCTTGGCGAGTGTCGTCTTGGAGGAGACAATACTTTGCCTTCGTCACCGCCGGTCACAGGGCTACGGCAGCTAACTATGAGGGAGGCATTGACCTGAAAATAGCGGGTGTAATTGGCTACCAAATTGGGAGAGAAAATCTTAAACAAAATAAAAATAAGAAAAAAACTAACAAAAAACCACACAGTTCAGCCAATCTGCTTACTGGATTCAATTATTGGATGCAGGGGTCAGCAAAGTTGTGCGAAATCTGTGTTTGGAACAATAAAGGGAAGCACGCTCGTAAAATCACATAATAGGTTGTTGGGTCATGACCGGTTTTGATTAAATTGGATGCTCTCACCCCAGTTTGAAATTTGCAGTCAACTGAACTGCAATTGCCCTCCTGTTTTTCCTTGCACTTATAATAAATGCATGGACATATCCATATACTATCCATATATTATTTATATAGTTTTTCCCATCCATGTTAAACAATTGCTGTGCAACTATGAATGACATTTTGCCCCATTGACCAGAGTTTTCACAGTGGCCAAGGGGAACATTGCCTTCAACCAAGGTGTATGAAATAGTGTTTTGGGCTTATTCAAGGGTTTCAACAAGGGTTTCAATTGAGACCTGCAGAGCTTTTCCCGTACAGTTTCTGTGGAAGTTGATGAAAGCTGGTAAAGAGGAAATCTATAGGAGCATTAGAGAAACCTATTTATGATGTTATGGAATTTATACTGAAAGCTAATACATGCAATAACTCTTAAAGGCAACCAGACAAGAATATTCACCTGGTGAAAGAGCAGATGAAGGCTGAAGGCTTTCCCCCAATCCTACATCTTGATTGGTGGTTGGCAAACAGCTTTTATCTACTGAGCCAATCCAAGAGCATGAGGGTGTGACTCTCCTGAATACATGCAATAACTCTTAAAGGCAACCAGACAAGAATATTCACCTGGTGAGCTAATCCTGAGCAGATGAGGTCTGGAGGCTGAAGGCCGTTTCCTCCAATCCTACATCTTGATTGGTGGTTGGCAAACAGCTTTTATCTACTGAGCCAATCCAAGAGCATGAGGGTGTGACTCTCCCGTCAAGAATCTGTTGAGCTTCCTTATAATGTAAACATTATATTTGCATTTCTTATGTGTGTGTGTTATGTGTGTTAATGGGCCCTATTTTGGTGAAAATTGCAGTGTGACACCAAACTTGCATAGCGCCCGACTGTTTTCATTGTCACACCCCGTATTGCCCTGCCCAACCCATAGTCGCACAAACGCCTTCATTGCGCACCATGAAATTGCCAAACTCGGCGGAGATGGGAAATATTCACTTTGCGACAGATGAAACTGGCAATTTGCCTGCGCTAGGGCATAACGCCGCTTAGCGCCGGCACAAAAATAGGGCCCAATGTGTTGTTTAACCATTGCACCGATTAATCAACTAAAGCATTCATTTTAATTCGATTTTAATCTTTTTTATATATACATGAAATAAAAAGAAATGCACAGCCACAAATCAATTTAAAATATATATATTTTGAGCCCAATATGTTCTGATACAGTTATATGGACAGCTTTATAACACAATGCATCATGGAAACATTCACTCCATTCAACATGAATACAGGACGATGCTCTACAACAAAAACATATATATTTTTGATTACAAAATAGTCAACACCCCTTGTGATAATTAGCAACATTGCACAAAAAAATGGATTCCAACCTCAAAAGATGATTGCATGCAAATTTTGGTTTCAAATGAGATACGGGAACAGAAATGGTAAAACAGAAAAAGAAATGTCACATAGAACTGCTCTCTGTCAACGATGTTGGTCCAACATCAGTATGATCAAGTTTGCAATAACAGTTAAGAGTAATGTATCCTCATAAATTTGAACCAAAACATCAATGAAAATGACAGCATGTGCTAACTGGCTTCATAGTTCCAGGTAAAACGTTCCCCCTAACATTTTCCTTTAATTATAGGCACTGGTTAACAGCTTAAATACATTCATTTATCAACTGTCAGTGAGAATACTACAACGGTGCCTTTTTGTGTTGCTCAAGTGAGCTAGCCATCAATAGCAAGCAATTATTGTGTGTGATTATTATTTTTAAACATGGGACCATGACACCAGGTTCACCGCATACTACCAACTGCTCTTTGCCATGACATATTTTATTACCACAGTCAGTATGGTCCAGAGAGATGAATGGGCCTCCTACTGGCCCACCAATACCACCAACAGCAACAACCTTGTTTTCCCAGGAGGTCTCCCAAAGTACTAACCAAGCCCAGGCCATCTTAGCTTCAGCTGTTTGAGATGTAAAGGCTACAGGGTTGCTGCTTGCTAAATAGCAGCACAGACAGTCCTTTTAGCATTCATTCTTCAGAAATGCAGGGTGACCGCTGTAAAACATTGTGGAAATCATTCCAAGCGGTCATACATTTTCAGTGCTTGCACATATTTTTTAACAGTTTTGTATTCCCAATTGTATTTTTAAGCTGTCAGTCAAACTGTGAGCGCCATGTCCGATTGACCAGCGGAGGTCGCTGCTGTGCGGACAACCTGGCCGTCTGAATCCCGCCCTCCCTGGGTGATACTACCGCCAATTATGTGTACCGCCATGGGGCTGCTGGCCACAGTCAGCACTGATACGGTCTGGATTCAATACAAGACCGTGGGGCACATCCACTTGAACAGTACCTTAACAGCATGAGCCATCCAGCTGAAATGGATGAGCCATCCAGCTCCCTGAAATATATGTGTGATTAGCGTGGTTCGTTATGTTTTCAAATATGCAATCAACCATCCTAACAAATTTGATATAAATTCAAAAAGATGTCAAGTGCCCAGCTTTGCCTTTCTCCATTATTTGCAATAGTTTACCTAAACTTTTAAAATATTATTTTCCTTGGATTGTGAAGATTGTGCAGTTTATTCATTTTCCTTCAGGACTGTTGGTTTTGTTCTCCCTGCATAGACAGATTTATGAAAGGATGTTTTTATTGTGCCTACCCTGGAGCATCTTGCACTGTCTAGAATGATAACTAGTACCCAAGAACCAGTGGCTCGTAGAGGTACATCAGGATGGTGTATAGAGGCCATCCAAGCTTTCTTAAATTTTCATAAGAATTCTGCTTTGTTAATGAAGGGTATTCTCTATGTATTCATTTATTTGGCCATTCAGTTTGAGAAAAGATGAAGATCGGGCCTTCCTATTTGAATTCATAGCACATAGCACAGAACCAAAAATATATCTGTGGCTTAAGTGCAGAGACTGAGAGTGTTTAGTCATGTTTCTGCTTCAGCAATCCTCCAGCTGGCGGGTGGTGAACCAAGTCGATCATTTCTTGGCTGTCAGTCTGCCTGAATTGGCTCGGTACACTGCAAGTGGAATAGATGTACGCGATATAAAGAATGAAACACCTTTTCCTTCAGGTCATGCCATTTTCCCGTTTATCAGGGAAGCCAGCAGTTCCTAGCTCATTATTGGGATTGAGGTCCATCCCAAAACAGACACAACCAATTTGCCATGCAAAGTTTATGCAAGACCCCTCGTGTTATAGAGTTGTTTGTCCTCAGTGTTTGTCCTTATAGGTGTCAGCTTATAGATGCTCAAGCTGTGTTTGTATGATGTACTGTACATGGATCTATGTGTTTTGGACGCCCTGTCGAAAAGCATCACAATTCTGTACCAGCATTTATCCATGCAGCCTCCATAATCTGAGTCATTATCCGGGTATAATATAATTATCATATGAGAGTAAAGAGTGTGAAATTGAAATGAAAATCAATATTGCTAATCAAGGACACCTAAACAGTGTATGTTTGTATTGACTTGAAGACAAGGACAATGGAGTCACTTTAGGGAGAAAAAATATTAATCAGAGGTACTACACAGCTGTGGGTTTGATTTATTTTGTGAAATTTACAACCGCAGATAGTTTCACCCATTAAGCACCAATGGGGCAGGCTTCTGAAGAAAGAAAAATGGCACACTGGGAACACAGGTTCTGAGGCAGAAAATAGCATTTTTTGTTTGTTTGTTTTGTCTTTCAGTGAACACATGCAGTCATCACGACACTACGCCTACATAAATACAGAAATAAGACAACGAATAGCCTCGTGATTTGCATAAAAAGCACATGTCTACTTTGCATAGTGGGCCTAAACAACCAGTGGAACAACTCAGCAGCACAGACACATAATGGTTCGTTTTAGTCGGATGACAATAATAGCTGAGCTAAAGTTTTAGACTCAGACAAGATCACGCACAAACAAGCCATAGCAAACCGATTTAATAATTAATATGCCATTACTCTGCCCATTGAATTAAAATACTGTAATAATCAATAGGTCAGCTCCGTTGGGTGCACTTGACTCACGGTTCGGGTTTGGGTCTGCGTTAGCATGTTTGTCCTCGTCAGCAGCACTAGCCCCCTCAGCTAAGCTGAAATCAGCACCCCCCACCTCAGCTAAGATGCCGTTTTCCTTCCTCGTTGTCATCGTCCTCTTCTTCCACCACCTTTTTTACGAATCAATCCAAGGAACCTTTCAAGCTGGCATTTATTTATTCTCTTTTCTTTTTCTTGATTCTTTTTTTCGCTCCCGACTCATACTTTCTAAATTTGTCTCGATCTCTGCTGTTGCTTGCCATTTTACCACGTGGTCAGGCTTGGCTACGGGTTGCACCTGCAGACTGTCTGCACGTGAGCAGCATAGGGATCGCTATAATAACAATAAAATTAATTAATTAATTTCCCCTCTCACCGCGGGGCCCTGTGAAGGGCGGGGCCTGGCACGGCCGCACCGGTTGCTGCCCCCTAAAGACGGCCCTGGTAGTGGCTGGGGTAGGGATGTGAGGTCTTCTTTTCAAATAATTGCTTACAGTTTACTCATTTAAATAATCACTGTCATCATTTGGGTAATGGAATGATTGACTCATATTAGTTAACATATAAATATAAGTTTTGGATTTCCACAAGCAGTGTGGAGAATAAAAACTTGAATCATTCTGAAGTGAATGACTGAGAGTAAGTTTAAAGGAAAACTATTCATACAGAACTCAAAGCCCCAGACATTCAGTGTCTTTTTCATCTTATTTTGAGAGCATGTAGCTATTTCCATCAAGCTGCTAAAATTCTAAGCCCAATTATAATGATATTAGCAAGGGGTTCAAACCTCATGTTTAGGCCTCTAGTCCTAACTCTGTTAAAACTGGAATAGCTGGTCCAATTCCATCAAAAGGAAAGGTTCTAACCCCTCGTTTAACATTTTTCAAAAACATAGAGTGGAACATACTATTATTATTATTATTATTATTATTATTATTATTATTATTGTTACTATTATTATTATTATTATTATTATTATTATTTATTATTACTATTATTGTTATTATTATTATCATTAGTGGCCAAGCACTCACGGTGGTCCACCCTATTGTTAATGTTCTGATAGTTTACTTGTTCTGCCGCTTTGAAAGAAGCCTATACAATCCACGCAGCTTCTCAAACTCACAAATCTTGACATGTTTGTCGAAGGAATTTAGCCATGATGTGTCCCAATACAACCCAGAGATCACATGGTTGGAATAGAGAATACATAGCCAAATGAGGTCATTAAAAAATGCACATCTATGGACTCAAACTCAGAAATGCGCATCTATGGATTTTAATTTCTGGAGCCGCAGTGTTTCGGGTTATTTGAGTTTTACTCTTGAATTTTCAGTTCAGTCAAAAACATTTGCACCTTTTTCTACCGCACATTACTCTTGGGATGTGTGGGTGTGTCAACACAAGCAGGTGAAGTCTTTGTAAGTCACATCAGCACTGAAGCAATGATATGTGACTTTAATCCATGGCAACATGAGCTGTGTGGCTTCACACCTGAATCAGAGCTGGAATCGATTCTAACTGAAATACCCTTGGTATTAGCATGCCAGATTTGAAGGTGGCTAAACATATATTTATATACACACACATTTATTATCTTTGCTGACACCCTTATCCAGAGAGAATTGCAAAGCTTTTCAACAAGCTGCACTTCAACAGCTGAATATTTATTGAAGTGATCCAGGTTAAATACCTTGCCTAAGGGTACAATGGCAGTGCCACACCTGGGATTTGAACCTTCAGCCTCTAAGTTAGAAGCACAGTTCCCTAAAACTTTTATTACACTGCCACCCAAGACAAAGGAAGCTCCAATAGACTGAGGAAAATGGAGGTGTGTACCATCAGCAATAACTGATTTAAGTATTTATTTGATCATTAAAACTGTAGACTGCATTTTGCCTAATGTAGTTCACCAGCAAGAAAGCAAACTAAATACAAGCCAAATGGATCAGCAAGTGATTTAAGGTTGCTATGAATTCCACTTATTTTGGATTTCCAGCAAGGGTGTAACCACATTTTTACAAAAATTGGTAATTGAATTGTGCACTTGTCTTCTTGTCATTGCTTTATTATCATGGCTGGTATTGTTATTTATGTATTAATTAGTCCTTTATCTGTTTATTTGTCAGTGACATAGGTAAAAATATTTTTACAATGTTAAAAAAACAAGCATCATATGTTTGTAGCCAAATGCTACTTTCCAACACCTGTCCCCAATAAACTACAGAAAAAATATTTTTGATACATACTAACAAAACAAAATACATGTATGCACACATTAGAAAAAGTCCATCTACTTAATGCAGCAAAATAGAAAATAAAAAACACAACAAAAAACACAAGCAACTGTAATTTACACAATGAGAGCAACCATAGTTACTTAAAGATAAACAAACAAAAAACGTTTATAAAAAGTACAAATGTTCTTATCCATAAAAAAAATAGTCTGCATTGAAAATGTTTGCACATCTAATACTGTAGACCACAGGTACCAGTGCTAGAGCTTTGGAACTGCTTGTATTAAATAAATAAAACGTGCAATACTGTGTCTCTTGCTAAGTATGCAACTTGTTTGACTAAAGAGAGGACTTGTGTTTTGGACATATCTGTCCTTCGTCAGAGTCCTCCAGAATCTTGCAGACATCAGACTCAACGAAGGACATAAACTGAATGTCTGAAACTGAAAATACAGTTGCAACAGTATCATCTGCAAACATTTGGATGTCAGGCCAGATGAGACTGTTATGGAGTTTGACACTTTACTTTATCCAAATAGGACCTCAACCACATCATGGCATTGGTGTAAAAGTTCAATTGAGATCATTTTGAGAGAAGGACATTTTGATTGACAGTGTAATGCTTTTTGCAGATCTAAAATGGCAGCGACCAACCTCTGTTGTTTGTTGGATTTCATCTTCTCAAAGATAACTTGGTCTCAGTGGAGTGGTTTGCTTTAAAACCAAATTGTATGGGGTAGAAAATAACATGGCTAGGGTTTAAATGGGAAGTTAGTTACTCAGCTATTCCCATTTCTGCAACTTTTGTAAAGATTAATTGGCAATATGCAAATTAGTCTTATAGTTGGCTAGAGACCAAGCTCCAGACTTGAATATAGGGGTAACCATTGCCTATTAGAATTTAAAATGTCATTTGCCTCTGTTTAATAATCTGGTATACTGTTTGATTACCAGCATTTCAGGATAATGGACAACCTTGTATGCAATCAAAAGAGAGACTACAGTCCTTTTAAGTACACAATCTTTTTATGTATAAGATAACAGCTCAATGATTGCCAATTTTGTGCTATTAAGTCAGAAGCCAATGCTGGCTCGACCCCACACACTAATAACCAATCATGTCTGGTTTTCCCCACAGGTACTGTATCCACCAGCTCATCAAACAGTGCAAGGAGACAATATGTAAAAATCACAATCTATATTCATACTCAAAATTCTAAATCGTAAAACCCAGTGTATTTTCCGACTTGTTTTCTGGCAATGATTAGAAACTTTTTTGACAATGGCTGTGAGTTCGTCAGCTGTCGGGAAATTACTTGCCAAAATATTACTTGCTAGTGCCATAATGTGGGCATTGCAAATTAAATTAACAGAATTTGGAAGCAAGCTTTTAAGGATCATTTAAGGCCATGACAGAAACATTGTTAGCCATTAAAATACATACATAGGCAAACATTCCTAATTGAAGGATTTAAACTCTATTTAAAACAATAGTTTATCATATTAACATACATTGCAACTCACCAATCAGTGCGGGCCCTGGGCCTGTTTCCCTAATACACGCTGGTCCCAATGAGGAACGATGGGAGACAGTAACACTTGCAGTATGTTCTTTATATCCAGTCTTCTCTGCAATTTGTTCTTTGTTGCAGTCATTGCAGAAAACCCTGCTTCACAAAGACAGGTTGGGAAAGGCAATAGGGTTTTCAGTGCCTTCATGGCTAGGTCTGAATATTCAGCCTTGATTTGAATACAGAAGGCCGGCAGAGACAAGGTTTTCTTACACAAACTTTTAAGTCGCCCATCATTTGCGATCTCGAATAGCTGGTCCTTTTCCTTCAATGTCAGTATAGGTTGTGAATCCATTCCATGGCAGTTCTTGTGTCTTTATCTGATGGGAGATAATGCTAAAACTCCCCAGACATCCAAGCCAGGTGATCACGTGCCAGCTGGGACAGTGACACCTCTGCCTCAGTCTTTCCCAAAATCCCTGCTAAGGTTTGGAACATGCCAAAAATTCCCCTCTCCGCTCTTCGTCCCCACAGTTCCAGTTTTGCTTTGAATGCAAAGATTTTATCTGCCAATTTAAGCACAGTTGTCATTTTCTTCTGAAGTGACAGATTGAGTTTGTTGACGAGGGTGAATATGTCACACATGTACACAAGCTTTGCGATGTATTCCTTGTTACTGAAGTGCACTGCCAGTGGTGACTTTTTTACAAAAGAAATCTCTCCAGTGGCTCCCGTAACTCTGGACAGGGACTTCCCTCTTGAAAGCCATACCAGACTTTGGCATGCAAGAGAATGTTTTTTTCATTCATGTCATCAAATAGCTCCTTGAACAGATGTGTCAAATAGCTGTCCCTCAATGCCCTCAACTTTGCCATAAATTCTCCTCTTGACCGTGGTAGCCGAGAGAGTAACCTGTGCTACCTTGTTAACTGCAGCCTCTCCCTACAGCTTGTGGCAAGTATCCTTAGCAGTAGGCAGAATCAACTCCTCCCCGATAATAAAGGGCCTATTATCTTTGGAAATGCAATTAGCCACTAAATGCGATGCTGTGAGTGGAGCCACATATGTAGATGTGGAGGCTTTCAGCACTTCCTTTTGCCCACCTTGTTTGCATTTTTTTTGTATAAAGAACTCGACCTAAGCCGGCTTATCTTTTACTGTGGGGTGCTTTGACTCAATTTTAAGCAGTTTGGAACGCTTCATAGACTCGTTTGAAAGTTTTTCAACACATATTACGAAGAGGGGTAAGGGCATAGACGGCTAGGGGCATGTGCATCACCACATATTACACATAGAGGGCTAGGGGCATGTGCATCACCTGTTGCACAGCGGTGGTACCAAATTCGTTTCTGGTGAGGATTCTACCATTTATTTGTGTCCTCTATTGTGTCCTTGTTTGCAGGTTTATTGTAACATTGCAATATATATTCAATCCGTCTCCCTGCAATGTACCAGTCGAATACTGATGCACCCATTTGTGACATATTTTTTGTATTTTAAGTTCTATCCATGTTCTTTCCTTTCTTTCACCCTCACTGTATTAGGTAAACTCATTGCTTTTATAATGGTCACAATTAGCCAATAATTGTATAATTAGGCATGTTGCAATGCTATGTTACAAGGCCGTTTGAGTGCCTACAGGGCAGCATTGAGGATACTGATATGAACATAAGAACATAAGAATACATAATGATGAGAATGGGCCGTTCAGCCCATCTAGGCTCGTCATGTCCGAACCTAAAGAGTATCTAGTACTGCATCTAGCCTGGGCTTGAATAACCCAAATGTTTCTGCCTCTACTACCTGACCTGGAAAGCTGTTCCAGGCATTGAGAACTCTAACTTGAAAATGTTTTAATATCTGTGCGGAATTTGCCTTTAACTAATTTCCACCTGTGGCCTCTTGTTCTGCTAACCCCACTTATATTTAAAAATCTTTGGTATTCCACTTTGTTAATCCCTTTTAGGAATTAAAAAACCTCAATCAAATCCCCCCTAAGTCTCCATTTGCTAAGCTTAAATAGATTGAGTGCCTTAAGTCTATCATCATAACTTTTACCTTTCATACCAGGTATCAGTTTAGTTGCCCTTCTTTGAACTTTTTCAAGAGCTTCTATATCTTTCTTGTAGTGCGGTGCCCAGAACTGCACACAGAATTCTAAGTGAGGTCTGACAAAGGCATTATATAACATTAATATAACCTCCTTTGATTTATACTCAATACTTTTTGCTATTTATCCCAGCATCCTGTTGGATTTGTTCAGTGCTGTAGCACACAGCTTTGATGCAGATAGGCTTTGATCAGCTACAATTCCTAAGTCTTTTTCAAATTGAACACCTACTAACTTTTCTCCTCCCATAAAATACTCCTGTCTAATGTTTTTATTTCCCACATGCATAACTTTACATTTAGCAATATTGAATGTCACCTGCCATGTATCTGCCCATTTTTGGATTTTGTTTAAATCATCTTGGATTACTTTAGTCGATTCCAAACTGTTTGCCAAACCCCCAAGTTTAGTATCATCTGCAAATGTAACTATTTTGCTACTAACGTCCATATCAAGATCATTTATGTAAATAAGGAAGAGCAGAGGTCCCAGCACCGATCCCTGCGGGACACCACTGCCCACAGCAGCGAGGTCAGATATGGCCCCACCTACTTTACTCTTTGTATTCACCCTTGCAGCCAATTATGAACCCACTCTGAAACTACTCCTGCAATTCCTACTGAATTCATTTGAGCAATGAGCCTCTCATGTGGTACCTTGTCAAATGCTTTTTGAAAGTCCAAATATATCATATCATGAGCCTGATTCAGGTCAACACACTTTGTAGCCTCTTCAAAAAAGTCCAGAAGGTTTGTTAGGCATCTTTGAGAAAACCATGTTGGCTCTCCCTTAAAATACTATTATTTGAAATACAAGTTTAAATCCCCGCAGTCCACATTTTTCGTAATAAACGAACTGGTCTCAGTATCAAGCTGATGGACAACCATGAAAGCAACAAGAAAAAAGTGTATTAGGCTAACGGACTAAACTTGAAGGGATCCCCTTGTTACTTCAGGAGCCAAACACTCTTGTGAATGGTCTGTTTAAACCAGAGGTGGTTGCTTTAAATCCAAACAATCCATTCGTGGGAGAACTAAGATCCTTATTTAACTGTATCGACATTCTGTTCTCAAACACATCGATTTTAAAACCTTGCTTCACAGTAATGCGTTTGCAGGAGGCCTCCAGGATATGCCAGTTGTAAAAACATTACTTATAGGTTGCCGTTTAAAATAATTGGCTGCCCATGATGAATTGATATCTAGTTACCTCAGCATGGGCACTGAGAACATGGTACTCTGTTGTGATGAATTTAAACTACCATCACATCCAGGCTGTTATGAATTGCATTGTAAAGTTATATTTTCTCTTTCTTTAAAAAAGAATCCATTGATCCTTTGTACGAAATGAATGCCAATGATGCGCTCATCTGGAATGCATTCATTTTACAGAAATGTGAAATTATTGATCGAAAGTCTTTCTCACATGTGTCGAAATGGTACTTCTATTATACACAATACAGTATCGTGCAAGGGCAGAAAAAGTTATATTAAATGACAAATCAATAAGAACCTGCTGAGCGGGAACATGTACTGTAGGTTCATTTGGCAATGGCTTTTCCATTGCCCCAGAAAACATAAAACATAAATCAAATCCCATATGTGAGCCCTGAAATGCAGAATCAGCTTATTGAAAACACTGCAGTGAAGTGAGAGCACTGATCTCGCAGAGTGTTAGGTTCCCATCCATCAGCCCGAGTTTGCTAAATCCATCATTTCGATCTGAGGGGAAGGAATGCCATTCTTTCCTTAAACCTTGAAGGACATGAACCTAACCCCAGGTAAATCAATCAATTTCAAATGAACTATAAACCCCTGGTTCAAAATGATATTTTGAAAGATATGCAAGCTCTCTTTGAAGCCATCCAACAATCGCGGATACGCTTGTGTATAATGCAACTAGTGGGTGATATTTACAACCCTATTGGGACACTGACATTATCTTTGGATGTGTGCCTTATAAAAAAAGCTACATAATTGTCAATATACATTTTGCCTGTATTGTTTTGCCAACCAAAGCCAAGTCTTGGCCTTACCAACTGACACCAACACCTTATGGAGACAATGGCAGTTCTCAACTACTTATAACCAGTCAGTTGAGAACATCTGCCTGGAAATGTACTGCACCGACCCATAGATCTGTAAATAAAAGATCAGTGCATAAAAAAGTCCTGCCTGAAAACGCAAAAATGAAAAAGTGTCAGTGGAAAAATGTTTTATTAAAAATGTACGGGTAACTGCTAAAATAAATTCAACAATTTGATAACCGGGAGGGCAGACTCAAGCGGCCCTGGCCCGAGCTAGTAGAGTCCCAGCTGGGACTCATCCGCTATTGTGATCAAAAATGGATAACCTTTTCCCGATAAGAGCTTTACATATTTAGTGATCTGGTTAATCCTAAGACTACTCCCATTATGTGCCAATGATTTATTTCTGTAGAGCTCTGTAGAGCTTTCCTTTCAGCATGAGCAAATTAATATGGCAGTTAATGTATCTCACTGTAGAAATGGACAATTTTCTGGCAAAACATGTTACCCTCCATTCAAATAAACAGCAACTCACTTCGCATTTATTTTAAAGAATCAAATTAATGTGTATTACAATTTCGGCAATGGAGAATTTTTTGGTTGTTGCTTAAACCTGTTACTCACAGTTAAAGATAAAGCGCATTGCAGATAGTTGCACTGAATAGAGGCCACATACACACAACCCACAGGCCTTGGTACAACCTTGAGCATTGCTGTATGAAGATATTCAATATGTTAATATATCTACCACATATTCAATATGTGGTATCGGATATTCAGTATCTTTAAAAATCTTATTCGCATTGAATGACAAAGTGTATATGTAAGTTCACAGTAAAATAAAAATGAGGGGAATGAAAGGTTTTGTGGCTCAGAGAAGGAGAAGTCAGAATGATGGAGCATGAATTGATAAGGATAAGTAGAGTGATAATACATTTTGAATATGGTGTAATAAAGTGATATGGAACGAGAATGTGTTATATCATAAATATCAGCATAGCTAGGGGGTGATGTTAGACACGATTTTGGCAGTTTTATTATTTATTATATATACAGGTAACTGCCAAAATAAAGGAAACCCTAATATAAAGTGCCGTAATAGGGACATAATAGGCCGTTGAGCCACCACGATCCACCACAACAGCTTCAATGCACATTGCCATAGATTCTACAAGTGTGTGGAACTCTATTGGAGGGATGCAACATCATTCTTCCAAGAGCAATTCCATCGTTCCATCAATCTCCCATAAGTGAAATTTATATATGTAAATAGAGTATCCTTCAAAGTGTATCCCTGGAGTATCCTTCAAAATTATTCACACCCTAGATGAAGATAAATAAGGCTGGAAATAAGGAAGGATGGAGGAAATAAGGCTGTACAAAATAAACAATCCAGGTAAAGGATAAAAGTGTCTGCTAAATGGCATATATTATATTATATTATATTAATGAGCTAAATTGTATGCTCCAAAAAATATATGTAAAAAAAAAAAAAGATTATGATTATGCACAGGTGGGTGATTGGAAGTACAGCTGATGCCGGTGGTAAATGGACAGCTCCTGGTTGTGTTGCATACACACACACACACACAAAAGCCACGCATGTGCATGCACACACACACACACACACACACACACACACATAATTGTTCAAATGATTGAATGGTATTATGGGCTACAAGAAATTATGTCACAGTCTGATAAAGTGGCTTCTGTAGCTCAAAGTTAGTTTTGCGTGTTTCAGATTGCACATCGTTTTTTATTGTTATTCTTGGGTGTGACTCCAAGCAACAATTCCCTCACTGATAGTACAAACAGATAATAAAAACCCTTGTTCATCACTAGTTTAATACCTCCAGAGATTTGTGATTTGTGTAAAAACTAAATTCATCAGTGATCATTCAGATTAACTCCACTAATTAACATTACTACTAGTTGAAGCCATCCTTCCTCACAACATATGGTCTTAAGCAAGCACTGAGATATAATATCAGTTGCCAAATTGATCATTTCTATCATTGAGAAAAGAAGATCACCCTCTATCCTCGTCTCATACAGTACCAGATAAAGCCGAAGGAATTTGGTTAAGTGTTTGCATTTTCCCACATGATGCATGCTGGCTGCCTGCTTGATCCCGACTGCCATTCACGTTTATGTTCTGAAGCAGCTCACTGATAAGTAATTTATTTCCACACTACTGCACTACAGACACTAATACAAGGTTGTGTGCAGGGCTTGCATTTGCATGTTAAGGTTATTTGACATAAATGTGACCATAAAGATAAGTAAGTTCTCAATTAATACCAATGAAAATAGCTGATTGTAAGCACAGACCGAATGATAGGGATGGGGGGTGTATTGTATTTGAAATCGATTTCCAAATCCCCATAAACAATCATTTTAGTAGCAGCTACAATATATATATATATATATATATATATATATATATACAGTGTATGTACATACAGATAATTGCCAAAATAAAGGAAACACCAAAATAAAGTGTATTCATAGGGCTGCAACCCAACCAAAGAATCCTTCTCTGTGAAGTTCTCCGGGACTCTTCTTGATTCAACTGCCTGCTCACGCCCTAGATTGATATTTGCAGTCAACTGATTCAGAGTTTCTCGTCTCTTCGGCCTTGAATCTGGAGTGCTCCTGTACATTCATGCTCTACAACGTCAGGAGGATTCACCCCTTCCTCACAAGGGAAGCGGCGCAGGTGCTGGCGCAGGCTCTCCGCATCTCATGGCTGGACTACTGCAACTCCTTCCTTGCTGGAGCTCCCGCATGTGTCACCAGACCCCTGCAGTTCATCTGGAATGCTGCTGCCCATCTGGTATTTCACCTCCCCAGGTTTTCCCACACCACCCCACTCATCCGCAACCTTCACTGGCTCCGTTTAGCCGCTCTATCAGATTTAAGACACTGGTGCTGGTATACCGGGCTGTGAATGGAACAGCCCCTCCCTACCTCTCGGTCATGGTCAAACCGTACACCCCAGCTCGGCAGCTGTGCTCTGCTGCCTCTAGGCAATTAGTTACTCCCTCACACCGAGTGACCAATGGCCACTCATCCTAGTCACGACTCTTCTCTGTCCTGGCACCACTACTCCCCACTGACGTCAGGGCAGCCAAATCACTGCACATCTTCTGCCGCAGGCTGAAAACGCTGCTCGTTAGACTGCTCCTTGTTAGACCTTAACCCACCCATCGCTATTCAACAAAATAAATGAAAATACTACTTGTTGCACTTACTGTTGATAGCTTCCTTTATAACTGGTCTTGTTAATGTTGCTTACTTGAGGAATGATGTGTTTGAAGATTGTCGTGTCAAGTGGTTGTTTATCTACTCAAGCTGAATGCACTTTATGTAAGTCGCTTTGGATAAAAGTGTCTGCTAAATGGTTGTACTGTAATATATACTGTGTATATGTGTGTGAGTGTGTGGTGTGTGTGTGTGTGTGTGTGTGTGTGTGTGTGTGTGTGTGTGTGTGTGTGTGTGTGTGTGTGTGTGCATGGATACCCATTTGTGTTTGTCTATATGTACATGTGTAATACAATGACAAGACAAAAACATGATATTAATCATTTTAAACAGTAGTTGAAGGATTAGAACTAAGTGCATTTTTTCATCAGTCCTGCTATTTAACAGCATGTACAATGGCATTCACTCGCCATCTTCCACCCCACTTTGACATTCACAGATGCTCTCAACAGACGTGCTGCAGCTGCAGTGCTTGCATTGTATCACACCTGCGCGATCGACATGTCAGTTCATAAAAATAAAATTAAAATTAAAATACAATACAAAATAAGTAGAACATTTTTCACAGTTCCAAAGCATGTTTCATGGTTGATTTGAACTTGTTGAATAAAGATGTGTTATAATGTGCCATTGCCAAACCTATTCTCCTTTTAACTATGAAATTAGGCTTTTCTGAATGTAATTATTAATGTTGTGCGCATGGGTCAAAGTAATTACATATTCTGTGTCACATATCCAACCCAATAGGGTATTGCCTTTGCCAACAGTATTTTGCACCTGAGAGCTAATGAACCAGTAATTAGGAGCTGGCACAGAGAAGCACACATCTCCCTCCTTAGAAGTAGGATTACCATATGTTTGAAAGCATTTAATATGTTGCCATATGTTACTGTTGTGGTGTTGTATACATCTTATTGAAAGGAGACAGGAAATCAGGTGCATTCTCTTTGCTTAAATGGTAATTAATTCATGGATTATATAGCGAAACCACACTGACATGAATTATTTAAGCCTGGCACAGCCAATGCTCTGGAGATAGCATTGTTACTTTGATAGTTCCTTACTTCTGTAAATGTTTCTAGTTTTAAACTGGTTTGAATTCATTGCACTGGTAAAATTGAAAAGTGCCAATGTCGTACAAAGAAATGTACCACATAGGTGAGCTAGGGAAGCTCTATAAAAAGACACATGCAGAAATATAAGTACAAATGTTAAATATTTTCAAATATACAAATGTATATTGTTTGCACAGCACACAAAAACTTGTTTTGCAAATGCAGTTGAAAGCACTGACATGGATTTAAAAAGAGGCGTGTCCTAAGCAGAGTTTTAAGGACGCACAATGGACATACTGCATGATGCAACTAGGCAGGGTTTCAGTGTGTAATGAGTTGAAGGTGTGGTGAAAGTGTGAAGGTGTGGTTGCCAGGCACTGGCAAATGAGGATGCTTACCGCGTTCCGTTTAAATCACAGGTGTCAAACTCATTCCATCGAAATCACCTGGTGTAATGCATTGGTTACAACAAAACCTGCAGTGATGGAATGAGTTTGACAGGTTTTGGACTTTTTGTCACCCGTTCCTATTTGCCAATGCACTACACCAGGTGATTTCACTAATTAGCTCACTTCTTCAACTAAGGAGGGAACCTAATTGAAATCACCTGATGTATTATACCCTTAGTGCTTTAAATTGTTTATGCAGATTAATTGCTATTTACAGATAAAGGTTGATCATTTATATTTATTGAAAATGTAAGATGAATTTAATTGGTGTGGTTATACAGTGATACAACTGCTAATTTCTAATAATAGCCATAATAATAATAATGATAACTATCCTCTTAATTATAATAATTTTTTGTTTGTTATGCATTGTTGATAGCCTTGATTGTAGACTTATGTAGTACATTAATAATTTCCATGAAGGCATGCTGCTGATAATATTGAAGTATTTGATGGATTTTTTCTTGGGTTTGTAGTCCGGGGACGGGAACTCAGCTGGCCAATAGACAAGGTTGTTGACCCAACAAAGACTGCCAGTCAAGATTTTTAAAGTATTCTTGGTCATTAGGGTGAAGTGGTGAGTATTTACAGACAAAGCCATTGGGTGAGGTACACACCTGGTCATTTAGAGCAGTGGTTCTCAACCTCGGTCCTAGGGACCCACTGTGTATGCAGTTTTTTTGTTACAGCCAATGTCCTGATCAATTAAGGCTGTTGAAAACATGTGTGTAAGTTCTACCATCATTTTTTCCTTAAACTTATTTTAACAAAATTCAGATTTGGTGCATTACCAATTACTATGTCAGTGAACTCTTCATTTTCCACAAATGGTTTACTTTCATTGACCAGGTGTCCACACTTTCAACCCCCCACTGATTTCACCTGCCAGTCTATAATTAAATCACTTAAAAAAGTAACAGCTTTCTACATGAATCATGTGAAAATGAGAGCATTCGTTGATCTGACTGATTTAAAGTCCTGGGATGTGAATGTGGGACATGTATTGTTCATGGCATGCACAGCTATTTCTGACATAATATGGCATTAAAAGAGTAAGTCATGATTTAATAGAAATTAAAGGTCTCTAATTAAGAACAATTAACAGCTAGTTACAATTCAGAGCTTGAAATTATGGCTGGAACAAAAACCAGCATACAGTGGGTCCCCAGGACGGAGGTTGAGAACCACTGATTTAGAGGCTGCAAACCTGGCCATTGGACAAGGTTGCAGACCTTTACATTGCATTCAATCATTACATTCAAGTACATAAGAGGTTAGGCGAAGTGAATTAATGACACCCAGTTAATGTTAACAGTGATAGTGTCTACTGCATTTATCCCAGGGCTTTGAGATAAATGTCAAACAATAACAAGTGAGATTCACAGATTTACGGTTCTAGCTACTTAGATGGGGTGCATACCAGGCTGTAGGACAGAGGTGGGCAAGGAGGGCCGTATCCATTTTGGAAATTCATGCCAACTTCTGCTCTTAATTATTTAATTAGCCCGATCATTTATGTGATCTGACATTTGAGCTACATTTCTTGTTGTATAAGCCCATGAATGACAGCTGAAGACTGTTTTTGTGTTCCAATATGAAACATGTTACTGTGCTCGACAAGTTCATCTACAAGTGAACCAGCATTGGTGTATCCAACTAATTAGATCATTGATCCAGGGTAATTGGTAGAAACAAAAACCTGCATACACACCGGCCCTCCAGGACCAGAATTGCCCACCCCTGCTGTAGGACAAGGTACATGCCTTGCAGTTCATACGAAGCCGCAGACCTGGCCATGGACCAGGTTGCAGACCTTTAGATAATGCTGAAATCAGGGGCAGTACAGCAATGATACATTTACATAATACGCGTTATCACAATGACCAGAGGAAAATGGGATCAAAAACCCAGAATAACTCCAAATTATTATTAAATTAATAATCATTCTCCGAGCCCTTGAAAGGCAATCAAGCAGAACTCCTGGAAAATTAATAGAATACAGAAGAAAAATAGTTCAAGAAACAGCCCAATGTAATTAAACGGGACACATACCTGGCCGCATGTCAAGGTACAAATCTTCCAGTTCAGACTAAGCTGCAGCCCAACCGATAGTCAAGTGACATTTGTAAACTTGAAGCCATTTACATGAAAATAATTTAGCACAGTGGAGAGCATCAATAATATCCAGTTGACTTTATAACGGACAAAGATATTGCGTAATTGTATCGAGTAGGTTGAAGGCGACATGGAGATAGGTGGAAGAGTGCTACCACAGCAAGCTATACGTATGGATTTAACTACAAGGAAAAGTCATAGAATTTACAGCCAAAAAAGGATGCAAAAATATCCCACATGGGATTTGTGGTTTCGAGGATGCGGTATTCTGGGTCGAGCGACCAAGCAGGGGAAATGGCTACACCGGGCAACATTTGCTGCATGATTTCATCTGTAAAACGGAGAAAACAAATTAGCAAACAGAAGCCAGTGACAGGGAATCGACTTTCGGTGACCAGGTAGCAGAAAACAGAACATAACCAGGGCTTAATACATGAAATGTAGTTACATTGTTACAATTACTTTATCACTGCCCAGGGCTGTGGTGGCGAACTCATAGTATGAGGGGGATTATATCTGACAAAAACAGATATAAATAAAACAGAAAAAGACAGGGATTGAACTACTGAACTACTTCATTCAGGGATTTAACTAACTACTCAACTATTTTATGCACTTGTGCTGCTTGGCGCAGCTCCAAAATATCAATCTGTGCTTGCGATTGTGTTAGTGCAGAGCTTATGCTGTCTTCAAAATAGGGCCCTTTGTCTTTGAATGGCCCATTAGTATAAAACAGGCGTGTAGTTTGATTCAGTATTTCTTCTTTGCTAGTAACATTAAATCAAATGTGTTTTCTTCCTGACCAGTTGGTGAGCACAGTTCAATGTGTACTCATATTCAGATGACAAGTCTATGAATATACAAGATCTGTGCAGAGGTGGAGGTAGCTTATTTACACAGAAAGGGCGGTTGTCAATGATTGATCTGTATTTGTCACATGCTGTCTTCAAAATAGGGCCCTTTGTCTTTGAATGGCCCATTAGTGTAAAACAGGCGTGTAGTTTGATTCAGTATTTCTTCTTTGCTAGTCACATTAAATCAAATGTGTTTTCTTCCTGACCAGTTGGTGAGCACAGTTCAATGTGTACTCATATTCAGATGACAAGTCTATGAATATACAAGATCTGTGCAGAGGTGGAGGTAGCTTATTTACACAGAAAGGGCGGTTGTCAATGATTGATGTGTATTTGTCACATGGATGTCAAAACCAGTAGTGGGGGGTCACGTGTGGGTTTGAAGTGGGCTGTGGGATACAGATGACAAAAATAACCAACTGTAAACTATTGAATAAACTTTCCAATTAAGCAGTCATTTGTTTTTTGAGCAGCCGCAGCCCATTCAAGTCCAGTGACACATTCCAATGCAGCATCTACGCAACGTGACGCTCTAAATTAAAACAGCTACGTATGTTTTATAATCACACATTCAGCTGCGTCACTGTCAGATGTGCATTTGTGTTTCGCACCCTCCAAAGCTACCCTAAACATTACACTGACCTGCATTACACACAGAAGGCTGTCAGTGCAGTGTAATGAATTGTAGCACATCATGAGCTGCTATCCAAAGAACATTTCCAACTCGTCAAAAGTTGATCATGCCAATCCTGCAGCCGTACACGTTCAAACTCGGCAAATGAAAAAGGTTTAAAAAAAAGTTTAAATTGATTGTTCGTGTATCTTGAAATGAGCAGTTTCAATCTTTTTGTCAAGGTGCCTCTATTGAATTTGAGTGCACATATTGTATTCTATTATACAGCGGCCATCTTTTTTCTTAACATCTTCATCAGACCGTAACGGGAACTTGAGACTTGAGTTTTTTAGAGATGCAGACAGTAAAGCTGCAGAGTGTTCATTAAACTCCACCGAGGCCTTTGGTTTGGCACACAGCTATTCTCTCCATCTCTTGGGGTGTAATTAAAGATGCAGCGCGAACCATCAGTCCAGACGACTCATAACAAACACCGCTTCCCTTGTGGCAGCGGCAAAGTCATACAAGTCACTGTAACGACCTCCTTCCTAACCGAGATCAAGGAAAAACTCGGCATCTCTGACACTTACTACTCTGAGGCTTTCAAAATTAAGGAGGAAGCGTTGACAAGTCTGAACTGCTGCTTAGAGATTGTCTCTTTTTTCCTTTTGCTTTTGTAATGCATACATATGTGTGCAGCTAAATCTCAACAAGGATCTTTTATTTATTTTTCCTCTTGAAACCCACTGCTAGGCTAATGGCTGACATATCGGTTGTGACGGATTGTGGCAAACATAATTACATACTATTTGAGATTAATAAATCAATAGTGACTACATTTCAGTCCTATACGGGTTTGTCAGCTTACCCAATATATAACTCATGTACAGGCAACTGCCAGAATAAAGGAAACACCAACATTATGTGTCTTAATAGGGCGTTTGGGCTACCACAAGCCACCAGAAAAGCTTCAATACACCTTGGCATAGATTCTGCAAGTGCCTGGAACTCTACTGGAGGTATGCAAGACCATTCTTCCATGAGAAATTCCATCATTCAGTGTTTTGTTGATAGTGGTGGGAACTTGAACATCATCCAACTTGTGGAAGACAATCACCCTTTCCTTAAAATTCTCAGATCACAAATTGATTGCACACACCATGAATCCAATGCAAATGCAAAAAATGGTTGCATAACATAGGCGTACCGAGTGGAGGGGACAGGGGGGACATGTCCCCCCCCAATAATTTGTAGATTATTGAAACATTCCTTTTCATTATGTCCGTCCGTGGTTGTGCCCTTGTTGCATGAAGATAATTGTGTCTTCTATACATGCAAAAACATACTCAACATTATTTGTGTGTGTGTGTGTGTGTGAGAGAGAGAGAGAGAGAGAGAGAGAGAGAGAGAGAGAGAGAGAGAGAGAGAGAGAGAGAGAGAGAGAGAGAGAGAGAGAGAGAGAGAGAGAGAGAGAGAGAGAGAGATTCCATATAAGACTGCCACAATGCATCTGGCTGCACAGAGAGTCTGTGTGTGCTATATGTGTGCGTTTGCATGTATTAGTGTGTGTTTGATTGTGTGCGTGCATTGGTGTATGTGTCTGCATGTGTGTGTGGGTGGGGGTGTCTACGCATGAATGTGAATGCAATTTATGAGCTGCTTGCCCAGTGCCATGGGTGTCATGGTTGAGGTTGCTCCCTGATTTGACACTCTGTCATCTTTGGTTACATTTTTCTGTAATGACCTGCACTGGGATTAATCTTACCCCTGTGAGCCCCACAGCAATATATTTTTATATAGTATGTTTAAAGTACAAATACTTCTATAAATCTATATCGCCTGTATGCAGAAATAAATAATCCAAGATTTATCCATAGTGGAATACATTTTCAGCAATTCAATGTTGAAAATGTATGGTGTAGTATGTTGTTGTTACACCTATGATAAGCGCACACTGGTAACAAGAGACTTGAAACGTACTCTACCTGACTGGATGATGCCATTCATAAAACAACAGCCTTCATAACCCTATAAGGAGACATAAAAACATAAAACCAATAAACATTATCTCATTTTGAATTTTTAATCTTACATGGCACTACTGGATTCTGAATGCTGGCATGTAAAATACAATGGGTAATGACATCTAGATAGGCAGATAAATAATGCACGTGTAATGACAAATCCAATGCATTTCTGCAACTCACAAAGCTTCTACTACAATTCATACTTATGTATGAGTATACAGTTTGAATTTGCACATACTTAAATCTCTACAGTGGACAAAATACACAATCTATAAATTAACATATTTATAAAACAATTTCAATACAATTCTTCATACAGATTTATCTTGCTGGAGAAAACAAGTCACAACAAACCAATCACCATATCTGAGCAGCTTCAGAGTGTCAGAGATTATCCCAATTTCTATGGCTTGATCCCCCTGACAAAGCATAATTCTATCACAGGGCCATTTAATACTGTGCGCCAAGAAGAGAATCGACGGATACCATTTTGAAGTCTGTGGCCTGGTCAGTCAACATTTGCTCAACACTTAATTGTGATTCCTGGTTAAATGCAAGAAGAAGAAAAAAGAGTCTTCACAAATAGCAAGCTAATTTTGGAGATTGCTGAACTTGCTAAACTGTGTTTGAAAAGGAAAAAAGTGAACTGCTGCATTTATGTGTAATTGAGTACTACAGAATATGTTATTTGTTTTATTCGGCTCAGGATTTAACCCCAAAACTAGTGGATGGACACTCCAATAAGAGTTGTCCATGCAGTTTGTTTTGCAGTACGATCCTGCCCAGTTAGTTATATCGTATATTAATTTCTTGCTAAGGTGGCACAGCAAGGCACCGAATGTATGCAATTTGCTGGTCGGTCCGATGACATCTTGACACCGAGTGGATGCTGCATGGTCATGGCTTCCAATAAATCTCAGGGGATGCACATGGAGAAGTTCCCCAGGCGCTCGTAGGCCATTAGACGTGTGCCGAAAGGTCACATGTCAGAACCCATAGCTATCAATTTTCTGTGTTGTTGGGATTGTGAGACATCAAGACCCCTGGTTTCATACCTGCTCTGACAATTTCAGATTAGTCACAATAACAGGTTTCGCTGATGTGGCACTGCTCTGAGCGGAGGCCGGATAGCGGCTGACTGGTATGATGGCAAAACAGACGGAACAGAGGTGAGCTTTTTACTTTGCTATACTGTACGATGCTTTCCCTGTGCTCTGTTTCCTTGTGCTCGTTTGTTGATTTTATTTTGCATTAACATCCCCATAACAATGGACAGAAGTTCATATTTAAAAGCAAGTTAAAGGTGTGATTACAGATTACTCGTTTACTTTGAGGCATTTGATGAATGGGGAGGAACCTGCATTTATTCAATTATGCCCTTGGACTCCTATTCTTAATAGGCTCAAACTTCACGGGCTCATAATATCTGCAGCAGCACCAAGCATATCACACAGCACCCACCCCCACCCCCCACAACTCCACTCCTGGGTCCCCTGGGTGAAATCACATGGAGGCTGGGAAGGACACAGAGAAGCCAGTAAGACGGCAGAATTAAACACAAGTAGAAAAGAATCACTGGGAGAAAATAAGTACTTGGCTTCAAATGGTGGAAGCAAAGATAATCAGCTGATATAATTGCCCAGACACCATTGCTTTGAAAAATCTGCTTCATTTCATTTCATTTTTAAGTCTCAGTTGTAGCTGAATTATCCATAACACATTTTCTCTACACTAATGACTAATAGTTGAATACATTGAAAAATAATAGCGCCAATGCAAGGTATGTGTCAATTTAAACATCAACACATTCAGAATTCAATTGATTTATCCTGACCACCATTTTGACGCTAATGCAATCTGCAAAGAAATCCGAAAAAATGTGGAGGGTTTGTGTGTGGGTGAGATGAGACTGGGTTGGGATGACATATTTTAACTGCTTCAGACCTACAATTATAGCAGTGTGTTTCAGCATGTATTATCTGCTGTTTTAAATGTGCATATATTTCAGTCACTGCTGCATGGATACATTTCTTTACAGCTCATTTGAATGGCATGAAAATTCAGACACAAACAATTAAAAATGCAAATGTTTTTTTAGAAATGCAACAGTTCTAAAAAAAATGGTTGGCTACCTGCCAAAAGTTTGAAATGACAATGTAGGCAAATGAGGAAGCTATTTTTCTATCTTGTATGACTTTATAGTTATAAATGAATAACAGGGAGAAGCAAACAATATTAACAAAAAACAAACCCACTAAACCCAAGAATATTTCCACAATTTATTCACATCAGGAAGAGAGCAGCAGGTAGAAGTCTAGGTTTTATGTTGAGTTTTGCCAGCCACAAATTGACAGTGTTATGGAATTCATAAAGATAATGAATTACATCACTTTTGGGCATACATTTATGATGGCTAAATTAATATTTGTTTAAGTAAAGCTGCTGAAGCATTTTCCAGGTATAAAATCACTTCATGCATCTCAAATATTTTTTCCTCAGTGTACCGCATAAATGCATTCAATTCATTTTGTGTCCAAATGTCTTTCGAGTTCATGCTGATTTAGTTACACACACACACACACAAACACACACACAAAATCACATGCACAAATGTGAAATACATGGGTGGTCAAATACTGGTTTGCTGACATATGTATTAAGTTGACATATTTATTATTTTGCTACAATATGTATTAATATGAATTTATTTGATGTGTTTACACAGCATAATGGTTTCTTATGGAATGTATGTATTGGTTTGCTCATACAGTACCAGTCAAAAGTTTGAGTACACCTGCTGGAAACTAGATTAATCTCATAAGTGATAATGTTTCACACCGTATACTTTTCTGTAAATACGAAAATGAAAAAAAAAAAAAAAGGAACATCAAAGCAATGTTCAAGAAAATTGAATTGAAAATGGAGTCTTAGATTACTAAAAATAGCCACCCGTTGCCTTGATAACAAACACGGGCCATTCAGTTAATACGTTTCAGCAGGGAATGTTTTCCCAGCTCTCCTGCAGCAAATCCCAGAGACACTTTTGGTTTGCTTTGCTTTGACTCTTCTGTCCAGTTCATCCCATACAAGTTCTATGGGATTGAGGTCTGGACACTGGGCAGGCCAGGTTATTAGTTTGAGTTGTCCTTCACATTCCTCCTTCACCAGATAGTTATTGCACAACTTCAAGGTGTGTTTTGGGTTTTTGTGTCTTTTTGTTGAAGAATGAAGGAGTGGCCGATTAGCCATAATCCAGATGGAAGGTGTACTCAAACCTTTGACTGGTACTGTATATTTGCTTTCTGGCATATGTATGGGTATAATTGGAATATGCATTGATTTTGATGGTCAGAAGTACAGGTTTGATTTGATTTTAAAATGATTTGATGTGCATATGAATCAATTTGTTAGCATATTGTATATATTGGATTTCTTGGTACTGTATATGTATTGGCTGCTATAATGTGTACCTGTTTAATAGTGCATATATTAGAAGTGAATTTTACCCAGGCTAGTTAGATAGGCAGAAATAATTATCCAGCTATCGCTAAGGTATACTGTTCATAACAGCTAGTCACCTATTCATTACCAGTCTTCTTCTGTTTAATTTATACGGCAAATTGTAGATTAGGCTGAAAAGAACAGACACAGGTGGCCAGGACATGGCAAATGCTGGTCCAATAATTGAGTATTTCTTAAAAAAACAATAATATCTCAGTTCTTTGCACCTGTTATTCATTAATCATTTCAAACCAAGGTATATATCAGCAAACTAATACACATATGGTACACAATACACTATATATTTATATATGCTGTATATAATTAGCACAAGGTGCCATTTTGTGAAGCATTGCCATGAAATAGATCAATGTGTGCTCCAGCACTCTTACTTGAACTTCCCTGCTTTTTTTGCTCTTAAAATGTAGTTTTTTGTTTGTTTGCTTATGTATACTACCGTGATACATATACATTGTATTGCTATTTGATTTATTCACCCTTTGACTGTGCTGTCCTTCTGTCCAGTCAGCAAAGGAAGTTTAGTTACAGGAAAAAAAAAGAGAAAAAACTCTTTCACAGTCTACTCACTCACTCACAAGCTGCAAAATTGTAGGTTCACACACATGCACTCAAGAGCTTGAAAGAAATTGAGAAGAAAGCTCTAATTAACAGACATGTTTCAAATGGTGTCAACATTAATGATGGAACCTTGTGACAGATTCTAATTTGTGTCAGCAGAAATTATTCACTTGTCATTCATTTGTGGGCCGCTAATGACTTTCCCCATAGTTAAACATGTAAATAGAGCCAGGGTAATTTATCAGGTCATGTTAATGTTCCCGGTGTCACTCAGGTAACCTGTTAGCGTGTCAGGCCCGGCCGCTTTAATTTGTAGCTTTGATATTCATTTTCATTACATTTGTCTGATGCTTTTATTCTCATTTGCTCTAATTCTCATTTGATCTCAAGTGACATATTCTAGAGGTCACTGCTTTTAGTTATTGCTTTTGCTACTTTTATGCATGGGGTTGATTCAGTGCATTGTGGCAGAAACTAGCATGACAGGTTTAAATAAGGTATTCAGATTGCATTATTGTTTTTGCTTCTTGGTTTACATGTCAGACTGGCTCCATAATATCTCTTCAGAAAGAGGCCCTCTGGTGACCACTGTTGACAACCAAGTCCCTAGACTTCTGTTCAAACTTAGATCTTACTGTACATGCAATTGCTTTATTGACACATTGCATAAAACACATATGGCCAGAGTGTTAGACCCAAACCACCCACTAAATGACTGTTTTGTCAAACTTCCCTCTGGACAAACAGTGGGTATTTGTGCCTAATCTACAAAAAAGGCACATCTCAGCAGACATTTTCAGTTATTTTCCATAATCATTTTAAGCAGAAAATGCAACTAAAAACATTTCTAACCCTGTACCTGTGCTTGTGCATCAGTGGCTGTTTGTAAACCACCTTGCCATTTATGCTTATGCTTATTAATTGCTGAAGTTATATGAATCTGTGTTGGTCAAATCATCTGTACAAGCTATGGAAAGTTAATCTATCTATCTATATCTATGTCTTTCTATCTTTCTGTTGACTGGACTGGAATTATAATCACCTGTTGCACTAGGTGTTAATCATCTGGCTTAAAGGTATCTCTTAAAGACTGCAGCTCTTGTGGCAGGGAGTGTCATGTGCATTAATGACGAAGAACATTCATTACCTGAACAATGAATAGTAACAAGAGAGATAGCTAGCTGGTATTTTTGGTCCATTGCTCCCATCTACTGTGCAAGTAACGTTTCATCTCTTCCTGAACCTGGGAAAATGAGGAACTATATTTGCTGGTAGATTTATACATGCCAAAATGTCATGATTTTACTTGATAACAGTTTGAAATTTTAATACTTTTGCCTTTTAATATAACCACTCCAAGGATATATACACATTTCTCCAGGGGAGAACTTAGGGAGCTAGCATCACCACCCTAGTATGTGTGAGTGCATATATATCCTGAGAACAGGTATATACATTATATATATATCTTTCACACAGGACATATAGCAGATTAACTCTCTAGGAATGTTTAATACAGAAATTCCATCAGCATCATCTCAATCTAGACATGGCAATTAATAGTATTTGGAACTAAAAGTTAGCTTGCACAGTGTGCTGGGATAAAATCTTCTAATGACTGTTTTTTGGTATCCATCTCATAGAAATCAAGCTTTTGTTTCTATATCCATGGCGTGTGTGCCTTCCAGTGATGATAGTAGTCATTATAATTATAGCAAGTTCTCCAAGTCATGAACACGTGTAACATTTCCTAAAAGCATGTCAGTAAAGTTTGAGTTTTTTGGTTGGCTTTGTTCTCTGTGTCTATTGACAAAGTCAGTCACAATCCAATAATATTTAGTTACAGCTTCATGTCTGCATTGTCAGCGGAGGAATAAATGACAGTTCTGTGCCTTCTCATAGTAGATTCTTAAGTGTAAGAAACAAAAAAAATCCATTGTAAAGTGAAGAGCTGGAAGCAGTCTGTAGCAAGATACGTATATCTATGCTGAGGAATGATGGCAGGTTTATGCACTGATTTAACATATTTTAATTTGCAGGTGTTAAAAAATGATTATTTGCATAATTTTGTAAAGTCCTAAGGAATCTAAAATTAATTTGAATGGCTAGTGGTGAATTGTTAAACTTCAAGGTGTCAGCGGCTCTAATCAAGCTTGGCTTTAATTTCACCCCTGCCCACACAGTGAAATGTCCTCAGTTCACAGTGACTGATGTAAAAAATGAGGATGAGAGCACAATATATTTATTCTACTTTGCTTGTTTTGCTGCCTGTAGAGCAGTAGAGCTGAGATAATATTGATGTGAACCTCTGTTTTTTTGTTTCAGATTTTATCCCATCTTCTCCAATTTGGTATCCAATTATACCTGCTATTTCCAAGTCAATCCCCCCCTTGCAATGCAAGTTTGCTGCCGTAGCCCTGCAACCGGTAGTGACGAAGGCAAAGTAACGTCTCCTCCGAGATGGCAATCGCCAGGACGTTGAGCGCAACCCGGTACTACAGAGCCACTCCTGTGTGCAGCAAACTTCCTGTTGGCTTCCCAATCCCCCTCCCCCCTCCCTGGGGTGGACAGCCATCGCCCCGGTGGCACACCCGGCCAGAGCCGACTCTGGTGCGATGGGGAATCAAACACCGGTCGCCATGGCCAGCGTTGAACATTGTAACCACTGGACCACACGGGAGGCCGTGAATGCTGTGTTTTTATGGGAATGATTTTATTATGCATGCATTTATTTACTTGTTTAAAAAAAGGGTCCATGTTCAATGCAATTACAATGCTATTTAATTTACTTATGTCTTTGAAAAGGCAAATTAGTGCTATTGTTTAATGTTATAGAACATTGTTCTTTCTGAGGCTGGTGACATTTACAAAAGCAGTTTTTTTCAACTCATTTAGGAATGTATATTTGTGTGTATGTGATTCTCATTAAATTCCTGTTTAAACATTTATGTCTTCAAACTAAGGAAATGCTGGACAGATTTTACTTTAAAGTAATGCATGACAAAATAAATGCTGCAGAGTATTTAAGGTCAATGAACGTCTTAAGGCTTTGCATAGATCTGTTTCACAGGTGAAGAGACGCTTTTATCACACATCTGTCAGTGCCACACTTCCACCTGCTCCATTTCTCATTCTCACTTGTCGTGTTTTGAACCTTTCAAATCACATCAACATCAAACTCCCTTTTTACATAGTGAAAACACTATGCCTGTGCCTATAAAGAAAAAAAAAAACACTTTGTTGTGGATAGAGAATTTATATATTTGTATATAGACATGTTTACATGTAGTCAGGTTTGTTGTACTTCATTTCTAAATTCATAACATAATGTTCATTAAGGAACCGATAATGTTTCATAATTGAAAACCATCAATTATACGTTTGATTGATTAGTTGATTTGATTTATTTACATTTCTTGCACTTTGTTGCCCAGCCCATATGGGCTTATAAAACACTGATATATATTCGTACATGGAAGCACTTTTACATTGAGTCTTCAGAAGTGAATGGTTTACTCTACACACAACATAAAATATCTATTTAAATAAATAAAGATCTTTACTGTTTACAAACATTATGACTTTTGTCCCATGCCCCATGCATTCTGAATATATTGAGCATTATATGTAGTTGATTTGAGTACAATTTGAATTCATACATTATGGCTCCACTAGCTATTGTGCTTCTACCACAGTTAACCAATATGTCTCTCCTATATAGATTATTTTTACATTTGTCTAGACCCTTTCCATGTGTTTCATTTCCTCATACAATCATCCTTGATGACAGAACATATTCAATTCAGGGAAATAATTTTTGTAGTTCACTTACTATTAGTATTTAGACCCAATTATTTACCATGAACCTTTTGGAAGGGAAAGGGGTGTAGGTGTGGGTGGGGCACCAGTTATCTTGAATTAATATGACAGGTTCTGATTGGCCGAAGGGCCTCTTCCCCCCACTGTGATACTATTTGATGTTCTTGAGTTAAAATAAATATATGCCTAAGGCCTTGTTCTCATTTATAAAACTTTGTAGGTAAAGGGAAATGTCAGTTTCAGCTCTTGCCTGGAGCACAGAAGGATTAGCTTAGAGACGGCTCCTGTGGATCGAGTGCGTGTCACCTGAAAACCGTGAACCACAGTGTTCCTTATAGGATGTGAAATGGCTCTGATGTTTAGAACCTACAGTACTTCATTAGTGCTGTGCATACAATTTTTCCTTTTTATGTTGAGCTATAAATATCAAAGTTGTGCCTGTCATTTGATCTGTTACAGTTTCAACATTTTATGATAAGCTTGTATGTAAAATAATACCCTTATAGAAAACACATGAATTCTGCAGCATGCATCATACCACACATTTCCAAATGTATACCACATATCACATATGTATATCTTGTGATCACATATTGTCACATTTTATCACATGTTATCACATATATATGTGTTTTTTGGAACCTTTCAATGTGAAATTCATGTGGTTCTTTATAAGAGTAGAGCAATGGCTGTTTTCATTATGGATTTAGTGTGCATTGCATTGGTTATGTCAATTCAACAAAGCAATATTGATTTCAGTTTTGATTGGTGGGTCAGCCCATGCACAATGGACAAACATTCCCACCAGACCACCCTGATTTTCTTGATTTTGTGCATGCAGTTCATTATACTCATATGTATAATGAAGCCATGCACAATATTAAGCCCCTAGTGCATACATGTTGGACTTACTACTCCAAGAGTAGGGTTTGAAGGTTTGAATCCTAAGAAATCTGCCCATGCCCAGTGGTGAGTAGTCTATATGTTGTATATGGTCAAAGCTGTCAAAGCTGTGTGCAAAAACTTGTGTGTGCATATTTGAAATTAAAGGTTTTGTTGCTCATTTGAATTTCCTGTATTTTTCAGCTTTTGATCAAAACCTTCTCACTTAAAATGTAGTTTTTGAGATTTAATTTCCAGAGTTTCTACACCGGAAGGTGATATTATATTATAGATGCATTATGCAACATTTCCACATACTAACAACCTGTAATTGTTCTACCAAGCTACCTTGATATTAACGGTACCAATCAGTCACAAATGAGCAGTTTGGGCTACCATTCTTTGCTGCCTGGTTGCTACCACTTATTTTAAAAAATTAGCATGGTCTTAATGTCAGAAATATAAATAAGAACGGTATTAAAGATTCAAATTAGGAACACTATTTCCTTGCATGTCTGTGGTTTACAGACATGTGATGGCTCTGTCGCTCCAGCACTCTAGGCCGGCGTGGAGGAATAGTCGACACACAATGCATTTAAAGCTAACTTAAATGTAATGTTAGGCATATCTCATCTAAAAAATAAATAAGGTTACAACTAATGGCGGGAAAAGCACCACACCATAGTTAATTTTAACAATTGGTAATCACCACAGTTTGTTAAAACTAAAACAACCGACAAAACAAACAAGTTTGGCAGTCTCAGTTTACCACGAACATAATTAGCCAACAGGCACCAGTGCTACCACTGCGTATAATTGATCCGTGGATGGTCTCTGTCACATTGTGTTAACAATTGCGTTCAATTAAATACAATCTCTGATTTAAAATGGGTTTTCTTGTACTATTGAAAAAAAAGGTAATTGTCGATTTCACGTTTACCTTTGGTTAATTCATTGATGTTTAGCTGTACACGATACTCTGCTCTAGCGTGGTGATCTTGGCCATTTGGGCTACCAAAAACTGACAAGTGGTAGCCTTATCGGGCTGCCCAGTTTCAATCTGCAATTTTGAAATAAGCACCCTGCCTGTAATATAAACATTTGGATTAAAATGAAAAGTGGACAAGTTATTTTGAAAAAAAGGGAGGGACTGAAGTTTGGATGGAACACTAAACAACGACTAGCAGATGCGTTCTTGGAAAGCAAGATAACATTAGTAGCTAGCTAGCCAGCTATCCATTTGAAAGATGAGTGCTCTGTGCAGTGGAGAACTGTATATTTATACACGGAAATGCCCAAATTGAGCTATCTCTAAGAAAATACAGGTGAAGTAGCTAGCCAGAAATGTAAGTAGAACAACCAGCTAGGTAGCATTCAGCAGGTGACGTTATGCATTTTAATGCCCGACAGAGGTAACTAGTAGCTAGCCAACTATTTGAGTGATTAACCTCGATCAATTCAAGACCAAGAGCAGCCTACCCAGGTCAGCTAGCACCAGCATTACTTTTTTTCATTCAATGATGACATTTAGTCCTGGTCAGCGTTATATGTGTGGGTTTTATACACACTACAAGAGTATAGTAGCACAGCTCATTCTGTAGCTTGTTGTTTGTACGTCCGATTCACCACAGTAGTTGCCTAGGGACAATTCCTTGTGATGGTGTTCTGGCTCTGTTTTTTTGCCTCTTTATTTACAAAGTTTGCTAGCATTTTATAAAAAAAGTGCTAATGTTTGCGATCTTACCATTCTCAATGGGCGCATGCATCCAGTAAATAATGATTTAAATAAAAAGTGAAATGCCTGCAAAGTTGAGTCACCCAAAGGTTGATGTAGGGCATCCTTACAACCATTTGTATGCAACACATGTTTGTCAGTGTTATTGATATTTAGGTATCCTTAACAAAAATGTAGTTTTAAAAATGGTTTTGTTCAATAAAACGGCTGAATGGATCCCTTTGAAAGTCGAATATATTGGTTATCCGAGTAGAAATGCTAAATTTCAGCCAAATTTCAGCCTCGATAAAACAGCTAAGATAATGATAGTAGAACTTTGTGATTTTGAATGGGAGCTGTGTTCAAAGCCTTTAACCCCCTGAGGTCGACGGGAGCGGCGCCGCTCCCAGCAGCAATAAAAGTATATTACTATTTCTAATTTCGCGATATTTTATCATACACACGCGACAAAAACATTGACAGAAACCTTAGAATCGCGACTTTCCGATTTGAGCACTGGCAAATCAAATGGGATTTTTAAATTAGGTTAATTAGACCAAAAGTAAACCTTGTTTTTTACTCTGTTTTTACCTTTTAGTAACGTCCCCTTCTATTGACATGGTAACTAGGTGCGAGTTTTCGGGGAGGTGTGGGGAGGGGCGTGGGGCCATGTGTGAAACGCCGGCGTAAACAACACAAACTGTCCCGACAATTTGAAGCAAGATTTTATACAGACATACAATTTTATTCAAGATGGAAAGATTTTCTGCGCTGCAGTGTTTGAGAGCATCGATGGAAAGCGACGAAGACAATAACTGACGAAGAGTAAGTAACTATATTTGATTTGCCATGTTATCAAATACTCGTATTCAATATATGAATTCCGTGTGTGAAATTGCAGCGTAAACAATGTCCCGACATTATATCGGATCTTGTCTGTGTTTACGGTTGCGAGCTGCCAGCAACAGACGGTGTATGCTGATATTTATTTGATTTACCATATTTTCAAATACTCGTGAAAATATATGAATTCAGCGTCTTGTGACGCTATACGAAAAAAAAAATCAGAATCATTGCGGACTGCTGCGAATAATTAACGGGAGGATATTTAACCAGCTGGCATTCTGTTTCGCGCTTGGACATTATCTAGCTTAGCTTGATAATACCTATTGTGATTAATGTTTCTTGCCTCTCGAGAACTTGTTTGTGTGCTTATTGTGGTTTAGATTCCCAGCGTTTAGTTTATTCCGAGATTTTGGATACGTTTTGTTTGTTCCTGATCGTTGGTTATTTTGTTTTGTCTTGTTTATGTCTTTCCGTGTCTTCGTAGACACGGATTTTGCTTTCGTTTTCCTACAGACGTTTAAAGATGAATATCTTAAACTTTTGATCATGTGCCTGTGCCCAATGCCAGACTTTGGATGTTGTCAAACTGGCTTCTGTTAGTCGCAAGAAATGCGTAGGCTACTCTGCAAGATGTCTTTGTCTGATGGCCTTTGACCATGATCTTTCAGGTGTGGATCATGAATATTCAGTAAATTAGCATATAGCCCTCCCACAGCCTGAAATAAATGTGACCAGTTCTGATAAAAACAGGTTTTTAGCTATTTAGATCTCATATGTGCTAAAACATTTTCACACCCTTACATAACCAAGACCTTGATGAACAAACGCACATTGGCAAAACAATTCGTCAATATAGTTTAGTGTGTGCTTTCACAACTTTTGTGACAGCAGAAAAATTAACTATTTTTAACTTGTGTGTTTGTAGATCTATTTACAAGCTGCATATGATACTGACCAAACTATTGATGGCATACAAATGTAGCTGTGATTGTCCTTCAAATAAAAATATTAAACACTTTGGAGTAAATGTGTGTTAAATTGATGAAATTGAGATAAATATCAGACCATGCCAAAATCAAAAAACATCGAAAAGCTTAGCACGGACCTCAGAGGGTTAATACCTGACTTTGCATGTAGCTGTGATTTTGCCTCCAATAATAGGACTGTGCCTAAACTCATCTCATCTCATCTCATCTTCAGCCACTTATTCCTAGTTAGGGTCGTGGGGGGGCTGGAGCCTATCCCAGCATGCATTGGGGCGAGAGGCAGGAATACACCCTGGACAGGTCGCCAATCCATCGCAGGGCACTACATACACCATTCACTCATACACTACGGGCAATTTAGACTCTCCAATTAGCCTAACGTGCATGTCTTTAGACTGTGGGAAGAAACCGGAGTACCCGGAGGAAACCCACGCGGACACGGGGAGAACATGCAAACTCCACACAGAAAGGCCCCCGGCCTGGATTCGAACCCGAGACCTTCTTGCTGTGAGACGACAGTGCTATCCACTGCACCACCGTGCCGCCTTGTGCCTAAACTGTCATGGGTTAATATCAGTTAGCAAAAAATTCAAAAATGGCTGTATTTTTCATCCACTTGAAAATGTGTCCAGGCATGTACCCTCCCCCTACCCCACAGACATACACACATACACACATATACACATACACACACACACACACACACACACACACACACACACACACACACACACACACACACACACACACACTTTCAGAGGGTTCTTACTATTTTGCATTACTTCATTATGCATGGTATATCACATATACAGTCTATATGTTTGACAGGCACACAACAAATAAAGAAAATTGGAGGGGGTCAGGTGGGAATGTTTGTCTATTCTACACAGATTGACCCACCTGCATTAACTTGAAAAGGAAAATGGTGGTTGAATCCAGGCTAATTTCCCAATGCATTGATGGGGTTTCTGTGCTGCATGAAATGCTGCTCTCTAAATATGCCCATCTAATTGCACTGCTATAAATCTCTCTCTCACCACCTCTCACCATCTGATACTTGGTAAGTGTTATGCTCTAAAATGCATACCATGCAACACACTGTGAGATGCTATACATTGACAGTGTCCCCCCCCGCCCCAAACTAATTATAAACTGATCGGTGTGCATACACAAGACTTGACTTGCATATGCACATCGATGGTAATGAGGAGCTTAATTTATACAAATAATAATGCATTCAGATATGAAGTCCTGAATAATAACTTGATGGGTATTAAAACAAAAACCTCCACATGTCTAAGACAGGCATATGTATCACTTTTTGACAAATTCCCTTCAGAGACACCAAAACAATGATATATAAGTGAAATTAGACAAGGTATTCCATATGACCTCATTGTGCATATTTAGTTATAATGATCAGTCATTTAACAAAAAGGTAAGACTCGCAATGATTTCAATGTACAGAGAAATCCAGCGCACTTTCACCAGTAATTTATTTTTTATTTTTTATTTCTTTATATAATCAGTCTTTTTCACTGTTTGCTGAGATCCAGAGCCAGTAATAAGAGCCAGCTTTACAGTGAGATTATACTGACAGGGCTAATGCTTCTCAGAGGCTTTGCAACCTAAGTCTGGGGGATCAGAATGTAATGCTTCAACAGGATTTGGTGGCATCTGGAGAACATACCAGGTTAACCTATCTGAAATATTTTCCTGTAATGAGCAGAGGGCACTGAAAGATTTCCCTCATTGTGGGAGGCTGCCCCAAACACATTGCAGATGAACCTTTGGAAAAGTACAGGACTTGAACAGAATATAAAACGGAATTTGATAGTTGATGTACTGTACATACAAAGTATTTTTAGTATAATACTTCACCATGTTACAATAATAAACATTATTATTCAAAAGTAATTATTGCTAAGTACATTGTGCTATGATACAGTGTGCATTCAAGGATGCAAACCTGCAAATTAATATAAAATGATGCAATACCCTCAATGAATGAATATGTGAATATGTCAAATATTTGGACTGGCATATAAGTCGAATGTTTTATAGCATATTATTATTTTAAACAGGTAAATAAATACTTATGGATTACTTTTGTAATATGGAATCCATTTTTACATATGATTAAAAAAAGAATGAATAAAACAAATTGTAATCATAGATAATCAATAACATTTTATTTTACTGCTGCTCTAAATAAAATGAAAATGATAGTGCATAGCCTACATTGTGACAAAATTCAGCACTGTCCTACATTATGACCAACATTTTAAAGTTGGTCATAGAGTTAAAGCAAAACTACTTTGTGGGCCACTTGAATCCAGCCCAAGTTTCAGTTATGAAAGAAAAGGGATAATACCTAATTATAGTTAAATAGGGCATAGTATATATTATACAGTACATGCCATACTGTATACAGTGGCTTCGAAAGTATTCAGGCCCCTTCACATTTCCCACACTTTGTTGTGTTATAGATTACATTTTAAATGCATTAAATTGATTGTTTTGCCATCAATCTACACACAATACCCCATAATGACAAAGCAAAACAGTTTTTTAGACATTTTTACAAATGTATTAAAAATAAAAATCTGAAACACATTTACATAAGTGTTCAGACCCTTTGCTATGAAATTCGAAATTGAGCTCAGGTGCATCCTGTTTCCATTGATCATCCTTGAGTTGTTTCTACAACTTTATTGGAGTCCACCCTTGGCAAATTCAATTGAATGGACATTATTTAGAAAGGCACACACCTGTCTATAAAAGGTCTCACAGTTCACGATGCATGTCAAAGCAAAAACCAAGCCATGAAGTCCAAGGAACTCTCCACAGACCTCAGAGATAGAATTGTGTTGAGGCATAGATCTGGGTAGGGTATAAAAACATTGCTAAAGCATTGAAATTCCCCAGGAGCACAGTAGGCTCCATCATTTAATCCAATTTAAATTAAGTCTATAACACAACAAAGTGTGGAAAGACCGAAGGGGCCTGAATACTTTCCAAAGCCACTGTATATACAGGTACCTGACAAAATAAAGGAAACACCAACATAAAGTGCCTCCAGAGCAACTTCAATGCGCCTTAGCATAGATTCTACAAGTGTCTAGAACTCTATTGGAGGGCTGCAACACCATGCAGTTTATGCACTGCAACCTGACCATAGTATCCCTCTCTGTGAAGTTCTCAATGGACTGGTCTTCATGAAACTGCTTGCACATGTCCTAGATTTATATTTTCAGTTAACTGATTCAGAGTTGCTTGTCTGGTTTTCTCAAACCAATACATGGACATCACAGTCAAAGAGCATGCGCTTTAGACCACAGTTGCCCCTAAGCGATGATGTTTTTCCCTCAGACTTCCATGTCAACATCACCTTAGCCATTATTCCCTGTGAAACATCAGCAAGTTGAGCATTCTTCATCACTGAAGCTCCTGCCAAACATGCCCCGACAATCACCTCTCTTTCAAAGTCACTGAGATCTCTTATTCTAGCCATGGTTTCCAAAATATTAGTCAACTGGGCCTGCCAAGCATTTTTATACATGACCCTAAGCATGATGGATACACGTATTCTTACTTGATGCGCCTAAGCTGCTACTACGAGATCTGCATGTTGGTTGTGGTTTGATTGAGAAAGGGGTGGAATATCTATTTGCCAGTGCTACGCGCAATATGACTAGTAACATACAGTAAGGACAAACACTAACCAATAATAATAATAATTATATGTTTCTTAATATAAAAGTAATTAGAAATGAAAATAATAACATTTATATTATTGCTGTTGTTATTCTTCTTCATCTTCTTCTTGTTATTATTATTATTATTATTATTATTATTATTATTATTATTATTATTATTATTATTGCTATTATCATCATCATTAGGTTCATTGTCTGTGTTAAATGTTATCAAGCATTCCACAATTTCTCATCCATCATTGGGTAGTGTTATTAGATGGTCTGTATTCACTCATTGTGATTCCTCTTGCATATCGGCAGTAGATCCACCACCAGTTGTTTTTTAATACTGGTCCTTAGGCCTCTCTATACATGTTTCACGCCACTGACTTCTTACCTGCACTAACCCGCCAACCCCATTGCTTATGCAAACCTGGTCTTTGGTTGTTGTTTTTCTTTTTTTCCTTTTTTATGGAAACAACAACCACCCTTTCATGAGCCAACCCCAAAGAGTTTAGTGTCTAGTCTACCACCAACACTTCCAGCTCCTCCACAGCTTCTGTCTTGTTCTCCTCTCTGTCACCATTATTCTGCTTATTAACCAGGAATGTTCTTTAATAGGGGTATATTACAATTTAGTGAGGGCAGTGTTTATTGCTTCATGGCTGTGCCAGCATCTAACGTGCATACTGTTAAATTGGAAAGGTATTCATTTTTAATAGCCTATGTATGTTTTACGTTAACATCATAGCAAAGGCTGAAGTTCAGTGCAATCCATTGTAGACTTATGTGGATAAGTATCTCAGAAGCCAGAATACGTATATCTCTGATGTGCATAAGCCCCACGTATCTGAGGGTGCGTAAAAAGAGGGCACGGTCCAAATTCAGAATTGAGCCCTTTTCTTTATATGTTAAAACCAAAATAACATTGAACTAAAAGCAAAATATACACTAAAGTAATTTCAGCACAGACACTGTCTCACCCCTGAATTCAATTGGATTTATTGCAGTTCATCTTCCTCATCTTGGGATGTTGAGGATATGTTTATATTTGAATTTCAAGATTAATCCCAGCACACCATTGCCTTTCTACGAAGAATACTTTGTCAGTGAGGGTTAGGGGTAATTAAGTCTCACCCATTCCCATGTGTGACAAATGCATGTCTTACTCAAAAGAAGAAGCTCAATTAATTAAGACTAAGGACACAACAATACCCACAAAAATATTCAGCTGAATGGCTGAATGTTTAATTGCTAATTGAGCAAGCTTGTTCCCTCTTTGAACTCTACTTAGTTCTGAAGTGTTCAGTGAATAGCCTCTTTAATTTCGGTTCAAAGAGTGGAAATTGATTTGCACTCACTGAAAATAATTTGATTAATTGAAAGTTCTGCAATTTAGACATTTAGGTAGTTATTGATGTTTTTACTATTGTGTAACTGCTTGCATTTCAATTATTTAATGAAAAATGTGGACAAGTCCTATGTGTGCCAACTATCCCTTGAAGTTAATTTTGTTTCTGCAGTTTACTTTTGCTTTCTCCTGATTATTGTACTATTGATTGCAGTGCTGTAATTACCACAGTCATTGAATCTGAACATTTATATGTCTGGTTGTTATTCTCTATTTCGCCACTCAATAAGTCATGTGATACGGACTTCATTTCCCTATGTCCTTAACTGATCTGTAAACAACTTTAGAATTATCTCCAACAACTTACGGCTAGCAACACCTGTAGAAATGGCATGAATTCTAGGGAAGAAAAGTATATAGAGAATATAGAGAATGTGCAAATCTTTGGAAAATATAATTTCAATGCTTTTTGATACAACATCTCACGCAGCCCCTAAACAGAAACTGACCTGCCATATCAAATGGCACATGACACCAGGCAATAAAGCTTTAAATAATTAAATGGCTAAAGGTGAAGCAGGCTTTGGTCATGAGGAGTGTGCAGCGACATCAATGTGACTGCTCATATGGGCAGATATTCCCTTTGAATGTTAGCTGTATGCAGGAACACTCACACTGTCTTTCTGGGGGACTGTTACATCTGTGCTCTGGGAGGAAATGTTCCCCGATGAAGGCAGATTAAAAGAATTGCTCAGGGACCAAGGGACATCGAAGCAGCATCAAATGTACTCACCTTTATGTTTTAACAAAGAGAGAAATACTTAGAGGGCTGCTGCAGTCACAGCAACATCTGTCCCCGTGGGTGTGTGTATGATGGTGTCACAGTGAGTGGGCGACTTCTTTATTATTATTTTAATTATGCGTCAATGTATTCATTTGTTATAATCTTGTTTTCTGAACCTTTTGAAGATTTTGCATTTTACATGGGTTGCACAAACGGCATCTGAATTTCGATGGACCGTGTCTCAAGATAAGGGTTTGTAAAAGATTCAAACTTCCCCTTTTGATCCATTGTGACTCTTTCCTTTTAAGTATCTCACGGGCCCCCGAGATGTTTCACAATGGGATCAGTAATTAAGATTAAGGAACTCAATGAAAGTGAGCAGTAATAACCTCAAATCAAAACCATGAAAGAGAAGCGTTTCAGTATGGAGAGATGCCTGCATGTGCAGATGGCTGGTAACCTGAACCTTATAACCACTTTTGAGATTCACATTTTGATGAGGGTAGCATACGTTTATCGCTGTTTTGCTTTCATATCACCTTTGTACATATATCTTTTTTAATTTTCTCGTTTTCATTATCTCAGAAGGTACTTTGCAATTATACTGACCATCAAAGGTTACCTTGATAGAATACTGTGATCAAGTTAGGAACACGGCTGGCTTTTTCATCATTCAACCATTGTGGTTCAAATACATGAGAAATGGCTACCGTTAGGATACAGATAATATGGCGGCGTGTAACAGTGAGCCAATCAGTCCATCCATCACCAGAAATTAAGGAACAAAATAACAGTTTTAGCATACTCAAGACTGGAATATTTGTTTTATGGTGCTAGCTAAATTAGAAAATTGTCAACATTTTATTTTCTTTATAAGTGATTTGCTTCAATTATTGGATTAGCTACGTTAGTGTCCCATCATGATGCCAAATGTCAATTGGTAACTGCTGAAATTCAATAATGGATGACAGTTCCAGCGACTGGGCAGAAATGTATAATTGTATTCGTACATTTCATCAGTTGACCGTAAAACAGGGGTGCTGTGATTCTGGGCCCCAACGAAAACCCCAGAATATTGTTACCTTATGCAGATGAAGATATTTTTTTCTGGTAAAAAGGTGGTTTAGTGGATGTGGCTGTACTTATCCATGCATCATTGGACTGAATTGTACATTTTTTATAAGATAACATAACATCACATTTTTTAAATATTTTTTGCATTCCTCATTTTTCATTTTCTCCCAATTTGGATTGCTCAATCCCAATTGTAAGCCTGCCCCATTGCTACATCCTCTGTTCATTGGGGAGCATGTAGATAAGCATGTGTGTCTTGCAAGGCACATGTAGTTATTATGAAAGAGGACTGAGTGTCAACCAGATGAGTCTCAGGTGCCTGAGGATACATTGGCAACTGAACCCCACCCTCCCAAGGTGGCACTGTAGCCAATTATGCTCCATCCCTGTCGACCACAGATTCAGTGTGTCATGGGCGTTAAGAGCTACTGCTTTTAACACTAGGATTCCCAGACTCAGTCCTGGGGCCTCCCCGTGTATACAGGTTTTTGTTCCAACCATAATTGCAACTACTGTATCACAATGAACTGTTAATTGTTCTTTGAGGCATACTTTACCCTCTTAATCTTTTTTTATATTTTTTTATGAGCCCGCCGTTTGCAACTACAGGACCGGCCACTACCCTTGGACCAGCAGTGACAAAGGTGCAAAACCACCCCCTCCCCCTGGGATGGACAGGCAATTGCCGACCCTGAGCCAGGCTGGCACAGCTTGGGATCGAACCCCAGCTGCAGTGGACGACCTGTACTCCGGGCATGTGCCTTTACCGGCTGTGCCTTCCAGGGGCCCCCGCTCTTAATTGTTTTAATCTTGAAAGGCTCTGTGGCTCAATCAATGAACGTAAGCATAATTAATTCATGAGAACATTTGAAGGCTACGTGGCTAGGCACTGTCAACAAACCTCAATGTAATGTAGACTGTGTCTTGTATTGATGAAAATAATGTGTCTTCTACTTCTATTAAATTGTAAAATATATCACATAAAATGGATAACAGTTACACCGGTGGTAATTAAAGTAAAAGAAAAATAAATAATTAAAATGTAAGTGGCATGACATGTCTGGAGCTTTCAAAGTTCTACTGTGACACATAGCCGTGGAGGAAAGGGCAGCTGCCTGCCACCGAATCAGAGGGAGGATTCTCTGGCTAATTGAAATGGGACTCCTTTCACGCTAAGCGATGCGTAACGGGTTTGATAAAACTTTAAAGGAGAGAGTAGGTGCCATAATCAGGTCCCTGTCAACTTCACGAACATTAGAGGCAGCTGACTTATCAAGCGAAGTGTCCACAGCTAATCTGAAGGCACAGGGGTGCATCTGAACCACCGATCATCCTGTGTTCATTAGTCAATAGTTTTTTTGATGTTCTGTTCGCCGAAGCAAGCTGCTTTTTTCAAGGAGACGCATCAGGAATTGAACATGATTCTCTATAGAGAGCCAACTCCTGAGGCTTTGAGTTATGGCTATACCTTCAATCCAACTGAGCCATTATGTGTCTTTCCCCTTCATTTTCAGTTACATTTCTTTTATAATCAATATTGGATTTTTTTTTAAGAGACTCAAAATCCACCTTTTCAGACTCCACTACCACTGAATTCTGTACATCTAGCCTATTGTCATCACCACTGCCGACTTGCTCAACACTTCTTGTATATGTATCCCTGCCTTCTCATTTAATAAAAAAATAAATTACTAACCTTTTCCTTCCCAGTGCTACAGGTATAGTATGCAGCTGCCTACAACGATGTCTATCGCTGTATTACTGCACTGATCTTGTGTGCAAAAATGTGGATTTTGAAAGAAATTGATAGAGCAGAATATTTGCAGGTAGGGACAATATAACCAATATAACCTGATTTCAAGATGTAAACTTTATGACACTGACTGAAAAACAAAATGGCATACATTGGTGTTGTACCACAGTATGAAAATGAATAAGCTCTATTTTACTCACATAGCTTTCCAAAGGACATATAAATATAGTTTCATATATTTATTTTAATGAGCAAGGTTACATTTAAATGACTGAATTGTGCACATTAATAAAAGGTGTTGGAGGAAATAAAGTTTGATCCTACCATTTTAAACAAAAATGATCAAGACATATTAGTTTGGGTTAAATACGAGTTTTACTTTCAATCCACTTTAATGGAATTCATAATGTTAGGCAAATAAGTTCCTGTCACAAATGAGATCCATGTCCACTGTCTCAATTATATGGTGTCAAAATCACCTAAAACAAGTTAAAAGTGCATGAGGTTAAATGACTGGGTGAAGGCCACTGAATTTGTGACCTTGTCATTTAAATGCAAGGGGATTGCTGAAGGAAGGTAATTAACTGCCAGCAAGTTAAGGTGTGAAATTCAGACGAAAATAGCAATAAGATGTTCCGTGCTTTTTTCAAGCTGTGCTTTAGACAATCATATTAGGGGCAAAAATATAAGCAGCAAGCTTTATATCTTGACAGTTCAAATATGTGAAATGTTGAAGGATGATAGCCAGAGCAAACTTAAAATCTGTCGGTCCAAGTTAAGGATGAAGCACACTGTGTTTAGATTTGATCTGGGCCTTACAAATTAACAAAGCAAGTAAATAACCTCAACGATTTACTTTGCACAGAGTAGCTGCAGTGATTTGGTGGGTGACTGCTATGATAATGATAGTCTCCTAATACACTGAAAATGCATGCTTTATGATCAGACCCACTGGCATTAATGCAATACTTCCAATGCACCTCCTCTGCAGTGCACTTCTTGTATTGATTGAAGATAACCATGTCTTCCTGAGGCCACAGCTCAATGCCCATGCATTGCATTTACCAGGATTTCCGAAGGAAATAGACCACAGTCACGGCTGCATTAAATTGCACCCCATACCAGATTGATGACATGAGTGTTGTTCATCTGCGTTGTACAATCCAAGAAATCATTTCCCATCATGCCTTGTGTTTCTTTGTGAATACAGTCAAAGATTAATGGTGCTGAGGCAAAACTAAAAAAGGAAATACAAACGGTACTGCATCGTGTGGTTGTAAAGTTTGCCGACTTTTGTGCTTACATGGAAACACAGAAAGTTTCTTTGTCCCCATAACAAAAACAGCCACATTACCCCAGAGGATGTGGTCGTGAGTCGATCACCAGGGATTGGAGCTGTTCTCTCACATGGGGAAGGTTGGTCCCAGAAGACACCAGTCTGCAGATTTCAAGAGCAAAAAAGAACACCCAACATGTGTAAAGTAGGACATCTGAAGTACTTCAGTGCATAATTAAATATATTTATATCACATTTTTGTATGTATTTTGTTCTAGTAAGAAAACTGATTATGTTTTATTCTAACAATTTTGTAACAATTATAACAATACAGGGGCAGGAGGTGAGGCATTGTTTTGGGTGGCTACTTGGTTGCTAACTAATCTATGCATTGTAGTCCTCATTGTACGTAACTTCCTCAACTTAATTTGGGTTTTGAAAACACTCTACCCATGTTGCAGTTAACCGACCCTTCAGTTTTAGCACACCAATAGAGTGGGAAAAAATCCTTCAACCTTCTAATTTTCTATCATTGGAGAGCACACTCCTTTTTATGTTGCGGGACATTGCAGAAGGGGAAAGGAATATTTATTAAGAACAGAAAAGTGAAAGAAAGCTGAAGCTGAGCTTGTTGATGGGGATGGGTTCTAATGAGCAGGGGACGGGGGGGATGTGTTGGTACTGTTGAGCTCATGGAGGGGGGTAGAATCATAATGTTATTATGTTATTATTGTTATTATTTAATTTCAAATGTGGGACAATGTCTGCTGTTGCACGACAGGGTACACATAATCAAAACATAGGACTATCCCATACAATGCAGGACATCTGGTCACCCTATCCCAGGCAAAGGGCATAACAATACACGTGTGCAATGTAAAATAAATCCGTTACAATGGCCAACATAATGATGGTGACTTAATGTAAAATAATACATTGTTAACACATCCATAGAGCAGCATTCAGCTAGACACGGTCAAGACAGACAAAACATGTGCATTCATCAGATAAATGACTACAGATCCAGTTCTCCCTGAGAGATATGACAGTGTTTCATTTTAATTGCTTGAACATTGCAGTGCATGGTGTTGGAATATTAATAAGTGACCCTTCCAGGGTTCAGTTGTGTTTTTGCTACGCAGGCAAGTTAGAGGGTTGGAAAGATAGGAGGACAGTTTTCCCAAGATAGCCTGCTAAATAAAAACATAACAACGGTTCACGCTACATACAGCCAGTAATGCCCATCCCCAAAGCTACAATAAGATACCAAGTACAACTACCGACATCAAAGCGTTTCAATGTAATTAATATCAATGATGTTTTCTCCCCCATTTTTTTCACACATACGTAGATCATCTATTCTCCACTACTCTAGGTAATTATTATAGTTATCTTCCCAGGCATCACAAACACCTGTCCCAGATATAAGAACTTCTACTGCTCTTCCAGACCTGGGCACATCAGCTAACTTAAATGAAGTGCTTATTTGTGCCAATCGGCTGTGTGTTTTGGCATGCTTTATCTCTGGCTTCAGAATGTGGGAAATATAAAATACTTCCTGCTTCTGACATCAGTCAAATTCATTTGAGGCATTTTATTCAGAATAACTGCCTTCTTGTTAGAATGGATCTCTGTTTCCACTAAAGCAGCCGACCTTGACAGACTCATCCAGACGGCTCAGCTGCTGTTGACTTTCACCCTATGACATCAGGGCCAACCTCCTTGTGACTGGTTGTGACAAATTTGAAGTGTGAATACTTTCTTTCTTTCTTTTTTTCCAACCAGAGCACATTCAATCCAGGCTTGCTGGATTAAGACTCTCATACTTTTAGGACCTGGGTTGAGTATATATATACTGTATATATATACAGTATATATAATTGGGATTTCTTGCCACTGATCAACACAATTTTTTTAACATTTATACATATACATATATCTATATAAAATATAAAATATGAATTTTCTTCAGAGAAAATCATCATTATTTGTTTGGAGTCCACCTGTGTACAATTAAGGTGTTTCAAATGATTTCCAATTAAATACAACTGTCTGTGAGAGGTCCCACAGTTGGTTCGTGCATTTCCAAACAAGAGCTTCATCATGAAAGCCAAAGAACATTTAAAGCCAATTCAAGAAAAGGTTTTTCAAAAGCACCAATCAGGGGAAAGATTTCAAACACTGTTATATGGCACCTCTGTGAACTTGCCTAGAACTGGCCTCTTCCCAAACTGAGCACCCATGCAAGAAGGGCACTTCGGGAGCCCACCAAGAGGCCTATGGAAACTCTGACGGAGTTACAGTCTTTCAAGGCAAAGATGGGAGAAACTGTCCATGGGACAACAATAACACGGGCGCTTCACAAATCTACGCTTTATGTGAGAGTGGCAAGAAGAAAGCCACTGTTGAAGAAAACTCAACTTAAATCTCACCTAGAGTTTTCCAGAAGGGGGTTGGAGTGGGAATGTGGGAGATTGAAACCATAGGGAGGAAAATTATATGGTCTGATGAGGCCATGATTGAACTTTTTGGCCTCAACAAATTGGCACAAGCCTAACACTGCGCGTTATCCCAAGAACACTATCCCTACCGTGACACGTGGTGGCAGGAGCCCAATGCTACGGGGATACTTCTCTGCTTCAGGGACTGGAAAACCTGTCAAAATAGAGGGCAAAATGGATGGAGCAAAATATAGACAAATCGTGGAGGAAAACCTGCTGCAGTCAGTCCCAGAAACCTTAGAAGATGTATATTCCAGCAGGACAATGACCCAAAGTTTTATCAAAAGCAACATTGGAGTGGTTTAAAAACAAAAAAATATATAGGCCTACATTGGGTGCATATACAACGATGAAAACAAACAGATCTTGGTAGTAGTCTCAGACTTTTGGACTCCACTGTATGTCCTGGATTGCTCCATACAAAGTCCAGACCTCAATCCCATTGAAAATCTGTAGAAAGTATATATGTATATATATATTGTGGAAAAAAATAAAATATATATATATGTGTGTGTGTGTGTGTGTTTAACATTGTGCCAAAATCATATAAAAACAATAATTGACCTTATGTCACTCCCATTAATTATACATTTCAGCTTCAAATATCAACAGGAGGAACACTTTGCTGCATTAATATCAGATACTTCATCTCAAGTGATTAAAGGCTGAATTATGTGCTTTTTTGTGCTTTTCAAAGGTCTCCAAATGTTTTGCTGGCTCTTACAGCAGCACATTATTCATGTTTTGATGGTGCATTCACCAATAATTCTTGCAATAAATATTAATGAGAAATCAGGTTCATACTTAAAAAAGTGAGAAAATTATGTTCTTTCAAACATTCAGTTTAACCTTTTTATTTTTCTACTAAGTTGCCAATATGCCAATATTAATTAATTAAATAAAAAGTGAAATATCAACATAAATAATTAAATGTAGAATATTTATTGATTTATTTCCACATTTATTTATTTATTTCATGTAATTATTTATATATTTATTTATATATTTAATTTATTTATTAATCTTGGCATGTTTCATCCTGTGGTGTCAAATGGTAAATAATTCAATCTGTCAACATCATCCATCAAAGCCAGTGGGCGGGATCTAACATTTGATTGGTTGAATTTTGGAAAACGTCCGTGACAACCCATTCAGTCTGGATCAGTCGATTTCAGTTGTTGATGATCACTATGTGGTCAAACTTAGCAAGCTTGCTTAGTGTAGAGAGAACAGTAGCGAAGTACCTGTAAAATCGTCTCTGCTTAGTGACGGTATCAGTATGCCAGCATGTGGAAAAGCTGCATTACTGTAGTATGTATAGTAGAAAGGGGTTGGATTGTGCCAGAAATGGGGTTAATAATTGGTTGAAGGAGACGACTGAGATGTCGACGGAGGTCAATTATCCAGTAAATGCTGCGCCTCACTGACACTCCCAGGCTAGTCACCTACGATGATTCACACCCCATACAAGAGAGGCTATGGGCATGGTGAAGTATCATATAATGTATCATACAGTCTATGGCTATAAAACATATAAAAACATTGGTGTTTACTATAGCAGCAATGTAGACAACATGGTTGTTTTTCACAATATTTAACAGCAGAGTTGGCTGAACAGCTAAATATTTATTTATGCAAGCTTGGTAACTGCAGTATTTAACTGGCAGTAAGCTTGGCGGGTGACTTCACTAGTAGCCTCTCTTATTCTCTTATATGGGTTGTGGATCTTTGCCTGCACATGCATATCAGTTACTTGCCTAGGAGTGTCAGTGAGGTGCGTCATTTGCCATTTCATCAGTTGCCTCCTTCAGGTTATCATTAGCCGTATCATTGACCTCTGTCGACACATCAGTGGCCGCCTTCGACCAATCATTCTCCCCATTTTTGGCAGGATCCACCCCTACATACCGCGTGAGGCAGTTAATTGAATTCAGCAGCCTTTAATTCAAACCTCCAGGTTGTCAGGTCCTTTTGATAAAAGCAGCCCAATGGCCAAAACCGGCTCAATGTATCAAAAGACCCTTTTCCACTGCACAATAAAAAAAATAACTAGACCTAACAAGAACTAACAGGAACTAGCGCTAGTTCTGCTTCTGGTTACAATTGTATTAAATACTTTATATTGAATTAAATAAAACATGACATTTCAACATAATTTAATATTTAATTTAATAATATTTAATTATTTAATTAGATGGAAAAAAGAAGCACTATTCAGTAGGTTTGGTAGATTAAACTTTTATAGCCCTCTGATTTTCCCTTATAAGAGGATATAAGCCCACCCAAAAAACAAAGAGGGAAAAAAAACCTCAAAGTGGATCATTTCTGCTCTGTACCCTGATGACTACCAAAGAAACTCTGAGAGCAGATTCACTTTGTCATCATTTATCATAGACCGTAGCTCCCGTGAAGAGAAACTGCATGGCAACAGAAACACACAATTAACAGTGATATCAGTTATTAACAGCCGAAGCAAAGGAATACATGAGACTTAACAAGCCCTGCACTGCACTGTGAAGACCCAGGCTAGTTTTTAGAAGTTGATTGGTGGTTATCAGTAGTCAGAGTGTCTATTGCATCTTGATGGCACCCAACAGTAAGGGACCAGTGCAGAGCAACAAAACAGAGGAACAGGGAACCCATAGGTTCTCATGTAATTCCCAAGTGGATGATTGTAGGGGTTTTTCCTTTATAGTATCATAAGTCAGCTCACCAGTCAATCCATTACAAGGTGACATTATGAAGAAACCTTGTCCACATTTTGCCGAGAAGGTTTTTTTAAACCACCCCAAAAAAGGCTAAAGAGATATAAGAACATAAGAACATAAGAATACATAATGATGAGAACGGGCCGTTCGGCCCATCTAGGCTCATCATGTCCTAATCTAAAGAGTATCTAGTACTACATCTAGCCTGGACTTGAATAGCCCAAGCGTTTCTTCCTCTACTACCTATTTTGTGAAATTTTCAAATAAAGATTTAGTGAAATAACTTAAATTGAAAAACTGAAATTATCATTCATTAAATTCCTTGAGAATAGTTCCTGGTAATTTTTGGTGGAAACACGCCTTTGGCCCCCGTTATTATTTCTTTTGCTGATCCGAAAAATGATCCGATGCACCCCTATTATATTCTAATAAAGATTCTAAAATACAATATTCATTCAATATCTCCAAAGTGTTGACGCGATTGCGACTAGACGATTGCCGGCAGCAGCAGATTTTTTATGGATCAATATCGCCGTGTTGAGTAGGTCTTTAGCGACTTAGAAGTCCTCTTGACTGCTTCTAACTTCCCCTGGACTTAGGAGCTGTTTTTAGCTCTCAAACCCTTTGTGAAATACTCTTGTCCCAAAAATTTAGGACTCCTAAATTTATGAGTGACACGCCCATTATTTTTCGGAGTTGCTCCTAAATTGCGGAGTTACGACCAACTTTTACCCTTAAAATGCTTTGTGAATGAGGCCTCCCGCGTGGTCCAGTGGTTACAACGTCCGACGCTGGCCACGGAGACCGGGGTTCAATTCCCCGTCTCGCCAAGTGTCGGCTCTGGCCGGGAGTGCCACCAGGGGGCGGTGATTGGCTGTCCGCCCCAGGGAGGGGGGGAGGGGAGCCGACGTGACGTTCGCTGCGTAGAGTGGCCCTGTAGTACCGGGTTACGGTCGACGGCCTGCGGGTGCCGTCTCGTAAGAGGCGTCACTTCGCTTCGTCACTACCGGTCGCAGGACTACGGCAGCGAACTCACATTACTAGGAGGGGATTGACGTTAAAATAGCGGGTCTAATTGGCTACCAAATTGGGAGAAAAATGGGATAAAATCAGAAACAAATAAAAAAATAAAAATGCTTTGTGAATACGGCCCCTGGTATTTCTCCAGTGATTATGGATTGAATGAAAATGTCTGTCAATGGTTTATATATAATTTCCCCAAGTTCTTTGAGTACTCTGGGATATATGCCATCCGGGCCTGCTGCCTTATTTGTCTTAAGTTTTTGTAGTTTTTGTAGTACTACTACGTCACTTATTTCAAAGTCCTCCAAAACATTCTGTACCTTGTCTATACATTTAAGCATATTTATAACCTCTTCTCTAGTAAAGCTCTCCACAAAGTAACTGTTTAGTGTGTTGCAATGTCCTTATTATTATAAACCAAAGTTCCTTCCTTATTCTTAATGCACTTAACCTCATCCTTAACTTTCCTTTTTCTACTACAATATTGAAAAAACTTCTTAGGATTACTTTTAGCATCTTGGGAAATTTTAATTTCAAACCGCCTTTTAGCTGATCTTATTTCCTTTTTAGCCTTAGCCCACATATTACAATAATCTAACTTGTTTCTCTCTGAGTTATCCTTTTTATATACTCTGTACAGTCGTTTCTTTTGCCTCAAAATCTCCCGTAAAGATTTAGTCATCCACTGCGGAGACTGTTTTTTCATCCTATTTTTCCTTACTTTGGGGATGAATTTACACTGTACATCTACAATAACCCTTTTAAATATAGTCCATTTTTCATTCACAGTTCTGCAATCTAGTTTTACCCAATCTATATTACTTAAATTCTCTCTCATTTTATTAAAGTCAGCTCGTCTAAAATAAAAAATTCAAGAGTTAGAGGAGGCTGTCTTAACTTGCCAAAAAATATAAAAAATAACTGTGCTGTGGTCACTTGCCCCTATCGGTTCTCCTACCTCTGTGCTGTAAATTCTATCGGGATTGTTACACAAAACCAGATCCAGTATTGATTTCCCTCTCGTAGGCTGAGTAACAGACTGTACCAAAAATCAGTCATTGATCATATCTAAAAACCCCTCTTCACATTTGCCCTGACCTGTCACTATCTCCCAATTGATAGAGGGGTAATTGAAGTCGCCCATTATTATCGTCTCTCCTTCAGCACAGATTTGTTTTATGTTACCAAAGAGCGTACTATTTAAGTTACTGTCTGAAGCTGGAGGTCTATAGCATACTCCTATATTAAGGCCCTTCTCACGATCTCCCAATAATATAATCCAGATGTCCTTACAAGAAACTAATGAGTTTATACCTGGAATTTCCTGCACATTAAGATCGTCTTTCACATATAGGGCCACTCCCCCTCCTCTATTATTAGTTCTATCCTTCCTAAACAATTTGTAGCCCTCTACATTATATTCCTCCCCATCCGCTGCGCCAAGCCATGTCTCAGTAATCCCAACAATGTCATAACCCCCATTCAACATGACAGCCTCCAGTTCCAAAAATTTATTTTTTATGCTTCTCGCATTTAAACACATGAGCTTCAGAGCCTTACTCACACTTACATTGTCCTTCCCCTCCACACCTGAGTGTGCCGAATCACCTCTATTCACATTATAATCTAAAAAATCTTTATTAATGATATCTTCAGATGTATTATTCTCCGCCCTGGTATCTTCCATCTGGGCAGTCTGTACCTCCCTATCCATAATACTACAACTACTAATTTCCCTCTCTGCCCCCCCAGTCCCTAGTTTAAATATTCCTCCGCTACCCTAAGCATATGCTGGCCCAATGCATCTGTACCCCTCCGGTTCAAGTGTAACCCGTCCCGCTTGTACAGGTCACCCCTGTTCCAAAAGGAGTCCCAGTGCCCCATAAACCTGTACCCCTCTTTCCTGCACCAGGTTTGTAGCCACGTGTTAAATCTCCATATAAAATTCTGCTTGCCTTTGCTAGCACGTGGTACTGGCAGAATTCCAGAGAAGACCACCGTGGAGGTTCTGCCCCTTAACTTTGTTCCTAATTCTATACATTTGTCCTGCAGAACCTCAAACCTACCCTTACCTATGTCATTGGTTCCAACATGGACCATGACCACTGGATCCACCCCTGCTCTGGCCAGGAGCTTGTCCGCGTGTTCCAGGAGACCTCCAACCTGAGCACCAGGCAGGCAACATGCCATGCGAGATTCCTTTTCCCGGAAACAGACTATACTGTCTACACCTCTAATGATTGAATCCCCCACTACAATTAACTCCCTTTTCCTGGGTGGCTTGGCCGCCAGAGTGCCCTGGGGCTCATCAGTCCTCCCACTCACAGAGGGCTGGGCCAGATCCTCTTCCTGCAATGGCTGGAATCGGTTGGACACCACAATCTCTGGAGATGCCGCCCCTGCATGTGCGCGCCCTTTTCTACGCTGGCGCCCTACCGTCACCCAACTCTCTCTCCCTACCTGCTCTAGAGTCTCCCCCTACCCCGCTTCGGCGTGCATGTTAACTCTCTAAAGGGCGTACTAATTAGTTCCTGGAACTCTACAAATTCTGCAGGGCAGTCGAGAGCAACAAGTTGGGCTTCGAGATCAAGGATCTTGCTCTCAAGATGCTTCACAAGCTGGCATCTGTCGCAGATGAAACCCTCCTGGAAGTCTTCTTCCAGAAACGCAATCATTCTACAACACTCACACTGCACTGCCGGCGGCCACATTTTCACCCCTAAATAGATCTACTGCTCTCCCTGCACTGAACGAATTACTGCCTAAACAGAGACACCAAGTCGATAAAAAATGTATACTATAAGATGGCTTATAGTCTGTTTCAAAATATTTAAATGGTCTCTGACTTCTCCATAATGTTGTGGGCCTTCAGTAAAATTGCCTTCTGCAAGATTGAGCATTTCATATTTTGGGGAAAAGTATGTTTCCAGCTGTCTGGGACTATATGGTCTAGCAGAATTATAAAGGAATAATGAACTTCCTTAAGTATGACAAAACAAGCCTGTGTAGTGTCACTTACATAAGGAACAGATTTTCCTATGTGCTCTGTTTTTAATGGGGACCAGTGATATGTGGTCCTTTTTGTGCTAGTCATTAACCTTGCAGCAGCAATCTGGACTAACTGTAGAGTGACTCAGCAATAATATAACCAGAATTAGACAAAGGCATGACCAAGTCATACATTTTAGAGAGATGGAAAATATCAACCATTCACATATTATTTTTGTTGCATTTTTTAAATGATTTTGAATTTAAATGACTCCAAACCATTCATAAGTTTTGGTTTTCCGAGTTTCAAAGAAAAGCCATCCACATTTAAGTTTGAACGTGACAGAGTATCACCTGATACATGCCTGACCAGTGTTAAAATAAATAAAACAGGATCAAAATACCAACGTCAGCGCAAACATAATTTTACGAGCTTATGCCACACCAGAACACCGATTCCAATACCAATACTCCCCTTGCAACAGCTGCATGTTTGCTTGTGCCAGGCATATTGCATCTTCAAAATAGGGTGCATACGGTTGCCTCATGCAAACATATAACATCTAACATGAAAGGAGAAAACGAGAAACCCAAGAACATAGACTCATTGTTTCCCTCTGCTAATATCAGAGGGAATCTCTTTGATCTCCACAATCTAAAATCTGTCTGTCATCATGAGATGAACCATGAGATTGCATTCGCCCACTAAGCTAAAGTTGTTTTACTCAATCAGTGTTGTCAAAGAATGCACAAAAGTACGTGAACCGGCATACAAACATAACCAAAGGAAGAGGAAAACAAGAACACAAATGTACTGTATAACTTTCACAAGCACAGTTTATGTGCCATGACTTGTGCAGTAGCCTGCCTGAATGCATTTGTCTGAATTGTGTGAATCATTATGAAAAGTAAAATAAATGGCACCAGAGATTTAATATAAAGATATATATATATGCCTTTTATTTTATATATGTATATATATATATAATTGTAATGTGAAGATAGCTTTTCCTCACACTTTAAGAGCCTGTATATTATATTAGAAAACAATTTATAAATAAATATGTACTTCTCCTTTTGCTTCTCCAGACTACAGCCAATTTACTGATCATTTCCATTTACATTTCCAATGCAACTGAGGACATCCTTTCTTCTTCTCCTGCTGTCTAGTATTTGAGTTCTGAAGTATTTTTCGAATGGTGCAGAATTCACATTCAAATGCATTTATCCTTATTCTATACATTTGTGCTTGCATTGGTTAGGTCTATGCCTGCTCTCAGCCAACTCTTCTCCTGTGTACTCCCTACTGATACCACCTTGTTATCTTAGTCCTCTTAGCAAGACATCCAGGCAGATATACAAAGGCAAACACATGCTGTCTGGGAATGGAGCATCTACTGGTCTCTACGGAAACTGGTTTAAATCCCTAATGTGCGTTTAGACTGTCCATAAAAGGGAAAAGTATCTATTTACTTTCAGCAGTCTGACTCGTTGTAATGTACACTGAACTGTTAAAGTGGCAGTGTGTTATAATTAGGGCCCAGAGAGAATCGTGGGTTGCATGTATTCCAGTCCTCTGCTGCCAAGGGGTTGATGGAGCCCCTATTTCAAGCTATGTGTCAAACAATCCTTCAATAAGTTGTGACAACCAGCTCAGTTAATCATTCAATTAGCACTTATTCAGGTGCATGAGAAAAATGACAGCACAATGTTTATGTCCACTGACACTTATCACATGCCAGACGTGTAGTGTATTAGACAATGCTGCCATACATTAGCATGCTCAAGATTGCACGCCAGAATTATTTACCCAAGGAACTTTTAACTTTTTTTTAAAGTCGCTCAGCCATGTGGTTCATTTGGAAGATGAATGTGTTGTATTGACATCTTAGCTGATTTTTCCAGACAGAAATATGGTAGCATAACCTACATTTTTGAAAGAACTGTAATACAAATTCATATACTATATACATATTGAAGTTCCAAATTAATCACATTACTGAGCGACTTAAATGACTGAATGACTAAGAGGTCATTTTGGCATGCAGTTTCAAGCTATCTGTGGGGTACATAGACTTCCATTGTTTTTTGATATCAAGCTACCCATTGGTGGATTCCTTGTTTATTTAGTTGGAAAATGTGCAAAAATAAATGTTTGGATGCATACTACATCATATTGAAAGGGAAAAAATGATATTTTAAGAAAAAAAGATCAAGACCAAGTGTTGGTCTATTGTAATATCTGTTGTGTGGTGTAAAGATAAGTTGCAAGATGTGCAAAATAAATGAAACCTACGCGATATGCAATGTAGTAGGATATTGTATTACCCTGTTATCTATGGAAGTGCATCTTGATGTTTTTAGTGCATCCATAATAGCATTGTTTAGTACTGCTTTAAACCCTGATTGTATGATTAGTCACATGTCTGTGCTGATTACCAAATTATATCTCTAACAGGAGTGCCTAGTCACACCTGGGGGATAACTTCTGAGATTCAGCTTGGCAGGAGTAGAAAATCTGTATTTTTGGAACAACGGTTTGGAGAAACCTTTTTTTCAAATAGTGGGGAGTGCTGCAATGTAGGTATATGTTTTAAATGACTTCTCAATTTAATATAAATATACAATGATATATATATATATATGCACACACACACACACACACACACACACACACACACACACACACACACACACACACACATAAAAGGACTAAGCACCTCCATGTATGATCTTGAACTTTTGGACAGAGAGAACAGAAATACAATTCTTAAAATGTCATGGTGATTCAAGAAAAATCAACATGATATTGAAGCATGCTTATTTTTAATGAGTGGAATTGTCTAGGGTCTTATCCTTTCACAACAGAGTGGAAATTTGGAACCAAGAAGCTCATTGTCTACATTGTGATGATATTGGATTTGCATCCTATAACAGATATAAAAATTGCACATATCTTTCAGCTTTCCTGTTTTCTTAATAGTCTTAATATGAATACATTTCTAGATTGTTCTATAATGATAACACATTCTCGCAAACTAATGGCACCACCTACTCTGAAATAGTGAAAATATGATTGATATGCATGCAATATCCTCTCACTGAAAATATGTGTGCTCTATCTACTTAGCATTTTGGAATATTGTTTGGTATTAGCATATGTATGCAATCACTATGATCTTCTCAAGGACAATTTGTATTTTCAAAAATCATTACATAAACAAAAGGTAAAAAGTTCAGATTTCTTAGAACTTTAAACCACATATAAGAAACACAGAGTTAAAGGAAAAAATGGACTGTGGACTTTCACCTGTCACTTCCTGTCTGGTCTGGTGCTTGCATTCTTTACATCAAGATGGATCAGCTGCAAGACCCTAGTATCAGGCTTTCAAAGGCTTCATAAATGTCCTTCAATGTCTCTTTGGTAAGAAGGGTTTTAACAGAAAAATAATACATTATTTAAAAAAATAAAGTACCTGTTTTATAATCACTCTCGTAATAGCATTTGGAAAAATTGGAAATTTGTGTCTACCCCCTATGCAAAATAAATAATTCCTTACAGTCAACACTACGTGCAGGCACACACACACACACACACACACACACATAAACACAAACACACATCGTTTTTACAAGCGTTGCTATTTTTAACTTCCCAGGACAGTAAAAATCTGGAGGCAGTGTTTTTTCCCTCCTTTTGGGCGGATTGTTATTCAGACATAATCTCTATGTGTAAAAACTGCCACTGGGTATTTCCTCATCTTATACGTTGTTTTTTGTTGTGGTTTATGTTTTTTGTTACATTTTTGGGGGGTTCCATAGGATTTGAAATCTATTCTTGCATTTTATACTTAATTTCATATTTCCATCCTCTTTAAAGGAATGACTGACTGATTGATTTGTCAATTGATTACTCAAATGTATTCTTAAATCATCATGCAACTGGTTCATTTAGCAACACTTTAAAATCACCAACGCAACACTTTTTCTTTCACCAATTAGCTTGCCTGTGATAATCTGTCCCTCAGTTAAGTATCATTTTGATCAACAGTTTAGGATGTGAAGGTGCAGCTGCACTTGATGCTGCTGCAGCTGTACGTCTAGGTTCGTCTCTTCCAGATTTAGCCACCTTTCTGCTTTAGCTTTACAGGATAATGTCAAGTTCTCTGACCCCCACTACCTCTTGGTTTCTGCCAGGTGTGTTTGCTTTCTGTATGTATGGATTGTTTATAAAGGACATGCTTGTGTTCAGGTCAACAATATATTCAAGGAGCAAACTCGCCCAATATTGATGGTGGAATGGAGCACCGAGTGCACTAGCCAACCCCTCCTGTGACCTTATAACATTTCCTTCACTCGCAATTTTAATTGCACAGCTCATTGTGAAAGGCTACTGTGGGGCTCATAGTCTAACAATTTGCTGTGACAGCAAAATGCTGGAATGGTTTCAAACAAGTGAATAAACTCCAGCATGCTTAATCAGAGTGGATCCATGGGGGGAATGCTCATACGCCAGTTTCCCCCGAGCTAAATGCTATTGAACACTCCCACAAAAGGAGTGAAACAAAATTGATGAAAGGGCCAAAGTTAGAGAAATAAATGTGTTATATATTCTTAAATGACAATTGTTTAACGATTTGAGAACTCCACCTACTCATAACATCCTGTCTCTGGTCATGTAATGCCTAACACGTGAATGAAAAACATGTAGGCACAGCATTACAGTATAAACTAATTTTGAATGCTTTTATTTGCATGAGCTATTAATGGAATTTAATTAAGATTATTAATATCAATATTGCTAAAAACATAGTGTTATGTGGAAAACAGATAACAGATAAAACAGATGGAGCATGAGGTTCACAAAGATTCATAAAAACAAAACCATATGTATTCTAGGTGTTGCACTTTGAACCTTTCTTAGACTCTTTAAACTTTTGCAATGTGGTGAGAAACACACCAAGAAAGAAAAGTCCCACCCTAGACTTGCAAGGAAGGGCCAATGAGTGAATTTGGCTCAAAACGACCTCCAGAAAAAAAAGCAGACAACATCATTTGAAGCATTAGTTCTTGTAGCATACCATTAAGGGAATCAGCTGCACTCTATCTGATACATAAAATAAATGGCTGCAATAATCATGCCAGAGCACTACATCTAATAGAAATATGATCTCCTGAAGGTCAAAATCCCCATGTGACATTTACTGCTGGATTAACCAAGAGGCTGGTCATTATTGTATGATACTGACACAGATAAAGAGATGGAAGGGTATGTGCCCTGACAGTGTTGTGGCCTTGTCATATAACACAGTCATCTTATTGTCCCAAAATAACTACAATCATCCCATCATATTGCACTCTTAAAGGGATGACACGGGGCACTGGCTGTCTGCTAAAACCACGTGTGAGCCCATTATCATGATTCAGTTCTTTTTTATTGTAAGTGTACCTTTGCAGCAATACAGATAAACCCTTTTTTATTTCCTTACAAATGAGATGGTCTGTTTTTATTTATTAATTTAATTATGTATTTACTGTATCTGGGGAGAAATATCCTGCCCCTAAATTTCAATAAAGTGACGCATGAAATATGAGCCCTGTGTTTCTGGGATTCCCTGTGAGAGTGCAAGCTGTTGAGATTTCCTCTGATCCTCTGATTCCAACAGTTTTCTGAAATTAACAATATTTCTGAAATGTCTATAATATTTTTGTTGGCAATGTATACATTTCCTGATTCACAACTGAGCCATTAAGGTGTAATTTTCATTTTTATCAGATCGTATTATGACAATTCTCAGGGAAGTGAGAATAGCCCATACGTTCACAGGGAGCAATGCTTGATGCAAAATCACAGTTCTGGCTACTGGAGCAGCTATGAGACTACGACAAATATCAAAACACTTTTTTTGAGAGATGAAATGAAATAAAAAACATGAAATTCTGGAAATCTGGGAGCATTCCCACTACATTACAAATATATTCAATTTAATTTAATTTTTATTCAGTTTAAAACAGTGCACTATGTTTTTATAGTCTGGTAAACAGGGTACATTTTCACAATAGCTAGAATTGATTGTGTTTGCTTTGTTTGTTTAATGACATCATGGTTTTTTATCCATAACCTTTTCAACTAAAGTCATGAAAAAAAAAAATATTATAAAAGTCACAAAAATAACAAGATTGTACAATGTCTTCTTGGATCTAAAAAGACAATGGGCTGTGTTAACACATTTACACTGACACTTGAATTTAATTATCAGTCAAACTTAAGGACAAATACTGACTGAATCCTGGCCATTGTTACGTGAAAGCTACCAATTTGATCCATATTCTGAAGACTCTCTTAAATAATATAATCTTTGCTGAACTGAATCCATTCAGAAATGGTGACTCAGGCTTTGTGCAAGTGTATAGAAACCTTACATTTCTAGTCGTTGCTTAGAAGACAAGCAGTTTTTTTGGGGTAATAAGCTGCTCCATGCAACTTGTGAACCGGGGGATGAGGGTTTACAGAAAGGATACCCTGAAGATGACTGTGCTTGCAGTTGGACCACAGACAAGGCGCATCTTTGGCCAGAACAATGCAGTTCCAAGAGAAACATATGGCCACACTAATTAAATCGGCCCCCCCTCTTTTGAGTTTGAATTATTAATTTATTTGTCGGTACAGAGATAACAGGTGGGATGGCAAACTCTGCAAGTAGAGCAATTTGAAGGTGGGGTGGCGGGCTAAGGGCTAAATGAAGACACAGGAGAGATGTTGAGCCCTGCACTAAATCACATAAAGTACTACTCAGATGAAAACACTACTCCTATCTGAACTGAGCCGTATCTTCATGTTGAGTAGGGGTGCAGAAACCAGGCAGAGGAGAGAAACAGCACGAAAGCAATGTAATGGCTGCACACATACGCTAACCTGGCCCATTCCCACATATTGGACATTTGTGTGTCCGATAATATAGATTACAGCCACCTATTTATTATTTTGTTGTTGCCACTGTACGTATTTCCTTTAGAGCGTCACACTCACACACATACACACACACACACATTGATTATATGAGTTATTCGAATTTCATAAGACTTTAATTTACTGCCCACCATTTTCATTTCCCAAGTTCTGCCTGCGAGTAGTTTAGAAGAAAGATACGATCACCATATTGTGTGTGGGCCGATGGGCCTTTAGAAAAGTGGGACAGATTAAGTGAAGTAACTGACTGGGGAAATGAAGAAAGGGTTCAGTAAAGGAGGCCATCTCAGCAGCTGTTTTGCGATGAGAGAATACGGCAACCAAAAATGAATGTAACTGAGTCCAATTATACACATCTGATCTGGGCATTTATGTCCAGTGCATTCAACATTTTTTAATTTTTTATAAAAATAGCAATGGAGAAGACGAAGAATGCCTCTATTGAAATTGGAATATGAAATGTATATATATTTTTTTGTTTTTCATGGATTAATCATGCAAATTTGAACAGCTGGAATAATTATCACTTTCGAGATAGCTTGTGGGAAATATGCGGGTATGTTTGTGATTTATTTAAATCCAACAGGATGCTCAATTCAGTTTCCACTTATGCCAGAGGAATGCATCTTGTTGTGTTTCTTTACTTTTCTTGTGGCTCTAAAGATTAGGATGCTACTCGATCCAGATCACAGCTTTTGACACTGTCAATCAAGCCTGCAACTAGATTATTTGGATAAACTCCTGGGCCTCTTTGGCATAGTCCTGACCTGGTTCAAATCTTAGCATTCTCTCATTTTTTGCCCTGCCAAGTTGCAGATGTGGTCAGTTGTACCCCTCAGTGATCAGTTTTGGGTGATCAGTTTTAGGCATATTCAGGTATTGTAGGCTTGTAATTTTGTATTAAAAAGCCATACTAACCTGCAGCCTTCTCCCTCCTGATGGATGATGCTGATTGGTGCAGGGCTTCGTTGACAGTCGTCCTTGACTAAATACAAAAACCATGGGGCAGGGAGTAAGAGGGACACTGTCAGTGGTGGAAATGGGATTGATTCCCTGGGGGGGCTCACTGTACTATGCTCCCCCATAAAAATCTTCTAAAAAAATTAGAAATTAACACTAAATGCTCAATGATTCTGGTGCATTTTGAACAGTACATTTGTTCACCCAACTGTAACTGATCTGTTGAATTAGCAAGAGAAACCAGAGATCAGAAAACACATACAAGTAACAAGATACAAGAAACATGTTACAGTGCCCCCTTCATTCAAAAGGCATGCCATTAGTAATGTTAAGACATGCTATGGTAGGTTAACAGATAATATTGCCAGATAGGATTTAAGCAATAACAGAAATAAATGGTAATGTATCATACAACCATATGAAATGTACTATAGCTGCACCTGTCTATAAATATATATATATTTATTTTTTTTTCTTTCTGATTTTCTCCCATTTTCTCCCAATTTGGTCGCCAATTAGACCTGTTATTTTATGTCAATCCCCCCCTAGTAATGTGAGTTTGCTGCCGTAGTCCTGCGACTGGTAGTGACGAAGGCAAAGTAACGCGTCTTCTCTTGGCACTTGCCAAGCCGTCGACCGTAACCCGGTACTACAGGGCCACTCTTATGCGCAGCGAACGTCATGTCGGCTTCCTTCCCCCCTCCCTGGGGCGGACAGCCAATCGCCGCCCCTGGTGGCACTCCCGGCCAGAGCCGACTCTGGCGAGACGGGGAATTGAACCCCGGTCTCCGTGGCCAACGTCGGACGTTGTAACCACTGGACCACGCGGGATATTTTAAGCATTTTATTCTGAATGCATGAATGTTTTTTTTAAGCATTTTATCCTAAAAGTATGAATGTTCCGGAATAGTAGGAGTTCCCGTCAATATTCCGTTTAATTAAATTCATTCATTCAATGCAGTTTGTTTTGTTTGTTGCTCTAGAACTGCTACTGACTTTTAATCTACTAAAATCTTCTGAGTGGAAATCAAGTCAATGTGATTGTCTGTTTCTTAGCATTAAAGATATTTTGCTTCTCAGCCCCACAGGAAGCTGTGGCACATTATAAATGTGTGATTTTGCTGATTCTAGTGCCATTACTAGTTTTCCACTCCACTGAATTTATCACATTTTATTGAGGAACCATTAACGCGGCTTCAAAAAATGAAGAAAAAAAACTTGCTGAAGTCAATTCAGGTGCTTATTATACAGCTCTCCTTGCTCATTTGTCATTCCGGTGGCACTGATGACGGGTGCATGGCAAGCCAAAAGGATGGCGCAATTATGGTAATGACAAGTGTTTGGTTTAAACAAAAACATTTTCATTGAATCTCCTATGATTTTCTCAGGTGGAAAGAGATTGAAAAAAGTCAGTTTTTAGCCTCCTCTTTACACTCTAAGGACCCAGCGAAGACGGTGGCGCTTTAGGGCGTGTCTAGCGCAATTTCTGCAATTTCGTGACTTAGGACAATAGCGCCGGTGCAGTTGTAAAAGAGGTTGGATTAACTTACAAAAAATACATGTGGGTGTGATGGGGGTTTGGTTTCATAATGGCCAATCAGCAAATTGGCAATTTCCTGACATGGATGACAGTTTTGCGCGACTGCATCCAAAAGAGGAGAGTGAGGAGGTGCGGAAAATCAGAGGGGGAAAACAAGGCGCACATTCATTTGTTATTTTCATGATATGAGTTTATATTTTGAGACCTACATTGTTAAAAGAAAGTGTTTTATTTTACCATCTCTTTTTTCCTTATTTGTAGGCTTTCCAACAACGTTTATTTTCTTCTAACTTAATGTAATTGTTAAATGGAAAGCAATAAATAAAAAAACTTACAACTGCAACTAGGCCTGTTTCATTTATGTTCGTCATGCAGTAGGCCTACATGTGTCACCCTGGAGTGTGCATCACAAATCACCTGGATATTAATGGAGTGGACCCCCTTCCGATTCACATAAATGATACCGTGATCAGATGGTGCGCGCAACTGCACATGTGTGCAGGGAATCCACATTGCGTATAAAAATCCTGTTTAGTTCTCTGCTGGCTGTCGGGTGTAGGAAAAGTAATACACTAATTTGCATGTTGGACAAGACTGGAAGAAACTGCATGTACAGCCGAACTGATAGCCGTCTGGCCAACACCGGCTACCAAACCCAGGGTATCGCTCACGGTATCGCCTTCGGCGTCCAATTATGTACTCCATTTCCTGTAGTGCAGTTATTTTCACATAAGAAAAACAATGTGCATACAAACATATATTTATTTAACAGGTGTATCTTACTGAACGGTAGCAATGGATGGCCTGCTGGCTTCAGTCTTTCATGTCCGTGCATTGAATAACCACAAGCTGTGGTGAAATAGTTTTTAGCTTAAATGATTACGCTTGCAAGTTACCCATGGATTGGACGATTTGCCTCAACGTGGGGGGAAATTCACAATATTCACAAAACATTCTCATGTGATTTCAGATAACCTTATGTTCATATGTGCGCATCAATAAAGTCACCAAATTGCACAGAGTGCCAGAGTTTGTGCTAAGAGGTGGTCTAGTTGGATGTTAACGCAAACTCATTATTTGACACCAAACTTGCATAGAGCCCGACTGTTTTCATTGTCACATCCCCTATTGCGCTGCCCAACCCACAGTCACGCAAACGCCTTCATTGCGCACCACGACAGAGACAGGAAATATTACGTTTGCGACAGACGAAACTGGCAATTTGCCTGCGCTAGGGCATAACGCCACTTAGCACCGGCACGAAAATAGGGCCCTATATCCTTCTAAATCCTGCCAAGAAATAGCCAAGATGCCTTTAGTAAATTACCTGGTTTGCATGGTTGGCACGCACATGCAGATGGGGTTGCACTTGAAGTGAGTCTTATCTTATCTTGCATTCATAATGCCTTCATCAGCCCAAAATAATGTCCATAAACATTATAATACAGAATCAAACATAATCATAAAGAAACATTATGATCAAGTTACAGAACAACAACTGTATATTTTACATTTACATTTTAAGGATTTAGCAGAAACTCTTATCCAGAGCGACTTACAATATGTGCATTAATACATGGCAGGAAAAATCATAGTTCACGCAAGAGATCAAGTAATACAGCAATAGACATAGTTGTAGGCAGCTGCATACTGTACCTGTAACACTGTGAAGGAAAAGGTTAGTCCTTTTTTAATTTTTTATTATTATTTTTAATTTTTTTAATGAGGAGTAAGCAGCAACTGTCATATGGTTACGAAGCATGCAAAGTTCCACATTATGATAGCAGGTAACAACCTATGTCCTATTTGTTATAATATATATACATTTTAAGGATTTAGCAGACGCTCTTATCCAGAGCGACTTACAATATGTGCATTAATACATGGCAGGAAAAATCATAGTTCACTGGATCAATGAAATACAGCAATAGACAAAGCTGTTACCTGTAAAAGGTTAGTCCTTTTTTTAATTTTTTTAATTATTATTATTATTTTTTTTATGAGGAGTAAGCAGCAACTGTCATATGGTTACGAAGCATGCAAAGTTCCACATTATGATAGCACATAACAACCTATGTCCTATTTGTTATAATATATATATATCCATGCTTATGCCAACATTTCTGAAGACCAACTACAAGTCTGACAACTGATATGTGGATATCTTTATCCACCTCTTTTTCTTCTTACAATACACTGCCCATGGAAGAGTTGCATTGCAATTCTGCACTTCATACCATGAGTGACCCTTGAGCTACTTTGTGTGCTGGATTGCAGTTGAGTGTTGAGAAATATCCACAGTCAAGTGTTCGGTTCTTGGGAAGATGAGCATTGGGGCCAAGTCCGGCAGCTGTGGATGCACAGGCTGCAACCATATTTTATTCTTAAAGTAGTGTCTAACACCTATATATATATCCTGTATATATTTAGAAATGGTCCATTTTGGGGGAGCTTGTAACCTAAAATGTATTTAAAACGGTTTAAGAGCAAGCACATGCATATATAATATTAAGAATATTACGTGTATTACATTTTGTCACAAAGTTAAGGGCTCTCAGTAATAGCTCTATGTTGGCTTCCTCTCACCCTTCTTGCTTAAATATTTAATTCAATGGGAACCAACAGTTACATTAGAGTGTTACTTAAGTGGAGACTGCCCCCACATTTAATTGAAACAGCTCTGTTTCACACATGTGGAGTATTAGGTTAAGTACCATTTCAGATGAATTGGAAGATGAAAATTAGCCATAGCTGCAGCAGGAACCATAATCATACCCATTTTTAACTGTGCTTTAAAAATGAGGCATTTATGAGTGGCACTTTTAAGGGTGTACTTGGAAACAATAGGACAATCAGCCACCCTTCTGTGAAAAGGAATAAATCCCCAAAACACTATAACAGTCCCATTAGAATCACTAGAGTAGTTAATGCACCTTATCTAGTTTTATCAATGTGCTGGATTACATTGACGTGTGACATCCATACTGTATTCATGCAATGGTCACAGTCATGTTGTTTCGATGTCCTTGTAATACAAAACAATACGTATTATCTATTTTGTCTGAGGTTATTTAAATGTAGGTTATGTCAAATATTGATATTTGTCTATAATCTATAAACTACCTGGTTCCATTTGCTTTGTTAATGAATACAGCATCATTTATTGGCAAAATGACTGTTTTTGTGTGCGAAAACCTGTTGGAATCCCAAAAGTCAGTCAGACACCATGAATTAAAATGATTCTGCTCATGTGTATTTATATTTCTGCTGAGGAAATGGTTTCCCATATATTTTTACAGGTTATCTTTAGAGGTTTGATTTGTAACGTTGACCAGTTTGATTAAGAGTTGTGATTTGACCAAGTGTAATGAAAAAGGCATGCCCAGTGGGTCAATTTGCACCACATTATTTTAACCTGAGGATGTTTGCTGTGGGGACTATAAACCAATATGGTACTTTAAATGTGATTAATGTTATAGGTATATATCTAACATGTATACATTTGTTTTATGAACTCAAGGACATTCACTGTTTTGTTTTTAACCACTACACTGTTGCTGTAGCTGTGTGCTTTGGGATGTTGTCATGCTGAAAGGTGAAACTCCTTCCCAATTTCAACTTTCTTGCAGTGGGTTTTTCGCAACAATTTTTTGACAAGTAGCCCAGTCCCTGCTGACGAGAAACACCCACATAAGAGAATGCTACCACCCACCATGCTTTACAGTAGGGATGGTGTTCTTTGGGTGATGTGCTTATCAGGATCGGTTGATGTAGATGTGGAACCAAATGCGGGCGAGAGAGAGAGAGAGAGATCCGAGAAGCAGTGACGCGTTTAAGCCGATTTTAATGCTTAAACGTAGACAGGAAAGAAAACAAAACGGTGTCTGAACAAGACACGTAAAAATACTAATAACCAAACCAAAAGCAACAACGAGAAGAAACAAACAAAACTAGCGAAACGGAACAATCCAAAACGTGTACTAAAAACACGTAAATAAACTAAACACTGGAATACTAATAAACAAATAAGAAACACGAACACGAACAAATACTAAATCTAACGAGCGAGAGACAATAGGCAACAGTGGTTACAAAGAACAGAATACACAGCTAGAATAATGTCCAAGCGATAAACAAAGAGAATCCCGTAGTATAAATGTTCTCTCGGTTAATTGTTTCCAGCCGTCGATAATGACCTGGATAGATTCCTCGCATTCCTCACGCTTCTCCTGATTGGGATTTGGAGGAAATGCCCGTTAGTTGATTGATTCTTGACAGTGCTGCATAGTTTTTTTCCAAATGTAACATTTTGCATTTAGGCAAAAAGGTTATATATTGGTCTCCTCGGAGCCTCCAAAACAGCTTGGTTACAACCAGACATAGATTCTACAAATTTCTGGAACACCATTGTAGGGATGCAACACCCCATGCACAAATTAATTAATTTGAGGGTAGAAATGAATTCATTAGATATCATATCTCAATGTTCTCATTTTGAAATGCTCATATCGAGCACGTGTTATAGTAATCCATGCACCTCCCCATCCACCTCATGCACATGCCTTCAGATCTTGTGCTAACAAGTTATTTTTTGTGTGCCCCATGTCACCTCCTTTATTAGCCAATTACACACTGTATTTTTCATGTCAATCCCCCCGTCGTATTGTGAGTTCACTGCCGTAGCCCTGTGACCGGCAGTGACACGGGTGAAGTATAGTCTCCTCCGAGACGGCACTCACCAAGCTGTTGACCATAACTCCGGTACTCCAGAGCCACTCCTGTATACAGCGAACATCCTGTTGGCTTCCCTCCCCCCTCCCTGGGGCGGACAACCAATTGCCACCCCCTGGCGGCACTCCCGGCCCGGCAGCCGGTGGAATCAAACCCCGGTCGCAGTGGCCAGCGTCGAACGTTGTAACCACGGGAGGCCAGATATCTGTTATTTTAGTACCATTTGTTTTCGAAAGCGAACATGGAAACATTTGCTTTGTTGATGAATTCACAGAAGTTTGTGAACAACACAAGGATCTGATGGGCTTTTAAGATTCTTGTTCCTGTGTGGGAGAGCAATGCAGTCACTCTGCTTTGAACCAACTCCAACCCCATATGAGGTGAACTTAAGTCTCAAAAATCTATCATTCTGCGGTATATTCCCAGCTCAATTAATCAAACAGTTGGAGTAATTAAGTAATCAAGGCATTCCCAGAGTATGGGAAAAAAGAATCTGGACAACCACAACTAATCAGTCAAGACAGCTCTACTGTGCCATGTTTATGTTCTGCAGTAGATCAGTGATTTTCAATCTGTGGTCTCTAAACTCCCAGGGGTCCAAAGGTTCAGGTCAAGTGGTAACAAGAATGGCTACATAGTTATTGAAATGATGAAGTGGACAGACCTAATCAGCTACAGATGAACATCAGATTTTCTGAAAATTTGTGCAAACTGGGTTCATCTTAATGTGCGACAGTCTAAAACATGTTTCCTAAACTTGGTCCTGGGAGCCCCTAATTTATGTTGGTTTTTGTTCTGACCAATCCTGTTATTAATGAAGGGAACATGCATCTACGTGAGTCCACGATTGCTACCTTTGATTTACTCAGAATGCAGGTGTGACACAGGTTTGGACTCTAGCGTGACTTTAGCTGTCAAACAATTAATCAGTTGATCAATCAGGTGTAAAAAATATAATCCGCTTTCCTCCCTGCAGCTCATTTAAGAGCTCATTAGACTGGAAGTCTTCCAGCTTGAATAAAAACCAGCATACACAGATCCATAGAAGTCTGATCCAAACCTTTTCACATGAGTTCTGTAATCATTCTGTGTTTTTTCATGTGGCCCATAAATAAAAAGTTTGAATAAAAAGTTTGAAAAGCCCCCATTGTTGGTTGTTCAGAGTGAGTTGTGACAATCCTGAGTGCAGATACAAATGAAAATGATGTACTCTATAGAGTTTTTGTTCTATCCTTTGTTCCAGCTTGGTAGCAATAACTTGGTAGTTATTTAGTCTAAGCCTGAGAGTACTCAGATTCTGCATGGTGAAATGTTGAGTACCTTCAGCACATGGTCACCTGTGTTCATTAAACTATAAATTGTGAGTTAAAATCGAATGGAAATTAAATTAAATGATGCAAGTGACACATTATCCTTCCTGTTCTCCAGATGTGTTGGCTTGACAATACAACCAATATAGGAAGTTTGTTACAGCACCTTTTTTTATGAGATTGAAAATCAGCTTGTGAAAAGCCTTGAATCACAAATATTACCTTTGGGTCGTACATGAAATGTATGGCTGAACCATAGCACAAGCCTGCTAAGAGTGTTTAAATCAAAGAATAATTATGTACGTAAGACGTGCCATCAGCACGTTTCCTTTTGAAAGAACATTATCTTCTAAGACGGCTTATTAAGTCCAATCATGAACATCTTCAATTAAAATATTAATCAATGTGACAGGCTAAACAAGCATTTCATCTTCAACTGAAATCCAATTAATTGGACGGAAAGTGATGTCTGAACAAACTGCACTTACCCACTTCAGTCCTTATCACGATGACACAAGGGAAGAAGGAAACGATCTCTCTGAGCAAACATCACATTCACAAGTCGTTGACAAACATGAAACATTTGTGGCAATTCATTATACGCTTGATGCATTTAAAAAAAATAAAAACTACAAATTAAACATTGGAGATCCGGCATATCCGGGATAATGCTTGGGTGTGTCCCAGATAAGCGGGCTCAAGCTTAATTTCTCCGAGCCAGCAGTTCCTAGGGCCTGTATTCATAAAAAAGTATCAGAGTTGGAGTACTTGGATCAGTTTTGCCTATTAGCTCATAATGGATAAGGTTAGGTTTTGAAATGGAGAAACCTGATCCTAGGCTTCATGAATATAGCCACCAGCTACGCAGGTCAGTCAATCATCTTAACTAGGACTGTCTTACAGTGTGCCTCTGCTTTTGGAAGTTGAATTAATTAGAATATTCATCCATTTTGCCTTTTTATTTTTTGATTGTTCCAGTTCTTTCTGGCTTATTACTGAATAAAAATCACAGCTTGGGGCACAGACGTGGCTTGTCTCAGTGGAGATAGATTTAAACTGTTTTCCTTTGAGCGCTATTTTGTTGAAAAAGCTGGATTAAAAACTTTTTTAAATATAACGTGCTTATCCTTGCACATGCAGGGCCAACCCTGGCATATACTGAAATGCATTTGAAGAATATTAAAATAATGTATAATACACTTCAATATGTCATTTTTATGATATAATCTGAATTTATTTTTGGGGAACTCTGGATAAGTGAAGAAAGTGTGCTTTATTGCCATATTTAAAATTGTACTTAAGTACACTTCTTTAAAGTGTACAGTAAGTATAAAAAGTATTAACCCCCTTTGGCATTTTTTCACATTTTACTTTCTTACTTCATGGAATCAAAAATTGATTTAATTGGGATTTCTTACTAGCAATTAATTGGGATTCGACTCCTACATGTTATCTTATTGAGCAGGCAGTATAGTGGCCGTCTATTGAAAGTTGTAGGGGTCCTACTGAAAATACAAAACAAATTGTGCCCATGGGAGTGAACATTAGTTGGCTAACGTTACTAGAGATGGAGTGTGCATTTGGGTCTATAGCTTAGCTATATTTGTACAATACATGCATTATTTAATGAAACTTCCAAAGCCTTTGTTAAATTTCTCAATGGATGTTAAGAGCAAGGACTGTCAAATGTTACTAAGCATTTGACTAATGTCTAGAATAGTAGGAAGTAAGTCCTCTTTAGAGCAGTTGCTCTTTATAATATGTTTATTGGTAAGGAAGTTAGGCAACTATTTGGCTAAATAAGTTTAAATACATTAGTCAACTAAGAAATGTAACTCTCCTAAGTTAATTTAACACATTGGACAATGGTAGCCAAGCATTGTCCAATGTGAACCATTGTTCTCCTTTTGATCTTTTTTTGTCTGATAAAAATCTGCAATTGTTTTCCATATATAAATGCACAAACGTAAAAAGATTGAAAATGCAGCAAGGAATATTGTCAAAAATAATAATTAAATATTTTATATAATATAACACAATAGATGTTTTGTTGTTTGTCTTTATTACATAATTATGCATTCATGTTATTGGAGGTATTCAGTAGTATGGGAGGTGCATGCAAGTAAACCTAGATATTTTGGAGGAACATAAACTTCCATCTTTTACACGGTCATCTAAGATAATACCTAAGTCTACAAATTCAGAAATTGTATAATGAATATGATTTTGCTACACAAATACTACATTAAAAGTACACTCTAGGTCATGTGGATTTTAAATTAATTATACTGTTTGTTTCCAATTCAGTTCAGTTTTACTACTCTGGATTACTTATGTCACAGTATAAATATACTGCTAATTATATCACAAAGAAATTATATTTTGAGTATGTTTACAGTACAGTTCAATTTCATTATGACATAAACGTTTTTAAATTGTAATAAATGCATGCATAATATATTACGTTAAAATTATACTGCTAAAATATATTTAAGTGTATAATTTCTTCACCAGCAAAAGGGGCCAAAACAAACAAATAGTTTCTGAAATGTGGTTTAATTAATCCCATGGCAGATGAATTAATCTTTTAAAACACTGAGGGTAAACATGTTGTTCACCTGACATTCTTAGTGGTGGTAGGGGTGGGTTGGGATGTGGAGTGAAGCACTTTAATCTATTAAATTGTACTGTATGTCTTCATTCCTGTCCCAACCTACATGAGCAATATTCTAGATATGTGCATCTGAACCTAGGAGCCTTAATACCACACAATGGAGTCAAAATTGGCAGTGCAGTATAATGGTTAGGGCAGTGGTCCCCAACCACCGGTCCGCAGCCCGGTACCGGTCCGTGAGGCATTTGGTACCGGGCCGCAGAGAAATAATAAAAATGTTTTAATTTCATTTCCATTTCATTGACTATCGCAGTCTGCAGGGTGTTTTATTTTGAAAAATGACCACTTCCGTCTGTGTGCCTCTTTTCCGCACTTGTCTCAGTTTTTTCCCCTTCATGCCCCCCCGGTCCGCGAAAAAAGTGAACTGGTCTCAGTTTTTTTTCTTCGCGTGCACTCCCCCGGTCCGTGGAAAATGGTCTTGCATGAAACCGGTCCATGGTGCAAAAAAGGTTGGGGACCACTGGGTTAGGGTACTGGGCTTATAACTCAAAGGTTGTAGGTTAAATTCCCAGGCACTGTTGTTGTACCCTTGAACAAGGTACCCTGAATTGCTCCAGTAAATCCAGGTGTATAAAACGATTTTTGTAAAATTGTGTACGTTGCACAGGAAAAGAGCATCTGCTCAATGCATACAAATCTATAGAAATTATGTAATTCTTAATGCAGAGCTAGACAATGACTGTGTTTACAAGCCTAATATTCCATTATTAGTCTGAATATTCAAGAATTCCAATGAAAACTGCGTCATGTAAACAATCAATTCAAAATACTGCTTTCGGAAAAGAAGAAATGGCATATTATGTCTGATAAAAATATATTATTCATGTGAACACATCATTCCGTATTCTTAGCCCACTCAAAACACTTGGCTTGATTGTGCACATTTGCATGTCTACTCTGCAGGTTAAAGACAGGTTTCAGACATCAATGAATTGTAAGGTTAGATGGAGGTTACACCATTGGATGGAGGTTTTTAGCAAAGAAAGACTATTTTGTTTGAGTGGCACAGACTAGTGATTTGAGTTCCAGTCCTGTTAAAGATATGTTGTAGAATTAACTTATTTTGCAGGTGTGCTAAAAGTGCACATGCTGATATATTCCCCTTGTCAGTGCAATGGAAGAAATGACAACAGTTTATTCGGAATGTGTGTTTACTCACATGCAAATGGAGAAATAAATGCTGCATGCATGGAAACATAATATTCCGAATATAAATTCTGAATGCATACATTCAGAATTCCACAATATTCCAAATATGCTGTGCAGGTAAACATTTGAGGCATGTAACATGTTCAATCTCTCCCTCTGCACAGCAAAAGGTCAGGCAACATGGGTTGTTTATAATGTCACTTTTTTTATTTTCAATACACATGAGTGTGTTTGCAGTACATAGCTATAAGGTAGACACAGTCCCCCCAGCAGCTCCAGAAAGTAAAACTGAAGAAAGCAACAGACAGAAAGCTCAATAAGTGCTAATCCAAAAAACGAAATCAAATCAGGTGAAGGAAATGGGTGCACTCCAAAAAATACGTTTTAATTATTTGTTATTTTTCTCAGTAGTTTTCAATGCATGATAGAGCAAGCTAGTACAATAATACTTCCCGTTTCAGCCTAAACCGTTGTCAAGAGACAGTGCATAACTGCCCAAGATAAGGGATGTCAAAGGGTGCTTCATACAACATTGATTTTCAATTTTGAATTGAACCCGATGTGCATGGCAGGCCTACCCTACTGATGTGGAGTGAAAGGGAATGCATATAAAGGCCTATACCTGTCATTGTCCATCATTTTAAGTACACAGTATACAGACATACTTAAATCTAAGGGGACACACATTAGGGAACATGCTGCCTTGCTCTCATGTGTAACAGAAAGTAGATACATCACTGTCTCTGATTATTTTATGGAATTTCTTTCTGCGGCTTCCATTCATCCTTACCAATGGGCTTTCGATAGCGACATTGCACAGCCTTTACTTGCAATGCAAAGTAGGTAACATTTGTATTTGGCAACGTTCCAAATGTAAGATTTTCAAAGATAAAAATGATTTAATATGGCTTCATGTTGCTCAAATTGTAGATTCATATGATTAACATATATTATGTTTGGCCTGGATTCACATTAAGGACAAATGGTCAGCAAAAAAACAAAGCCAGCACATTCTGAAGATCTGTAGGAACAGGGATGACCTGTTCCTGCAAAAATTACAATTTTATTCATATTTATGGCAATCTATATTCTGATGTGTTTAATGATGATTAAGGAGGGAAAAATGTCAGAAGTTCATTAAAAGTTCATTTATTTTTGAAATCACATTTGCATTAATCGAGCAGCAATCAACAGAATGAGAAGAACAGATTATATTGCTGTCTGTATTGACCTAAACAAAAACTCAGAGAACAAAGAGACAGTTATGTTTTTCTACTGTGTGTCCAATCAGACAAAACCCATGGTGATAATCACAACCATCTAACTTTTGATAGATGAAGTAACTATTTTCTTGTTATTTAGAAAATTGGTTTTTATTTGTATAGCTGTGGCCAATTCTACGATTAGATTGCCTTAGCCTTAGTTATTGTTGGAATACAACTGTTGGTTTACTGTTGTCAGAATACCAGGTATTGGACAATGCAAACATAACAACACAACAATCATTGCTTATTTCAACAGCCACTGCATCCAACAGTGATACTTTAATTGTGTTTTTCATCTCTCTAAATAACCCTGTGTGGCTGTCTCCATATGAATGAAAATAATGTTAGCAACAACACAATGCATATATATATATATATACTATATCATTATATTCAATGTCAAGAACAAAATGTTTGGAATGGGTCTGGACCATGCCCTGAACATACACTTTTCACTTTGCTATAAAGCCCACAGAGGAAAATAATAATATGCATTTAGTGTCATATTTTTATATTCTTAGTTCAATGGACAAGGTTGGAAAATACATTCCAGATTGACTTGCTGGCACAAAACAAACCATTTACAAAGTTAAAATAAGCAGACTTTGTTTTTGTCCTCAAGTGAGTTCACTGAGAAAATAGATTAAACAAATGACTGTGCAAAAACATAAACTAAAGCTAAATAAAAAAAAAACTAAAGAAAAAAACTGGCAAAAACTAAAGAAAAAATGAAAAGGTGTAAAACAAACAAACAGACAAACAATTAGCTTTGCTCAAAAAGGGGTTCAGGAGGCCCTTGTAGGCACACATTCCTCTCATTAATAGACTTGCCAGCATTCAGTTTTTATCTGTAAAAATTCCATCAAACTGCCATAAATAAAAGTCAAACTGGTGAAATCTAAAACATAGTCTGAGTGACCATTGTGTAATTGCGCTACTGGCGCTTGTTTCATGAACATGGAACAAGGCTTGTATTGAACTGAACTTTAAGTAGACAACAGTAAGGGCACGGCAGTGTTGGTACTGCTGCAATGTACTTTTCAGGGTTCTGTTTATAGCAGTGGTTTAGTAAAAACAAATGGTAATAATAAACGAAGAATGTCGATTGGTGTGAACCAACCAGACAATTAACCACTTTTATATATTTATTAGGGGGGGGGGCGCATTTACTAAGGGATGCTTGGAGGCTTTTTGTTAGGAGAAAATGACCTGATATTCAACAAAACCTATAAGACTTATATATACTCACCTGTGTGATGTCCTGCTGTTATTCCAAAACATCAGACTGCTACTTGAAATCACGTTTTTGCATGTTCTGTAATAATAAAAAAACGTTCACTTTGGCCTTTAAATATGCCATTTCACAAAGTCCAAAGCTTTAGCCATGTCTTGACCATGTCGCAGTGTCATTTTTCAATCCTGTGTGCGGATCAAGCCATCATCTGCAGGATTTCTTTCTCTTTTTGCTTGAGGCAATCAGTAAAATGTTTTGACATCTCTGTGAACATAAGTCAGTAACTGACTTCATAAAAAACTATGTATTGTCCACTTTTAAACGAGTGCTACTCCTTGTAGCCAGGCAGTGAAACCTGCAAATACACGTGGATGAACATCGGACACATTTGCTGTAACCAAATGTTGATTTTATCTGTGAAAACAAATTGAAATAAATAATTAATTAAATCCTAGCAAGTCCCGCCAAGCTATTGTCTCCCTTGTTGATGTGTTTGACCTTCTTTTGGTCTGTGGATTCTCGCTGTGGAAACAAAAAGATGGCAGAGGGCAAATTGCAACACACAGGTTCCCAATCATAACATTGGAATGCAGGCCAAAGCCAAAGCACCACTAGAGATCCAGTTAAACAGAAACCCAATAAAGAATGAATAAATACACCAATTGATTCAAAATGATAAACGGTTTAGACTCATTAACAATTAAACAACTTTTTTTCCATCATGTACACAGTATATGTTTAGAACACAACTCTTGTTTCCATAATGCAGTACATAGCATGGATTAATTGGCTCTTGTATATTGTAATTAAACCAGATGTGGAGTGTTTATGAAGTTTTGTGGAACTATAGTGTGAAGTTGGCAAAACAAAGTGATAAAATGCTGCATCAGTAGCCTTGCAAGGTAATTATATTAATCCCACTGGAAAATGAGTGTTTGTTTGTACCATCTCATGTGGCCAAAGGTTATTTTAAAATGCTATGCCTTGTTTTGAAAGGGTTTCCCTGTATGTGTATTCAGGGTTTATAGCTTGTTTTTGTGTTCATAAAGTGCATGGAGACTTGATCTGTGGTCAGCTGAGATTGTGAGTAACATAGTTTTTACTGGGTATGCCTAAAAAAAACAAGAATAAAAACAGAAGTACATCACAGTGAATATATTGTATATATAGTTTGCGTGCATCATTTATATTAAGAGATTGTATACACTTTGTATAATAAATACATACAGTGGGTATAAAAAGTATTCCCATTTTTCACATTTTATGTTCTTACTTAATGGAATCAACATGGATTTAATTGGGATTTATTTCACTAAATGTGAACTGAACTGAACGTGTTTCTCCATGATGGAAGGGATTACAACCAAAAGGATAACATTCTATAATCAATAACCAAAATTACAGCACAGTCCAGCTTTTTGTTCTTTAGAGGACTGTGCTCATTACGGGCACTGATAGCCGATTCACGCTGACAATTCACACCGAAGCAAACGTCAAATGGAGAAAAAAAATCATCCCTGTGCATTCTCAGAAGGTTATGCACTGGATGGGCTTGTTTGAATGGATTAAGTGTAATATAAAGGCAAGAGCTGCCAGACTATTGAAGAAATTGTTCGGACCTGTGCATTACACTAAGTAAACCATGCCTTCATGGAACATTGAATTAATGTGAATTTATCAGAATTTTTTTGTTACAACTTATACTGTGTAACAGTGCCTATTTTACTGACACCCTTACGTAATATTACTGTCATAATGGCTGTTTTGCACTGATGTCACCACAAGCAAGTAAACTCGTCTCTATCTCAATTTGAAACCAGGCCATCCCATGTCAAGCAGTGTTTAAATCAGGAGAACAGCATTTTTCTGTTGATATGGTCTGAGAAAATTCATCTCTTTTGCTTCACCACAATACACCTCCGGCCATTACAATTTTCAGCCTGTAAAAGGGCTTCTCCACACTGTCCATATTTAGCCATTTTGAACTTGATCCATGAAACTGAATATTGCTATAATAAACAGGACACACGGTGGGTAGGAAATAACCTGTTTCTATACACTATGAAAGTGCCTGCATCACTGTAGGAAGCATGAGATCACTGGAGACAGACAGACCGCAACTGTCAAAATTGTGATGTATTTCACCCCACTATGAACCAATCATAATTACAGGGAAAGTTTTCATGTTTTTAATTTCCCCAAAGACCCCAAATTGAGGAAAATGTAAGATATTAAATACATGTCTGTGTACTGCAGTTATGTTAGCATACACATTTGTTACTGTCATTATGATATTATTGTATGATAATATTCGATAACTACTAGCTAATGTATTACTGTGCACCAACTAGCTAGCTAGGTAGGTGATTAATGTTCAGTATTAGCTCAGTTAATTTAGTGAGACAATACAGTGAAAATGTAAACACACTCACGTATGTAAACACACTTCCTGCATTGTATATATTTGGGAGATGTCATATGAACGAACAAGAGGTGCTATTATACTTTCATTCTGTGTCCAGCCAGTTTGTACTATGTACATTACAACATTGATGATGCTGCAGCACTTTCCTGGGGTATTGCATAACCTTAAGCAATGAATGATATTATGATCTGGATGAGACCCTTGGAAAGAATAACAACTACGAATACGGATTACGGTTTTGGATTGTTTTCCGGATTTTTTTCCCTCCTCCCTTTTTGTGAGTTTTCCCCAATAAAGTCAGTTTTGTTCCAATTCAGTTTCTTGTGTGCTGTTTGGTTATCGAACTTGGTTGCATGGAAACCCCACACCCCTAATGATGACAACAGCAATAATAATGATGATAAGAACATTATGAAGATAATAATAATGATGACCATGTCAACATGTATTAGAGGCCTTCAAAATATTCATATATATTTGTTTAATATTTATGTAGCAGGATTCAAAGCAACTCTAAAAAGCTTATAGAAGTTCATAAAATCATGTGAATAACTGTGTCAATAAGGAACCTCCTGTGGTTTATCGTGAGGGATTATTAGATGTTTTAAATGCATGCATTCCATGGTCACAGATGCATCATACATATGCATTAATCTTTTAACTTGAAATGAGACAATTTACCATAAATAGACTAGTAAATGGCAAAATAAATACATGCTTAGATAAATAACTGAAAAATATATATTCTATCAAAAGGCTAACTGATGCTTCCCCTGGGAATATCCTTAGAGAACTGAAAAGCCTACATAAGCATGGGTGTTTTGAAATGATTTTCAAATTTAAAATGGCTGCATTTTGAAGGTTAAGACTCTCTTTTATTATAAATAAGGCTGTGCCCGCGGTGAGGTATCTGTGAGGAGGACTTTGCCTTTTTTTGACCATTTGTTTTATTTTTGGACCAATTTACTGTTTTTAAAGTAACCAATAAGTTGCAACATACTTATTTCCTTGAATTATTAGAAGGCTGTAAATTCCCTGGTGGCTTGGATGTAAAGAGTGCAGAGTGCAGCAACCCTTGAGGAAAAAGTCATTTAAACAACATGGCAATTTAAACGTACTGACCTCCTAGTAAAATTCCAATTAATGGTTTTTTAAAGTTTTTTACTTTCTGGCACACAATTGCCATTGTATTTGTTGCTTGGTGTAAATCATCATGATAAATTATCTTTTGTAATTAATTAAATAACTTTTGCTTGTAAAATCCCTTACACCTCAACTCAATACAAACTTCCAAATAATCTTAAGTAAAAGTGCATTTTTTTAAATAAAAATGTTTTGTTTGTTTACTCAATACCAACCCATATAGAAAGATGCCAATAACGGCCGATTGAAATAAGTATGTGATGTAGGCTACCATGCTTCTGTTTATTTTAGCTTAAACCAAATAACCAACCATATCAACCAGATTAACTTGCAGTTGTCCATTGTAAACTGACATTGTCATTTTGCACCATTTTTCTGAAACAAAAGAAGTCTGCAAAATGTAGCTACTACAGCTAATTAAAATATGCTTTCAGGCGTATGAATAATTGCAGGCCAACATTCATATTTACTCTTTTATATGAGAGCATAGAGAAATTCAAAACAAAAAGAAGTGACAATCCTTCATCAGAAATAACAAAACCTCAACAGAAAAAAATTATATTGTTCAGACAGTACAGTAAAGGGCTGCCAGCGCTACAGTAGGCTATGTGAAATAAGAATATTCATAGGCAGGTAATTCTGTGTGCAGACTACACAACTGTATTGTATTGTAATTTGTGTGTATTGATGGGGCTACAGTTATGACAGGCAGGCAGGTGTTGTGAAAGAGGTTGCCCCAAATGCTCACGTCAAGAAATATGCCAGAGGAACAGCATGATGTTCTGAACACAGCTGTTAAAGTGGTTAACCATGTCAGAAGTGAAGCTCTGAATTGTGAGGAAATGGGAGCGGAGCACAGCCAGCTACTCCTGCACACAGAGGTGCTTTGGCTCTCTCGGGGGAGAGCGCTAGCCAGGGTATATGAGCTGAGGATCAAACTTGCTACATTCTTGTCAGAGAAAAAGCCTGAGTGGGCTGACAAATTCAGGGACTTGGACTGGCTTGAAAATTTGGCATACTTAGCAGACATGTTTTCATCACTGAACTCAACATCTCAATGCAAAGCATAATGTCAAAAAATCTTTAGGATGGCAGACAAAATCGCTGCATTCAAGTAAAGATTGAGAGTGTGGAGTACTTCACAAGCAGAGCTTTGCCATATTTCATGGAGTTGCTAGGCGATGACAACGGACAGGTCAACATCAAGTCCCTGGCCAAAGTCATCGATCAACATTTGAGATCACTGAGTGACACATTTTAGGTTTATTTCCCTTCCGGGCTGACCCAAGAAAGGGAAAGGAGTGAATTTGAGACCTCTTTCTTTGTCAGACAAACGAGTCACTGTCAGCAATGCAGGAGAGATGATCTGATCGAGTTGTCATACGACAATATAAAGATGCGGTTTCAAGCTCAGGAATTCCTTGCATCATTCTGGTTAAAGCTGTGACCAGAATATCCTGAACTCAGCAAAATGGCATTGGCCTTTCTGACACCGTTCTCATCAACTTACCTCTGTGAGGCAGGGTTCTCAGACATGACTGCCTTAAAAACGAAGCATCAGAATAATCTGGACGTTCAAGCATCACTATAGGTTGCACTGTCCAACATTGAACCTTGATTGGATTTTCTTTCAGAATAGAAACAATCCCATTAGACAATTATCACCCCAGGGTTACACAATAGAACAAGGTGAGGGTGGAACTGATTTTCCAGATATGGGTGCCAAATTCCTCAGCACCCATATCACCAACACTCTAAGCTGGGAACTCAATAGAGATCACCTACTAAAAAAAGCCAACCAAAGGCCTCCCGCGTGGTCCAGTGGTTACAATGTTCGACACTGGCCACGGAGCCCGGGGTTTGATTCCCCGTCTAGCCAGAGTTGGTTCTGGGCGGGAGTGCCACCAGGGGCGGTGATTGGCCCCAGGGAGGGGGGATGGAAGCCGACATGACGTTCGCCGCGCATAAGAGTGGCCCTGTAGTACCGGATTACGGTCGACGGCCTGGCGAGTGCAGTCTCGGAGGAGATGTTACTTCGCCTTCGTCACTACCGGTCGCAGGACTACGGGTGTAATTGGCTACTAAATTGGGAGAAAATGGGAGAAAATCTGAAACAAAAAGGCAAACCAAATACTTTTTTTCTCCGCCAACTCAACAAATTCAAGAATCATCGACGTCTGCTAATACAGTTCTACTCTGCAACCACAGAAAGCATCCTCACACAATCCATCACTGTGTGGCATGGTAACTTTGAGAGGGTGGTCAAAACGGCAAGGAAGATTGTGGGATGTGACCTCCCAACCATCAGCACCCTACACAGCGACCGGGCTCATAGAAGGGCGGAAAATATCATCAGAGACTGTACACACCCAGGCTTCCCTCTGTTTCAGCGTCTCCCCTCAGGCAGGCGCCTCAGGGCAATCGCCACCACGGACTGCCACCCCTACCACCCAGTCATTAACCATTAATCATTTATTAATTTAATTTACTCATGGCTGCTATATGTGAATCTATGTACTGTATTTGTGTAGTTGATTGTGTTCCCTGTTGTACGTATGTACATGTGAGCTGCTGTACCAAGAAAGATTCCACCAACTCTGTTGTGTGGCATTAAAAGCACTTTGAATTTTAGAATTTTCTTGAATGAATGTAAACAAGCTATAGCCAACATTTAAAAAGCATTGGAATTATAATTATTTTGTTAATGACGTTTCAGTCAAGTAATTGTCAGACAATACTAATGTGCTATTCTTTGATAGTATATTTGATTAATTTAAAAGCACTATTATCATTCAAAATCCTTTAAAAAAAGGTTCAGTGGAAAGCATATGCCATTGTATTTTGCTATTGTTATTTAAAATGTTTAAAGTTCTTACCAGAATTGTAATATTAGATAGATAATATATAATTATTAGTCAGTGACAGTTTGTTGATTGATCTGTGTTAAATTAATTCCAAATGCAAAATATATTTTCCTCTGATGTAAAATCATTTGAGATATTTTTTCATCAGGGCATAAAGTATTTTCCCCATGTATGTACCTATGTATAATAATGAAACATTACACATTACACATCACACATTACACATCACTCGTTCAAGAAACAACTATTTGAAATACAATCTGCATTCAACTAAGCAGTATTTTTAAGCAAGTATTTGAGCTTTGCACTTGTAAGGAGTAATTCAATGCATGTTATTGAGAGACCTGAAATGGTACAAAGGTAAGCGGTAAACTGCCAGAGGTTAAAAAAAAAAGTTTATGTTACCAAAAACTGAAAAATAATGTACACAACATGAATGTGTAATGGGTAATTATATTCTTGAGCGGGGGTAATGGATATTATTTAGGAAAATAATAACATAATGGATATATTTTGGATTTGGGACAACATCCGTTGTTTCGGGATGCGGGAAAACAAGTCAAAATGCGGGACCATCACAAGTGCAACAATGGAATGTAAATAATATTGTTAATAAATACGTTTTAATACATGCTGCTTTGATGGAAAGACACAAACTAAACTACATAAACGTGTGGCACATGTCATTTCCTCTTCCTCCTCCTGGACACCTATCAGTTTTCTAATAAGAAAAGCACTTTTTCTCAGTAGGAACCAAGTACACATGCATTTTAGTTTAGTTCATGCATGTCACCCCTCTACTCTCCTCTCTGCACTGGCTCCCCATCGCAGCACACATCAAATTCAAATCGTCAAATCGGTGCTGGCTTATGAAGCGGCTAGAGGAACTGCTCCCCCCTACCTCCAGACACTCATCACACCCTATACCCCACCCAGATCCCTCTACTCCGCCTCCTCTGGCGAACTGAACTATCCCATCCCTCCGGGCACCCAGCAGCCGCTCCTCGTGGTCTCGCCTCTTCTCTGTACTGACCCCTCGGTGGTGGAACGATCTTCCGCACTCGGTTAGGACCGCAGAATCACTTGCCATCTTCCGCAAGAGACTCAAAACCCACCTTTTCAGTCTCCACTACCACTGAATTCTGTACATCTAGCCAATTGTCATCACCACTGCCTACATGTTTAATACTGCTTTTTGTATATGTATACTTCTTTAAAACTTCCACACAAAAAAAAGACTAACCTTTTCCTTCCCGGTGTTACAGGTATGCTATGCAGCTGCCAACAATGATGTCTATCGCTGTATTACTGCACTGATCTCTTGCGCGAGCAATAATTGATCATATTAATGCACATCTTGTAAGTCGCTTTGGATAAGAACGTCTGCTAAATGCTTAAAATGTTAAATGTAAATGTTAAATGTTTAGTTTAGTATTGTCACATGATACTGTCCAATAACACACTCCATTTTATTTTAGTGAAGGTAAGTCTCATAGCATGCTCTTCGCAAGCCATGGCGCTTGCTCTCAATTAGACATGACAAGATGGCCATTTCATTTCAAGATATTAAAGGGTCAAAAAATCAGACAATCTGATTGGCCATAATGAACCAAACCCTCACCACACCTACAGGTCATTTCTTCTTCTTCAACCATTCTCTTTTACAACTGTGCCGTAGGGGGTGATACCGTCTCTTGTCACGAAACTACTGGAATAGACAAGGACACACCTTAAAGCACCATGGTCTAGGTCAGGGGTCGGCAACCTTTAACACTCAAAGAGCCATTTGGACCCGGTTTCCACGGAAAAGAAAACACTGGGAGCCGCCCCATTTTCTGTCGATGGGGGTGCAACGCAGAAATAATTCTTGCGCCCCTTGGATTTGCTACGCCAAAAAAAATTGGCGCCCAATTTTGCGCCCGATTCAATTGGATACTTATTATTTATTTTCCCAAACCACACGGAGCCGCAACATAAGGCTGAAAGAGCCCCGCATGCGGCTCCGGAGCCGCAGGTTGCCGACCCCTGGTCTAGGTCTAGGATTATCAATACTGTTTGTCCTTTGCACTGTCCTTTACAATGAAACTAGAGCCCTTAATGTCCAAAAATGTGGGATTTATAAGCATATTTTGTGAAAAACTACACCCACTGCAAGTGGGCATTACCTGACTGTGACTATGTTTTTTGAGACACAAAATCCTGCACAGTGATTGTAGACATTGGCCCAAGCATTCTGTATACTACTTTCATGCAGGTTGTGTTTTGATTGAATAGCAGTTTTCCTTAGGATGGCCTTCTGGTTTTGATTAAATCCAGGGGATAGCTGTATTTCATTATCAGTATGTTGCAGTGCAGTCTGTTTTCCAGCTGTTAGTGATTTAGTGAAATATTCTCTGAGCTAATTAATTACACAATGATGAACTGATTACCAAACTTGAGGAACTGGTTGACCTTGACCCTAGTCAATAATAACAAAAGGAGTGATTAAGTTGTGCAAGCTGAAAAACACAAAGTGGCTACACATCATTAGTGTCTTCTGTGAAATAACTCTTGTTTTTTAATCACTGACCCCTGCCATGAGAATGGATAATGGTATAGGAATAGATTAGAGGGAGAGACAGGGTGATTCTTTGGGGAAAATGAAACTGTATGGTTTTCTTGGAGAGAGGGGAAGAGAAAGAGAGAGTGAACTAGCCTACATGTTTGCTACATGAATAATGGCAATAGGTAAAAACTGGCCATAGACAACCAGCTAGTGCAGACCAATATAAGCAAGGTCCTGAATAAAACAATAGACTAATAAAACATTTCAGATACATTGTGGGTCACACCATCCTGCTGAAGCTCTCTGCTGTGCACAAATGTTGTATCTGTCTTCATGTACAGTAGGTATGAATTTAATTGATTGGCTAATATACTGTGGAAAAGCAGAGCATGATGTTCATAAATAATGTTTACTTGGTCCCATGTGATTGGTGTATCAGGCTGCACTCAGCCATGTGACTTTGTCCAATATAATTATGGTCATTCTGCATGACCTGTTTTACCATGCATTCTATTGTTATTCCGTAAGGTATCTCCGTATTTTCTATAATGGAAGTAATTAGCCAGGTAATCTCATCAAATTGTTTGAGTTATTAGTGTGAAATTTAAATGAAAACCAATTAAGAAACCACTTACAGAAAACCTCTGGTCAAATACTACAAGTTAATATGTTTTATGTAATGATCAGGAACTTACATTCATGATTGCGAATAATGAACCATGTCCTGTAGACCATGATCCCCACCTGCCCCCCAACCTGGCAGCTCACCAAACCCCCCACTCAATGAACCATCCATATTTCCATAGCTCTTCTTTAGAGTGACATTTTTTAAAAGAGTCGCTTTGCCTCAAATAGATTTTTAACACCTGGTGGTGCCGCGATTATCCTTTCAGGGATTGATATTTTAAAGTAGTAATAATTCAATTTAGTACATATACTATCAAAAATAATGATTTGTTTTTCGTCTGACAGGTCTTAAGAAACATTAGGATACCTAAACTTCTTATTTCCTCAAGCAGAATAATATAGTCACAACTTTGCAGCATGCCACCACATGTACTGTACTATCCATACTGTATACTAGTTTTGGTAAGAATAAGAAACACAACATATTTTCTTGTCAATTTAATTTGAAGATATGTTTGACAAAGCCAATGATAGTTTAATTTGTATTGGGTGAGACAATATTTATATTTCCATCACTTCCGTGCCTTCGCGAATGCCCTGGCATACGTCACTTTGTGTGCACAGTTTGCCCTGCTCTAGCTAGCAGCAGAGAGGATACTATGACGAGAGCACGCACTCATTAGTATAATGGGTGACAGCAGAGGGAGACTGCGAAGCACCAAACACATACTTTGTGAGTCATATATGAAAATGTTCTTAATAATGTGCTATCAGTATCAGTATATCAGCTATAACTATCAGTATTTTTAAGAAAATGTGTTGTAAGATATGCATTTTCTTTTCTGGAGTAAAAAATTACTTAATATTGAGTGCTTATGTAAATGCTTACATCAGTACAAAAGCTTACTGGAAGCATGAGGCTTTTGTGCGGCTGGCTGACGTGTGCCACCTCACTGTTGCAGCTAGCTAGCTATCTAGTTATCATAATTTGTAATAAAATGTAAGTTACAAACAAAGACCAAATTGACAATACTAATATTTTATTTTTTCAGTGAAACACAACTACCTGGTTAGCGTCAGAAAGGTATCTTCTGTCTTCTGAGCAAAGATTCTAGCCAGTTAGCTTGAATATGTCAAAACTGTAACCTGCATGCTTTTTCATTGGCAACAGATTTAAATGTTTAAGAAAAGAAAATTAAACAGAAACATTACTAGTGTGTGTGTGTGTGTGTGTGTGTGTGCGCGCGTGTGTGTGTGTAATTGTTTGCTTGGTTTGTCATGCTAGTAAACATGTTATATTTCTTTAGCTATATTCATTATCTAAGTTTAATTTAACCCCATAACTGTCACCGGCCCAGGATGTCAACTGCGATGTCGCAAAAACAAAAAAAATGTCCCGATTCAATGCAGGGTACTCTAGCAAAACTCTAGCTGTTCCTTACCTTTGCTGAAGTCTAGAAGTCCCAAAATATGACAGATCATTGATAATGTGGGCATCCTGATCACTGTAAGGGTTTAACAAACAAAATCGTTGCTATACCCATCATTCTCCCATAAGTATTGGCCAAACAGACCCTGCTGAATGGAAACCAGTGCTACCAGTAATAATATCATGTGGTGTGACCCAGGGGCATAATTTATACTACTTCCATCCATATATGCTGAAATTTGTCTATGTTTCTAGCCTATGGGTTATCCTTTACAACAATATAAGGTTTCCTTTGGTTTGCATTTACTATCACGAATGTGCTATGCGCACATTGTGATCCTAATGATGTCGCACATGATTAAAGAGAGTGCACAGATTTCAGAGTTTTGTCAAACTCTTTATACTTTTCTTTTAGTTTATTTGGTTTTACAATACCAAAAAAGACCCGTTTCAACGGCCAGCATCCTTTTTACGACTGGTGAGTAGCTACCGATCTGCTAGTAGGTGGAAATGCCGGTTCTACCATCAGAAGACACCTATCAAGTTGTCATGTCCTTCACCTATCACAATGTCCTGAAACTGCTTCAATGACTGACACCACCAAAATAACCTATATCTTTTCCTGTGTTACCTGACTAAACACTAATCTGACACTGTAAATAGCTTAGGGCAGACAATTGCCAGAAGTACAATTTTGTCTTGTCTAAAACATATTATATTATTTATATTTATGCAATATATTTAATATATTTTTTCATTTTGATAGCTGTTGCTGGGGTTTTTTAAGTTGATCATGGTAAACACGACCACGGACGCCCTTCCTGCTCCTCGAAGAACGCGTGCCGGCTCATCCAAATGCCGCCCCCGATCGTATCGGACCAGCCAAGGTATGGAGAATGTTATTTTTGAGGTCTGGGGGCAAAGGGGTAAGAGGGAAGCATTCTGTAGATGGGACACCTAGCGTTAAAGATATTTCATTCAATCACTTGCGATGATATAATACAGAGAAATAGACAGAGTGCTCCTACCTTCATCTCAGGAATGGAGGACCAAAATTCAGTTTGAATAAAAGTAAGGCTTGTGAAGTTACTTTATCCATTGAGTCAAAGGCAGAGACAGCCACTGGCTGACTATATTCACTATATCACACATGAAGGACAGTGCACACATAAAGACACCAAGATTTATGCCCTAAAGCCAAACACTTAGAATGCTCTACTCTACACCCAAAGAAGGGGTATCACACAGTACAATGAAGACAGTAGAACCCAGAAACATACATAGTCCACATAGCTGTAGCACCTACCTCTATAAAGGTTGGCAAGTTAATGAGACTGCCACACTCCTGGTGGAGTATAGGATAGTGTAGGTGAAAAGGGGTGGAGGGCAGCTCGGTAGAATCAAGTGGATCAATTGCACTACCCAATAGGACAGCCTGCTTTTTGAAAGAGGCTTAACCATAGGTAACCCTGACACCTGCATTTAGTCAATATAGGTATTAAGCAGATAAACCGTGTAGCAAGTTCACAATAAGTTCATATGACAACCCTCTTCTGATCTGGAGGGGAGGAAGATAAATCACTTGGAGAAATGTAGAGTTCACAGAAAACTGTTAAAGTCAGCATGTGAAGTATCTCAAACAGTGCCTGAGAGAGAAGTCAATACCACATCTAAGTGCCAGGTTGAGAGAATAAGAAAACAACAGCATGATATATAATAAAATAAAGTATAATAAACATAAAGATAAAAAATATATGTATGTGTGTGTGTGTGTATATATATATATATATATATATACATATACATATATATACATATACATATATATACACACACACACACATACATATATTTTTTATCTTTATGTTTATTATACTTTATTTTATTATATATCATGCTGTTGTTTTCTTATTCTCTCAACCTCCGAAATGTTTTTATAGGGCGATGGGACATCACAGGTTTCCAGAACAGCTTTAATGCACCTCGGCAGCATAGATTCCACAGGTGTCTGGAAGTCTATTGGAGGGACACAACACCATTTTTCCATGTGAAATTCCATCACTTGGTGATTTGTTAATGGTGCTGGAAAACGCTATCTCAGGCACAACGGAATCTCCCATAAGTGTGGCATATGGTTTACATCATAAGATGAATGTAGTCACTCAGAATAGCTTTGTATTTATTGCCATTTACATTGCCCTCTAAGGGGTTGAGTGGTCCAAAGCCATTGTGGAAAATGCACCCCACACCATAACAGAGCAACCAAAACCCTTAATTGACTGAAGTGTTTCCTTTATTTTGGCAGTTACTTATACTATATATATATATATATATATACATATACATGCATTATCTGTAACTGGTATAGGGTGTGTCATAGGGAAAATATTAAACATATACAACAGGAATATTGGTATAATCAAAGTTAAGGTAGAATCAGTGCCCCCTAAAAAACATGGCATGATGCCCCTAGTGAAGGGAGGAGGTGTCAGACTTAAAAGCCTGGGGGGGGGGGCATCCAAAGTGTGTCACCTTCCACCACCACATGAATATAGTGAATATATCCTGCAGTGAAACAGGTGCCAAAGCTTGAAGCTGGCTACCAAAACTGCTTACTGAGCAAATGAGAGGGTACAGCCCAATCTTTGCCTCCTGCCACAGCCGGTGTTTGCTTCCTGTGACAGGAAAATTATCTGTTAGGTCTAAGAGGTGGCAAAGGAGCTAGCTGCTGGCAACCAAGACTTGCAGAGAGACTTTGCTTATATATTGCAGTGCGAATAAGCAAAAACTGTATCCTGAGGCTTAAAGTAAGCTTGTCATCTGGGAAAGTCCCGGTGGAGTTGTTGTTTTGCAATGCATTTTGTAGATACAGAAACATTCGCCCAACATACATGAGAAGATGAAGAGGAAGATATTTGTGTGAACTGTTCTTTATAAGGTGCACGAGGCACGTGCACACACATACATAACTTTCAGAAAAAAATATCTCATCCTATGGTGCTGAGACTGCAACATTGCATGTTATATTGCACAGTGGCTGTAATTCTACATTAAAACTACAGTGGAAAAACACAGCCTGAAATATTATGCTGTGCAAGAGAATTGTGGTAAGCTACAGCATGAACTAACTGAAAGTTGAGTTATTGGGGACATAAATGAAAGATTGAATCCTCAAATCTTAACAGCTGAAATTATTGTAATTGTGACATTTCTATGTTTTAATTTGTAATAGTTTCCTGTGATATTCTTTGAAATGTCTCAATAAAAGGGCTTATAAATTAAATGCAGAAATGTAACCTTTCCTTGGACATTCATTCATATATTTGAACAAGCTGTGTCTTGAATGTCATGAAGCTTGCAAGTAATATTCATAACTGATTCGTTTGGTATTAGCAGGGAATCTGCCATGTTTTACCCCCACCAACACTGGTGCAGAAATAAATGTATTTATCCGATTTCAAATGATGTGGAACTGAATGAGTTTGGTGTTGTGACATGTGAAAGTACCTGAATCCTCCATTTTGAGAACATTATATTTCAACAGCTTTGCAAACCATCAGTCCTACTTTTGAATAATCAGCTGTATTTTTTTCCTCACTTGTATGTACATCTCCCCACAATACTTAAATTAACATGTACTTTATGTTCATTTAACATGTATGTTGACATGTATACAGTATGTTCATGATCAAAACAAAAAAGAACAGAATCAAATTATTGTAGCGTTGAATCAATTTGAAATACTGTATCTCCATGCCCAAAACAAGTAGAAGAAGTATATTGTGTCAAAGAGGGGGAACTTGCATAAATAGTCCCCATGTACCAATTGATATCCAAGTGATATATGTAGGGTTGGAATATCATCAAGTCTGTAACATTGCTTTTATTATATAAATGATCCCTTTGTTGGGAACAAACACACATGCTGCATAAACAAGGATCCATGTTACTTCACTGCTGGAACTTCACCTCATTTGTAAGATCAGGTTTACAAATTCAAACGGACACGGAAGTTCATCTGCATATCTGTCAAGTTCTGTCAATGATACGGAAATGAATGTCCAGAGAATCAATCTGGTTTCGGTTGCTTAGATCAAACAATTACAATATCATTGTGGAATTGTTTTCTAATGTATCTGGATACATATAATGTTATTGCTAGTTAGCCCGTTTCTATAACTTGGGTTGGGTGATGTTTCTAACTTAAAACCAGAGTAGAGGTAGAACAAGTTTGGAGTAGTGCTAGCTAGCTAGGTAACACACTTTTCTAGCACTTGTCATGTATGTATTACATAGATTGCTAATGTGTCTGGTTAGTAACTTCTTAGTACACAAAACATCTGGCAAGCTAACTAACTTGCTAGCCATTGCTGACTAAAAGCATTTTCAATAAACTATTTCATGCCCCCGGGTAGCTAGCCAGCTAGCAAACCTAACGGTTGTGTAAATGCCTCCATTACTGGCTAGCTAGCTCCCTGACTAGGTTAGCTTACTGCAGTCACAGTAAGCTCACAATTATTGACCTTTAGATCATTCTCCTGCCTTTCTGGAACATCTCCCTTCTTTTTGTATTCCTTGACAATCCTTGAAAGTGTCTTTCCCACAAGATTTTCAATTGTATAATAGGTATATATCTCCGAATAATTAAATGTCAGAATAATTACATTTTATGTCCTGCTTAACTTACTAGCTAGCTAGCCCCTTCCTTGATGGCTCTGGCTCTCAGTATCAGGAGAGACATTTGGTATTTAAAGCCTTAAATACTGCTAGCTAGTTACCTAGCTATCTGACTGATATATAAGTTAGCTAACTAGCTAGCAAGCTGTAAATAGATTGTTAGCTCACCAAGAGCCCTAAACATTACCTGATAATGTTGAACAGACTTCACTCAACCAAGCTAGCTAGCAAACCTAATCCACCATGTAAATATCTCCAGTACTGGCTAGCTAATCTCCAGTTTCACAGCAAAATGTTCAGTAATGATAAAATGACCAATTTACAATAGACGTTTTTTTGTTTATATATAACTTTATATATATATATATATATATACTGTATATCACAGCAAAGCCTGACGGGATTGCTGTGTGGCCTGATGGGATTGCTGTGTCGTACGTGTGAAGAGTTTGAGTGGATTGTTTGTTGCTGTCATGATATTATTGGGATTGTGTTTTGTATTGTTGCTTAGGGTTCAGCATTTTGTCATCAAAAAGGGTAAAAGGATAAAAAGATTTGCCCTTAAGGTAAATGTTTGTCGCCGTTAGGAGACAGAGAGGGATTTTCCATTTTTTCCCCGTCTAGCTTCGGAAAGCTTGTTAAAAAGTTACCGATTCGGCATTACACCCAGCTGACGCGAGTTTTTTTGTGTTTTTTTGCCCTTTCAGGAGCAAATCCAAGAGCAGGGGAATACAGTAACAGAATACAGAAGATAGCTAACTATCTTTTGTTGGCTTAAATTTAATTGTTACATTTCAAGCGTTGAGCGTATAGCCATTTCGGTTGACTGCTACTAGCTCTCTTGCTACAGACAACCGGACCGAAAGTTTTCTAATTAGCTTTAAGAGGGGTGTTGTTTCCATTTAGACATTTCTGCACCTGACTGTTCAAAACCACCTCGGTGTATAGTATTTTTATCGACTTGGTGTCTCTGTTTTGGCAGTGATTCGTTCAGTGCAGGGAGAGCAATAGACATATTTACGGGTGAAAATGTGGCCATCGGCAGTGCAGTGCGAGTGTTGCAGGATGAATGCGTTTCTGGAAGAAGACTTCCAGGACGGTTTCGTCTGCAACTGTTGCCAGCTTGTGAAGCATCTCAAGAGCAAGATTCTTGATCTCGAAGCCCAACTTGCTGGTCTCGACTGCCCTGCAGAATTTGTAGAGTTCCAGGAACTAATTAGCATGCCCTTTAGAGAGTTAGCCTGCACGCTGAAGCTGGGTAGGGGGGAGCCTCTAGAGCAGGTAGGGAGAGAGAGTTGGGTGACGGTAGGGCGCCAGCGTAGAAAAGGGCGTGCACATGCAGGGGCGGAATCTTCAGAGATTGTAGTGTCCAACCGATTCCAGCCCTTGCAGGAAGAGGATCTGGCCCAGCCCTCTGTGAGTGGGAGGACTGATGAGCCCAGGGCAACCTGGCGGCCATGCCACCCAGGAAAAAGGAGTTAATTGTAGTGGGGGATTCTATTATTAGAGGTATAGACAGTATAGTCTGTTTGTGGGAAAAGGAGTCTCGTATGGCATGTTGCCTGCCTGGTGCTCAGGTTGGAGACCTCCTGGAACACGCGGACAAGCTCCTAGCCAGAGCAGGGGTGGATCCAGTCGTCATGGTGCATGTTGGAACCAATTACATAGGTAAGGGTAGATTTGAGGTTCTGCAGGTCAACTTTATAGAATTAGGATCAAAGTTAAGGGGTAGAACCTCCACGGTGGTCTTCTCTGGAATTCTGCCAGTACCACGTGCTAGCAAAGGGAAGCAGAATTGTATATGGAGATTTAACACATGGCTACAAACCTGGTGCAGGAAAGAGGGGTACAGGTTTATGGGGCACTGGGACTCCTTTTGGAACAGGGGTGACCTGTACAAGTGGGACGGGCTATACTTGAACCGGAGGGGTACAGCTGCATTGGGCCAGTGTATGCTTAGGGTAGCGGAGGAATATTTTAACTAGGTACTGGGGGGGCAGGGAGGGAAATTAGTAGTAGTAGTATTATGGATAGGGAGGTACAGACTGCCCAGATGGAAGATACCAGGGTGGAGTATAATAAATCTGAGGATATAATTAATAATACTGATTTTTTAGATCATAATGTGAATAGAGGTCGTTCGGAACAGTTATGTGTGGAGGGGAAGGACAGGGATTATCCTCCCTCTGGTGTGAGGGTCAAATCTTTTCTAAATCATAAATACTGTGTTTCTCATCCGATTGCCTCAAGACCTTATGTTTTCCTCCACACTAGGCATTTGAACATATACAATTGCTGATCACCACTTTCATTGAATGTTGAGTGGTTTAGTCAACTTTGTCACACCTGTGGTGTTCCGGGTCTAAATGACTGCCATAGGAAATTAATGGGTAAGACTATAGGAATGAAGAAGGAAGAGGAAAAGATACCCATACACACACACACACACTCACATAAAAATGTATCATATCTTCTCATAGACCCCATATATACAGCTTTCTTTGTGCCCTCCTTTCATTTTACTCTGAACACAATGAGTACGCAACTGTGCAGGCGAATGTTAATAAATAACAAAATTTGGTGATGATTTATGGTTTTTGTGTTAATATAAGAGCAGTTAAAACAGACTGGCCACAAACACTATAATAAGGGGGGGGGTGTGCAACGAACACTAGAGGAAGTTTAAGTGTCCCATCATAATAAAAGTCCCATGTGTGGTTGGATTCACCAGCTATGTGGAAACTCATTACTAAACCCCTAGATGTGTTAGACACAGACATTACAAAATAATGTTGATACATTAGTCTACATGCATAATTTCCATTGCAAAGTGGCAATCTTCACTGATTGTCTTTTTTTAGGCACACAGTGACAGTATTGTATGATTATACAATGACAGTATGAGTTGGCTACCTTCAAGCTTTCCTTTCTAGTTATTATTTGTATTATTTTCTATTGTAGACTAATGGTCTATAATGAGTAATGCTTCTCTCTCTTCCCTCCATCACCCAGGTGATGTCAGTGCCACAGGAGTGGAGCGGGTGGATTGATCTGCTGCTCCAGTGTGCACTCGCATGGGCCTGAGAAGAGCGGCCACTTTGTCTTCATGAGTGGGCAAGTGTCCACCCTGCCCTTGAAGTGATAGGCCTTCTTTATGAATTGAATCGAGGGTGTCAGCAAGGTGGCTGAAAAAGCAAGCATACAGTGTGTCACCACAATAATGGCACTCAGTGTGTCACCTAAGTGTTTACCACCCATGTGACAGCCACAAGGTTCCTGCAGCAACCAGTACCGTGTCGAAAAAGCCTTGAGAGGACTAAACAATCCCCCTGAAAGAGAGCTCTCCATTATTCCGGTGCTGTAATCCTGTGATTATTTTACCATTACAAAAGGATAACTTTGGTGAAAAAAATAAATAATAATAATTGAAATATGCTAAATTGTATTTAACTTTTCACCACTTGAAATGAAATGTATTGATAATTTAGTATTGCTAATATTTTAATCCCTTTGAATATTATAGCTTTGGTTTTGGCAATGTGTGAAGGGTTTTACAATTATATTGTATTGTTAAAGAATGGATGTATATTATCCACAACTTGAAAGTGAACATGGCTTCAAAGGCAAATATCAGGACAATCAGAGAGTTGTCTGATTGTTTCTGATTGCACTTTCCTAAATATGTTATTTTAAGCCATAGCCATATATATATATATATATATATATATATATATATATATATATATATATATATATATATATATATATTTATATATACATGTATATATATATATACTCAATATACATATATATGATGTACACTACCGGTCAAAAGTTTTAGAACACCCCCATTTTCCAGTTTTTACAGAAATTTGAATAAGTCCAGTGAATAACCTGAAATGGTACAAAGGTAAGGGATAAACCTTTTTTTCTGCCAGAGGTTACAAAAAAAAGTTTAGGCTACCAAAAACGGACAAATTATGTAATTGTTTTCATTATTTTTTTAACTGCTTAAATTTCAGTAAAAACTTGGGGGTGTTCTAAAACCGGTAGTGTATATTTTCTTGTGTCTTTCATTTTGCTAATCAAGTCATAATAAGTCAACATGTTTGTACAGTTTGTTTTCATTTTCATTCCATCATCCCCAGTCTCTATTATTATTCCCAATCTGGACCTTGTACAACTTTAGTACAAACCCCATTCTCGCGCTTGACTAATGTGACAAGAGAAACCGGGGTAGCATCGGAGTGATTATTTTCCTTCTCTCCCTGGGCAGACTGTGAGATATTAGCTGCTGAAACAGTAATAATTATGGAGAGTGCATCAAGTGTTTCTCCCCCTCCTCCCCGACTGTTTGAAGAAAGCCACCAGATAACAAATCTTTTCAGTGGTACTTTGTCACCACATTGCTTATTAACAAATGGCCACGGCTCTTATGTTTACTTTGTCATGTCACTATTTCCTTTTCTGTTATTTTGAAATTGTCAGTGCCCTAGAAAAAAAAAAAAAGTTCCCGTTTTCCATTTTAGTTTTTATTGTGAACAAGAAAATTGAGTAATTTCGCTGTCACACAACAATAGATCAATGAAATTCAATGTAATTGTGTTTGCATTATTTGTAGTGCACTTGTCCTCTTTTTACAAGCATAGTACTGTATGTATCTGCTTTTGTAGATTTAGTTCAGTGAAATGAGCTCCTTGCCCAAACATACTGAAAGTAAACCTTGTCTACAACCCTTTTTTCTATTCAACATGTATGTTTGAAAAAAAGATTAGTCCTTAATTAGAAATTAGCCCTTTGAATAATTATCAAGAATCTGTCACATTTTCAAGAGCAATTTTCATTCGCTCATCTCTGGATCAAATATTTATTTTCACTCTAGCAACTCAACCTAACCCACACTCATCATAGAAATAAATCAAATTGGCTAGCATGCCCATGCTCAGCCTAATAAGGTGCAGCAGGTTTTTTTAGCTTTCAGTTTATCTTACATTAATTTAACAAAATGAACAGTTTTCAATCAATCAATCAATCAATCAACCATTTACAAACAGGTTGTCACACAGCGCTTCACAATTTACATTTTCCAGAGGGAATCAAAAAAACAGAAAACCTTTAGAGCCAATGCCGGAATCTGTCATCCAGGCTTTTATGTCTTTAAAACAAGCCTCCAACTGTTCGGATCATCACTGATTGGTGACAGTAAGGATAGCTCATTGCCAGGTTTCATTGATAGGTATAATTGTGTGTCATCTGCGTAGCAGTGAAAATGTACACCATGTTTACGGATAACATTTTTCCTGCTCAGACTGTTTGCTTGTATTCAGAATTTTCCCATATGTATTAAATTCATTAATCCATCTATTTTTTGTTACATTTCTGCCCACATCTGAGCTTTTCCAATGCTACGCTCACAGATGGATGTTTAAATTCCACTATATTAAAATAGAGCCTGGATGCAACCAACATGTCCTTGCTTCCACCAACTAGTAGTCATTTGCTTTTTTTATTTACAAACACAGTTGGAAAATTCACTTTGGTGGTTGTGTTCGTAAGAAAACAAATATGTACGTTGGCATTTAATTGTGAGTCAAAATTAAGGAAAATAATGCTGAAACGTTAAACCGGGATTCCTACATCGAAACCAAACTTCATTATCAGAGGGGCCCCTCCCCCACCCCCTCCTCTCTAACCGCGGATTACTTTGCATCCTTCTTTCGCGAGAAGGTCGATGACATTCGCAACTCCTTTCCCCCAACCTCTCCCTCACCTAACTCTCCCTCACCCATCTTGCTACCTAAACCTCTCACCCCTCTGTCCTCCTTCTCGCCCCTCCCTGACTCAGACATCCTTCAACTTGTTCTCTCCCACCGTCCCACCACCTGCCCTCTTGATCCCATTTCTTCCCACCTCTTCCAGTCCATTGCTATGGACATCCTCCCCTTTGTCTCCAATGTCATTAACTCCTCTCTTTCCTCTGGCTCTGTCCCCTCTTCCCTCAAATGCGCTCATGTTGTCCCCTTCCTCAAAAAACCCTCTCTGAATCCTGCTGTCATCTCAAACTACCGACCTGTCTCTCTCCTCCCATTCCTTTCCAAAACATTAGAGCGGGCTGTCTATAACCAACTGTCTGCTCATCTCTTTCAGAATGCCCAATCTGGGTTCAGAGCAGGCCACTCCACAGAGACTGCTCTCCTTGCGGTCACTGAGGCTCTTCACGGGGTCCCAAGTCCCAATCCCTTAGCTCCATCCTCCTCTTCCTCGACCTGTCAGCAGCATTCGACACCGTGGACCACCAGATCCTGCTCTCATCTCTCGTCGAGATGGGAATCTCTGGATCTGCGTTGACATGGTTTGAGTCCTACCTGGCTGACCGGTCCTACCAGGTGGCCTGGAGAGGATCCCTCTCCTCTTCCCACACCCTCTCTACCGGAGTCCCGTAGGGCTCGGTGCTAGGCCCCGTCCTATTCTCTCTGTACACCAAGTCACTTGGCTCTGTTATTTCTGCTCATGGTTTTTCCTATCACTGTTATGCCGATGACACTCAACTCTTTCTCTCCTTCTCTCCATCTGATACCCAGGTCCCGGCACGGATCTCTGCATGCCTGGCTGACATCTCCGCATGGAAGTCCACCCACCACCTGAAGCTGAACCTGGGGAAGACAGAGCTGCTCTTCCTCCCAGCAAAGGGCTCCCCGATGATTGATGCATCAATCACCGTGGAAGGCTCCATAGTGTCTCCGTCTCAGTCTGCCAGGAGTCTTGGAGTGACCCTGGACAACCAGCTGTGCTTCTCGAGCCATATTGCAGCGATCACTCGGACCTGCCGATTCTCCCTCCACAACATCCGGAGGATCCGACCGTTCCTCACCCAAGAGGCCACTCAACTCCTGGCCCAGGCCCTGCTGATCTCACGTCTGGACTACTGCAATTCCTTGCTGGCAGGCCTTCCGGCCTGTGCCATCAAGCCATTGCAACTAGTCCAGAACGCTGCCGCTCGCCTGGTGTTCAACCAGCCGAAGTTCACCCACGTCACCCCTCTACTCTCCTCTCTGGACTTGCTCCCCATCGGAGCACGCATCAGATTCAAGTCACTGGTGCTTGCTTTTCAATTGGCCAGAGGTACTGCTCCCCCATACCTCCAGTCACTCATCACACCCTACACCCCTCCCAGACCCCTCCGCTCTGCCTCCTCTGGCAAACTGACTGCCCCATCCCTCCCGGCGCCTGGCAGCCACTCCTCGCGGTCTCGCATCTTCTCTGTTCTGATCCCTCGCTGGTGGAACGACCTTCTGCAATCGGTCAGGACCGCGGAATCACTTGCAATCTTCCGCAAGAGACTCAAAACTCACCTCTTCAGACTCCACTACCACTGAACTCTGTCCATCTAGCTAATTTGTCGTCACCACTGTTTAGTTGTTCTACACCATACAACACTATACTCCAACAAAAATAATACAAAATAAAAATACACTAACCTTTTCCCTCCCAGTGTTACAGGTATGGTACGCAGATGCCTCCAATGATGTCTATTGCTGTATTACTGCACTGATCTCGTGCGCTAACTATGATTGTTCCTACCATGTATTAATGCACATCTTGTAAGTCGCTCTGGATAAGAGCGTCTGCTAAATGCTTAAAATGTAAATGTAAATGTGAGGGGCGGATAAAGCTGTGGAACAACTAAAGCAAATTCCTAGGGTGCCAAAAACTGCATGCATCCAGAAAAATGTTGACATATTCAGGCCTTTTTGTTTGATCATTTTTATTTGTTTGCTTGTACAAAGGGAACAGATATTGATATTCTTGGGCTTATATTTTGGATGCACAACATAACGTCAAACATAATATACATTAAATAAAGTGATTATAATGTCCTTATAAAATCATACAGTTCTGGTGAAGCATGGACTGAGCTGATTTGCTTTAGTTTTCAATAATCGAATGTATTCAATTATGAATACATTGATCCAATTAATATAACTATATATTGCACTATTTTAACTAGACATATAGTATATCGTGGGAAATTTGAGTTTTTTTATAGAAGATGCAAATTCAGCAACTCAATCACCAAACCTCTAGAACTTTATTGTTTTACTAATAGCTTTGCTAAATGTTAAACTTGAAGTACCATCAAAGAGTACACTTTAGGTTTCCTGATCTGAGTGTGGAAAGTTTTCCTGCATTAAAGTGTATAAAGTGCACATGAAATGGAGGACTTTCTTTCAAGCATATGCATCATAAAGTTATCATATGAACAAGAATATGAGCTCTGTACCAGAATGGGCATTACAAGCAATTGCATAATGGCTATGCCCTCTGTATCCTGTGATACATTCTCAGGAAGCAGTGTGACTTTGAAATTATCTCAAAACAGGTGTCATCTCTCAGACATTTGTGCTAATGGAACATAACAACATTATCCAGGCTCTTGCAGTCACTTCAAGCTTTTTAAATATAGTAATAATGTGCCACTATCCAGTGATAGTTTCATTGCACCTGCAGCAAGAAAATAGTTATTACAGTAAGTGTATTATTACCATTTCTCACTTGCTTTTTAGCCAGCCCAAATAGACTTAAATTTAATTTACACTGCACCCAGACCATTGATGATCAATGACCTAATGTCTACTTCAAAGAGTGGCCAGGAGAAGCAAAACCCCAACAGAAAGGCGATTGTCTACATGAAGCTTGTCAACATTTCCAGCCTTATACTAACACGGTTGTAGTTAATTAGTATGACACTGGAAGAGGTGCAGGAAGGAGTGGAGAGGACTGCCCCTTCCATTTTGGCTGCTGTCAGGTGCTCCTGTTCCCTCCCACAGCCTGGAGAGTACCTTGGACAGCAGTGGCCTCACTTACAGGCAGGCTCACCTGAGGCTAATGAGCAATCAGCTCAGCTGTGAGCCATTGCTTTCGTTAGACCATTATAAAAGCACAGCCTGCCTTGCCTGTGGCAGAGTTATGCCTGAGGGGAGAGTTTTTGGGGGCATGGAGGAAGAGGTGCTGGCTTTTTGTTGCTGTTACCCTCTGAACCATAACTTTTGATTTAACTTCATTATTTTTGTGGGTTTTTACATTTTTTATAAAGGATAAGGTTAATAAACTGGCCATTGGCCAATTAGAACTCCACTCACCACCTGGCAGGGTGGGCACCCCTGCCCCCTTGCTACATGATATCACATTAATGCACACTGCAAATTGCAAGTGTGCATGTCACACGCCTGGGGAAGGCGTGACCAATAAATCGGGCACGATACAGATTCACCCAAGGCTTGGATACTTAAACAAAACCATTTATTTACAGAAACAAAAGTTAACAAAGACCGTAGTCACACCGGATTAATAATGTCTCAATGTTCTGTTGCCGGACAGCTCTCGGTGCATGCAATGAGATCCGGTCCCTCTCAGGGACAACCCTTCTCAGGCTGTGTTTGTCTCTCCCTTTATGCAGTGCCTTCTGATTACGAAATGGGAGACAGCTGGCTGATTGATAGAGTGGCTGTAGCTGTCTCCCTGGTTCAGCACCGGACAGCTGCCCCACTGTGGAATGTTGGTTCCTCTTCCCTCGCATCTTCTGGGGAGCTGTCCGTGGTACCGGAGGTACCACAGTGCATTAATGGTAAAAAGCCAACTTATATCCATTGTGGTCCTCTATATGGCGGAGAGAAGAAAAAGTCAAGCACGATCAGCATGCCGATCAACGCTGCATAAAACATAATAAATACATCACATAACAAACAATCACGTAATTCCAAAGTTTTATAAAAACCAGCAGTTATTTTCCTTGATGGCACAAATAACTTCTCCTTATTTAGTAAATAACATATTCATTAAACTTGACCATTTTACTTCATCATTTACTTGGTCATTATTTGATTGAACGTCCCTACTTATATGTGAAAGAAAATAAACCAAAAGAAAAACAAAAGCTGATTTGCCTGTATAAATTAATGTTGATGTAGGGTGTTTTTCAAATAAATATCAAAATATCAAGAAGAGAAAAGGGAAATCAAGAATTTAATGGAATACATTATCAGTAGAGAGTCCAGAGTGATAAAGTCTTGATTAAAGAAAAACAAACCTGCCATTTGTCATAATTTTGCGCATTGTTGTACATGCAAGTGGAATGGAAACTTCAGGAGATAATTAATAATAATCTCCTGAACAATTATTATTAATAATCAATTAATAATTGATTACATTTAGTGCCTTTCAGGAACCCCAAACAACTTTATAGTGAAGGAGGGAAATTTGCCTCTACCACCACCAATGCATGGCAATCATTTTGCGACAACCATTAGGTTTGTCTCTCTTCAACAACCACTGCACTCATGTAGGAGCGCTGAAGCTAGACAAACGCTTTTATTGAAGTGGGTGCTCATTGGAGGATAGGCGCTACCTTACTGACGTCATCTGTGTAACTTGCAGACGCCTAACAAATCACAGGTTGTCTGAGAGTGGGAGACAAGGAAATTCCTAACCGACCTACCTACCACTATCCCCGGCAGAGGAAAGCCAATTTGTTCCTTCACTGCGCTTCCAGTCATTGTCGGCAAATGACATGGACCGGATTCAAACCTGAGTCGTAAGGGTCAGCCTGCACTTAAAATGAATGCCTTGATGACTGAGCAAAAGGAAGGCCAATAAGGAGCTAATTAAACTGGGGGATGATTAATTGGAAGATTGAAAGAGCCATGTTTGGGTATTTGTCCAGGGCAGTGCCATGGGATCGTTAATGACCACAGCGAGTCAGGACATTGTTTTAATATCTCAGAGTCCCCATCACTGCACGGGGGCACTGGGGTTTTATTTGGTCTAGAGCAGCGGTTCTCAAACTATGGGTCGCGAAAAAATAAATGTTAAAAGAAATTAACCATAGGAGAACAGTTTTTCCTTCCCTGTGCCAAGCAGAGGCGCAGCGTGCGCTGTGGAACCGGGCGCAAAATTCCGAGGGGCGCAAATTATTTTTCCTCTTGCACCCCCCGGTCCGCAAAATAAATGAACTGGTCTCAGCTTTTTTTCGCGTGTTTTTTTGCCATTCAACTTGATGGGGTCGCGATTTATGTATGGGGTCGCGAATTTTAATTTATGTATGGGGTCGCGATTTTTTCCGACCCATGAAATGGGGTCGTGGAGTAAAAAAGTTTGAGAAACCCTGGTCTAGAGGAAACACCGCCTCCTACTGGCCCACCAACATCACTTCCAGCAGCATCATAGTTTTCCCAGGAGGTCTCCCATTGAGTACTAACCAAGCCCACACCTACTTAGCTTCATCCATTTGGCAGGAGCAGGGTCCATGATGGTATGCTATCTGCTGACATAAGTACCCATACCCTCATGTATGCTGCTGGTATAAGTACTCATACCCTCATGTACCCTGCTGGCATAAGTATATAATGGCTAAAGTTCAAGTTTAAGCTCACCTTTGTTGTCCGAGTATGTTTGTTTAACATGAGCTATCAATACCCCACAAGCTAGTTAACTAATGTTGATCAATTTCAGTAGCTAGCTAGCTTGCAGACAGTAAAATTCAATTCAATTAAATGCTGTTGGTACAATTTTGTATAGCCAGGTAGCTAGCAAACATAACCGATGAATGTATTTTATATTTCTAATCATTTCTGTGGGCTTTTGGCTTTTCGTTGTGCACAGATTGCCAAGCCTGCACTTGTGCCTGAATGCCTTTACTGTCTGAGTCACTTTGGATTCCAACACTTTTTCAGCTCTAATTTGCAAGTAACAAAACCACCTCACTTACTTTTTTTTCAATGGCTAATGAGACAGGCGAGCACTCAATTAGGGATGAATATTCGGGCAAAGTATGGGGTTTTCAAAGTAATCATTTTACAAAATATACCAGCATATCAAATAACAAGTCCACTGTCTATGTTAAAATCCATACACCTATGGGCAAAATTACAATAGCACCCTTTGAGACCTAGTTCAAGGACAGTATTCATGTACCGTTTCTCCTTTGCTAAGTAAAGAAAAGTAAAAAAACAATGGCTGATCCCTCAGGATTTTAGGGTTAATTGTTAGGCTCAATATTATGGAGATAAAAATGTACAATATTGTGTAGTAGCATTAGTATGGTTCCTAGTGTTCCAAAATTCCTCTGCGCCAATGTGTCAGATATGTGTCCCTCTCTCTTCATTATCTACTCATAGATGTGTTTTCATCAACTTATTCACAATATGATTCCGTGTCAGGAAATCCGAAAACCCCTCTCAAAATGAATGACATGTTAAAATACTGCCCCTGAACACAATGACCAGTAAAGATTAAAATATTTTTAATTGAGATAATGCAAATGTTTCTGCTATCAAGCATGCCTGCGGAAATACTGTAACCAGTGTTACGTACTGTAACCATCACGTACTAAATCTCCAATGTGAAGTTTGAGACTTAGACATTTTTTGAGAATAAAAATAGAATAGCTGTCAGAGCTTTGTGGATTTGAAACTCCTGTAAACTCCTGTCCTAACTTAACTTTGCAATAATGTGAGTAAACCAAAAATGATTGTTTCTAATGGAACTTCTTTTTTTTGGAGGGTTTTATTTTATTTTTATTTTTTGGGGGAGTAACAACAATCAGACAGTTCAAATAAAAATAATTTGCAGTAAAAGAGCTTATTTTCTTTGTTGACACATTTTGATTCAGAAGGCACCCCGCTGTGTTTCCATGGGGAAGCTTGTTTTTATCATTATGATAAATGCAGAGTGAGCCTCTGTGAATTAATGAGCATGGTTAACTTTTTAACAAAAAAATGCATTGAAGTGAAAAAACCCCCAATACATTATTATTTGGGTGGGGGGAGTTGGGGTGAGAGAGTCCGAGTTTGTCCACTATATTCCCATGAATTTTCCTTGGTCAGATTCACACTGATAGTTTCACGGCCACTGAGTGGAACCAAGTGTGGCTTTCCCCACTGTCGGCTGCTGTCTCTCTCCCTGCTGCATCACTCTCCTCCAGCAAGCCTTTTTAAATGGAAATGACTCGGTAAGAAACACATGTAATCTCAATCGCAAAAACCGATCAATCACCAAGATCTGTGCTAATTTCCGGATTGCTGCTCTGTATCCTCTGGATGCAATCAATTCCTGCCACGAGTCCAGTGCTGTGAGACTGCTACTCACAGTGTGGATAAAGGTGTCATTCTGTTATTACTAAGCACATTTCACAGAAGTGGAGTTCTGCATTGCGTAAGCACCCAAGCGTAACAGCACGCTCTCTCAGCAGGCTGTGACTGTTGTACTTCAGGGGAAGCCAAAGCACAGTAAGTTCTGCTTGGCATGAGTGATGAAGCAGAAGAAGTGAATGGGGCTTTGTATGTAAATGGGGGGGGGCATTTTCCACACATTTATTTTATTATTTATAGAGACTAAAAGGAATATAAATAGGGATAGAAAGAGAGAGATTATTTTTAATAAGTTAATGGGGAGAGGAATCCCAACACAGTTTATTATCCTGAATGGTATTCAGCAGCAGAATAATTATGAATTGATTCATAATTAAAAGGTCTTTTTTATGTTTAGACCATATTCCCAGATCAGGTTCACACTCAATATTCATCCAATGTGTATCTAATTTGTTACCAGTTTTTAGGTTACCTCTTGTTATGAAGATAAGTGGATTCTTGTGGCTTTTTTGTATTATACACACGTTAGAAATCTATGCTGTGACCTAAATTATTTCTCTTTCTCACATTATATCAAAACCCTTGCATTCATGAACACAGGGTAAAACTGCTCTACAAAATAAGTATATAAATGATTAATTTAAATATACCTTTGGTTTAGATTATCTGAAGCAATTATTAAACTGTCACCATGAAATTTAAATATAAAAAGCTTTTTCACACTTCTGATAAAACAAATAATCATATTCATTGTTCCAGTACAGTTGGTGTCCTGCTTTCCTTTGGAATCAATGAGGCTGTTTTATCCTTATTCTTTACACTTTCAAAACTCTGGACAAAACTCAATTTTGTTACCTTTTCTTTCTCTCAGGACCAGGATTGGCTCCACTAATAAATATATTTTGCTGTAAATGCACTTCACTGGTGTCTCCTTTGATATTTAATGTTTCAATAAATGGGGGGTGATTTGTGTGCTCATGTTAAAACACCTTGTGATAACTAGCAAGAACCGACATACTAGGCCATTCACAAAATATTTAAACCGGGTCCCTGAAAAAAAAACAACTATATCAGGGTTGAAAGGGGGAAAGGGGGCGCTATAGGGAACACAGGGGCACAGACACTTTAAATATAAGCCAATAACCAAGCCTGTCTCAGTTTCTAGTAAAACATCACCCTATTGTGTTATCACAATGAAACAAAGAAATTTCTTTCTTATAGAGAGCCCTTTCAATACCAGAACACTTTTTGATTGCTATTACTGTACAGTAGCTTGATGAGTTTGGTGCATTACAGCACCTAGCAATCATAACCATAAAGCAAATAAACATGTATCGTGTGGCTTAGGTATGAATTTGCCATCAATCTACCATATGATCATTTCAGAATGATCTATATTCATGATAAGTGGATCATTACCATTTTCCACCAATAAAAAGATATCTCTGTATTGTATTGTCAGACACATGCACATACACACACGCACACACACACACATGCACATGCTAATGGGTTTTTCTTTATTTGTTTTCCACATAAAGATGCAATTCGTCAAGCGTCTCCCTCCCTAAAACAAAACAATTCAGCCCTTTTTACTCTCTGATAAAAAACACATTTCCCAGGATTCACTAGCCTGTCCAACCCTGAACTTTGGCCCTGTCCTGTGCACGTCCTTGTGGTTCAACTACAAAATCATGAAACAAGGTATCTTGCAAAATGCAATGATTGCGGGGGTGGCAATTAGGTAACCTGATGTATTTGTAAAATGCAAGTTTGCTCCCGTGTGTCCCTTTTTATTTGCGCTGCTCCAATTTCTTCTGTAAACAGCCAGTAGGTATATTTATCATGGTGAAATGATCTAATAAATTACATTTGACCCACAGGGAACGAAAGCATAAGTCTTACTCTGACCTCCTGTAACTAAAGGTCGGTGCTTTCATTTATACCACTGTACACTGAACCACTGAGCCTTTCCTTGCTCCTGGGTTTAGAGGTTGTAAAAACATGTTTAGAGAAACTACAGTTTTAATAAAAGGGATCTTTTTGAAAGATGAAACCACACATACAAGCAATCACAGCACGTAAAACCAGGCAGCTAATGTTTAGGCAACAGTAAAAGCTTTTTTATAAAAATATTAAATAAAAATGTAATCATTGAAGATTGCAGAAAGCTATTAATATTCATTGAGGGCAGAACCTAGCTCTCACAGACATTTTCCATGATATTTTTGCCTCACAGCAGAGAAGGGCAAACATGGAGATGGGTTCTGTGGTAGTGCAATTAAAAGTAAAAGAGGCCTAAGCAAGATGAAAATGATTGCAATCAGCATGTCTTAATCATGGGTCTGAAGTAGGACTTTATGGAACTGAACTGTTTAATGCGTTTCTGCATGAATTTCCGTGGCAGTTTTGCCTTTTTAAATGGGCTCTTTCACTCGACTGTGGCATCGTTGTTGTGGTGTAGCAAATAATTGCACAGTTTCAGAAATAAAAGGTCATTTATATACTAAGATGTGTATTTAAACAATATAGAAATATTTATTTTCATTCAGAATAACTTCAATCCTTCTTGGAATGCTGTTATACAAGTATGGGGGCATTATCATCTTAGAATATGGGAACATCTTGAGGAAATTATGTTTGCATGGCTTTGTATTCCTTGGCCATAGTTCTACCATGCAGGAATAATAATCTGACCCAATGACTCGCACAAGATTGCTGCCCATACCATAACAGATCCATCACCATGTTTACCAGGGAACAGGCAATGTGGAGTGAAGGCTTCCTTTGGCTTTCTTGAAACATAAGCCCGTGCAGAACAGTAAAAATAACTCATCAGACCATATTGTCTGATGAGTTAGTCTATGCAGACCTGATTGTTAGTCTTTGCAGGGGGCTGTACAAAGATCATTCGTTTTGACTTTGCTACTGCTCGATTGGCTTTGCTACTGCTTTGCACGACAGGATTGCACTTTGCCTGACAGGATTGCCCTTGCTTGACAAGGTCATTCGTACAGAGAATTTGAGCAGTTTGTTTGCTACTATTTTCAGTTGTTAAGATTATTGGGCTTGTATTTTTGATTGTATTTTGGCATTTATCATCAAAAAGGGTAACCGGATTTGCTCTTAAGGTTAACCTTTGTTGGCATTAGGGGACAGAGAGGGAATTTGACATTTTTTCCCCATCTAGCCTTATTGTTAAAAAGTTAACTGATTACCAAATTTTGCATTACACCTAGTTGACGTGAGTTTTTTTTGTCATTGTTTCACCCTCTCAGGAGCAAATCCAAGAGAAGGGGAATATTCAATAGCTAACTAGCTTTTGTTTAACGTTACGCATTTAACTTTAAACATTGAGAGATAGTTCTCTATCACTGTTTCATTTGGCTGCTGTTAGCTCACTTGCTACAAGAAACCGGACGTACCATTTGTTAGTTAGCTATAAGGAGGGGTTTTGTTGCCATTTTTAACTTATGCACCTGGCTGTTCGGAACTACCTTGGTTCTGGTTGTATTTTGATAGATTTTCTCTGATTTGGCAGTAATTTGTTCAGTTGCAGAGAGAGACAGGTTAATATACTTAGGGGTTAAAATGTGGCCATCGGCAATGCAGTGTGAGTGTTGTAGAATGATTCTGGAAGTAGACTTCCAGGAGGCTTTCGTCTGAAGCATCTCAAGAGCAAGATTCTTGATCTCAAAGCCCAATTTACTAGTCTTGACAGCCCTTCAGAATTTGTAGAGTTCCAGGAACGTATTAGTACACCCTTTAGACAGTTAGCTTGCATGCCGATGCTGGGTATGGGGGAGCCTCTAGAGCAGGTAGGGAGAGAGAGTTGGGTGACGGTAGGACATAAGCATAGGAAAGGGCCTGCACATGCAGGGGAGGCATCTCCAGAGTTTGTGATGTCCAACTGATTCCAGTCCTTGCAGGAAGAGGATCTGGCCCAACCCTCTGTGAGTGGGAAAACTGATGAGCCTCAGGGCACCCTGGCGGCCATGCCACCCAGGAAAAGGGAGTTAGTAGTAGTGGGGGACTCAATTATTAGAGGTGTAGACAGTATAGTCTGTTCGCTGGAAAATTTGTCTCAAATAGCATGTTGCCTGCCTGGTGGTCAGGTCGGAGTCCTCTTGGAACACTCGGACAAGCTCCTGGCCAGAGCAGGGGTGCATCCAGTGGTCATGGTCCATGTTGGAGCTAAGGACATAGGTTTTTGGAACAGGGGTGACATGTACAAGCGGGACAGGCTACACCTGAGCCAGAGGGGTACAGCTGCACTGGGCCAGCGTATGCTTAGTGTAGCAGAGGAATATTTAAACTAGGGGAGGGAAATTAGTAGTAGTATTGAGGATAGCGAGGTGCAGACTGACCAGGTGGAAGATACCAGGGCGAAGTATAATAATAACTTTGAGGATATAATTAATATAATTAAAGATCTTTTAGACCGTAATGTGAATAGAGGGCGATGGCACAGTTATGTGTGGAGGAAAAGGACAATAAAAGTGTGAGTAAGGCTCTGAGGTTCCTGTGTTGAATTCTAGAAGCATAAAAATATTTTTCTGGAACTGGAGGCTGTCATATTGAATGGGGGTTATGACATAATTGGGATTACAGAAACATGGCTTGGGGCAGCAGATGGGGATGAATATAATGTGGAGGGGTACAAATTGTTTTGGAAGGATAGAACTAATAAAATAGGAGGGAGAGTACCCCTTTATGTGAAAGACTATCTTAATGTGCAGGAAATTCCAGGTATTAACTCATTCATTCCTTGTGAGGCCATCTGGATTAGATTACTGGGAGATCATGAAAAGGGCCTTCATATAGGAATATGTTATAGACCACCAGCTTCAGACAGCAACATGAATACTATGCTCTATGGTAACATAAAACAAGCCTGTGCGGAAGGAGAGACATTAATAATGGGCGACTTCAATTACCCCGTCTATTAATTGGGAAGTGTCAGGTCAGGGTATGTGTGAAGAGGTGAAGAGGAGTTTTTAGATGTGGTTAATGATTGCTCTTTGGTACAGTCTGTTATTCGACTTACAAGAAGGAAATCAATACTGGATCTGGTTTTGTGTAATAATCCTGAGAATTTGCAGCACAGAAGTAGTAGAACCACTACAGACAAGTGACCATAGTGCAGTTACATTTTATATTTTTGGCAAGTTAAGACGACCCCCTCTAAGAAGTTAAGTAATAAATATTGGGGAAAACTTCTAGATTGCAGAACTGTGAATGAAAAATTGACTAAATTTTAAATGTTATTGTAGATGTACAGTGTAAATTCATCCCAAAAGTAAGGAAAAATAGGATGAAAAAACTATGACTAAATCTTTATGAGAGATGTTGAGGGCGAAAGAAGCAACTGTACAGAATATATAAAAAGGAAAACTCAGACATAAATAGTAATATGCGGGCTAAGGCTAAAAAGGAAATAAGAGCAGCTAAAAGGCAGTTTGAAATTTCCCAAGATGTAAAAAGTAATCCGAAACAGTTTTTTTCAAAAGGAGAAGCTTATTATGAGGTGAAGTGCATTAAGAATAATGAAGGAACTTTGGTTTATAATAATAAGGATATTGCTAACACACTAAACAGTTGTTGAGAGTTTTACCAGAGAAGAGGTTATAAATATGCCAAAATGTTTGAGGACTTTGAGATAAGTGATGTAGAAGTACTACAAAAACTACAAAAACCTAAGACAAATACGGTGGCATATATCCCAGAGTACTCAAAGAACTTGTGGAAATTATATATAAACCATTGACAGATATTTGTATGCAATCCATAAACACTGGAGAAATACAAGATGACTGGAAGCAGGGTAGTATAATTCCATAATGTATAAGAAGGGGGACCGTACTGACCCAGGGAACTATAAGCCTGTCAGTTTAACTTGTATCTCATGTAAAATACTTGAATGCATTATTAGGGACACATTGGAATAATTCTTGAAAAATAATAGTATTTTAAGGGAGAGCCAACATGGTTTTCTCAAGGGGAGGTCATGCTTAACAAACCTCCTGGACTTTTTTGAAGAGGCTATGAAGTGTTTTGACCTGAACCAGGCTTATGGTATTATATATTTGGGTTTTAAAAAAGCATTTGACAAGGTACCACATGAGAGGCTCATTGTTCAAATGAATTTAGTAGCAATTACAGGAGTTGTTTCAGAGTGGGTTCATTATTGGCTACAAGGGCAAATACAAAGAATAACAGTGGGTGGAGTCATATCTGACCTATGTGCTATGGGCAGTGGAGTCCTGCAGAGAGAAGGGCTGGGACCTCTGCTCTTCCTTATTTACATAAATTATCTTGATAAGAATGTTCATAGCAAAATAGTTAAATTTTTAGATGATACAAAACTTGGGGGTTTAGCAAACAGTTTGGAATCGACTAAAGTACTCCAAGATGATTTAAACAAAATCCAAGAATGGGCAGATACACGGCAGATGATATTCAATATTGCTAAATGTAAAGCTATGCATGTAGGAATAAAAACATAAGACAGGCATATTTTATGGGAGGAGAAAAATTAGTCGGTGTTCAATTTGAAACAGACTTAGGAATTGTAATTGATCAATGTCTATCTGCATCTAAGCAGTGTGCTACAAGAGTGAAAAAGGCCAAGAGGATGCTGGGATACATAGCAAAAAGTATTGAGTATAAATCAGGTTATATTAATGTTATATAATGCCTTTGTCTGGGCACCACACTACACGCAAGATATAGAAGCTCTTGAAAAAGTTTAAAGAAGGGCAACTAAATTGGTACCTGGTGTGAAAGGTAAAAGTTATGAGGATAGACTTAAGGCACTCAATCTATTTAAGCTTAGCAAACAGAGACTTAAGGGGGATTTTATTGAGGAGTTGTGTTCAGTTGATCATCTGGATGTTATGGAGGGAGAATTAGCAGGTCCGGGTGATCGCTGCGGTGTAGCCCTAGAAGCACATCTGGTTGTCCAGGGTCTCCAAGACTCCTGGCAGACTGGGACAGAGATACTATGGAGCCTTACACGGTGATTGAAGTATCAATCAAGCAGGTCGTTCTGTAGGAGATAGGCAGACAATTTTGTTATACACAGCCCTCTCCAGTGTTTTGGAAAGGAATGAGAGGAGAGAGACCAGTCGGTAATTAGAAATGACAGCAGGATTCAGAGAGGGTTTTTGAGGAGGATGATCACATGGGTGGTTTTGAGGGGAGAGGGGACAGAGCCAGAGAAAAGAGAGGAGTTGATAACATTGGAGACAAAGGGGAGGACGTTCATAGCGATGGACTGGAAGAGGGGGGAAGGAATGGGATCGAGAGGGCGGAAGTTGAAGGATGTCCGAGTCAGGGAGGGGTTAGAAGGAAGACAGGGGGGTGAGAGGTTTAGGTAGCGAAATGGGTGAGGGAGTGTTAGGTGAGGGAGGGGATGGGGGGAAGGAGTTGCGAATGTCATCGACCTTCTTCTGCAAAGTCATCCACGGTTAGAGAGGAGGATGGATGAAGAGGAGGGGTGAGGAGAGAGGAAAACGTAGAGTACAGTTTGCGAGGATTAGAAGCAGAAGATTGAATCTTGGAAAGGAAAAATGCAGATTTAGCAGAGGAGAGGTTAGCGGAAAGATTTGATTATTCTGTGGAAATGTTTGTTGTGGTTTTGTGGTTTTTAGTAACTTATCTTGTTAAGTGTCAATCTATCCCTATCGGTGAGCTTCACCTTGTGACCACTGTTCCTCTTTCCTTATGCAATTTGTGTTTGGTGTGTGCCATCATGTTTTTGACACTGTTCCCCTTAACACCTTAAATCATTTTGCCATTTCTGTGACTGATGCACCTGCAATTCAGGCATCAACTATTTTACCTCTTTCAAAATCTGTTAGATCTCTCATGTTGCTTTAGAGACTCACGTATTGAAGTATTGATTTTAAATTTTTTATAAAAGGTAATTAGTATTGAAATCAATATAATACACATGTGTAGACTCATTTTTAAAAATTATTATGTCTTCTTATTATTATTATTATAATTATTATATATTCTTCTACCTACACCTCTGTTTTATAGGTTCCTGTTTTTATTTGTTGTTTTATTGTTTTAGAATTCATATTGTTTTGTTATTTTAAAACTCACCTTTTATATTTTATCTGCTGTATTTGTTGCTTAATTATTTTGTCATTTTTTATTGTTTTATTATGTCAAAGTCACCTTTGTATGCACTTTGGGATGCAAATCGTTGTATGAAAGGTTATGTATAAATAAAGTTGATTATTATTATAAGTTTATTTAGTTGCTTTAAAATACAAGTGCTATTTATTTTATTTACTTTGTCTACCCCATGTTTTCAGCCAACATAAGCATAGGGAGGGAGTAGGGCATTCTCATCACTCCCTACACCCCAGCCAGACCCCTCCGCTCCACCTCCTTTGGCAAACTTACTGCCCCATTCCTCCGGGTGCCTGGGAGTCGCTCTTTGCGGTCTCGTCTCTTCTCTGTCCTGGCCCCTCGTTGGTGGAACGACCTTCCGCAATCAGTCAGGACCGCGGAATCACTTGCGATCTTCTGCAAGAGACACAAAACCCACCTTTTCAGACTCCACTACCACTGAATGTTATATTCTGAGTCCCTGTTCTGTGGTTTTTGGTCGTTGTTTATGTTTCATCTGTTCCCTTTCGTTATTTGTTATTCTGTATTGTGTTCTCATTGTTCTGTCACGTCCCGCTCCGTGTCTGTTTCTGTTCCGTCTTAGTTCGTGATCCACTCCCTGTCTTGTCATTCACTTCGGGAGTTTACATTTCGGGATTTCAATCTTCGCTTATTTTCTCGTTTCTTCCTTCCTACTTTCTTGATCGCACTTTGTATATATTAGTTTGGTGTGTACAGTACTAACTAACTAATCTACTAACGTTAGGGATTTAGATTAGGTTACTAACACTACTAATCACTAATTATCTCACGCTTCCTACTACCGGCATTTCTCTCTCTCATTATCCTATCCCTGCTTAGTTTTCGTTCTCTCCTCATACGCACGCAACGTTTCTCCTTGCGCACCTCCCCTTTTACTATGCACGTGTCTGCCTGTTCTCCCAGGTCGTTTATTGTCTATATGTTTGTATGGTTCAGTGTCCGTGTCTTACGTTTCCCTCTTGTTTTGTTATTATCTCTTCCCTGTGTTCCTAACTCTCTCTCCTCCCAGTCACACCTGTTTCCCATTGTGTTCCCTGTGTCTGCCTGTATATTAGTTCAGTGTTCATGTTCGTTCCTTGTATATCTGTTTCGGTGTTCCTGTTCTTTCCCTGGTCAGTATGATTCTTATTCCCTGAGCCTACTTTTCCGAAGCCAGTGTATACAGATTTTTCCGAGACTACCCTTCTGATTACGACCCCGAGTTTGCCTAGCGATTTTGTTTGTTTGCCTTTCTGCCTTCCTGTTCAACGACCTTTTGCCTGCCTGTTATCGACTTCGCTTTGCCTCGCGTTTTGTACCTCCGATTCTCTGACTCCTGGTTGTGATCCCTGCCTTCCAATAAACTACTCTTCTGCCTAATCCCTGATCTGCGTCTGGGTCCTTACCACGATCATCACACTGAATTCTGAACATCTAGCGAATTGTCACCACCACTGCCTATTTGTCCAACACTATATACCCCTGCTTTTTACTCCCCAGAAAAATAAAAAATTGCTAACCTTTTCCTTCCCAGTGTTACAGGTATAGTACGCAGCTGCCTGCAATTATGTCTATCACTGTATTACTGCACTGATCTCTTGCGCTAACTATGATTGTTCCTACCATGTATTTATGCACATCTTGTAAGTCGCCCTGGATAAGAGCATGTAAAATGTAAGCATAGTCAAGTAAATAAGGATTGATATATTTTTGTACAGTGTTACTGCTCATGACTTAGTAGTTGATGGAAATAACTGCCGCGATGGTATCAATATTCGAAAACCATTTTCCCTTTGAGAGAGAAACTTGCTGCAAACTGTTATTTGACTTCATAGGGCTCCGTGTGTAAAAATAGTAAGATTATGTTACACATCACAATAAATGATAAAAGGCAGGAAATCGATGCTACTCTATAGCCCTATCAGCAGTAAGGCTTTAGTGGATTTGTGGAATAGCAGTCAGTGTCTGTTCCAAAAAAGGTAAAGTTGATGGTGGGAGACCAGACTCTTAGTCAAGTCGCTGACTAAGGCTTCTTGTTTCATGGTCAAAGTGCAATGTGCAGACAGTAGAGCTAATCCATAACAAAAAAAGGTGTGTCCTTGTCCATTCCGGTAGTTTCGTGAGATGGTATTGCAGCTACAGGGCAGGTGTAAAAGACGGTGGTTTGGGTGTGGTGAGGGTCTGGTTCATTATAGCATATCAAATCATCAGCTTTTGCCCCCTATAATACCTTTGCCAAAGCAAACTGGCAATTTCATCATATCTGATCAAGAGCAAGCACCAGGGCTTGCGGAGATCAAGTTATGAGACTTGCTTTTACTACAATACAATTTAGTACAATAATAACATAATAATAACTAACTAGGGTGATCAGATGTCTCACATTTTGTTTCTTCAATAAACATTATTTAAGATTTCCCTCGCTTCCTTATTTAAATTATTACTGCATTTTAAACAAAGTGCCATCTTTTAAGGATACAAAATACAGATATGACCCTCCTGCCCCACAGCTCAACAATATCATCAGCAAAAATTCACCTCTCCCATTCCAGAAATTCATCCTGCTTGTCCTACATTAGGACTGTCTGAATCTGGTCATCCTAAATCTAACGTGTGTATCCATTTTCTACTGTGAAAATCTATTTTCTAGGTAGGAAACTGATATAGCCTACTGCAGTTGTCCATTATGAGGAAGTTTAGTTCAATTTGTGTATGTCCATCTAGGCCTCTGATATTAAAACCTATTTTGAAATAAATAGTACGTGCACATATTCTATGCACATACAATTCTTGTGTTGATTTACAGAAAGAGTACACCTCAGACAGAGCGCTCTACCCCTCATTTGAAACCAAGATGCCATTTGCGCTTGGGGCCCACAAAAGCCTAGAGCCTGCACTGACCCCAGTGATTTGCATCATACTAGGACTGCAATTAGGAAGTAAGTGCATTCCCATGAATCTAGCACATCAGTAACATCAGAACCTGAGAACAGCTTGCGAAAATGACAATAGTGGGTGAAAGGATTATTTGCCAAATCTAGAACCACTTCATGTAAACAAACAATTATGCACTCAAATGCGAAACTGCCCACATCTGCTTATAACTGTCAAGGGGCGACAGAGCCAACATTTTGTGGGTGACAAAGAGGAGTAGGATTTTGGTATTGTGGAAGAGACTCAGCTTACCTGTTAATTGTAGACACCTGTTGGCATTTTTGACCTCTCTCTTGATAAAATCACCAAGAGGTGGGTAGTTTGCCCTTTCTGAAAAGAGTAGCATGACAGTAAAAAGGAAGACTAGAGAGGTGAGTATGGCAGCTGTTACAATATTGTTCTTATATACACAATTTTTGCTGTTTCCACTCTGCATTTCGAAGCTTGACATTTATGTTGATTTGAAGTGCATATGTGTTTGCGAGTTTTGAGAATTCTAGATGCAAGTGTTGGTTTGGCATACCAATGATGGAGACTTATCAAAAAGGTTACTAATGTCAGCTGCTGCTTTTCCACAGGATCTGCAGACACCTAGGCCACTTTTCCAGTTGTGTTTATTGTATTTACTTATTTGCAAAGGACAGTCTACAATTTTCAATATGGGTGTTAATGCATTCAGTATAGTTCAGAAGAGTTCTGTAGTCCCTGAGCAGGTTTGAAATTTACTTTTAAAAATGTAAAAAATTAGTATAACAAAAACATGAATTAAAATGGTACTAAGCATATGACATAAAAATGTAATTAATTCTTAAACTGTATGAATTTTATTTACTTCAGTCCTTCTCAATACGTCACTGAGAAGACTGTGAATTGGTGAACAGTGAGGTGAGAGAGAGGGAATCACAGTGTAATTGACCAGTGGTCAGAAAGACCCAGAGATCATACATATAAAAAATGAACACTCACAGTCACACTGATTCCAATCATGTGGTTAAAGCTGCACTACTCCGATGTCTTTGCCATTTAAACAAAGATCATACTATGTGCATTGTAGAGGCGACACTTGCATAATTACAAATACAACAACTGAACCGTTATTTTTAAAACAAGGAATTGGTAATCTATCATGTCATTGATCAAAATCAGTTTTAGCATTGAGGTCATTTTTGCATAACTTCCTGTTCAAAAGTTATTACCAAACACATTTAGTTAGTCAATGCCCGAAAACAATAGCTGCATAAAGTCTTTCCATAAGAGGCTGACATTATGAAAATATTATACTTGGCTGATGAATTACTACAACATTATCATACATTAGTATCATATAATTATAGTGTCATACATTGTACATTTGAATGTGTAAATACAAATAAGTGTCCATCATGGTTTTGCCTGAATTTCTCTAGATTGTTGATCTGTCTCCAACTACAACACAATCGCCATGATCAACCTGTGTTTCACCAAGCCATTTCTACTATAAACTAGTATACACATGCATTTATTTTTATATTTCAATGTTTCCAAAAGCGGTACAGCGCCTGGAGTTAATCAACATGTGTCCTTAATGTTTACCAACCATTAAATGCAATGTTTCACCACTATTGGGTGAGTTCCACAATCGCCTAAATTCTCAAAACTGTTTGTGAAGAAAAGTTGAGAAAAGATTGAATCCAATTTTAGCAACAGTGAATGTTCAACTCCATTAACGTTCACTAATTTGAAGGTTTGGAACCCCCTCATTGTAAATGCACTAAAGTATTGTTTTCTTTACACTTTATAAGAGGGAACATGAGTGAGGGCTTGGGACACTGATGATGTCAGCTTCAGTATTGTTGGTACAGTTTGCTGTTTTTGCAGGCCGGGTGTTGATTGTCGACCATCATTGGCAAAATAGACAGACCAAGAACACATCCACTGCCTTTTCTGTATTTTTCGGCATGTTATTTGTGTTTTACAATCCTGCTTTCCATATTTTTTGCCACCTGGTGACAGCCTCTGTTTCTTTCGAGTATCTTGGGGAACTATTCCAAGTGTTACATTAAGTTTAGCTGTGCAATGCAGAAAGCAGGAGAGGGGGGAGGGGGAAGCAGGAGATAGTTGTAGACTGTGGAGTAGAGTGTAGTAGACTGTTTACTATGCCTGCTTGTATTCGATCGTATTTTAATAAAGGACTTTTCTAATGTAATTTTTGATATGTGTTGTAGGAGTAACCAATGAGAAAGGATCATATGTAGGGTCAAGATTTTGCTGGGAGTTGAACAGCAAGAATATTTTCAAACTGACATAACCACCCACACAAGGCATTACTATAAATGTGTGTATATGTGTGTGTGTGTGTGTGTGTGTGTGTGTGTGTGTGTGTGTGTGAGAGAGAGTGAGAGAGAGAGAGAGAGAGAGAGAGAGTATATAACATACATGTTTCCAAGTGTTGTACAACATTGCACTAATCCCTCAACAAAAAAAAACTTTCACAAACTGACTTATATTTCACCTTTTGGTATAGCCATAGTAAATTGTATCAGAAAAGGAAATTATTTCTAACCAGATAGATGACTGCACTTGCCTCAACCTGCCTACTTTGGGCATACTGTTTTGTAATGAGTGGCTGTCTGATTGGTGAGTGGATATGCAGAGGACAGAAGTAGGCATATGAACATTCAGTTTGTGAGTTTTGATATGATTACAAGAGTGCCACTCCAACCAAAATTTTTATTTTAACAATATATTTTGTGTTACATTGTAAATGTACATCCATTTTGTTAATCAGCTATTTTCATTTCATTTGATTTAGTTTTGTTTACACTCTACTGCACTTGGCTTCCATAAGAGGAATGTACACTCCATTTAATGTTTAAAATGGTATTTACACCTGTTAATATGTTTTGTTTGAAGAATTAATTTACATATAATTTGGATTACATGGTCTCTTTTACTTTGAATGGTATACCTTGGTGTCACTCTGCCCCATGTTAACATTTGCAGTTATATAGCCTAGTTATATTTCATGCATTGACATTAGGCACTTAATAGTGGTGCAATTTACATCCCTTGGCCTCTGTGATGTATTATTTACAGGTTCTGCCAAAGATATCAAATCATGTGGAGGGCTTTTGAATTTTCCTTCTCCCTCCATGAAAAGCAATTTATCAAAGAACTGGTGGCTGCTCTGTCTTGTGAAAATGCAAAGGCGTACTTTTGAGTGATTGAAGTGTTTGTCATCTAGCTCGCATCCTCCATCTGACAAATGTTACCCATCTTCATGAGACTCAAATTGGACTTGAAGACAGCTACATTATTTGAGCCACCAAAAGATTTATATTTTCCATTACTATGCCTTCCCCCCACCCCCACCCAACACTACAGCAGCAAACATACATCAGAAAATCTGGTAATGTGTTCATAATAATTCTTTCTACAAAAAGACTTCTTAACCAATACTCTGTAGAAGAAGTGGTATTCATAAAAGTGAGACGAATTATGTTGTGTTTAAAACAGACATGAGGTGTGATATGCTTATTAATTTATTGTGTTTCCCTCCTCTCTCCAATCTTGTACAAATCAATTTCATTGTTTCAGCTTTTACTTTGAAATGTAAAAGCCTTGCAACTCGACATGTCAAATTCATCAACAATTGTTTGAGATGATCCCTTCCTTTAAATGTTACCATTGTCAGCTTCCACTTGTGCTTTGAGAGATTATTAAGCCTGAGCATCCTTCCAAAAGAGATAGAATGCTTAACATCAGCTAAAGTTTTATTTCATTTTGAATTGCTTTCAAAAGCTACAAATAGTAATACATGAATTAGTAAATTTCAGAGATGAGATGAGTTTGCCCAAACTCTCAAACTTTTTTGCCATCCCTTCTTTTTTATGAACATGTTGTTAGGTTCACGAAATTCAGAAGACCTTCAAAGTGAATAGAGAACACTTGCACCAAATGAGAAAACAGAACATTCAACCAATTTTCAACAGAGTTTATTTAACCAAATGCATTCGGGGCTCACTGCCTCCCTGCCAGGCAATGAACAAATCATTTCCGGAGAGAACACTTCTTATACACAATAACCACCCCTGGACAGATGCCCTAGCCTCGCCCACTCACCAGTCACAAGACATTTATTTTCCCATCTCTGGGAGAACCTCGTATCTTTTGGCAAGGCACACTGCTCTGATATATATATATATATATATTAGCTAATGATTTATAAAGGTCGATTAACTATTTATAAATGATTGGTAACTGTGCTACTAATCATACATTTTTAAATCATTATACAAATATTTACTAACTATAAATAAATTATCTACGAATTAATACTAAATCATTGACTATATTAGTTAACAATGTTCACAATGATTTATAGCTAACTTCTACTAATTATTTATAAATTATTAGTTAACTAATAAAGCATTAGCTAATTGGTAACTGATCATTATTGACTGATATTCATACACATTTTTAAAGTCTATACTAACAGTTTAAAGACATTTTCTGCAGCCCATTTTAAAAGCAACTATTCGCCATCTGAAAATGCCCGACGTGAGTAATGTTTCCAGGTCATCATCATTTGTTGTCCCAGGGCAAACAAACCTATCAACACATCACACACAGCTTTTTGACATCATTTCTAGAAGAACATGGCTAGCTAATCTGATTAATACATTTGACTAAATGACTAAAGATCATTTAATTATCCATCCATCCATCCATTGCTGGCTTCCTGGTCAGGGTAATCTGATCCTTACACCCTATTCCATGGGCACACAACATTCACTGATCACAATGACTAAATGACTAAAGATCATTTAATTAGTTATGAATAAAATAAGAAAAGAACAAGAACATGAACAAACCATGTCCTTGCTCAAGTGATGCATTGCCCATGCATGGCGCTGAAAAATCAGGTGGTGGTAAATGTTGATGATGTCAAAATGCTGCCCCATGTTTGATTGGTCGAGTATGGCACTTGGATTGGTCAAATATGGCACCTGGCAAAATCAGGACAAAAATCTACAACCATTTGTAAATGTTTTTAATATTTCAATTGTCTGAATAAATGGTTATTAGACAATTATAAATCATTAGCTAATAGTTATTGGATTGGCTATCTGCTGGTGAAACCCTTTGCTTTTAACAAACATAGAAAACAAAAAAACCCACTATAAACCATTTAACTTCTGAGTGAAATGTGCTCCTTCGTTCAGAAAAAATTTTCAGGTAGTGTTTATTTTCTGCCTTGATCTAGAGAAACTGGTAAATGGCAGATTGACAGATTTATTGCAGCCAATGTGTTTGCACAACCATAATCTTGGCCTCTGACTGTGTCTGTGCAGCAGACTGTTGCCAGATTCACTAAAGGATTGTGAATGCTTTTCCAATGCAAAAGCAGTCAGTACAAGGTTGCAATGTCTACATCAGATTTACTATACGGTTGCAATGAGTCAAATCGCTATTAGGATGTAATTTCCGGGGGTTAAGTCACTTTGCAACTTTTCTTTAGATTAATAGTTAACTCTGTTCATGTATATGTATACCTGGGGTGAATGCGCTAAAACGCAGTGGAGAAATTTTAAGAACACTTGAAACCAGCCAGTATTTCATGAGCGCTGATATCACCTAGGTATTTCACAATTCCCTTTTTGGATTGCCCTTTCCGAGGTGTTAGTAGCTGTCCCAGCGATGCAAAGCAAATTATCACAAATGTTGTGATGCAAAATACAAAGTACTCCAGTCCATGTAACGACAGCTTTATTTTCAGGAATATCTGAATCTACAGACAGAATTTTAAATATATATTCTGTATAGCATACATACAGTATTATTTACTAGAACTCTAAATAAAAATTATAGGGCGTATGCGGTCAGGAGGGTATAGAATAAATTGGGAATAGTTTTACCTTCAGACACTCTGTGGCCTTCTCCCATCACAAGTTTTCTTGTTTCTATTCTTTATTATTATTCTAATATTCTTTCCTCGGTTGGAGCACCCCCGGTGTCTTTTCCTGCACTATATTGTAGGGAAGTTGGACCCCGCCTAAAGTCATGTCTAGTTTTCTTTGCATCATTGGCTGTTCATTTTGTTATGCCTAATGAATTCATTTACTTTGTGATGTCACTCCAAATTATTTTCTTCTCTGTTGTTGTTTTCCTATGCTATAATATGGCCTTGTGACACAATATGTTCATATTTTGTTAGACTGCATTTCTCAGCAAACGTACTGCATAGGTAGTATTGCTGTTCTGTATTATCATTGTCACTAAGTTTCTTAAGTTCATAATTTGTATTGTGAACAGGCAGGATCTTTCACCATATTGTGCAGTGTCATACTGTTTCAGGTGTGGCCACAATAGACAATAGACATCAAAAAAGGAGGATGTTGCCTCCATTTCAAAAAGACCAAGAAAATATTTGTTGGAGGAAGGGAAAACAATCTTCTAGAATGTTTGATTAAAAAAACAAAAACATATATTTAAGGATCCCCCTGTGGGTGGAGACTGGACTAATCCCAGGAGGACACTGTAGTGGGCAAGGAGGGAGAGAGGGACAGAGCAAGTTTGTTTACAGAAGTAAAGCCATATACACTGCTGGTTCCTACCATATCTTATAATCAGAGCAATCAGCCTTGCTGCCTTAGGGTTAGCTTATTAGAAATGTACTACAACTAGGTGATGGGCTGTACCTGAAGCTGCAGGTAGAGAAGGGAGAGCTTTCCAAAGTCCTGCAGCCTCCAGGTAAGTGTGTGGCAGTTGTTCATGGTGTTGCAGCCCACTGCAGTGCCATATACCCCCTTCTAAGAGATGGGGAACAGCTATGGACCACAAGGCATGGCATTGTAAGAGGGTGTCTGCATTGTCATTGGCAGAACCTGGGCGATGTTGGACCTGAAATAGGAAGGGATGCAGGGAGAGAAACCAGTGTGTATTCCAAGCATTGGCATCTTTAGCTGTTGCCATCCATTTTAGGGGAGCATAGTCCATTACTAATGTAAACTTCATCCCCAACAAGTGATACTGGAATGTTGTGAGCTGCTTACCTTCAATCTCTGGGCAGTGTCTCTCTACTCACATAAATAGTGGAGTGTTCCTCTCCATCGAAGTCCTGAGAGAGGACTGCACCCAGATGTGGATGCATCATTAAGCACAATAAAGTCCAGTGGGGAGGATTAGCCCAGAGCATAGAGCCTCTTTCAGGACCTGGAAGACATAGTCTGAGTCTGGCTCCCACTGCAACTTTTCTGGTTGTTCCTTCTTTGTGAGGTCTGAGAGAGGGGAAACAATAGAAGAAAAAGGCAGTACAGATCTTTTATAATACCCACCAGTCCCATAAATGGCCACAACTGTTTCATTGTCTCTGGTTTAGGCCAGCATCTCACTGCCTACCTCTGCTTTTTTCTCCTGTGGCTTCAGAGTCCTCAGCCAATGGTGTAGCCTAGATACTGAACATCATTCTGACCTAGGCAGTACTTGTTTGGGTATGTAGTAAGGCTTGCTCACCACAAGGTGTCCATGCCTCACTGATCCTTCTTAAGATGGCTGCCCCAGGGTTCTGTGTGGATGACAATATATAAATGTACAGCAGCGTACTCATGGTGGGGCTGGAAGGTGATGTCCATGAGCTTTGGGAATGCTGCTGGTGCCTCATGAAGGCCGAAAGAGAGAATGGAGTAGTGGTAGAACCCATCCGGAGTGGAGAAGGCAGTCTTCTCTCTGGCAACAGGAGAAAGAGGGACATGCCAGTACCCTTTTGTTAAGTCAAGTGTGGTTATGAATCTGCCTTACCCAGGTGTTAGATTAGCTTGTGGCATCAAAGTCAGAGACCCTGTTGAGTTTTCGGAAGTCATTGCAGAACCTGAGGGCACCGTCTGGCTTTGGAACCATCACAATGGGGTTGCCCAGGCACTGCATGACTCCTTGATCACCCCCATCTGTAACATCTTTACTTATGTACGGATTGCCTGCTTCCTTGACTCAGGTAAGGTTTCCCATTGACAGTCACCCCAGGTTAGTGTTTGACAGCATGTTTTACCTCTTTATTATAAACAGGTATCGAAGAGACAACATTACAATACTGATCCACTAATTCCAGAACCTCTTGTTTCTGCTGGGGTGTCAGATCCTCTCCCAGGCCCATCTAGTCATAAGCTGGACTCTCCTATGGCTTCTCAGGGCAAGCTGCAAGCACTGCATTGGAGGAGATCCATTTCTTAAGCAAATTGATTGTCCTCTCTTTCTCTTTTCAGGCTGACAGACTCTGTAGTTCACAGGATAAACCTGTTCCAGAAATTCATAGGAGCCTTGCCGTGTGGCCAGAAATGTACTCTCAGTGGTGGGAATGAGGAGCAACACTCAGTCCACTGGCTGAAGGGTGTGTGGCTGAGATGGTTGGTTATATGTGCACTGTTGAACAGCTTGAGTCACCAGCAGTTCTTCACAATGGGCATGATGCGGATGAGTCTTGATACCTGTGATGTGCTCCATCAATGATCAGTATGGGGAAGTTTTCTCCTCCCATAACTCTTGTGCCACATCCAGGAGGTATCAGGAGTCGCGAGCATACAGGAGGTCGAAGGGTGAGTATCCAGTGGCTGCCTGAGGGACTTCACACTCAGAGAAGAGCACATAAGGTAGGATTTAGTCCCATCGTTATTTTCTGTGTCAGACGCCCAACATAGTATGCATTTTGGAGTCTGATCAAACCATTAGATTAAACCACAGCTGAGTAATTTGTAACAATTTGCAAAGGCCATACATCACCTTGGACATTAATGGTATTCCTTAGACAGTAAGGATTTCCTTGGGAAGTCCAACCAACAGTTGTATGAACTCCCTGGCAATGTCTTTGCTGGTTGCAGTCCATAGAGGAATGGCTTCCAGATATCAGGTGGCATAGTCTACAATGACAATAATATACACAAACCCTTGACCAGATAATGAGCTTACCAGATCCATTCCAATCCAATGTGTATTCACCATTATCGTTCCCTGGGTTGATGAGCATTCAAACAGCACACAAGATGAGGCATAAGCTGAGAGTAAAGAGATGTGTTTAATGCATTGTGGCTATTATCTACCTAATCAACTAACAAGGTCATTGTTAGTTCTAGTCACCTATCTTACATATACAGTAGATATGTCATACATATTTGAAAAATAGAACGTAATGTGTATGCACATCCAAAATAACTAGAGGTACAATGTAAAGACAAATTAAGGATGATGACAAATGGAACACCTGTTGAAGGTGGGAGGGCAATTAAGGCAGTCTTTTCAAGATTGAAAAGGAGGAGCCAAATCCTGCAAGGCTATGAATGGGAGTTTTTAAAGGGCCTGACCATGGCAATGAAAAATACCAGGTCTGATTGCCAATTTACCTCAGGCATGCATGCCTATTCTGTATGTGAGGCCAGTGCAGTCCATGATCCTGAAGGTCTCACATGCTTTCGGAGAGTGAGGGGTTTATTAAATAGGGCTAACTGTATCCATGTGTAAGATATTTTTTATTCAGAATAAATGCTTCTATGACATTGTAAGGTTTCTTCACCACTGAAAGATATATTTTTCTACAGTATATGGTTGGTCACCACCCACAAACCCTCACGCTCCCTCCGCTCTAGCCATTCCACTCTGCTCCACGTCCCCCCTACACGTCTACGGACGATGGGAGACCGAGCCTTCTGCTCTTTTTCCCCACGCCTCTGGAACTCCCTCCCGGACTACCTCAGAACTGCCCCTTCCATCGAGGTTTTTAAAACGGGCCTTAAAACCCTTTTTTTCCGGCAGGCCTTCCCTTGAGCCTTTTTTAGCGGCCCACCCTTGTTTTAATCCCCTTTTTCTATTAATTTTTTTCTATGCTTTGTTAGTCTATTTCGTTATCCATTTTCTTTCATTTTAGTTTAGTAATCTTAAAACCTTTTTACTGGCTAGCCTTAGGCTTTTATTTGTGCCATAGTCCTTTATCTGTAAAGCGCTTCGAGATTTGTCTCGGCAGATGAGAAGCGCTATATAAATCGAATTTATTATTATTATTATTATTATTATGTATGTATTAATCTGTAGAGTTTGGGATCCGTTACACAAATTTTCCCTCAGACTGTGAAACGAATTAACAACATTTAATTTACAGAAGAATAGCACTAACCAATACATGGTTACGTCAACCGTTTACCATTTTGATCCTTAGCTTTGTTAGTTTGATTTCTTCAGTGTTTCAATTAAACTTAAGTTTGTTTGGGATTCCTGACTCCTGCCTCATCTCTGCACCTGGGTCCTATCACTCTGATGTTGTTTCATGCTCCTTTCCTTTCTTTGGTCAAATGTACAGCAACATGTTAGCTAACATTGCTGTCCATCACGTTTACATTTTTGTAGCTAGCTACATTTGCTGGCTAGTAAAAAAACACAAAAATGCCTCCTCTATGAAGTGATGATGCTTACAGATGGTGATTTTTGGTATGCTGCTATTTGATGAAAGATTAGCAGCATACCTGACTCTTCAGGACCTTTCAATGTATTGCTGGCTAGTAAACAATGCAAACACACCTCTAGAAAGTGATGACATTTACAGGCAGTGATTTTTGGTAATGCCATGTCAGCCAATAGAATTAGAACAACAGAATTATTATTATTTTTTATACAAAGGAGGAGCCTGGCCCAGCTTGATCGCTAAACCCACTATGGTTTGTATTCAAGCTTTCAACATCCCACTTTCTCTGGTTTCACCAAAACATTATCACATTTGATTAAAAACAGGATTTTGACTTTCAGGACCTTTAAATGCATGCAAACCCCTTTGTAGTCCACAAACAGCCTTCTGAAGCATTCAGTGTTTGTCTTCACAAACCTGCGTGGCCTTTTTAAATTCCTGTGCAGAATTAAAAATTCTTGCATAGCCTTTTGAAATTCTGCAATGGCCTTTAGAAATTATCATGCAGACCTTTGAAACACACATACATGTACAACCTTTTAAATTCCTGCACAGATTCTTGAATACACCTTTGAAAAGGGCATGAACTCTTCTCACAATTGTAGACCTGGCAATCCTCCCTCTGCCCTTATAAATCATACTTTTACTCTTCAACTCTTTTTTACTTTTCTTTCTCCTTTCAAACAGCAAATATCAGAACAACCCGGTTTCAGGAAAAAGCACAACTTTTCTGTTGACGCACATTATTTTTCTCTGCACTCTGGGGCCAAGGGAGAAAGCTTCACTCAGGTTTTCTAGCCATACACAGCCTTTTCAAATGTTTGGCATTTCAGAACAACATACCTCACACTTCAAAGTTTACCACTACAATATGGACTTGTTCTTAAGCTTCTCATGAACATTTAACTTTAAATTTAAGTTATTAAATCAGAGATAATTGTATTGGCTAGCTTAGCTAAAAACATAAATACTCTATATGCAGTGGCATTCCAGAAGTAAATTGTACTGGAATAAAATTTGTATTGCTTTACACAACAACAATATACAGCAACACATTATTTTTGTTGTCTGTTCTGCCTAGAAACTGAAGCATAACTACAGGACAAATAACAAACATACTTTAACATATGCTGAAAGTTATATATGATTAATGAAAAAATAAATATATATATCTCTATCAGATGTATTGTACAATAATATAGTATACATTATTGCGTGATTGCATAAATCATCAGATTCCTAGGCTTAATAAAAAGTCCAAACTTAAGGGGTACTTAACATAAAAAATATAGATCTACTATGGGTGGCATCAATTTTGAAAGGTAGAATGCAAATTTCAAAAGGTCAAGCTGGGTTGGAAAGGCCGTGCATGCTTCAGAAAGCTGCTCATGGCATACAAAAAGCTGTGCATGTATTTGAAAAGACCACTACTGCTTTTAAAATGCTGCTTGTGTTGCATCTGAATTTTTAAACATGTGGTGGCTCACAGACCTGGAAAATTGCTTGCTGGGTGCCCATCCTAGAGATACCTGGATATCCTGCCAATGTTGCTCTGATTCATAATAATACAAAATTAAATAAACACATATCAGGTATTTATTTAAGAATATTACATTAAAATATTTGAATACATTGAATAAATTGCAATACATTGCCAAGCAATCAAGCAAAACAATCGGCGAAAAGGGGAAGACTGGGAGGCACTCTACCTACTTGCTGGATAAAATAAGGATGATTTCCACAGTCATCATTTAAAACCAGTTCTCACTTTCAGTAAAAAAAGATAATTGCTCTTAAGACACCAACAAACTGATGGCTTAGAATGCCTTTTCTTCCAAGTGCAATATACATTTTTAATCAGACACACAATATATGAGTACCTGGTAGATTGATTATAGATTGTGCAGCATCTTAAACCTCCTTAACAGGATATCAATTCACATCTGTCTTTTTATGTCTTTCTAAGCACCCCAGTCTTCCTGCAGTGTTGGTCCTTCTATCTACATTCTGCAATAAGCAAAGCAATTATTCCATGCCGTATAGTAGAATCTCAGAGATACAATTAAATTGGTAATGGAGGTCACTTTGAAGTTTTCATAACTTTGAACCAATTTAAACTTTTGGAGCATAGGCTAGGTTCTCAACGATTAAAAATACCTTTCGATTCGGCAGTTGATTTGACATTATGTTACCTCTGTTAGCCATGTCTGTTTAATTCTCAAAGCAAAAAAGTCTACTTAATTAAGTTTCTGGTAGGTAGATTATTTTTAATAAATTAGAAAATAAGTTGTTTATCTACGTTGATTTCCTCAACAGTGTGATGTGTTGCTGATTAACACTGAACCAATCACTGTGCTATTGTTTGGAAAAACACAAACTGAGCTCATAATTTTCTGGTGCTATTCTGAATAAGATCCTCAATAAGGAGTAAAAAAGGTTAATTTATTTGGTGGCCTTTTAGATATTTGTTTGCTTTCATGTCAACATTGATAAACAGGATAAGATTAGCTTTTACTATCTGTAACAGTGTTTTCTTGATACCATAACATTGAATCGAGTAATGCTATTTATTGAGTATTTTGAGTCTCTTATTACTAGCCAACTAACATAAGCGATGATTGTCAAGTCATCATTCAGAAACTTTCAGTTAGACATTCCAAACACACCTCTGTGTTCGTCCTTGGGAATGGTAAGAATAGAATGGACACACCAGTGTAAATTATTTGATTTCGTTCTGGCTCATCTTTTTATCAAACACTTTTATCCACATTATTTTGCAATAGTGCTAAGACATGGTTTTTTATCATTGAAAAGTGTTCCTTTTTTATTTATTCCTCACCTTTTTGCACCATTGATAATAAAGCATTTGATGTTGAAAAGGCGTAATTTCATATGCTCCTTCTGGGTTCATACCTGGGTCGGTTGATTGATCAGTCCAACCCACTATTATAGCAGGCCTTTCCTTCTCACTGGACATAGAAGTGTATTGAAGCTAAACAAATAGTTGTTTCTCTCACAATTAAATAGCTCACACCTCGACAGGTGGGCGAGTGTCAAATAATGGACCACAAGCCAGCCCCAAGCTCATGTCACCTCAAGCTGTGCCAGCAATGCCAGAGGGACGCTACTCCCACTGTTAGCCACAGGTTAACAATAGGGGATTCATCCACTATTTCCCCCATTGCTGAAATGCCCAATCAGAATGATGCTTCAAGTTTCGACCAGTGACTGCCCAAATTCCCCACTGGGTTTCCACATATTTGATGTGGTGGCATAATAACTGGACTAGATGACAACCATCGTGTTGCCAAACGTGCTATCATAGCACCGGAGAATCGAACACAGACTGCCTCCCTGAAGAATGCGCCGGTTAGCTTTGGGTATCATACACATGATGTGGTTTCCCAAAATCTGCTAGAACCTGTTTTAATTGCAACACTATAACCAGCCATGTGGAGTCCTACTAATTACCGCAAACAACCACAAACTAACCCCAGACCTCCCTTAATTTGTTTGTCTTAATTAGTAGGTTTGTGGTTGTGGTAATTAGTAGGGTTGTTTTTGGCAGTTTTTAGTTGTTTGTGATAGGCCTCTGGGATAGTTTGTGGTTGTCTAGGGTATTTTGTGGTTGTTGATGGAAATTAGTAGGGTTGTTTGTGGTTATTTGTGGTAAGCTTAGTTACTTCATGACCTGTTTAGATCTGCCTGTGCTTTACACTGGAACTAGTGCCTTTCCCCTTATAAACCTGCCGTCAGGCAAGACTCCTTTTTATAATTACTTATCGCTGTTTTGTTTATTTGTTTATTAGCTATTTTATAACTAATTTATAACACTATATTTCATAGTGTTAATAGTTTGTGCAAAATCTTTATAATTTATTTTTAATGAGCTTGTTATGCTTGAAGACATCATCATTTATCTAAGCAAATAGTGGCTATTTAAAACATATTCTGTAGTGAAGTTCCCTTTAGGTAATGTGATTATCATAACGGTGTTGTTTACTTTATGAAGTATCCGGTATGGAAACTGACGGGTTTCCATGTTACTAATTATTAAAGTTGAGCTCACTGCCACATAGCAGCTACAATACAATATATAGTTATAGTAGCATCCCACACTACACCAGCAAATACAACTTATCCGTGTATTGTTGGATATATGCAGAAAAGCATTCATCATACCATTTCCAGTCCAGTATAAGCATGACCGCTAATAGTGGTAGTACTTACTGCTACTTGAATGCTAAAATTGTCATCATACAGTTCAAAGACAAAAGCTAAAAACTGCCACAAAGTGGCACCATGTCATGGTCCTTAATTTTGCAGGGAAGAGACAGAGAAGGTCAGGATGTTTTTTGTCGTATTGCGCACACCGTATGGACTCAGCAGTTCTTTCAGTACATACGACTTGCACATTCTGGGCTACTCTGCTGTTCTAGAGATCTTTTTTACTTTCTCCCTTGGCCCCAGAGCACAGAGAAAAATAATGTGCGTCAACAGAAAAGTTGTGATTTTCCCTGAAACCGGGTTGTTCTGATATGTGCTGTTTGAATTTTTTTTTGAAAAAAAAAAAAAAATTGTTGAAGAGTAAAAGTATGATTTATAAGGGCAGAGGGAGGATTGCCAGGTCTACAATTGTGAGAAGAGTTCATGCCCTTTTCAAAGGTGTCTTCTAAAAGGATAAAATAAATGAGTACAGAATTGATTATTTTTCTTTGACTGTTTTCAGTTGAAAAAAATGGTTGAAGGTGGACTTTTGACTTAATTTGCTGATTATTGGATCCAGTTTAAAAGTTACAGTTAATAAATCAATCTAAAGGTGAACAGATAAAAAAGTCAAAAAATCCTGTCCTAGACATGATTTTTCTTGTCATGCTGCTGTCACATCTGTCCTGGCACCCTTACTGATTTGGTTCTCGTTGTACGTGAAAACTTAATATAACACGCACTTCATGCAAACTCAAATCTGTGGTACTCGCTGTCATCCAAACAAGTGACAGACGTAATTCACTTCTCCACAGATATTAAAGGTCCAATAGGGTCTGTTACGCTAATATGGATGTCCTACATCCATACCTTACACCCCAGCTAGACCCCCTCCTCTCTGCCACCTCTGGACAACTGGCTGTCCCGCCTGGCAGCCGCTCCTCGCGGTCTTGCCTTTTCTCTGCCCTGACCCCCCGGTGATGGAATAATTCCTCCATACTTGGTCAGGACCACGGAATCGCTGGCCATCATCTGGAAGAGACTGAAAATCCACCTCTTCACACTCCACTACCACTATATATACATACATACATACATACAGTATACAGTATAATAACAAACCCATTGCCATGACCACTATATACATATAAAATACAATAAAAAGTACTAACCTTTCTCTCCCTGTGTTATAAGTATGATGTGCAGCTGTCCATGCTGATGTCTGTTGCATTGTTACTATTCTGAGCATTGTTACTATTCTTGTTCTCTACCATATTTAAATGCACTCACTGTAAGTTGCTCTGGATAAGAACGTTTGCTAAATGACAAAAATGTAAATGTAATGTCTTACCACATGTTGAAAGCTCTAAGAGACAATTGCATGTCCATAATCATTGAGCAGCACCACTACTACTGTCTTACTGAGAGGCGATTTCTATTTTTGCGACTTTATGTTGTGCATGCATTACTGCTCTGGTCACAATATCTATACTTGGCATTTCACTGTACTAAAACAATGACACTTAAAGAGGCAAACCAGGCCATTTAGCATTTACCCCAGAAACTAAAGCAGTAACCGTGACTCTATACTTTGGTCTCATAGCATTTCTATCTTTTGCCATCACCTCGACTATTAACATTACAGAAGGAACCGTGGAAACTTGGGGGCATTATGTGAGCTCAGCAGTTGGAGGGGGGGGGGGGTAGAACCATATACAGAGCTACACAGAAAATTGAAAACTGCAGAGCTACACAGAATGCATGCTGGGAGGGCTCCAGACAAGCTGAACTGAGCAGTAAAAATGGATGGTTGCATACGTTATACTGTGAACCCCCGGGTGGTGTCATATAAGTACCCTTTACCTACATCCAATGCACACATGTAAGCAAGTGCAAGTACAGTACCTGCAAATATATGCATAAGTCCCTGATGTACCAAATTTGTTTGAGAAGACCAATTCTATACTGCCTCTGGTGAGATGAAATACATTCACACTGCATTGCTTTTTACCGTAGGTGTATGTTGATGCATTAACTAAAATCACTTGTTCTTTTTTTTACATTTTCTGCCTACAGTTCAGCAGTGCTGCCTTTGTGTTGTTTACACAACAGTCCTTATTTATTTCATCCTCAAAAGGCATGACTTGAGTTTAGTTGTAGGCTATACATCAGCCAGAGAACAGACATAAACCAGAAAAACACGTTTTATGGTATTTCCAAGTTTGGTAGGCAAGCCCACCTCTAACCTGTTTCTTTTTTAGAGGGTTGCATTGTTTATGTTATTCTCCTGGAGAGAAGAAAATAACACATATTCATATGCTGAGTAGACTCCACATAATACCTTTTATTCCTTTACATAGCTAGATATTTACTGAAACAATTCAGATTAAGTACCTTTATCAAGGGTGCAACAATGGTGGCCCACTTGGGACAGGATGTCTAGTAACCAGTATGCCACATTGTCCCCTAGCTTTTGATCTGTATGCCCTTTCGTGGAAGAGGGGAGGTATAACTCTGGCATTCTAAATCAGTCATCAGCGGTAGAAACAGTGTTTTCAGAGAGATAATTGTCTTATGGGACGTCACTTAAAATTGTCAGCAGGTAATCACGTAGTTTAATTTCACCTCCATAACTTGCATAATGTATGTGTTTTACCTTGCTCGTTAACCTTGTAGCCAAGCGAGTATCCTTAATGATGGTTTTATTTGTGCAAGGACATGTAAAACGTAAGTTTTGCCAATGAATTATTTATCCCCTCCTTAATCATTAGAGACTTTCAAGGTGTACATTTGTGTTAGTTTAATATTGTAGAGTGTCTACAAAATCATATTCACACTACATGAATTGAAAGCATCGCCATTGTTTACTACATAACATTGTGTGATTAAAGTGTTCCTTTGAGATATCTGAGGCTCAGTGTTAAAATAAATAGATTAAAATCAACCACCAGTAGCACATGTTTTGTATTCAGTTGACAGAAGCACATTTGTGGATTGTCAAAGGATTTCAGAAAAATAAAATACACTATCAAATAACTGAGTGTTGGAGTCAAGTTTCATATGCTCTGATACAAATCGATTCTGCCTGACCATAGAAGGTTTACACACCAAGACAATAGCCCAGGAAGAAGGGGCGGGGGGTTATGGACTAATTAACATGCATTCCTAAAAATTCACTGGAATAACAAAATAAGCATAGAAAAGGGCAGTGCAGCACCTCTTTAGCCCTAATTTTCACAATCTGCAGTAAATTAAATTTTAAAAAGTTTAGGTAAAGGTGTGTCCATCCTTCACACTCAACAAACAGCATACTATGTAATGAAGATAAAATGGAAAAGGCAAGTGGATCTAGTCCTTTTAAAATTTATCCAGAACCAGCTTAAGAGTACAATTAAAAATCTGCTTTCATTTATAAAAATGTGCTGTTATTGAAAATACAATTCTAAACATCTGCTTCTGTCGAGCATCTATGAGTTAGCCCTGCATTTTGCCTCATTGATTTCTAGAGCAGAACTTTCACTTTGCTTCATTTTTGGATAATAAATGGTGACAGCTGCCTTTACCTTTTCTACCATTTACTTCACAGAAGCTTAAATGTTTTATGAGTTTCACCTTCCCACTTTCGGACTGGCTCAACAATTAAAAGGGACTCAAGAGACTCAAAACCCACCTCTTCAGACTCCACTACCACTGAAGACTGTCCATCTAGTCAATCTGTCGTCACCACTGTTTACTTGTTCTAAAAAAAAAAAAAAAAAAAAAACACCCACTAACCTTTTCTTTCCCAATGTTACAGGTATGATACGCAGACGCCTGCAATGATGTCTATTGCCGTTTTACTGCTCTGATCTTGTGCGCTAACTATGATTGTTCTTACCTTGTATTAATGCACATCTTGTAAGTCGCTCTGGATAAGAGCGTCTGCTAAATGCCTAAAATGTAAAAATGTAAATGTATACTATGTATAAAGGATTGCACATGTATAATTGGGGGTTGGGGTGCACACCGGACAGTGTACAAACTGGCATGATGTATCTGGTTTATATTCAGAGTCAAACTTTTCATTGCTTACAGTAGGCTAGATATGAGGAGGCCTTTCAACAGGGGGACTTGAGGGTGACGTGAGGGTGAGGTGATGTCTGTAATATCATCTCAAATATAAAGTCGGAGACATTTCACTACCCAGTGGCTTTTTCCTCAACATCTAAAGTAGTGTAGTTTTTAACAGATGTGTCCAAAGTGAGACATCTTATCATGCCAAAACACTCTTGTTGAGGGGCAGGTATGAAAGGTGTATGGGTTTGAAGCTGTCGAGTACTGGAGGAACAGATGTGTATTTCTTGAAATATGGTATCACAGCATGTTATTCCAGTCAATCAAATTTGCCCAAAAAGACAAATGAATGGACGTAACAATTCTTCACATAACTATTTCAAAACCATCAGTGTATCAGCCATAAGGACTGCATAGTGAATGCAGGGAACTGTAAATGTTTCAAAACAATGCTTTGGGAGGTTGGCTCAGAGTCAACCATGTAATGTATAATTAGGCATCAAACGTTGAAGGGGATTAAAATATCAGATTTTTGGGTAATGTGTTAAATTCTTGGGAGACAAATCATATTATTAAAAAAACCTAAACATGCAGTATGGATAAGGAATAATTTAATAATGTAATAATCTAAACTGAGTGTAAAGGCATCCATGTAAAGGCAATAATCAAAAGCATTTGATTGCATTTAATTTTATTTTTGAGGAGTTTGTACATAAAATTTTATATGCAACTATAATGATGAATGTGCTTCAAAGTTCTATATAGATAATCCAGTCTTTTTTGGCTCTAGCATCATAGGGGGAAAAAAACTGAAGCGAGGTAATTGCTGTATCCAACGCTCCTCTTAACGGGCGCCAGTCGTTTCCCACATCGCGTTAAGATGGCACGTTCTGTTAATCTTTTTTTCTGTCATGAACTTGACCCAGTAAGCTTTGTGGTGTGACAGGAACAGACGGCAGGAAAAGCAAGAGAGCAGGGCAGAAGCTGCTTGCAGATGAGAAGCTAGGAAGCTGGAAGGCAACGGAGCGGCAAGCTTCCAGTGAAGGCTTAACTTGCATCGGCTAGGCACAAGAGCTCACACCCTACCGGCATGCTCTCAACAGAACTGCACAAAATGCCTGGGCCTTGCGATAGCAGTCAGCTCTGAGCATGTGGTCTCCCCGCTGCCCGTGTCGGAAATCCAGTGCTGCAATCTGCCAGTTGGCGCCGGGAAACCTATGCAACGCAAATGGGAAAATGTGCCACATTTCAAAAAACACGCTCTTATCTAAAACTCTATTGTTGTTGTTGTTGTTGTTAGTGTTCAGTGTTCCAATGACACAGTGAATTAATCGTATTATTTGCTCTGCTCCCGGGCTGCAGACGCCAGAGCGCACATGTTATTGAGCTGGGTAACCCTCGAAGGCAAACATTAAGCTTGGTCAGTCAAGCTCTCTCTTCGTCGGGGCTACGAGTCGATGGAAATATTTTCAGAGCACGGATACCAGTGAACCATTTCTTAAGGCCTTTGTGCTTGGGTGCAAGGCCGACACGTCGGGTAGACATTTGATTTGTGTTTGATTTGTGAAAAATGACAAGCCCTCCCCAAAGAGCCTGCTCAAATTAAATGAAACATGTAAGCCACTCTCTGAGAACTCAAGTGTAAGTTACACATTGTGGAATACAACATGCATGGAAATGTGAGTTATAGCACTCAGAGCTGAGACAACACAAAGGCTCATTGTGTGCAATCTAGGTAACTAAACTATTTAAAGTTATTGATGAATACACTGCCTTGGCCAGACAGGAAAGTTATACGGCGGTATAGAGCTATGACCCAGAAGACCACAAAGGGACTATTCACTTATATAAGATTCAGGGTATAGAACACACTCTGTTCATTAAAAGATGTTTATTTCAAATCCAGGTGCTCGGTTATCTACCCTGGCTCATGTCCATGTAAGCAGTAACAAAACGCTGCCACTAACTATGTAATGCTGTCACACAGAAAATTCTGGTGTGCCACAAACTAACCCAGAGACCTACCACAAACAACCACAATACCCTAAACAATTACGAACAAACCTAGAGATCTACAACAAACAAACTAAAATACCCCAAACAACCCTACTAATTACCACAAACAATCACAAAATACCCCAAACAACCACAAACGAATCCAGAGACCTACCACAAACAACCACAAAATACTTTATTAATTACCACAAACAACCCTACGATTTACCACAAATAACACAACCAACTGTTACACATGCAGGGCCGTGTTGTATTGTGACTTATATCTCTTGGGGACAGAGACCTAATGACCATTACAGATAACAGCCTAGTTACAAAGTGCATTGCAAGTGGATAGATAATAAAACTTTGGCTGCACTTACCGTTTGTGGTCTGTTTGATGGTAGTTAATTGCTGCATGTTGTCTCAGGTCTGCAGGTGTTGGCCAGGTTCTCAGGTGGAAGCTTTGCAATTGGCTAGAAGTGGCATGGATTGCGTCCATTTCTTAACCCGAATCACGTTTGAAAACTGCATTTTTCAAACTTGAATTTCAGCGATTTGTATTTTGGGACCCTGATTGTTTAAGATTAGAATTTTGGGAAGCTACATTTTTGAGATTTGAATTTCAGAACCTGTATTTATTACAATATGATTTTCAAACATTTGAATTCAAACACACCAACACATTCAAAACTATAAAATGCACAGTTAATAAATTCAAAACATTTGAATTCAATGTGTTCCTATATTCAGATCTTTATGGCACTCATTTTCTTCCATAGTTACCCCTAATATCTCAAACCACCACAAAGTATGTGTGCCCATGTGAGCCCATTATTGAGTTGGAATTGCAGTTACCTTTTTGAATTGACTGAATTGATCCCAATCTGTGTGTGTGTGTGTGTGTGTGTGTGTGTGTTTGTGTGTGTGTCCAATTAAAATACATTTTACAGTTCTGAAAATTTGAGGCACTCTCATGCCGCTTATCACACATAACTATAACACCCAGTAGGGGGAATTAAAAACAACAGTTATTAGATACACTATCACCTTCCTAACTCGCTACCATTGTTGTCTGACTCAGAGTCCAGTTGAATGTAGATGAAATTAGCTCCTATTCAATGAATCCCTGCTGATGTATGGAACACGAAAAATGAGTTACACCAGAAAATCGCACTTGATGATGACAAAATCACTTTCTTTACTATAAGCCTTCTTTCTTTATGCTGTAGCCAGCTGTTACTTCACACATCAGGATCCTTACAATTTTCAGTGGGCTTATTTTGCCACTGCCAGGTGACACTTCATTTCAACTATTAGTGGAACAGAAAAAGCTGAGCTGCAATTGAGCCCTTTCACAATTGAGTAGGGAACTAGTCATCAAATAGAAGTATGAAAAGACAAAGCCACTTGAGGAAGTTGCATAGGTGAAGCCCTGTTCTGAAAAAAATAATAATCAAAATAGGCCATGCATCGATCCCTTCGGATGACAATGACATGGTTTGCTTGTGATTGTCAGAAAAAAAGTAATGAAATAAAACACAAATATAACCTGATATAACATAGCTGTTTTACTTTTGATACACAGATTTAAACACTTCAGCATTAAAGGGAATTGCATGCAATATTTATATAATATGTCACTTAATGGTGATAATACTAATAATAATAATTATGATAATAATGTTCATATTTTGTCCTGTTCAGGCACTTTTTATGCTGTGCATCCATTTTAGCTAGTATACAGTTCTACTTCTTTGATTTAATTTTTTTTTATTTCAATGCTCCATTATTGCAGGTTTTTGTATTTACAGGTAACATTGTGAAGAGGAATAGGCTGCCCTACAAGTGGAATAAAGATGTACAAAGCATATAGAAAGAAAAAATTCGTGATTTTAGTATGTTTATTATAAAACTAAACAATAAAGTGTAACCATAAAGATGCAAGCTTCATCCAATACAATGAACAAATGAGCAAATGGAATGGCCACTCTCCTTAAAAATACTACCATGCAGCAATTCATTTTAACCAGTCCGGTCTTCTTCAGACATTGAGACACTTGATAATAAGCGTTCCTAATCATTCACGCAAAGTCGCTTGTTTGTCACTTTCACACTTTCACATTCTCCTTTAGCAAGGTTTGGCAGGTAAAAGCACTAAGATACTTTCTTATTGCTAAGCCAAGATGCTATTCATTATTATAAAGTCTTCAGTGACATGGAACTTACAGATCCGTCTTTAAGCAATGAGTGTTTTGTGTATAAAAACCCTGCCAACCAACTACCAGGCACAAACCCCCGAGTGGTCGTCTTTCACGTTCTTAGCCTATCCTGGCGGGCACCCCACCTGAGCATACCAACTGAATTATTTAACTAACGCCTTTGTAAAAACTTGTAAGTAAGCCTCATTACCATACATTTTCTTCTTTAAACCATTTGGCGTTGACCAGATAAATAATACTTTTAATCAACTCCTGGTAACAACTCTACTTGCACACAGCCTATTAATTGATCATGGAAATCAACTATTGTTGAGCATAGAATGTTTTTGTAAAAGGGGGTTGATTTCAGTAAGAGTAAGAGTCCAAAGACTGCCAAAAGAGTGCAAGCAGTTGCACAAGGGTAAGTGGAACTTGTGCACCACTTATGGTCATGTGTTGATTTTCAACAGTGCTGAAATGCCGTTTCAACATGCACACATCTTACCTCTTCACTGTGTAAAAGTGGCATATCCTGGGGACGGAAGATGTAAAGTTTAAGCACAGGTGTGTTTCAGAACAACACTCCCCTGCTTTGTTGTGCCAAGGTGATGGTTGGCACATCTCAGATCTTAATCCCACAAACAAAAGATATGCAGACAAAACGAACCATCAACTGCTCTGTTGATGATTCAATTGACCACAGTTCAGTGAAAGAAGCAAGCATGTAGGATATTAGTGCCGGCATTCCTTTAAAAGTCACCCCCCAAATTTTATAGATTTTGTATCTATCAATGCCTGTATATGGAAAGGCATTCTGTAGTCTTGGGGCAAAAGGCATTTTGCTTGACTCTAAAAAGTGTTGTTTGTTGTGACACAAAAAAACACATATTTTTGTTCACACTTTATGTTCCGAGAGCTGAAAAAAATATTGCAAATCAATAAGTGAATTGTCTAGCCTGCTAAATTTGGAGCATGACTCAACAAGGAAAAATTGCATGGTGTTTTTTTACAGAAAAATACATCAAAATAAAAACAATAAAATTGCTGCTGTCTTAGAACTGGCCCTCCAAATATTGATTTTTTTAATGAACAGGCCAATATTTGCATAGATATTGCTGTAATGAGTAAGAAAACATATTTCATCAAAATTCACGTATAAAAACATGAATGTAAAAATATTCCATCTAAATGATAAATATTTGTGCCACAGGGCATGGTGGTTCTGAGTAATGATGTTATGTGTGTGAGAAGCCTATTCGTGTTTTCAAAAGTGGAAGATGTACACTGTATCTCCTAAGCAGTGCTATCTTTAATCTGGGTTGCAATCAGCCACAGTCACTTGTTAAAGCACGATAGTCAATATAAATCTAGTGATCCTTGAGTGAATGGCAGACAGAATCATTACATAATGAAGATAGATAGGACTACTGGGGTACATTTTATTTATGGATGGTATATATAATTGAATAAGAACAGTGTTTTTTTAGTGTAGAAGATTGGTAGCTCTAGTGCTCGTTATGTTGAACTATAACACTCAAGGGTTGCAAAGCTTTTACATTAGAAATCTGATGGTGTCCCAGCCTCAATGTCGATGTTTGTTTTTAGTTTTTATTGCAAAGGACATACTATTCAAACTATTCCTATTCATACAAATATGTTTGCTAGTTGAGTGAAGTTGATTATGATCACATATTTTGTGCTCTTCCATCTTTTTACAGCGTTATACAGTTTCTCACAAAATTAGAACACGACAGAGTTTTAAATGGAACACAATTGTTGTGGGCGACATCGCTCGCTAGACAAACTAATTTTCTCGTATTGCTAGTAGTGACAGAGATCAGACTATAAATACTATAGTTATACCACTCCTACAGGGTATACTTACATAAAGAGTGCACTTAATGATCTGTGCCTGCATAAGGCATTGTGAAGTAGTCAACTGGATGAGACGAGACAATGTCACTTCCTGTTTCTGGGGACATAGAATGATAGGCCTACTTTAAAAGCTAAAGATAAATATGGTTTCTACTTTTGACAATCATATATGCATACATGTTAACTGTTACACAATGTTATGGAATGTTTACATCACATTTTCAAACACTTCTTGCACAATCAGACTTCGACTGAATAATTCTTAGTGACTAAGTGTTCCAGGAACACAGGTCATGCTACATACAGAATGTGTTGGTCAAAGTATCTTATTTCTATGCTGTTGGTTGAAGGAATGAACACTCCAGAGGTGGTGCTATATCGCTAATGTTGGGATTTACACCTCTTAAACACTCAACAGGGGAATAAAACTGCCTACATGAAAATTGAAATGTTTCAATGCTGTCACAGAAGCAACCAATTACAAAGAGAGGTGGTACTCCAATTTTTTTAACTCTATGGTAAATACCAATCGCTTAATGTTAGCGAAGATCAATAAGGGTCGCTAGCTAGTTATGCTCTAGCTCTCTACCTACTAGCCACTTGGTCTGCAGCTGGTTTGTCAGTTGAAGTTGGGTGCTAGTTTGTCTCTTTTGTCAGTTGAAGTTATGCTAGTTTGTCTTTCGGCTGGCTAGCTAGCAGTATCTAGCCAAATACAACTAGTGAGCTAGGTGGCGTCATGCATCATGTTCTCTAGGCCCAATCATGATTTTCTATTTCACTTTAGAAACCCTTTTGTATGTGCAATAAGACTGTATGAGAATTAACATCACTATAACATTACTATGACCAGAGATTCTAAATAGAATAAATAAGTGCATCAAGCTACTTTACTTGCATAGTTAACTCGCTGAACACCACAGTGCATGTATTTGGCAAACAAAATGAGATGCATGCAATTGAGGTCCAAAAGAAATTGAGCCCAGTTGTTCCAAAATGTTAATTTACAATCACACTTGTAACACCCCACCGCGTGGCTACAACGCCAACTATATCCCAGGCTGGGATGAAGAGGCCAATCAGCTCCTGCATGACCACCAGCAGGCGAGTTCAAGGGAGGAAGTAGATGCGACGGCCACGGCACTCCTGCAGAAGCTGGACACCACCCGCAAGGCCAGATGGACAGAAGTTGTCGAATCAGTCGACTTCACCCACTCGAGCCGCAAAGCGTGGCAGACCATCAACCAACTGACAGGCAGAAAAACAGCACCCCCTAAGTGCCCAGTAACAGCAAATGCCATCGCATCTCAGCTCCTGAAGAACGGTCGCTTCCCAGATGCAGACAAGAACTCTGCCCGCTTTATAGCTCGTGAGGTAGCCTCCCTTTCTAGAGCGCCAAGTGTCAATGCTGACTTATCAGGAGACTTTGATACATCTGAATTCACCGCGGCCATTTCCAAACTCAAGAAAGGGAAGGCACCAGGCCATGATAAAGTCCACCCAGAGTTTGTGATACACCAGAGTGACACAACAGCTACCTGGCTCTGCGTGTTTCTCTCATCGTGCTTCCGGGGGGCCAAGCTCCCGAAGATCTGGCGCCGTGCTGCTGTCATAGCCCTGCTGAAACCCAACAAACCAGCGGATGATCCCAAGGCCTACAGACCCATTTCGCTGCTCTGCGTGCCATTTAAGATCCTGGAGAGGATGATCCTCAGCCGCATTGAGCCAGTAGTGGACAAGCAGTTGCCGAGGGAACAGGCTGGTTTCCGGCGGGGTCAATCAACAGTGGACCAGGTCACCTTGCTTGCGCAGGATATTGAGGACAGCTTCCAGGCCAAAGAGAAAGGCCTACTGGACCTGACCGCCGCTTATGACACCATCTGGCACCGCGGTCTCCACCTGAAGCTGCTGAAAACCATCCCAGATCTGCAAATGGTCAAATTCATCATGGAGATGCTGTCGAACCGCAGCTTCATCCTCCAAACCAGCGATGGCCAGCGAAGCAGGCTCAGAAGGCTGAGGAACGGTGTTCCACAGGGGTCTGTCCTCTCACCACTGCTGTTCAATATCTACATCTACGATCTGCCGGAAACAACATCCAGAAAGTACAGCTATGCAGATGACCTGGCCATTATGCTGCGGCAACCAACGTGGGAGGCGATGGAAGAGGGCCTCAAACAGGACATGGGCATCTTGGCTGACTACCTTCGCAGGTGGTGCCTACAGCTTAGTACGGGCAAGACAGTTTCGGCCGCATACCACCTAAATAACAGGGAAGCAAACAGGGAAGTGAAGGTGTCTGTGAACAACAAGCGCTTGGAGTTCCAGCAAGCCCCCAAGTACCTGGGAGTACGGCTGGACAGGACACTGTCCTTTAATCAACACCTTGAAGAAGTGAGGGCCAAAGTAACAACAAGGGTTTCACTTATTCGCCGCCTCGCTGGTACGACATGGGGAGCCTCAGCCAGGACACTTCGAATTTCCACCCAAGCCCTGGTCTTCTCTGCAGCTGAATACTGTGCCCCAGTCTGGAGCAGAAGCCCACACACCAAGAAGGTGGACATTGCCATTAACAGCACCCTCCGGGTCATAACTGGCTGTCTTAAGCCCACCCCTGTCTCCTACCTGCCAGTCCTCGCAGGAATTGCCCCAGCCAGCCTCCGACAAGAGGCTGCTACACTCGCACTCGCAAGGAAAGCCCAAAAACACGAATGGCACATCCTGCACAACACCACCACAACAGAGCTGCCCCCAAAAAGGCTCAGGTCCCGCCACCCCTATAATAGGGTGGCACAGGAGATGCTTAGATCCACCCCTGAGGACCTGTCTACGGGAGCATGGCTGGCGGCATCCTGGAAGCAGGGATGGGAGTCTGCTGGAACCGCACGTATCCACCACTACATCCGGGACCCTGGAGATGGCGCTGCAGGAGAAGATCTACCACGCCGTCAATGGACCCTATTGAACCGCCTGCGCACTGGGATCGGCTGTTTCAAAGCGTCCATGAGGAAGTGGGGCCTTGCGGACAGCGCAGCATGCGATTGCGGGGAGCCTGAGCAGACTGCCGACCACATAACCCACACCTGTCCCCTGTTTAGACCACCTTCAGAGGAGGGGCTCTTTCTAGTGGGTCCAGAGACGAGGACGTGGCTGAGCGACACCAAGTTGGACATCTGAAGCCGATACACGAAAGAAGAAGAAGAAGAAGGGTATGAATGAGGGTGTTACGTGGAGTAGTGCAAACCAAGAAACAGATCAGTAGTCAGATTTTTAAAAATCTAAAATAGATTTAATTAAACACAAAAATGGGGAAGGCAAACTCAAACAGCTTTTCAAATTTAAACAAATAGTCATATCCAACACAAAGTTCTTTAAACTAAACAAACGTTTCTTCCACGCTGGGGAGCTAATCCCTTACCCTGAGCTTCCTTAAATCCTAGCTGGTCAAAAGACTTCACAGGCTTCTTTTCCACTCCACAAAACTTCCACAACCCTTTTCCCCTTCTCCCTCTTCCCAAATGAGGAAAACCTGGCCCCTTTTATTTCTTGTTGGTTGGTGGACAATTAGCCACAGGTGGCAGGTGGTCCTGTAATGTTGGAGGGTGGTCAGCAGATGCCACCATTTTAGCCACTCCCCACTGGCTCTAGACACTATAAGAAGTTTATTTGAGATTTCCGGTTTCCAAATATGAACATTGGGAATTGTAAACAGTGTCAATAGTGTCAGTGTCAGCTCATGTAGGAATTTAATTATTTTATAGATGAGCACATTCATTGCACTGAATGAGTGGTAAATATATCCTTAATTTACGTGCATACACTATTTTAGGGTACAATTAGGTAGGACACTGGCTTCGGGTGGTGGTTTCCAAAACCATTTCTGCCTCCTTCTATCCGTGTGTGTTGCTGGCAGACCTTTGATGTGGCTCCATTTATTCAACCAGGCAGATTTGATTTGCGTTACCTCTTAGTGCATCGTTGAAAGGTCACGGCGGATGACTGGCGACATGCATTATTCATGTCGGAGGGAAATGCTGCCAAAAGCTATGCTTGCGCCGCGCAACATGTGGGCAGAGGCCCACAGAGCGTATCCATGGTGCCACAGCGTATCCACATCGCTCCAGGTGAGGATCAGCTCCCACAGTGGACAGCTCATTCTGAGATTGCATACTCCGAGAATGGGGGGGATGTGGGTATTGGGAGTGGGGGGGGGGGGGGGGGCTGAATGGCTCATTCCTCAGTACTTACAGTTTAGAGAACTCACACAACTAGGTGCTTGCGGCAAAAGACTGCTGAAAGAGGAGCATAACCGGCCACCAGTGACTCTAAAGCGGCAAGATAAGATCATTCATAGGCTTTGTAGTGAACTTGTTTGAAGTTTTTGTATTGAAGGAGTGTTTATGGGGTGAACAGCATGTATGAGTTCCAGAGATTTAAACAAACACGGGGCAGTATTTCTATTGAACATTTAATCGTTTTTTATTACACAAGAGGAATCATCAGCATACTGCACTCACAGTTCCATTAGTAGACACTCCACCACGTCGGTAACTCGCCCATCGATAACGCGTGGATTTGGCATTTGGTGGCATTAAAGCACAGACATAACAATGTTATTTTGTTGATTTTCCCATGGTTGCGCACTCAAATTTATAAAAAATGTCTAAAACAAAAAATGTGTATTTTGTGTTTTTGTTCAAGACTATATATTACTCTACTCTTTCCCCTGATCCGGTGTGATATTTATCATAGTCATAATTGCACCTTTCCTCTTTTCTCCCCGGCTTCGTGGCACCTGCCCGGAGTCAACCCCCCACCCCTGCCATGTGTTAGCCGGATGCCGCTGGCCTGGACCCTAGCTGCTGGTTCCATCCCCCGCCCTGCCCTGGTATCTGGAGGGATGAGGTCCACCCCACCCCTACACTTAGAATGCCCTTCTGGTGGTCTGTTAAGCCTCATGAGCCTCAAGGACTATTTGTTTTGTTTTTCTCTGTAACCCACAATTTTCCAGGAGTTCATCTCGACCGCCTTTTAAGGGGTCAGGGAATAATTTTCCAGTCTCCCACATTGGTTCCAATGGTTTTCTGGTTTTTTGATTCCCTCTGGAAAATGCCAATTGTGAAGCGCTGTGTGACAACTTGTTTGTAAATGGCGCTATACAAAAATATAGATTGATTGATAATTAAACGCAATCAAAAAAGGGATTGAAACGTGTTGATGCACCTTGTGAACTTAATGTCGGTGTGGTCACTATATGGGGATGGCTAAAAGATGAGGAAAATATTTATTCCTTTACTGACAAGGTAGACAGTGTGAAGGGCTTAAAAAGAAAGACCAGGGAATCGCGAGATTACTCCAACATTGCCTAACTCTGTACTGTGTGCATATGTTTATCATATGTTGCGATTTGTCAGACCATTCAAGAAAACAAAACAGAGGAAAACAGCAAGCTTCTTTACGAGCAATGATGATAAGCATCAGTCACTTAACTACCCTTTGTTCACAAAAAGGCACAGGGAAACATCATTTCCAGTAATACAGCTGTTCTGCATTGCATTTATCTGCAATTAAATATGCCTAGTGTTGCTATTGGACTATACTTTATTTTTAATTATTTAAATGTTAAGTGTTTAAAAAAATTTTTTTTAAATGATAATACTTTGATATGTTCAATGAGTTTATCGTCAATTAAATATATAAAATAGAAAAATATAAATGATTTGATAATTAATACATTATCCTAATGTAGGTTACATTCAGTATTTCATACAGCCTATTTTCTTAAATGTATTATTGAAGGGCATTAAACCTACTAAGGATTGTATTCACACTTGTATTCACTATTGTATTTCATTGATCATTAAAGTGACTTTCAATATAGGAGTGGTGTTTATTATTCAGCCTTTATTGGCGCTTAAAAAAAAAAAAAAAAAAAAAAAAAACAATTCCTGGTCAGTCGCACACCTCGGTAACTCATTTACTACAAAATAAGAATATAAGAAAATAAATAAGAAAGAATAGAAATAGAAATAAAATATTTAAAAAAAAGAAATTGTGTATTTACAACTGCGCTTAGGAATGATTATTGTTGAATCACTGGATATGTGTGATATGCACAGGAGTAGCAGTTGCATGATATGTTTACCATAGAATATAATGTATATACGTATATATATGTCGTATGATCATTTTTTTCCACATTTCTTGTTTATTTTTGTTGTTGGTCATTTTGTTTTGATTATTTCCAAAGGCCATTACTTTTCTTTTCAGCCACATTCAATAAATGGCTGTTTCTGTTGACACCCTTTTTCTTCAGCCCTCTGGGCCTGTTTTCATTCATAGCCTGATATTACATCTGTGTAACCCTTGAATTATCAAAAGGAGGTTATATTACCATCCTGGTACATTATTTGTGGGGGGTGCTTAAGCTTTGTTGTGTTCACAAACCTTACTAATATCACTGACTGCTATCAAGCAATAAGAAAAATGAAGATATTGCTGTTCAGTCAACAACTTTAATGTATTTGTAGAAAAAAATGTTTATTCCAGATTTTTACTAAACGCACATAAATTAAGCTTTCTAACTTTGAGACAGCTTTATAAAATCCTCCTGCCCTTTCATACCAAAATTGAACACAAACATCTTGTGAAATTGAAAAGTAAACAAATAATTTGTATGGACTGCATTTAAAGAAAAGATGTGCATAGAAAAGTATATGTTAATTATTAATTTGTTGAATATTTCATACAGGAACGCAAAAAAAATTAACGATGCAAGTCCAGGTTCTCATTGACCTAGACGTGATTAAAGAATCTTTTTATAAATCATGACAGCTCTTCCACATAGCGTTGCTCTCAGTCCTCCGCTTTCAGAATTTTGCAGCAAAATATGCAAATATTTCACTGTTGCAAAACATGGGAGCCATACATAATGAGCTTTTTACCATACAATTTGCATTTTAAATAAGACTTTGTGTACTTGACAAACAAGGGGCACAAATGATTCTCAAAATTCCATGTGAGGTAACACTTCCTGTGACATGGTCCACTGTTGAACAGGTTGAATCAGCCTATGTAAGTGATGTGGGAGCATTTAGATCTAACTGAGACCAAAGTACAATGACAGGTACACTTTATTTTTATTTGAATTCTTATATAGATATAGAAATCAGTGGCAACTGGTGGACTATAAACCTGAGGAGGCGGGGGGTATATAAAATATTTCCTTCATTTTAGCTATGCTAACTGCCAGTCAACAAGCTGGATTTGCAATCATGGCATGTATCATTAACAGCCAAATCTACCATTTTTTATTTTATAATTATATTAATTAGTTCATCAGGCCCTCTGAAAGCTAAGTCTATTTCAATTTTAGATTGCTTCCTGTAGCTGTGGCTATTTATTTTTTAGAGCACAAATTACACTTGTGTGGATTCCACTGGTGGACCTACAAGCTAGAAAGCTAGTGAATATTTTTTTTTGAGTTGATTTGGACATGATCATACATGGTCCTAGTAACATTTTAGTAACATAAATTCTCATACAGGCCATTACAAAGTGTGCAATTTTGCTGGTAAAAAACATATTTAAAGTGACTGTTGGTCGCTGCCATTTTGGCTCTAAATAACGGCTCTGTGTGTTGCGATAGGTTCCAGTTTCCAGCACGATTCAATCTAAGTGTCAATGGCTAAACATGAAACTCAAGTTTTGGACGTGTTTTAATTAGTCAATAAACTGTTTAACGCTGTAAAAGGATGGTAGAAGAGTGGTAGAAAAATGATAACGATTTTCACTCGAGGATTAGTTTGAATAGTATTTATATTTATAGAATAGTATAAATCATGTACATTGGCACTTAAATGGTGTCAGGAGAGTGTCTTTGGATTGTTTAATAATAATAATAAATGCCATTTAGTAGACGCTTTTATCCAAAGCGACTTACAGTAGTGAATGCATACATTTTCAGTGTATGTGGCCCCAGTGGGGATGTTCATTTATTGAAAGTAAACCAGCCTCGAGGAACTCAAAAGTTCCCCCCCATGTCTCTCTTCCCCAAGTGGGACAATGTGTCGTAACAACTTCCCAGTGGGGATTTTTTTTTTCATTTCTTCTCTCTCTCTCTCTCTCTCTCTCTCTCTCTCTCTCTCTCTCTCTCTCTCTCTCTCTCTCTCTCTCTCTCTCTCTCTCTCTCTCTCTCTCTCTCTCTCTCTCTCTCTCTCTCTCTCTCTCTCTCTCTCTCTCTCTCTCTCTCTCTCTCTCTCTCTCTCTCTCTCTCTCTCTCTCTCTCTCTCTCTCTCTCTCTCTCTCTCTCTCTCTCTCTCTCTCTCTCTCTCTCTCTCTCTCTCTCTCTCTCTCTCTCTCTCTCTCCTCTCTCTCTAGAGGAGCATTTTTGGAACTAAGATCCAGGCCCTCACCACATGGTGAGCAAAAACTTCCAATGTAGTGCCTTAAACAGAACTGGTTAACACAAGTAACTACATTCAAGTACTAAACTTGCGATGGAAATTCCAAGTTGGACTGTGTTCAGTATCTGTACGGATGACTTCAGCCTCAATGAGAAACCTAGGAAGAAAGCAATTCTGAGTCTCAGTGGAGAACCAGGCTAAACCACGTCCCCAAGGAGAGCTCCTCCGTTGGAACACACCAAGACCTAGGAGGGGCCAGGCCAAAAACCAGAAACTCCACACTTCTAATCTTGAGTCTTAATTTTTCCTCTTTTCATAACGGTATTTCATACTTGTTATTTATCTCACACATACTGTATTTGTTTAATCCATATAGTCCACTTACATTATATTTTGTAAATATTCTGTTTGTTTAATAAATGTTATTTGTGTTATGCAGTTATTTGTGTTGCCATCTCAGAGAACATTAGCAAACAAATCCAACAGCCTACCACATCTCCATATTCATTGGTTTTACGTTATGTCACTTCTGTCTTGTGAGGTCTTATAGTTTTATTTTCCATCTACCCTAATTGACTTGTGCGCAACGCATCAGGACACTGGAAGTTGCATGGGCATTGAACATTGAATTGGCATTCATGTTCCTCATTTGATGGGGGGAATCATTATAAACCAAGAACCACAGAATGTCCAGACCACGTTTCTATGAAAATCCTATTGATCAAAATTACCCTCTTTGAAATGTACCCTAGTGTGGTATGAATACACACCCAGAGGCTGAAATTCACACAACTACAGTCAGGTAGAGACGTACCCTGCTTTGCATTCTCGGTCACCCACACTGGGGGTCCATCCGCGATGATGGGCATCAGAAGGCTTTCTCAGCATGTGTAGAATTCTCAGACGGCGTTCTGCAATCTAATGTGCAATTTAATGAAAACGGACGCTCGACAAGATTGCTCTACAACTGCTTTGATAAGTATTCCCTCTTCGATTGCTTACAGAAAGTTGTCTTTAGGTACATTCTGGTATGATGGATTGCTCCATGCAGGATGTGCTGTGAAAACAAAATTATACATTACAGTTGGAGAAAACAATTGTGCATTGTCTTGGAGGTAATCAGCTCTCAATGCGATTGATTTGTACCCATTATCAAGATAATCTGCCTAATGGACTAAAACTACCAATTTGGTTAAAAGCTAGTTATTGACTGCCCGAGAATGCCTATTGTTGAATATAAATCTGTTTACTTATCACTAGATTTGTCAACATAACACAATTACGTATTTCATATGAATCACAATGTATACGTGATTTGACTAACTGTATGGCGTATGCCTTTATATTGTCTACTCAAATACAATAAAAAATACTATTTCTATAGATTCACTGATGATACCACTCTGATGGCCTCAGTAGGAACACTTCTATACTCTAATGTAAATCTAGATAAATACACTCACTAGTCCATTCACTACTTATAGTCTACCAAGGTAAATAAATAGAGTAGATGCTCTCATCAAGTACAGCCCTTTCTGTATACAGAAGTAAATAAGAGTCATCAAAGAAAATATCTGTTGTCATATCAATACTTAGAATTGTCCCATATCCTGTAATTGGATGATGTTCCAGGTTCTCATTGGCTGTTTTCCCCCTGCTTCCATAATAAATCTCAAGGCCTTATTGATACATTTTAATCTCTCTATATAAATGTATATATTATTTTTTCCCCTGTTTCCTTTCTTGACAAATCTTTTCAAAATTAGCGAGAAAAGACACTTCAAGGGTGCAGGGTAAAACCACAATCAAAATGATAAGGACTATAAACAGGACTGCATACAAATCCTTCAAAACAAAATAGGGTCACTGTGACTTTCTGTGTAAAAACAAACTGTTTTAGAAGCTGTCAGTAAGAGCTTTTGGCTGCCTTGATGAGACTGTTTGGTTTTAATAAACATAATTGTTTGGTATTATTTCAGAAAATAAAGTTGTCAATTTAAAAACTATTTTGACCATATCTGTTTTTTTAATTAAAGATGACAGATTTCTGAATATAAATGATTAATTATCAATGATTATGTTATTAACAACATTGTATATTGAAAGTACCCAGCCCTGCTTACTACAATATATGACAAAAGTAGGAATGCACTAATACCATATCCCTGTCACAGCAGCAAATGCACTATCATCCATCTCGAGGCCTTTTCTGTCCATAGAGTAGGACTAATACCTTCTATTTGTTTGTCCTTCACATTAATGGTTGCTATAAATCACACAAAACTCTCTACAGCAAAACATTTTTTCACATTTAGTTTTTTGCTCTAAGCAAATTATGTTTGTTGATCAGTTTGCTTTAAACAATCCACTGCCATAAAATGTACAGTGTTATAAATTTTATTTCTAAAAGTATTATTACTTTACGTTTAGTACGATCTTATCGGTAGATTCACTTATGGAGGTTGTCCTATATTGCATACATTTTATAATGTATATATTTTTGTTGAAGTACAGCACATTAACTCAGAATAACTAAAAGGTATTTCACTATGATCTAATACTCCCAGATGTAGTGGTAGAGTGATAAAATCGCATTCCAGACCTAGGGTTTCAGTGCTGATTCAAGTCTGGGGAATGCAGGTGCACAGCAGTTACATTCCCAAGAGAGAGGCCACAGCCCCGGCAGTCACGGGCGGTTTATGCCAGAGATAAGAAAAAGAGCAAGGCACAACAGCAGTAGAAGCGTGAAGGGGCACGGAGAGAGGCGAGCCTGTGCTGGGCAGTGGTGTTTAGGGTACAGTGTAACACAACCAGAGGTTTGAAAAGGATGAGAGCTGTAGCTGACGCAGGAGGATGAGTCGGGCACAGGAGAAGGTAGAAGGAGAAGGCTTGTCCGGCAGCAGTTGCCGAATGATTTGGAGAGATTAGATGGCTGTGGTTGAGAGGATGGAGAAGTTTTTATTTAACCTTTATTTTGACAGGGAAGGTCTCACTGAGGTCTCTTTTACAGGAGAGCCCTGTTAACAAGCGTATATACATTTTTTTTTTTTTAAACAATATAGAGTACAATAAAGGACACAATACAATAAAATAGAAATATAGGGGGGAGAAAATGCTCAGTCACTTACTTGAAAACAAGTGCATTCCTCCGTGGCATAGTCCTCCAACAACTGTTTGAATATTTGCAAGAAAACAACTGTGTCAAGTCTTCCAAGATATGAAACCTTTTTTCCTAAATCAGCATTTCATTCCACAGAAAGTATTAAAAAATATGGTTACCCAGATGCAAACCACTAGAAGCTAACAATGACTAAAGAATTTTATTCAGGGGCTAAATCCAGAAGTAGCCTACAGATTTGGGGCAACAAAAGTGCAATTTTTTTGGCTGGTGTTAATTGTATTTTATGTTTTCTTTATTTGTTATTGAAATTCTATCAAATGAAAAATGTATAGTTGTATCAAAAAAAATACACCATATCAATTTTAAAAGTACTCCGCTCTCCAACCCCCCAAATGGTTTTGTCTCAATCAATCAATCAACGTTGCATCTTCCGACATTCTGAATACAACTTGTCATGAAAAACACAGCATCCCCAGCCCCAGTTCGGTTATGGTGAATGATATCACTCAGGTAGGCACTGTTTTAATTATGAAACCACGATTAAACAACACTTAGGCTACTTACTTTTCATGTTATATATCCGTTAAAAAACAGTATGAAGTAGGTCAGCTGGACTTGCTTCATTACTAGCTGTAATTTCTTCATTACTAGCCTCGGTATCATTAAAGCGATGTTATCTCCATCATAACAACTTACAAATATGCAATTAATTTCTGAAGCAGGTAGTTATGTTTCGCATAGTTTTGCTAGTTTAGTGTAGTCACCCCCTTTTCTTTATAGACAGTTTTCAAAAATTGTGATGTTTAAAAGTGTATTATTGTTTGGGCATGTAGCAGTGTGTTTAAAATAAAAGTTTTTTTTTTTTAATACCATTAAATTGCATCCTTCCTAACTTTCTTCCTCAAAGAAACCACTGATAGTGTGTGATTATGGATGGCGGCGGTGTGGCAGCCTTGGGGTGGGAATAGTGCATGTTGGTGGTGTGAGTGCCCTTCTTTTTTGCTTGAGCCCCTGATCCTCAAAATGTTCCTTGAGCCCCTGATCCAGATAAAAAATGTAAATGTTAAGAAAAATGTATATATATCAATTGCAACAATTAGCATTTACAGAGAATTGTGCGAAAAACAAAAAACATCCAATAAGCGGGAGTTCTGTGGGCAAAAACACCTTGTTAATGAGAGAGGTCAGAGGACAATGGCCAGACTGGTTCAAGCTCACAGGAAGGCGACAGTAACTCAAATAACTACACGTTACAACAGTGGTATGCAGAAGAGCATCAACGCACAACACATTGTGGCTACAAAGAGGTAGTATAACAATCAGTTAGTGGTTGATGACGTGTTTTGCATGCTTGTATTGTTATGTTTTTATCCTGTCGCATTTTATTTTTATACCTTTGCTGGCTTATGTACTGACCTGTAGATTTGCACACTTATTATTAAATATTCTCTATCTGTCTGCTGCGCATACATAGCATTTTAATACAAGATACTTGTACACACAAACGTACTTGTAACCAAGTCCTTCTTGTGTAGCCCCGTGTTGTATTCTTTTAATGCTGTACTTGTCGCAACATTATATTGCTTGTCATAGCTATTGCTAGCTAACCATTGTTGACATTCTGTTATTTTATTGAAGTTTTTTGTCCCCGGGTGTTGGGCGACTTGCAGAGGGCGTAGGCTTTTATATTATTTTATTGAAGTTGTATTAAAAAACAAAGGGCATCTGTTTTCAAAATTCTGTTTCTCGTAGTGTAAAATCCAGTTCCGTTATCCAAGTGGTGTATTCCATCGACATACCAAATAATAATAAAAAAACATTTTCCACTGATTTTTCACAGACCTGTGTTGTAAAAAATTTACTCCTTTGCAATGTGTGTCTCAGGAGAAATAGCTAAATGGCTTCCTGGTGGTCCCCATTGGAATTCAGGTGTTACTGTGGCCTGCTGGGAAATGTAGGGGCCCTGGTGGACCAGGGCCATTTTCTGGTGCAGGTATAAAAAACTAGCATTTGTTGAGGCAGCATGGAGAACCAAAAATTTACTTGTGGCTAAGAGCTATTCCTCCTTGGTAAACAGGAATTGGCATAGTCGGCTACACAGCCAGTAAAAAATAGCATTTGTTGAGGATACTGCATGTGATTTGTGTGAGTTCTCTGAACCCTGCCATCTCCGACAATACTTCACTCATTTGCGAGGTCATCTAAAAAAACAAGGAACTTGTTCAATGCCCATATCACCAATGTTCATTCAAGTCTAGTGTTTATTCGACATTTACCGCACATAAAAGTAGGTATCACTGCTCCTGTGACTTCAAAGACTTTCGAGCAGGGTTGATTTTTGGTAACAGAGCACTAACATTGAATAAAGAAGTAGATGAAGTACATAATGAAGCAGATTTCATTGAATGAGATAGACCTATTTTGCCTATTGATGTTGAAGACTCAGAAGAAAATGATGAAGAGTGTATTCAGCGTAAACTTGCAGACACTGTTACATGTTTCCAAGGCAGCCACACAAGAGATAAATGATGTGTTTTATGAAGTCAGTGTCCACAAGTCACACAGGAGTGCTAACGCAACACTATGTAAATGCTGATACCTCTACCTTTAACTTTGATAGCAGAAACATTAGTCAACATAAGTCCCTTTTAATTTCTTGTCAAAGAGGTCCTTTGGGCACTGACCACAAGAGGTGTTTGTTTTTCAGAGATAATTTTAAGGTTATTGAGCCAGTTGAATACATTTCGGACCCAGCTAGGAAAAAACGAATAGTTTATGGCCCAATTTTACCTCTGACAGAGTTATTAAATAGGGGTGATGTCCTTGACAAAGTATTAAACGAGGGATCTGTTTCTGGATCAAAGTCTGGATTGTATGAAAATTTGCATGATATATTTAATTTAGGTCATCGTCATCATCTATTCATCTTGCGGTGTTGTTTTTACCAGTGATGTGCCATACTAGCACCCCTTCTGAGAGATATTAGTCTTCTTGAAAATCAAGGTTTGTACATTGAGAGGCTATGAGCACATGTTCGGGGGACAGTGGTCTTTGTATCTGCAGATAAACTAGGAGCATGTTGACAAATTCTGTAGGTTTTGTCTGGCGAATTGAGAAGGCATTCAAACACCTCAAGTGAAAAGCGGTCGTTTCCACTCAGGACTAAACTGTCCCTCAATGACAATGTTTCAGCTCTCAAAAATGTGAAAAGTGTGGAGAGTGTGAAAACCAGTTGTTTTAAACTTACTGCATTATCTTTTGGAAGGAATTGTTCCAGTGGAACTCAGCTGATGTCTATCAGATTTGATTTCCAAAGGAATTAGAGGGAATGGGCATGAAAATTGGGCACAACTAAGACTGCATCCTTTCATTATTGGTTCCTTAAAACAATAAGCTAAGGGGCATTGTTCTAGTTGAAAACTATTGTTAAACTTTTAGTGTTGTCTACATTTACTGCTGAATCACTGTGTGTTTTGGAGTCAAAAATATCTGACCATTATTGGAGGTATTTCCTGAATTTAGACTGAAACCAAAACATAATTTTGTAGAACACTATCCTCACCTTAGTTTTTTTGACCTTTACTACACTGTTGGACAATCTGCTTAGAAGGGAAGCACAGTTTTTCAAAAATGTTGTACATGATGTAAAGAATTTTAAAAACATTTTACTTACTTTAGCTGCAAGACACCAATTTATGTGTGCCTACTACCTCGATATGCTAAGCCTTTTCAAGCCACCTCTTGAATTTGATAATGTTGCTTCTGGCAGTTAAGATGAAGTCCAAAGATGTTGCATCTGTGTCCTTAGCAACAACTGTATCTCTACATGGAACAAGATATTCAGTGTGATCTGCACTTTATTTGGTGTAGATCTTGGATTGCGTCATTCTTTTTAGCCTACCTGCTCAGGTGTTTCACTTAGTACATGGACAGATTTGAGTGATTTGGACTTCCTACTGATACTTCTGTGGAGGCTGATGTTCTCTGCAAAATTATATAGTTTGAGCACATTGCACATATGTTGGGTCCACTTTCAGGTCATGTAAATTACTGTAAGACTGACTTTAGACTGACTTATTTTTCTTTGTTGTGAAAGTAACATAATAATGAGGAATGTTTTTTCTCCTCATTGTATTACCAGAATCCAGCATGTTGTTCAGAGTCTCACTTGCAGTAGATGACATCAGAAAGTCTTCCTGAGACCATTGAAGAACTGAAATTAATTTTGAAGAGCAAGCTCAATTTCGAGGGTATTTTGTCATTCAGTAGGATCCAGACTTTGAGAATAAGTTAGTCAACTTCTCTAGTATCATAGATCTGCCTCAAGAGAGGGCAAACCTGAAGATGATTCTTAAGATGCCACCAGACCCACAGCTTTCAAACACTGGCACCCTGGACACTGCTAGTATTTCATCATTATCATCAACAGGGAGCCCTACCATCTCCGGTCGCACAAAGAACTGTCCTGACCCATTTATAATTCCCAGTTTTTCATAAGATGTATAATTTAAGCTCAGACAGGGGAACAGCGCTTATGCAAAAGATGGTTCCCTCTTACAAGTCTACAAGGACATCAAGACAGAAGTGCTTGATAAACTAAATTGAAGGTGTTGCCAAAGCCTTGTTTGAAAAACACCCATGCTTAAAGGTAGCAGGGTCTTTGCGTGGATGGCACTCTTGGAAATTCAGCTTGAGTTAAAAAATTGGGAATTTCAGGCAGAAATTGCACTTACCAGACTGTCCTGAATGTTCAGTGAACCGCTGCCAGAAGTCGGCAGATGGAAAGGGAAAAAGAAAGCTGAAGAAACCTGGGTGGGCTGAAATACATTTCTTATGGGCAAACAACCAGCTCCCTTGAAGAGGAGAGGAATGTGTTGGTAATTGAAATTTTTAAAAGAATCAGAACACGAAGATCATTGATGTCGCCATGGCAAACACGTACGCCTTGCGAAGAAAGGAAATCATTGAAAATGAGCCCCTTGTGAGTGACATTCAGTCCAGATGACCGGCGCAGTTCACGGAAAGACAGGTAAAGCGGGCGATTCAAACAACTTAAGCCCAATATCTACTTTGCGCCTTTAATGATCCGCCGTTTAATAAAAGAGCATCGCTATTACATATTGCGCATTTCATGTCTGTCGAACGGTCTTAACGAAACCGAGTGTGTGCGAGGGCACTGTTGCAACCTAAATAAATCTAATAAACCTAAATGAACATACGAACGATTGCATACCAAGAACTACGAAACCTAAACATGACAAGGTTTATCAAATAAAATTCTGGCAATGGCCTTTTGCTGGGCCCATAATTAACTTATTGTAACGATGAACAGTAATCTTAGCCACCACTAATGCTAAGTGTATGGGGCTGCCATTTTGCTTGATAGTAGCAGTTGCTGTGTAGCGTAGCCACTAAGGCTAACTGGTGATTCTGATATTCCCATAGGCCTTTGCGAACGATATAACTTCATAACTATTTACTTATGTTAATGATCCAGTTCTTGTATATTTGCAAAATGGTGTTTATGTGAAAGTGCCTTTTCCTTTGTTACAGAAGACTATTATATGTGACTATATTATATGTGTTTATAATCCGTGATGGTGTTTGTGTGTGTGAGAACTGACCCTCTGCCCTCTTCGCTTAGGACTTTATGTTCTTCATTGCCTCTATAAGCTTTGTTGTAATAAATCTGGTAGCACGATCATGAAAAAGCAAACATTTCTGAATCTTCCTTCAGCAGTTAGCGTTACAGTATTTTCACCAACTGCTCACTTCTGAAAATATGTAGGCCTAAGACAATTTAGACTTAATTTTTCTGCATAGGAATCTGCAAACCCAGAGCTAATAAGTACATAACCTACTGTATAACTAACTATACACACAACTTATATACAAGAGTATAAATATGGAATACACCAATGTTTTAGGGCAATTTATCAAAGGGCAACTTATCAAACAGGGTGATATAAAAAGCTGAGAACACCGAGACTTTCAATAGTTTTGCCTACAAGGAGCATTTCTTACATCAACAAAGACCAAAACAGACTTCCAGGATATGGTTAGGCAAAACTCTGGTCATGCACATCCTGGAAGTCTGTTTTCATCTTTGTTGATGTACGAAATGCTCATTGTAGGCAGTAAGAATTGTAATGATAAAAAACTAAAATCAGAAACTCACATTGTGGGATTATAGTGTGGCTAAATCAATGTCATGCACATCCTGTAAGTCCGTTTTTGTCTTAATTTACACATAGATCCTTGTAGGCAGTAAGAGTAAGAGTGGGTCTTATTTGTAAAAATTACACTTGGAGGTTTACTGTGCATTGAATTGTAAATTTGAGTTTTGTTGGCTCAACCACAGTAAATTGGTTGAAAAACATTGATTAAACTTTACATTTAAATCTATGTTCACCTTTGTTATCATAACCAAAAATATTGATTTGCAACTCAGTAATAGTAATTGTACGTTCAGTCCACCTGAATTGTTTTGTTACCACAACCCAAAATATTGCTTTGCAACTAATTGACACACATAGTTAGTTGAGTTAACATGTAATCTGTGCCAGTTTCACATATTTTAAAAAAGTTGACTCAATAAAGATCAAGTTAACTCTACATGATATTCTTATTCAACTTAAGTCAAAATTGTAAGGCAGTGAAGTAACTTATTTTTTGACAGATACTTTTTGACAGTGTTCAATTCACACCACCTCTGAGTCTGAACATCATTCATGGAATCAATATGGAACTGCTCAAATATAAAGCCCCATTAAATCCTAAAAAGCAGCCCACACAAATTGGATTAGCAGTAATCTCCTACAGGTACTCATTTTATAAATGGCAAAAAATTGATGTTTAGTTGAGCAGAAACTTCATAGGTCTTTGTTTTAGGGATGAAACCTCTGAAGATGTGCTAAATCATAAGAAAATACTTTAAAAGCCGTACAATTAGATGAGGCTGAAGAAAGCAGTGGGTTGGAAAATAGGGCTCAATGTTAGTTTCATAGGCATAATGATTTGGGGGACGTGGCCCCCCCAATATTTAAAACATTCATACCTGTCCCCCTCAATAATTTGTAGATCTAAAACTGTACCTTTCTTTATGCCCCCCCAATAGTTTATATGTGGTTATGCCTTTGGCTAGCTTTGTTGTAAATAATATATAAACTTTATTCTTTACATTTTACATTTTTACATTTTAAGCATTTAGCAGAAGCTCTTATCCAGAGCGACTTACCAGATGTGCATTAATACATGGTAGGAACAATCATAGTTTGCACAAGAGATCAGTGCAGTAATACAGCAATAGACATCATTGTAGGCAGCTGCATACCATACCTGTAACACTGGGAAGGAAAAGGTTATTTTTTTTTATTTATTTTTTATTTGAGGAGTAAGCAGGGAGCAGCTTTTGCAACAAAACTGATGTTAACTACTTTAGAGATGTTTTTATAACTTTATTTATTATTGTAGACTTACTGAAAGGCAAGAATAGGCAATCCATGTCAGTGTATTGCATTGGGATAAAAAATGCAGTTTCTGAGCAATACCTTGACAGCTACATGTTTGTCTTGGGAAGATGTTATGATGAAGTGAAATGAAAGCCTGTATAACGTATGGTCCCAGGTTAGTTTTAAACACACAACTTTCTCAATGGACTTCTGTTAAAACAGCATAACTATACAGAATCAATTTTAGGACATCGTCAAATCTTAGTTCAGGCTTCAGGCATCAATCACCCGTTGTCATTCAATTTGGTTTCATCCGAAAACCGAACAGGTTTTATGCCTCATTTATCAAAGAAAACAGTCTGATTTCTCAGTCGAAAAGGTGTCAGCCAATGTGTCCACAACTGAGAGTCAAACAAAAAGTTGTCAGTTCACAGTCCTCAGGCTCCATTTTCTGGGCTTTTCCAAAGCTTCACTGCCTAGAATAGAATAGAATAGAAAACTCTATTACCCTCGAGAGGGAATTTGTCTTGCACATATGAAGCTCTGGCAAAAAAACTGCACGTAATAAAATGTACATAGTACATACAACCCACAATTTACAAAATAACTAAATATAAATGTACAAAGTACACGGGTGCATGCATGCAGGTCGACACAAAGTGGGATGTGTCAGTCCATCATTTTTGCTTGATGTTTAGCAGTTTGATGCTAGTTGGGACAAATGAGGTTGTAAGTCTTTTTGTTTTTGATCGAGGGAGCAGATAAAGGTGTCCGGAGGGTAATATGTTGTACCCAGAGTACAGGGGGTGTGAGAGATCAGCGATGATTTTCTTAGCCAGGCCCAGTATGTAATGGTCTGCCAGGTTGTACTGTAACCCAAATATATTCGTTTTTACTCGTTGCAATATCTATGAGGGAGCACATTCTTTTTGCTGGTGTTTTTAATTTTTTATGTTGAAAGTCACGTATTCCCAGTTTCATGAAATGGTAACTACAATCATAGTTTCCATTTATGATCCATTTCTCGTCTTTTGTGGATTTTGCCAACCATTATCACCCACTAGTTACTAGTAGGCTACTAATAGTGAGGTCATGGCTGTATTGGTTTTTCATATTGATATTTTGGCAGTTACATGCATGTATGTATATCAGGGTTCTCAAATGTTCAATGGTTGGTACACAAACAGGTTTATCAAGACAATCCAGTTGTGTCCAGTAATCTACAATAATTTGCTTTTCAACACACTCTCTCTCCAACACATTTCGACACAGCGCCACATACCGCCCCTCAATCACCATCCCCCAGACTTCCTTCAGCCGATTGCCACAGTATACAGTATATACATACATACACTCTGTCGCCACTTTATTAGGTACACCTGTACACCTGCTCGTTAATGCAATTATCTAACCAGCCAATCATGTGGCAGCAACTCAATGTATACAAGCATGCAGACATGGTCAAGAGGTTCAGTTGTTGCTCAGACCAAAAATGGGGAAGAAATGTGATCTAAGTGACTTTGACCGTGGAATGATTGTTGGTGCCAGACAGGGTAGTGTGAGTATCTCAGAAACTGCTGATCTCATGGGATTTTCATGCACAACAGTCTCTAGAGTTTACAGAGAATGGTGCGAAAAACAAAAAACATCCAGTGAGCGGCAGTTCTGTAGGCAAAAACGCGTTGTTTATGAGAGAGGTCAGAGGAGAATGGCTAGACTGGTTCAAGCTGACAGGAAGGTGACAGTAACTCAAATAACCACACGTTACAGTGGTATGCATCTCTGAATGAACCTTGAAGTGGATGAACTACAGAAGCAGAAGACCACACCGGGTTCCACTCCTGTCAGCTAAGAACAGGAAAGTGAGGCTACAGTGGGCACAGGCTCACCAAAACTGGACAGTTGAAGATTGCAAAAACGTTGCATGGTCTGACGAATCTCGATTTGTGCTGGGACATGCAGATGGTAGGGTCAGAATTTGGAGTAAACAACATGAATCCTTGCATCCATCCTGCCTTGTGTCAACGGTTCAGGCTGGTGGTGGTGGTGTAATGGTGTGGGGAATGTTTTCTTGGCACACATTAGGCCCCTTAATACCAATTGAGCATCATTTAAATGCCACAGCCTACCTGAGTCTTGTTGCTTACCATGTGTCTCCCATGTGTCTCCCATCTTCTAATAGCTACTTCCAGCAGGATAATGCGCCATGTCACAAAGCATACGTCATCTCAAGCTGGTTCCACGAACATGACAATGAGTTCAGTGTACTCCAATGGCCTCCACAGTTACCAGATCTCAGTCCAATAGAGCACCTTTAGGATGTGGTGGAACGGGAGATTCGCAACATGAATGTGCAGCTGACAAATCTGCAGCAACTACGTGATACTATCATGTAAAAATTGACCAGAATCTCTGAGGAATGTTTCTAGCACCTTGAATCCATGCCACGAAGAATTCAGGCTGTTCTGGGGGCAAAAGGGGGGTCCTACCCAGTACCAGAAATATATACCTAATAAAGTGGCCTCTGAGTGTCAGGGCTGGACTGGCTATATAGTCTACCGGGCAGATTCCCGGTGGGCCGGTCTAGTTTTGGGCCGGTAGGGCCGGTAGAATTATTATTTTTAATTAAAAAAATATAAATATATATATATTTTTGTCATCTAATTGGTTCATTTTCTATACTGACACTGGGCCGGCCCAATCACATGCTTTTTTGCCATCGAGCGGCCGCCCCAAAATGGACAGACTGCAAGGATGTCGTAGTGATGGGCGGTGTCCGACCGATTGTGATGGGCCGGTCTGAGCCAAATGGCAGGGCCTATTTTTTGTCCCAGTCCAGCCCTGCTGAGTGTATATACATGCATGTAACTGCCAAAATTGATTTTGTGAATTTTTTCTTAGATTGACAAAATCTAGCATAGACCAGAATGTTTGTTGCCTCAAATGAGGTTGTGGAATTTATTGTGATAGGCATAATGAGTAGGGGTATAAAGATTACAATAAATAGGGGGTATAAAGCCCTTATCAAAGTTTCTTAATAGGGGATTGGGTCATCATAAGCCATGAGCAGCTCGCATGCACCTTGGTACATTGGAGGGATGCAACAATTCTTCCATGAGAAATTCCAATATTAGAGTTTTCCACCACTATCTGTGTTCATTTGGGTTAGATCTGGTAATTGAGACGGCTATGGCATATCGTTTTCATGGTGATCAAACCATTCAGTAGTCTCTCATACCCTGTGGATGGGGTATTGTAATCCTAGAAGAGACCACTCCCATCAGGCTACAAATGCTTAACCATAGGTTACCTATATACAGTATTATCCAATATATAATGAAAAAGTCTGAAACAATGTAATCAGTCTGATATGAGAGTTAACAGACAGTGTCTGTGTGCTAATTATATTTTCAGAATATAAAACTGAAAATAGAATTAGACATTAATTTTATGTAGAAATTACTTCGTTTTAAATGGTGTGCAGCAGGACATATTTTGAACCTATTAAACAAATCATACCCACTTGAAATTAAATTATTCATCACATAAACTTGGCCTCTAGTTTGGATGAAAAATATATATATATAACTCACACATTTGAATTCATTATCTTGCCTGCTCTAAATTAACTTGTATTTGCAGGGGCAAGAGGGATACTGATAAAACCATGCTAATGCCCCCTCTTCCTAAATCACATTTCTTCATTAACATACAGACTACAGAGAAAATTATGCAAATGGTGGTCTGTTCACATTCAGATTCAATGTTCAAATTCTGAGACCGCAAAATATGTATTTACTGTATATTTACCTGGTTAGAACATTATGTTTAATCACCTCCCACACCATAAAAAAAAAAATTATATACATTTATTTCTTCATAAGAGGACCATGTCCTATTAAATCAGGCCTAATTGAAACCCTACTGCCATGAAATTCAGCTTTCACGCGTGGGCAGGATTTGCGACCACAGCTCTGGGTACATCGAACAACTTATTCTTCCATCACAGAGCAGGCCTGACAATTGGTATCCATGTGTTTCCATGTGTGCATTTCCCTGTGCATTAACAATGCCCTGTTTGTTGCGCAGAAATAGGCGAATGGTGCAATTCATGTGAAGCCTGGTGCCACCTGAACCCTCAGGTGTCTGTGTCAGTTTGTGTCTCAAATACCGAGTAAAACACAGTGAATTCACTAAGATTGAATTGTGACTGCAAATTGCCTATTTTTGGGCATGAAATGAGGCTGCTGTCTGCAAAACTTTTGCAACCAATTCAGACAAATATTTTTCATAATTTGGTCACTTTTATCGCATCGCAGCCTTTATTTGATATAGAAAATGTGCACATATCTCGCACCATCCAGTATTTGAGTGCAAAATAGAAAGACTAAAATAGGCAGAAATAGGACAGAGAGAAAAGGTTCATGAATCCGTTTAATGTACCAACATTATTTATATTCCTGCAGGCTACCTCCAACTGTTAGTTCTTCTCCACATTTCTTTCTGTCTCTCTTGCTCTCTGAAAAGACTGGGTAATCCAGTTTGAGACAGTTGACTGACAAATCTAATTAAATGCTGTCAGAGAATCTTGTGGGATAAAGATCTGTATATTTTCAGGAGGTTGGGGGGCAGAACACACACACGCTCACACACACATATGAAACCACATTTTACTCCAGGAAAAGTATGGTACTTACAACAATTAGTCTTCCAACTTTACGAGCAGTTGGATGTAAATTATTTATGAAAGGGCCACTAACAAACAAATATGATCCTTAAATCTTATATATACAAATATCAAGCACAAAAGGGGGAAAGAAATCTGATGGATGAGCCCAAATGAATAGCTCTTAAATACCTAGGATGTTTCTAGAAACACTGCTGTAAGAACTTAGAGAGATATTTCCCCTAGCTGTTATTTATATAACTGTTCAAAGCAATGATGAAAGAATTAATCCATCGATTGATATTTAAAATTAATAATAATAATAATAATAATAATAATGACCTGTCAAATCCCCAGGCTGCCTTCTGTAGTAAGACGGGGGCAGGAAATCCACAAAGATTGAATAACAATTCCCCATTCCAGAGATTTAATCCCGCCTTTCAAAATGTGAAACTGCCTGAATCAATTTCTCCTTTTTTGATGTGTCATTTATTAATTGGGTTTTGGGCTGTTTGATTGGTTCTGAGGATCAGTCATCGTAGTGTCTGTCTCTACAGATCAGAAAGCTACAATCCAGATCTCTCTTTTTTATTCCCTGTTTTTGACCATGCAATAAAAACATGAAAGCTAGTGTGTGTGGTATTTATGTACAGGTAACTGCCAAAATAAAGGAAATATCTCCCTCTTTCCTACCCTAGATAATTCTAGTTCGACATAGTTCACTTCTGGTTGTACAGGCACCTGCCAAAATAAAGGAAACACTTGAGTAAATAAAGGGTCCTGGCAGCTCTGTTACATTTACATTTCACATTTTAGGCATTTAGCAGATGCACTTATCCAGAGCAACTTAAAAAAGTGCATTAAAGCTGTTATGGTGTGGGGTGTATTTTCCTGGCATGGTTTAGGTCCACTTAACCACTAAGAGGGCAAGGTGAACGCCAATAAAAAGCCATTGTGTGTTATCACCTTCATTCTATGGCAAAGTATTTCTATCCTGATGGGAGACAATACCCCCATCCACAGGGCAGGAGTGGACAGCACGAGTGGAAGTGATTCATTAGGGAGGGGAGACATATTGTTGGAACAGTGAAGTTTGGGAAGTTTGGGACCAAGGGAAGGCCCACGCAAGCCAGATTCATACCCCCTTTTTTATATTTTTGTTTTGGGTAACTTACTACACCAAGATATTTTTTCAATGTTGCCATTGATATGGTCCTCTCATGTTGAGAATCGTAACATATTCCAAATATACCAAACATTGATAGAGCCTGGGGAAGTGACTTGGTTTATACAGGGATGTTGGTTGAGCTGATATTTGGGAATACATAATATGCTCAGGTGACAAGGCCAATCATACCATATTGACCTCTGCTTTCAATCTGGTGGGCCTTAATTACTTTCTCCTTGATCCATAATGTCCAGCTTATAGGTAGAACCCTTGAAATTGTGGTGGGTGACATAAGCTTGTAAGTTTTGATAGAGAAATTCTGTGTTTAAGAATAGTTTTTGAACCGCCAGTCTCAAGGGCAGTGTGCCTTGCCAAAAGATTAGACTCGTACGAGGTTCTCCCAGAGATGGGGAAAATAACTGTCTTGTGACTGTTATATGGGCGAGGCTAATGCATCTGACATGGAAGTATTGTGTATAAGAGAGAAATCTGCCGGAAATTAGTTGTTCTTTGCCTGACAGGGAGGCATTGAACCCCGAATGCATTTGGTTAAATAAACTCTGCTTGATTTTGGTTGTTTTCTCATTTGGTGCAAGTATTCTCTATCTTTGAAGGTCTTCTGAATTCGTGAACCTAACAGTTTGGTGTGCTGATTTAATATGGACTGCACTGGCTGCGAAAACGACATACCTTAGTGCCCTGGTTTCATTCACAGAGTAATAAACTGGTCAATGATGGCACCATGTTTGCTTATGAGAATTTAGGTTCTGTTTGCCTGCACAGGATGACCAAAATGCACTGCCCCAACAATATCAAAGACATCATTGAATAATCATATTGAATGGGCTTACACAAGATAATTCTGAGTAGTAGTCATCAGCATGACCGGCAGTCATAAACTGAGCAACTCAAGATATAGAGCAGTTGCAGTACTTGCTTGACAAATTATTATAATTGTCTATTATTAGCTTGAATAATTATTTATTCTATATCATACATATGACAATAAGGACGAAGGTCAAAATATTATCATTAAAATTCTCCATCCCATCGTTTATCTACATGGAAATGATCCACTCCCCTGCAGTAAAAAAACATGTCTATACGTACACAAGAGCAGCTACAGAGTTTAATCTGGTAGTAGAAGCAGGTTGAAGTGTGTGTGTGTGTGTGTGTGTCGTGAATGCACCCCAAGTGATTCCTAATCCCCATGAGGACTTTTTGCTTCAGTCACTAGCCCTTATCTCCCTCATTCCTACCCTGGATAATGCTCCAGAGAGCACTGGAATTAAAGTACACAGTTCACATCTGGATGAACAGGTAACTGCCAAAATAAAGGAAACACTTGAGTAAATGAAGGGCTTGGCAGCTGTTATGGTGTGGGGTGCATTTTCCTGGCGTGGTTTAGGTCCACTCAACCCCTTAGAAGGTAAGGTAAAGGCCAATAAATACAAAGCAATTCTGAGTGATCACTTCCTCTTATGGTGAAGAATTTGCATCCAGATAGGAGTTGTCTTCCAGGATCACATTGCCCCATCCACAGGGCACGAGTGGTAACTGAATGGTTTGATGAGCATGAGAAGGAAGTAAACCATATGCCATGGCCATCTCAGTCACTAGACCTCAACCTAATTGAATACTTATGGTAGATTCCGGAGTGGTGTCTGAGAAAAGCATTTTCCACCACTATCAACAAAATACCAAATGATAGACTTTCTCATGGAAGAATGGTGTTGCATCCCAATAGATTTTCAGATACTTACAGAATCCAAGGTGCATTGAATCTGTTCTGGTGGCTCATGGTGGCCCAACGCCCTATTAAGACACTTTATGTTGGTGTGTCCTTTATTTTGGCAGTTACCAGTATGTCTTTTTTTTATATGAAGGCCACCATAAAATATGTATTTCAAGATTATGAATATTTTACTTGATTGTGAAGGTTATAGTCTTTTAAAAAATGAAACTACCTGAAAATAATTCTCCATTTTGACAATTCTTTAAAACACTTGCCACATCGAAAGAGGCAGGAAGCTGCCCTGGTCGCTATTCAAACTAATGAATTAATGTCCTGAAGTGGGATAATAAAATAATCACTTGACTTGACTTACAAGGAAAGCTTTACTAAAACAATGCTTTCTGCTCACCAGTGTATATCATTAAAACATTACTTGTTCTATGGTTTTCTTTACTTGTAAAACCTATCTCAGATTACCTGCAGACTTTTTTTGTAAACTTTGTTTCAACCTTTATATCTTTATATGGTGTTACTCTGCAGGGTTTCTGTGGTCGTCAGTCCTTCACACACATTGTTTTGTTCCAGGAATTTCAAACAAATGAGTATGACATTATTTGGCATTAAGTAAGGTGAGATGTGCAGGGCCAGAATTTCATGTCTACATACACAGTCAAACACAAACTTGATCTCGATCCATGCTGTACAAACCGGCTTGGTTGGTAGAGAGGTAGAGTGTTCCTCTCCTTGCATCTGCAGTACACTCTCTGCCTACTTGGCTGAAACAGATTGACTCCTCACTGAACATATCATCAATTTACATTTTGACAATTTCTGTTGGTAAATCTGCTTTCCCAGATATAACGTGTTGCCCTATGAAGGTTATTCAGCATGAAGCCGACATGTGTGCAGTAAGCTCTAATGCAGGCATAGGCAATTCCATTGCTGAAGGGCCGATGTCCCCGCATTGCAATTGCATTGCATGAGTCCCCGCATTGCAGTCGGACTCTCCGAACTTGGAGCAGAGTAGGTAAAAGTTGAACAGCCATTCAAATCCCTACCTTTTTTGTGTCCTTTGAAGGGTGATTATTTTTGATGGAAGAATGAGGTATCATGACACAAACAATGGGTGGAGCTACAACTATCTGTCAATCTCTGATTTGTTTGAACCAATCAAAAGGTTTACCTCTTCACAACAAAACACAATGATTGGTTCAAATCAGTTTTACTGGTCAGAGTTGTTTACTGGTAGCATATGGTCGCTCTGCCCATTTTTGGTGTCATGGCATCTCATTCTCCCATCACTAGTCATGATGCCATGTTTCTTCTTTGAATTGAGAAATTGCTGATTCCGACTAGAAAAGTATGGTTTATCTAGCGACTTTTCTTTCACACATATATATTGTGGGGTGGTGAACAATCAATCTTTGGCAGCGGTGGTGACTTGTTGCTGTCCTGGCATTTGTCAGTCAGGAGTTGAAGCTGTCAATGTGTCTGAGAATGATTTTGCCTTAAAGGGACAAGGCGGGCTGATTTAAACCGAAAGCAAAATGACTCAATGGTGCATCATTTCAGGACTCACATGTTTGCCATACCTCTAATCTAATATTGCGGTGCCTGGACTGACCCTAACCCGCTGCTGCTCTTCCTCCTTCTCCTCCCTGATGCCTGGAGGAAAAAACAAACAAAATATCTGTTGAATTTGCTTCTCCGTAATTCCCTATAATACGGTAAATATAGCCAGTAACAGATCATGAGATTACCAGCGGGGAGTCCGAATTTCAGTAACGTGTAATATATAGTGGCTCCGCGTTAGTCATGCCCCATCATTTCCGATTACGTCACATTTCTTTTGGGCATGGCATTCGGCCCGTTAGCACGCCGTGGGAATACTGATGCAGAGGTTAGGCATCAATTCCAAGGCAGTTATTAAAGATGGATATGGCAGAAGGAAAGCCATCTCTTCCACAGGTCGGGAGGGAGTGAGGTGGCAGTGAACTTAAGAATTCATAATGGATATGAATAGGACATGCAGACAACTTTCTCCCTGTCCCAGGATAGAAGCTGCATCGATACGGCATCCATCAGAAATAAATGAAATAAATAGAAACATGTAACCTCAGAGGGAATGATTTAATACTGCTAACATCAAATCAATGCACTTTCATTCAAAAGCGACACAAGGCTTTTTACGCACATTTGCATAATTTGGGGGGGAATTTCATCTGGAGAAAAGGATAGGATAAGTACACTACATGAGGGAAAATGAAAAACATTAACATGACAAAGATAACCCAGAATATCAATCAATTATGTTCCAGAAGCAAATTGATATTCATGGTTTCTTTAATCAGTTAATAATGTTTTTTTTAAAATTTCATTCCATTTCTGGTTGTTCTCTTTGCCTCCATCCATTCATTGTGTGGAATTAAATGTTTCGTAACAAATTACCCCTGACAATGAGAGAACCTAAGATTAAGATTTATTCTGCTAGTGACTAATTCAGATTTGGAGTGAACATAAATTAGCTGCTGTGTGACCTATAACTGTTAAGAGCATGTGTGTGTCTGTGTGTGTGTGTGTGTGTGTGTGTGTGTGTGTGTGTGTATGGATAGATAAATATGCATAAGGAATATGTCCATGAATGCATGGTCAGTATGTAAACGTATTATTAAATTAAATATTAAATTGTATATGTAATTATATATTTAGATGGATATGTCAGCTCTGTACTCCATGCAATGTTCTAAAATCGAAGTATGAAAAGTATGAGTTTGCTAGCCATCTAGCCATCTATTTTAGCTGTAGCTTGTTAGCACTTTAGCTTTTGTCCCAGGTTTTCAATATGCATTTATACAGGTTTGAAAGCTTTAAAATAAAGACAGGGAATTACAGGTATCATGTGTGCACATTATCTGATGCAGCAAAATGTCACTGCAGTAGCAGACATTCGGACAGATAGGAGGGTTGTCACGCTTTAACACCAGAAGCCATCAGTTAAGGAAATCTTTTCTATCGATTCACAATTTATGACAATGAACCCCTTTGTTTAAATACTCACTGCTACAGCCCTAGGACAATGAAAGCAATGACGTTCTGTGCTGGTTCGGATGTCATGTTGTTGTCAGCATGTTCTGTAAATGATCGTCTAGACAGGGACCATTCCTGTGATGTCATCTGGGATGTATTCAGAAATATTTTTTAAAACTTTTTTAAACTTTACAAAGTTTACTTGTCTTTGCATTTTCCTCCATTTTGGCTTTCCCTGGGTGGGTTTCAGTTATTGTTTACACTGTCCCAAGTTGATGGAGGATGTCACAGCGATGAAGGAGGCCTCAGAATGAGACTGGATATTCTAAATTATGAGAGCATAAAAACAATTGTGATGAAAACTGGTTGAAAGAAATAGCACCTTGTACATGGTGCTAGCTGAAACATCCTCCTTATATGGTTGTTTCTAACAATTCCAGCCAGGACTAAACTTTATGTCTGGGTTCAATTAGGTTTCCTTTTTATTACTCTGACTTTGTAATCTGCTATGAATCTCACAATTATATAACAACTTTCATAAAAGCGATTTAAATCACTTATTAAATCACTCTTTTAAAAGTAAAAAGCCATAGCCTGTACGGAATGCACTCCATATTCTACATTGGAGACATCAATATCACGGCTGCTGTCACTCATGGCAATCCAATTGCATTAAGTATGGATTCAACATCCTAGCTAAGCACATCAGTTAGATAGATTCATATAAAAATACCATGCCAAATAATTTACTTTGAACTGGGAAATATCATCACATAGAATTCAATGTTACAGCTGTATTACTTACTTAGCTTGTTATTAAGTTTGCCATTGACAGCATATTTAAAATGTTGGCTATGGAGGCAAATATGCACACATACAAAAGTGTTGAAAGGATCATCGCTCGACTGGAAGGAGTTGAATCCCAACTGATAGAAGGTGTACTTTGTATCTGTCACTATGATCTTAAGCACAATGTCACTGATTAGCAAATGAGTCATGTTGAGGAACATACACACAACGTTCCTAGCAAACATGTCAAGTGCACTCAGCCTTAAGTTTAAGAGCTGCTCATACAGCTTCACTGAAAGTTATTCCTCTGGTTATTATTATTATTATTTACAGTTTTGATTGGAATGACTCAAGGCTTATCAAAGCAGTGGCAAAAAGTTAGGCTCAAGAAATTTCTTTTTCATTGGTGCCTTACACTAAGATTCATGGGAGAATTTTGCAGACAACCCCTATTGCTATTAAAAATGTTAAATTACTGTCCTTTAGGAGCTGCTCTTACCCAGAGTGAATTACAACACAAACACAAGTGCATAGATCAGGATTTGAAGTGCACTAGTACCCTAGAGAGGGTAAATATAGTCAATACAATAATGTACAGAAAGTCTGACAAGCGTTTGCCAATAAAATTCGAGGAAAAAAAAGGCAAATAAAACAGGCTCAGTGAACATCAATAAAATATAATATAAAGGAGTGCTAAAGGACTAAGTAAAGTCATAAAGAGGGCCAGGGGGGAAAGGACAGATAGAAGATATGACTGACAAGTGCAGCCACCTTGTGGGGGCAGGCAGATGCCCTGAGGTTGCATAATGGAGAGGTCTAGCTGATGTGTAGGGTCTGATGATTTTTTGTATGGTATCCACTGTCCACTTAGCGGCCCAGCAGGCTAGCACCAGAGTTTTCAGCAAGTTGTTATGGGCAGCCAGTGGAGGTGTGAAAAAAAAGTGGCGACTGACACCGCGTTTCGGACGAGAATGCATGCTTATCAGCGCTCTCTCGGATGAACAATGGGGATTGCACTGAGAACCTGGCTTAATTATACGATTTCCAAATTGGGAGAGAAGGGGGTAAAAGCATGAGAAAAAAATCACACACCTTCACCCCATCAGCTGCTTCTGCCATCTGTCCTCCTTCCCATGTTCACCTTTTTTCATTGTGTATTTTCTCTTCTTGTTCATGATGTCCATAGGGGAGGTCTTCATCCTTGGCTGTGTGCCATCCCATCCCCTAACTCAAGCCCACATTCAAATATTTAAAATGCAGTGTCTGTTTAAGTCAAAACTCACTTAAACTTTTCTCTAGAAATTGCTTTACTTTCTCAATAGTTACTCATTTAAATTTTTAAGCCAAACTTATTTTGTTTTATAAAAATACCTATTATTTTCTTCCTCATAATACACTAGTAATATGTAACATTTAGTTAAATACAGGTTCAGGTGTATGCATGGTTCCATCTGTGATTAAATAATAATTTTCCTTATGCCATGGCGGCAGTCGCAAATAGTGGAAGCCAGAGACTTGCTTTAATAAACAATGGTTAATGAAGGCGTCTGGAGGTGCTTGCTGGATAAGTTATAACTCTGAAAACATCTTTATGTTATTTGTGGTATTTATCACATGCAGCTGTGATGTCAATAAGCAGCTAGCGGGATGAGCGGTATTGAAATGAAAACAAGGATTCTGACACTACAAATTTGTTTAATGCAGCCGTCACGCAGAGCGTGACTAGAGAATTCCATCAGCTGTTGCTTTCTCCCGCCTTATGACTGAAGCCTATTTATATGGTTTTGTTTTGTTGCAACCGGAGGTGATTTAGACTATTTTGTCTTTTATTGTTAGCTTTTTATTGTCTTTTATTGTTAGTTTTAGTGGTGAGACATAATGATATGGTACGATCCCTCCTGAAGCATATTTGGAAATAGATTTAAAATGTATCATCAAGTCTATTGGACAATTCAGAAAAAAGGTGATAAATAATGCCCTTATATTTCCAATGACTCAATATTGACTTTTTCTACTTGTAATCTTCTTGAACTTTGGGTTTTGACTGGTTTTGATAAGCTGTTGAAACTGTATATTTCTGATATCCCACTTGCTTGTACACAGTAAACGGGATTACTGCGTCACAGCACTACTGTAATCCACTGGGGGAAAAAAGCTAATGTGTTCACAAAAAAGAGAAATGGGGACATGATATGCTTTAATATAATAACACAATAACAACCAATGACAACGAGAAAATTATGGTAGGTTAACCATTGTCCAAGTCACACAGCAGGACACGTTTCCAAAGCGGTCTCCTCAGTACTGAATGCCGAACCTGAGAAAAAACGGAAAACTGAACGTTATTGAGCTGTCAATGGATATAACTAGAGGTTTGTAAGCCTCTCTCATGATACAACACAAGTCTATCTCTTCAGTTTCAGTAAACAACAGCCTCCCCCAGGGCAGACCTCCTCTAGGTAGGGTCCTTTTTCATGTCTCAGACATGAAGCATGAAGTCCTGTGAGAGTATTTTTCATTGCTTTGTGGGCTGTAAAATAAAAGATACATGTACTGATTGTGAAACTGATTTTGGCGTGGTCATTTGTTTACCATGTTAGGATTTATATAGCAACATATATGTTATTTATTTTAACCAAGGAAGTTACAACACCATTAAGGTAAAAAAATACCATCAAAGATACCATATTCCACCATACCACCACCATATTTCACTATAGGTATTAATATACTGTATATCAATTTTTTTCCCATTATTCTCTCAATTTAGTGGCCAATTATACCCTCTGTTTCTTTCGATTTGCTCTCCCCCATGAACTTGCCACCTGTCCTCCGGGTCAAGGTAATTCCCCAAGGCCGTCGATGATCTGCCTCCTCCGAGTCGGAACTCGCCCACCTACTCTCTGGAGACACCCTTCGCGCTTCTCGACGAGCTCGTGCCGGCACACTCTCCCCCTTCCCCCTGGGGCAGACAGCCAAACGCTGTCCCCGATCGGGGCTTTCGGCCAAGGCTGGTCTGGCACAGTCGGGTTTCGAACCACAACCGCAATAGGCAGCTTGCACTCGCTTCGCACGCAAAGCGAGGTGCTTTAGACTGCTACGCTTTCCAAGGACCCCATAGGTATTATTTTTTAATGTCTTTCTACCAATTGCTGGTGCGTATTGCCAAAAACCTCCATTTTGGAATCATTGAACTGCCTAGTTCTGATCGTAGTTTGAATTAATTAATCTTAATTTAACCTGGCTAATGTCTAGGGAATATGGATGGTAATACTGTAATACTTTTAATTAGCAGCTTTGTGCCAATTATGACATGCTGAGTTCAAAAAGGGTTGAGTGGAGAGAAGCTCTGGCATTCTTACAAAGTGTTACAAAGTGGATTTCCATGCCTTTCATTTCACTTCCAATGGCCATGCAGTGCTGTCCTCTATCCCGTTATAAGGAGGTGATTAATTTTTTTTCTCTCCTGTTTAGGTAAAAATGAAAAAGTTGAGTCTACACAAAATTTATTTTGAAATGTGCATCTTGTCCATACTCTTGTTTGGATTTCTCATATCAAAGTCTTAGCTCCATTGCATAATGTGCCCTATAAAGAACCCTATGTAAGGCTGTGCATGGAGACTACCCTAGGGAATAGTATAGTTGCAAATAAATCTTTTTTACAAGAACATCTGGGTCTGAATTAATGGCTGTTTTATGTTCGATGCTGTCGTTTTACAATGCCAAATATTTTTTGCATATTAAGTGCTTGATTTATGGAGTTTTCTTGTTGCCAATGAGAATGCCACGAGGATTGATAAATAAAATACCTATGAAAAAACACGTGTCCATAATGTTTCAAGTGCTCCAGGAGAATTAAATGATGTAACAGCGGGTAGTCACATTTCATGTCTTGGTGGCATTTTGTTCAGTAAATACAATCGAGATCCAGGAACCTCAAATGCCACTGCACCTAATCAATATAAAGTGTTTTTCTCCTTTACTATGACTGGGGCTATTGATATTTTTTGGATGGATTGTCATTATTTTAAATATATAGACAGGATTGTCTAACGACTGTCTACATTAAAAACGATTTGCTGTATTGATGTCTTATTGTATATGTGCACACATTCACCTTATTATTGTATGCAATTATCCTGGCTCAATTGGGGCATTAGCTGTATGTACCAATGCTAGTTGACTTGTAGATTTAGCCATTCTTGAACTTATCAAGCTGCATGCAGCTAAAATGTCAGATCACGCAAATGACTGGGCTAATTAAAAATGGTGAAATCCAGAAATCCAGTGAAATCCAGAAAATCCAGTGGAATCCAGAAACATTTATGGCCCTCGTTCCCCACCTCTGCATTCCACCTGTTGAGCTGTGCAGTCATTGCATTGGATGAGTGCATTTTATGTGCAGTTAGTACAAGCAGACTGCAGGCACAGATTCATCCTTGTGTGATGAGAAAGGGACAAACTGGGCACAGGAACCCTGGCCACAGTCAGCACTGGCACTGTCAGGATTTGATCAACTAAAGGGGATCTATGTCCAACTGAATATTATTTTATATCAAATATTGTTTTGAAATTACATGATTTTAATAGTTATATATAGAATCTTGTAATTTCAGAACAATATACATATATACTGTATAGCAATACTTTATTGTAAATATATGGATTTAAAAACTATTATACCAAAAACATATTTTGAAATGCTTACTGTTGGTTTAAGGGGGAAAGGAGTGAATTTATGATGGCCTTAGAGTGTGTGCATCATTATAGGTTTGAATAATGAAAGTATTCTCAGGCCTTGCAGGCAAATATGTAAAACTGCAGAAAATATTTTTGGGAAGGAGCAATTTTGCTGGTGACAGTAAAAAAGTAGTATCACACCCCGTAATCACACTTGAATGCATTATTAAATTACATTTTGGTTTCTGTTTTGCCTTCAGAGGTGAGATTTATGCCTTGGTTTTGGAAGACTTTAATTTTAAAACAGTTCACACGATGAAGCACTTGCTTACCGTACTGAGGTACATACTGAGGTATAGGCCGAACAACATCCTTAAAATTGAGGCACATACCAAGCCATGAAATGAGTGAACCTCTACATTCTTTACCCAGTGAGAAAACAAAGAAATGAACAAATTAAATCCTTCCTCGATTGAAGCTTGCCCAGTGGTTAAGGATCGTGTGCGACACCTCATATTAATATTCAAAAACTGTTAAGGAAAATCAATTTCATGGCTCGGGTCTGCTTGCTGAGAGAAGAGCTGTGAATGAAACTAAGGAGGCTGAACAGTGATATTCTGGGCCGTCGATGTGTCGATATTCAGTGCCCAGGAGGTACTGGAGGGAAAGTCGATCAATGCTTTGACTCCTCCTGCCAAAGCTGCACTGGGCTCGGGAAATAGGAAGCAACAACAAAACAAAAAAAACTCTAGAAAGGCTAGGAGCGAGACTTCGGAACAAAGGGACGTGATTTCCATGTGTCAAAATGTAAATTCTTTCAGGGATCATTATTAAAAGCAAATAAGATGACTGGTAGGAAACAGATGTAGTGTCATGTCTCCAATTGATCTTGTTTGTGATAACCCTCAGTGCTTAAATTAATACAGCTTTTGACAAACGGAGGAAACAAGACACCGAATGTCAGTGTGCTCATTGCAAATCGCCTGACACAGTGGCTGTGGTGGTGTACGTGTTATACATATGAAAACACAGAGTGTAATGTCTCTGCCAGCTCTGCCCACAAAAAAAAAAGTTATGTACAGACAAAATAGTAGGGAAAGCCAGCATGGCGCTAGATTCATACTGTATATCTGCGAAAATTATACAGAGTGAAATCAGGGAAGTTATATCTCCGGCTGTACTGTAGGTATTATATCTACAGCTTTAGGCACAGTATTGGGTATATAGCACTATGTGTTATGTTTATAGCTGTAGATTTGATGTATTATGGTTATAATATCAACATATAAAGGCATTATGTCAACAGCTAAAGGAATACTATGTCTGTAATGTATTTTGTCTGTACATTTTTATTAAGTATTATGTTAACAGCTGCAAGTTGTATACCTACAAATATAGACACAGTTTTATGATTGAAACTATAGATGTTTTGGGCTGCTGGGTGGCTCATCCCATTAAAGCCCTGTTCTAGTATGTGAATGGACCCCACGCTCTGGTATAGAATCAGGACCATGCCAAAGCCATCTCTGGCCAGCAGTGATGCAGGGATGCACTTAATTAGCCATAGCAGCACCCAGGCAGGGAGGCGATTCAGTCGGAAGGGCATCCGTGTCTCTATGCACGCCACTGATGCCCTCTAGTCGGTTTGGCGCCTGCAGTCTGCCTGCACAAGAAGTGTCCTCCTCCGGATCATTGTCTATGCTAGCTTAGCTGGTGCATGTGGAGAGAAAATAAACAGTGGACATCACAATATCCAGCATCTCACATGAATTGAAAGACTGCAGGTTTGAGTTTGCAGCAATGAGCACACAAATAGAAATACATTTTCTAAAAAAAAAAAGCTATATATGTATATCTATACAATATCTATACAATACCATAACCATAGGCACAATGTCTATAACTATAATATTATGTTTAATCTGCAAGCTTTAGGTCTACAAATATTGGTACAGTCTTATGATTATAACTAGATATGTCAACAATCTCCAATTGTAAGGCTTTATTTCCACAGCTGTATGCATTGTCTGCAGGTGTAGGTATTTCTGTGCGTCTACAATGGTGGGTATCCTGAAATACTGCCTCCTGGTCATTTCTTTTCATTTTTTTATTTTGTGCAAGTGTTCTTCGTGTGTGTTCCAGCCTCTCATACTTCTGTTTCAGTTAACAGACGATCGCTGGAGAGAGGGTATATTGTTGTCAAACTTTAGATAATGAACATTTGCAGCTTCCAAGATCTGGACTTGTCAGGCATTCATTCTTGGCTGGACTCTGAGCAGCTGTTGGACTATAATTGTCCCGCTGAGAAACCTGCATGATCAGTGATTCAGCGGGAGTGTGCTGCATAAATCACACTTGCCACTTTGTTCAATGTGAGGTAAAATAATATACTTACAAACAGTGAACAGTGTGCGATTGGATTGCTTGGATTACTTTCTTTAACTGTAGAAAGTCATTCAAGGTAAGCATTTTAAATGCCAAGACAAACTAACTGTGTTTCAAGTTTGCAAAGACCGCCTATGTAACTTTTTTGCAAAATGCATCCCATTCACTTGGTCTTTTCTTTACGGATTTCAGTGAAACTCTCAGTGAAGTCAAATATGACACAGGGACTAGCTGGCTTGCTTTGCATTGACTGAAAAGCAAGCCTGGGGTTTGTTTCCACCGACCGCGCCAGCTTCGGCTCTGGCCAGGAGTGCCACTGTGGGGTGGCGATTGGCTGTCCGCCCCAGGGAGGGGGGAGGGAAGCCGATATGACTTCGCTGCATATAGGAATGGCTCCGATGTACTGGAAAAAGAGTCGACAGCTCTGCAAATGCCGACTCAAAGGAGACGGCACATCGCTTGGTCACGCCAGTTGCGGGGCTACGGCAGCGAACTCACAATACGAGGGGGGGATTGAAATGAAAAGGAGAAAAATGGGGGAAAAAAATATCTGAAACAATAGATTAAAAAAATATATAGGATGAGCTAGACAGACCAAGTATCAATAGTGTGCCTGGCAGTGTGTTGACTAAATACATATATACACGCAGCTGTTGACAGAAGATTAAATCTAATTAGTGATACTCAATAGATTCAGTCAAAAGCTAATGAATAGGGTGTACATTCGTTAATCAGGGCTAGTAACATCTATTCCTAGACTCTATCTATCTGTCTGTCTGTTTTTATATCTACCTATCAACTTTCTCTATATGGAAAAACTTGGCATTTCTGTGAATATTTAAAGGAAAAACATACAGAGATCTGTGATACATTTTGTTGAACATCTGTTGCCACCCACAACAACATCTGTTGCCACCCACAACAGGCTACGATTGCTATTCTTTTCTACTGCTTTGCATGACGGGATTACACTTTGCCTGATGGGATTGCTCTTTCCTGATGGGGTCGTTCGTACAGAGAATTTGAGCAGTTTGTTTGCTACTATTTTCGGTCGTTAAGATTATTGGGATTGTATTTTGTATTTCTGATTGTATTTTGGCGTTTATCGTCAAAAAGGGTAAGCGGATTTGCTCTTAAGGTTAACAGGTTAACTCTCTGTCCTTTAACAATAACTTGGTGTTAGAGGACAGAGAGGGAATTTTCAATTTTTTTAAAATTTTTCCCCGTCTAGCTTTGGCAAGTTTGTTAAAAAGCTAACCAATTACCATATCGGAATTACACCTAGCTGATGTGAGGTTTTTTGTGTTTTTTCACCCTCTCAAGAGCAAATCCAAGAGCAGGGGAATATTAAATAGCTAACTAACCTTCAACATTGAGAGATAGCCATTTAGGTTGGCTGCTGCTAGCTTGCTTGCTGCAGGCAACCGGACCTAACGTTTGTTAGTTAGCTATAAAGAGGGGGGTTTTGTTGCCATTTTTAATTTCTGCACCTGTTTGTCCGGAACCTCCTCAGTGATGGTTGTATTTTATTGATTTGGTGTCACTGTTTTGGCAGTAATTGGTTCAGTTGCAGGGAATCTTAATATACTTAGGGGTTCAACTGTGGCCATTGGAAGCACAGTGTGTTGTAGAATGCTTGTGTTTCTGGAAGGAGACTTCCAGCATCTCAAGAGCAAAATTCTTGATCTTGAAACCCAACTTGCTAGTGTTGACTTCTCTGCAGAATTTGCAGAGTTCCAGGAGCTTAGCATGCATGCCGAAGCTGGGTAGGGAGGAGCCTCTAGAGCAGGTAGGGAGAGAGAGTTGAGTGATGGTAGGGCATAAGCGGCGCACACATGCAGGGGCGGCATCTCCAGAGTTTGTGGTGTCCAACTGATTCCAGCCCTTGCAGGAAGAAGATCCAGCCCTCTGTGAGTGGGAGGAATGATGAGCCCCAGGGCACCCTGGCAGCCACGCCACCCAGGGAAATGCAGTTAGTAGTAGTGGGGGACTCACTTATTAGAGGTGTAGACAGTATAGTCTGTTTGCGGGAAAATTGAATCTCGAATGGCATGTTGTCTGCCTGGTGCGCAGGTCGGAGGCCTCCTGGAACAGGCGGACAAGCTCCTGGCCAGAGCAGGAGTGGAACCAGTGGTCATGGTCCATAGGTAAGAGTAGGTTTGAGTTTCTGCAGGACAAGATATAGAATTGGGATCAAAGTTAAGGAGCAGAACCTCTACGTTGGTCTTCTCGGGAATTCTGCCAGTACCATGTGCTAGTAAAGGGAAACATAATTTTATATGGAGATTTAACACCCCTTTTGGAACAGGGGTGACCTGTACAAGCGGAACAGGCTACACCTGAACCGGAGGGGTAGAGCTGCATTGGGCCAGCATATGCTTAGGGTAGCAAAGGAATATTTAAACTAGAGACTGGGGGGCAGGTCGTAATAGTATAGTATTAGTATTAAAGATAGGGAGGTACAGACTGACCGGATGGAAGATACCAGGGTGGAATATAATAATAACTGTGAGAATATAATTAATAAATATATTTTAGCACAAGACTAATCGAGCAAAAAGTATATATTTACAGAAAATAAAATGCAGTCAAAAAGAGAACTTTCTCGCACGATATCAAAGAAAAGATTTCTAAGTTCCAGGACTGCTTTCGCCCCAGGCAATCAGGTCCAGTCTGTCTCTGTGGCTAATCCTTGTGGGCTGGATTGGGTCAGGAGTGAGGCTGCACTGTACTCAGGCCAGGTATCCCAGTCAGAACCAGCAAGGAATCTGGAGGAGGCGTCCGTGTCTGTGGGAGAGAGAGAGCAAGAGAGAGAACAAAAGGGAGACCCGTAATGTCGGCCAGCTCGGTTCTGACACTTCTCCTCCAGGCTGCGTTTGTCTCTCCCTTTATGCAGCATCCTCTGATTACAAAATGGGAGACAGCTGCCTGATTGAGAGATTGGCTGCAGCTGTCTCCCCAGTTCAGCACCGGACAGCTGGCCTGCTGTGGAACGTTGTCTCCTCTTTCGTCTCTTCTTCTGGGGAGCTGTCCGGGGTACCGGAGGCCTGCGGACTCCTGTGCCACAAGACCATAGTGTGAATAGAGGTGGTTCGGCACAGTTATGTGTGGAGGGAAAGGGCAATAAAAGTGTGAGCAAGGCTCTGGAGTTTCTGTGTTTCAATGCTAGAAGCATAAAACATACATTTTTGGAACTGGAGGCTGTCATATTGAATGGGGGTTATGACATTGTTGGGATTACAGAAACATGGCTTGGGGCAGGTACAAATTGTTTAGGAAGGTTAGAACTAATAAAAGAGGAGGGGGAGTGGCACTTCACGTGAAAGACGGTCTTATTGTGCAGGAAATTCCAGGTATTAACTCATTCATTCCTCGTGAGACCATCTGGATTAGATTACTGGGAAGTCATAAAAAGGACCTTAATATAGGATATAGGTCTATACTATAGACCACCAGCTTCAGACAGCAACATGAGTTAGTAAACTATGCTCTCATAAAACAAGCCTGTGCGGATGGAAAGATGTTAATAATGGTATTAATAATACTGTATTAATTGGTAAGTAGTGTCAGGTCAGGGTAAATGTGAAGAGGAGAATTTAGATGTGGTTAATGACTTTTTGGCTTTTTGGTACAGACTTTTACTCAGCCTACAAGAGGGAAATCAATACTGGATCTGGATTTGTGTAATAATCGTGACAGAATTTGCAACACAGAGGTAGTATAACCACTAGGGACAAGTGATCATAGTGCAGTTACATTTGATATTTTTTGGCAAGTAAAGATGGCCTCCTCTAACTGTCAAATTTTTACTTCGGACGAGCTGAATTTAATACAATTAGAGAGAATTTAAGTAATTAAGACTGGGTAAAACTTCTAAACTGCAGAACTGTGAATGAAAAATTGACAAAATTGAAAAGGGTTATTGTAGATTGTGGCAACCTGGCAGGCGGAGCCATGTGCAGGGGTTCATATGGTGCCATCTACTGGTCACACCCTGACCTTGCAGGACCAAAACGACTGCCACCTGCAATTAATCAAGCAGTCAACACCCAATCAACCCAAGGCCGTAACCACGGAGTCAACATTGGGGGGGACCAAATCAATTTATTTATATTTTTATATCAGCTAGGCTATATATTGGGGGACATTTTGAGCAGAATATTGGGGGGGATGTGTCCCCCCCAATATATATGGTAATTTCGGCCTTGAATCAACCAATCATCACCCAATCAACAGTTTATAAAAGGACCCAGGTTTCCCTTGTGAAGAGAGCGAGTGGAGGGAGAGAAACAAAGAGAAAAGAGGAGGAAAAGTTGTGGAAGTATTTGGAACGTGTAAAGGAACCCTGTGACGTCTGTTGACCAGCCAGGATTTCGAGAGGCTTTAGGTAAGGGGCTAGCTCCCCAGAACGGAAGAAACATTTTGTTTAAGTTTACAGATTTTGAGTTCTGTTGGACTGTTTGTTTAAATGTTCGCACCATTTGAGTGACTTCCCCATTGTTTTGTGTTTGAGCTGATTTTCCTTTAATTAAAACTATTTTTGTTACATTTGACCGTGGATCTGTCTCTTGGGTTGCACTACACCACGTAACACCTACAACCAAACCCTGTAGGGTGTTACAAGATGTAAAGTCATCGCAAAAGTAAACAAAAATAGGATGAAAAAACAGCCTTCATAGTGGATTACTAAATCTTTACGAGATTTTGAGGCAAAAGAAGTGACTGCAGAATAAATAAAAAGGAAAATTCGTAAAAGGTAGATTATTGTAATATGGGCTAAGGCTAAAAAGGAAAAAAGAACAGCTAAAAGGAAGTTTGAAATGAAAATTTCCCAAGATGCAAAAAGTAACTGTAAGCAGTTTTTTCAATATTGTTGTAGAAAAAGGAAAGCTAATGATGAGGTGAAGTGCGTTAAGAATAAGGAAGGAATATTTCTAATAATAAGGATATTACTAACATACAAAATTACCGGCTTCGCTCACAAAACAGGGTTGTTTTGTGCCAAAGGCTCGTACAGAGTTTGGTAAAAAAAACTTTCCAGTTCTCAGCTCTTTTGGCATGGAATGAGCTCCAGAACGAGCTTAACCTACAGGAGCTTGTCTCACTAAATGATTTTAAAGCACGGATTAAAGCTATGGAGGAAAGTGAAAATTGTAAATGCTTTGACCCTTAGTTGCACCACATATTTAAACTGCTTTTGTGTAACCAGATGTGATACTGTGAACATTGTTGCTTGTCTGCTTTTATGTTAAATGTTGTCATGTTTGTAGTGTCTGTAATTTATTGTTTCTTTCTTGGCCAGGTCTCTCTTGAAAAAGAGATTTATAATCTCAATGAGACTAACCTGGTTAAATAAAGCTTAAATAAAAAAAATAAAACATATCTAATGTATTGAGAGATTTACCAGAGAAGAGGTTATAAATATGCCAAAATGAACACATGCTGGGATACATAGCAAAAAGTATTGAGTATAAATCAAAGGAAGCTATATTAATGTTATGTAATGCCTTCATCAGACCTCATTTGTGTGCAGGTCTGGGCACCACACTACACAAAATATATAGAAACTTTTGAAAAGTTCAAAGAAGGGCCACTAAATTGATACTTGGTATGAAAGGTAAAAGTTATGAGGATAGATTTAAGGCACTCAATCTATTTAAGTTTAGCAAACAGGATTTGATTGAGGTTTTTAAATTCCTAAAAGGGATTAACAAAGTGAACTACCAAAGATTTTCTAAGTTTGGTTAGCAGAACAAGAGGCCCCAGGTGGAAATTAGTTAAAGGCAAATTCTGCACAAATATTAGGAGGTTTTTCTTTACACAGAGAGTTGTCAATTCCTGGAAAAGCTTGCCAGGTCAGGTAGTAGAGGCAGAACACTTGATGCAGTACTAGATACATGTAGTACTAGATACTATTTAGATGAGGACATGAGCCTAGATGGGCTGAATGGCCCATTCTCATCATTATGTATTATTATGTTCTTATACATTTGATGTGCTGGTGAAACCTGTACAAACCTTGAGCTGAGAGGACTGGTCATTGTTGCATTTTTGTTTGTATTAATTTTCTATGAATGAATGATTCATCAACAGCCAGTGCACAATATACTTACGACACTGAAATACCACATGTGCACACAGTCTGTAAACATTCTGCATAACAGTAAGTTAGTAAGTTGAAGCCAGTGCCTTGGTAAAGGGCGGGCAGCCAGCTGACTTGTGTCTGTCAAATATTCATTGTGAAAGAGATAACATTTTTAGTCAGGTAGAATTTGTGCCCACTGGTCTACACACTGGTCTGCACTCTGATAAGAGTAGTTATGCATACTTGTTATGTGCCTTCCACACTAGACTTGGAACAGGCTCTGGACATGTAAAATAGGGACAAGTCAAATAGACATACACATATAATATACAGTGCCTGTGACTGGAAGCCCTGGGTATAAATAATTAATAGGAATCATGTGACTCGCCTGTACATTTTCATGAAGGCCCTTCGGTGTCGGAATGCAGTGTGTTCACATTTTAAAGCCATCAGACAGCTTCCATCCTGAATATTTACTATGGATTCAAGGGTAGTATGGTGCCAGGTGGGGTCACAGCTCAGGTGGTGATTAATAAGAACGCTTAGTCAAGAACACCCGGACAGACTCAAATGGTCACTTGGTAGTTTTATTCCTCTTTCTTGGTAAAGAGAATAGAAAACAAATAAGAAAAGAAGCCAAAACTAACCCCAATTGGCGGGCACAGAATTAAACAGGAGCAAGCTGGTAGATTTTAAAGGAGAGCTTTACAAGTGTCAAACATGCAGAATGTCAATGCTGGTCTCTCCCAATCTCTCATTGTCTACATCAGCTGGTCTCCCAGGCTTTTGGAGGAAGCATGAAGTGCTAACAGAGGTCAAACAAGTACGTAAGAGCAGACAGGATGATGGGAACACCCTCCCGACACTCTCCAACCAACTGTATCACGATTGTCGTCCTATCCAATTGCCCCTTGCCACAGATGTTGCTGGATCTAATTAAGGATGCCACCCCCTCTTATGAAATTATGAAAAACATGTACATGTCAGATTCCAAGAGAGAGAGGGAGAAATAAGTTCCTCAGTAATGTCATTTAAGATTTGACTTTGGCATCTGAAAATTAATCTTTAATGTCTCAAGGGTCCCTCTGACTTTAATCAAAAGGGATCCTGACAAAAGACAAAGTGCCAAATCAAATACATTTTAAGGTGGATGAAGGACTGCTTTGGCACCACTTTGTTTTTTAATCAATTTATTCATTTTATTTATTTAAAACAATTTGCCAATTCAAGAGCAATCGCCACAAAGCTGTGTACAGAACAATTTGAGGGTTTCATTGTGTAGTATATACTCTATATATACTTTCAATAACAACCACTCAGGGTCCAGTTCCCTCACCACCCCTCCCACTTGTGGTCAGTAGGGCATTCTTTAAAACCACAGAACACAACTAATAGTCAGTCTATGGCCCGCGGAAAGGAAAGTCGGCTGACATTTGCGGTCAGCCCTGTAGTCTGTCTTGCAGTGGGTTCTTGCTGATCTGGGTGTCTAAGGTGAAACATTATATATTCAATGGGGGAGTTTCAAAGCGCCTCCTCCACTCCTGTCATTCGCTGTGGGAGACAGTGAGTTACGTGCAAAGCAAGGCTGCCATTTATTTATGAGCACAAACAATGTGGAAATCTTCACTGCAGTGCAGTGGTGGCCATTATTTGTGAAATTGATAAGGTTTAATTTAATAAAGAAGCCCCCAGCATGTTGTTACACAATGGACAAGAACAATTATATTGAATCTCTTCATCTAGATTCATTTTTACAACATGGGATATTAAGACAGAACAAAACAGATTAGTATGTGCGCAACGGTGAGTCGTGGGTAGGTTCAAAAATGCCCTGTTATTTATTGCTCATGTATTGCATGTCTGCACACACCTATAGCGGCACAAACCAACCTGTTTTATATGCCAAAAGGTTTGGGTTCACCCAATTATATTCCTTACTTGCCTAGTGTGGTCAATAAATGCTCACATGTAAGATGCACATTTAGACCAGAAGGTTGGGTTGGGTTGGGTTCTGTATGCGTTATATTACTGAATGAATGCCCCTTCGTCTGGCATTCCATACTGTATGGTGTAGGTGAGGTAAACTATTAAACATAATGACCCTGAAGTCCTTAAAATCTTTTATAAATCTATAAGGTCCGAAAATTTACCTTTATGGTCTGGCTCTTCTCCATTCTTGGAAGTATGTTGTAAATTATTATGTTATGCACACAACCAAATAATAGATGTTGAAGGTACAAAAAGAAAGCAAAACCTTTGAAAAGCATTGGAAATGAAACCAATTTGTTATGCATTATTTATAATTAATACATTTTAGTTCCACAGTTTACATTCGATATAAAAGTGAAATAGATTTTTTTTATATTTAGATTGAAAGATCCCCTATAAAAAGCAATAAATCTTAGCATATTCAAATTATAGTTCCATTGAGAGACATTGATGGAAACTGAACTGGAATGGAAACTAAATGTATCTATGAATCACGGCACATTGCCAGTTGTATCCTGTCAGTATTTAATTTTTTAATTCTGTAATTTTTTCCTCCTTTTATCGAACATGTAAAGGACTTCTCTGACTGATTTTCTTTTAGTTTCTAACCATAAAGTCTGCATCCTGCCATATTAAGAACAAAAGTGTTGCATTGTTTCACGTTGAGATACTTTGCTCCACATTTTCTCAACGTTAAGAGAAAGAGAGGTTTGGCTGTGAAATAGCATTTATTTTTAAATGAACAGAAGGGAAAAGACTGAGTTGATCGAAGTAGAGGTGCAGCACCATATGGAGTGGCATATATTATCAATGAATGATGCCACCTTGCTGCTCTGCATTTTCTGCAAACAAGATGAGAACAGAAACTAAGTAGGTCTTGATCCACAAAACACCCCCTTGAAAGCCAAGACCTCTTGTGTATTGAACATTTCCACGGTGTTGGGAGTTGTAGTTGAGTGTCAATTTCAGAAGCTCGACAAATTGTACTTATGCCTAAAATATGCCTTATGCTGTAAAATACAAGGGGTAGCCAAAATAATGGAAATTAAAATATCATATTTTGAAACAACTAAATCACGATGAAAAGGTCTACACATGTCTTTCATATTAATGCCAATACTAATTGCCAAAATGTTTATCCTAACATATGTTTTAAAATCAAACTTTTAATATGTGAATTTCTAAAACAATGAGAAATGAGATGAGAGATCTAACAAATTTTGAAAGAGATCAATTTTATTTTATTTATTTTTTTTTTGTCAAGGCGATCATTGTTGTAAATGATGATGGCATATGCCAAACAAGGAAAAACTGCATCAGGAAAGAGGAACAGTGGTTGCAAGTCAAAGTTCACTGACAGGGATTAAACAGACACTTTATGGATAAATTGAGTTTCACAAAGCTGATAATTATGGTAGGGCTGCCATTCAGAAACTGCTTGCACCTAAGGCTAATGCGCAGCAATGCATAACCTGGTGTAATGAGCACAACACCTGAAAGAATCATCTAAAAAGCCTGTTGTGGGATGCACCTTTTGCAAAATCTGTGTAAATAAGTGTAAATAAGCCCAGAGTATATCAACACATATCACTTAAACATTACAATTGAAAATCATCTATCTAATAATTTTTCTCCCACTGTCTTTTGAAATAACTAATTAATTGCTGGCATCCAAATTCAGACCTTCATTGCAGTCCCTGATAAGGCCGCAGATTAAAATTCCAACAGGGATAGCTTAAACTACTTGGACCCTTTCTGCTTGCGCTACAAAGCTGTTCCCATTGGCAGGAGGTTCTGGACCTCCATTCTCTGGCAGGAATGTCAGTTATAACTACCATCAATGCTTCATCTCGAGTCCACAGTAATTGACGCCAATAGTCCCTGAAGACCGCCCTTGCCCGCTGGCGCGATTAACCACCGTGGTCACGAGCACAGGGAAAAGGATCTGACATCAGGTAAAGCAGTTGTTTGAAGGCTGGCCATTCTCATTCCCGTTCCCAAACGTGCAAGGCAGAGGACGAGCTTTGTGGAGAGCTGAGAGGAGATGGAGAGAGCCGAAGCAGATAGGTTCAGGTAACGGCAGGCCTGTTCGGGAGTGCTTGGCAGTAAGGAACGTGGTAATTGGTCAAATCAGAACTAGTTGTGGGCGTGACTAATCCCAGTCAGTTACAGTGAACTGCTGAGCGTGTGCATTGCTCCCTTGTCCTACAGATTAAAGTGTCTTGGCAGACCATGTGTAGTGCCTGGTGGGTGAAGAGCTAAGCATTAAGGCTCGCCGAATGCTCACATTTTTAATTTATATCTTTTTAATTTTTGTTTTTTTGGTGGTAGTCCAGCCTGGCAGAATGACACAGGCCAGGACTTCATCTCACTGTTATTGTATGTTTTGTTATTGTATGAATCTGGGAAGTACACACATGCACGAATGCACAAATAAACAAACAAATTGTCTCCCAGCGAGGCAGCTGGTCATTTTCTGCCTGTTCCAAACGTGCTCTTTAATTTTTTTTTACAAAAAAATTTTTTTTCCCCTTAATCTCCCAATTTAGTAGCCAATTGTACCCTCTTTCTACTTCAACGATCCCTCCCTTTGCACTACGAGCTCTGGGACCAGCAGTGACAAAAGCAAATGAACCGCCTCCTCTGAGACTGAACCGCGCCAAGCCGTCAACCGTAACTCTGGTACACACAGAGCCACTCTTATGCGCAGCGTGCTCCTGCCAGCCTCCATCCCCCCTCCACCTGGGGCGGACAGCCAATTTCCACCCCCAAACAGGACTCCTGGCCAGAGCCGGGCTGGTGCAGCCAGAGAATGGAACCCCGGCCGCAATTGGCAACTTGGAAACGTGGTCTTTTTCAAATGGTTCTCATCCCTTCGCCATGCCAAATTAGTACTTTAACTTTATAAACAAACAAACCACCTTGTGGCAGTCATCTTACGGCTCAACTTTGGGAGCGATGTAAAAAAAAACACTTTGATGTTGTTCTCTCACAGATTTTCATTTGATGTGATATTTCATCTTCCACAAGCATACAGTTAGCAACTCGCCTTCCATAAAAATCTAGAAATGGGTCACATCTTTTGCATCTTTTGAGGCAAATGTTACTCTGGATGACAGTTTCAGTATCAGTTCCTGTACTTCAATATATTTCTATTTTGCATTCATTGGATTACAGAACATCTATCATAGATCATGCTGCTCATACATATTTGGGCTTGTGCAGGAATTGGGATGAATGAATATAACAGGAATGGAGGCGTGATATTTAAATTTATATTATGAATTCACTTTTTTCTAGACACTTTTTCTGCATTAGACACTTTAGCCTCAATAGAATCTAACCTCTTGCTTTTTGCTGGCTTGTCTTTTTTTTCTTTTGTTTATTTTGGTGGATGGAATATCGAGAAGAAAAACATTGTGCAGTGAATTAATTTCAGTCACATACATCTGTGTAGTTATAGAATAGTCAATTTACAGTTTGTTCAGGCATATGGCTGACAAAAAGTTTTTCATTATTATTATTATTATTGCTTCCAGAAGTCAAACAACCCTAAAATTTGTTTTACACTAGTCTGCCACAGAAAGCATAGCCACACATCGCTTAATCCAGTGCCCCTTGCAGATATCTGAACTCAACACAAGAATGTACAGAGTTGGTCAAGGAGTGGTTAGGAGAAGGCATGGCATGAATTAATTATATTTCAAATACATAATTAAAGTGGAAAGGTGTGACAATAGTGAATGACAGACATAGGGGAAGGATTTACAACCATTACCAGTTTTTCCAAGAGGTTACTCATTTTTTGATAATGAAAATGTATTCATTATTTCGTAATAGGTCCATTGTGTTGCAATTCTGACAGCTGACCTTAATATTCAACTAATGCATCAGTGTGAAACCACAATCCAAGTTGTAATGTTATCAGAGCCTCACAACTGAATAGTGCAAAAGTCAACATTTAAAATATTAGATTTTGTCAGTGTTGCAATAACCCCTTATTTCAGTTAGTAATACATGAGAAAGTTTTCAAGCAAAATAGTAATGTTAGCCTATGTAAGCAATGACTGTTAAGTTTGAGATTGTTATAACCAAGTTCATTTACAAAAAATTAGGTCCTGCATACAAGTTAATGGGTACAATATGAGATGCACATATGTGTTAGGAGCTTTGTTATACAGTATATTAAGTGTTAAGTGTTTTAGCTACTACACAGTATATGCATACAGAATAACTACAGTAGCTGGAAACTGCAAGTCAGCCTGAAAATGTATCACTAAATTTTACATTTTACATTTTAAGCATTTAGCAGACGCTCTTATCCAGAGCGACTTACAAGATGTGCATTAATGAACTCAAATAAAATGAACTCAATAAAATTCAATATGTTAAGTTCATAGTGCTTAATGAATTATACAAATTAGGGAGCCCTAATTTTTCCTTTGTCCTGATGTACCACACAGGCTACATTGCCACACTGCCATTAATCAGAGCACCCACAACCCACAGCCAACTGTTCACCGGATATGTCCCTTTATAAGCACACCATTCTTGAATGACGGAACTGAAAATTGTTAATCGTCAAAAACACTGTCATCAACACTCTCATCCAATGAAAATACATCACAGTAACAAGAAATAAAATGCAGTCATTACAAAAATGCTGCCAGTTTTAAAGCATTTGTGTAGGTGGCATTCTTTGTGGTTTTATTTCTGTCCCCATTTGCTTTTACAAATCACCTCAATGATATGCAAATGAGAGAAAAATAGGGGAAGGTGAGGGTTGGTGCTGGACATTCCCATTAACCCACTTTTTTTGAAATCTTAAATAAAAAAATAGGACCGTGCCAGTGTATGTAACTGCAAATAACCTCAATGTGTCTGGATGGGCTGGATCAATTTGTGTGACTGATGGCTGTATTATAAATACATCAGAGGAACTTTTTGTAAAGGGTCGTGTCTGCAATGCCAGGATATATTGTATAATACAAGGCCTTCTATTAGGCAAATATTTTGTCATCTTATTTGAAGCAAAAGCGCATTTGCGGTCCAGAGAAACAGCTTCCTGACACCAGTGGAATAAAAAGTGACAAAGCTTATCATCCCAATGGCATTGCAGTCACCACGCATTTGGCTCTAGCTTGATAAGTGACACCTGTGGCATACGATCAAAATGTGTCACTTCAATGCCTGAAACACATTCAAGTTTCTGGCACCAGTTTCGTACCTATTTATCACATTTTCAGGGCTGCAATTAAAACCGCTGAAAAAAAGGTAGTGTCCCTCGCCGACCGATTGACCGAGCGAGGGTATACATTTCAGGATCTTCACAGACTTATGTCATCACCATAGACATTCGGAGACATTTACAGTTTAAGCAGGACGTACTGTCACACTTAGCAGGGAATGACAACCTTGGCAGAAAATGTAAATGTCTCACTATACTCCAAATGCCCTGTTATGAAAAAAAATGCCTTTCCATGTCTGTGGCAATGTTTCAAGTCTCTGAAAAATTTAACACTGCATGAATGGCTAATCCAACATAAGGACAGTACTCCATTATACCTTGAGATGGTAACAGGGCCCCAGTGTAGGGACCATCAAAGCTGTCTCTGCCCCCTGAACATTTGCTGCTCATGTTTCAAATGCAAAGAAGCCCTCTCTCTGAGGTAAAAAGTCACTGCAGGGGAAACATTGACTGCCTCGTCATTCTTTTTAACCCAGATGGTCCGATTCTGACCCGGAGGTGCGGAGTGGATGGTCCTTGCTGACACAAAGTGCAATTTGTTCTCGGATTAAAAACCAGTTGAAAAAAAACAATAGTAAAACGGTAAAATGGCATGAGTGATGGATAAACTAATTGTCCGGGAGTTTCGTTTTCAGTGGCATCACCTCATACAAGAACCATTTTGCAATGCTATTAGACAGTGTCGGCCCTATATTAAGGATCTAAGGATCTCAATGTTGTCAACAAACACTTGCACTAACAGATGAAGAGGTGTGTCTGATAGTTCTGGTGTCTTAATGATGCTTGCGCACATGGTGCATGGCGCAACTAAGTGGTGTTTACCTGCTTAAAGGTGTGCATGAGGTTATGCGTTTAAGCTTTATTGAAAATGTATGCTATCATGTTTTACAATGATATATCTGTTAAGTAAAAATAACTTTGTATTGTGACCCTGGTTTGCACTAGATTAGAACTATGCCACTTTCTGATTAAGGGGCAGACTGGATCCCCAGGGTTTAGGTTGAAAGTAATTACAGCTATAAATTGTAATTTTAACCTAAAATAAACACCTCATGGAGAAAAATAAGGGGATGTATTAGAAAAATAATTGTTTTAATTACAAAAATAGAATATCAACTAGCAGTGTTACTTTTGCCGCCATGCTGTAGATGTGGACCATGACTGCATACCTATTCCTCCTCAATGGACAGCCAGGGTTAACCTTCAGCAGTGCAGAAAGAGTGGGGGGGAACCATAGCAAACACTGCATGCAAACCAGAGACAAATACCACAGCAAAATCACCCATTATTCATTGCAAGTTTACAACGGAGGAACATGATTATTAAAGATTTATTTCTGATCACACACCAATGTTTTATCCCCTGCACTTGCCCGCCATGAACACCGGAGGAAAGAGAAGAAACACATTTCTCCACCAAAACCCAAGCTCTCCATACAAGCGTAGGCTTTTTTTGAACAATATCTAGGAGGAGATAAGAAAGCAAAACACAAAGGAATGAAAATAAATAAAAAGGAAATAAGCTTAATCATAAATATAAGCCCTAGAAACAGTAGCTGGTACATATCCTAGACAACCATTAAAATCTGCCAGGTCTCCAAAACATGATCTTCGAAGAGCACCAGATTTATGTGATACATACTTTATGGTAGTCGCACCATTAGATCAACACCATTAGTTCAAGCATGGAATTACTACTACGCCCATCTGCAGGGGCTACTAAAATAAGACAACGCAATAAACATATGCACTGCACAATGTAATTATTTTTCATATCTTTACTAATGTGCTTTACCATTGACGAGTTATATTAAGACCACCACAGGAGGTCAAGTAAATTTGACTGTCCACAATGTGGCACCCCACAAGAGCAACCCGTTTTAAGGGAATTCTGTTACTTATATAATCGTGTAGCTGTTATGTTTCTTCACTTACATTAACATCACTGATTGATGAGGAACCACGACCATTTACCCATTACACCCCCAAATATGTTTTCACTCATGGCTTCTGCTGGAATCAATTTTAAAATATGGCAAGACATCTTACACATTCAGGTGTATTATCAAAAAACTTGTTCTAAATACAAATGATGAATAACAGTAGCCTTTAACTTACATGTGATCACATTGCTGATGCCATTCCAGCATTACACCCCCACATATGTTTTACCTGTCTTCTGGGAATCAATTTTACAATATGTCAAGACATCTTACACATTCCGGTGTCTTATCTAAACACTGCCATTCAAACTAATCCTCTCAATTTCATACAAATCTGTCTGTCTGAGTTTCATGTGTCATGTATTTTTATTACAATTTAGATTATTGGAAAACGAGGCTACATTCAAAATGAATGTTGAAAAGATAACAAGTCGTTTTATATCAATACTTAAGTTGAATCATGCTGGAAACAGCAACCAATCGCAACACACAAAGCCATTGTTTAGAGCCAAAATGGCAGTGACCAACAGCCCCCTGAAGCATTATTATAACCTCCACATTAATTCCTCCTAACAATTTTAACAGTCCTACACAGAGTACTAGCGGTTGAAAAACATTACTAGCTGCTACCTAGGTTAGTCCTAGGTAGGTCCTGCCAACTTATTTGTTCAGTTATATTCACCAGAGAAGTGTGGGAAGATATTGGCTACGTTCCCAGGGCTCATATTTACTATCGGTCCCAAATGCCCATACTGACTTGGGAAAAAGGGCTTTTAAGTATACTGCACCCTCTACATGGAAAGTGCTACAGAGTGAGTTGCATGTTACGAAGCTAGTCTCGTTAAGGGTGTTTAAAAATATGATAAAGAAGTTAGAGGCTGGGGAGATAGGCTGTAATTGTAAAAATAAATAAAACGTCAGTTGACCAGCTTAGCTTAGTTCTGGTAAAGGATCGTTTTTAGAGCTTTAATTGCTATAATGTAACAAGACACATAATTGGTCAAATAAATGAATCAACTCTTCAAGTCCTGAGTTCCTCTGAAAACAATCTATTTGGTTGTTGATTTAAAGAGAAAGTTTTATTTAATCCTCAGCAGCCATTGTTTGAAATAGACTAACATAGTTACAGTACCGTAGCAGGTATCAAAGCATTGTGTGTTGGACAGTACATAGGTCAAGATAGCTCTTTTGAATTTACTGTCTTTTATTCCTGTCCTTCTTCAGCTTTTGCCAACCTTTATTATCTGTCACATTATCTGAATTGTTTTGTGGGGGTTTAATTAATAATAACAACAAAAATAATAATAATCTAGTGCTTTAGTGCTTTTGTAGATGTATTTGGGTGGGTGTTTAAATTCAGTAACTTCCTAAAAATAAAAATGTTCTGATCACTGGCACATGCAGTTCTTCATAAAGTGTGGGATGTATTTGCATCTAAAATTCATGAAACGTGGGGAGTGAATGCAGGGAGCTTCAATTTGAAGGGAATAAAATTATGGCTGCACACTACTACAACAGCAAATACACAAATAAGCCATCGGTACCATTGTCATAAACAGATCTATGCATATTACACCCCTGTTGCTTATGAACAGATCAGGAATAATTAAAGTGTTTGTAACAAGAAATATTGAGAAGATTAGAGTTCATTTGATTTTAGTTTATGATACTTGGAAATCCTTGGTGCTACAGAAAACAATTAAACGCTAGATGGGCTGTGGCTATGGAGTGTAGAGTGTGTTTTATACACTGTGCAAAATAAGCATCTATTTAACAGTGCAAGTCATCAATGCATAGTCAATTTTAATTGCTTTGTTTGTGTATTATTATTGGAAAATATTCCAGCATATAAATGTCCACATTATGAATACAGATTGTAATTACAATTGTGTGTGTATTTCCCCTGGGAACTATTTCAAGTTACAACGCTGTTAGCATCCACCAAGAAGGCAAATGTCATTATGTTCAGTTGGGAACATTCAAATCAAAACACAAACGTCATGCTTACTCATACCAGGTGAAAAAAGCTAATCATCATTGGGGGAATTGATTCATCACACCATTTATATTATTCATAATTATAAACCACAGCAAGCAAGTCATGAGATGGTTCCATTCATATACCTTACCTTGATATGGTTAGCAATTGCAAGACCCCGGTATGTGTACATACAGTATACTAGACTAAAAGTTCATGTCTGTTGCAACATAGCTTCAATATGTGCTGCCCCTCTCTTCACAAATGATTCACTAGCACTTCTTATGTCTAAGGTGGGTGGGTCAGCATAGTAAAACGTTCAGTGTTCATTCACTCAGTTTATGAGTCCAAAGATGATCAAAACTGAGTAAAATGTACTCTATCAGAGTTAATTTAACACTGAACATTTTGTTGTGCACCAGTAGAAAATCTCACCTCGGAGGTGGAAAAAAATATAGCTTTGAATGGCCGTCATCACTAGACTGATCTCTTCGTGGACTATGATTGATCTTACCATGTATTAATGCACATCTTGTAAGTCGCTCTGGAAAAGAGCATCTGCTAAATGCCAAAATGTAAATGTAAATGTCATATCTGTGACCTCAATACTCCATACACACAGAGAATAAGCAAGTTGGACAGCTGTTTTAATATTTTAATGTTACCAAAACCACCCAATCCCCAACCCCTCAAGACAGCCCCATCCTCTCTTCTGAAGTGACAGATTTGCATCAACAGATTGAGTGAAAGTATGTATTTGGACGTAATTACAGGTGAAGAACTCCCCAGCTATGTAAATAATGAAGGAGAAGCATCTGTCTTTTGAAGCATGTTGAAGAGGTGACTGAAAGGCCAGCGCTGAAAAGCACAAGGAAGCTCAGGTTATCTCTCCATGCCCTCAGAAAAGATATGAGCCGCATAATTAGTGAGTTGACAAATAATGACCAAATCATTATGGCCCTATTCAGAGTTGAGTTAAGCACGAGCAACGTGGAGATAAGTTGTAAATTATGCACCTCCCCTTCATTATTTCATGTACACAAGAAAAGTGTAGTTACATTAAATCCTATGCATTAAAAGGTAATTAAAGCATTACTATGCTGTAGTGGACATTTACACGATGTGCCCCTGATTTTATGTACCCAATACATGTTTTATGTGAACTGTCCTCTTTCTTAGCAACTGTACCTTTGACTTAGCAACCATGCTTAAAGAAAATACAATGGGGCAAGCCCATTTTAGTTAGCCTACAGTTTATTCTACAGTATTCTGTGCGCAATCTTCACCACTTGTTGCCAGGGACACATTCTTAAAATGGGACGGATATTGACCTTTTCACCTGAGACAGAAATTAGGGTGCTCATCGCACTGCTGGCTGAATGCTATAGTTGAATATCACACCTGTCTTCTAAAAATAAAAAAAATATCACTTGATTTTTTTTCCCTTAATGAATTTGCTATTTTAAGGAAATGCCATGATTCAGATAAAACAATGATACGATGATCCATAATAATGCTATGGAGCTCTGTTAGAGGGAGAGAATGGGGCTGTGTCTCAATCTAAGTCAGTTGTCTGCTGCCCTGCGTCCTTCGCCGTCTTCCAAGTCAACACTAAAACCTGAAAAGGAACCTAAAAGGAAACATATTTGGGATGCACTTTGAAGGTAGATTTACATTAGAGATTGTTTGCTCACCGCACATAAGGTCAAACGGCCTGACAGATACAAACAGGTTAAATTAAGCAATGTTAAAATCCTGCCTTCACAGCCTTGCAATTGAGACACTCAGAAAATATACCAATGTAATAATGAATACTGGACAATGTCTCTTATGCTTCATCACAAGGGTGAACCCTGGCTTTTTCAGGGCCAGGGAATCTGTTCTTGGCAGGAACATAGGAAAGAGTTGCAGAACACAGAACTTGAATTACTACACAAATACTACACAACTTGTGTGGGGTGGGGCACTATATCCATCTGATCAAATCTAAGTCCATTTTAAACAGAATATCTCTATATTTGTATAGTTTCTTCTCTGGTGCTGTGTGTGCAATATACACAGGTTGTTGCCAGGGAAACACTGGTTTTAAATTGAATATCACCTTTTCACTCGAGACAGAGATAAGGGTGCTTATCTCACAGTTGCATGTGGGAGGCATGGCTCATTTCTGGCCTGCCTGTGCCACCAGACCACAGGGAACTGCTGCCCAGCTGGACTTCAGCCTGTGCTGGTGTGCCCTCACCTTGCCTGTCCATGAAGCCCTTCACTGGCTCCCAGTCACTGCCCACTGTTCTTAAGTAACATTGTTAGGCACACTATGTAAGTTACTGTAGAATGGGTACATGTTTATACTGTTTCCCAGGCCTATTTACTGTGTTATTAGCTGTTGGCAGTTCTGTACCTATGCTCTTGTTGATCTTTTTGTACCTGTGATAGCACCAACAGCACAATTGTTCAGAAAAGGAATATCAACAAAATAAAGAATGAAATGCAAACAAAAAAGCAAACAAACATGACATGCATACACCATTATAGAACACATATGTACTACATAATGAACATTATGTGCACATTTAAATGTACAAAAAATAGAAAAGGCACTTTCACATTACTGTGTCCATCAAATGCTTATCTATTTTTTTTTTACTGAAAGAAAGATTGAAAATGATTGAAACAAAGCCAAAAGTTCAATTGTTTTGTTTTACTCATTTGTGTATATATATATATATGTGTGTGTGTGTGTGTGTGTGTGTGTGTGTGTGTGTGTGTGTGTGTTTTCTTCTGTCGCAGATGAAAGAAACATATTATTGGCTATTATAGCCATCACAGTGGGGCCACTATGCCTGATTTGCACATTAATTTGTCCTCTTCTTGAAAGATTAATGGTTTAATTTAATTTCATTCTTTTCATATTCACGCAGATGGAGAAATAGCTTTGCAGATTTATAAGGCCGATGGAGCTTGCTTTTCTTTATTAAAATGTATACTACTGTTCAAGGTGTCCTAAGGAATAGAGTTGTGTTCTGTTTATAATATTATTTAAAGAAAAGTTGTTCTGAAAAATTCACTGACATTATTTTATTTTTTACATTTGTTTCAGATTTTTTCCAATTTTTCTCCCAATTTGGTAGCCAATTATAGCCAATTTCTAATTCAACTATCCCTTCCGTCGTAGTACGAGCTCACCATTGCAACCCTCGGACCGGCAGTGACGAAGGCGCCGAACCGTCTCCTCGCTGTGCGGCCAGAGATCGAACCCCGGCTGCAGTGGGCAACTTGCACTCCAGACGAGTGCCTTTACTGTTGCGCCACCGGAGGGCCCCCACTGACATTATTTTAATGTATTGTAATTTAATTTAATTTAATTTGACCTTGTGATCAACTTACATTCATACTTATAAAATGTGTTATATGAACCTGAAACTTAAAATAAATGTATATCACTGAAGTTCTATTCTTCTATTCAAAGTGGGTAAAAACACTGTCACATTGTGTGGTGTTCAATGGCATATATCCTTCCACTGATTACATTTACACATCATTTTAATTACAGGTAGTCAACAACAGGGGACTGTTGCCTAGCAGAGTGACTAGAGGGTTAATGGGAGCTTATCATTTGGAATAAGTAATTATGAATTGCTTATTATACTTTTTATTTATGTTCTGTAAAAGTATGATAGCGAAAGTGTATTTTCTTCTTATACAGTTCCATAATAAACTAAACCTTTTTTGATGAAGACAGTCCTTTATATTTCTCGCTACCCTCCAAATGTGAAATTGAGCATTCAGCAACTGTGTCTATATTTCCCACAAAATATCTCATTTTGTTTGCATGTCACACATCGCACATGGATTGTGAACTGAACTTGTTTGAGCTCATTTGAGTGGAACACAACTTCCCTAATAAAAATGTTAATGATACAAATCAGACTCTGAAGTGTCTGTCATTGAAATAAGTGTGCGTGAAGCATGAAATGCAAATGCAACCCGTTTAAAAATAACTTTTGTTCACAAATTGGTTTAGCCTTTTTTTTGCCATATCAGATCTTTGCTTATTTCCTCTCACTCGATTTATGGATCATGTGCTGCTTGGGGAGAATATTGCCAGAAGAATTCATAAGGAGGACTAGCTAACTTCCATTTGCATTGAAACAGACTTGCAAACAATTATTTTCATACCCATATGGAACATTAATATATCCAAGCTGTCAAAGGATAACATATTGTTATATTTTCTGAGATTAAAAACGCCTTAGTTTAGACAATGATCTGAACCGTATGCAGTGGTTGTGGAGTGCAGTCTTACATCTATACCATATGCATCAGATTAACAAGGCCAAGGTGACATGTCCCAGGCAGCTTTAAAATACATCTTTGCCCCGGCACTTTAATCCCTGTTTGAAATCACATCTATGAGTTTTCTAGCTATAGCATGCCCTATATGAAATGCCCCTGTTCCATGCAGTTGACATTTCTGGAAATAAATAATTGAAAGTATCTCAGCATAAAGGTTTGGTGATAATTAGGCCTTTAAATATCTAGGATAAAGCTGCCGACAACAACTGCAGGCTGGGCCCTACATCCGAGACATTAGCAGGTGGTGTCTTAGCGATGTCATTAGCCTTCTATGCCAGCAGTCTTGCTTCAGTGAAACAGTTGGTTTCATCCCACCAGGGGCAGGATGTGTTTAAGTTTGAGTTACCTCTGAATTATCTGCCATCAGTGAAGATTCTCCTCTTATTGGCTCTAGCTCTCCTGAGGCACTGTGTGGCCTGTACTGTGGAAAACCGTCAATTGGCTTGCGGGTGAGTGCTTCAGCTCCATGGCTTCTTTTACAGAGTGGGGCTGGAACAGTGGTGCCTTGACAGAGACTGGTAGAGCTTGATCTAGGCTACAAATCAATCATTCTCAAAACATTCCCAAACGTTTCCCTAAATGTTATCAGTGTTTTCTACAATTTTCTTCAGCCACTACTAAATTAAGATAGAGTGGCACAACATATACTGCCAGATTTTTTTTTAAAGGTATGTAAACAACTGAAAATATATCATTTTATTTTTTATAAAAGTATACAATTATGACACAAAATGCATTCATCAATTCAGTTGTATTTGAAGAGGGACATATAATATTTATATAATATAAATCTTATATTATTGTAAATGTAGGTGTGGGGCGGACCGCAACTCCCCCCCAAAAATTGTTTACTATTCGTCTGATTTCAAATATTATTTATTTTGCAGGGCAAAAAAAAAATTGTAGGTGTATTTATCCCACATAAAGTGTAAAGTGATACTGTTGCTAGTGTCACTCCCATCCCCGGGACAGATGGTAAAAGATGAATAAATGGGCCTGGTTTGCTTGCAGAAGATCTTTATTGTCAGTAGAACTCAGGCATAACTGCATGAAAGCATGGGGTAGGAGGCATCTCCAGGGCTGTGGTGTGCATTGTGCAGTGTGCTGCATATCCTTGCGCATCATCGTGTCCTGGGCCGGTATTTTTGGTAGTGACACTGCACAGCCCTGACCTGTTTATGCAAAATAGCCTATAACTCAGCTTGACTCAGACAGCACCCCCCCACCCCCTTTCCTCAGGCCTTGACAACACTTCCCAGCAGGTACAAAACGATATTGAAACTTTCAAAAAATATGAAGTTATTGAAAAGTTTTGTTCTAGTGATTTTTTGGGGGGCGCAAACACATCCTAGGTCTGATTTGGACCTATTTCCAATGTAGCCTGAAACTATAAATCATCAAGGTATACATTTTGTTTTTATTAGATCGTATTGCAAACATTATATGGGTATAAGCCCATATTCATAGTGGATAGCCCATCTCGGGTTCGAATCCACATTCTGTGTGGACATGTTCTGGGATAGGCAGCCCCCCAGACCAGGAATTCAATGGATGGATGGATGGATGGATGGACAGTGGGGGCAGGCAGGAATTTGTGCTTTGAGAGAAGCAATTTATAGGGTACAATTTACAGCTGCTTTGCTTTGTTTTCTGTCAACTCCATTGTTTCCACAATGAAAGGGATTTACACCAAAACAATCACCAATCACCAACACAAGGCAAATGTTGAAGGTGGACCTTGCAGCAAGCTAACGTAGTGAACATCTTTTAGATACCTATCTATCTAGAATATCTGGTATAGTAATGTTAATTATTGTACAATACTAAGTGTACAATTTTGGTAGTTAAAACATTTCCCAAAGTGATTCAGAAAATAATGATTGTGTCTCGCGAACATGACACCATCTAACTAACTAGCTATATTTGGCTAGATACTGCTAGCTAGACAACTATAGCAAAGAAACAAACTAGCATCCAACTTCAGATGTCAAACCAGCTGGTACTGGCTAGTTAGTATTGCTAGGTAACTTTAGCTAACATGCCAATATTTATTATTGTATCCACACAAACGGAAAAGTTAGCCAGCTAACCAAGTGACTAGTAGGTAGTAACCTGGTGCGTAGCTACCTAGCTATCCTTACTGACCTTAGCTAACGTTTAGTGATTAGTATTTAGTCTCTCTGTCACCACTAGCACTATGAGCAAATTCATTTTTAATGAAAGATGTCGCCCATAACAATTGCTATATGAACAACCCAAAACACAGAAAACTATTCTAAATGAAGAGTACCATTTAATGCAATTTGTCCTTATTTAGTCTAACTGCATCAGATCTAGGGGTCTATCTTTCACACTTATGACAAATATTATTTTGTTTCTTTTTTTTTCACCACTACACATAAGCATACTTCCAGCCAACAAGAAATGTCATTCCTTTCTGAGATTAGTCCTGTGACAGACCAGGCATCTGCAAATTTCAGAGGGCTTGGATTTTTCTGTCAGGTGCATAATGTGGACAGTAGTGGCAACAAAACACAGCCTTGTGGAAATCTTGTGTTAGACCATGCGTGGCTGAAGAAAAACTGCATGACCTTTACCGTATGTGTCCTGTCTGAAAATAAATTATAAATACATAGGGATTAATACTAACCTCTGTGCTTGTCAATGTATGGAATGAAACATGGACTTTTATGATGTTCATTTTTGCATGAAGAAAAGAGAATGCATGATTATGATTATTTGCTATAATTATGTATTTATTTTGGAGGATGCATGTGATCTCTATATTTCATGATGGTTTGTTTTGAAGTTAAAATGTGTAATGTACTTGTAAATAGCTGGCTGTTTCCAAGCTATTCCTGGCAACTCCCAATCTTTAATTTGTCCAGCTGTAATGCCACAGTGCTGTAACTAGGCTACAATAGGAAATATTTTCAGAATGAGCGGGGCCAGACCTGTGCTGTGGTTTTCATGCTAAAGTGCTGCATGGCTATATAATATCTCACCCTGTCTACCTTGCAACCAACCATGTGCAGGAAAAGTTTTTTGGCCAACACAGCACAAGCCATTTCAAAATAATGCACTTTGTTTCAGTGATTTCATTACTTTTTTAATGAAATACACTGTGAGTGTATTTTTCTTTCTTTCTCAATAATTAAGACAAAGATAACTTTAGTTAAAAGATGGTTTGTGTTTGTGTGGTTTATAGGCATTTATATTCAGAGATGTAGGTGTGAAATTGGCTATTTTCTCATAATTATATATAGCGGTGTCATTTCCACACCTGCAAACAATTAGAGCTGTGCAGGTAGTGTCATAATGCATTAGACATTACATAACAGGCAATTTAACAGTGTCCACAAATGTTGTTTCTTCTCCCGAATTGTCGTATATGGTGGAAACTGTAATTAATGCCATCTAGAATACATCTTTGTCAGCAGAGCTCAGCATATGTAATTTTGTAGGTTTGAATAAATCCTTCTTGGTTTTATGAAGCCATCCAATACTATACTGTATATTTAGCATTAAAAATATTTAGTGCAATTTTCATTTTTCATGTTAGTATGCATGGCATACATTTGTGTGGTATGGCATGCACTACCAATGTAAACCTGTCCAGGAATAGCTTGCAAAACCCAAGTTGTAGCCTAAGTATAGTCCATTATGTGGGAGGAAAAATGTGAACCCGATCTAGGGTCAGTGGTTTGGGGAAAAATAATGCTTCTTAAATATGTCACCCATACAGTGTGTATCAGCGGCCTGGCTGAATTAGGAGTGACGTATGTCCCAGCATCCAGCCTTCAGCTCCTCCTGCACACAGCGGTGGGATAATGACCCTGCAGCTGGTTCAGGAGCCTAAGTGCATATGGGCGGGAACACCAAGCTAAAGAGGAAATGCAGGAAGGAAACGGGTTCATAGACTGTAGCTGGGAATTCAAAAGACATAATATATCAATTTATGATCTATGCTTTTTAACATCTGCATTTGTCTTTTGAGGACGTACATTTATAACATAACATTCAGGCATTCATCACTATGACGGTGATGTTAGATGTGTGTTTTCATGATTTAAATCTTTGGTTATTCTGTATTTTCATCTTCTAGTCTGATGAGCCACATTCCTCAAGTGGGAGTTGTCCTTTGAGGTTCCAGGTAAGGCTAGCCATGGAGCTAATAACTAATATCGCATGACTTCAAAGCTGAATATAAAGGTTATTATTTTTTAGATATTACACAGATATCCATTTAGGAAATTGAATAAATTGGCACACAAACTGCTTATATTGTGACCTATGGTAGAAAGTATGTGGCCATAGCTTTCCCAAGCATGTAAGTACTCACAGTAAATAAGCAAAATATGCAAAAACCTGTTTCATTGAGACAGCCATTCATGCGTTGTGTTAGTAATCAGTTTAATTTTCAGCATTTCAATGCTTTAATCAAATGAATTAATTGCAGAAGGAGTAAACAGTGAGGCAAATTCATTTCTGATGCTCCCTGATCCTACATTGAAATCTCTTTTTTTCCACGAAACAAATATTTCATTTACCACATCCTTTCAAACAGATCAAAATGGCATAAATACAACCTGTAAAAGCTTGCACCCAGTGTCAATTTGTGAAGTATGAAGTTATTGAGGTATGATATATAATTTAGCAAGTGATTAATGTTACATTACTGTGGTTTTAGACTGAATTGGTATGTGGAGTAAATGTATGTTAAATAACTAGCATTCGTAAAGACAGTTTCAAAGAAAATCACTGTAAATATGTATTGTTTTATGCTGTGCTTGGAGAGTGATACAGTTTTGTTATTATACGAATTAAGGACACATTTTTCTAATTAAATGATTATGAAGTTTTATAATTATTATTGTTATTTCTTATTAATTTGCTCCAGCATGACAGTCAACAAGACACATGTCAGGTTTGATACACTGCAGGCAGCAGACCTGCCATCAGAGCTGTAGTGCTGTGTAAATGTCATTCATATTTTAATAGTGCATTCATGTTTGCTCACTTCACTTCTCTTGTACTGTAGAATTGTTGATCAAAGAGCAGGCCAAAAATTCATGGTGAATACATTTCATAGGTGAAATATACAACCAGTTGCAACCTAGTAACATGAAGCTATGCTTATTGGTCAGAGAAAGGGATTTTATGAGCACTCAGATTGTGTATTGGCTTAATGGTAGCTACAGCAGTGCATAGGCTGTCCCTTCAATTAAGCCTCCAACCCGTAGCTGTCTATATTACTATAGTGTTGAGTGGACATTGTAAAATTGTACACTATCACAAAATATGGTGTCGTCTTAGAAAAAAAGGTAATATCTGAGTTTGACTCAGATGTTACATGGGTAATATCGACTCAGAGTTTTGTGTAGGAATCTACAAACCTTTGTTGGCAGGCGTGATCATGTGGAGACATTTGTCTTCGGACGCTGTTGTTTTTTTTGGTTTTGCAAATATAGACTACAATGCCTTTTCAAAATGTAATTAACAATTAATAAAAGGACAACAAATACATTTATAAACATATTTTTAATTCATTGTTCCTCAAATTGTGTCAGTTTTGGGAAAAAATGATTAAAGCAAGCTTGGTTTGGATTTAGGTGGAAGACGGCCAGGTTGGATCCGAGTCAGGTGTTATTTTCATACCCATACAGACCCTTAATTCCAGCACTGCATTCCCTGGCAAATTTCAGCATTAAGAAAACACTGACAACTAATGTTTTCTGAAAACCATATACAGAATGCTGAAGTTGAGGTTACTCAAATGTGAGTCTTCAAAGAATGACATAATGTTATTGAAGTTTACTAAAGAAAATTACAGCTTTGCTACAATTCTAATACCCCATCTGTTTGCATCTTTGTCAAACTGTTGCAGTACACAGTAAATAGCTCGATCTGAAGTTATTGACCTGGTACATTTGTACCCTTTGATTGTCAAAAATCCACTTGCTTTCTGCAAAAGTTATGGTGTGCACTAAGAATGGTTTGTGTGTGCGGGGTGTGTTTATCAAGTTGGGAAGAAAATTGTTTGTAGTCACTTCCAGTGACGGAATGAGGACAAGCTTTCTTTAGAGAGGAAACAGCAGATCGTATTTTTAAAGGTATAAAAAGGTAAGGGTGTATTGACGTGGCTTGCCTTGAATTTACACTGGCAAATATAGTGACACATGGTAGAGCGTATAACTCTGCCACCATTAGCAATGGTCATAAACGTAACAGCAGTACATGTTTTATTGTTTCTTTCTTGTGCCAAAGGCAGTAATTTCATCAAAATGCTATTTAAATTCTCACCTGGGTTGGACACTTCTCAATACATTCTCACTAAACTATGCTAATTGGTTCGGCTACACCATGAAGTTCATCCCAGATTCAAATCAATTAATTGGTTTGAAACTGACATATCAGTGCCACCTTTGACAGATGGTCAACTTACCCCTGCAAACAGGAAGAGTTCCCTGTTCCAATGATACAACTTATCAACGCATGCCCATAGGGCACTGGCCTGAATGTTAATGCACACCGGAAGCTGTCATTTTTCTCAGTTGTCTTTCCTAATTGAGAACTTTGGCCCCTGACATGACATGACATGACATGTTCACATTGTCTGTTTTATGACAATTGAATTTGCCTGATATTAAAAAATATGCATGCTTATTTTGCGCTGAACCTACCAATAACATGGTAACTTCAGAGTGGGGGAAATAAACTAGGTAAACAAGATAAAGGCACATGCATGTTAAACCGCTCAAGAAAATCTTGGAGTTAAAGATGCAACCCATTCAGTCACATTCATTCGTACAACAATGTATTTACAGTTAAATGAATGATTAAGAACCAGAAGATTTGGTAACAATTTAAAACCATATTTCAATCAGAAGCAGGTCACTGCTCATATTAATTACTCAATCAAATTGTGTGGCAAGACAAGAAATACATATGAGCCAGCATGAGACCTGCCCAGCATGAAATACCACAATACAACACAATGAATTGATGTCAAGTGGAAGCACTCTTCACATTCAGTCCATTGCTTCCTGTGGTGCACACCCAAACTTAAAGTAAATGTTCCCCTTGTTGTCTGTTCAAGCTTATTCAAGAAATTCATAAGCCAGCTGTGCAGGAACCATTTCTGAACCATTATGATAATCTGGATGAGATGCCAGTTAGCCAGTTAGCCACCCTTTATTTGTATTTTTAAATAATAATAATAATACCAAAAAACATAATATATAATATCCTCAGAGGTAAAAGGGAAAGGTCAGTTTTAACAGATCCTTACACCACTTACTGTGCAATAAATAATATAGATCTTTATTGTTGTTCTGTGCCATTTCAGACCAGATAGCCTTTTGCAGCTTCCTGCAAGGACTCTTTCCATACACTGAGTTGTTTCATACCTCCCTGCCAGCTGTTCATCAGCACCAAGAAAACCCTCTTTCACAAAGAGATGAAATATTAATTGGCACCCTAAGGCAAATAAAAGGTTTTCCACAGCACTCTGTGTCTTTTTTATATTAAACTGAAATCAATTTTCATACAAAGCACATGACCACGGGCTACACCGTACATTGTGTTTTGTGACCAAATAAAGGTCATCCCTCCAAATAATGCATGTGTGACACTTCCTTTGCTGGATCCATCTCTGAGGAGGGTTGAGTAGAATTTTTTTTCTGCTGCGCCGAAGTTGTTGTAGAGGACTAGACTATTTTTAGAGGCCTGTGCTTATGAATTCTGTTGCTCTAAGCTCACGTGCACATGGCTAAAAAATCAAGATCTGTCTGTTTGATCCCTTATAATACAGTAATTTATGACAAACATTGATTGCCCTTGCTATACCATTACTGGGAGATGAAGAGAAACCCTGTAGCCATGTTAATATTATATCCATTGGAATGAGAATTTTAACCATACTGTTCTATACTTGTTACACTTGCATCATCAGCAACCCATGTCATTCTCGCCTAGTGTTTCTTTACCAGTAACAGGGCCAAAAACAATTTGACGTTGAGTCACTTGCTCACTTCGGCAAGGACGAAAGTCCATGGAGCCAGTTATTATTGTTATTATTTTGTTGTTGTTGTTTTTTTTTCCTACTCTTTTACCTTTTCTTTTCTACATACTATCATATGATACATATTTACTACAAGAATTCAAGCAGCGCCTCATAGGGGAATACAACTTTTCTTACCAGCCGTTACAGTACTACCACTACTGCCATGCTGCAAAAACAATATGACCTGCACCACATCCAATATAGCTAACATTTGCAGCAATATAGAATGAAATGTATTTATCTTTGCAGGTAATAGCTCTTGGTATGTGTTTCTTTAATTTTCAAAACATAAATTAATAAAATAAATAAAAATATCCATCACATTTTAAATTAATAGCATTGCTGTGGTAATATAGCACCAAACAGCAAATGTTTCCTCATAAAATGCTGCACTCCCCCACATTCTTAGCTGGGCACTGTGAGCAGTGTTTCCGTCACTTACATACTCAAATTTATGGGATAGAGATTTGTGCTGGGCCCCTCATTGGTATTCCTTCCATCTGTGGCGGGACTAGGAATTCATTTTTTTGTATCACTCACTTTTAAGTGATAAAGTGAAAATAATTATCTTGGCACTATGTAGATGATGTGGGGTTGTATACAATGGGTATAAAACGTATTCACAGCCTTGGGCATTTTTCTTACTTTATGGAATGAAAATTGATTAAATTGGGATTGCTTGCCACTGATCACCACACAATACTCAATATGAAATAAAAAAACACCTCTTTAAAAAAACGTTTCTTCATTAATTACAACTAAAAAACAATAATTGATTCCATAAGTATTCACCCCTTTTGCTAAGACACACCAATTGGTGCAATCAATTGTCTTCAGAGGTCATATAATTATTTGATTGGAGTCCACCCGTATACAATGAAGGTGTTTGAAATTATTTCAAATACACCTGTCTCTGAGAGGTCCCACAGTTGGTTATGGTATTTCCAAACAAGAATTTCATCACGAAGACCAAAGAATTCACATTCAAAAAATGTTGAAAATCTGAGAAAGATATAAGACGATTCAAAGACAGCACTGTTAAGTCTATAAAAATAAATGGATAGAAAATGGCACAACTGTAGATTTGCCTAGAACAGTCCCCCAAAACTGAAAATCCAGGTGAGAGATGCCTATGGCAGTCTTCCATGGCAGAGATGGGACAAAAATAGCCCAGGCACTTCACAAATCTGCACTATATAGAAGAGTGGCAAAAAGAAGGCCATTGTTGAATAAAACATATACAATCTTGCTAGCCTCCTGAGACCCAGGGAAAAAAAAAGTGTTTTAATTTTGATTTTTTTAAAGTAAATTAAGTGTTGGGGTGGTAAAAAACACATTGCAAAGGTTTTTTTTTTTTAAACGTAACTTTATCAAATGTTTACAACATGTGCACTGTAGTGTAAAATAGGACTTCATTAATGTCGATTGTGCCTCTGTCATAGAGCTGTCTACTAAACAAATGGAAATTATGATATGATTATGATATGATAACATAAGTACAAAGTTGGCAAGGCAACACCCCCCCACATGTGATCATCTTAAAGCTACAGTTGTCCTCTCTAAGGAACATCAGGACTCAATAGAGTGACATCTGTAGTATGGGAGGACTTAGCAAAAACATAATGTGCACTACAGTGCACAAAAATGAATTGCCGGGTCTCAGGAGGCTAGAGTTTGCCAGAAGGCATGTGGGAGATCCTATGGTCTGATTATACCAAGATTTAACCTTTTGTCTTCAACGTTAGGCACTATGTTAACCCGGACACTGTGCATCATCCCAAGAACACTATCCCTGCCATGAAAGTATGGTGGCGGGAGCCTAATGCTATGGAGTTGCTTCTCTGTTTCAGGCACTGTAAAACTTGTCAAAATAGAGGGCAAAATAGATTACACAAGATATAGATACATTTTGGAGGAAAACCTGCTGCAGTCTGCAAGAGACCTGGGATTTGGGAGAAGATTTATATTCCAGCAGGACAATTAGATTAGATTAGATTAGATATCTTTGTTGTCTGTTTTCACAGAAATGTACTTTGCATAAAAAAGTGATTTGTGGTAACAAAAAAGAAGACATACACATTAAACAGTACACAAGGTGCATACCTACACAGTATACAAGGTACATGCAGCACATCATGTATGATATACTATAAACATCAAAAGTCTAAAAAAACCCAGCACAACTCACAACATCCTAAAGACCTACATTACAGTCCAGCGTTAAGGCCCTTCCTCTTATCCAACTGTCCACTCACCTGCCTGTTTAGAAGGCCAATGGAATATGGCACAAAATAGTTTTTGAATTTGTTCAGCTTGCACTGTGGGACTCCTGCCTGATGGCAGCAGCTAACATTCTGTGTGCAGGACATGGGAGGGGTTCATCGTGATATTTTCAGCCAAGCGCAGGACTTTTGTGGCATGGCTGTCTTGGAATCCTTGGTGTGCTGGTTTGCCAATGACCTAAGAGGCCCTTTTCAGTAGGCGTGTTACCCTGGCTTTTGTCTGAACAAATTAAACAATGACCCAAACCATACAGCAAAAGCCACATTGGTGTGGTTTAAAAACAATACAAATCTGTCTTGGAGTGGCCCAGTGAAAGCCCAGACCTCAATCCCATTTATAATATGAGGAAATATTTGAAAATTGCTGTTCACCACTGGTCTCCATCCAACCTGATGGAGCTTGAGCAATTTTGTAAAGAAGAATGGACTGTATTTTATTTGTCATTAATTAAGAAAATGTTTTAGAGTTGTTGTTTTTTCAAGGTTGTTTCAATATTGGAACTAAAACATTAGCAATTGTGTGTGAAATTAGCAATTTCATTCTGAAAACCAGCACAAAAATATAAGCATACCATAACTTGCTAAATGTAAAATGCTCAAAATGATATTTTCATGATGGTCGTATAAAAAGCACATTTCTAACATTTTTGTTTTTGTTTTTTGTTCTTTTTTTGTTAAATTGAGGGTAGGCTGACTCACTTTGATAGCTGTTCACAGATGTCAGTATCAGGTTTACCTTCTGTAATATAGAGTATGATGGATCTGTTGAGCATCTGCCCACCAGTGAGTGAGGTTGTGAACATCTGTGGTGAGGTATGATGGACTGATGGGAACCATGTTTTTCCCAGACATTTCATTAAATGGGAAATTAAAATGATAGCAACACTCGCATTGTCTTGTTTTAAATGTATTTTTTTATAATAAAAAAAAAAGCACAAGCATTTGAACATGACACTGAAACTTTCCTGTCATACAATTTCAAATAATATTATCAAGCATGGTTACTACAGTAGACATACATGTAGACATCTTAGTACAAATAAGGTTTTCACCAGACTCATATGTATCAAATTAATAACATCATTACCATCTTGAATATGATATATAGAATTTAGAAGGAAAATGAGTGTTATGTAATGCCTATGCCAAAGCATCCCATGCCATTGGGTAGCAAAGGAGGTTGTCTGATGCAGATTATGAAATGAGAACATCTGTAATCAGGTTCTGTAGTAACACATCTTTCTATATTTATAAATGACAGCTAATGCTCAAGAAAGCTGGCACTTTTGGAAATTCCTTTTATCAACCCCATATATGTCTCTGAAGAAAGTAATCAGATACACCATACAACCTTTCTGTATAACTTCATAATAGTTTTCATATCAGCAATTTCTTGGTAAAAATAAGAAAGTGTCATCACTTCCCTTCACGGATGTAAAGAGATAGGAACTTGAATTTAGTGTTATACTTGTCCTTCTCTGCAGCAAGTTCAGAAAGCTTGGACCCATTCCACAATTTACATCACAATGACAATGTCAATATTTTTTTACGTATTATACAAGACAGACAGTGATTATTATCAATTATTTTATTTTCTGCGTATTCTTTTCTGACTGCAATGTGTAGTTTTATTGTTGTTGGCAGCATATGCAAAAGACCAATTTGAATACTTTTGTAGCACACATGGATTCTGGTCAGAGACAAAGAGGAGACCGATTGTCTAGAGACAATTTGGAGCACAGCAGGAGACCAGCTACCACGATGACCCCCCTACAGGCCTGCCAGGAGGTGAGCCAGGGGAGATGCTATAAAGGGCGTATGGCCGAACCGTGGGGAACAATACTGACTGTGCCAAGGTGCATCATGGTGCACTCTGTGTGCCACCGTTGCCAGCGAGATCGGGAAGGGGGGGCGACAACCATGGGACATGCCCCCGCCCCTTCCATGGTCACTCGGAAGCAGGGGGCGTCAGCTATGAGACACTGACCCTCACCTGCATGACCAATCAGCGGTGGTCTCCATGGGATACCGGGCAGTCAACCAGTGATTGAGCAAGACTCACGTGGGGTACCAGCAATTTTGAAGTTTTGGCTTAAGAAGGTAACCAAAAATATACAAACTTGTCACTGAATGGAGGGCTACCTTGCCCACAACAGCACACGAATCGATAAGTACCAGGACCTGTTCTATTTATTGATTTTTAATTTTAATTTTTTAAATTATTTAACCTTTATTTAACCAGGCAAGCCATTAAGAACAAATTCTTATTTACAATGGCGGCCTGGCAAAAGGCAAAGCCTCTTGAGGGAAGGGAAAAGGGGCTAAAAGGGAATGTTAAAAGTTAAGTTAAAAGACAGCAGCACACATCCAAACATTTCCAACTACTCTACTTACAAACATGATTTGGATGAAGACCTCCTCAAGTCTCGCCTAATCATCTGATCTCCCAAGTCTCGGCGCAGCTCTACGTGGGTGGACTGACTGACTCACACTCCAGTGGATTTCCCCCAAGGACAATTTGTTCTTCGTCTCTGCCACTGGAATTACAGCCGGAACAACTCCGCCGGCCAGCTGATCAGAGATCCATAGACTTCCCACCTGTTGGATCCTGTTAAGTAGACCACCGCTTCATTTATCTTTACATGGCATCTGCTGTAAGGCATATTTTGCTGTGAGGCAGCTTTGTGGAGTAACTGGGGTACTGTTGACTCTTTCATTGACTGACTCTTCTATTGCTGACTCTATTTTATCTAATCTCAGCCATTGGACTCTGATGCTGTTTCAAAGTCACAGTTGGCTTCCTTAACCAGTTTCCTCCTTGCCTTGCTGCTCAGTTTGGAGGGAAAGCCTGACCTAGGCAGTATCCAAGTGGTACAATACACCTTCCACATAATAATTGATTTAACCATGCTCGTTCAATGACTTACATTGTTTTTATTTAGCTTTGATGATGTGGAGTAGGGATGTGCATAAGAGGACAAAATCAGCTTCGAATAGTGTATGGTTTTTAAGAAGAAATATTCAATATTCAACATTATTCCCTGGAGTGCACTCATGCATCAAAGTATATAACTGAGCAATTCTAAACCTGAGAATCACATTTTCATCAGTGAGCCATCATAGCTCAGAGTGATATTTATTCTATATGGATTATGACTCATTATGACTCATATGCCCCAACCCATCCCTAATGTTGAGTAAGTTGGGTAGTTCAGAAATATTATTTCATATTAATTTCTATTTAAAAGTGTCCAGATTGGGGCGGGGGATGGCGTAGCGGTCCAACACACCACACTTTGGCTGGTTCGGTGTGATGTGCGCTGCCTGTCAGGGACGCGGTTCGAAACCCTTGTCTCTACCAGACTGGCCCTGGTCGTCAGCCCCGATCGGGGAAGGGGGGGAGGGTGAGCCGGCACGAGTCCGTCGAGGAGCAGGTAAAGGCGTCCATGGTAGAATTCCGTCTCGGAAGAGGCGGATCAATCGGCCCGGAAAGAGTGTCTCGACCCAGAGGACGGGCGGCGGACGGGAATTGAGATAAATAGAGGGTATAATTGGCAACCAAATTGGGAGAAAACGGGAAATGTATAGAAATAAATACATTTAATTTTTTTTTTTTAAGTATCCAGATTGAAAGCTCTTCAAAATGTGTGCAAGAGTGTGAATACTTTTACAAGGCACGGGAACTCTTGAAATCAATAACACTCTACATTCCTGTGTGGCCAGCAGCTGCATGGCTCATGGCTCAACCCGTGAATTCATTAAATAATGGGACAGCACAGCATATGAAAATCATAATGGCCTTGTGCATTGCAAATGAACATTCCTTTGCAGCACATCTTGAAATGGCTCAGATCTACATTCCTCTTTCTGGCATAAAAAGAGTGAAATACACAGGCTGAATTAGATACCAACGTAATGATTTAGTATTTTCTGTGATTCGTCTGACATTTTATTCTGTCATAAAAGGAAATGAGTCAGCACTTATTCGGTTCACCTGATTCCATTATAGATAGTTGGCTCCAACATCCAGGTTTCACCTGAAGTTCACTGCAGAAAGATACTTTTTTTATTAACATTGTATAATATTGTAGGGGCGGATCAAGGATTTCTTGAAGCCATACACACTCTTAACAACCCTCCCCCCACCACCAGCACACACACATACACATGCATGTACCACAACATATCACCCCATAGTGGGCTCATGACTATGTGTGTCAAAAGTAAACCAACAAATATTAAAGTAAAGCTATTAAAATAACAAATGAATCCTATGAGAATTGCATAGTTCATAATATATAATGTTTCCATCCATCCATCCATTATCTAAGCTGCTTATTCCTGGTCAGGGTCGCGGGGGGGCTGCTGGAGCCTATCCCAGCATGCGTTCCGGGCGAGAGGCAGGAATACACCCTGGACAGGTCGCCAATCCATCGCAGGACACACACACCATTCACTCACACACTCATACTTACGGGCAATTTAGACTCTCCAATTAGCCTAACGTGCATGTCTTTGGACTGTGGGAGGAAACCGGAGTACCCGGAGGAAACCCACGCGGACACGGGGAGAACATGCAAACTCCGCACAGAAAGGCCCCCGGCCTGGATTCGAACCCGAGACCTTCTTGCTGTGAGGCGACAGCGCTATCCACTGCACCACCGTGCCGCCTCATGTTTCCATGTACATATCAATACAAACATACTTGAAATAACACTAGAGCACTGTTGACTGAATGTGTTTTTTACACAGTGCCTTTATTACAACATTTCTTCATAAGTGTCAAGTCTCTGTACTTTCCCAGTACATTTAGTACACTTGTGACGCTGCCACATAATGAGACTCTCATTTTCTCATGGGAAAAAAAGTCATACGAGGAACCCTTGCAAGGCACAGGACTGATAGGTGTACCATTATAGCCTGTTTAACTAGTGACTGTTGTGTGGTCCAGTGATGTAACCAATTTGTATCATTTGAAATGTGCCTTGTACTGTGCCTCTCTGTCTCTGCATCACTGTCTATTACCCTGTACCTCGTGTTGGTTAGGGACAAGACCTAGCCACTAGAAAGAGTGGCATTCATTGTGATAAAACAAGGGCCACTCATCATGATGTTTCAAGCACTGAATCCATTATAAATGAAAGCCAATGGTGCAAAATGTTCAGTTTTATATTAAACTGCCCGACTGTCCTTCCATTATATTGAGAATCCAGATGGCAAATTACCACTTGCTGTATCCTGATACATTAATTTAAAGGTCTTTTTATTATTTATCTAGATTTTTACATTAATATTGGGCTATCAACTAACGAACTAGCCAAACTGTTCTCTTTCATACCCAATGCACACGTGTTACATGAAGAAAGGGAATGTGGGGTATCATATGTGCTTGCAATATTTGCTTTCGAGTCTGCAGAATTGCAAGCTCTGCCAGAGTTTATTTGCGAGGACATAACTAGCCTCTAAGCCCTCACTGAAATTTGATCACTGAGGTTCAGGACACCTTTGAATATATTGTGCATGAAGGTGCAAATCTAAATGGTAGGGTCTGGATGGAGGGTTTTGGGGCCGATTCAGGGAGGCCTTTGGTGTAGCCTGGGTCCTTTTGAAGATAAGAAACTAATAGATTTGATAGACAAATAATATCCTCTATCCAAAAAGAAAATAATAGGTTTTGTAGAGAAATAATATCAAGTATATCAGATTGAGAATATTGTTCTATAATTCAGTTATTGTGGTGGCAGGTTCCTACAAATATAGGAAAGTATGGGTAGCATTGCTTTGGAGCTGTGCTTGTATTCGTTTGTGTGAAATATATTGGTATAAGCTTAGTTGTAACATGGCATCATTTTGATCACAGTTTGGTGTGCAGACCAATTTTAGGAATTGAGTTTTACAGATTTATATATTTTGAGTAATGTGGCTTTTTTATGTTGAAAACATTTTTGTTGAGATTAGTTTTCCAGGACAGGATTTAAAAAAAGAGTGTGGATGAACTGAGGTGATGATACAGGGCTGTGGGACTTTATGCAATCTGTTCCTTTAGCTGTGCATTTATTGTTTCATGCAATGCGTTGCTAGACTATTTGACACTATTTGATTGTGGATTATTTTTTATGCCCCTGGGATTGATATGGGTGTTTGGGCATTTTTGGATGTATGAGTCTGATTTGATTAGAGTTGAGGCCTGTGGACTTTTATGTTGTTGGACTTGAATCAGTAATGTTAATAATGCTTGGCCGTTTCAATTTTGGTGCTTTCTTTTGTTACTCAGATTTGTTTCTGTTGTTTCCTCAATTATAATTATTCTTTGGTTTTCATTCAAATGCTCTGGTATTTCTCTTTTCAGTCATCCGCGTTTGTGATACACCTTAACAATTCCTTGAACTCCTTATACTTATACCCATTCTGGAAAGATTTGATCGTTATCATACAGAAGTGGCCAACCCTGGTCTTGGAGAGTCAGGAGCTCTGCTCCTTTAAGTTGTTGCTCAGCACGTAATTGATCAATTAAAGTAATTAAAGTAAAGTAGTCATTACATATGGAACTTACCTCACCTTCTTTCTTGTGTCTAAATGTGTTGCTGATTTTAAGTTAAAAACAAAAACAAGCAGACCCTGTGGAACTCCAGGGCACTCTTTGGTGAAATATAATGTAATAAATATTACATTTCAAGAAATTCACACGGGCACCTCAACCATTATCTTATCTTATTATCTGACCTATGCACTGACAAGACTTCCAACAGACAATGCTTTGATACATGCTCTGATACTGGAACTATATTGGTCTACTTCTAATAATGTACTCACCGCTGACCAGACTGCTGAGGATTCAATAAATCTTTCTCTTTGAATCACCAACCAAATAGATTATTTTCAGAGGAACATAATAAGTGTAAGTTACCTTGGCTAGCAAGCTAACAAATATGTTTCCTGGCAAGCCCTTTGACGTGTAAGTTCTAAACAACAATGCTGGCACTGGGAGGATTTTTTTTTCGAGGGACTTGAAAGAGAACATTCTATTTCAGTTTCAGATTTATTCCTGTAATGTTAGCTGTGGTTATTTAATGGCGCTACGTTGATTTCCACAATGAAGGTGAAACAGTAACTCTGAAATAGTAACTTCTTTAGCCAAAAATGCAATCTGTGTGAAATAAATACCTGGAATAGTGCAGGGTTCCTCCAAGCCTTTCTTGTAATGCGAATAAGTAAACACAATGACTCAATGGCAAATGAATGTCAGTGTTGCCATTATATTTGACTATACATGGGCAAAGTAGCAGCATTGCATTGGAAATAGATTTTATAGCTAAAGTTTAAAGACCAAGTCTAAAGTTTTAAAAATTGCTGTTTGCATATCGATGCAGTTGTTGATGAATCTTTACACCCCTACTGGCCAGACTAACATGCATACTAACATAAGGTGTATTATTGTATTCAAGCAAATGGACAAGGTAGCCAGCCTTTCGTTAGCTAGCACCGATATTTACTGATCTCTGTCACCACTCTGAGTTAATTAGTTGCCTAGCGAGCAATGATGCCCACAACAATTGCTATATGAACAACACAAAACACAGAAAACTGTTAGAAATAAGGAGTACACAGTTCTATCTGACCAACTGACCGAGCTACCTGTTAAGAATAATATTGAGTTCTGTTCAATTCGCCACATCAGTCAATCATTGGGACTGGGAGGAAGACAAACGCAGCTGTCATAACAGCCTTCAGAGGGGCTGCTGGTCACTGCCATTTTGGCTCTAAATAATGGCTATAAACAATGGCTTTGTGTGTTGTGATTGCTTCCAGTTTCCAGCATGGTTCAACCAAAGTGTCACAGGATAAATTACTTGCTAACTTTTCATCATTAATTTTGAATGGAGTCTCATTTCCAAACATCACAATTGTAATAAAAACTGTGGCACATTAAACTGCATTTTTGTCATTGCACTGTTCCCTTTAAAACTCTGACGTGTTCTCATTTGGTGAGGAACTGTATACTGCTATTAAAAGTATGTAAGGAGTGCAAAAATATGTTGTACGAAATGTTAACAATGTTCACTGGTCTTTTCATACAAACAGATTTGTATGGCATTTTGAGGGTTAGTTTGAATAGTCTCGGTCCTTTGCCAAAAAAACAAACAAACCATATACATAGTGTCATGGTTTGAGTGCCTGTTTAGCCCTGTGTGGGTGTACTCCTTTCTAATCCTCGTGAGTACATTCCTGCCCCTCTTCCAGACCTGATCAGCTGATTGTTCACAGGTGTTCGCTGCCTATTTCAGTTCGCTGTTTTCACTGCTCCTCGCTTCAGTGTCAATTCATGTGACGTGAAGTCGGTAAGGTTATCGCAGTCCTAAAAAAGAGATTTGAAACTTGAAACAAGGAACAAAGAAACTGGAAACTAAACTAGAAACTAGAAAAGTATTCATTTTAGCTTTCTCGTCTCTTCTACGGAAGTCCTGTGTTTACTTTTGTTTTTGTTTAGTCTGTTTTCTGGGCTATTTACCGGCAGACTCAGGGCAGTTATCTAGCTGTTCGTTTTCCTAAGCTGCGTCTTAGGTGTCTGGGTTCGTTCCAGATCTGTTTGGTCATTGGCTGGTTTCTTCTTTCTTTTCCCTCTACGATGGCTGGTTTCTCCTCCTTTTGATGTGATCGGGGAGCTAAACACGTAGCACTCCGAGATCATCTTTTAGGAGGTAGATTACCAGATCTCTGTTCCCCGTAGTGGTCCTTATTATTTCGTCGGCAGCTTTGCATTTATTCTATGAAGCTGTCCGATTTCTGAGAGTCGCCCTATTTTCTGGGTCATGGTTTGTTTGGCTACAAGCCAGTGTTTTTGTTCCGTTTTACTACCGGTCGTGGACCGCGTTTATTCACCCTCTGTTGTGGGTAGTTATTATTTCGCTATATGCGGGGGGTTTTCGTTTCCCATTAATTTACTGTCCCTTGCTTCCTATTGTATTTTAGTGGGCACCCTGATTCGTCAGGAGTGATCCTTATTGATCCCCCATTGGTCGCACTTGGGCCTCACCCCTACAAGCCCTCATACATAGATGCTGGAATGGCCTAAGTAGGAGACTGGTGATTTTTATATGTTCAATGTAAACACTGTGCATTCATTATCTCAACACTATCGATGGTGTCAACAATGTTGAGAAACTGATAGATGTTATTTCTCAAGAACAATGAATCCCATTAGCAAGTCAGACCATTATAAATTATGTCAGCATTTTATAACTCAAAGATTATCAGAGATTATTTCAACGAAATCGGTGATATATCAGCAATTGCTGTGATTATACAAAACCCATGATGTGCGCAATGCCCTGTGCATTTAAAAACACTGTAATGTGATTAGGATGGAAATAGATAGAACATAAGAACATAAGAATACATAATGACATAATGATGAGAACGGCTCTTGGCTCATCATGTCCTAATCTAAAGAACATCTAGTACTACATCTAGCCTGGCCTTGAATAGCCCGAGCGTTTCTGCCTCTACTACCTGACCTGGCAAGCTGTTCCAGAATAAGGTCTCCCTCCCAGAGAGCCTGACGTCTACAGTCTACAGTCAGTCTACAGAACAGTGCATAATGGATACCTTACGTACACCATGCCCAGTAAAACAGGGCAATTGACCAAAAGGTAAATTGACTAAATTAATGGATAGACTCAGTAAGGCTTGACAGACCACAGCTGAATTAAACAGTCACTTGGCAGTTTAAGTATAAAGTGATTACAATTTATGTTTATTTGCTATCCTGCTTTCCTAAATGGTATAAGTGGCATTATACTATAAACACATATTTATTATAATGGGCAATAGCAAATCTGTCACAACAGCATTTAATTAACAGAGTTATTAAAAAACAAAAGTGTATGCTACCAAATGGACATCCTAGGGCAACTCTAGCATTAAAGCTAAAGCGGCTATGCTCCTATCAGTGAGTACTAAATGTCATGCCTTCCCCTAAACCACCCCTATCCCAGATTTGTTATAGTATAACATAGTCATAAAGTCAGAGTGAAGTCTAATATTCATTACAGAGGTAACTAAGGAACTCTCACTCTTTATTGCACTGATTTGTATGCTTTGTGGCATCCCAAGGGGCAGGGCACTGGGAGGGAGTAGGTTGGCTGTTGTGGAGAGATTCGAAAGAGATTCGGAGATAATTGTTTGGGAGAGAATTGTTTGGATTGAGTTTTGAGCTGGATTGTTTGAGGACCTCGCTTTGTGTACCAACTTGTGGACTGCCTGAGGAACTGAACTGGATTTATGGACTGGATTACGGACAAAGACGACGAGATAAGGATTGTGGACTTTATGTGTTTTGGATTCCCCTGAATGCCCCGCCCTTTGTTTTGTTTGTCAAGATTTGTGTAATAAATTATTGTTTTGTTTGTAATACTGCCTGCTCCGTGTTATTTAACTTGCCCTCTGCAAGGTCCGTGAGTGTCGCCCAACCCCTGGGGACACCACAGCTTATAAAATCGGTATTATACAATGTATATCTATCCAATGGTACTTACAGCTGTTTAATAATATTATTCAATTAATCTAGAAAGTATCACTATTTATATCTTATTGTAAATGTAAATATTATCTGTAAGAATTCAAAGATTGTTTGAAAAACAGCCCAAAGTGATACACAGTATTCAGAGTGCTGAACTTTAAACAAGGGCGTTTCACTGTTAATAATAATAATAATAATTAAATCAAATAAATAATTTTAATGTAGGATATCTGTTAAAGCTATTCTGGAACTTTAAACAGAGAATAGAATATTTTTATTCTAATAATAATAATCACTGTTCAATAGTTTTTATTCTAGTATTACCACAGTTATTACTAGTATTACCACAGCTAGGTATAATTATTGATGTCTTGTCTTGATATAAAACATAAATAAATAAATCACTCAAAATAACAAATGTGTGGGCCTCCCAGGTGGTCTAGTGGTTATAACATTAAACACTGGCCACTGCGACCAGGGTTTGATTCCACCAGCCGCACCAGAGCCGGCTCTGGCCGGGAGTGCCACCAGGGGGTGGCAATTGGATGTCAGGCAGGGGAGGCTGACTGGAATTTCGCTGCGTATAGGAGTGGCTCTGGAGTACTGGAGTTACAGTCGAAACCTTGGCGAGTGCCGTCTCGGAGGAGATTATACTTCGCCTTTGTCACTGCCGGTCACAGGGCTCCGGCAGCGAACTCATAATATGAGGGGGGGATTGCCATGAAATTGGCTACTAATTGGGAGAAAATGGGATAAAATCAGAAACAAATTCTTTAAAAAATAAAAATAAATAACAAATGTCTCTTCTTCCACAAAATAATTGACCTTGGATCCATTGAACTTTATAACAGCATTATCCAGTGACAGTAATGGTGTGAATGTGAAGTGAACATTGATGGAATTGACAAAAGATGCCTATCATGAAACAAGTTTGGCTTTTTTTCTAAGATATTGGGTACTATAATATTTAGTGATTTTGATCTCTGCATATCTGTGTGGAACTATTTTCCTGTCATGCCCCCCGTTGTGAAAAGCAAACAATGCATTATTCAAATGGATGTGGGAGTATGCCAAGGGGCATGCTCTTGTACATCAGTGGCAATATAATTAGTTGAAGTTGTGCCTGCATAGAGTGTGCTGTATCTGCATTGTCCTGATCCAAATAAAACCTGGCAATACCAGTACATTCTCTTGCCAAGATGGCTGAATAGATCTGTTATTCTTAGGTAGACGAAACAGCCTCTTTTTTTGTGTTGTGTGGTGTTGCCAGTAAGGTTACAGGTTTGGCTTTCTCTCTCTTACCTTCCATCTTTCAGAATGAAAAGAGGAAAAAGTAACTGAGTGTTGTCTAGAATATTAACACACAACATTAGAATAATAATTTCCTTTTAATGTTCCATATAAGCAATACGTATTCTGACATTTTTTGTCAAATCAATGAAGGCACTGCAGCGCCACCTATTGAAAATGGAAGGTAGGATCATGACACCTTTTTTGTCCTGGGGGTGAGTGGTACTGCCATACAGAACTACTGGGGCAATTTCTGCCAGCGCATCTATGTCTTCATCCTAACGGCCTTTCCCAATAGTTTTCTTGACCGCAGATTTCAAGCCATCAAACGACCACCGCTTTTTCCCAGTTTGAAACCAGAGCCTGTGACTTACTACAAAAATGAACAATGCTCTTCGAATTCGCATCATGAAAGAAATCCTTTAAGAAAGAACATTATTACGCCGCCACATCAGGTGGCAGCCGTGGCAACAAGCCGAAAAGCATCAGTTGTCTTTGAAAAAGTGTCCGTCATCCGATCACCTCGGCGATAGAGCAGAACAAAAAAAAGGATTTTGATGTGATGAGACTCCCTGGGCTTATTTGTATTTAATTTCCGGTAATAAGATTTCTCCCCCCTGAGCTATAATCATCATGGCAAGGCCTGGATGCAGTTCTGACAAAGGGGAAAGACAGGGATCCTTGGTGCGTGATACGATTTTAATCTCAGTAGGAAAACAGGGCTAATGGGATGCTTCATGGTTCCTCCATCAGACGTTCTTTCTCTAAACAAAACATAATCTAGACTGGTAAAAGTATTAGCCAATTCAAGCTGAAGTACTCAAAGAGATTAGCCTCAACATGGGAGTCTGCCTTCAAGTAAAATGAGTGACAGGCAATGTTGTGTAAAAAACTGCTAGCTGCCATTGACAGCAATTCTACTGCAAAGGAACCAAAACGAACAAAGAAATATGTTTCCACGACCATGACCTCCAAAAATACGTTTCTAATCCAAGGGTGTAACCACGTATTAAATATTGGGGGGCATAATGAAAGGGAATGTTTTAGACAGATGTGACTTTTGAGTATTGGGGGAGGAATGCCCCCCGTCCCCCCAACACGTTACACCTATGTACTAATTGGTGTGGATGAACCGAATTCAGTATGCGGTGAAAATGATTTTACCAGTCACTGCCTCAGCATCAACAAGCAATCCTGTGAATTAGTGAAACATCCTATAATTGAACAAATACTCTCACAAGCCATGTTCAGTGTTACAACTATACTTTATGCTACAAGTAAGCACTTACAGATAAAGGAAACGCGTATATTTGAGAGGACATTCAAATGGCCCTTGCCTGGGCTAGGACAGTCCCAGCCAGTTTGTTAGTAAGGGGAGGGACACTCTCAGTACTGCACCATTTAAAGGATCCCTCATTTACTCAAGTGTTGCCTGTATTTTCACAGTTACCTGTATATAATATATCTAAATTGATAACTATAATTACAACTATAAAATGACTATTTTTGTTTGCTTCACTGGTTTGTACTCATATGTGTCATTGCAACATTAATTTGGGAGAGCGTAGATAAGTACACGCTGTCCCGCCAGTCGCCACTCCTTTTCACAGCAGGCACCCGCTCTTGCTTAGTGGGACAGGGACAACTCAGCTCACTAACACCCTCTCTACCTGTGTGACACCAGTGGAAAATGATGCGCCGCACTGCAGGGCTGCTGGTCACAGTCGGCACTGGCACAGTCCAGATTCTATACTAGACTGTGAAAAGTGTTGCTTGACTGAAATCTAATGCATTAACGGGAAGAGTCACCCTGCAGGCCAGCAACCCCCATTCCTGTAGGCAGCTTGGATAGTGCTGAAATGATACACTGAATGCAATGCACATAAAGTTGTGTACACCAGTGGCGGCTGGGGACCAAAATATTTGTTGAAACAACCACCCAAGCAACCCCCCTTTTAACACAGCACTCACTGTCTTTATTTGTGTGTAAACAACATACCATTTAGCAGATAAACCCAGTATATTATGTCCATGAGCTTTTATTCAAAAGACATGTAACTGACATAACAACCTCTCTTATCAAATTACTGGTCAAATTATTTTATTGAGGGAGTGAAGTTGAGTTGATAGATAGCAAGCAAACAATAATGTTAACGTTCATTGCATTTTGGTATTTGTTAAAGAATCTTGAAATTAATTGGCATCAGCTCTCAAGTAACGTTACCCTATTATCTAACGTAAACTATCTTTCTGTGTAATGTAATAACTTTAGCTACAACACCACATGATTTCTAACTTAAATGTTGTGTAGCACGGTACTGTTAATCGTCTTTCGATGTTAGGACATGTGCTCCTTTAAATATAATAGCTGTATTTGTTTGTACAGGTTTCAATTAGGCTTTTTTTTCACAACAATTTTTTTTCTCCTATTGTTTTTCTGTGTACTCTACCTACCTAACTAACTGCCTGGCATTGGGTCTGCAGCTCAAAAATACAACCACACATTCTTTAGTATGGCTCAGCGCTGCTACCTTGCACTATGGTTTCTCCACATTTGTATAGGTCAAAAACAGCAATGCAATCTCCAAAAAGTGGTGATTTGTGACTTACCAAGCCCACTCTCTGCATCAGCTTGATAGGAGGTGAATGGTGAATGGTTTAGATAGGTGTCAATCATCTTCATGTTGTGAACGCGCATCATTCGAAAGACTAGGTGAAGCAGTGCTTCACTGGGTGGGCTTTAAAACATGTCATAAGCCATAATTGTCTAAAGTACTATATCGCATTACGTTGAATTGTGAAAAGTGAGACTTTTGTTTGCCTTAATTCACAGAGGAAATAGTCGTTGTGATGATACTTAGGCATTTGAAAAATATGTTTTATGTGTGTTGTGTGTTGTGTTTTTTGACTGTTTTTAGGTTAAGCACTGCTTCACCTGTTGTCTTATAGAAAGCTCCACTGGTGTACACCAAGTACACACACTCGTGCATTTTGATTATATTTGCTTTAATGCGTTTAAACATGCTATTACTTTCACCTGTTAAAATCTGTGGCATATGGTTATCCTTGATGGCTGAATTCTTGCATTCAGAAATCACAAGTCATCAAGAGCTTTTTGGAAAATGGCTTAAAAATGCAAATGTGCTCTCTTTTTATGACGCCTAATTATAGCCAGCTGAAGCTTCAAACATGCAAAGTTAAGCCTTGCTTGAATCAAAATGGGAAAACCTGCAATCTTGGCTTAACAGTAATCACACTTTTAATGTGAATCAAAAGAGATTAATCCACTTTGTAACATGTATAAATCTACAGTTCCTCCACCATTAATCATAAAAGTGTCAATCTCTGGAAATGCAATGGCGGAATGGCGAAGACCAGGAATTACTTGCAGCTGAGGATCAGTGAAGGTAAAATGTATTGTATTTATTACTGAGATGGTTTTTTGATTGTGTTCTCCAAAGTGCAAAGAACTCACCAAGGAAATGAAAATGCCCTCCCCTAATGTGCTCCTTATTTCCTGATCAGATTGCCACATCTTTTTTCTTTATTGCAAAAAGCATTTTCCTTTATATGTATTACTTTAATGTATTACTTTATTTACTGAGTGACTTAATTACCTACCTACCTACCGTAACAACTTTTTCAGTGCAGTAAGCGTATGTCACGTAATTCACATAGAGTAATACATATGAATGACTAGATAGTGGGTTGTGGACAGCGAAATGAAATGAACAGTAAATAGATGGATTCTATAAAGGAATACAATGAATAATAAAGGGATTGTTGTCCTTCCAAGCAGAAAGGTATTTTCTGCTTCAAAAATGCTTTATTTGTTTGTTTATAATTAAGTCATTCGGTGGAGGGTTGAACAGGGAGCCGGAGTGTGTTGGGTGTGCAGTGTGCGGGACCCAGAGTGCGTAAAGTGTGGAGTGCAATGTGAAGGGGCTTGAGAGTGTGATCAGGGGTACTGTGCCGTACTCAGGCTAGCCTCAGCGCTTTGCGGCCCTTGTGGATAGGGGAAGGGGGCAGACTTGCCTATAGAGGGTGCTCTCTATCCAGAGCAGAAGGGGTATTCAGGGTGGAGAGGGGGTCTGGTGAAGACATGCAACAATACATGCCTGCACCTTATTGTTACCTCAATGTGTTTCTGTTGCACTTTATAATGTTACTGCACTTTATAATGTTACCTCAATGTGACCTAAATGTTGTGTCGTAAATGTTGCACTGTCTTAACTGTTGTGTAATTGTTGTCTTAATGTTGCACTGTTGTGAATCGAAGCGCAATCTCGTTCTTCTACGTACTTGTATGTGGCGGAATGACAATAAAAGCAACTCAACTCAACTCAACTCAACTCAAGACCTGGAGGGGAGAAAAACAAGGTTACTAGTGTTGAAGTATAAGGCTCACCTCAGGTTTGACAAAATAATAAGCTAAAACACACCATGCTGGATTGTAAAAGAAGAAAATGTAAGTTCTTGCAGATGATTTGCTTTTGCTGGTGTGTTTGCTTGTTTCTACTGTCATTTTCTCATAATATAACAAACAATAAACTGCATTGTGCAAAGTAATACACTGTAAATACTTAATATTTCATGCACTTTTTTCATTAAACCTATGGGCACTGTATATAGTGTAACATATGAGCTTAATGACTTTGTTTTTGAGTTATGTACCAGTAGCAAGATGGGGCTGTGTATTTGTTGAATAACATAATGGAAATTCACACAGAGAAATGAAAGAAACTGGTTTGATGTGCACATAAGCAGGCATAAACTCACATTTTTTAAATTTAAATTTTATTTAACCTTTATTTAACCAGGAAGTCCCACTGAGATACGGAATCTCTTTTACAAGGGAGACCTGGCCAAGACAACAGCAGCAATAAAACATACATGATAATAAAGTGGGCACGGTGGTGCAGTGGATAGAGCTGTCGCCTCACAGCAAGAAGGTCTCGGGTTCGAATCCAGGCCGGGGGCCTTTCTGTGCGGAGTTTGCATGTTCTCCCCGTGTCCGCGTGGGTTTCCTCCGGGTACTCCGGTTTCCTCCCACAGTCCAAAGACATGCATGTTAGGCTAATTGGAGAGTCTAAATTGCCCATAGGTATGAGTGTGTGAGTGAATGGTGTGTGTGCCCTGGATTGGCGATGGATTGGCGACCTGTCCAGGGTGTATTCCTGCCTCTGTTGTCAATGCCCGGTCTAAAAAATCAGGGACTTATGCTGGGAAATGGGTAAGGCTTCCAGCCCCCCTCTCCTATCGTAAGGGGTGGGATACCACCTAGTGGACCTGGTTTGGTAATGAAAAGCAAAGACTAGAGAGGAAATACAGGCAAGAGAGGAAATACAGGCAACTTCCAAAAATAAACGAAACACCAACATAAAGTGCCTTAATGCCGTTGGTCCACCACAAGCCTCAAGAACAGCTTCAATGTGCCTTGTCATAGATTTTACAAGTGCCTGGAACTCTATTGGAAGGACGCATCACTTCTCATCATGGAAGAGACCACTCCTATCAGGAGAGAAATTCTTCGCCATATGTGGCATATCTAGGCTTTGTATTTATTGGTGTTTACCTTTCCCTCTAAGAGGTTGAGGGGACCTAAAGCACACCAGGGAAATGCACCCCATGCCATAACAGAGCTGTCGGTATCCCTCATTTACTCAAGTATCCCCTTTATTTGAGCTGTTACCTGTAGAAGTGGCAAAAAAGGGAGGAAGAGAACGGAGAGGGCTGAAACCCTGAGCTGGTGGTTGTGACAGGCAGGGATGATCAAGTCCAGTAAAATTAATTTTAATAAACCTCTGTTTTGATAGAAAATCGAGAAAACAGACACCAAGGTGCTGGCTTTAAGGATAGTAGAACATGTGTAAGAGTGAATAAATCCGCACACACTGTTCCTTTTTGCAGTGATAATTTATTTAACGTGACTTGCAAGCATCTTTCATCGGGGGATTCAACACACCTTAAGACAGATCCTGAGTAGAAATCAAAACGCAGTGGTAAGGCCTTATTTTGCACTGAGTGAGGGTTGGAGAAGCCATGGACATTTTAGGGAAAGGTAGGCCACATGGGGAGCACGTAAGATCAGACAGTTGTTTAAATGTGGAATAACGTAACATGTATATCACCTGTGGATTGTGAGGATTCTAAAATGGCTCCCACAGGATTCCAAAAGAAATGTAAGGAACACCTGTGCATGGTATCCTTTCAACCCCACTTGATGAGGGATGATGGGAATTCAGTACTTTAATTCAGTACCCAAAGTGTCTAATAATGAAATAAAACATGGCAAAGTGCTGTTTACAAATCAGCATGAAGCATATTCTCAACAGTCTGAGTGTCATTTGAAAAACAGATGTCTGACGATCTAAAAACAGTGTAATGCTAACCCAAAGGGTTTCATTGCAAAGCTGTTATGCAATTTATGGCAGCAACCTTCTATAGGCATATGCTGTAGCAGGTTGTTTCATTATGTTTGATTCATTTTTGGTTTGTAAAAATCGTACCGTTGAAGTGGTGTTCGCAATGAATATGATTACTCCCTTCAGTAATTTACCTCAGAGGCAGCCTCACTTCAGGCACATAACTACCTGAGAGGTAGATGAAGGGTTTCCTTCTTTCACAAGACACCAGCTAATGAATTGATATTAACTATTAATAATGCATTGTAATCAATACTTTTAAGTTTCTAATCAGTAGAGCCCAAATTATTTGAATTAGACAACATAATTTATAATGGCAAAACATGTATTTACAATCATATTCTCAAATGTTTAAATGTTTAAAATGTAGTTATGTATATATATATATATATATATATATATATATATATATATATATATATATATATATATATATATATATATATATATATATATATATATACTGTATACACACACACAACCCCTTTGGCATTTTTTTATGTAATCAAAATGGATTTAATTGTGATTTATTGCCACTGATCAACACAAAGTAGTCTATAATGTCAACACAAAAAACAACTCTAACTCTTTTTATTTTTATTTGTAATTAATTAAGAAAAAGCTTCAGTTTTGTTTTTTTGACATCATATAGTATCAGTATATTGATCAGTGGCAAGAAATCCCAATTAAATCCATTTATATCCTTTTTAAATGGGATTTTTAAAACCATTTTTCTCATAGAATTTTAAGATTTCTTCTTTAGTAAAGATGCATAAGGAAAGCATTAGTCTTCTGTTTTCCTGTCTGAAAATTGCAGATTTTCATGAGCCACCCACTTTAAGAAAATATACAAGCAGACAGCACCACAGGAGAAGAATAGTCCAAAGTAAAGAATCGTTCAAAGAATAGACAAAGTTCACTCATGCTATGTTTAAATGAAATTGAGCAATGATATGATGAGCATACGCTACATTGTCAATAGCCTCAATAAGCCTTAATGCAAAACCAAGCAGAATGGCGTATGTTTTCCAAGACAGCAACATTGTACATGGGGGGACTTCAGCTTGAAAGAGCATTGGGACAACTGGCCATAAATTCCTTGTTTATCCCTAGAAGGTCAAGCGAATTTATGGACAGATGGAATGTAATCCCATGGCATGTCATGAGTGTGTGAAACATTGCACTTAAGTGGAAAAGTCTCGCCAAGTGCACACTCTACAGGCCTGTCCATCCCCAAACCATAATTCTCTTCCCATAACCTTTCCGTGCCTGTTTTGAAATAACTGTCTTTCCTATGTATGGAAACTGTATGTCTGTCTGGCCATGAAATATGCTGCATGTTTATGGTCAAATTAAATCTGTTATATTTTAGGTGATATTGGTAATAGTAACACGGATGATGGCGTGCAAGCTGAAATGCATTTTTTTCCCCTTGTCCGTGAATATTAAAACATAAATTTGAATTTTTGACACTGAATGCTGACTGAATCACAATCAAATAGGGCTCAGACGTCATTGTTAGGGAAAAAAATGCTGCTATGCTTCCATAAACTCAAGCCAATGTCTTTCCATTTACTTCATATAACAATGGTGTAATCCTGATGTAAAACACTGAGGCTGTCCGCCATTGTGTGCTCAGCAGACTGTGAAATTAATGAACCGAGACTTACCGCTTGCTTAACTTTGTGATTCCAAGTTAAAGACTAAATTCATTGTACCTACCTGAATAGAGGCCTGCACATCAGACATGCTTCAAATATAAACCCCTCTCTCCAAAAACAAAACTCTGGACATGCCATTTCAAGATGATGCAGGCCATTCGTTCAATGGAAGGATCTAAATGGCCACAGCATCATTCAGGAAAAGGGGCAGCTGTGCAACTAAACTCCTGAGCACGATGGGGTAAGTATACAAGCTCAAAAATGTACCAAATGAATGGAGGTCAGCCAGTTTGTCATCTTCAAGGGGTCATCTTCAATGGGAATCGGACAGGACAAGGCAACATTGTGATCAGTTAACTTTTCCCCAATCCTCCGATAAACAGAAGATGTGGGGCTCTCTCCCTTGTGTCATTACTGTGCTCTCTCGGAACAGATGGTAATGCTGCATGCATGCCGGGAATCAGCCATGTTTCTGGCATTATATTATGATTATGATCGTAGTATGTTATGAGTCACAATTTTCCGGTTGGTCCAATTTCTGTTGGCCTATATTATTAACCAAACTTTGTCACGGTCTGGTAATGGACAAGCTATTAAACCCCCGTGGGCATGTAAGACAATGTGTTCACTAATTAAACTAATTGATGCCAAAAGCCCACATGTGACATCTCACATAAGTTCTCCACACCCAGTATGTGTCAAAACGCAGGCTGCAATTTCTACATTACTCACATATTTACATACAATGTAGGAAAGGCTGACGGAACCGATCATCATTGTTGTATATTATATAAATCTCAGAGTGCTGTTGCTGTTCTGAATAAGTGGAGATGCTTTTGAAGTGCGAGACATTATTGGCGTCCAGACTTGGTGGTTTCATTTTCCAAGTGCTATGTCTGCTGTAAATCATAAATCCAAATTCTTTAAGTGAAATTCAATCAACTAAGCATCCGCAGACAGGTAAGTCAGATCTGCTTATTTCCCACAGTGTAGTCTACATAATAGACATGTATTATACAGGCAACTGCCAAAATTGAAGAAGCACTTGAGAAAATTGGGTATGAAAAGTATACTGAAAGCAGATGCTTCTGCACAGGTGTGGTTCCTGAGTGAATTAAGCAATTAACATCCCATCATGCCTAGGGTCATGGATACAAATCCTATGGTAAAGCATTTCTCTTCTGGGGGGGTGGACTCGCTGAATGGTTTGATGAGCATGAAAAGGATATAAACCATATGCTATTGCTGTCACAGTCACCAGATCTCAACCCAACTGAACACTTATGGGACATTCTAGAGCGGCGCCTGAGACAGTGTGTTTTCCACCATCAACAGAAAAAAACAAATGATGGATTTTCTCATGGCAGAATGTTGTTGCATCCCTCCAACAGAGTTTCAGACACTTGTAGAATCGATGTCAAGGCACATCCAAGCTGTTCTGGCAGCTCGTGGTGGCCCAACACCCTATTAAGACACTTTATGTTGCCGTTTCCTGTATTTTGCCAGTTATCTGTACATATGTTTAAATATGTCAATTATATATATTTATACAACGCCGACTGTTGTATGTTTTCAGCCTCAGTGATGTTTGATTTACATTGAATAGCGGATTCACTTTCTCATAAATTATGTGTAAGAGTACTCCTACACACCCTCACAATGCACATCTAATGAAAGCCGATGGCTGGAAGAGATCTAGTTAAAGTGTGCTCTGTGGGGCTGGCACATACACGCGCACACACACACACACTGACTAGGTGCTTAAATCAGCATGGGGAAAGAAAGGAAGTAGCCTACCTCATTGTTAGCCATTGAAAGTCAGGCCTGTTGCTAGACAGGCTGACACTGAGGGGACATTTAATTTGTTTTTGTCTCCTTTGCCCTGCTAGCATATCCTCTTCTCGATATTGATTTCAGTTCACTTATTTATTGCAAATATATTTCACTTCCCTTATTAGCTACATATAGATTTCACACGTATGGAAATGGCATAGTTAAGAGTACACAGAGCATGTGAAATTGCACAATTTCCTTATGTTGGCCACCTTAAAATAATACACTTCCCCTGGAAATGTTACTGCTTCTGTTATTCTTGGCCGTGCCAATGTTACTGTGTGGAGGGAAAAAGAGCTATCACACTTTCGATGTATTAAAAGTCCTTCATTAAAGCCCATATCTGTCCACTTCCTTAATAGGCAGTGGCTTAAAGGTTGCTCCCTGAGAATAAATTAACGGAGACATTCAAAAAGGAAAATAAAATCATTTATAATAATTATGAGCAATTAAAAATGATTATTATATAGCCTAACACTGCCTCCTTGGGGGTTGCAAGTAAAACAAATATATCATCTCTAATTAGAAGCCCTCAAACACATGCAGCCGACACAAGAACGCTTGCCAGTGAATTTTGCCCTCTCGTTTTAGTGACCGGCCATAAAATAAAATGAATAAAACATAGCAATTGCTGCACGGTGAGGTATTCGTCCCAGCGGAATGGTGTCCTGTGTGTAAGGGAGGCAATTAGAGAAGAGAGAAGGGGTTTGATACGGCTCAGTAAAACGGCTTATGTGATAATGAGCGATGAGCCATTTGCACCTCCAGATCGGCGGATTGAGCCAAGTCCGGGATCTTGGCACCCGATCCGATGGGAGGGCGAGAGCTAGGGGAAAGAGAACCTCTACGGTTCACTGGACGGGTCACGTCAAAAACACAGAACTCGCAGCAAGGGCAGGCAAAGGGTCCGCTGGCTGTATTCTGAACTCTCCAGCTACATCTCAGTAATGCCTATTAAAGTTGTACTTTGTTGACAGCTTTTGCATGAATAATCTCTACTGGGAAAAGGCACACTCTCTCTCTCTCTCTTTGCAATGCATGCTATCATAAACATTGTTTTTATTTTCTTTGTCAACCCTCTACCTGTTTAACAGACATACTCAGGTGAATAATGATAGCAATCAATTGTGTATTAAGAAAGATTGCCTTTTGTGCCCAGTAGTCAATGTATCTCAGGCTTTTTGATAAATAAGATCCAGTTCAGCCCACTCTAATCTTCAATTTAACAAAGACCTCTGCTCTTGGGTCTGATATTGTCTTGTGATCAGTTTCAGCTTAAAAAAAACGAAAAACTAATAGCATCTCAACATACCATGAGAGGTCATTTATGAGGGTAAAAAATAACGAAGCACAATTTGGATGCAGTGAAGTCAGACAAGCATGGATGGGTTATATAAGTGTACTCAGTTTAGGCTGGATGTCATCAACTTGTTCAAGCTGTTAAGGGGTGTCGGTGGCAGAACCAGGGAGATTCAGGGCCCTTCGGCACCTTCCCCAGAGGCTGGACTGTAGGGGTTGGCCAATACATGATGGAGAATGTAAGGTTTTATTAGCTTTCAGACAGTGAGGATGACTAAGACCAAGGCTGAAAAGTCTCTGAGCCAGGGAGTTCACTGACCCCAGGTAAGGTTAAAGGGGTTGGAGCTGAGACCGGCCTACTCTCGCCTGGGGTTCTGGCAGATGCAGGTTTAGGACATAGTGAATGAATGGTTGAGTGAATCCTTTTTAACACACAAACAATAGCTCACCCTGGCTAGATACAAGAATCATGAGTAAAATGTGCCTTATACAATGGGAAAAAAGGAATAAAAAAGCTTCATGATACTGTAAAGGCCCTGAATGGAAAAGCAATCACATAAATTTCACATTAGAAATATTCCCCAAAAATACATGCATGTATGTGATATGAGTACTTGTGAAGTAAATGTGACACCAAGTGACAATATGTGGTGTGCAAATGTGCAATGTGTGGTGTACATGTGTGAAATGTCCAAAATACATGTGATTTAGATGTGCAGAATTCATTCGATTTTTCCATTTGGGGAACATCGCTATAAATCCATCAAACTCAACTGCTCAAACAGTAGTGGACTTGGCATGTGGTTCTCGGTCTGAATACCTGACATGTGGCACAAGTCAAACTGAGCACAGGCTAGGGCTCAAATCTGCATAGGGCAATAGGTGCTCCAGCACATAAAAAACCCTTGACATGCCTGATGACTGATAAATTCCCATTTGTGCCTCCTTACCAGCAGCATTATTTTCTTTCACTCTGAATTTAATTTCAAGCTTTAATTTGTTTTAAGATTTCATCAACTTGCATGCTGCATACAAATTACCCAATCTTGCATTAATCAAGGCATTGATTTGTCTTCCATTGAGAAGGTTATATAGGTGTACGATGACTTAGCAAATCGTAACTGCTAATCTTTATACGTCATTACACCAGTGATGTCTCTCTAGTTGATCATGCCAATGTAATGACACAGCTGCATAAAATATCCTTATACCTTGTGGAGCAGTGACTCTATGCCCCACCCTACCACCTCCCTTTCCCCCTTTTCAGCCCAATCTGATATGCGTATAACAACTGCCCGTATAGTCACACGGCACCCACGCTGTCCGCCGCCAACAGGCAGGATTGGTGTGCTTTGACGTTCTCCTTGAATGCGTTTTCCCTGGTGGAGCCTACCCCAGACTTAGCACAGCCCTATCGTTCAGTCCCAGCTCAGCGAAAAACATTTTCATTAAATGGGCTTCGAGCTAATGAAACTTGTAGCGAGACATGGAACAGAGGCAATCCCAATTTATTTTGACTATTATGAGTCGATTCGGGCCGGGCACGGCCACCCGTGCTGATTAGAGCCAGCTGGTGCACTACTGCCCACTTCCCTCTGTTATACTTGCAGCACAGAAAAATGTTTTTTTCTCACCCTCTCACGGAAATATTGGCAATATGGTATTTGCCTTTTGGCAGTCTAGTCATGGGTTTAATGGAATGTGCAGCCACAGGCCCATCAATTTAAATTAGATACTCCCGGGCCTCCTTTTTGTAGCCATTCTGAAAGAGGGAGTGTTGCCTCCACGAGCAGACAAAAAAATATTATTTTATTGATGGCAGCCATCAGGAAATTAGCAAACAATGCACTACCAGCTCCGGTGATGAAAACTGTACACAGCAAACTAATACATTTTAAGCAGCACAGCGTTTTGTTATCTTTATGGTTCAGACTAAAAGACGAATTAGAAGAGGAACACAGAACACGCCTGTAACGTGATGTTATTTATTGCCTTATAAATTACAACAGACAGTCTTCATTTGTTCAGACAGCTTGCAGCGATTCTCTCTCCCCCTCCCCCTTTTAAAATAAAAGATTGTTGACCGTGTTATCTGCTGCTGCATTTCATGGTTTCTTTCAGACAGACTGCCTCAGTGGCATTCCGCGCCGACTGTTTTGAATGGAGAGCATCACTCTCTGTGCGCTACGCTTTAAGATTGCTTAAGACTGATTGCTCTTTTGAATTCTGTGTTCTCTAATTAATTACCCTTGGGGAGGTTAACAAGTCAGAAAGTGAGCACTTATAAGTGGTGCATACAGACAAGATGTGGTTTTTAAATGCGTCTCATGGAAACGTGTAGCCTACCTTGCTAATACGGTGTTTTGATTTCTCTGTGGTCATCCCTTATGAAATTTGTCTGCGATAAAATATCACAGGGGAGAGTTTTGTTGTCTGTTGATTTTAATTGCCATCATAATCATTTATTATTATCATTCCTTTACTTGTAGTCACTTGGGTGCAATTGCCATTTACATGTGCTTCATAGATCGAATGGGAGCATTGGCAGAGGTTTCAGCAGGGAGAACCCCAGCTCACCGCACATCCCTACATTGTCTCAGTAGCAAAAAATCACAAATGAGCCCTATACAAGGTCACTTACCCTGGTACCTGCTGTTATTTTAGGTGTTATTTCATCTCGTCCATGCACAATGTTTACATTCTTACAGACAAGGGCTGGGGCAAAACATGTTCCTTGTACACAGCACCTTGTTACGTCATTCCCAGTATAACAATGTGTATTCTTAAGTCTACTAATATAGAACTAGTACACTCTGTATCTTTAGGTGGCTTTTGATATATACGTAAATATTTGTATATTTCTTTGTGTTGTGATACTGTTGTTTTATTCACTCTTATGCACAGGAATGCACACATTATCAAGACATTTGGTTGTGTTCTTTGTCATATCCAATCTGTTGCTCAGATTGTCCCACTTTGATGTCCTCCTTTGACTTTCAGAATTTGTTCCACAGAGGGAACGCAACATTAGAGGGAGTCACCTAAAAGTGTCACACTGTGCATCTGATTAACATGCTGTATTCTCCAAAATCGATGAAGTAATTAACATTTTGGCCCAAATGATAGCAATCTAATTTGGAGGTAATTCAATAACAGCGTTATCAGTAAAAGGCATTCAGCAGCGCTTTGTGTAGATCTGAGAGATACCAAGGACGTGTGGGTAAAAATGTAACTATTACACAACCAGATAAGCCATCCTGTATCTCAAGTTATCTGGATTTATCCCTTTGACTCAAAATAAGCCTCCAAATATGTACTGGAATTTACAATAGATTTTTTTCAGTGATCATTTTTATTGGGCTAATATCCAAATAAATCTCAGAATCCATCACACATTAAGCTACAACAAAAAAAGTAAGGCATAAAATACAACCCAGAACCGCTATACTCCTGCTCAAGACTAAAAGCCAGTTTACATCAAAGATTCGCAACGAGACGAAACCGTTTTTGAACGCTGCAGAGAAAAGTTGCAGAACAGTCCCAATACGTATGGTCTGCAACATTCTAAAACTAGCCAGTTTACATCAAAGCAACTAAGCATAGTTTCCATAACTACCACTCTCTTTACTTTGTGTTGATACTGGCTTTATTGGTGGTTGCTGGATATTTTGTTTCTGAGAAAATAGATGAGGGCAGTGACAGTGCGTTGCTTACTACAATTGCACTGTTGATTAAACGCAGCAAAATGAGGCAAAAAAACGCAGGACTTGGACTTGGAGCCAACCATGGGTGCTACAGCAACAGAATCAAGGGGTCTACGCAAACTTATGTCATGAACTGGAGACTGGAGATGCACCATCTTTAATGAATTTCTTGCATCTATTCCCAGAGTAGTACCATCATCTAGAACAGTGTTTCTCAAAGTGGGGGTCACGAGATGATTTCAAGAGAAAATGTGGCAATATTGTGAGAAAAAAACATAATTGCATTTATGCATAACATAACAAATAGGCCTACAATTCATGTGTTAGCCTGCAATTAATTTGAACAATCAGAGCCTACATGGCCTACATGTAGCCTACAATATTTTGATTGTCAAACTTTTCAGCCCGTGACTCCCAGTAGAGACGCGACCCCGACGTCCCCCCCTCCCCCGAGGTGCTTATGACAATTTGGATCAAGGGCTCTGCTTGCAAGAGGTCTCTGTGTATAATACAGTGTTTGAAATTAACGTGATGTGCTACTTGTAAGACTCTTGCCTTCAGTCCTTTCTTTTTACCCAATATTAATGAGCGCCACCCGTTTGGTGCCAGCTTTGTGAAAATGTCATTCCTTGTACAAGTGTTCTCCAGCGTAATGCAAACGCATGTCCTCACTGTTTCAGGCTCACGTGGTTTATCAGCATAAGAGGGATAGATGGCTTTTCTGAATGAAATTCAATGGTTGCTTCAGAGTGACATGTCAATGTGAGAAGTACATGAATGTATTAACGTTAACAAACATTTTCCCAGTAGCCTCGTCTAATCTGTAGTGAATTTATTTATGACATGTCTGTACATTTACAGCGCAACACTAAACATACTAGCCTACAAACTGCCTTATGTGTGCATAATTCATTTTTACAAGCTAGCTAACGTTAATCTGCAAAATGGAACGGTGGTTAAACAGTAACAACAAGGACACAACATACTGTATATCGAGATTGACAACAGTCACCAGAGCTATCCAAGGCCGCGACAGATGTACTGATTCCTTTTGGATTGACCTATTCATGTGAAAATACTTTTTCCGCACTGATGTACATAAACAACAAATACCGATCACGACTCAGCATGGAGGATGATCTCTGAGTAGCCCTCTCCAACATCAAACCGAGAGTGGAGTTGTTTTTGCTCCAAAAAGCAGCAGACCCATCCATCCGGGCGCTGTAACCGTGTATTTGTGTCTGCGTTTGCGTGTTTGTCAAGGTTGTTGGAATGCACCTCGGGGGATGGTGGGGGTCGCGAGTCTCTACCAACGTTATTTTGGGGGTCATGAGCTGAAAGTTTGAGAACTACTGGTTTAGAAGAGCTGGTGTCGTATAGACAGGGTTTGTTCTTCAAAAATATTAATCAAACAATCTTCTCTCACTTCAGTCCAAAACTCCACCATATTTTTGTGTGCACTTAACTGTCTATACTGCGCGTTGATTGGTTGGAGTAAATGTGACGGTGTTGGTTCTGCCCGCAGCGAGTTTCGAACCGAGGGGATCTCCGACGCGACAAGAGAGCAATTAAGCTCGCTGAGCCAAAGACTCAAGTCCCTAACTCCGGGAACGAATCGTATTCTTATCCATGTCACTCGGCAGCATTCGCTCACGTGAGCCCATCTGCTACATAAACATAACAATGGCCCTGAGGTACGCTACATTCTAAAACTCAACACTTGCGACTTGACATGATGAATTGCAAGACAACAGCCAACAGCCGACTTGCGACGACCAGAGACTTCTGCAACATTTCTCTGCAACGTTCTAAAACGGTTTCGTCTCGTTGCGAATCTTTGATGTAAATGGGCCTTAATATTCACCGTCATAGGCATAAGGAATACTGCCTCTAAAATTGAGAGAGAAATGGGTTCCAGATGTCTATAAATGATTCTGCATTAGTATTTATCCTGCGGCACGGTGGTGCAGTGGATAGCACTGTCGCCTCACAGCAAGAAGGTCTCGGGTTCAAATCCAGGCCGGGGGCCTTTCTGTGTGGAGTTTGCATGTTCTCCCCATGTCCGCGTGGGTTTCCTCCGGGTACTCCGGTTTCCTCCCACAGTCCAAAGACATGCACGTTAGGCTAATTGGAGAGTCTAAATTGCCCGTAGGTATGAGTGTGTGAGTGAATGGTGTGTGTGCCCTGCGATGGATTGGCGACCTGTCCAGGGTGTATTCCTGCCTCTCGCCCGGAACGCATGCTGGGATAGGCTCCAGCCCCCCGCGACCCTGACCAGGAATAAGCGGCTTAGATAATGGATGGATGGATGGATATTTATCCTGTAGATTCGTCTTTCATAAAACAGAATCTCTGCTAAGGTTGTGTGCCACTCAATGTATGTAGGAGGATTTGTATCCTACCGATGTCTTTGAATTATTATTCCGGCTGTGGACAGTATGAGCTTTAGCCAATGAATCTGCAGATGAATCTATAAATTCCCTGGGGAATCTATAGATTTCCAAATTTTACACATTCACCGTAACATACAGTATACACTACTTTTTGTTTAAATAGTTCTGTTATTAAACTGGTTCTTATAAATATAAATGAATCATAATGAAACACTTATCTAATGTTCTTGAAAGAAAGGGGAGATTAGGAGTGGGTTTTCTTAGAACATTTCACTTTAAGCAAAACTCAACAAAAAAATTCTTTTTAATCTAAAAAAAACTGAATAAACTTTTTAATTACCTTCTTGGGAATGTTTTCCTTTGTTTAGCTCAATGCACAACTATGCAGTCTGCAGCCCATTGCCTTAACTGGATCTTATTGTTCATTGATTGAACATGATATTCAACGTGTTTAATGAATTGATAAGAACATGTAGCAGCTATGCAACATAGGACATTTGCTATATAGAGAGACGTATGTTGTGGTGACTGGGAACTCCTCATGCAGCTTGTCATGATAATTCCAGTAGTTGTAAAGTGCGATTTACACAATCTCACATATCTGGTCAGCCCAATAAGTCTTTATAATTTTTAATGAAAGAGTGAGTGTTTTTGTTCCCATTAGTATGTCCAGCTCATAATATAATTAAAAATTTATTTTTGTCAATGATAACCTTTTTAATCATAATTGTGGAGTTTGATGTGGATTTGATTTGTATAGAAGTTATTAATAATTATAGGAATATATACATTATTGATCAAATGAGACTAAAATGAGGCTAAAAAGACACTAGATTTTTCCCTTTTTTTGCGGAATTGGCACAAATTCCAAGAAAATGTTAATAATGAGCAGCACGTTTTGTTTTCATGATCAAAGTTTACAGTGATCACAGTTTACAGTAATCGATCTAGATCGCTTCTGCCTGAGCCACTTTCCATTTCCAGAAGAAGCGCCATGAATTTTACTGCATGCAGTGCCCCTGGATGTTATGATGCCTTGTGGGCTTTTCTTGATATCAAGAAATGCCCATATCAAGAAATGTCCACAGGACGCAGGCTGCAGCCGCACATACTTGAACATCTAGCGCCATCTGATCTCTTTTAAGCATGACCCCAACTCAAAAACTAGCCAGTTAACAATTCCCAAAACCAATCTTCCCATTTACCAGGCTCAGTTTCCATGAAGCCTCCTTCCAAGTTCAATCTCAGGGCTAGATTTACTAAGATAGTCGCAGCGCAAAGACAGTCAGTATTTTTTTGCGGCTATTTTGCGACTATATTTAACGATGTTGTGGCTATATTTAACAACCAATTTACTACGACTGGATCTAATTACGCAATCAAAGAAATGAAACGTCCTCATTCGCAATCTGCGATAGGATACGCCCATAAACTTGTGATGGGAGAAGGCCACATAGTGTCTGAAAGTAAAATGTATTCACGATTCATTCTATCCACATATGCATAATAAGATAGTTGTTTAAATTCAGAACTTCGTTTTTATACTGATTGCTAGCTGATGACAAATTGGTCAATAGAAATGCTGCGTCCTTTCATATAATTTTTGTCATTTAATTTGAATTAATTTTCATATAATAATATAAAGTTCAAGTAAATAATAGACCTATGTATGCTATATAGAATGTACAGGTATTCCTGAAAATAAAGCTGTCGTGACATGAACCGGGGTACATTGCAATAACATTTGTGATATTTTTTTGCATCACTGGGACAGTGACTAGCACTTCGGAAAGCACAGTACAAAACGGGAATTGTGAAATACCTAGGCGATATCAGCACTAGTATAAAATACCGCCTGGTTTCAAGTGTTCATAAAATTCTCACACAAAGAGGGGAGTCGCAATTAAGGCATGCTTTAGTAAATAAGATGGAATACTTAATTGATCTAATTTACAGACTTTAAATGCTGTTTTAGTGCATTCACCCAAGATATACATATGCATGAACATATTTAACTATTCATCTAATGGAAAGTCACAAGGTGACATAACCCCCACAAATTACATCCTAATAGCAATTTCACTCATTGCGACCATTTATTAAATCCGACATAGATAATGCAATCTTGTAGCAACTGCTTTTGTGTTGGAAAAGCAGTCGCAATCCTTCAGTAAATCTGGCCCTCAGACTCTCAAGACATTTTTGGGGTTCAAGTCAACTTTTTCTGCTACCTATGAGCTCAAGCTTATAAGGTCCCTTGAGGTGCTGTATTGTCTTGTTATCATCACCATTATATTTCTCCAGCTTTTATTTAATTGCATTAAATATCAGCATCTCAAGTTTCGTCTATTTGCTGTATAAGTCTGTGAGTGCAGGTTTGACGTGTGTTTAAAGGTAAAGAGAGGCAAAATCGAGTCTTTGTTCCAGATACATATTTGTTTCCAAGATCAAACCATGTCATACCCTGCCGGATCTTCCTATAATGAGCTATTCACAAACATGTCAAACTCAAAGCAGAATGTTTGAATGAGAGGTGACTTATATCAGTGAGACTTTGACTCCTTAAAATATTCAGGTAACTTTTTGGGGGCAATAATGATACAATATACAAGTAACTGCCAAAATAAAGGAAACATGAGGGACAAAAAGTATATAGAAACCAGGTGCCCCCACACAGGTGTGGTTCCTGAGTTTATTAAGCAATTAACATCCCATTATGCTTACGGTCATGAATAAAAAAGCTAGACAGGCTCAGTTGCCCACTATTTTGGCTACCATGGCTAGGAAAAGACATCATCTCCTAGGTGCAACTGTGGTCGAAAGTGTATACTTCTCAACCGTGATGTCTGTGCATTGGTTTGAGATGCAAGGCAAAACAGACGAGCAACTCTGTAACAGTTCACTGCAAATATCAATTGTGGGGCGTGAGCAGGCAGTTTAAACAAGAACAGTCCATCGAGAACTTCAGAGATAGATATACTATAGTCGGGTCGCAGCCCTATTAGAACACTTTATGTTGGTTTTTATTTTATTTTGGCAGTTACCTGTATCTTTTAAATACAAATGTAGGCTTCTGGTCTTTTCACAAGCTCTTCCTATTTGGCCCATGCTCTCATATTGCTCAAGGCGCTTCTGCTAAATGTACAGTAGAAATGGTGCTATTTCATTTCACATTTAGAGCACAACTTAAAAGACATATGAGTCACAGTAAAGTCATAAAGTAAGAATTCGGATTTGATCCGAGGGTCAGGTTCACCAACACTAAGAGCCCAAAATATACCTGTTATAAAAATGCAACAAAATACAAAATGCTTCAGGCTGTATTGGGAAGTGGTTTTCCTTCCTTTCTTTTCCTCTCTTTATTTTTACCTTGTCTTGACTTTGAAATTCAGCAACTGTCCACCCTCATTCTTATCACTTTATTGCTTCATTTGAACTTGCAGCTTTTCACTGGAATACAAAAAAGCAGATATGAGTTTTAATGAGAGAATTTTCAAAAAAAGAAAAGTTTCTCTCTAGAAGGGTGTTATCTCTATGTGAGACAATTTTCCTTTTTAATTACTTTGTAATCCATTTTAGCCCTAAAAAAAAAAGTAATAGGGGTGGTGGAATTTCTTCACTTTTAGATCATTTTACAGGAACATGTTTGTTCATGTCAGAAGAGCAGGACACCTGAGTAATGTGACCTTTTGCTGACCTTTTAAGCTACTTTGGTTTTAAGTAGTTTGCTCCATCAATATATAAGATTACCTGATAATCAGTAGCGCTTCTAACTCTGATACACCATTTGGGGATAGCCGAAGTAACTTAGCACTGGAATGTTACCACATTTGACCATATTTGTATACATTTATATTGAGCTGTGAAATGCAACTTTATTTTTTCATGAAGGTAAATCAAGTCATGCATGGATTCGATTAATCATGTTTGTAAGTATATATAAGTATATTAAGTCAAAAGTAAGGACCAATATTGATTGAATCATGGCTACGGTTAGTAGCCATAAAGAAAAAGGAATCCCTGTGCAAGACGAGATAGCTTGGCTCCACTACAATTGTGAGCGTCGAGGACAGTTGCTGTTTGTCTCATAAACTTTATCACCCAAAACTTTTATCTGCAGCCAAAGCTGAGACTCTAGCTCAGTGATTAGTGGAGAAGGGACACTAAAAGGATTATGGCTGAAATGCTGTGCCATATCTGTCCTGATAGACAGGCTGAGAAGGCCGTATTTGGGTGGGTCCATTCTAGGGGATGGGGCAGCCAATCACAATAGTGAGATTACATTCTACTCACAGCTGCTGACTTTGTGAAATATGACATTAACTCTGGCCTGCATTCAATCAACGTTTGTCTTTAACTTAACAAACATAGTTTGGCAAGATCTGCAGTCACTAAAATGAACTCGTTAAGCTGCGTTTTTGAATACAGAACCTTGCATTTATTAAATTAAGGGCCAATGTTGATTGAATCCAGGCCTCTGTCCATATCAAATGTGTCCTGCCTGGTAGTGTCCAGTTTATTACTTGCAGTACTGCATTTCCTTCTCTAAACAGGATAAAAAAATCTTCTATAAACTCTCTTATGCCCTAACATCAGATCTGGCTTGCCTATTTAGAGGTCATGTGTAATAACAATATGCAGATGTAGGTCAACATTACGCTCCCTATATTGTTACAATTCCAAAATCTGCATTTTTATAGGTATTTCTGCTGACAGAATGCATAGTTGTCATTCATGTAAATAAAATGTAAATGTGTTTTTTCAAAGCAGTTTCAAAATATTTGTATAGAAAAACAGAGCGTTCCTGGAGGGGAACCAAATACATTTTTTTAAGTTACATTTATCAAATAATTATTTTACTGAACAATCAAAGACCAAGCCAAACAAAACACAATTATGCATGAACAAAGTAAACTAACAGTAATGCAACCTAAAAACAAATAATATATAATGCCAGTGATATTTCATCATTTGGAAATTGACCTTTTTAGACACACCTATATTTACCACCAAATAGAATTCTGATTGCACACTTATCTCCCACTTTCCTACTCAGATTACCTGGCTTTATATGAGCTAAAGTGTTTTTCAAGGCTGTTTATTATTAATGCAGTAAGACTGGGGAAAATATTGTATGAGACAACTGAAAATCCAGGTATAAATTAACCTAGAATGTGGCGTAAAATGGCAGAAGCAATAGGGCGTAATTTTTGTAATTATTATTATTATTATTTACTGTATTACAAGCATATTTTGTAAATAAATAATGCAGCACTTTACACAAATAATTGGACTGTATTATAAAATGCATTCAAATAATCTTTTCCCTTTTTTGTATTTGACGTACAGTACAAAATGGGAAATCGGTTGGACGAGCCAACCATTATAATTATGCGATTACACTTCAAGCTATCTGCTCTCAGGGATGTGATTGAAAGTATTTTCAGATACATTCCACCATTACACTGAATGATAACAAACATGAATTGAACATTTATAAACGTGTTAAAGGTACAACTCTTCCACACATTTAGAGTCATTGGGAGTCAACGTGACACCATGTTAAAAGCATGTTAAAACACATCTCGAAGGTATTTTCTGAATGAGCGGTAATTGGGACAAGGGTGATAGATGTAAAAAATTCTTGTTTTGAACAAACAAAACCTTTTAACTATTAACACAAGCACAGCATTTTTTATTTGCATAAGGATTGTTCTCTTTTTCTTCAACTGGAACAGTGTGCAAACCACACAACTCCAGTACTATGAGCTTAAATGACCAATAACATTCGGAATGGGCCTGTTTAGAGGCAGAGCCCGGGCTCAATAAATCAAGCCATTTCTCCCAATCTCTCCCAATCGGCCAGCCACTGTTCTCATCATTTCTTTTTAAGAGCCAGCATAGGTGACTCTTCTATCAGACCAAAGAAAGGTTATTGGGGCTTAAAAAATAACATGAACTTCCAGGAAACGATAATGTGCCTGGATGAAAAAAGGAATGAAATGTTCCATCGTTGCAGTAATGTTTATTTTCTGCACCTTACTGAGAAGTATAAAAAACTAGGCTACTATGTCTTTCCTACACCAAGCTACTGCACATACTACTCTATAAGTAGGCTGCATGCAAGAAATATGGCTTTTGACTGGTGGCACACACTTTAGCTGCAGTTACTCAAACATGATTGCTTAGTCATAGAGTTATCGCCAATGTTTCCATGGCAATAGGGTCTGATGTCATCCCGTTTGGGTATATTCAGATCCATAAACATTGGTTATGGAAGCTTTTTCCCAGATACTTTGACCACCTGTATTACCATTGGGACAGCCTCACTTTTATATTTGCATGTCATTGAGGTGATTCATAAAATGAAAATGAAACATTATAAGTATCACCTGCTAGACCTGTTGTCTTAAGTGTAAGGCGGGTGGGGATGTTTCAATATAAAAATGTATGCTTTTGTTGTGCAGCTGCACTGAAATATATTGTTCAATTTCAAAACGCATTGCTTATTAAAACCTGCATGGAGAAGGTTTTTTTTATTTGTTGCTTTCTAGTGAGCCATTATAACAATGCATGCTTAAAAGGCTAAATTTAAGCATATGAATTTAGGTATTTTAGCATCATCAATGCATGCTGTTGTACCTTTGCAATGAGATGTCTAAAGAACAAAGGTTATGTTCAAACTATTTCTGCCACTAAACTATTTCATATATCCATAAATAACTGCTTACACTCTTTCTTCAGAACTAAACAGGGCACAGCCATGGTGAATACAAATATGAATAATAAACCATAACAAATGTTTCCCCCCCCCAAAAAAAACAAGAAAGCATAAGCACATAACAAATTGTACACCCTGATTTAGTATCATTAAAACAAAATTATCCTGTTACACCTAGGTGAGTTTTAGATCCAAAGCCTGTGAGACCTTCAGCAGCATAGACAGCCACAGCCACAGCCTCACCTACAGACAGTGTTGCCAGATGCCGGGATTTCATTCTCCCAACATACTCCTCAGAACCCCTCATCGTCAATTTACTCCCATACATATTTCAAAACCTTCCTCCATATCTACTTTTAGAACTCCCATCTATCACTCAGCCTGTTCATAGGGATCATCACCTTGCATGCAACTGTGCAGATTTCTTTCAGCTTTCAGTTGATTTCAGCCTGTGTGACATGGAAATGACAACACGAAAGCCTGAAGGTGCACTAGCTCCCCAAAGCCTGCACTCATGCGGTGACTGAAAAGAAAGAAAATAGCCCTTTCACATAGAAGCGTGCTGCTGTTTACCACCCTGCCTAAAGTAAATGGTGTCACCGTCTTGTGGTTGCATGTGTAATTAACACACAGTGTGTAAAGAAAGTGCCCCATGTACTGGTCCAGGATCAGTTTTCCGTATTATGCCACAACAACCTACAATCATGTCCTGATTCTACAAATCTGTATGTATTGAGCTAGTGTTTAGTGTAATCAGTAATTAATAGTTAGTAGTGTATGAAAGACCACTGTTTGAAAAACTCAAGTATGCTTCCACAGCGTGGTTAACATGATTAACATGATTGACGTTATCCAATCAGTAAAAATATGTTATAGTAAGAATGTCAGAAGAATTTGTCAGAAGAAATGCATACAATGCTTTGGTAACATATGAATTTGGATTGTTGTTGCATTTTGTCAGGTGTTTGTTCATAAATGTATACATTTATTAGTTTTTACTACTAAGAAATCCAGTGATATTTTTATTACATCACTCTTCTCAAAACAGAACAGCTGATACGCTAGTCCCAAATACTTTCTAATGGCGGCTGACTGTAGAATCCATAAATTTGTTCTCAGCCATGTTCTGTTGTTGGTAACCCGTTGCCCGAGTCTGTCTGGATTGCAGGCAAGACCTGGGCAGCATGAACACACAGATTGACTCCCATTTTTACTGCTCCCATGATTTTCAAATCCCCTAGAAAACCTGATTAGCAATAAATCTCAGCTTGGCGTGCTTGTCATTGCCAGACTGGGGCAATCCTGTCTACAAGCATGAAGCTTATAGTTAATCAGCCCAGGTGTTTCTAGTTGCCTTGATTAGGCTCTTTAAGATAATCTGCCATGCCTTGGGGAGAGTCTTCCAGGTCTTCTCGAGTTTCTAGTAGTACATTCAACTTGTTGTCTGTACTTCTAAATGGTCTTCATAAGATGTGCATGGTTAAAATCCCCAAGAATCAAAACTGTGAGGTCTGGGCGAGAATTCCCTGAATTCATGTGATCTGAGCAGCTAAATATTTAATTGCATTCATTAAATTGGTTACCTTAGCTTGTGGTCGAAAACATACAGCCATCAGAACAATTGATAAGAATTCTCTGGGCGAATGAAACTGCGTATGGATTTAAATCAATCAAACATTTCCATTTGTGAGAAGAAGGATTTAGAGGACTTTTATAAAGCTGCACCATCATTGGTTCACAAAGAAACACACAGTGCCTCTGAGTTTGGTGAGTGACCAGGAAGTTGATCAGCCCAGAGAGTGAAGTGAAGGTCTGCTGTTGGGAATATAGAGCAGTCTTTTAAGATCTAGATCAAGAAGGGAATAGTTTGGTATTCTTGTTTGCTAGAAACATTCTAGGCTAGGGGTTCTCAAACTCGGTCCTGGGGACACACGGCATATGCTGGTTTTTGTTCCAACTGCAATTGCAATGCCTAAATTCTAACAAGCTTTTAATCGTTTGTAATATGACACTTGTAATGTCTATTGAGTAGGGATGCCACATGTCAGAAATGGCTATGCATGCCATGAAGGGTACATTTCCCATACTCACATACCAGGACTTTTAATCAGTCAGATCAGTTCTCAGACAACTCATGCTTTCATTTCCATGTGCTATATGGCCAATGATTCCCTTTTAACTAATTCAATTATCAAATAATAGGTCAACTTGGTGCAGTACAAATAGCCTGTAGAGTGGACACCTGGTCTTTGAAACGAAACCATTTGTGGAAAATGAATTGAGTTCAATGACAAACGACAATGGACCAAACCTACATATTGTGAAAATACCTTTAAGGAAAATATTATGGTAGAACTTAAACACACATTTTCACAACAAATGTAATTGATAGAGCATACACAGTGGATGCCGAGGATTGAGTTTGAGTGTACTAGGCAATGGTGTACAGCAATAGCAACCCCAAAACCGTGTTAGCATTTCTTCCTTTTATGGGGTGCCAAATATAAAGTGTAAACCAACACTTTTCTTAAGTCTTTTTGCTCAGACTTAGTATCTGACGTGATTGAACAAACTGAGAAATTTAATGTATTGGTTAATACATTTAACCTAAATAATTATTAATTCATGTTAATTCATTAATGGGTGCCCCATTATTGGAGTAAACCCTTGATTCACCATTCAACACTGATTCAACTCTACCACAGAGGGATATGGTCTATTGACACAAAACACACTTTGTCATTTTCATTCAACAGGCATCATACACAGGAGAGTAATGAGGCTAAACAAGAATTTAGCCCCATTAATGCTAATGAGGACTATTTGAGGATGTTAGCTTATACATACAAAGAGTCATCTAATGTAACAATACAATTTCCCAGAATGCTGTGCAGTGTTTGAAGAGATGCAAGAGTAAGCCCCTCAAAAGACTGTTCAGTTTGTGTCCCAGCTGAGTATGGACTTGGTTGTATAATATAAATATATATTTTGCAAGTCTTTCATTTTCTCATGTCTTCAGTGCTTTTTTTCATCTACCTTCTTGTCAGCCTTGGTTGCCTGAGGAAATAAGTCAAGTCTGTCAAAACCTGTATGTATATATTATCCACAGCTCCCTTGCTCAAAGTGCCCAGGTAAGACATGTCGTGCACCAGGAACATTTTTGGAGACACGCTCACATGCATGTGTTGTTTTCTCTGTATGTAATCCGGTACAACGATGTGAGCACTTTCCTTCAGATGTGCTAACTTTACGAAAATGTAATGATATTTCTAAAACATAATGCATAAACTCATATCTCACTACTGCTGCTCTGGCTGTGTCAGTGGCATGTTACATAACTTGTCTCTGTGGCCATGTACTGTACATTCCGAATTGGCACACCTGGCAAGATGTGTGTTATGGTCGCTTTGAGATTCATGTGCTTTCCCACATGTTAAATGGCCTTGTGAGCAGAGAAGCTATAATCAGTAGGCTCCCTACACATTGTCTTATGAATGGCTCTATCATTGAATCGTAATCTTGTTCACTGTAAGGAATTAAATTATTTTTCATGGATGCTTCCATTTAAATTCACAACCTAAGAAATGATGTTGGTGGATAATCAGGATGATTACATTTGGAGCACCAGGGTGAATCAAGGATAGAACAAAACCCAGTGAAATTTGTTTTCTGGATGACCAAGGATAGTAATTGATGATTATGACTCATCCACACACTAGAACAGTGCCTTTACAGGATGCTTAGCAGCCTAGCACCAAAAGTTTTAATGAAAAAACACAATTGACATCTCATGTACAATCAAAGCTTTGGTTCCAATGAAAAATGATACATAATGCACTATGACCATACATAAGTCCATTTAGTCACTGAAATGCGATATTGCAATGCGGCACGGCAGACTCAAAGTCAATACCTGCTTATGTTCCAATAAAAGGAAAGGAATAAAATGAATTGTATACAAAGATGGCTAAATATTTAGGCCTAGTTGCAGTTATACCATGTTTTAATAGTTGCGTTAAAATTAGTTTTACTGAAAATGATATTTAAACCTGCAGTAATTAAATTTATTTTGGTGTTTTAGGTCAACTGTAAAAATCTATGTAGTGTGTGCTAATGAAATTCAATTTTACATTCATCTATTTTTTGTATTCACTATTTTGCACTGAAATAGCAGCAACTGCTATTTTTTGTGACTCTGCTTTTCTACATGGCATGAGGGTGTGAAATACACTAGTAAAAGTCATGAACTGGCCACCACATAATATTTACAGTGGCATAGTAAATTTAATTTTAAAAGTGAATGCTATCAATGTTATGGCCTTGGCTGTTCAAGTGTTAATTATCCACCTCCCTGCCAGAAACTTCTAAATTAATTGTAAACGTCAATTACATGTCAAATCTAAATTATATTCATTAGGTAAAGTACCAATAGGTCTCAGGAAAAAATGCCTTGGTCCCCTTCAAGGACAAAAATTCAGTTTAGGTAGCAAAAAATTGCTTTTAAAATTGATTTATTTTTTTAAATCTATTGGCTCATGATAAAAATGTAAATCCCCTCGCTGGTACTTACTCCTGTACACAGGGACTAATTGCTGGTGGTCCTCAAATACCCCCGGGAGACTTGTTGAAAGAGTCCACGGATTGTAACAACTGCTGCAGTGTGGGCATGATAGCCACTGACATATGTTCAGTGTTGAAACTGCCATCTGGATATCAACTAATCTGTGTGTATCTCGTTCCGGGACCAGGATAAATGTTTGTTGTCACTTTTGAGGCATACAATTTGGCAATAGAATGATGTCTGATGTACTGCAGGGCATCATGAGACCTGAAACTAGGGGGGCTAACCATATTTTGCCTTTATTTTCAGTACACCTCTCTTTTTCTCTCTTAAACATTCACTCTCGCACGCACGCACATACAGGCATGCACACATTTTTTATTTAAGTTTAATATTTAAACGTCTCTTTGGGGAACTATTTTGAAGTGAATGTAATTGTGAAAATGTTGAACCCTTAGCAACATTGTAGAAAAACAAGTAGCCCTGACCCATGTGTCAGGGGTGTGGTAGGGGTGGAACCAAGTGCCGGCGAGAGAGAGACCCAGAATACGGAAATACGTTTAAGGTATTTATTATCCTTAACGTAGGCAGGAAACGAAAGCAAAACAGTGTCTGCGAAGACAGGTAAATAACTAACAAAACAAAACAAAATAATAAACGAACTGGAACAAACAAAACTATCTAAACAGCAAATCCAGAACGTATTCCAAAGCATGGATTAAACTAAACAGATGAACTCTAAAAACAAACAAAAACAAGAATCGGCTTTACGAGGAAGCGAGAACATGAAACAAAAAGCAAGTTAGTCTAAGCAAAGCAATACAATGTCCAAGCAACAAACAGAGAATGCCATTAAATGCTGTCATTAAATATCCTCCCGGTAAGTGATCCCAGCTGTCCGTAATGACCTTGATTAGCTAGGTGCATTCTTGGCGTGTCTTTTACTCTTCCTGATAGGTGTTTGGGGGAAATTTCTGTTTGCCGGTCGAATCGCCACACCATGTTCACTGCATGTCTTGACCGCTCCTCCCTCACTGCGGCCCCTGCAAGCCAAGATCCGCAGGCCTTGTCAGCCTCTACATTTTTTCCCCCCATCAGTCAGACCTCCAAGAACAAAGCGTCTCTCTTTCTCTGTCAAGCCACGCTTTAGCATAGCTCCCATCCTGAAACGGCTGATCTCCATAACCATTTTCGGCTGTGAATATACTTTTGACAAGCTAGTCATTTTAAAGATGATGGTGCAACACGAGCGCTGACTCAGCTCTAACAGAGCCACAGTCACTTTTGTCACCTGAAAAATCTCAGTATCACAATGCTTACAGGCATATCCAAAAAAGGGAAACATTTAGAAAAATGACCTTGCAGGAAAGGTACAGATTAGTGATGGACAATCATGGTCATTTTGATTCCATGTAATAACCAGGTATTCTCTGGCCCAGTATTTGTCAGTATTAATTATTATTTCTGAATACATTTTTGCAAATGTAATAGATTAAATGAGCTGAGATTTCCTACACAAAATCAGCTTTATTAACATTACAAACCATTCACAGACAGAGCATTTATGACAATGATTTAGTTGGACAACTGTGCATTGCTCAGGCCATTCAAAATAACTGTTTCAACCTTTTGTGGAGGATGTTGAAAGTCTTGCTGTGTCAACAACCAGGTACTAAACCTTTCCAGAAAAATAAAGCTGTATATTTATAAGCTGTCAAAATCCCATTCTTAACTACTGTTTCATCTGTCTATATCTCCACTCTTTATAAATATCCCAAAACTCTGAATACAGTAGCAATGTGTATGTGTGTGTGTGTGTGTGTGTGTGTGTGTGTGTGTGTGTGTGTGTGTGTGTGTGTGTGTGTGTGTGTGTGTGTGTGTGTGTGTGTGTGTCAAGCAGCAGTTTTTGTCTCTTGAGTTTAGATGGAGTGAGTGCCATTTTACAATTTTCATTATAATATAATAATTATTATTATTAGCAGCTAACAATGAAATACAAGCTTTGCTCTCCTGGGATTCCACTCCAGAGTACTAGCTAACACAGTATGTAATGTTAGTTGTTGTGTTTAGTTTTACTAAGCCAGCTTGCCAGTAGGTTAACTAGTCAGCAAGCCAGCTAACGTTGTACAAATAGGTTCATAGGTAAGGCAGAGCGGCTTTAATTTTTAATCACAGTGCACGTGTTGATAAATTCCCAAAGGTTGCTAGTGTAGTGGAGCTCAGTAGGCATGAGATAAAAGTTGAGCGCGTGAGCGTCCACTGTAAAGGGTGATGCCGATAAGAGTATGATTAGTTGCCAGAGTAGGGGACTTGACTCTTTAGCTCAGTGGGCTAATCGTCTCTCTTGTCGTGTCGAGATCCTCGGTTTGAAACTTGCTGCAGGCAGAACCAACTCCGTTATACTAGGTCATTAGCTAGTGTAAGCTTAATTTGGTTTGATTGATTTTGCATGTAATAGCAATAGCTAGCTAGGACAGGACTGTTGGCTAATGTATTTGCTGTCACTCAGTAACAGGGCATGTCAAGTAAGTTAGCTAGCTAGCTAACTGTGTATGTGACATACTGATGATCAGTGGTGCTGGAGATGGCAAAACAGCGAGAACGTTTTTTTTGGAAGCTGGCTAACTACAGAGTGAGGGACCGGGGTGCTTACTGTGTTCTGACTGAGTAAGTTGGTTAAAGTTAGAAGAAACTTGATGTAACTGACTTTCCCTTCAAGTAATCTATGTAGCTATATGTGCTCAGGATTGTATATAGAAGTGTTTAAAACATACACTTGTTGATATTTGCAATGCACAGTGTATCTTTAGTTATTTTATTTAAAGTGTTGTGGGTATCTGATCTAAACTCACTGTACCATGAAAAGCAGCTGTCACCGATCAGTGAAAATGATGGTGCGTGAAAAGTGTGTGTCTTTGTGTGTACGTCTCAGAGGACCCTCTCTAGGGTATGTATGGGAGAAAGAGTGTGTTTGTTGTAGTCTCTGTCATTCTGTGGTGTTATATTGTGGTAAGCTATGTGATTCTTTGCTCCGTGTTTGTGAATCACTATGTATTCTTACCCTGTGCAGTGTGGTGACAAGAGTTGTCTGGTTATTTTATTCCCCAGAATTTACAGAAATGCGGTCTGAATTTTTCAAATTTGGTTTTGGGTGAAAATGGAAACATTTTGAAGGGTTGTCTATAAGGTTTTAGAATAGAATAGAATAGCCTTTATTAATCCCGGGGGAATTTGGTTTGTCACAGCAACAATAGTACAGGAGTGAAAGAACACACAAGACATACAGGACATAACAACATACTGGATAATAAATATATTTAAAAACCAGAGTACAAACCTAAATACAATAATTTAAGAAATAAAAATAAAAAGAATAAAAATATACTGGAGGTAGTGCAAATCCACCAGATAGTACTTCAGTACACTGGTATGTGCTGTCTAAGAAAAACAAAGAAAAACAGACAAGTTTTAGACAAGTGCCTAGACAAAAGGCTATTTTATCATAGAAAAGTTACAGAAATGGAGGAAGTGCACAGACCTCCTCCAATATGCACAAGAACATTAAGCCCTTGGATTGAATACAATTTCTAAAACTGAATGAAAAGTGGAATACATTTAAAAGGGTTCTTCTTTTCAGTGTCAAAATCAAGAAAAAATAAGCTGAAAAAGCAGTCTCCACAGTGGATGAATACATCTTCACAGGAGATTTGGAGACAAAGGAAGAGACTGTTATATAAAAAAGAGGATTTGGAAAAGAAAAAGGTAGAATATTAATGATATAGTAAATGGTATAGTATTATGCAGGTAAAAATTAAATTCCCCCATAACCAGGGTTAAGAAGCAATAGTGGCTCAAATTTGGCTTAGGACATAAACTTAATAGAGAGGTGACCGACTCACATTAACATGTTTCAAGACACTGTGCTGTTTTACTTACACATATCTCTTCTCACTGTACACCTTAATGAATGCTAAATCCTACCTTTGATCTGCATGTGGATGCTTCAGTAAACAAGATAACATTCCCTAAATAGATTGCAATCATGTCTCTTGGCGATTTGCTCTTTGAACAACTGATCAAATACTGTATGGGGAATACGTTTCAAAAAGCTCAAGATAGGTGGCATTTGGGGGGGGGAAATAATGAGGCTCACGTTGCACAATATTAACACAATGTGTTTGAGGGTGGAATCAATGTCAACATAAGTTTCCTTTAGCTGGAAATTGTTGGGGTAAGGGATGCCATGGGAAGCAGCCGTTTAAAGTTCATTCAGCGGTTCCAGTCTCTTATTGGAAAAGCAAAAGCAAATATTAGGGAAATCATTTTTGAAAGATGAGTCCCAGAGCTGACACAAACCACAGTAAACAAAGACATGATGGCCAATGGCTTGCTGCAGTAAAATACAGCAAGTACTCAGATTTGTAACACAGATCCAGATATCATCAGGGAAGAATATGGAAGAATTCATGTTTAATATATTTCATTTATTGGACATTTTGACACAGTACTGAATGTTTCATCAATCTAATTAGATGTTTGTACATTATTTGCAATTATGACACCAAAATGCAAATGCTAAACTTTACTCTTGCATAACCTCTCCCATCACCAAAAGTTGAAAGTTGTACATCTGTGTTTTAAAAAATCACATTCCAATTTAATCTAAAAATGTAACAGTCATACCTGTTTACATTAAACGCAATTTCTATCCTGTCCATCGCTGTGTGTTTGTAGCAATCTCCTCAGGGCAGAGACGTGTGTATCAATTCATTTTGATTAGCAAATGCGAGCCAAGGTTGTTTTGCTCGTATAAAAAAAATGTCTTCCCCATACGCTGTATATTTCATGAGATTTACTGACTCACTGAAGCCCCAACCATACACCTGTATTGAGCCACTGAATGTGGAGCTCTGCGGTTTATCATCTGAATAGCTATTGGTTGGTTCTATATGGAAGCGATGGTTAGGTTGGGCAGTTTCTAAGCTTTCAACCAAGCTCTCATTGGCTTCTCTGAGTCACTTTTGGGCTGAGATAGGTCAACGTATATCTGACCAGTCCAGTTCCACTGAAAATCACGGAGGCACTGCTTATGCATGCATAAAACTGGGGGCGCACGGCACTCCTGGGTACTGGCCAATTTTAGCCAAAAATAAAATCAGTAATCCTTTATACTTCATGATGACAGCAAGTTGTCATCGTTCTAGGGTCTTGGAGGTTTTAGAAGAGGTTTTTGAAGGCACAGATGAAGATGCTGGCATGTTTTTGGAGGGTAATTTGTTGACTAGGACACATGACAACGCTACCCATGTTGTTGTTGTTAACATGATGATCTTTTCAGATCCACCTGGAAAACACTGGGGGCTCTGGTTGAATGGATTTGTACAATCTGGACACTGGGATACACAGTTATCTAACATTAACATTTTTAACCACTTAAAAATAATATTTTTTATCATCTTACAGATAATTTTCCTCATATCTATACAAGACGTGTCATTTTCTGGTTAAAAACCTGTAATGAAATTGGCCACTTTGGAAAAGTTTTGGGAAACCAATGGATGCCTGGGCCCTGTTTTAGGAAAAACACTACAGTTAATTGCTTTTAGATATTTGCATTCATGTATGGGGATGAAGTGTACAACCCCTTGGGGTAGTACATTCAACAATTATCTATCTGGAATCGGCTATGGCTTTAGAGTGGGAAGTCATCATATTAGTATGGTGTAAATCATTTTGTCTTTGTTTTACATTGTATGTACTTTATAAAGAGTCTCATAGGTGACACATTTGTAGATTCTGATACTTGATTCCGCATGGTACAACTGCCTACATCACATCAAGCCCTCAACCATGTCTGTGCAAGATGTACTTTTGGAGATATTAGGCTTGATGTAGTAGTAGTAGTAGTAGACATTGTTAGGCCTTGACAGGAGGGGGTTAAGATGGCTTTCATTTTTAGTTCTGTTCTTTAAAAATATCAAAGATTACACCAAAAATTTTGTTGCAACATTTTTCTCACCTGCTGTATAAAATGGTGTATTACATTTCAGTACTGAGTGCATTTGTGAGATTAACTGCGGGTCTTCCTTGAACAAAACGGTGGATGTTTGTCCTTGGAAAATTGTATTTTTAGGGATCATCCAAATCTTAGCTGAAGAAGCTCTTATCAGCCCAGTCTCAGATTTACATCATGCGGCCACAACAGCATTTAATTCAGCTTTACGGTGAGCCATTCACATCACCGAAGGAAGAGTGCCTTCTATTTTGTAATTAAGAAGCAGTGCAACAGATTCTGGAAGAGAGCTCCTTTAATTAAGCACTATGCCTTTTTTCCGCTACCAATGTGACTAGAGCGGGCCTGGCCAAAAAGACGGGATTATAAAATCCTTTTTTTTTAAGTAGGCCATTCCACTTACCAAGTGTCCAGGTAATTAAGATGCATGGCGCACAACAATTCAGTCTGTCTCAGCGAAAGAGGAGTGTGAATGAGCTGATGCTGCCAACTGAACCACAGGAAAGGAAGAAGACGGGGAAAAAAGACAGGAACTACAGAAACAAGGGTCACTGATGCAGGTGTCAGTCAAAATAATAATTATTATTTTATATATGCAGAGGGCTTAAGAAGGACCTTTTCTTTCCTCTCTAATTCCTCCTTTTAATTTGCCTAGCTGTTTGCCCTTGTCTCTTTGGTGTGCTCCGATATGATGCTACTTCAAGAGTGATTTGTGTTCCCTCTGCAGATTCTTGTTTAATTATTACCTTCTGTTATTAAATTTGAGCGCCTGGACTGTGTCCAGCTTGCATTATCAGTCCTGTCAAGATGGGAGATTGTGTTATAGGTTACAATCAAACATTCCAGCAGCGTACTGGCTGGCAGTGGCGCAAGCCGAGCGGAGGGAAGGGGGGAGCAGGAGGTGGGGGGGGGTTTGGGAAATGCAAGCGCAAGCATATCTTATTTGGATTTAAAAACAGAATACAGCAGCCCACATTTCCCCATATCAATCAAGATGGGGTAGTCGGAGGGGGCTTACTTTCTCTGATTGATGTGCCGCGGACAAGCCGCGCTTTGTTAAAAGTCCTGCTACCACAGCATCTTGGCCAGAGCCCTAGTGCTGCAGATCAAGGCCCCGACGGTGGGGCGTGTGGGGGAAAACCAGAAGCTTGCAGGTCATCCCTCTGTGGCTTGGAAAAGAAAAAACACTCAAAGATCTGCACATTGGAGAATAACACAGAATCTGTTTAAGCCTGTTTAAATCCAGCTATGCTGAACAGGTAGCGTGTGCCCGCTCTTTAACCGCCATCCGAAGGACGGAATTCATTTAAGAATTTGTAAACGGGATTTAAAGGTTAAGCTGTTCGTATTCTGTAATCGCTGACACATCTGTCAGCTAGTGTTTACAGGGGATTGCGTGATGGGGCATTTATATTGGTTGCCCTTAGTAGTGGAACGCAATCCATATGCTTGATGATCCATGTGGTGAAGATGATTCCAGTTAAGGTACCTCCACTGGTAAACTAATATTTTCATAGCTTCATTGTGCATAACTTTAACCAATGAGCAATGACAAGCACGCACTCTCCTGCGAAACGCTTGACATCAGCCGCTGCTTCTTTTCACAGTCCGCCCGTTAGTGTTTTCTCCAAATTTTCTCCATTTGTTTGTCCGTGGCTCATTTGTTGGAACCATCTCTGTCAATTTGGGAGAGAACAGACAAGCATGCGCTCTCCTCCGAAACATGCGATGTCAAGCTGCTGAATCTTTTCACTCCGGAGTCCACCCATTCATGTCACCCAGACATTGAGTTGTAGGAGGGCACTTCACTGACCAGGGGAGGTCGCTTGTGTGCATTTAGAAACTGCGGCCAATTGTGCACCGCGGCCATAATCAGCACTGGCATAGTCTGGATTCGATTACAGGTCAGAGGGCCCATCCACACACTAGAACAATGTCTCTCCAATACAAGTCAGCCAGAAGCCCAGGAGAGTGGTTCTTTACTGGTTTGTTAATCCTGCATTGTTTTTTTGTTGCATTGCATGGGTATTTTATATGAATAAAATGTTATTTGAATAATCCTTATGTACTCATAAAAACATTGTTAAAGAAATTGGATGTTTATGGCCATATTTGCATACGATATTGTATGCAATAATGTGTATGTTTTGCTCAAAAATCTGAGGTAATTCAAGTGTTTAGCGTTTATTGACCTGCCTGTTTATTGACAGACTTTCTGTGGGTTACCCAAATTGGTGACTGCTTAATAATGTAAAATGTAAATTTAATGAAATCAAGACAAAATGAACAAATATTGGTTGGCGGAGATAACATAAATTGAGTGTTCTTGTAGAGTTATGCATATTAGTGAAGTCTGGCTTTTTGCCTTCTACTTTGATGGGCTTTAAAGCACTTGCATTTCATAAAAGTACAGTTGATTAGTTGATTAATGTGAAAAGACCCGCAGCTTGTCAAAGTTAGATTAAGTGTGCTATTAAATACTTTTTCAAACCTCCTACTGTGATCACTAATGTTTCTATTCTGGGTGTAATTATGTGCCCTTCTCAAATGAAAATGGTTGAAAAACATGTTTATTCCTCCAGTATCTTTACACAGGTATTTCTTGAATGTGAATTAGCCTTTGTGTGTGTGTGTGTGTGTGTGTGTGTGTGTGTGTGTGTGTGTGTGTGTGTGTGTGTGTGTGTGTGTGTGTGCGTGTGCCTGTTTGTGTGCGTATGAGCGTAAATGTGTGTCAGCATAGCCTTATGTGGTTAAAAAAAGAAATATTTGACAATAGAAGCTAATGGATTGAATAATTGAACTGCTGTTCAATAAACCTAAGGTTGAGGTTTTCCTGCTCTATAGAAATGTATACATTAGCGAATTAAATAGAGAGAATCAAAAGCTAGGTCCCTTTTAAATTCTCAACATGATGTAGCTTGACATCCTAATTCATACCTTGCCATGAATATGCAGTCACAGTCTGAATTTATTATTAGTTTAAATGGAAATTAATTATTTGTTGGAATTGACTGAACTTTTCCATTTAAATGAAAGCTTCATTTTTCAGTTTCTCTGAACTTCTCGCCATCGCTAACATTAACAACCAAATGCATTTGATGCTAAAAAGGTAAGACCTGCTTAAACTGCTTGCAACTTTAAGCACAGGACACAGTTAAATAGCTATATCGCTAACTTCATAAGTAACGTAGACCGATGGTACAATATTTAATTATTACATTTAGTAGTTTTTATTTAACCAGGTAAGTACTAATTGATATTAAAATCTATTTTGCAGGAGAGGGAGGCATAAAATGAGTACATAAAAACAACAGTTTTACATTAAAACGTAATTCTAAGATCATACAATTGTCAATCTCCACTGCATAATTTACATGGAAGAAGCAAGATCATGATCCATAAGATTAAATCAATTGATAATCATCCTATGATTTATGCTTCAGTTTTTTAACCATGACTTTATATTCCCCAAAGCGACAAGTTGGCTAAGTTTTATGTTCCATTAGTAATAGTAGTAATAATTACATTTAGCACATACCATCTCAAAAATAATGATTCGATTTTTTTTCAGGCAGGTCTTAAGAAACATTAGGATACCTAAACTTATTTTTCCGACAAGCATAATACATGACTTTACAGCTTGTCACCCCATGTACTATTCATACTGTGTGCTCATTTAGTAAGAATAAGAAACACAGCATGTACATATAACTGAACAATCTTCTATTTAAAACAAAAACGAAGAAAACTTGTAGGATCAGTGGCGATATAACATCGATCAGAAAGAGAGAAAATTATTGGGGAAAAAAGGCGAATTTAAATACAAATGTAAAACATGAACGGCATTATAAGATGAAGCCTATATAAACACATGTTGTAAAGTCAATCGTAGACTATGTATTAGTCTATAGTAGCCTATAAATATCCTGTGTGCATATCCATGGTTCTCGTTGTAAGCATATAAATGTATGAAAGTAAAATGAGAATATATGTAAAGCAATTTAATACAAAATACGTTTTTGTATAAATCAATCAAGTGTTTATTTAAAATAGTTCAAGCATCACTTGTTGATAATACTGAACATATTGGTTGTGCCCAGGGCAATGTGCTGCCCTGTGCGTTCATGTATTTCTTCATTTATAAATTGCTCCTCCCTTCCCTACTCGCAGTCAACACAAACAGAAAACCTTGTGATGCTCTTGGTATCATTTCCAAACTTACATCTGTTTAGAAAGTATAATTAGATTACTCCCACAATATTGACCGGCCCAGTTCATATTTCATTGTTTTCTCCCCTTACCCACTGTCACCCCTTAGACTAATGGTTCTGTGATGCATAAAATAATATGTTTGGGGGTGAGAGTGTCATATTTGCATTAAAAAGTCATCAACGCTGCCCAAAAGACGTCAAGGCTAGGAGTCAAGGAGTAGTAAATTACAACAGGCATTCCTTTTGTTATATTTAAATACAAATAACAAATAACGCAAGTGTGTTGAATAAACACATTTAGGAAAAGTCTGGGTCTGGGGGTAACATGACTTTCAAAACGGCAAAGTTATTTTAAAATTAAAATCACCAAACGCCTGAAAAATGTAATGGCTAGTGTTAAAAGCTTTTTTGCCCAGCTCGGTGCATTTATTGAAGGGTAGTGAATAATATAGCATCCTGGGAGCATATGGTAACGTATGAAACATATTTGTTTAACAGGCGGGAGTGCAGAACCCATTGCCTTTTAGCTGCCCTGTGCTTTGTGACCTCAGGGTACCAGCTGCACATCTGTATGCATTAAGGGTCTTCAATGAAAATAACTGTCAGCACTGACTCTCAGAAGTCAGAAGACAGTGTGTGAAAGGCATATATTTAAGATAAAATGGATTTATACTACTGATTCTTGCCTGTTATTAACCTGAGCACATCACTCACCTGCATCATTCATTAGCATCATGTAGCAGGTGTTAAACTGATCTATGCTGTAATGCAATTAACTAACTAATTAAGTTACTAACAATGATCATTTAAAAATCTGTTCCATCTTCTATTGCATCAATGCATTTGATTTATTATTCAATACATGGTGAAATTCAATGTGATTTAGTTTTGAGATTGTTTCATTTCTGCTTATGCTTTCTTCTAGATTGATTCCTACTGTATGTAATGTGTGTTTGAGATTGTGTGGCTTTTTAATTTTAGCCAGATTTTGGTGCACGATGAGATATGGATATCATTCCGACTGAAAACCCTCCCTTTCACTTCTGGCAGCTTCAACCTCACTCTTACTTGCTTACTGAAGAAGATATATTTTGCTAATATGAGAGCACAAGTGCTACATATATACAGTGATGCCTGAAAGTTTGTGAACCCCTTCATATAAATCTAGGGTTTTTACCACAAAATCTAATCAAAACCAGTCTTTTCTTAAATAAAGGGTCTATATTTACCAATTTCATAATTTTTTTGAGGAAATTGTGCACATAGAGTAAAAATATCTAAAAAATAAATAAGTGAACCTCCTGTTACCTTAGTTAAATCAAGTAGGTAAGTACAATCAGGTGGGTATATAATTGGGCACCAAGTTAACCAATCAAAGGTTAGATCTTTAGGAAAGAGTTTGGGTGGTACTCTCATAAATACAGGTAAGAAGCCTGGTCAGTTCAGTGTTACCCACTACATCATGCAGGGGTATAAAAAGACCTCAGAGGACCTCGGGAAGAGAGTAGTGAGTGCGCAGCAGTCTGGAGAAGGATATGAAAAAGATTTGGGCTCCATCAGTCCACTGTGAGACAAATAATATACAAATGGAGAGTGTTGAACATGACAGCGACTCTGACAGCGTTTGCCAGAGACCACCTGGACAAACCTGAAGGTTTCTGGAAGTCTGTTCTCTGGATGGATGAGTCCAAAATCGACCTTTTTGGTCAGAATCAAAAATGCCATGTCTGGCGAAAACCCAACACTGCCCACCACCAAAATAACCTTATCCCTACGGTCAAGCATGGTGGTGGGAGTGTCATGATCTGGGGCTGCTTTTCTTCCTCTGGGCCTGGACGACTGAACATCACTAAGGGAACCATGAATTCTGAAGGATATCAGATCATTCTTTAACAGAACGTCAGGCCATCAGTCTGAGAGATCAAATTTAGCGGAAAGTGGGTGTTCCAACAACACATTGATCCGAAGCATTCAAGGAAATCTAGCAAAGAATGGCTTAGGAGAAATAAGTTTTGTGTTTTGGATTGGCTAAGTCAAAGTCCTGACCCAAATCCAATCAAGATGCTGTTGCAGGACCTGAAGTGGGCCGTTCATGCCAGACAGCCGTCAAAATTCATTGAGTTGGCTGGATTCTGTAAGGAAGAAGTGGGTGAGAATCCTCATCGCAGGTAAAGGAGGTGTCACAAGGTATTGATTGAAGGGGTTCAGATATTTTTGCATACAAGCATATATGAGTTTTTGTTAAATAAAGCAGTTTTGTTAAATTAACAATGAAAATATATCATATTTCTTTGTGTGTGTCCTTTATTTGGGATAATTATTGGGGATTTCCGTTAAGAATTGAGGTTTAGATAAAGATTTTATAGGGTTATTTTTCTATGGAAATAATGACCACTCCCTGCAGGGTTCACAAACTTTCAAGCATCACTGTATATGTATATATATATATATATATATATATATGAGAGAGCCACATTTTACCTAGATCAATTCTGACTTTTAGGTTGGTGACCTTCAACTATATTTGACTACTAATTGGTGAAGAAAAAAGACTGCACAGTCTTCTGGTAATGGCAAGGGAATGAGGCTGATAAAGTGAATGGATGTTACATCGTAAATAATGAGAGCAACTCCTACACAAAGAATTGAGAAGAAAAGAACAAGCTATACTTAACATTAAGAGCATCATTTAAAATTTTGCTGAAACCGAGTGGTGTCAGAGCTGTGTGCAAATTTCTGTTGTAATTATATTGTAATGACTTTGTATATAGTAGTAATACGTATGTTAGTACTATAGCATTTCCCCAGCACTACCCACTAACCCCAGTGCTCTATCCCAAATATCACCCAAACTCCATGTTGTGTAACAGTGTGCACTTGTACAACAGTTATGCACTATTTACTTTTGTAAAGAATGTGATGCAATTACCTAATGGAAACTGTGACTAAAAAGACATGTATTTTTAGCAAGCAGCCATTTGGTTGTGAATTCTGCAAATAAAAACCTGCAAATGAATCTGATGACAAGGTCGAATAGTCATCATGAAAGGTGATCATCATTTTACATAAATGTAAATGTAAAGCGCTGGTCTAGTATTCTAAGCCACATTCTATTGTCTGACAAAAAACGAAAATATATTCCTCAACCTGTTTACACATTCTGGACTAGGTAAAAAAAAGAAAGAAAAAAAGTCTCTCAGTCTTCCCGCTCCAATCCAGAGCTGGTTTCTTTCCTCATTGTTTGGTTTTGTTCAGCCTCAGTGATTTAAATAACCTCTTATCTGTTTAATTTAATTCAGTAAAAGGCTTGGTGGGGCTTTTAAGTTTCTGCAAGGTCTTATCAACAGTATATTAGACTTATTTTGGTGTCTGACATCTGCTCAAAGCTTCTTAATGCAAAGTGAGAAAATAAATATCAAAGAATATTTAATTCAGTGGCAGAGCCTTCCTCACAATATGCCTGGGCATCGTAAGTAGAATTGTAGCTCTAAAATATGGCACATTAAATGGCCACGTTAAAGAGGCAGCCCAAGTGTCTGATATTGTGACCGACTCTGGCACATCTTGCAGCTTAAGTTAAAAGAAAGGCACTGAATTTGAGCCTTGGTGGAGTGTATAATACACTCTTATAATGGAGGGACCAAACAGAAGCTCTGGGCCCTTGGCCTAGAGACTGTGCTGGCTGATGAAGTAGAGCATGTTTGTACAGATGGAGCGGGTCCACCTCATTCCCTGTCCTATGGTTTGTGAATGTACCTTGCCCCTCCATCTGTTTTTGGTTTTCATCTCTCAATGCACACAGCGCGTGAGCCAGGTTAGACTTTACCCCTGTCACCTCTCTAGCATTTACTATGTTTTTAGCCTTAACTACGGTGATTTGTGCACACATTTTGGAGACAAAGGGGTTTCGTTGTAATTAGGTCAATTATGTTGCCAGCTAGCTATGAAATATGTTTCTATTTGCATTTTAGAATGATCAGGGTTTTTTCGTTACCTAGCTAATTATATAATTAATGTGCTCCATATTGAGCTGATATTGAACTCATATATTAATGAATAAATTATTTGCCCGGGTAACACATGCAATTGCTTCTCATACATGCACACACTGCTAGACCTGTCTAAGTTTCAAATTAATTGTGAGCAACAATTACAGTAGCCATAAATGTAACAGCCCGAGGTAGCCAAAACTCTCCTTTGATTTAAACGCATGTAATTACATCATTGTTATGGTTTTTAACCACTGGAAGGTAGATGGTAATCCAACCTGGTCTCTTAGTTCATATGTTTATAGTACTCAGGGTCATGCATTTCTTGCCCTGTGCAAATCCACACCAAGAGACCCATTACAGTCAAATCACAAAAATGAAAGGAGTGGCATGTACATTAGTCTCACATCAATGAGACAATGACACAGGATGATGTCTCCATTTTACCAATGTTCCTAAGTTTAATTGGGTGTCGTGCCATGGTATGATAATACAGTATATAATTTAATAATGATATATGAAGGCACAACATTGTATAAATTAATATTCTTTTATGACCATATATTACTGTAAAATGGCCTAATATGGATTATTCTCAAATGTTGTGCTGAACAGTGGTGTAGTGAATAGCGTTGTTGCATCAAAGATCAGAGATTGCGAGTTTGAACACTGCTTTTTTGATGTTTTGGTATATTTGTATTTTTTTACTTTTTTATATATTTATGTATTTTTTGCACGGTGGCAATGAATGTATTGACCTGTGCAAAGTGTCTTAGAGCAGATGCATGACCTAGAAGGTTAAACTTTTACATTTCTCTTGGGGCTGCAAATATCACCTGCATGTCTTTACAATAACCCGTGTTCTAAGGCGTGCCCCATTTCAAAAACAACAACAAAAAAACCTCAAAATGTAGAATAGATAGGCTTCACCCCATGAGAAATATATATATATATATATATATATATATATATATATATATATGTTCAGGGCACAATAAAACACCACGCTGCCTTGCACCTCGTGCTCGAAAGTGGATAATGTCATGCAGTTTCAATGAGCCATGAGGAAATAACTTTTGTGTCATAAGATTAATGTTGCATTGCCTTCTAACAGACAAATAAGTATCTTTCCTGTGGACGGGAATTATATTCAACCACGGCACTTATTTTATTTTAACACTAGAGTGATTTCACAAATGGAAACAGAGCTCAGACTTGTGAGTCCATCCATAATACTTTGAAGTATTTCGTATTCATAAAACCCGGGCACACTGTAGGCCTTCTTTGCTATGATCAAATTTGAAGCCACATATGTATGCAGGTTATGCAGCATTCAAATTAGGTGCATTCACTCACTGCAGTGTCTTAATTGTAGATTATTATCTCAAAGCTGTACATTTTGTGCATTTGTGTAAAAAGTCCAGGAAAGGTCAAGTCTGAAAAATATGCACATGCTTGCACACATATGCTCTATCACTATTCAATACAAGCTGTTCATTTAAATTAAGAAGGTTAATTTATATGATTCAAATGGGAATATAAAGTATATTGACAATTAATAAAAGGTGAGGCTTGTTGCTGTGGTGAACAGCCAGAATGAGCTCTGTCTTTTATATATAATAGTATACACACATATCTCTCTCTCTCTCTCTCTCTCTCTCTCTCTCTCTCTCTCTCTCTCTCTCTCTCTCTCTCTCTCTCTCTCTCTCTCTCTGTCTCTCTCTCTCTCTCTCTCTCTCTCTCTCTCTCTCTCTCTCTCTCTCTCTCTCTCTCTCTCTCTCTCTCTCTCTCTCTCTCTCTCTCTCTCTCTCTCTCTCTCTCTTGCCTAATGCTACCTTTACGTATTGCCCTCATTGTATATATCTGTTATTGTTTTAAAATGTGCATAAAATGTGATGTGTAAAGGGGGTAAAGGTTTACTAGAATAGCAATAGTAGCAATTTATTAGGTTTAATGTTTTAATTATTTTAGTTTGAAAAGCATTCATTATTTCCATTTCATTTTATTTTCGTTACTTGAATGTGACAGTTGGAGCTATAGCGTTTAGTCACTTCTGGTTTTGTCAGACACAAGTATTCATTACACATGTCACAGTCATGCATTAGTGACACAGCCACTGAGTAGGATGGCTTAATTAATAATATTGTTCTTCCAGAGCTCATCTTCCTTTAACGCATTCAAGAATGAGCCAAGAATGCATTGCCATCCTCCAGTGTGGCAAATTATTTCTGGCATGTGCCTTTGTATCCTGTGGAATGAAAATCAACAAAGCCCTTGGAAAACTCAAGGAAATAAACAAACAAAGAAGTTCAAACTTAAGGTCATGGTAGAGCGTTCAGTTAAGAACACAAACGTTTTATCCTGTAAAACAGGATAGGAACAATCCTGTGCACTTGTAAGATAAAACCCAACTGCTTTCACTGGTGTTTTCAAGGTCTCCTTATGGTATTTTTAAATATTATTTTGTCACACACGCACACGCACACACATACACACTTAAAGAAGCATTCAGACTTTAAACTAATGTGTCTGTACCTTTTCCCCTGCAACGAAGTTGAGGCAGAATCTTTCTAGTGCACTAGTCTATTTATGCGGCACAAACTATATATAATTTGAAGAAAAACTTGTTCTCCACAATGGAGCACTCACAGCATATTAAGTACTATTAAAATTTTAGTCATGACATTTTGAAAAAAGGTTGCTTTTGTATGGCACATTTTCAGATTATACGTTAATTATATATAACTATATATAATAATTATATATATAATTATACGTATAATTATACGTGTTTGGTTGTCTGGTTAAGTTTCCGAGCAAAACCGATTGGTATGCATTGAATAATTAGCCTGTCTGTTTCATTGCAGTCACTTAGTTTGAGTTTGTGCAACATAAATTGGACTAAAAGCAGTGCTTGTTCCGAAAAAGCTCAAATCTGGCGGTACTCGATCAATCCTACACTTACTATACCTTCCCTATCCATTTGTAATTGCATTGTGAGGATATGGATGCCAAAATGCAGGATTTAAACTCTTTCATTTAAAACAAAACAATTTATATCCTTCCCAGTGCATAATTCAAGTTTTGGGAGGCACATACTAGACTGAATGTATGTATTTTTCAACAGCCAGCTCAAATGAAAAATTCATTACAAATTAATGCCATTCATCATCTAAGTGGGCCATACTTTACACAGCTCAATATTTAAAAAAAGAATCCTTTTACACAATTGGATATTTAATTACATACCAGTGGCACGGCAGTAGTGCCCCATGCTAGATGTGAGCCTATAACCTTCCGGTGTTAAGTTCTCTCACCGCTACAACTGACTCATGGAAACAACAGCCCGGAAAGGAAAGAAAAAACATATTCCCTAATGCTCACTTGAGGAAATAAAATCAAGAGAGCATTTATCATTTAAGCCACTGGGATATGCTATTATGAAACAAAACTTTACAGATTTTGAGAGAGAGCAAGTGAGAGACAGGTGACAATCATTGGTTCGTGGCAATTTTGTAAGAGATACTGGGAAGTAAAGCTAAGAAGTCAATACATTGTATTCTCATTTTAATCTTTGAAATGTAGCTTAATTGAAGTGCTTCGCTTGCACTGAATAAATAACTCCACTTTTACCACACTGTAAACCTTAACAAGGTCTTAAATTGTGAACTTGCCTTAATTCTGAGCAATTTGCTGACATCACTCATTCAAAGTCAAAAGTTTAAGTTTATTGTTAAGGCTGGCACAGCAGGCTGTTCTCCACAGGTGTCCAATCGTTGATATCCATTGGCCCACGGTCTCTGTCTTGTTGAAATGGGTGGCTAGCTAGCTAGGTCACTAATGTTGCAAAAAATTACAATGGGCATATTTTCTTCTATACATGCTGTCGCTGTGCTAACATTACTGTAGTGGAGAAGACAGCTGACTGCAGAACCGTTTAGTAAGAGCTGGTTAATTCTAAATGTTCAGGTTATGGAGGTGACATTTGTTTAAAAATAAAGCAGGTTGATATTCAGTTACATTTATTGATGGTGTTTCAGGCCATTTCTGAATACCCCAGGTAGGTTACCATACAATTTAGAGCCCCTTCTTCAATTGGTTATGCATTTCAATGCACTGTATTCGAATGAGAGCAATGAAGCCCAGCATGTCTTGAGCTTATGTGATGTAACATTGCAAGATTCCACAGAGCATCTAAGCATTTTCATACAATTTTTATTGTTTTTCTCAATGTAATCATTTTCTCAAAACTATTATGGTCATCATTATCAATAACATTTTAACTTAACCATGCAACTCTTCAATAGGTACTAGCAATTTGCCATTTGAAAGGTTCATGGACATGAAAATAGCTTTTTGAAATTCAAAATTCAAAAGTGTGTACAATTACTTGGTTGCAAGAAAACACACCATTAAATTATTACATTTCTAAATCTTCATGGGAGAGCATAACCCTAGGGTCCACTGCCAGATATAGTTCCTTGTGTCTGCTGTTTACTGAAACAAACCCCAACAGTCAAACCAACATGATAGCGTTATCACTGAAGTGCTGTGTTTTTGGTTCTGCTGCGGGGGAAATTCCAGTTAATGGATGGGCCACTTTGGACTGAACTTTTAATTATACAAATCTGAGCAAGTATTACAGATTAATTTTGTAATTAAGTCAGAGACTGCTGAATTTGCGAGGTGCAATAATGTATTACATGCAATACTTGCTTAGAATTGTTGCTCAGAGCAAAGGAGAAAGAGACATTATAGTTAGACTGCTGTTAAAATGCCCTCCCATTGTGCTTGAAGGGAGAAAAAACAGTGGGCAAAAAGCGGAAGGCATTTGGATTGCTTGCGCATTCAAACTGAGCCCTGTGGCACTATCTTTAAAGAACTGGTTTGGAACGCATGGTGATTCATGTCATTGCTTCAACGGCTTCTGTTGCCTTGGTAATGAAAAAAACGGTATGTTGACAAGAAGTATTGGTTGCCAGGGCAACAGGGAGGGTTCACTGTCTTTTGTAAAGGGGATTGTAACATTTTTAAAGGGAAAGAAATGCTCATATTTCAATATGCACAGAATTAAATTCTGGGACATTGTTTTCATATCTCGAAAATAAGCCGGAGAAATCGGTAGTAGTTCCAGGTCATAGGTTTCAGTTAAAAAGAGGAGCGGTGAAAATATAAATGGATTGTGGAATGTATGTGATGAAAACATATTTTAAATAATCAATATATGGGCTTCTGCTAATCATAATTGTCCATAATAATTTCATGAAAGGGGAAAAGTCCATATTAGCTCACACATGAGTCTACATGAAATGGAACGTCAGTTATGCTTCAATTCCTAATCTGGATTCTCTACTCTACAGGTATCTGTTCTTCTCATAGTGAAATGCACTGGGCTTGGTTAATGAGCTATGGTCTCGATGTTACATGGTAGTTGGTGGCATAAAATCATTATACAAATGGCTGTATATGGCCTGAACCGTTCAACATTGGATGTCAAGGGGATTCAGGGAAGTTCCGAAACTGTCGTTAGGTCTGTACAGTAGTTTTCAGCAGAAAGGCAACACATTTTAAGTTATGAAAATAACATAACATAAGGACATTTTTAAATAAGCATTTTTAATCAGCATTAACCATAATCATGAGACAGGGCTTAACCCCTTATTACTTTCGATTTTTCTGACGAATCCTTCATTTGAATTAGGATGATGTCAAATGAAATACACACACATTTCCCAAACCTTGTAAATTACTCATTATTCCAAGGGCATAGCCACACTTGTATTGTGTGGGGGGGACATAATGAAAGGGAATGTTTTGTACCTCCAACTTATTGGGGGTGACAAATATGACTGTTTTGAATATTGGTGAGGACATGCCCCCCCCACTCGTTATGCCTATGCATTTTCCATGTCTATCCTTTGAAGGAAGCTCTTCCAGTTCTATGCAATCAAGAGATACAGGATGTCATTCGCTTTTAAACTTTGATATTTTTAATATGTTTAAAGCTACCACCAACAATGAGGAAATAATTTACAGTACTTGATGAAATGGGGGCTTGAGAGCGGGAACTAATTTCATGGAATAGTCTGCTATCCCTTAGTGCTTCCACTAACATATAACATTTAGATTTTAAATGAGTGCCTGTATGATTTATGCACTTTGCACATCATTTCTAGGATATGCATTTGTAAAATGTGCAATTGCTCAAAATGGTTGACCGCTAACTTGTTAAACCGATGTCAAGTAGTTTTCCGTGAAAATGTTCATGTTGTCATCTTGCCGAGGCAGAACTGAGTGTTGCTAAAGAGCAGGCAATTAGAAAAGTCCAGGTAGAATTCCGTGTAAGTTAATACTAATTTCCATAAATGAGAAAATCCATTTCTCTCAAATCATTAGCAGCGGATTCTCAGGTGCTGGTAGTTCTCAGACACATTTATCTCTGTCATTTGCATGTAGATTAAGTGTCTTTAGATTTTAGGTCTTCTATTTTCAAAAGATTCAATTTTTAATTAAAAAGGAAAGGAAACATTATTGTGTGGTTACCGTTAGATCATTCCTAATTTTTCATCGCCATGCGTAGGCCCATGAGCCAGGCCCGCTCCTGGTATGTTTGTGGAGCATCCAACATACTCTCGGTGTTGTATTCTTATCTATTTTTTTTAAATAAGGAGCCATAGTTCAATAGTGAGTCATTATAAACACTGTTTTCTCATTTAAATGTTAATTATGAAATCCTGCAGAAACATCTGGTTGAAAAGCATTGCTCCATCACAGCATTTCACCTTTGTTTCACAACGCTAACAGTAATCGTGCCAGTACTGAGGAAATTAATGGAGAACAAAAGGAGGCTATAGAGTGCAGTGGTGTTGAAATGTGCGAGGACGTGCATCTGAGCAGGTTTAAATATGGTTGCTTTCTAGTGCCTCCTATGGGTATGACTGGAATAACATTTTAGAAGCGCTGATTTGTTCTATTATTATTATTTTTGCAAGATAAATAAAATAATAATATATAATTTAATTTCACTAAAAACTGGAAAATTTTTTTGTTCAAAACTTTTGACCAGTAGTGTATATTATTTATACTTTATATATAGAGGTTAAAAAAAAAGTTTAGGTTACCAAAAATTGAAAAATAATGTAAATTTTTGGGCCATCTGCATCAAAAGGTACTGAAACTGGAGGAAACTCTAAAAGAGGTCTGTAAATATAACAAAATCAGAAGACAAGTTTCTGAGAGTCAACAGCTTGCGTGATAGGTGGCTCACGGGACAACAGCTTCAAGCACAGCTTAACACTGGCTGAAGCAAGGAAGTCTCAGTTTCAACTGTGAAGAGAAGACTTCGAGCTGCAGGTATGACAGGTCGAGTGGCAGTAAGAAAGCCATTGCTAAGATGGCAAAATAAGAAAAAGAGGGCCTGGGCCAGGAAGCACCGCCAGTGGACTACTGAAGACTGGAAGGTTTTATGGACCGATGAATCAAAATTTGAAATCTAGAAATTTGTAAAGGTTTTTGTAGGCCGTCGAGTAGGCGAAAGGATGGTTCCTCAGTGTGTGACACCAACTGTCAAACATGGAGGAGGAAGCATGATGGTCTGAGGCTCTTTTGCTGGATCCAGAGTCGGCGACTTGCACAGAGTGACTGTTAACCCACGTTAACCCATTACTTGTTCCCTGAAAAGGGCCTTTTTTTATAACTCTGAAATTTACATAATTTTTCAGTTTTTGGTAACCTAAACTTTTTTACATTTTTTACCTCTGGCAGTTTACCGCTTACCTTTGTACCATTTCAGGTTATTCACTGGACTGGACTGAACTGCTTACTTCTAAAACTTTCGATCGGTAGTGTATATATGAGACACAAAATAGTTTTACATCATGATGGAGATTGGGATACAGATGATAATAATAATAATAATAATAATAATAATAATAATAATAATAATAATAATAATAAAGATGATGGAGACAAATGTATAGACCAATACATTAAATACAATTTGCTTGGATTTTTAACCCCCTAAACACTATTCAATCAAAAAACAAATCTAAAAATAGGCTATTTGACATAAGCCTAATAATTAAGCAAATTTCCCATGATTCCTGATGTTTCATTCTACATGCAGGATATTACCAGATATACTAACTCAATGATATTACAGGACATACATTAGAGGTAAACCCATACAACTATTGTGTTAAGTTAGAGATAATGGTTGGCAAGAACCAAAAAAGACAGGAAATTCACATGAGCACCTGGACCACTATTTTTACCTATGCACTGACAAGACTTCCAATATGCAATGACTTGATACCTGCTACAAGTAACTACCAAAATAAATGAAATGCCAACATAAAGTGTCTTAATAGGGTGTTTAGCAATGAGAACAGCTTCAATGAGCCTTGGCATAGATTCTACAAGTGTCTGGAACCCTATTGGAGGGATGCAACACCATTCTTCCACAGGAAATGCCATAATTTGGTGTTTTGTTGATGGTGGTGGAAACGCTGCTCCAGAATCACCCATAAGTGTTAATTTGGGTTGAGATCTAGTGACTAAGATGGCCATGGGTTTACATCATTTTCATGCTCATCAAACCATTCAGTGACCTGTGCCCTGTGGATGGGGGCATTGTCATCCTGGAAGAGATCACTCCCATCAGAATAGAAACACTTCACCATAGGATAAGGGTGATCACTAAGAATGGCTTTGTATTTATAGAGGTTTACCTTGCCCTCTAAGGGCTTGAGTGGACCTGAACCATGACAGAAAAATGCACCATACACCATAACAGAGCCACCATAACCCTTCATTTAATCAAGTGTTTCCTTTATTTGGCAGTTTATTGTAGCTGTGTGTTGGTCTACTTCAAGCAGCTTACTCACCACTGGGCAGGCTGTAGAGGATTCAATAAAACTTTATCTTTAAATCTACAACCAAATAGATTGTTCAGAGGAATGCAGGACATAAAGAGTTCATTCATTCCTAGAAAACAATTATGTAAGTATTTGGTTGCTAAATTGACCAATTACGTGTCTTTTTACTTTATAGAACTTATAAAAAGTAAAAAATAAATGTTAAAAAAGATGTAATTACTGCCAAATTAGCCTAAAGAAATACATAGGGCCTGATTTGACTCAAGGATCTTACACGATCTACTGGACGTATTAGAGATATGCATATTCTGACTTGAGGTATGCAGCCACATAAATATGGGTAAACCATCCTGGGTTGCACTGAATATAATTAAATTTGCTCATCCCATCACAAACCCACAGATGGCAAGTGTGAATTTGCCCAGAGTTCCCTTCCATTGGTTTTATCCTTTATAAAACCCATTATTCAGTGCCACAAGGCATGGCTGACTTTAATTATAAAATAGTCTGCAATACATACGTTTAAAGGGGCTCCGTTTCTGTATCTCACTAGCTCCAATTCCCAAATGAAACTGCAGCTTACATATGTGCATGCACATGCATGTGCAAAACACACACACACACACACACACACTGAAATCAGCAGTGGATCATTTGCTGGAAATAGAAGAGGCTGGAACCTTTCCACAAAAGTCTGTGTGGTTACCAGCGGAATTTGCCATACCTCTTCAAGTTAAGTGTTTTAGTCTATTTGTAATTATGACATTGAATTTAATCAATTCAATGTACAATTGTTTATCTAACTTGAATAAAGAGAATGCTACTGCTGGAGACAAAAATGAGTTGTCAATGGTCAACGTACACCGTTCGTTGACACACTCCAATTTAATAGTCTGCACGTTATATGCTGGCAGAATCATTAAATAATAAAACCTGCCCTCACTAAATTGTAATATCTCCATAAAAATACATGCATGGTTACCTCTGTAGTAAATAAAATAATGGTTACAGTGAGGGGAATGAGGCAAAAGTAGCTGGGAGTGTTGGCGCTAGACTAGACACTGAACTCTTTGGGGCTGGCTCATGAAAGGGTGGCTGTTTCCATTGAAATAAAAAGTAAAATATAAAAACAATGGAGGGTCAGGGTTGCTAACAAAATTTGGTTGGTAGGTCAGAACAGAGCAAGAAGTCAGTGACTTGAAACATGAATTGAGAGAAGAACCAGTATCCAAAAACAATGTGCAAGGGGAATCACAAAGAGTGGATTCTATATTATTTATTTGTATATTAGTCAGGGATGTATCAAAAGCATCGGTACAATGTTAGAAAAAACAAGCATCAGATGCATTGTATTGCATTTTAAGTGTGTATAGCCAAAGGCTAATTTCCAACACCTGTCCCCAATAAACTACAGAAAAAAGTACACATTAGAAAAGTACATACAGCAAAATAGTAAATAATAAAACAACAAAACAAAGGCAACGGAAAATGACATAATGAGAGCAGCCATAGGTATAAAAAATAAACTATTTAAAAGTTTATAAAAAGTACAAAAGTTCTTAACCATTACAAAAACAACATGAATTCAGCTTTGTTGAATTTATAATAAATTCTGCCTTTCTGTAATTCAAACCTGGGTTGTAACTTATGAAATATTATTGAAATAATTGCATATTTATGTTTAACCATCATAATTATAACACTGATGTTATTAAATGAGAAATTGCTGTGGAATGTGTGCTAACGTTGAAAATAAATAATAATAATAATATAAATTCTTATTTTCATCTCCAATTAATTTTATATTAAGCTAATTATTCATATTATTATTGCTTAGTGTTGGTTCTTGTTGTCTTGTCTTGTTAAAATGTTGGTGTCACTCCTTGAATGATTAGAATTGTGTACTAGTAGGAGCATATTTACACGCTTCTTATTCCAACTTTCAGGGTGCATAGCCTGGACAATAGCAGCACTGACAAATAGATGTTACACCACCTTTTTCAATTAAATCACACCACAAGTGCTGATATCTGTAGTGGCAGCTTATGTGCATCAAGGCAGAATACGCACATGAAGAAAAGGAGCGCATATGTCTGCATCAGGATGAGAAGTGTATAGAAACTACTTCACTGCCAAATTAGCATACATGGTGTAGATATGAACTAGTAGTAGCAGCCATGAGAATCAATAAGATGTTCAGACAACTGTATAGCAGAGTAATCAAAAAAGCCGGTTGGTTGTGTCCCACTCACACTACCTTCCCAAATTAAATGCATAATCAGAATTGTATTGTTACCATCACCCCCACACACACACACACACACACATAGACACACACCCCTATGTCATAATTATTATAATCATTATTGTTATTATTATACGAGAACAGTATGATTTAGGCATGTAACTCACATTAATATTTTGTGTGCTTACATAGACACTGCAAATATCCACTGAATGAGTTTTGTGAAAACTTTCAAAATTACAGTTCATTTTGAGAACTGCAACAGCATTTAGGCCTACATTTAGAAGATTTGTGCCTTAAATAACATTATGATAGAGGACAATTCTTTACTTGATCAATAAAGCCTAAAGGTATGTGATATTCAAGACTAGACTAATTAAAATTTAGATTCACAATGTATGTGTATTTTTTCAATTAAAGATACGGAAATATGTACTGATTGAAACAATCAGTAGGGTGCAGAGGCCTTCATCACAGCTGTACACAAGCTTGCTGAGCATTGTAGCTTTGGGGTGCTTAAAGAAGAACTAATCAGAGACAGAATCGTTATTTGGGATACAAGACTGAAGCTTCAGTTAGACTCAGACCCAACTCTGGCAACAGCTATTCAAAAAGTAAACATTACCCTACAGCAAGCATTACTGCACAGCACAGCAGTATGAGGATATACCACTGCAAACATGGATGCCAACATGAAAACATTCCAGTCACGTGTACAAAAGTCATACAAAGGCCACAGCAAAACTAATGATAATCAAAGTGATAACCGTGAGTGTCAAAAAAAGGAACACCTGCAGACTGCTCAAGCTGTACACATAGTCACACAGGCACAGCCTGACACTGATGCCCAGTGCTTTTCTCAGTGAAGTGACCTTGCAAGTTTCATAGCCATGGATGGGGAAAAAATCATCTGAATGCGTAACCTGGAGAAGCTGGACACAGGAGCAGCAGTGATGGCGATACCAGAGAAGTTCTTTAAACAGGAATGTGACGGCAGTGAGTCCAGCCAAGATGCTGCATGTACCAGGTCACAATCTGTTTCATGTGAAAGGCTGCTTTAAAAGTAAGATGATTGCACATGAAGGGCACATTACAGAAGCTGGATGGGATGGAGACCATGGGTGTCATATCAAAACTACCATGTCAAGTTTCTACAACTGGCTACATTCACCATGCTACTGAAAGAACAGATGTGAGAGAAGAATTAGAGGTGCTGGGGTGACTCTAAAAGACACAGTTTCCAGAAGCTCAAGGAGTTCTCCAAAATTACTCACTCAGTATTCATGCATGACAGAAATGAGTTCCACCAGACCATCATCATATGGCATAGGTGTGCTCACTCAGAAACTGTGAAACAGGCTGAGGATACTTGGAGACCTGTGACATATATTTCAAGAGAACTAACAGACACCGAGAAGAATTATGCGCAAATTGATGAAAGAGATATTGGCAGCCACATGGGCATGTAAAAGATTGACCTCTTACCTTTAGGGTTTGCATTTTACACTGCTGACTGACTACAAATCCCCGATACCGTTGCTATGTTCCAGAGGCCTAAACGTCCTGCCAGCCAGGATCCTAAGGGTTTTTTTTGTTTCTGATTTTATCCCATTTTCTCCCAATTTAGTAGCCAATTAGACTCGCTATTTTTATGTCAATCCCTAGTAATGTGAGTTCGCTGCCGTAGTCCTGCGACCAGTAGTGACGAAGGCGAAGCATCGTCTCCTCTGAGACGGCACTCACCAGGCCGTTGACCGTAACCCGGTACTACAGGGCCACTCTTATGCGCAGCGAACGTCATGTCGGCTTTCCTCCCCCCTCCCTCGCCCCAGAGCCGACTCTGGCAGGACGGGGAATCGAACCCCGGTCTCCGTGACCAGTGTCGAACTTTGTAACCACTGGACCACGCAGGAGGCCACAGGGTCCTAAGGTTTTAACTGAGACATGTACGTGCACTTCAACATTGTGCATGTGCCAAGAAAGAACCTCATGGGCGGGCGGCAGTGTTAGCAACAGTGTTAAGGAACTGGGCTTGTAACGCAAAGGTTACAGGTTCGATTCCCAGGTGGGGACACTGCCGTTGTACCTTTGAGCAAGGTACTTAACCTGAATTGCTTCAGTAAAAATATCCAGCTGTATAAATGGATTCCATCCATCCATCCATCCATTGTCTAAGCCGCTTATTCCTGGTCAGGGTCGCGGGGGGGGTGCTGGAGCCTATCCCAGCATGCGTTCCGGGCGAGAGGCAGGAATACACCCTGGACAGGTCGCCAATCCATCACAGGGCACACACACCATTCACTCACACACTCATACCTACGGGCAATTTAGACTCTCCAATTAGCCTAACATGCATGTCTTTGGACTGTGGGAGGAAACCGGAGTACCCGGAGGAAACCCACGCGGACACGGGGAGAACATGCAAACTCCGCACAGAAAGGCCCCCGGCCTGGATTCGAACCCGAGACCTTCTTGCTGTGAGGCGACAGTGCTATCCACTGCACCACCGTGCCGCCGCGTATAAATGGATTGTATGTAAAAAAATTGAACTGTGTACATCGCTCTGGATAAGAGCGCCTGCTAAATGGCTAAAATGTCAAATGTAAAATGACATACTGTCAACGGCACCGCCAGGTAATGCACCAGCAAACAATGACCTACAGTTGGAAAAGGAAGTCCAAGTGTTTGTTGATGCCATTGTTTCCTCACTGCCAGCTACAGATGCACAACTGAGACAGACCACAGAGGCAAAACAAGGCAATAATATCTGTGAAAAAAATGAAACAATACTGCTTAGCAATCAGTGTGGTGAAAGCACAGAACACAGTACAGAGAGCCGCTCATACCTACCTCTGTCCAGAACGAAATTGGGAAAAGGTTGGAATAGACCTGTTTGAGTGGTCACAGAAAATACATTGAGATAGCTGGAGAGACCTGTTTGAGTGGTCACAGAAAATACATTGAGGTAGCTGAACTGAGGGTAACTTCGGCTGAGGTCACTACCAGACCTATAAAGTAAGCCTATAAAGTGATCCTAGCAATCCCAGAAACAGTGTCAGACGATGGACCTCAGCTTTCTTCAGAAAGCATACGCACAAGAAAGCAACCTCAGGCACATTAAAACCTGTCCACACTACCCACAGGTGAATGGAGAAACGGAGCGTGCAGTACAGACTATCAAACATCTCTGGAAGAATGTCATAGACAAGAACAGAGCACTGTTGTATTACTGAACCACACCACTGGAGCACAGATTCTCACCAGCACATCTGCTAATGGAGAGAAACCTGCACACAACCCTTCCACAAACTACAACCAAACTGGATATCAAGTGGTCTGAATTGCAGGGTTTTCACCAGATGGATAAGGAAGGAAGGTGGGAGCAGGCTAAGCAGATTTGTATTACATTTTTAGACGAGTAAAGACAAGTATATCATAAAGTATTTATATCCGGTTTACTTTAATAATGCAATGCATTACTCCAAGTCACCATACAATTTTTAAAATGTATTTTTTATTTATTTAAGATATTTCAATTTTTCTCCCAATTTTGTAGCCAATTGTACCCCATTCTAATTCAACACCCACTTTACTGTGAGTTTGCAGCTGCAACTCTGGGACCGGCAGGGAAAAAGACAAACTGAACTGCCTCCTCCAAGATTAAACCCGCCAAGCTGTTGACTGCTACTCTGACTCTCAAAGAGGGCTGCAGTAACAGGGTATCGCTATCTCAAATGTCAATAACCACAAATCTGTCAGACACAACAATTTTGTTGGTTTCTTATGAGGCTGTTATTTTCACTAGATGTTGACTGGCATTAGGTTCCAAGTTAGAATGGAAAATATGTGTCTAACTTGAGTCGGGGGGATCGTGAATTCTGCAAAGGTTGCATGACCCAATAAAGTATTCTGCTGTTTATCCATTTGATTTTGAGCTGCAGGTCTTATGTTCCTAGTGGAGAGCTTGGTGAAATGCTCCGGAGAGCAGCTTCAGTCTTTTGACCCCGGTTTTCGTGGGAAAATGAGTTTTTGATAGCCTGAGATGGGCAGCTGGTTGGTGAGTCTACATTACTTAAGGCAGTGTTGAAAGTAATAGACTCTTATTTACAGTTCACTTTTAGGCCAAAGGACAAACCAGGAAAAAAATAAACAACACACTGCAACTTAATCTTCCAAGATTACTTCAACAGCACCTTTAATGACAACGACACTTAAACAGGAAATAACCAATACAACGCTGACTGCCATTTACCGAGCTACTGCACTATTGATAAACCTTTAATTAACATTCTACTTAGGACCATCATTAGGAAATAATGTGTCCCAAGGGATTCCCCCACACAGAAAACCTGGGGTAGGAATAAGATAAAGGATTTATGAGGTCACAAGGAGGTATTTAAGGGGTTCGCCTGGGGTTGATCCAACAATGCCAAGATCATCCATTATAACAACGAGAGACGAGGTTCCAGCCCCATCATTTATACAGCTAAAGATCTTCAGATGGAGTTGCACACTTTATAGCCCTGGAGCTGTGGAGGGAGGAGACGTATAGTGAAGCCTTACGGAGCAAGCTTTCTCTGTACTGTCTATTTGCTTCCATCAGGGACTGACGACACGCACATTGATGACACACACAGCCTGTCAGCCCTGTTAAACTTCTGAGTTGTAAGTCACTTCAGAAATAAAGAGCACCGTTTGTTTCTGAAACCCCAAGAAATAAATCTTGCCTGCAAAAAGCCCCGCACCGGTCGCAGTGCTATCAAATCTCAGATATGCACAGTTCTCGTTCAGCAGAAAGTCTGAGAAACTGAGGCAGGTGTGAATGGGCAAATGAATAAAGGAATTTTTGATCAAATTGGAACACCCTGGAGTGCTACATGGCACGGTCATTCCTTCACAATTCCAGTAACCTGCTACCTAAGGAGTCAAACTAACAAACCTCCACTTCCTAGCTGGTGTGCTAGTGACTCATTTTCCTGTCATTGGCTACCGAATGGAGACGTGTTGCCTCGGTGACCAGGCTACTTGATGTTGTGCTTTTATTTTGTGCTTTCATTTTGCAGACCTCTCTTTTTCCCGTTGTCCTGTGGACAGCTTGGGCAGAATAGACCCTTGATTGCTATCAGACTTGCATTGGCTATGACTGTGGGCCCTCCAATGGCTAGGATTGCTTTGTCTGGGAACCCTATCACAGCCACAATAGGCTCCCTTGCATGTTAGTCTAATTTACTGCTATCCAGGAACTGGGCCTCGCACGGTCCCTGGCTTTATGTATCGGCAATAGTAGACTGTTCTCGCCCTTCACACCAGAGCATTGTTCTACATTGTTCCCTTATATAGCCAATCAGTGAAGTTCTATGTAGGTAACCTTAGTTTTATTAATTTAAGAGCAAACTGATTAGCTTCATTTCACTGCTGTGGGATATGCAAAAATTCCATGTTATTCCAAAAATGATTCAATGAGCAGCTGGTGTTGTTATAGATTTGTTCAGCTTGTCATTGACAATTTACCCATTTCTATATAGAGCCAATCAGTGCAGCTCTATGCAAAATAAAATACACTGACAAGTGGTTAATGTCGCATGTAGTAGTATCTGTTAGTACATCATTAACACACTCTCACTATAAGCTAGTTGTTCAACCAGTCTCATATCTGGGAGGATGTTTCTGTAAAAAAATAAGTCAACTTAATAAACATGCATTGCAAATCAAATGAATTCAATGAGCACATGTTATGACAATATGCAGCCTATTTGATGCCAGTGAAGGATAGCAATTGCATATTGCCAAAATATGTTCATATATTGCAAATCAAATAAATTCAAGAAGCATATGTTATGACAATATGCAATCGTATTTGATGCCAGTTTAGGATTGAAAAAGTTGATACTTAATGACTCAAAGGAGGACCAGTCCTAGATCCATGTTGCAGCTCATCAGCTGGGGTTGGAGACTGTGAAAATCCAGCTCTTTACAAAGTCTCAGTGATGGAGGATCACAGGAGACCAGGGTGTGAGGGGACCCAAATCCGGTGATCAGCCTTTGAGTGGGCGTGCAGTTTGGAATACTTCTTGGAATACGCGAATAAGTTACCCTTCCATGGGTTGGTTGCAGGACTCATGTGGCGTTGAGTGGCTGGCACAGACTCTCTCTGCTGGTGCAGCAGAACTTTCTCGGAACAAGCAAGATAAATCTTTTACACGTCTATAGCTGTGGGACTCAAAGCTGTGGATCAGGTCGTGGAGTAATTAGCACAGCCAAACTTTCCCAGAACACAGAGAGAAGTTATTCCATGGGACTGAATGCAGGCATTCTCAAGGCACAGGATTCAGGAGCTTCCTTGGCTGGACTTCGGATGCTTCTTGTCAAAAATAGGTTACAACCTGTTATAGCCAGGATCAGATAGGTGTATTCTCAGGACAGCTCTCACCTCCTGCAGTGTATCCGATATGTGTCCTGTCAGGAAAGCTCTTAGCCTCAGCTGTGTTGATTTTGTGTCTTGTCCTTATACCCCAAGATCAAAGAGGACTGACATCCACACCAACAGTTGAGCCACCAGGTGAGCAAATGATAATCTCCAGCATTGTCATGGAGCAGAACATCACACCTATGTTTAACCCCCCCTCACCCCCTTTAATATCCATCTCTGGGCACTCTGAGGTACCAGAGTGATCTCTGAAGCACTGCTATTCCAACTCATATTATTCTGAGGTCATTAGGTCTCTGTCACCAAGAGAAAACAGTCACATTGCAACAGAACCCTGCATGTGCTACACAAGAAGGATTTAAAAATAAATATTCGACCTGACTTGTGGAAAGGTGGAAACACTTGGATAAATGAGGGACACAAAGTTAATTGCAAGCAGGTGCTTCCACACAGGTGTTGCACTTGAGTTAATTAAGCAATTAACATCCCTGCATGCTTAGGGTTGTGTACAAAAATGCTTGGCAGGCCTGTGTGCCTATAATTATGGCTAGCTCAATTTGCTGATGTTTTATGAGGAACTGTGTCTAAGGTGATGATGGCATGGAACTCTAAATGAAAGACATCATCAACGAAGAGCAACTAATACATGGAGAATATCCATGTATTAGTTCAAGGTGCAAGGCTAAAAAAGTGAGGTGCTCTAAATCAATTAGCTGCATATTTCAATCTAGGGCTTGAGCAGGCAGTTTCATCAAGAACAGTCTGTGGAGAACTCTGTAGATGTGTGTCCAATATTGTGACATATTGGTGTTTCCACCTTTTTGGACACTGCCTATAATTTACCAACTAATATGTAATGTGCATTATATTTCTTCTTATTTGCTCTGGTTGAGTGCTTATTTGAGTACTTGTGTTCTTATGCCTACTCATGTTTCCACTCCTAATACAAACTCCTAACTCCTAAATCTACTAACCTCATATACACATGTACATATGTCATTTAGCAGGTGCTTTTATCCAAAGTGACTTACAGTAATGAATGCATATACACTACCGGTCAAAAGTTTGAGTATACCTGCTGGAAACTAGGTTTATCTCATAATCGACAATGCTTTACACCATATACATTTCTGTAAATACTTTAAAATGACAAAAAACACATGTAACAATGAACAAAATGAACATCAAAGAAATGTTCAAGAAATTTATATTGAAAATTGAATCTTGGGTTCCTCAAAATAGCCACCCTTTGCCGTGATAACAGCCTCACAAACACGGGCCATTCGGTTAATATGTTTCAGCAGGAAATCACCCGATATGTCTTCCCAGCTCTCCTGCAGCAATTCCCAGAGAACCTTGTGGGTTGCTTTGCTTTGACTCTTCTGTCCAGTTTGTCGCATACAATTTCTATGGGATTGAGGTCTGGACACTGGGCAGGCCAGGTCATCAGTTTGAGTTGTCCTTCACGTTCCTCCTTCACCAGGTAGTTCTTGCACAACTTCAAGGTGTGTTTCGGGTTGTTATCTTGCTGAAGAATGAAGGAGTGCCCGATTAGCCATAGTCCAGATGGAAGGTGTACTCAAACTTTTGACCGGTAGTGTATTTTTCAGTTTATGTGGTCCCAATGAGAATCGAACCCACAACCTAAGCGTTGTCAGCACCATGCTCTACCTACTGAGCCACACAGACCCACAGTACCACCATGTAGGTTTTTCTTGCTGTTTGTTTTTGTTTTTATTTTGGTATCATTCTGAAACATTGGTCATAATTCTTATATACTGTACGTATTTGTAGGGATTGCGCTAGAAAGAGCATTATAGCAGGACATTCCACCTCACCAAAAGACCTGGCCTTTTTACTATAGGTTAATTTTACTGCGGAATGGGAGGCCAAGGGTCCTATGTCTGGCATCTAAGTTATTTACCGCCTTGGAGAATCCTCCGCTCGTAATAATTTGTACCTCTCTTCTTAGCTCAAGTTCAATTATCTGAGTTCACATCACTGTCAACCCTGTTTTACATTTTGTTAGTTTGGGTTGAGTTAATTAAAATGATTTGATTAAAGGGATCTTTGTATACAGAAGACACTAACAGCATGGCAGTGAAACATCTTGGGGTTGCAATGAAGCAGACCATTATATGAATGTAATAAAAACAGACAATATTTCACTAAGGAGATGTTATAATTTTCATGAAAATTATCATATTATTTGCAGGTTGTCTCATGAGCCATTATGGGAAGAGTAAATCATACTTATCTGATATATATTTTTAGTTTTTCCCCAAACTATCTTTTACAAAGCTTCCCACTGGGACCACATATACTGAAAAATGTATGCATTCATTACTGTAAGTCGATTTGGATAAAAGCGTCTGCTAAATGGCATGTATTATATTATATTACACAATAGAGTGGAGTGGGGGGATGTGATTGTATACAAATGTATAAGATTGTATTTTGTCTGTGTGGAGACTTCATAATTGAGTCAGTTCTTGAGTCAGTTGCAATGACCCCATTGGTGTGCATTAACACTGTAAACCCAGAGCAGATGTTTACAAATGTGCATATTTTTACATATTTACAGTATCTCATTCACCTATGGTTTAGGCTTAATCTGACCTGCAATGAACACTGAAATGATTCCAAATCCTGCTCCTGGGAATAAAGGATGTTAACTTTATACCATGTTAACTTAAATCATCTTTCTCCCTGATTATTTGGAGCTAAATCAGGTATTGCACCAGAAGTCCAGTCGTACACATCTAGCTCAATCTTCATAGAACTCTTTGAGTTGAATCAGTGCAGGTGCTGTACAAATGTTTTTCGGGTTCTGTCCCTCATGATCTTTTCCTAAAAAACTAAAAGAAATCGAGCCAACACAAGCTCCCGTTGATTTTGCAATGAGTGAGATGGTCTAAGCAGTGTTTATCTGTCATGTCATGGCAATGTTTTCCTGGCTATTGGTATTGAGGTTCTGGGTCTGGGTCATTGTATGAATTTTTGAGTGTGTGAGATGGCAGTAAATAACCTAAATGAAGGCATAGTATGCTTGTTGTAGTAGCCGTTCTGTAATATCTGACTAGATGGTTTAAACATGATGTGTAGTAATGTAGCCTTTATAGCCCTGGTCTGCGCGCCCATGACCTGCATGGGTGTCTATATTTCATGAGCACCCCCTCACAACATAAAGCACCCCCAACCAAAATTTTCTGGCGCCGCCCCTGTAAGACGTTGTTTAATCTGATTTATGAATTTATCATCATCTTAAAGGAGGAATGTGGATATATAGGACAGCACGTGGCATGTAATTTTGAAAGCTGTATTAGATACAGCTATATCATTGCATCTGTAATGGGGAGTGTAATACATTAAAGAAATCACAACAAATCATGCATCATTACCTTGAATAGTGACAATTTTGTATACCCACACATCATCACAAATACAGAAGACCAAAAAAAAAAAAAATGTGTTTACCTTTGAAGGTGGTTCCTTGGACAGCACTTGGACAGACCAGATGTTATTAGCTAAACTTCTTTGCCTTTTGTCCAGAAATCTACTTTATGAAACGAATAGTTCCAGACCTGGATGCTGATAGATGAATTGGATGTCCTAGCTATGCAAATTTCCATGATACATCACGCCTAAATAGAATGTTCATACAGAATTTTAATAACATTGTGACTTAGGGACATTTAACATCTCATTTAGCCTCTATGGTTCAAAGTCCAGATCTGTAAACTGGGCTGTTTTTCACTGTGTTTCACTTATTCGTACACGGATCATAAAATAGCCATAAACTTCAAAACAGCAACTAAAGGGTGAAAATAATTAGATTCTGCATGAATGCTAGCTTGAAATTGAACTCTTGTTGCTTAGTGACCGCATAACTTTAGCTTGTGGAAGGAACCTTAAGGTCCATTAAGGCTTTATATTTAAAATGGCCTTGTATTACTTTATAATAGTTTTATAATGATATCTGTGGATGGATCCATTTTATGAATAGTGCATATATAGAGCATTGGCATTGCTAGTGGAATGGGAATATTGGCATTGCCAGTCCGCTTCTCATCATGCCTAACCACAGCCCCCCAGCTGTGCCAATATTCATGATATAAAAGGGGTACTTGTTCCATAACTCTTCATTATAAAACAGATAGTTCCGGTATTGAAAATAAAGAACTTTTAATGATACCGAAGACCTACTGGTCTGTCATGTCATACAATGTTATCTTGAAATATGTATGTGTCTGTCTACAGAGGACATTAACAGCCAGTAGCTGTACTTTAGTTGGTGTAATTATTTGGAACTTAATAAATAAAGCAACATCATGGAGTAATTCCATTGTTGCATGTCTTGAAAAACCCTGCTTGTTCATTTGATTCCTTCTTTGGGTATTTCTGTGCATTCAGGTAGGAAATGTCCTTTCCTTTCTGTTGCCATTTGACTCGGACAATTGTTTTTAGCCTAAAGTTCATACCTGCTTTTCAAATGTCTTAATCAGGTGATGCAAGTCAAGTCAATCAGTCATGTCTCAAGCAGGAGATACAAGTTTTTGTAAATTTCATACAGCCTCATTGGGTTATGATCCCAATTAATCCACTTCCATATGTTGCCCCCTTTCTGTCAGAACAACCACAATTGAATATGCATGAAGACTTTTTTCAGTCAAAAAAACACACTTCCCTGATGTTTAATACATGCATATACCATAGCATATGTTTAGTAAATATCCTCTCCACAGTGCCCCACAGTGTTTTTTCATGTAAAATCCTATACTTTTCTTGCAGTTAAATGTCATTATTACCCTTGTAGCAAGAGGGTGAGTTTCAACCCCGCCAAACAATAACAAAAATCAGCATACAACAATACATAAGGAAACAGGATGGGTTTATTTGGGGAATTGCACACAGTACAGGTACAGTGCACTAAACACGTGCAGTCCCTAATCCGTTCTCGTTGTCCTTGTCCGAAAACCAAAAGTTGCAAATCCAAATCCAGGTCCTCAAACAAAAAATGAGTCAATACACAAACAGGGTTTTCAGGTAATATAAGTCAAATCCAAGTAACCAGTCAAAACAATGCTCTCGCTTTCTCTCACTCTCCAATGCATACTTTGCACTTGCCTGTCTGGTTTTATATCCGGTATCATCACTCATACAATGCGAGTCAGGTGTTAGCCCCGGACTTCCCATTAAGGTGTGGGGATGGAGCCAGCGGGCCACTATGTACTGCCCATCCACTACCACCCCTGGGTATGCCTCCGGACGGCTGCCACACCCTCTATACGACCCCCTGAAAGAAAGATATTCATCTCAAAATCTCAAGTGAAAACAATCAATTTTAAACCAAGTATCTAAACAATGAACAAAAACACATATTATAATTGTAACAAATATTTAACAGAAAAGCCACACATTCAATCATTAACTTCCACACCAGAACAGTGGAAACAGTATAAAGATGTCAACAATTCTCTCCCTGAGTAAACTGAATAGCTACAGGACACTCAAAACTGAAAATAAAATAGTAAAAAGTAAAATTGTAAGCATGCAGTTACACAAAGCGGGAATATTTAACTATACTAACTACACTCCCAAGTCAAAATATAGTTACTATACGTATTCCATTTAGTCTGAAGGCAATTGTCTTTGACCTGGTGTGACAGACTTAGGAAGTGTTGCATTTGTGCTCATGCAAAAATATTGAACAATTTCAGGGACTACCAAGCTCATGATTTGCATGCTTTCATTTTCAGCAGAGAAAGAAGGACAAGGCAAGCTATGGTCATTCCGAAAAGAGGTTCTGAACAGCGTCAGCTTTTAAAAGTGAGCGCTGATCCCCAAGGGATTTCTAAGAAGAGCCAAGTGAAGTCTGGCCATGCTATAGGAAAACAGTGCCCAATGGATGTGAATGTTTGGGGGCTAATAGAGGTGCCTCAGATTCTAGTAACCTTTGTGGTGGAACAGTCAGGAGCTGGATTGCTGCTGTAGGTACTGGAACAATGCTCGTGGAAATGAAGAGAAGAGGAGCCAGCCCGTGGGAGGGAATCCAGCTGTATCACATTGATAAAGAGAAGGTTTATTCCCTACTCAGTTTGAGCTGTCTCTGAGCTGGACTCCTTCACAGCAGTCAGAAGAGCGCCAACACATCCTCCTCATGCACTGTACACTAGATACACCCCAAACTCATTTCTAGGATCCAGAGTCCATGAAAGCAAAGTGTTCTTTGTCCTTAGCTGTGAAGTGAGTAATGAGTCTGCTTTGGGCTTTTACTCCGATGAAATTGAGGCAGTGCCCTTGTTTATTCTTTAATCAAAATCAATTTTGGGGAAGTAAAAAATAAAATAATGAATAAAAACATTTAAAAATATCTTTATTCAGCCTCCCCCTCCACACAAATATTCTTCACAAATCTGAATGCCCAATTGCAACTCTCATCCCATATTGCAACAAACCTCATCATTTTGAGAGGGGGTGCACTAGTTTGCACATCGTCTGAGCAGCATGCAGTCAGACACCCCTCCTTTTCATCATACAATCCACAGTTGGTAGTTGGAGCAGGCAGGCTGCAGGCTGTCTGGTCGACCAGAGGAGACGCTATTGAGCGATGAGGTGGGGGATGCTCTACTGACTGAAGCCCCCCTAATCAATGCTATGGCGCTGTGGGACACATAACAGTCAGCGACAGTCAGCACTGACCTGGTCAAGATTCAATCTGGGCTGTATAAAACATCACTGCAGTTAGTGCAAGTGACTGAATGTGATGGGCCACTCAGGAATTCATGAAGGCCTCAAAGTGGTTCTCTGTGGCTCAGTTGGTAGAGCACAGCGTTGGCAACGCTTAGGTTGTGGGTTAAATTTAAAAAAAGTATGCATTCACTACTGTAAGTCGCTTTGTATAAAAGCGTCTGCTAAATGGCGTATATTAGTATATAAAGTAAAATGTCAAGTCAAAAGAGGCCTGGCAACTGCCTTAATCCAGAAGACACTATTATGTTCCTCGAAATGAGATGTACTGATCAACCAAAAGTACTGTTGAGCATTTCAACCTTTTTCTAAATGTTTGGTGCAGCCATGTATTGAAATCTTGACAACAGTATCAAAGCACCTCTAAAAAAAACATGTTCAGTAATAAATACATGCACAGACTGGGATCTGTGGGCTTGAGGTCAGATATCAGCTCTGATTTCCAAAATAAGACTTGCATTGCATCATTGTTTTTCTCTCCTTCAAATTCTCCTCCGCACCCTGGAGCCGTGACTGTTGCCTTAACTTTGACGAGGCAAAGCTTTGAGCTTTAAAGCTCATCAACGAGATGAGAAATAAAATCACCTCAAATGGATGTGACAAGAGCTTTCTTTGCCATGAAAGCATAGCAACAGATTTTTTTTATTGTCAATGGTGAAATATGAATGTATTCAGCTCTCTTTTCTATTTGACATATTATTAAGACCCTTAAAAACACATTATTAATATTGGACAAAAAGGGGTAGACCCGTGATACAGTCAGTGAGCTGAATAACCTGTTGGGAATTACTTTTATAGGAACTGTGTGAGAATAACCATTGCCCAGCTATTTTATCTGACATCTGTCACTGTCCCCTCCCCCAACCCATCTACAGCGGCCTCTGACTGCAAAACTCCATGGGCATAACTTCCCATGTCTTTAGTCTCCAGGTTGACTGCATAGCAGATAAAAAGGACACATACGTTTCAAATTAAATACTTTCTGGAAACACTTTTTCATAATGAGGGTTTTAACTGTTAAAATGTATTTTTTAATATTTTACATTTACATTATTTTTTTATATTTTACACCCACCCATTTATATGCTCATTCATTGAAGTAATAACAGGTATTGGGGTTTTCTCCATATGTCTCGTATCAAAAGTATTTATTTTATATATATAAGCTTTTACTTAGAAGCCTTTTGTAAAGTTAAGTATTGGACTTTTATCTCAATATTAGTACGTTCATGGCAATTTAAGCCAGCAGCCTTTGAAGACGTTGCCAAGCAGAACAATAATGGAGGGAGTCCAGTGTCTTCCCGATGACGTGATGTGTGACCCTCAAACTTCATATCAAGACGTCTTGCTGATGATTGCCTTTTTGTTTAGTCTTTGGTTTTCGAGTGTAGAATTCAAATACAAATGTGTCACCGCTAGAACAAAAATGTGTCTGAGGACTTAATTCAATTTTAATCAAGCAACAGTTTAATCTCCGCTTCTCTATCCTCAGTTTATTGCACAGTCAGTCCGCCCTTCTGATGAAAAGGATTTTGAATGTGAGTAATTTACTTCTGGTGGATAATTATATAATAACACTAAACGTTACAGCTGTGGCACCTCTTTGGGAACTTGAGAAAAGCCTTTGTATGTAACCTCCAAAACACTCACTGATACAAAGTACTGCCCACAGGATGACTCACTAAAATGCTTTTGGAACAATATTATTTTGAGAAGGATGTGATGTCATTTGCATTGCCCAAATAAAGGCATCTGCTAAGTAAACAGAGAAAATACCAGAGCAGTTTAAAATATGAAAAACTTAAATTCTAAATTTCTAAATGACAATTTCATAACACTAATTTTGAATAAATATATGCATTTGAACACTAAGTAGATCTAAAAATCGAAATCTTTGAAATATATTTTTTATTCTTAAATGTCTCAAAACAATTGACATATTGAGTTTTAATACAATTCAATCATGTTGATCTTGAATTCATCTGTGAGGGGAATATAATGACTCCGTTCATACTTTGCAGGTACAAATAAATGAGGGACACATTACCTCCAGTATTCCAGGAAGTGAGTGGTCCCATATTCCTGTTGCAGGATACCTCACCACTAATAAAACCATCTGTGACAATGAAAATGACAGTGACAGTTCATTAGACTTGAAAAATGATCTTGCTGCTGACATCACGTGCTGTTCTAATGGGATACTCAGAAGTATCATTGGTGCGGCTCGGTATATAAGGCCACATGTCCATTATTATAATTTATTTTTCCTAAGTATTTTTTAAAGATGTGAAATTTCACACCACTGATAATGGCTGAACCGTTGTAATTTCAGTTTAATTCAGACTGAATTAGTTCACTAAGATACAGTATAGGCTGCATAAACAACTGGTAGTTAAATCTGTAAATCATACCCTTTTGAATATCCTCATAACATGTTTTCCTCTGAAGTTCAAAGTATATAAACCCAGTTGGCAATACACTCATAGTAGAACGATGTCATTAAAATACATTAAAATGTGCCACAGCTAGACTCATACAGCATAGATCACAATACAACACAGCATTGCTGTGGCTTATACATATTTTAGTTTTCTTGACCACTCAAAGTTAGCAAATGTTTACAAGGGCAAGCTACAATACAAGCTACAATAGTTAAATAGGATTTAACTAGGCCTGGCTTACTAGGCCACTCCATTCACCATTTTGTTTTTTAACCACTCCACTGTTGCTATAGCTGTGTGCTTTGGGTCGTTGCCATACTGAAAGGTGAACCTCTTTCTCAATTTCAACTTTCTTGCACAGAGCAGTGGGTTTTCCTCAACAATTTTTCTGTATTTTGCTCCATCCATTTTCTCTTCCATCCTGACAAGTCCCTGCTGATGAGAAACAACCCCATAACAGAATGCTGCCACCACCATGCTTTACAGTAGGGATGGTGTTCTTTGGGTGATGAGCTGTATTGGGCTTTCGCTGATTATATTCTGAAGTAATCAGAATCACTACAATTGAACACAAATGGATGCCAAATAGCTTGGTGTGTGATCTAGAAGGTGATTGGTTCCCTCAGCTAGTTTACAATTGTTATGAGAAGCGGGGTGTAGACTTATCAATCCAAGTTATTCTAGTTTTTTATTTTTAATTAACGTTCAGAAATTGTGATTATTTTTGGAAATGGTATGTGTAAAATGTGTAAATAAAGGTGGAAAAAGTCTGATTTAATGTTTTAAAGTCAGCAAAAGGTGAAATGTATTAGATGTCCAGACTTTAAAGGGGCACTGTATATGTATATTTATATATCAAGGCATAATGAGTGGGGGGGCAGGATGTCCCCTCCCAATATTTAAAACAGTCATATCTATCCCCCCCAATAATTTGTAGATATAAAACATTCTCTTTCATTATGTTGCCCCCAATATGTAATATGTGGTTACACCCTTGATATATACAGTATACTGTATATAGAAGGAAAAAAATCATATTGAATAATTCCAAGCCAACTTCTTGCCTTTCTCTCATTGGGAATTCATGCAGCATCAGATTGGATCGAGACCATTTCAACTAACAATTTTAGAGACAGTGCCTATGTCCCATCACCCTCAGAGTTACTGCAAAACTAAGGACATTGTAGACAGTAATTATATGTTTAGGGCTGCATTCTTTTGTGATCTGACTGAGAGTGCCCCGCGATAATCATCCACTGATTACACTCAAACACTCCCACATGCGTGAGGTCTGGGGGAATTACGCTGTGGCTTTCAAGATTACAAGCCATATCTCCCAGACCCATGCCCCGGATGCATTACAGCCTTCACACACAAGGACACGCACAACCGTAACTCGACACATGCCAAATCCACATTTGCAGATTTTGAAAAGGGATTATCCGCAGATGTACGCATACTTCTCACGCGGGTCACCAAAAATGTAGTCAGAGTTAAGTCCCAGGTGAGGAATAAGAGCTTCATCCACCCTTGGTCTTCTCCCAACCACCCGGGTGCTACTGACACCTATAGTCAAGTACAAAGACCCTTTCTTCCATAGAATGGCAATGTGAACATCTATGTCCAATGGTTACCTCTGAGGTTCGCAAGGATTAAGGGGCATTCGTTCATTCTTTAGCTGGCACCAAGCTAATTTTACAAACTTCCCAGAAACCACTACACAACAACGGATCTCTAAAACGGTGAATCATAAAAAATAAAAAAAAGGTATATTATCTCCAGATGTGATTTGTCACTCTCCAGGGCTTTTGCACTTCCGTACGCCCAGGCTCTCTCATCTTCAGCCTATTCCCAAGAAGCCCCATCTAATTACTCACTTATCTCGCCCACTGAGAGAATCAACCCACATTCTCCCATCAAAGTCCAAATTAAACTGGAAAAAAACCACCCCCAGGATACCTATGAGTGCCCCTGTGCTCCCATCAAGCACGGGTGCTCAGGTACTGTTCCAGGCTTGGTAATTACAGAACGTTACTACTGCTGCTTTAGGAACATCGGACAATGATTGGCGATGATAGCCCACCTCTACAGTGTATCCCCACTGGGGTTCTGGCACTTGACGGTGTTAGTATGAAAAGATTATAGCCGCCCTTGGAGGTCATTTCCCTCTCAAAATATAGTCACAAGGCGCTAAGTGTATTGTCTTGTTTTCCCAAAAAAACGCTTAGAGTGCATGAGCGAATGTTGTTTCTTCATAATATCCCTGTCTCCCCAAGGCCAAAGAATTCATGTCCATGGTGGGCATCGTGGGTATCCAGTGAGTTTGATTAATGGCACAATGTGTCACCATTTCACTTCCAGAGGTCTCAATTTCCACACTTAATGCTCTAGTGTACTTGTATCTATATATTTTTAAATAAACAATTGTCTTTGTAATGCAATGCAACGTACTGTGCCAATAATTGAAAAAAATGAATCTATTTTGAATGGCATATACTATATTACATTGGAAATTTCAATAGATTCTCTGAAAATCCTAGTTTCACTTGAGAGTTTCACAATAAATAGCACCCCATATACAAAGGAAATTAATCTAGCGATGGTCACAACTTCTGTGGATGCATTTTGTTTTAGCACACCTCAAGCAATCAATTAAAATGTATTTAACTCATTTATTTGTTTTGCTATTTTACTCTTCACTGATGTACAAATGGACACAAATAGCAGACATTTTTATAATTTAATGTTATGTATGTGGCTCGACTCTCAGTCTTGCAGAATGACTTGTATAACTAGTATATTTTTATTTTACATGGTCTCAGTCTCTGTGGTGTGTCTGCTATCTAGAGATCCATGACAACCCAGTCACAACCCAGTGGTTAATCCCCAAATCTGTGGTTGAGAAATCCTTGTTTATATTGATTGAATCTAACTTTAGTGATACCATGCCAACTGGTCCCCATGTTCGCTTCATACTAACAGAATGGTTTGTTTATATATGCTAGCTAAGCAGCTAAACAGCTCATATAAAGTTCATGCCAATCAGCAGTGAGCCATACCATAATCTCCATAATATCCCACTAAGGCCAGGTTGAATATTTTTTCTCATTACATTTTAAACAGACTGTGGAACAATGATTGAATGGTTGTTTTCATGGACTCAAGGCAAATTCAGTCTGAGGACTGTGGCGGTGCATTCCAACGTAGGATGTGAAACATAAATCACCGTAATGAGCATTTTAATTTGACTCTCCAAGGTGAAGTGCCGTGATCCCCCCCCTCCATAAATACATTAATCCAGCACATATTTGCATCTGAAAGCATTGATTTCAAGAATACAAAGTTATAAATGCAAACCCTTTTTTGTAAGCATATCCTTACATTTCTAGTTCTTGCTTTGAAATAGATTTATTCCTCTTCTTCCATATAGACCATTCATTCAATTGTCCTTGATTAAACTCTCTGGGTCCTACAAACTGCAGTGGTAAGCAAATGACTATGGGGTTTCAAATGTTAATGAGTATGCCACAAGCATCACAAGCGAGAGCACTGTGGTCACCTATTCATGCCAATATATTATTTTAATCACATACAATTAGATTGTTCCTTTTCCTAATAACCACGGATAGACATGAAGACCTCAGAAATAAAGTGTACTACTGTGATTAAGGTTAATTTGGTATCTGACTATTATTCATGGCCTTTGAGTCACGGTACTTCCAAAAGCCATTTATTCAAGTAATGGTTTTTTATTGTCTTACATAGAGAAATACATTATTTTGGAGAGGAAAAACTGGCCATATGATTTACTTGTTAAAAGTAAATTAAACTTATTAAGTTAAATTAAATTAAGTTAAATTAATTGAAGAGAATATCACATGAAACATATAAAACTCACATGAACACGGAAAGACACAAAAATACGCATTCCATTGTCACCATAGCGAACAAACATCTATACCATCTCAGACAGTATTTGTTTCCCCTTACACATGGGCATGCGTGAATTTATATGGTTTGAACAAAATTGCTGGGCCAGGAAATAAACTGTGAGATTGAAGGAATATTTAATAATGTTTTATATGATAGTTGTAATCTGGTAATGCAATGCAGTGGCTAATACAAGTAATATGTAAAACAACAGTGCAGTTTATAATTATATTAACCACAAAACAGCTGTGTGTTGCTTTTTGTATTAAAAATCGTCAATAGTATGTAAAAAACAACAGCTTTGTTTAAGCCCACATGTCCCTGGGAAACATAGAGCCACACTGGCTGGGTGATGATATCCTTGCATATTAATGTATAGCCCTGATTGACAGACAGTCCCCTAACTCCCATGCCCGCCCTCAACCCAAGCATACCCACATGCAGTTATACCAGTACAACTAACTAATAATGCATTGTGCCATTGGTGGCATGGCATACAGCCCCATATGTATGAGAGGAAAACTGGCTGAGTATTTACATTTTGAACAACCACTATTGCAAAATAACTTTTTTTTAAATTTCAGAGTATCATCTTTCATCAGGTTTCATCAGGTTTCATCTGCTATTTTACAAATACACTATAAAACTAAAAATCTGATTTTGACTATTGCTTTAAGGTAATGGTTTCAGTGATTACCAAAGTATGAAAATTAAATAAACATATAACTATATATATAATAGCATGAGCTCCAGTAATATTTTGCTGTGCCCCACCAAAATGATGAAAATGAAGGTACTTTTATCTTTGCAACAAATTGAACAGCATCTCATCTCATCATCATTTTGTACCCTCTGATGTAGTGTGTGTGTGTGTGTGTGTGTGTGTGTGTGTGTGTGTGTGTGTGTGTGTGTGTGTGTGTGTGTGTGTGTGTGTGTTAATCACCATTACTATTAAGCTTATTGTCACTGTTGAACTTGGTTGTCAGCGTAGAATCAGCAAAGACTTACCTGTAATTTTTAGGGTGTGAGTGCTGGGGGCCTGGGGTCCATTAGTGCTGAAAGTCTAGCAACGCTCCTGGTGTTCCCCTAGTCTCATTTTGCAGGTTCAGAACATTGAGATAGATCTATTTGTATGGTCATTGAATCACATAGAATGTCTTGTTTATCATTTGCTCCTGCCTTGTATAGTTAGAGTTGCATTGATTTCAGGCTGGAATCTGACTTATTATGAGAAAGAATCAATGCTGTCATTGTAGATGTACCGACCACTCACAGAACTATTGTACTGTCTGTACAGAGGTATTTGATATGTACTGAGAAATTCCTCTGTGATACAGAGTTCCATGTTCTAACTGTTCCATTGCACAAAACAAGGCACTTCTGCATCCATGTGTGTTACTTGTGTGAAGGTGGTTGGCAGTTCAAATACAGTTAATGTCTATGGTAAGTATTTAAGCGGAAACTACAGTAGTTATCTGATGGATAAGAGTCTAACAGATCCGACAAAGAAGACTTACATTAACATTACTCTTTTCCATCTCCTCAATCATTCTGTGTTTTGGTATTGCCACCAGTATATGGGAAGCCATAAACTTAAATTGGCTCTCTGATACTATGTGAAATTTATATTGTTTGCCATTACATATATTGCCTCAGTCATAAATTTGTGTTTAATCAAGGTGGAATATTCATGTCTCTGAATCTCAGGTTCTTTTGCTCTTACATGTAGCCACAGCTGGGTGATTTATCTCTGGCAATAGAAGGGAGAACAATTTGTATGTTGATGAATGTAGTGATATCCTTGAATAACTGGTCCCTAAGGCATTTTCCTGCACTTGAAGGAAAAACCGGCTTGAGTGCAACTATTTTTAATGTTCTGTCTTTTAGTGTACTTTTGCCCTTCAAACACTTCAGAGATGTAAGCGATCAAAATTGAGGTGATTTGTTGAGGTGCATTTGTCCCAGTTTATAAAAGGAGTTTTAATTCTCTATGTAGCTCCCGATGAGGACAGGCATTTGGAGAGTCAGCATTTACAGGAAATGCTGATGTTTCAAAAGCAACTGATGTGACCCGCAAGAATATCAGGACATATTTTGAAAAGCACATTCGTGGCAGCCTATAAGCCCATTAATGTTGCTTTTCGGTTAGTAATTATAAGAGGATTAAACATTAAAAAATGATTGTTCATTGGACAGTTATCTTGCTCTTGACAGTTGCTTGCTAGCTACAACTGAAATGAACTGTATTAAATAAACAATACAGGAAATAAATTATATTGTTTGCTCAAAAAATTAGCAAAAAATTGCTCAGATGAAAAGATTTTGTTTAACAAGTAATATACTATATCCAATGCCAAACTCTGAAAGGGTCAGAAGTATGTTATGTTGCAAATAACCTATACCTAAAGTGAAATATGGTAGTGGATCCTTTATGGGGTTGTTTTTAATCTACTGGTCCTGCGGCTTTTGTTAAGGTCAATGGAATCATGAACTCCAGCAAGGACCAAGACATTTTGCCAAAAAACCTAGTTCCCTCAACCTGGCCTCAAATGGATCTTTCAAAAAGACAATCCCAAAATCAACCAATAAATCTCCACACTCCCAAAAATGTGTGATTTGAACTGAAGAGGGCAGTCCACAAACGCAGACCCAAGGATCATGAAAGACTCTATCTGGAGGAATGGTCAAAGATCCCCCAATATGTTGATCATTGTCATAAAGCACTATAGAAGACAACCCAGTAGTGTCATTCTTGTGAGGGCAGGGTGCATAAAGTACAGATAAATTGTGACACAAGTCTTTTTGGGGGATGTGGGAAAATGTAGATGCTGAGCTGAACTGAGCTACAAATTAACCTTTCCACACAAATGAAACTACAATTCTCACAACAAAAAGAAAGGTATATCAAAAGAGAGGCTTGCTACAAACAAAATAAACAGTCATGCATCACCTTCTGATAGACCTTCAATTCTCCCCCATGGTTCGGAGGTAGGCTTGTGAGTATCATCCTCACCTCGATTTTCAATAAGACATTATTAAAACTATTGCAGTGAATAGCCTTTACATCTTAAAACAATTACAAATCAAGTTACAAATCAAGTGCATTGTGAATTAATCAATAGATCCAGTTAGGTTGTAACTGTTGTTTTATGGATTAAAACCAATGGATTATTTCAAATGAATTGTAGAAAATATTTGAGTATAGGGTACATTTACATCAACATTCATTTAATTTTGGACCAAATAATTGATTGAGCTCACAAATAAATTCAGTGGTTGGAGCACATAAACTTGTCTCTCCAGGAAAACAATTTTACCTTTTTATTTATATTTAAATGCATAATTTGAAACAAAAATCATGTTTAAATAATATTTCATATTTAAAATCATATTAAAAATCATCACATTGTTACTGACATGCTGAGGTGAGGGCAAACCACTGAGCACTTTGATTGAATCACCCCCCAGGACTTGACGCAATTACATTGACATCCACTGAAAGCAAACCAATTCAAACCATTGTCTCATTATTTTTTTTCCTGATGTTTTGATGGAGAGCACTTTCCCTTTGATGTGTTGATTAGAAAATGCAATATACGCAGAGATATGTTTGATGTTTTATGCAAATAAACTTTACACATGGGGCAAATTTGCATGTGGGCAATAGTGGTTTCTCATCATGCCTTGCTACCTAGCTAGCTATTAATTAAAGCTGGCTTTGGAATTCAGGACTTCAAGACAACAGAAAGCCAACTTCATATGTTTTATATGTATATGGGACAGGGGAAAGCATATCTGTTTGGGATAGGTCTTATAACCAAGACATTGCACGTTAAATCCTAGGTGGAGCAGGAAGTACCCTGAGCAAGGTATTAATTATATATACATCTGTAAGATCTTTTGTCATATTTTGTCTAATGTAAATTTCATATATATATATAAATTGTCTTATTTAAATCTAAATTCTTTCTAAATTCCACACACACACACACATATATATACAGGTAACTGACAAAATAAAGGAAACACCAACATAAGTGTCTTAATATGGTGTTTGGCCACCACGAGCCTGCAGAACATCTTCGATGTGTCTTGGCATAGATTGTATGTGTCTGAAATGTAATAGGAGGAATGCAACACCATTCTTCCATGAGAAATTCCATCATCTGGTGTTTTGTTGATAGTGGTGCAAACCTCTGTTTCAGAATCTCCCATAAGTGTTTAATTGGGTTGAGAACCGGTGACTGAGAAAACCACGGCTTTACCATAGGGTTTACATCGTTTTCATGTTCATCAAACCATTCAGTGGCCACTCATGTCCACTGGATGGGGGCATTGTCATCCTTGAAGAGACCACTCCCATCATGATATAAATGCTTCACCATAGGATGAAGGTGATCAGATTGGCTTTGTATTTATTACCGTAGAGCCAGTTGTAACAACCCAAGGCTAAGGAAAACCAATTTGAAGACAAACTTCATAGGCACAAGGATGAAGAAATGGGACAGCCAGATGCTGATCCACCCATTCCAGAAGGGTTGTACAGCAGATACTACCACAATGAGGTTCTGGTCCTGCAAGACACTGGTAACCAGAACTCCCAGGGTGGTAACCAGAACCAGAGGGTGGCTCCCAGCCATGTAGACTCAACGCCATAAGAGAATGCACACAAGAGAGAGAGCATTTAGTCTTCTTCCACAACCATGGTGGAGGGCAGAGGGGAAGCAAATTGCTTAAGGTGAAGTGGGGACAGCACCAAATTAGAAAGGCTGAACATACTGTGACCCTGTACCCTCAGGCAAGTATCAGCAGCAGCTCTCCTGAACAGAGAGTAACCTACCTGCAATTCACCATCCCTTAGCTGATGTTATAACTAAAAGAAAGACTGGCTGTGTTCCAATCCGCCCCCTCTCTCCTTAATGCAAGGCCGCCTCAGTGAGCTGTTTTGCTGACATCACAGAGAGGGCCTGTAGCCCTTTTTCCCTAGTTAGTTTGTTGGATAATATTCTGTTAATGTGGTAAATGCTCAAGCAACGAGCCGAGGTGCTACCAAAATAATTCTGCGTGTGGATTTAATGAAAGGACCAACAATCAGAGCACTGAGTGTTCTGATGAAGACCTAAGGGTCGATACGTTAACTAAACTGCATGGTTAAATGAACCATCACGTTTTTTGGAACAATAAACTTTCAATACTTATATGCCACTTCGACAGCACCTGGTTAAATGAACCATCACGTGCATTTTTGGAGCATTCAATAAGTGTGCAAGTCTTTCAATACTTATATGCCACTTCGACTCAGCACCTCACGCTAAGACCTTTTTGGAGTGCGTATGCTTATCATGTTACAAACTCTACTGACACTCAGAATTTACATTTAAATATAAAAGTAATGAAAGCTAATAATATACAACTAATGATAGAAAATGTGTCCAATCATTCAGAACTTAATGTTACCTAGCTAGGTTGTTTCCTAGCTAGCAAGCTAATGTGGGTAAGGGGAGATGGAGAGGGGGAGTCAACCGTGCATAACTACCACCATGCAGGATGATTAAATATGAGAAGGATAGACGAGATCATGGAACTTGAGGAACAACCAATGGTAACATTTCTTTACATGAGTTTACTTATAGATTAAATGAAAGGAGCAATACTCTGATGGAACCGGTGTAGGCACAGGAGCCGCTTGCTGAGCGTATGTGTGTTGACTTCATAAAGTACACACAAGAATGAAAGAGAAGAACAAAAAAGCTAAATAACACAGAAACAGTTTATGTATATTCCTATGGACTTTCAGAGCACCAAGAGGCAATCTCAGGTTATTTTCAGCTATCACATACCTTCGGCTCCTTGGTGTACAAGTGGACTCATTAGTCCACACTGAAGGCTCCGGGCTCAGAGATTGTTTGTGTACTGATCAGACCTTGATCTTGGAGGAACATAACTTTTCTCATGTGGTTCTCTACACATGGACCAAAAGCATTTTATCCATTTTTATCTCATCCACCCCCATCATAAGCATGGTCTGACCATTCCGATAATTTAGCTGATAATGTGAGAGAGCTAATTATGTGAAAGAGGGCCCATGTCATATGATACACAGTATCCTTACAAAATGATCCACACCAAAAGATGAACAAAAAAGTTGAATTAAAAAATGGAAGTATACCAGTATAGTATACTAGTATAATATATTCTAATACAATTGCTCAGAGAAAAATATATTGTTTAACAAATAATATTTTTCCACCTCTAAGATATGTCACAATTATTCACACCCCTAATAATTATTTTAAATAACATCCCACAAAATTACATTTGCATTACCATGTTATCCCAATTCACTACCGTAAAATCGACCAGCTGTCTGCAGTGTCAAACCTTCTTTAGTTCATTCTGGTATACATGTACTTTCTGCACTTCTGTCCATGTGTTTTATGTTTTGTTCACACAAGCCATTTCCGCCAATGAGAGTGTGGTCACAAAATCTAGGCTGCAGGTGGTTGACCTATGTGGACAGCCAATTTTAGAATTGTAGCCCCATTGCATGTGTACTAGTATGAAGAGGCCTTAACGGTTTCACACAGTCGCAGTTGGTGGTCTGTCCAAAAGGAACACACTCTATTTGTTTAATCATACAAAGAGGAGCTTGTGATGATCAATAAGGGTCACTGGTAGTGCCTGAAGTAAAAATGGAACTAAATTTGACTACTTATTATATCACTGCATGTAGTTTAGCTTGCAACTTAGAAATAATAATGAAGCTTTCCTTTTATGAATTCTCAGTAGTTCACAGTGCATATTCTCTTGATGTCTTCATTTGATGGCCTTACAATTTTAAGACTGGGATTCATACTTTATATTTATATCATAGACAGTAGTAGATTAATCACACAAACCTGTGCTGAGGGAGAACAATGTAGCCATGGCAATGAATCTTTGCAGAAATATAAATTAGATTTTAATTTGCAAAATATAATTACTTTTTTTTTCTTTTGATCTCACAAAGAAGGGCTGAGTTTGTCCCTCTCTATATACAGTGGGTAGACAAAATAATGGAAACACCAAACAATGTATGAATATTTATTAATGGTGAGCTTCGATTGTGGAAGGAAACACTGTTCCTCTTTCCTGATGGAGTTTTTCCTTGTAAAGCATATGCTGTCATGATTTTTGACACTGTTCCCACACAGTAAATCATGTTGTCGTTTCTATGATTGAGCCGCCTACAATTAGAGCACCAGCTCTTTGATCTCTTTCAAAATCTGTTCGATCTCTCATGTTGCTTTAGAGAATCACATATTAAAGTGTTGATTTTAAAACATCTTTTATAGCAGAAACATATTGGTAATTAGTATCGACATTAATATGAACCACATATGTAGATTCATTTTTAATTGCAATTTAGTTACTTTAAATTACAAGTCCTTTGGTGTTGCTATTATTTTGTCTACCCCCTGTAAGTGCTGGACTGCTTTAATCCCTTTAATGTATATGTGTTATTTTATTTTTAATGTTTTTATTTAACCTTTATTTAACCAGGGTGGTCAAAATGTGTGCTTATGCATTTCCAGGGATTCCAAGACAAACAAATAAACACGATAAAGGAGCGGAGGGGATGGATATTTTATCTGTTCCGATTCAACCAAAATGCAATGAAAGATAAAAGGTGCTCTTCAAAACTATTTTGGAGAAAGACTCGAATGTCTCCATTCCTTAATCAGTCAAGGAAGGGAGTTTTTTGGTAGGGAGTTTGTTTTTCTTAACCATGAAATGAAATTCTGGGCACAGGTTGCATTGTTTGTGAGAGTAAATGGGAGAGGGAGCAGCAGCTGCCACACACTTATTTAAAATTGATAGAGGCCATCGTTCTTGAGACACAGAGAATATATCACTTCTTTTGGATAAATAGAATTTCCCAAACATCTCTACGCCAGATGTGCATGATTTCACCTGTCGTGCAGCTGGTGTGAATGTGTTTTACATTTCATTAAATATTTGAGCCCAATGGGGCCGAGGAGTGAAATGTCTCGCAGGTCTATCTTTGACTCGGCTTTGAAGGCATCCTTCCACACGGCTCAAAGGAACTACTGGATATAAGGATGGAGTAATGGGCTTTTCATTATAAGCGCATGTCAGACTTTTTTTATATTAAAGGTGATTTTGAGAGGTATATTTTCTCAGCCGTGAGTGGATAAAGTGAATTGAAAATCGGTATGTCCTCTCTATGTTCCACTTTTTCCCTTTTGAGGAAATTTGGCCTGGTTTTCCCTGATGTGGCAAAAGCATCAGATAAGCTTATGTGACACATTTTGAGATGCAGTACGACCCAAATGGCATTCCACGTATAACCCATAAGCGCTAGTCTGGGGTAGAAAATATTGTTCCTGTCAGCCCTGGGAACTCGAGAACATATACGAATGAAGGGCGCTTGAAGCAATCTCGATGCCCACAGCTGTATGCACAGATGTTATTCATAAGTAGCGTCAAGTGATATATAAATATATGTACAAAAATATGAATATATTCTCAACCTCTACAAATATATGAATATAGTCATATTTCAAGAAAGATTTAGGGACATTGGATCAAATCCCCTGTTATACTTCCTCAGTTACACATAAATTCAATAAATCAGTGCCAGGTGAAAGAATATTTAAGAAGAGATGGACATTGGTGCTTAATGAATAAAGTGAATACACAATAAAGTATTCATAATGCCCTACTGCATATGGGTCTGTCATAACTGTAACTAAAATTTGTGTTCCAAGTGCTTACAGCTGTCAAACCGCAATTAGTTTATGTTTTACAACTTCAAAATAGTTTTGAGATAATTACAGACTCTCACTGTGAATGAATTTTGCTTTGAATTTCGATTGGAGGAAAAGATTAACAATGTTTTCTGTTTTTATTTTTTCATCGCCTGAAGGATAGCCTGCAGCCATTTCAGCCAACATAATCAAGTTTCTTAAAAAACTTTTAGCTACTGTCTGACCTTAGCTTTCAAGATTAACAATCATTATCAATGTCTGGACATTATTATGTGATAGTCTCTCAATGTTGAATATGATGACATTGAAGTTGGGTGGCCTGCAAAGGTGCCTCCTGTCCAAAAACGTGATCATGCAATCTAGCCTAGACATTATATACATGTTTTTATTTATTTATTTATTATTTTACTTATTTAGCTTGTAGGAGAAAACGGCCCTGGCCATTTGGACAGGAATGGACTGTACACTACCTTTCACATTTAGTGTACGTAATCAAAATAAACAGTATGTGTCAACTAGTACCTATTTCCGAATTCATATACTGTGGGCAATCAGAACTCACTTCAGACCTCCCTCTAAACATTCTCTTTGTAAGATCTCGATTTTTATAGTTTACAGAAATATTGACTTACACTATAAAAAATAAAAATAGGTAAGGTAAGAGTGCTGTGATGCACTAATCTATATTAAGGTCACTTAAAATGTGTGGTGTTTTTTTGTTACCTGGAATAAAGACATATGAAGGAAATGAAGGTATTCTCGCTGAGAATCTCAGTGCTTATATGAATACAGGTTTGTTTTTCTGTCATGTGATAGAACGTACAAGTGTAATGACTTAAATGAATACCATGTCTGAGTTTACATTAATGCATGGCACCCTTTTTTCAAATCTTGATCTTGCGGAAATGTATAAAAATAAATACCACATACATATGCAAGCCGTGACGTCAATGTTCCGTCTCCATAATCTCCTCCATATAATCTCCAGTCTCCTCCCCCGCCTCCTCCTCCAAATGATCAATTTTGTTAAGGTCTTGTTCATTCGCTTTCATTGTGTGCCAGAGTGGTGGCTGTGTGGGGGGATTTCAAACCTAAGGGGCTCAGAGGGACAGCAGTATCAACTGGAGTTCAACTGACTGAGAAAATTAGAGAAGGCAGATTTTTTAAAAGCAGAGTAATTTTGCCAAACTACAGCGTGACAGGGAAAATCATACAGTGAGGTCAAAGGCTGTAGCCAAATGGATCCATGGACGCGCTTTCAGTTATCAATTTGCAATGAATTAGATGTCTTCCTTGTAATTCAACCTCTGCTCCCTAAATGATTTGAACAGCATTCACATCCAACCACTGCCTCATTGAAATCCTTCGTGGATTGTGTTTCTGAGTTGTGAATTTGTGATATTAGGGCTTTTTATCTTGGTGTCTTTGTTGGATATTGGCATCATTTTCAGTTATAGAACTTTTCTGGCTTCCTGTATTTGGAACTTTCAGAGATGACAGATTAATAGTGGTTATGGTGAAAGCAATGTTGTTTAGTAATCTTTCATACAACATTATTATGTAATACAACGGTACAGGGTTTGGGTCAGTTCCATTTCAAATGTGGAAATTAACCAAAATAAAATTGATGAATTGAAAAACTTGTAATTCATTTATTTACTTGTCTGAATTGAAGTGGAATTGCCCCCCAACCCTGTAATGGTAATGCTAAGGTCAAGCTGCACCTTACCTTCATAGGGATGAATGGAGTGTTCTAACTGCAGCCAAAACTCAGAACAGCAATCATATGATGAGAAGTATTGTAATGAGATGTAATGTTGTAACATATCTGTATTGTTTTTTAATGTTGCATTGTAGGGACTGCACATTCCGTATAAAATTATATGCTTCAAATGCAATTTTATTTAATATAATTTTAACATACAATTTCCTCCCGAGCAGGACTACAATTCCCACAAAGGAATGTATCAGGGAATTTTGATGAAATGTCATTCAGTCCTGCCTCGTAGGATCCCATTTCAAACGTGCAGTAAACCAATACTGTAAGATCGGAAATACAGAACTCACGCAACTAATAAAACCAACAATCAATCGCCATTTTCTCTCTGTTCCTCTCTCCTTCTATCACCAGCACATTGCGTCATTTTCTGTCTCACCAGCACCTCAAAGAGGCCTCTTGAAGACAGGCGCAAGGGAAGTTCTCTGAACATCAAACATCAAACATTAAATAAGGTCTAGACCAATTCAAGTCAATCGCCTTAATCCACATACAAAAACTAGGGTTCATTCTTGCTCTCTGTATGATTATAAAATGTTTTAACTGTTTACACCTGCAGCATTTGCTGCAGCAAGTGTATTGACATTTTAATTTTAAGATTATGCGATTCTCTGTGAATGCCACAATTGAAATTAAATGACCTTGATATTGTGATGGATTACCCTGATTATTTAGTAGACACTCTCTTGTGTTGTAATGACTATACATTTCCCAAGGTAGGAAGTGTTTCCTCCTACAACCCCCTCCCCATTGTTTTAAATGTCACATCTTTTTTTAGGGGAGTGGTATCTGAAACAGAAGCCTACTAGCTACCCACCTGCATAGAAGCATGCTGATAAGCCAAAGCAAGGTTAAGTGCACATATAAAACCAGTGCCCTGAAGACAACTGGGCCTAGAATTTTTAGTCTTTTCTTGTCATAAAATATGGTGCTCTAAATTATTATGAGTCTCAATTTTGTAAGTGGGCGAAATTCATTCCTGCGAGGAGATCCGAATCAAATTGTTATGAAGGTAATGCGCGTTATGAACCCGACTCAAATTTTATAGATGACAGGTTTTACTAGGATGTGAGCAGAGAATTAGCTAGCCTTCCAGGAGGAATTCTAAGGGGAGAGTGGGTTTATGGAGCTCATGTTGGATAAGGGGGAACTTTCATCCACTGACACCGCCAGTCAGGTGAACGATGGTCTTCTCTGCCTCTGACAGCTGATTTTATCCTTGTAGTCGGCACCATCAGAGAGGAAGCTATGCATACTCTCCTGGGCTTTCCCATAATCCTTTTCTCTCAGTTCAAAAAGCATTATTACCGTGATGTCTTTCTTGATGTCCTCACTGAGTATATGTGTAGTGATCTGAGGAAATCCTTCCCATGGTGAAATTTTGACTCTTTTGGTCATTTTTTGAAAGAAACACAATGTTCCAAGCTCAGAGCCGTGCCTTCACATATGGGCAGGGCCCTGTCACATTCAGCATTTATAGAAATGGTCACTATTTCCATCATAGGGACACGCATTCTAGTAATCGTTCAATAAAAACAGCAGTTTTGAGAGATACCTGCCTGGAGAACTGCTCATTTTTAGCACTGGCAATTGATTTAAACAGCAGGCAGTCATATCCATCTTAGCTGTGTCCTCAACAAGCAAATATAAAATGAATCTAGTCTTTCCAAACCTTCGTGGCCTTAATATTGAAGTGGGATAAGAGGGTGTGTGTTCATTCGAGGGGAAAGTATCATATTTTTCAAGTTGTTTATCTATTCTATAGCCTCTCTTGTCAGGCTTATAACCTTATGGTACTATGAGCCTGACCAGTTTGACACTCTGATGTAAGATAAGTCCACCTAACTTCCAGGGATGTGCTTTCCTAATAAACCAATGATAGATAGACAGATATACTTTATTAATCCCCAAGCCGGAAATTCACACTGTCACCAACAGCAGACATATATGGACAGCATTGGCACACTGTAATAACAACAAGAACAATATGTACATGATACACCTGCACAGATACTGACACATGGTAGACTGGATGTTGTGCACAAGCCCACATATACAATAGTAGATAGATTGAATAATCTATTCTCTTATTAAAGTACCCAATAGAAGTTGGAATAAAAGACCATCTGAACCACTCAGTTGAACCAGCTTTAGGCAAAAAACATCCACCATGCAGAGGATAGCTCTTGTACTGCAGAATTGTGTGTAGATTTTTATTAGTGCATTGCACAGATACCAGCTCCAAGGAATTAGGTTTTATGATAATTATGCATCCAGCCATTTATTTTAATTTGTTCATTGTTTCTATCCTTGGTAGTAATACTCCTACCCCAACAAACAACTGTATAGGAGAGAACACTGGCTAATATTCTCTGATAGAACACATTCAGGAGTTTTCTCACTTTAAAGGAAACTTTTCTAACTTTTCTCTTTAGAAAGAATCATTTAGACTGAGCCTGTTTATAGATAGCACTAATGTTCTCCTTTCAGTCAAGTCTGAACTCATCCTGCTTCCTAAAATCAATGATCAACTCATACCTTGAACTAATGATAAGATCAAGGAAGTAATGCGCACACCAGGTTACAAAACTATCAATCTTTTTCTTGTAATTATTTTCTTTGTTTCTGGAAATGCACCAAGAGATTTTCTGTGACAGGGTGCAGGACTTTGCCTAAGGTTGGCTGTGTAGAGGGGGTGTGGCTGTGTGTGATAAAACTGTGCCTTGAAGTGCACCAGTGTTCATGAAAATTGTCTCTTGAGACATTTTGGTTGACTTTAACATGCTGGGGTCTAGAGCAATGGTTTGTGAAAGTTGTCTTGGTGTGCTGTGAAATGTACAGAATTTCCTGAAACCCCCAGTTTTTCTAAAACAAGATAAGCCTAAAACACCAAAAAAGTACAGCAGGCTATAATATACTTCTAGTGGAATAATTGCAGGTTAACGTTCATATTTAGTCATCTATTTCTCATGTGCAGGTAATTCCGTGTGCAGAGGACATTATTGTATTGCAACCATATCGTCTTGCTGCAAGCAGCAATTAACAGGGTCCAAGCAAAAATCATTGCTTATTGGATGAATGGTGCAAACATTTAGCCTACAAGCTCAGGAAGTAATTAGCAAGAAGGTAAGTAAATGTATTGTTAATTTCTCATTTATCAAAGGGCAATGAGATAGACCCTATCTCATTGGGCAAGACTGAGATATGGCTGCCCCAAAATGGCATTTGTTGTCTGTTGTTGGTGCTATAGAGTGCCACCAAATGTGGTAAAAACAATTTGTGACGTTTGGTTGCTCTATTATAAAGATTTTAGGAATTATGCCTCACTTCCTGTTTATGCGGCTTCATCATCAACTTCATTAGCGCATAACAGCCAAATTATTTGGAACATCCAAAAACAAAGTTAGTCCATGCATGCTCTGAGTGAAATTTGGTGAAGATTAGATCAACTTTGTAGGAGAAGAAGCAAGAATGTGTTTTTGACTAAATTCAAAATGGCGGAAATTAAATATGGCTGAAAGTGATTAGATTATATGAGATAGATGTGCCTTAAGGCAAGGAATCAGGCACAAAAATCATTTTGATTCTAGACTAAACTGTTTTTAAGTTACAGGCCAAAATGTAAAGTAGCTCGTAACAGCGCCACCATCTGGCTTATCAGGGTAGTTTTCTTTTTCTGAGGTAAGATTTGGAATCTATCTGCCAAGTTTGGTTGCTATAGGCCTTACAGTTTCTGTGCTATTCACAATTATGTGTCACTTCCTGTTTACGTGTCTTCGCTGTGAACTTCATTAGTGCATAATGACCAAACGGTTAGGGGCATCAAAAAAAAAAAATAGTATAACTTTTCCAGATTACTCCAGGCATACATTGCATACAATTTGGTGAAATACAATTGTATGCACAATATAATGTAGCATAGCTCATTACCTGTATTACTTATTTTATACAGCCATCTTTGCTCATCTGTATCAAGGTTTTTGGAGGGTGTTGGAATCATTTTTGTTCATCATGAGGGTGTTGTATAACATGCTTTTGTATCCAGACCTTGTTCATCATGATCCATCCATCCATTGCACTTTCCTGGTCAGGGTAGGGGGCTTTAAATGTATATGCAGGAATACACCCTGGACAAAATCCAGCAGACAAATAAGCAGTTAAAACAGCTCAAGTGCCTAGCATGTCTGACTGAAGTTGCCAAAAGAACATGCAAACTCAGCACCTCCAGACCCTTGGATCTGGGGCAGAGCACCAGTTATAACTACTTCTGGCAAATCATGATCTCATGTAGGTTGAGCTCCAATTGGAGGCTAAAAATAATACAGTCTCACAAACTGTAGCCTCCTTTTCCAGACGCTCCAGAGAGCGTCTGGGGTCGAAACTATATAATCTATAATCTACAGACCTTCAATGCATTTTATCCTGTAGCCAAAATTGAGCCCCAAGGACTTTCTGTAGACCATTGCACATCTTATTCACTGCAGGAGAGTAAAATGCTCAGTCACTTTTGAGCTTTTTTTTCTGCATGGTGTATCTTTCTGGCAGAGTTTGTACCTAAGGCAATCGGGCATGACATGAACACCTGCTAACTGCCCAATATGTTTGCCCAAGGGATCTGAAGTTTTAATTATTCATGTTTTTATTACTGTGGTGCCAAATTACATTACTCGCACTAAATCAAATTGGTATTTATCCAAAGAATATTTGTTTTTGGGGGTAATAATAATAAATCAGGATGTTATTCACTTGCTTTATTAATTACATTTCTGGAGGTGGAACCCCTGACTATATGCAGTTATGCTGCCTGAACGTGGAGGGCTTACTATAATTTATATAACATTACATACAGTGCATCCGGAAAGTATTCATATCGCTTCACTTTTTCCACATTTTGTTATGTTACAGCCTTATTCCAAAATTGATTAAATTCTTTTTTTTTCAAAAAATTCTACACACAATACCCCATAATGACAAAGTGAAAAAAGTTTTTTAGAAATGTTTGCAAATGTATTAACAATAAAAAACTAAAATATCACATGTACATAAGTATTCACGCCGTTTGCTATGACACTCAAAATTGAGCTCAGGTCCATCCTGTTTCCACTGATCATCCTTGAGATGTTTCTACAACTTGATTGGAGTCCACCTGTGGTAAATTCAATTGATTGGACATGATTTGGAAAGGCACACACCTGTCTATATAAGGTCCCACAGTTGACAGTGCATGTCAGAGTAAAAACCAAGCCATGAAGTCCTAGGAACTCTCCATAGACCTCCGAGATAGAATTGTGTTGAGGCATAGATCTGGGGAAGGGTATAAAAACATTGCTAAAGCATTGAAAGCACCCAGGAGAACAATGGGCTCCATCATTGTGAAATGGAAGAAGTTTGGAACCACCACAACTCTTCTTAGAGCTGGCCGTCTGGCCAAACTAAGTAACCGGGCAAGAAGGGCCATGGTCAGGGAGGTGACCAAGAACCCAATGGCCACGCTAAGAGAGCTTCAGAGTTCCTCTGCAGCGATGGGAGAACCTGGCAGAAGGACAACCATCTCTGCACCACTCCATCAATCAGGCCTTTATGGTAGTGGCTAGACGGAAGCTACTCCTGGGTGAAAGGCATATGACAGCCCACCTGGAGTTTGCCAAATGGCACTTAAAGGACTCTAAGAGCATCAGGAAAAAGATTATCCGGTCTGATGAGACACAAATTTAACTTTTTGGCCCGAATGCTAAGTGCTACCATAAAGGTTATTTGAGTTACTGTCGCTTTCCTGTCAGCTTGAACCAGTCTGGCCATTCTCCTCTGACCTCTCTCATTAACAAGGCATTTTCGCCCCAAATAACTACTGGATGTTGTTTGTTTTCTGCATAACTCTGTAAACTCTAGAGACTGTTGTGCGTGAAAATCCCATGAGATCAGCAGTTTTTGAGATACTCACACCACCCCATCTGGCACCAGTAATCATTCCACAGTCAAAGTCACTTAGATCACATTTCTTCCCCATTTTTGGTCTGAACAACAACTGAACCTCTTGACCATATCTGCATGCTTTTATGCATTGAGTTGCTGCCACATGATTGGCTGATTAGATAATTGCATTAACAAGCAGGTGCACAGGTGTACCTAATAAAGTGGCCACTGGGTGTAGATGTATGTAGATATATGTGTGTGTAATTATATAAGGATATGAAAGACGCATATTGCTGTCACTTCATTAGATTCAGTCTTTATATGTCATTAAACTCTGATTCTTCTGCATGTGCAGTTTGCAAAACGCCACCAAGAAAGTATTTAGCCCTTATATATTTTTAATATAATTGTATCTTTTTTTACAGTACCAGAGTATAAAAATTGACCGTGGTCTTTGGAACAAAGAAAAACTGTAATAGTTGATACCGCTGCCTGTTATGAAATATTAACAGTGGGATTTCAATGTGTAAACAATTTCTGAAAAATAAATAAGCTGAAAAGGCACATTTTAGAGCATGATCCAATATTTGTATATTTATATTTTATATTTATATTATGCATTCTTATGGTAAAATATTTCAATACAAAAGTGCCATAGCAAAATGACTATTGAGTAAAACCCTTCAAAGATAACAATGGAATGTGTCTTGTGCAATACAGGCAGGGTTTTGCTTATGCTGAGCTGTCTGTTTCTTTGAAGTTTAATGCAATGTTATAAACCAGTTCTGGCCATTACCATCTCACTCAAATCTTAGTCAGTGTTAAATCAATGGCTCATTTGAACATTTTTACAAGAATAAATTACAGTAGTAGCTATTGTCTGCTACAAGTAGTGGCCAAAAAACTGGAAACACTTGGGTAAATGAGGGACACTGAGGGACACAATGTATATTGAAAGCCGGTGCTTCCAAACAGGTATTGTTCCTGAGGTAATTAAGCAATCCCCAGCATCCATCAGGGACCTGTACCAGAAGCATATACTCCTGGATCGTGATGTCTGTACGTGGTGCAAGTCTCGGTGAGTAACAGGTGAGTAACTCTATCTAAATCAATAGACTGCATATTTCAATCTAGTTTGTGAACAGGCAGTTTCATCAAGAGCAGTCCGTTGAACTCTAGAGAGCAGGATACCATAGTCATATCATACTGGTTTTTGTTAATCCGAGACATACTTACAAATTGTTGGTCACTAGATGTAACTCTCTAATTATGTCAAGTATTGTATAGTATTGTATAGTATTGGCCCAATTTATTCAACACATGACAACCCTGGGCAAAGCAAAACAACTGCAAAGGAATAAAAATCATAGTGCAAGTGGTCTTTATTTATTCATAGTTCTATTTATTGTATTTATTTTTTTAAACAACTTTCAGACATGGTCCACCTTTCTGCGTGTCAATAAAGAAAGTTTACTTTTTTGCTCTTACAGTTTAAGTCTTTGCTTTTGAGTCTTGTCAAAATGTCAAACATCAACATGCAACTAAAGTTAAAACCATACAGGATAGCAGTCTGGAGTTATGGCTAAGAGATAATGCCTGATAATATATTTTTTATATAGCAGGAAACTGAAATTTAAGAAAAAGCCCTTGAAATGTTTTGTGTCCCAACATGCTCTGCCCAACGGTTGTTTTGCTTAGCAGAACAAAGATCAAAGTGAAATGAATTGCAAAGCTTAAAACTCAAAGATGTATGAGACAGGAAACAAGATAGTGTTTCTATATGTAGGATTATAAGGGAACTCATTTTAGCTATGAATAAAAACATCATTTATTACATGAATTAAACAGTAACTTTCTTCATCTCCCAGCTGTTTTCACTCTTGCTATTAGACATGAATGGTCAGATGTAGTAAAACTCAACTTCTTATACTGGTGTGAGCCCCTAAAAACAAATAGAGAGCAACCTCAATCTTATGGTAATAATATAATAATAATAATAATAATAATAATAATAATAATAATAATAATAATAATAATAATAATAATATACGCCATTTAGCAGACGCTTTTATCCAAAGCGACTTACAGTAGTGAATGCATACATTTTCAGTATATGTGGCCCCAGTGGGGATATTTCATTAAGTATAGCACCAGGCTGGGCCTCCCATTGGTTCAGTTGTCAAGGCACTCACTGTAAGTGCAGGCTGAGGCTGACAACCCGGGTTTGAATCCAGGCCATGTCATTTGTGCAGTGTGCTAACAGTGACCGGGAGCGCAGTGGCAGAACAAATTGGCTTTGTTTGGTCAGGGATAGGGGTGGGCAGGTCGCTCAGGGATTTCCTCGTCTCCCACTCTAAGGCACCCTGCGATTCATCAGGTCTCTGCGAGTTCCTCGGATGACATCAGCAGGGCAGTGTCTATCCTCCAATGAGCGACCTCCTCACTGTTGTGCACTGTTGGATTGTTGGGCCGTAGGCTGTGTTCGAGTGTATCGGAGGATTGCATTCATCGCACTTCAATGTTCCTGCATGAGTGCAGTGGTTGTTGCAGTGAAACGAGCCTAACGTAGAATTAGTGATCCAAAAGAGGGATAGAAAGGGGGTACAAATCAATAAAAAGGAAGTGCCAGGCTATAATATTGCATTGAAGTGTGGTTTATACACATGGTTTTTTTCAATACATTTATTTAGAGATGTATTTTATTGCTTACATTTATATTAGTGGTTACATTTACTTACCACATTGCATTTGAATTGCTACACACACAAAGAAAGCCTTCACTTATCTATAAATGGAGCAACGGTAAACCTAGATGTTAAACTACCAAAAATGTGTTGCTATAATACATCATCAACTTTTCTCCGATCTAATTTGAAAGAATAATGCACTCATTCAAATAAGCTTAGTGTGAAAATAAAACCAACTTTGTGTAAAAGGATAAAGCAAAATATCCTGGTTTTCCATAATTTGCACTTCAAGGCTGCATCATTTATCATATAATTCAGTCAAAAATTCTACTTCAAAAATGTGTTTAACAGATTGTGCCATTTGCCATTTTTTATACTCTGACCTCTCTATATACTATATATACAGGGAGTAGAGAAAATAATGAAAACATTTTGAAGTAACTAAATCACAATTAATAAGGAGTTTGCACATGTGTTTAATATCAATGCCAATAGTAATTACCAATATGTTTCTACTATAAAAGCTGTTTTAAAAATTAACACTTTAGTATGTGAATTTCTAAAGCAACATGAGAGATCTAACAGATTTTTAAAAGAGGTCAAATATTGGTGCCCAAATTGCAGTTGCAGGTGTGTCACAGAAATGGTGGGGAACAGTGGATAAAATGATGGCATATGCCAAACAACTAAAACAACTCAAACTGCATCAGGAAAGGAGAACAGTGGTCACAAGTCCAAGTTCACCGACAAGGTTACTATAGTTATTAAAAGCCACAAAACAACCACCAAAAAAACCTGGACTTCCGAGCAGTAGAAAAAAGTTATATGCAACTCTTAAGTAACTCTTAAATGTAACTATTTTTCCTACATCTGGATGGGTTCATGTTGGAGAAACCCAAACTTCAACCCACATTCCCAGTTCACAACTCTTAAACATGGTGGTGGATCTGTTATGGTATGGGCAGCCATCTCATGGGAGTTATTAGTATTAGTAGTTTTCATCCGATTACTACTCTGCATGGTAGAATTACAGCAAAGGAATACCCACCGATTTTAAGCGACCAGGTGCACTCTATTGTGCAAACATTTTTTCTTCAAGACTAGTGCAGAGTAGATTCCCACTGCCTTCATCTTTCACAGAATTGGAGGCATTCCTTCTGGAGTGATCACCTTCATCCTATGGTGAAGCATTTCTATCCTGATGGGAGTGGTCTCTTCCATGATTAGAATGCTGATGACAATGCTGATGACACTGATGGGAGATTCTGGAGTGGCACCTGAGACAGCGTTTTCCACCACCATGAAAAAAACACCAAGTTATGGAATTTCTCATGGAAGAATGGTGTTGCAGAGTTCCAGATACTTGCTGAATGCATGCCAAGGTGCAATGATGCTGTTCTGCCATCTCATGGTGGCCCAACACCCTATCAAGACACTTTGTGTTGGTGTTCCCTGTATTTTGTTTGTTATCTGTGTGTATGTATATATACAGTATATATACACAGTATATATACAGTTCATACACAAAAACCGATAAATGCCACTCCTGCCAAAATTAAACCAAAAAGCCATGATTGAGATCACAGTGCCGTCTTGTTGGAATACATGGGAGTCTTTCATTCAATTACCCCTCTGCCCCTTTGATATGTCTCACCCTATGTTGAAGACAATGACCATTTGGCACCATTTGTGACAACTTCATCTACCCCCCAGTTTAATTCCCCTCTCATCTCCCCCCCAGGTGCAATTTCCCCCCTCTTTGATGTCTCATCCTGTTCAAAACAATGACGTTTTGTGATATGATTGGCAGCATGTGTGCTCTGTGGGCTAAAGAAGGGTGTGAAAGGCCCACAGTGTATAAAGTGCCTCCATGCTCTTTCCATCTTTGTTTTTCTGTCAATCTGTACTTGGGGGACAAACCCAGTAGGTACATATTTGAAACGTGGAAACATTTATTTGTCCACTCACAAGGGTACGAAGGAATAACTTTAACTCTTTTAAAAATTCCACATGTCTTTGCAATTTCCAAATTGTTTTGTTGCAAAACTCAATATCCGTAATACTTTATGTACAGTTATTCAACGTTTTGTTGGAGAAACCAATACACCGAGATATCCACTACTATATTGGTTCTGTGTGGCTCAGTAGGTAGAGCATGCTGACAAAGCTTAGGTTGTGGGTTCGATTCCCACTGGGACCACATGTACTGAAAAATGTATGCATTCATTACGGTAAGTCGCTTTGGATAAAAGCATCTGCTAAATGGCATATATTATATTATGTTATTGTTTTATCCTTTAAAAGACACGACGTACTAAATTTGTACAACCACGCTATACAATTCAGAACAGGGACCTACAAAGCGAAAGAGGACAACATTGGTCTTTTCACCATAATATCAGGGCAGAGGGCGAACGCAGTCCCCCACTACTATAAATTAGGCAGTCGGTATTCCCACATTTTGGCAAATCGCAGTGGTCAGCACTGAGTGCAGTTCTTGAGTCTCGCTCTGGGTGAACCAATTTCAATTTAGCTAAAAATTTGATTGTGGATTGTTTTTGACGCAAAACAAACTGAAAAATATAAACTTATATATCTATTTTTAAATGTAGATTTAGGAAAATCTGGCTTTCTGTTACTTTGCTTACATCAATTTAGGGTCACCCTTTTTGTAATTTTTAAAGTTATACCTAGAAAGCACAATAAAAAATCTTGATTTACTGAAAATGACAAAAATGCATTTATCAGTTTTTGCATCTGAACTCTTCATATACTGTATACATGTATATATTTATTTGTATTTTGTCTGCCAAAAACATTGAACCTCCCACTACTTACTGAGTTCATCAGTCCCCACACCAAGTAGTCCAAATCGATTTCATTCTGGAGGCACAATCCTCGCTGTTTGACTGACTTTATAAATGTTTGCAAGGGCAGTCTTCCTTAATCACTCTACTTCGGTGATGGAAGAGAAGGTAATGACTTTCATTTAGCTATGAGGATTTAAACACAATTTTGGGGGGAGGTTGCAGTTCTGATTTTTTAATTACTGTTTATTTACTTTTGAATTAAATATTTAATACCAAGGACATGTGGGGCTGTCAATATCGCAACTATTTCTCCACTAAATGCTCAGGTCTTTCCTTCAGACTGTCACTGAAGCTGTTATATGTTGAATCCCATTTGTTTTTTGCCGATGAGGATAAATCATGCTTTTTATTAAAGCTCCCGTAAAAGATGAAGAAAACAAAGGATCAGAACCGTGCTCATTGATGTCCTGTTAAAAGCTTGTGGCCAGTCTAATGATATCTCCGCATTGCTCAAACAAAGGAAAACATATTTTTAAGAAGTACAGATTGAACAATGATATTAGACAGTGTTGCCAACATCTTTATGCTGCCAGTCATATTAGAAAATCAATTTGTATATTAAATTTGGCATTAAGGCTTTCTGTGAAGGCCTTCAGTTCAGAACAGTTCATAACTTCACATATATTCAAGATACAAATAGAGGCACCGGATCCCTGACTAATTAAAGCTAATACGTGGGATAAATTATTGCTGGTTACATGTCCATCTGGTTGGGTAAAGTCATATTTATAAATAAATCATGGAACAGTTGATGTCATCCAATCACACACATCCTTCTCTGTTATGTTTCAGATGTGTGTACCATAGTTGGCCAGGCCAATACTCACTCAATGGCTCAAAGCAGCAAGTGCTGATCAGTGTTAAAACCCAGATTTATATAATGTCAGGTCTGATCGATGCGGGTCACTCTGACTAATTTCCCTCGGATTAACAACAGAGATTTGTTTGTGTCCCCTCGGTTATCCATTTGTTTATGTTTCCGGAAGCCGAAGGTTTCGTCAAATGTGCATGGATTGCTCCTGCCAGGAACACGGATGCCAGTCACCCTCATGCCCACATTCTGTCACCCGCCATCCTTTGTCTGTCGCACAGATCAGCAAGCCATCTGCAGCTCTTTCTTATTGCGGTTCACTTAATACTCTCCACGTTCGCTTAGAAGCCAAAGACCATCTTTTGCTAGGCTGGAAATAAAGTGAATAAACACGTCGTTTTACCCTGAAATCGCGGCCCTCGTCTAAGTGGCTTAGCTTCTCTGATGGAACTGAAGGCTAGCTGAGAGACATTAATCCAACGCATTCTGGAGTGATGATCGCGGCAAACCTATTTTGTTTGGGTAATGCCAAACATGCTGAATAGGCCTCTGTACCAGTGGCACCCAAGGGTACCATTATGCGTAAATGCCGCCATTCCCTATCAGGTTCTCTGATAAGGACCTGGTCCTCTGCTTCCTTCTTGTTCTTTAATGTGCACAGTGCTCTCTGTTTCTGCCAAATCCTTCCGCTTCGACATTATGTTTAATTGCTATATTATGTTAGTCATAATTACGGCCACCAATTTGATACTGTCACGTGACCCGCAGGTATTTAAACTTGTATTTCAGTCGTTATCCTCGAGGTTTCCCTGTAGTCACTCAATCTGCATAGCAGCATGACTAATTATACAATTAGTGGCTAATTGTGCCCATTATAAAAACAAAGGGTTTACCTAATACAGTGAGGGTGAATGAAAGGAAAGATAAACATGGATGAAATGTCAAATATACAAAAATAATATCCTTGCAAATGAGTGCAACAGTATCTGCTTATACCGCATACAGACGGATTTAATTTATTTTGTACAAAAAAAGAACAATAAGCCAGCATGTACAAATAAAAAACCATCAGGTAAGGTCTGAGATTAACACTGAAGGGTAGTCATCTGTCAGCAGGGGAAAAGGCAGCCTTGAGCCTTGAGCTGGATGTCATTCAAGATTTGACAGACGTGTTCTTAAACTACTACTAAATAAAAGTATTCCATTAGAAAATGTGGATAATCCAAAATGACGTGGATTTTTTTAACAAGCACGTAATAAGCACGCTTTGACACACACACGCTTTGCTTTGGGTCCTTAATTAAAAATGACTAAATAAGCAAACATTTTTAATGTCTTTCCATTTTTTTCTTCGGTTGCCCATAGAAACCACTGTACTTGAGACAGGAGTGGACCATGGACCAAAGGGTAAATATCAGGAAAGATATTTTTTCATTGTCGGATCACTGGAAATAAATGTTCAAATGCAACTCGTTTACATTCATTATTCAGTTAAGGACAAAGCAGAATTATTCTGAACTGAATTGAGACTAGTGGATATTGCCTTGTTCAGATTGTGATTTAATTCTGGTTTACGATTAAACATATCTCTCCATGAAAAAAGCCCCAATGTGCTTCCAAGTCTTTGAGAGAAGCCATTTCACTGTGACACTCATTGGAGGGAGGGTTACTGTTTTTATCGCCAGCACAGTGCCATGAGCCTTGCCCAACAGTTCAAACAAAGTGTTCCACCAGCTCACTGAGGTGACAGGAAGCGTTCCAGCAGGTTCACTAAAGTCGCAGGTATCTTAAGGTGCGGCCACTGAGGTGGCAGAAACCTATTCAGGTGGCTCGTGGATGTCACGAGAACTGTGGTAGCGTTGAAGCAAATGTTGTTGTGTTCCGATGTGCTGTGTCATTTCAAATATTCATGAATGGGCGTGACCCGTGAAAGTCATAATATCAGTAGCCAGTGAAGAGGTCGCACCATACAATACAGGATGCAAGAAACTCAAAGCCGATAGTCTCCTATTTAATGGTCTCAACTTGAGTTACTGAGGTCACAGGGAACTGCTCGGTTGCTTTACTAGCAGAGGGCAAGACCTTTCAGTCTTTAGTACTTCAACACAAGAACTGAATTATAGCTCCCTACCAAAGGAGCACTCAGTCCACAGGATGTGGAAATTCAGACACTGACTCCATGTTCAATGACTGTTTTCAGACACTCCTCTCCACTTTTACAACTCTAGTTGTAATTGGAGTTTCTGATTTGGGAATCAATTTGATTGCTCCTTTAGTTGCTGAACCCTGACAGGCTTCTGTAATTTGTGAGTGGCTGAATAAGTATGTCCATTTGTAATTTCAGTAGAAATTGCATGTTGAATTACATGTGAACATAATCTCATTGTGGATTAATAGTAATCTATTTCAATCTATTTCAATCAATGAAACAGACTCAATCGTTGTTATTAAAACAAGAGTTAAGACAGAAATGTGAAAACTCCACAGGGAAGTGTTTATTGCGGCTTTCGCATAAATTCATGGGTTACTAGAACAGTAAACCCACAGAGAATATGAATCTTTAATTTAAAATAATAATGGGCTGTATCAGATCAGTGTGCCCTATCTCCCTCTCTGTCTGTCTCTCTCAGTCTCTGAACAGCACAAAAAGTTTGATAAAGAAGAATAAATACATTTTCAAAATGAAATGAAACCAAATGAGTGACTGTACACAGTGTGGACACTTATCAAGCAGTCTCAGGAATAATTCAAAAATGATTCCAAGCATAAAATTGCAGCATCCCAAATATGAGCCTGTTAGCTCAATTTTCAATCAGAGGTGAGTCATGCATTTACACAATAATTATGCTATTAAATCTCTGTATATTGAATAATGGTATGGATTATATTCAAATCACGCAACCTCCCTGTGAGAAATAAACTCAGCCTGCATATTCTTACTGTCAGTTGCCCAGAAAATTAAACCTTTACAATACAAAGCATTACATTTATTAGTGTAATCAAAAGATAATAAGGACAAAAGAGGGTTATGCTCTTACACAATTCTGTATTTGTCTATAAAGATACAAGGTCAAATCTTGTACTGCTGTTTGATTTTTTTCCCTCAATTGTTCAATTAGCTGTAATAGAAACAAAATGCACCTTGTGCTGAAGTGAATTAATTTTAATGAACAGCATTATAGATTTTTATGAAGCTTTCATGCTACTTACGTGGTTTATTATTTTTTTAATCATTGCTTTAACGTTGTTTGTACTCATTATCGCACAAGGGTGAAAGAGTGAGATGTGTATAAAACGCTTAATGTTCACAGCAACTTGCCTTCAGTTTAAAATGGAACACGCTTAATTAGCTGTGTCCAATCTTGACCGATTCATAATCAACAGATATTTTTCATCGTTGATGTCATTCTCACAAGCCCCCCTCTCCCCACTGAAAAATGAATGACATATAAAACACTAATTACTTCTATTTTTATTATATACATTTCATGATTACAGGAGCAGAGACAGAGAGGAATCAGTCAATAGTTGTTAGGAGATGGTTAGGGATGCCTAGCAAGCCATGCTGGTGAGGTATCTGTCTAATATATATATATATATATATATATATATATATATATATATATATATATATAAATATATGTGTGTGTGTGTGTGTGTGTGTGTGTGTATTTGTGTATTTGTACCATGGCTTAGATCAATTGGCTGACAGCTGTGTGCTATATTTGTACATATGCACGGAAAAGTGGCTAAACATTTCAAAAGCTAATGTTCATGAGTTATATAAACAATAGAACATTGGCTCAGGAACAGGCGAGATCTCAACATTCAATTGTGACACGAGGAGGGTTGGATGGAGGAGTGGAGAGGGCTATGCCTCCCTTTTGGCTGCTGTCAGAGGTTCCTGGTCCCTCCCACAGCCAGGGAGTACTATAGGACCTTGGACAGCAGCGGCCTCACCAACAGGCAGGCTCACCTGAGGCTGATCAGCAATCAACTCAGGTGTTAGCCATTGCCTTCATTAGGTCTTTAAGAAAGCACAGCTTGCCATTCCTAAAGGAAGATGTTAAGTTTTTTTTGGCATATGGAGGAACTGGTGCTGGCTTTTCTTTTCTTGTCCTCCTAATAATAACCTTTAGTTTGATTTTTTTGTGTTTTTGTTTTATTAGATTTTTTGGCTACCCTGAAAAGGGTAAATAACCTGGCCACTGGCCTACTGAAACACTACCTTTGTTTGTCTGTTTCCATCTGATCAACACCTAGCATAGTGGCCACCCTGCTACAGCAATACATTATGTTTATGTATTTATTCTGGGGTTTTGGAAACAGATGTTTGTTTTCATACTGACTGAATTGTGGCTGGAAACATTATTGACAGTACGTGTGGCGTAAAATAATATCAATCTAAAACAGACATTTTATTACAAACCTTGCTTGGTTACTTAGCTGCCTAACGTTAGCTACGCTGTATTAAAGACTGTTATGGAAATTATCCAATGAAAAGAGATAAATGCTTTTGGGAACTGGCTTCCTGCAATCAGTTTGTGCTTCACAGACCAGACAAGAAATACTCAAGCGGCTTCATTCCCGTCTCTGTCGGAACAGGAGCACCACAGAATGCTCTGACTCACATTTCAGGAGATTATTGTGGCCAAGTTTCGGTCAAAAATCTGCTTTTGCAGATGTCTAACTAAAGCTTCATGCTGTTGCTATCCAGCAACAAATTGCAAGAGAGGATTTTTGTTGCTTGCTAGCTTCCTATGTCCTTTCACAATGTCTTCGCTAGTGATCTAAAAGCAAAGATAAGTAGTGCTTAAACATGGTGGACATGTACATTGTGATTGCAGTTCTGTACCAAATTAAGAGGTTGTTAAAAGGCCCTTTATTTACAAATGTGCATGCATTAATTGTAGCCATGGTATAACAGGTACAAACCACTCCATGCCAGTGCATGTACAAGAATATTTGTCACTTCAGGGGTGGTTAACGACCCTCTGATTTCAGCCCTTTGCTGATCACCACCCCTGGAATGGCACATATTATTGTGTATGCACGCATTTCATGGTTTACAACTTACATGGGTAATGCATATAAACTTTGTGGCCACTGGCAAAAATGTTGTAAATTAAACTGTTTTTATAGTGGATAAAAAAAATAAAGGTTTAGAAAAAAAATAGATGATAGGCATGAGTTGTCCTTAATGTTAATTAAAATAAAAAGAACATGCTGCAGCTGTCCCCTTGGTGAAAATTATTTTGTATTGCAGTGATTAGAAAGACATGCTATCCCAGCAGCATGCTTGAGATGCATGCATAAACTGTTTTGTCATTTGAATGTAAACTGTGTTGAGGAATATTGCTTTTTTTTGTGCCAATGATGCATACACAATATGCAAAGTCTCATTCAGTGATTCTGTGCATGTCTGCTTCATACTTGTCTTAAAGTACTCCGAATACCCCCTCCCCCGCCCCCTTGCTAGAAACGGAACATCGTAGCATGCATACGCAAATCAAATGAACAGAAGCGTGTCTGCTGTAAGGACTCTTTACCTTCCTTATGAATACATCATTATCTCTGCTAATATATTTCGGTTCTCAGGTGCCGAGCTGACACTGTAGACTCATATAGGGCGTGGAAGCAGATGCTGGAACGTATCGCCATCAAAATCCCCCCGCCGAGCGTCTGCGCTGCCAACTTGCGTTGATTAATATTCATCAATTACTCCCCGCAGTGTCGGCCTCGCGCGCAAAACAAATGTATGTGCCACGGGGAGGTTTCTGTAGTGACGCTCAAAGCCTTTATACACCTTTCACAGTGATGAAAATGGCCGAGCGCCAATCATTCTGAGGGCATTCCATTATCAGAGGCAGTCTTGCCGATGTGGTCTCTTACTTTAAGAAGCTGATATGGGACTGTTCCCATTTCGGTTTTATATACTGTATAAGGGTCCAAATCATTCACCAAAACCCATATCCCATATACCCAGAGGCATCTTCAGCTGACAGATTCAGAGGGGGAGGGGGTATATAAGTAAGTTCAAGTATTGGGTGGGAAAGGGACAGAGAATGCAAAATAGTTTGAAATAGTGGAAATAAAAAACATTGCGATCGTAATTGCGAAATGTATAATCTTCAGCAAAAAAATGTGCAGAGGAGATTGTGCCAGATTTGATTGGCTGGCAGCTCTTTAAAACTCCATTGCCATTGTTTCAGCCAATCAGACACAATCAACAATGGAAGTCACAAACAACGGGAACTCAGAAAGGAGAACAGAAGCTTGGCACACTAAACCTTACACAATTTGATACGTGTGAAAGAATAGATGTCTAATGATCTCTCTGTTTAGCCAATTTCACATTTGATTTGAACATTGTAATGAAACTATGGTGAATAAAGAGAGAAATAAATGAGGATTTCTTTTTCAGCTTGCTGCAATGCAGGTTGTAGTTTAAAATGTCATGAAAAAGTGTGAACACACCCGCTAAGTGAATAACAATGCAGACCGGTTGAATATAAATGTATTTCTGTGTTGATTTTGATTGCAAAGGGACTCAAAATGAGCTAGGTAAGAGGCGGCCGTGCCACTCGAGTACTTAATATCTCACCTCAGTTAATGAAAAGGCTGTCTGCTGTTACCACGGATGGAGTCAAGGGAGGGTCGGTATGTCTTCTCGCATCCAGCAGGGCGGGGCAAGGATGCCTCTGAAGGCAGGGCAAGAGCTAGTGGTGATGGGAAAGAGAAGGGGACACAGATTGTTGAATGCTTTAACAGTGGTGTGACTTTTTATGCATAGGAGGTGCAGTGATCATTGGTTACAGGGACACTATATGGCCAAAAGTCAGTGGACACCTGACCATCACACCTACATGAGCTTGTTGGACATCCCATTCTAAAACCATGGGCATTAATATGGAGTTGGACCCCCCTTTGCGGCTATGACAGCTGCCACTCTTCTGGGAAGGCTTTCCACAAGATTTTGGAGTGTGTCTGTGGGAATTTGTACCCAATCAGCCAAAAGAGCATCTGTGAGGTCAGGCACTAATGTTGGACTTGAAGGCCTGGCTCGCAATCGGCGTTATAATTCCTCCCAAAGGTGTTCAATGGGGTTGAGGTCAGGGCTCTGTGCAGGCCAATCGAGTTCCTCCACACCAAACCTGTCTAACCATGTCTTTATGGACCTCACTTTGTGCACAGGGGCACAGTCATGCTGGAACAGCAAAGGGCCTTCCCCAAACTGTTGCCACAAAGTTGGAAGCACCCAATTGGCTAAGATGTCTTTGTATCCTGTAGCATTAAGAATACCCTTCACTGGAACTAAGGGGCCTATACCAAACCCTGAGAAGCAGCCCCAGACCATTATTCCTCCTCCACCAAACTTTACAGTAGGCACTATGCATTCAGGAAGGTAGCGTTCTCCTGGCATCTGCAAAACCCAGATCTGTCCATCAGACTGCCAGATAGTGAAGCGTGATTCATCACTCCAAAGAACACGTTTCCACTGCTCCAGAGTCCAGTTGCGGCATGCTTTACACCACTCCAGCCGACGCTTGGCATTGCGCATGGTGATGTGAGGCTTGTGTGCAGCTGCTCGGCCATGAAAACCCATTCCATGAAGCTCCCGACGCACAGTTCTTGTGCTGATGGTGCTTCCAGAGGCAGTTTGGTACTCTGTAGTGAGTGATGCAGCAGATGATAGGTGATTTTTTAAGCGATATGCGCTTCAGCACTCGTCGGCCCCGCTCTGTGAGTTTGCGTGGTCTACCACTTCGTGGCTGAGCTGTTGTTGCTCCTAGGTGCTTCCACTTCACAATAATAGCACTTACAGTTGACCGGGGCACATCTAGTAGGGCAGAAATTTCATGAACTGACTTGTGGCAAAGGTGACATCCTATGACAGTGCCGCATTTAAAGTCACTGAGCTCTTTACGAACCATTCTGAATTCTAAATGTTTGTCTGTGGAGATTGCATGGCTATGTGCTGTATTTTATGCACCTGTTGACAATGGGTGTGACTGAAACACCTGAATTAAATAATTAGTAGGGATGTCCACTGACTTTTGGCCATATAGTGTAGGTTGGATTGACCCCGGAAGTCTTCCTCGTATAAACTTTGCTAAAGCTCCTATTTATTATACTTTTTTTGTACTTTATTTCAGATTTACCCCTTCACTCATATTGTGAGCTCACCACTGCAACTCTGGGACAGGGACAAAGCCAAACTGAACTGCCTCCTCTGGGACAGAACTCGTCAAACTGTTGACCGTTACTCCGACACACAGAGCCGCTTGCATGTGGCAAACTCATCCTGGTTTCCGCCCCCCCCTCCCCCTGGGGCCGGACCACCAATTGCCTTTCCCAAACAGGGCTCACAGCCAAAGCCGGGCTGGTGCAGCCTGGGCTTGAACCCAGGCTACAGTGGGCAACCTGCACTTAGAATAAGTGACTTTTCGGGTTGCGCCACTTGGGGGGTCTAGTTTTCTAACTTTTTAGAAATTGACTTTTCCCATCAAACAAATAAATACAACACAAATTAGGGACATCATATATGTTTTGTGAGGATGCCGTACAAATATTTATAATCTTACAACATAAAGTGTGACACTGAATCTTGTGTGAATTCACGACAAAGTGAATTGTGACCCCCAATTAGAGTGCAATACAGTGTGCAATGGATTTCTGAATGAATTGATTGGGTGCAATTACTCCTAACGAGACTTATATTTACCTCATAATGTCTCACCAGAAACCCCAGGCACTACATTCATTTTAACACTCACCCTGGGTGTGATTAGGAAAATGTTGCATCCCTCAATCCATAAACAAACACTACCCCCCCCCACCCAGCCAATCCTGACTGACATCAGACTCCCTTGGAAATGGAAGCAGACTTAGGGTATGAATGCGTTCTCTCTAAGACCTACTAAGGCCAAAACCCTTATTGAATAATAGAGGGTGGTTGTCAGAGGTAAATATGTATGTGACAATAGGATTTTCTGCATTATAAAGTAATGCCTTTGCGGTGTCTCTGTGCGTGTGTGTGTGTGTGTGTGTGTGTGTGTGTGTGTGTGTGTGTGTGTGTGTGTGTGTGTGTGTGCATTTACATGTAAATTAACTCTCTAATTAACTCATTCGCCTCCATGCTCTGTGAAATTCTGTGCATGCATGTGTGTGTGTGTGTGTGTGCATTTGTGTGTGCATTGAAAGTTTTTTGTCCCCCTTTCCACATTATCACTCTTTTAATGGCATGAAACCCATCATCAGGAATCTGAGCACATTTGCAGAGACCTGCACCTTATTCATTCTGCAACATTTTAATGTGTGATCCCACCTTGCACTGACAGGAAGCATCTCTGTAAAAAAGGGGGAAAAAATACTGATTTCAGAAAACCTGCTGGATTTGGACAAGAGATTATAAAAGTGACCACTGCAATCAGCTTACTTTTAAAAGACGAAACGCTGTGATTCCCTTGCTCTGATTGTTTTCCACATCCCTTATATTACCCTGATGAGCGTATACAGGTGCATAGCACCCATGAGACTAAACGCACATTCAGAATCACTTCCAATGCGAGTGTCGTTTTAGTTTTTTTTATCCCTCGCCATACTTCATAGTTTATGAATTTTAATAACATTCAATCACAACGACTCTGCAGTGTTTTCCATTTCCTGAAGTAATGGGTACAAACCGCTGGAGAGTTCACTCAAGTGTATTTTGAGAGCCCCAAAGGGGATCTGGAACCTTAAAAAAAGGATCCAGACACAGAAATATTACTGCGAAAGTGTGGGCTGCAAAAACTCTGAGCTCAGAAAGAGCAGCCCTGCCCCCTGTGAATGTGCCTTACACCGCCTGGCCCTGGCGTATGAGAACGCAAACATTATGCTAAGCTCCTCGACTTCGCCTTCTGGAGAATTGCAAATTTGGCAATATTTTTGCCCACCCCCCAGCCCCCACTAAATGTGAACGTCTAGGTAAGCTGCACGTCTGCTATCCTCCTTAATTGCAATTTACAAGTTTTCTGACAAATGCACCTACTTGGTAATGCATTCAGGTAAACTGCTGGAGAGAACGCATCTAATTCTGTTAGTTCTGCCACAGGCAGTAGTCTGGCCATTCATGAGGGTGAAGGGAATCTAAAGGGCAACTCTGTTCTCTGAATAATTATCATCCCTATTTACTTTACAACTATCCTATGGCGTGAAATATAATTTGGTAGTATTTGGAAAGTAATGATGTAAAGCGCAAGTCAAGCGAATGATTCTTGCGAGGTTGATTTAAGATCACTTAGTATAAAAGCCACATAAAACCAAACACGTTCCTTGGATTCAGTTTTGTCACAGAATCACCTTAGCTGCCATCTAGGGAGGTGTTAGTTAACAAGCTCAGTTGCTTGTTTTTGTTTTTTCCTCTGGGATAAATAACTTCCTTGCTTGGTATTACAAGTGTTGTGCCGAAGTCTTGCCCAGGGCCAGAATACCAATAGGCACCATATTGAACAACTGACAAAGTCCCACCCCTCCCCCTTAGTTACTGTTGCTACGTTGGCCAAGCTTTCACCAAAGAAAGGTTCTATTGTAATTCCTCGCAGCAAGTCAAACGGAACTGATATCGACATTAAGGTCTGACTGAAGTCGACATTAAGGTCTTCAATGTGCTTTTGAGGGGTCTATAAATGCTGTTAAAATAGGTGCTGTTAATATAATGAAGAAGTGGGAAATTTGGGATCAGGGATGCAAGATTGAACTGAATGGAGTTCCTGCTACTATGTCACAGTGCAGAGAGAAGCCAGCAACATCCACAGCAGTGCTTACACAGGTAATCTTCCCTATCTCCATATTTTGGCAGAGAAACAGACATGCACGTTAGAGACTTGGGCCCATGTCCCAGCCTCTTTGAACCACTTTGCTTTTCTGCAAGGTCGGCAGCCATGGCTCGAGCTAAACCAGAGGCAGCACAAACATGGGTGTCCTTCCATGAAAAATAAATGAAAATGAAAGTAGAAAAGGCATGGGTAACAGGCAAGACCCAGAGGCAACACTGGCATATAATGGCACCTCCCCTTTTCCTTTGTGTGTCTTGCTTTTATAGGAAGACAACTTGGACCGGTGTTCTCTGCTCTCTTACAGAAAATGTAATCCTAGATGTGCAGGTGGAAGGGGTAGCAGTGATGACCTGCAGGCGGTGGTGCTGTTCCTCCAGACTGTTCCCTCAGATGTTTTACTGGGGAGGGTGGTTTATTTTTTAAGGGGTTTTGTTGGAGTTTGTATTTAATGGATTGTCTCTGTATAATTGTGAAATAAATTGTCTTAAAAATAAAAAAATAAAAACTCAGCTCTGGTTGTGCTGTGGAGTGTGTGGGAGCAGTGGGAGGAACGATCTTGCGGGGGAGTGTCACGGTGGGCGGGTTCCACTAGCGTGACATGAACTCATTTCATTTCACTGCTGACACAAACTTGGTTGTTATCTTGTCCCATTGGAGGAGCCTTCTCTAGTGTGGCTCAGTCACTGTTTTTCCTATATATATTTATAGTCCATTCGAGTAACAGTTACAGTTGTGCTTTAAAAGATGTGTTTTTAACTAGGTAATTAATTGGGGTAAGTGCAGTAGAGGAGCAGGTGCTCCAGCGAGAGAGTGAGAGGGGCACCCTGACTGTAAATACCCATTACTTTTATGTTATTTGATTTTACTTTTGTCACACGCCACGTGACAATCGCTGTAAGGAACAGAGCAGTCTGGAAACAGGGGTGGAGTTTTCGGTCTACGGACCGGATTCTTTATTTATTTCGTTGTCTTTCGACTTCTCTGATCCCGACACGGGCAGAGAACCAGACCGGGAGTTTCCAAACCAAATAAACAAAATAAACACAACAACCATTTAAACCATAACAGAAAGCTTTGCCTTGCTTTGCTTTGCTTTGCTTTCTGTCTTTCTTTCTCCTCGGTCTCCCACGCCTTTTCTTCCTTGTTCCAGCCACCTACTGAAGAGAGCAGAGCAGTTTTAAAGCACACCGATGTGATTAGCAACACCAGACCGGTGCGTGCGCTGGCTGCTCTGCCAGTAGGCGTGGCCGCTAATCGCCCTGATCCGCTGCTGAGACCGACGCCTTCCACACCCCTCCATCGCCAGAATGTGACCAGGGCCCATTCGGTTCGACAGACTCCCCCCCCTCCCTGGAGAGGAAGTCTGCGCACCCATTCATGGACCCTGGCCGATGGATCACTCGAAGCAAAAGGGTTGTAATGCAAGATACCACCGAGTGATCCTTGCGTTGGTGTCCTTCATTTTGTGTAGCCACTGGAGGGGTGCATGGTCGGTGTAGAGGGTAAAGGTCTTGCCCAGGAGGTAGTACCTGAGGGTGAGAGAGGCCCACTTGATCGCCAAACACTCTTTCTCTATTGCGCTGTAGCGGGCCTCTCTCGGAGTAAGCTTCCGACTGATGTAACATATCGGTCGCTCCTCCCCCACGCTCCTGGGACAAGACTGCCCCAGCCCCCTATCCGAGGCGTCGGTCTGCAAAACAAAAGGCAGGGAGAAATCAGGGCTGATTAGCAGAGGGCCGCCACATAGAATCGCTTTTATCCTCAGGAACGCCGCCTGACACTGCTCCGTCCCACTGGACCGGATCTGAGGCTCCCTTTCGGGTGAGATCAGTTAGGGACTGGCTAGTGCCGAAAAGCCAGGAATAAACCGGCGATAATAATTTGCCAGTCCCAAAAAGGATCTCACCTGTTTTTTAGACTTGGGCTGTGGGCAGGCCGAAACGGCCGCGGTTTTATCAATCAAAGGTCGGACCTGCCCCCCGCCCAAGAGGAACCCCAGATACCGTACCTCTCTCCGCCCAATAGCGCACTTACCTGGGTTAGCAGTGAGCCCCGCTCCCTCAGCGTCTGTAGGACGGCCCGCAAATGCTGCATATGCCGCTCCCAATCATGGCTATAGATGACAATGTCATCCAAATATGCTGCGGCATATGCAGCATGCGGTCGAAGCAGCCTATCCATTAGGCGCTGAAAGGTGGCCGGAGCCCCATGCAGACCGAAAGGCAAGGTCAGGAATTGGTGTAAACCGAACGGAGTAGAGAATGCCGACTTTTCCCTGGACGCTGGAGACAAGGGAATCTGCCAGTAGCCCTTGGTTAAATCCAGTGTCGAATAAAAGCGAGCAGTGCCCAACCGATCCAGCAGCTCGTCAACCCGGGCATTGGATAGGCATCGAATTTCTCGATACTGCGTTAACTTTCCTGTAGTCCACACAGAATCGAACCGACCCATCAGGCTTAGGTACAAGCACAATGGGGCTGCACCAGTCACTACTAGATTCCTCGATTACTCCCATGTCCAGCATTTTTTCTAATTCTTCCTGAACCACTTTTTTTTTGTGTTCAGGCAAGCGATATGGCCGACTCCTAATCACGGTGCCTGGCGGGGTCTGAATGTGGTGTTCAATCAAGTCAGTTCGCCCGGGTAAGGAGAAAACACGCCAGAAAAACAGCGCTGTAAATTACTCACCTCTGCCCGCTGGCCCGGCGCAAGATGGCTACCAACGGGGACCGGAAGTCTCGTATTTTCAATTGGAATTTCCGGTCCCAGCTCATCTCGGGGATTTTCTGGCATGGCGAGCGAAACAGGGTCTACCACCTCCCACCGTTTTAATAAATTTAGGTGGTAGATCTGACGTGACCCACCTCTATCCGAGCGAATGACTTCATAATCAACATCCCCCACTCGTCGTGTAACCTCAAAGGGTCCTTGCCACTTTGCGAGTAGTTTAGATGCTGACGTTGGGAGTAATACTAGGACTTGATCTCCCGGGTTTCGGCACCACTTTGTCACACGCCACGTGACAATCGCTGTAAGGAACAGAGCAGTCTGGAAACAGGGGTGGAGTTTTTCGGTCTACGGACGATTCTTTATTTATTTCGTTGTCTTTCGACTTCTCTGATCCCGACACGGGCAGAGAACCAGACCGGGAGTTTCCAAACCAAATAAACAAAATAAACACAACAACCATTTAAACCATAACAGAAAGCTTTGCCTTGCTTTGCTTTGCTTTGCTTTCTGTCTTTCTTTCTCCTCGGTCTCCCACGCCTTTTCTTCCTTGTTCCAGCCACCTACTGAAGAGAGCAGAGCAGTTTTAAAGCACACCGATGTGATTAGCAACACCAGACCGGTGCGTGCGCTGGCTGCTCTGCCAGTAGGCGTGGCCGCTAATCGCCCTGATCCGCTGCTGAGACCGACGCCTTCCACAACTTTGTATATTGTTTTGATACACCTTCAGTCACTACCGCCACAGTAACTAAATAAAGCTCATCCGTACTCCGCTAGTCTTAGGGCAGCATGCAATATCATTAGGGGAGATTTAGCTTTTGTGTATTCTGATGTGTGACCTTCCACTATTGACTGCAGTGAAACACTTGTGCCTCTGATGGTGTGTGGCTTCCTTATTTATTCTTATTTATTCTTTATTTGCATGTAATTATGCTTACTTCTGGGCATAGTGCAATATTGTGTTTGAGTGCGGTGAAGAAATACAATAAGTGTGCTATAGCAACTGTCTCCCTCACTACCAAGATTCACGTTAGTGCCTGAACATTTCCTTTATAGTCTGATGCTGTTATTGTATAAGGAAAGTTAGCCCTGGTGGTAGTGAATGCTCGCCCTATCTTGGTGTATCTATGTTTTAACTGTATTACTGTGTCTATCATGTTTGTGTCTATTTGGCATATGAGCCATTTTTGCTCTGTTTGACTTGATTTAAAAGAAAATAATTCAGAATAAAAGTATTGTATACTTTACTATAGTCAACTTCCATCTGTTTCATTCAACTGAAAACCTCCTGTGTGGGGCTCCTTCCTTGAAATACTTAACAGGGTTCCCCCACCCCTGATAGTGGGAGTGGCATAGTTGATTAAACTAACAGTGGGACTCGCAAGTGCCTCCTGGTGGCCACACATGTATGGAAGCTTCACTAGAAATGTTGAATGTGAAGAAAGAAGCAGCTGCAGCTATAGCTGAAGCAGAGGCCCCTATGGAAGCTGCAGACCTCAACAGTGAAAAGCATAGCTTCAGACTCGATGTTGAGCTTAGACCCCAGGCTCCCTCACACCATAATAGAATAGTCCTCTTCACAACAATGCTTTCACTGCTGAACAGTAACACTTCTGAACACAAACACTCAGTACCAGAAAGCAGCAAGAGACCCATGGTACACTAATGATTATATACTCCATCCAAGCAAGCAGTTTAACCCTACTGCTGGGCATCCCCACACACAGAAGAGAGACAAGATGGTGGATGGATCAGAAGAGGAGGGTTCAATGATCGCAATCATCCACCTTTTTCCCAATACAACCATCCTCTAGCTTCCCAACTCAACAGCCCATAGCCTATTCAACACTCAACACTTCAACCTTAAACAAACTCTTTGACCACGCTTTTAAAGATTTCACAGCTGGAAGTTGCTGACTCCTGCTTTTGCCTGTCTAGTCCACCCCACTCACCTCTGTAAGAAAGCAACATCCACGGGAACATGCACCTGTAAAGGCTGGCATTACTGTCAGATAGCATTCCCAGTGAATGATCTCTCATAGTCCAGGGTTGTCATCATCTACACAGCGCAGCAGGAAACTAAACAAGAGAGCTTGAAAGCACACATTCATCATTCCTGGCAAACGTCATATCACATATTTATTGTTGCATCACTATCACATACAGAACATCTCTTCACAGAGGAAGCCATCCACATAGCCGGCCTGTGGATAGTTATTCATATTCTTATGTTTCTCTTTTTTGTATGTCCGGCTGACATATAATTACACAGGAGAAAATATCAGGGTGCACATTCATCAACCAGGAAAAAAATGCTCAACTAAAAATTGTGATTTCACATCTCAACATGTGGCCTTTTTTAAATGTTCACACAGGACTGATGCTCAAAACATGTAATTTGTCTGGATCTGCATCTTTGCAAACATCTGCAGTAAACACAAGCAATGAGCGGTTTGCTCCAGTCAACTCTTCCCTGGTATGTTCATTTAGGAACTGTATATGTTCTAGGGGTGGGTAAAAAAATCAATACACCAATACATATTGATTATATTTTTTCCAATTCAGCGATCTTTTCACAGCTACATCTAGTAGTACGGAAGGCCCATTGAACCATCCGGGCATTAGCAATGGCAGATGCCATAAAGCCAGCACTTGTTAGCAGTGGTGCAGGAAGATGTTTCTGACAGCCAGCGGCTATATTTGTGGATCCCAAATAGCCAAAACTGGACAAGGCCTTCATCTACAGTGTCTGTGGCAGTTTTCATTTGAAAGGTCATATGCCCATATAGTGTCATGTAAAACAAGGGTTTTCGGGACATGGTACGCTACACCATACCAACACGCAAACACATGATTGAAATAGCAGTCCTGAAGCTATATGCGGAGGTGAAGAAAACCGCCATTGCATTGCTTGAGTCAGCAGGAAGACTACAATTTTAGTTTCACTGGTCTTTACTATGTTCTGTACTGTAGTCTTATGTGACTTTTGCTTTTTACTGTTCTTAACACAATGAGTGGTTAAAAACAACTTTTAAAAACAACAAAATCATTTGCACTATTTTCCAAGGCACACTATGTGTGTGTTTAATTTGCACTAGCCTATTTGCAAAGTCACAGTTTTAGTTTCACATTTCATTTTTAAAGTCAAAATAACTGTCCAGTTGTGCGTTTTATAATTTCCTGTATGTGTTAACATTTATTCCAATGCACTACCGCACACATAAGTGTGTATTGTTCACATTGTTTAACTTGCCAAATAAAGATGTTAAAATCAGCTTTTGGCTCAATTGGTAATTTGTCCCTTAAACCATATCAAGCACATGATCTTAATCTCAATACTTAGACGATCACTGTATAATATGTATTAATTCTTTGTGAATTTCAGTCATATAATGTATATAATAATGATAAATCCATATTATGTGAAGTATTGAATCACAATCAAAATTGAATCGTATCGTGGCCCATAGTATCGAAATCGAATCGTGTCATGAGGTTCTTGCCAATACCCAGCCCTAATAGATTCTCTCACTATTTTTGGCGTCACTGTCTAAAGACAACATTAAAGATTGCAGTATTTAATAATGTATGTACTTAGGTTGTATATAATTACATTGTAAAAGTCTCGTCCTGCTGGTTACAAGAGAAGGTACAGGTGTTTTGTAGAGTAAATGGAAGACTATTGCTGCTTCTCAGAATTCAGGCCTGTTGGGGGGAGTGGTACACTTTTTTAACTTGTGTAATGGAGATGCAGCATGTATCTAGAGACCACCTGAATGTTAATTGGCTTTACCATTTATTCTATGCTGGCCTAATGCTGAGAAAAATGTTGTATCCCTGTACTGGTTTGTATACAGCAGGATTGCCTTCAATCTTGCTGATTTTGGTTTCCTGCCTCTTGAGGATGGCAGCTTTATAACTTTTTTGTTATGTTTATTTTTACTTTTATTTTTTTATTTTTTGTAAGCACAGCCCTGTTGATGATTGATAGATTGATAGATTCATTGATTGACTGATTGATGGCCAACCCCGTTTTTAACTCCATACCTATAATATTGGGGTAAACAGTTTTCGAACCACACAACATGGTTGTAAGAAAATGACCTTGAGAAAAGAAAAATAGGCCATGGAAAACTAGATCTTTAGATTTTTGGATTCTTTGTTTGTGTGTTGTAAAAGCTCCCTGGGACCTACAAAGTGTCTTGAATGTTTTGCTTATGACCAGCCACCACATTTAAGTTAGATAAACTGGAATTTCCCATGCTACTCTGTTGTGGTTACTGGATTAATCAATGGAATTTCAAGCCTTCCTAAAAGGAATCTAAAAATGCAGCTGGAACTCCACAACAAATGTGAGTGAAAAGCAACTGAATTTGCATGCAAAAATGATGTTTTATGCCTCTGCTCTGCTTCCCTATGTTGAAAGGCGAGTGCTGCCAATAAATCTAAATAACGTTCAGTGCATCTGATCAGCGCAACTCTAAACCACATACAAGTTGCGGGTGAATTATTGAGGACTGCAAATATTATTGTGAAGCCTGTAAATAACTGTGAACTAATAATGGACAAAATGCTAAATGTGTTGGATGAATCAGCTGTTGCTGTTGAACAGAAACTGATTAAATGTATTGGCTCACGCAGAGCAAATCTTAGCATTCTAACACAGAGACAAAATCAAATTAAATCACATTAATGTTGAGTTGATTAGAAATGTTGAAAAAGTGCATGCAACCATGGTGACGTTCCAAACTGCATTAAAGGAATTCACTGAGCTTCAGAAATCTGTTCAAGAACTGTTGTCTGACTAGGAAAAGGATGGAGACCAAAATGACTGGAACCAAAAAAGAGTTTGCCATTGAAGTGGATGAATATTTGAAAAATGACTATGATACTGTGCATGATAAGCTACAGCCTTGTGACAGTGTGCCAGGTATATCAGAAAGATAAACATGTTCTAAAGGGTCAAACATGTCAGACTACAGCAGAACATCCAGTAGAGTCAAAGCTGAAGCAGAGCGAGCAGCTCTATTGGCTCGTGCTGAAAGGATCCAGTTGAAGGACGCCTTGGAATTTGAGGAAACAAAAATCAAAGAACAGAAGGAGCGGCTGGAAATAGAGGCTGAAAGAGCTGCATCAAATGCTAAATTGCAAGTGCTTGCTGAAATACCATCTTAAGTCAGTGGAAGTACACCAACAGATGGCATGTTGGCATGTTAAAATCAGGACAACAAATTCCAAGAAAGTTTGATCCAGACACTCCTGAAGTTTCACTTCAAGACACAAAAAATCATGATTCCACAACCCTCAGTCTTGGTGCAAAACTGTCCACACAAAAATATCAGAACAGCCGGCATATGGCACTATGCAGTAAATACAAATTGGAAATGTCCATGGAAATGAGTGTATTAATCAAACTGTTCTTGGAGATATCCTGTGCAGGCAAAATTAAGTTCCACAGCTCATTTTAAAACTAATTTTAAGGTGGAGAAGAAAGATGACTTTCCCAGTGAAATCAACCCTGCTGCCCAAGCAGGGTTGTTCAAGAACTGTTGTCTGGGTTGTCAATGGTCCACTTCACTCCACAGATTAACAGCACAGCACATGGGAGAGCATGTATCAAAGCAAACAGGATCTCTATAGCAAATATAGAAGAGCTTCTTATTAAGCAGTATAACCACGACTTTCCAGAGCAATGCCACAATGAAAAGAATGAATTATCTGTTGAAGACAAGTAGTTCCTGAAAAGAATGAATTATCTGTTGAAGACAAGTAGTTCCTGCAAATTGCATCCAACTCAGTCACGCTACAGGATGGTCACTATCACCTTGCAGTTACCCTTTCGGAAGGACAATATGAGCATGCCACACAATCGCCACATAGCAGAGCAATGTCCCTTTAGACTATTTAAGAAGTTCAAAAGAGAAAAAGCATTCTTTGAGAACTAAAAATCCTTTATGCAGTGGACTATATAGAAAGGACATGCTGAAAAGGTTCCTTCAAACCAGCTGCTTCACAATGATGGCTGTGTGTGGTATATCCCACATCATGGTGTTTACCACCCTGGGGAGAGGGCAGTTAATGTGGTGTTTGGCTGTGCAGCATCATTCAAAGGAACATTTCTGAACAATGAACTGCTTCAAGGCCCTGTCCAGGCCTGACCTGTCCAGCACTCTGATGTGTCTTGCTCAGATTCCGACAAGGACCCATCACCTTCATGGCTGGCATTGAAGGAATGTTTCATCAGGTAAGAGTAGTGCCTGAGGATGTTAACTTTCTATGATTCCTTTTGTGGACTGATGGTGTCATAACTTAACAATTGAGAGAGTACAGGATGACGGTTCAGCTCTTCGGTACAGTCTCATCTCCCAGCTGTGTTAATTTTGTACTGAGAACAGCCGAAGAAAACAAAGGCAAATACGGTCTTTTGAAAACGCTCTGAGTAGAGTCAGTAATATTTCTATGTGCATGACTGCCTTAAATCTGCCACCCACCTGGTATAGGAGCTCAAAGCTCTGTGTGCAGAAGGAGGAATCAGGCTGACAAAGTGGGTGAGCAACAGCCAAGTCATTCTTGCCTCATTACCCATTGAGGAGAAAGCCACTGAGGTTAAAGAGCCTTGGATATGGAGAACTTACCAGTGGAAAAGGCTTTCAGTGTCCAGTGGGATGCAGAGGTCAACACTCTCTCTTTCACGGTGGACTTGAAGAACAGATCTCTGACAAGAAGAGGTATCATTTCTGTCACATGCTCAATCTATGACCCTCTAGGGTTTTGGAACCTTTTGTCTTGACAGAAAGAAAGATCCTACAGGAACTCTGCAAGAACAACTGCAGCTGTGATGAGGAAATACTAGGGGTATGCGACACAATGTAAGATATTGCTGTCCTGAGTCTGCTCTCTGGTTTCTCAGTCAGCAGATCTATCAAGCAAAATGACTTTGGCAAGGTAACCTCTACTCAACTCCACTATTTCAGTGATGGAAGTCAGACAGGACATGGAGTCGTCACCTATGTGCATCTTAAAAACATCACAGACACCAATCATGTCTTGTTTATCATGGGTAAACCCAGAGTAACCAGAGTAGCACCTTTAAAGCAACTCACAATTCCCTAGATGGAGCTGGCAGTGGCAGTACTGGCTGTGCGAATAGGTGCAATGTTGAGAAGAGAGCTCTTCTGGAGAGAGTCTTCTGGACTGATAGCATTTCCATACTGCACTACATTTCCAATGAATCTAGAAGATTTCACATGTATGGTGTGAACGGTGTCTCAGTCATCCGAGAGCTGTCAAATCCCCAGCAGTGGCACTATGTGATCTCAAAACACTGCAGATGATGCCTCACGTGGTTTAACTGCTGACTCTTTCTTTAAATGTAGGAGGTTGAAGGTCCAGAATTCCTGTGGAAAGGAAAGTTACAGTGGCCAGAACAAACAGATGAACTGAACTCTATCTTAATTGATGACCCTGAGGTCAAATATTGTCAATAGTATAATGGTATAAAGGAAGAGAAGCCCCATGGCCAACTGGTTGAACGTTTCGCACAATGTAATAGCATGACACAGGCTATGTATTGGATGCTGAAGGTAAAGAGCACCCTACAGCAATTATGATACAAATGTAAGAAATCACATCAGAATTCAAACTAAGAACTAAGAATCAGTACTATCTTCAGGCATGATCCATTCATGGAAGATAGCTTGTTAAGAGTTGAAGGAAGACTGCAATGTCTGAAAGCATAACGCACACAATCATACTACCTAAAGCATGTCACTTGTCAAATTTGACCCTGAAGCACATTCATGAGCAGGATAGTCACAGTGGACAAAGTCACATGTTTTCAGAGCTGAGGCAAAGGTACTGGATCCTGTGCCAACTCCACTGCATGAAAAGTTATCAATGAGTGTGTGTATTTCAGATGCTAATGGGCTAATGTAGGAGAGTAAATTATGGCAGACTTTCCCAAGAGTCAGGTGTCCCCAGACTTACCACCTTTTACTTATGCTGGGACAGACTACTTTGGGCCCATGTGAAGCAAAAGCAGAGTCATGTAAATGCCCAACCAGTTGTGCTATATATCTCAAAATGGTCTCATCTCTTGATACAGACTCTTGTATTAATGCAATACAGAGGTTCATTTGTAGGAGAGGACAAGTGGTGGAGATGAGATCTGTAGGTACACTGCCAGTGGCTAATCGCATTAAAGGAACAGTTCTGCCCATTAGCAGCCTCAGTTTGTAATGCACTCTAATGACATCATCTCTCAGCACTAGATCCCTTGTTTTATTAACCCTCAGGTAATAAAAGCATTGGTGCAACACAGAACTACCTTTTTTTTCATTATCCGTCTCTCACTCATTGTCCTGTCTCCTTACTTCCTGTAAGGTCACACAGCTAAAAGCTGGACTTGTCTACCTCATGGTAACTAGTTAGTATTTTCAGCAGAAATACTTAAAATAGCTTTAATTCCTATGTAGGAAGTAATTCCTGCGTAGACAAATCTGTTTCAATAAGACAGAGTACTAGCATCTTGTCCTGGCACTTTTGCTGGCTAATTAAGTTCAACCAACTACCAACTCAAAGAGAAAGGCCTTTTCTCTCTTCGACACTGAACAGTCATGCTTCACCAGAACGGACTGGAGTTCAAGAATACAACTGGGTGTAGTTACCGCTACCACGAAGCCACAGCGAGTACCACGGACAGTCTGTGCACCGGCGAAAGACAAGGCAAAGGAGGAAGAACTTTACCCCACGCTGGAACAAAAGGGACATAACCACTGGAACCACTACACAGTATCAGTCACGCTACTGGAAGCAACCACACACTCAGCAGGACTCCAGTAAGGCTAACATCCAAGGCAATAGCTAGGCCAGTCATTATACAGTATAATGAATGCATCGATACTGTGTTATACTATATTACCATTTAGCAAGTGTCTTAGAATTAAGAATTGTAACAACAGGTTAACCAGTTAGCTATTTAACTTGTTGCCTCCATGTTGACCGTAGCTACCCTAAGAGTAGCTTGTTCATTCCTTTTCATCGTTTCTAACTTTACCAGTAACTAGCCATCTTTGACGTATGATCTCCGTGTTTCGCAGGATTGAAATAAGTAGTTAATGTTTGGTCGATAGTATAACTTGCATACCAAAGTTACGCTTCCCTTGCATGCAGTGCTACTCCTTATGAAACTATGTTATTCACCAAAACACCACAAATCCATTGCGCAAACCCGCTATTCATGTGTACACGCACATAGTACCATTTGCCCTTTTCGGAGTATTATTACAATAGATTACAATACAATTAGTTAAGAGACAAAGCACACAAACTGCTGGCTATTCCATGTGGTCAGTTTCAATGCTTTGCGTCTCATTCATACTTCAACAAGCAAACATTCCTCATACGTTAGTTTCCCTTTTCATTTCTTGATTTCTGTAGATTTTTTTATGTTTAATAAAGATTCTTTGTTAAAAATGGTCTGTTTTGATGTTATAGAAACATGGGAATATAGCCAAAATAGTCTATTCTAAGAACTCCAAATATTCTTTACGCTTGTGTATTGTCAATACTTGTAGCTTTGATATAAAAATTAAAGCATCCATATATTCATAATCCACAAATGAATAATCAAATGAGACTGATTATAATTATTTAATTTTATGAGACTGATTAAATATTGCCTGGTGTGATAAAACCACACCTGGCCTCTACAGATCAGATCATGGCACTAACTATGTTGGCTAAGAACATGAGCTCAGAGGAGCTTTAAAAGAGCTCAATCATAGTAAAATTAAAAATAGCCTGCTGAATCATTGGATTAACTTGATATTCAACCCACCATCTGGCTCCTATCATAGTGGTGTGTGGGAATGAGTCATACAACAGGTCAAAAAGATCTTGATGTCAGCGCTCAGGCAGACAGCGCTCAAACACTGCCTGAAGCCAGCCTACTAGCAGCACTCTGTGAAGTTCAGGCAATCCTCAAAGACAAGCCCATCGCCACAGTGTCTGACGACCCAAATGGCTTGGAGGCCCTAACACCAAACCACCTTCTACAGCTTAAAAGAAAGACAATATTGCCACCTGGTCTTTTCAATAAGGAACATTCATACATAATAAGGAGATGGATCCAATAAATAGACCTCTTTTGGAAGAAATGGACCAAAGAGCATCTCTAATTAATGCAGCAGTGCCATAAATGGAACCATTTGAAAATAAATTTGACCTCAAATGACATTGTGCTGGTGATGGATGACACAGTGCCAAGCAACTCCTGGCTGTTGTGTAAGATAATGAAGCCCATTCATGGCTCCAGAGGCCATGTGTGAAGTACAATTATTAAAACCCAAACAAGCACCTTAGAGCAACCAATCACTTTGCTTACTGCAAGAAGCAATATAATAATTACTTGCACTTGTGTGACATACAGCACAAGAACAAAAGTGACTTTGACTATCACAAGACTATTGGTGTCTATCATTCACTCACCCAATCACAATCACTCAACATCAAACAATTCACATTCTCACACATAAACCAAATCAGTCAATTGAATTTCACATCAATTACCTGATTGACACCAATTCAATAATAATTAAATCAATGATGGCCTTTGGAGCAACCTTCCGGGCGACAGTTCACTCTCACACCCTGTGAGAGTGCCAAACCTGCCCCCGGAAAGTCTCCCTGCTCCAAAGGCCTCCACAACATGTAAAAACAAAGGCAACCATGCCACTCCCATGTGGCTGAGACCGACGCCCTCCACAAATATGTATACTTGAACTATAAAGAAATGCTTAATTTAAGGCTCCGTATGTAAATGTATGTAATTGTTTACGAATTGTTTATTTGCAGCCACAATTAGGGGCTGGAATATAGGAGCCATTTATGTTGTTTATTTTTCCTTTTATTTATTTTTAACTTTTTTGTAAGCACAGCACTGTAGTAATAATGATTGATTGATTGGATGATTGATGGCCAACCCCTTTTTTGAGTTCCTCACCTATAAATAAATATGACTTTTGGGGGATGGGGACTGTGTGCTGGAGTAGAACAGCAGTTTTCTAACCACACACACATGGTTGTGAGGAAAGGACCTTGAGAAAAGATAAATAAATTACGGAAAACTATATCTTTTGATTTTTGCATTTTTCATTTGTGCATTGGAAAAGCTGCAGGACATCTAGAAAGTGGCTTGGATTTTTTTTGCTTACAACTAGCCACTACACTGTACTGGTTTGTACACAGAAGGATTACCTTCAGTCTCGCCGATTACCTATGGTTTCCTGCCACTTGAGGATGCCATCTTTATCGGAACAGGGCACTTTCACAGTACTTTCACAGGCAAAAAAAAACAAAAAATGGCTACTGTTTTTTTTAATGGCCCTCAATTTTGTGCTGTATTCAAGAATAACCCTCACCCTGAAATTAGACTGTGGAGAAACCCTTTGATCCCCCCTCCCCAGAGGCATTGGTAAGTACTTTATATTCCTCTCTGTGTAGTTTCTGGTCTGCTGGGGGATGGTGGGGGAAATTACAAACACCAGAAGGAAGGGCCTGGTGGTGAGATGTGCCCCCTGGTGTATGGAGGAAGAGGAGGCCAGACAGAGGCGCCACCGAGCCCACTACAGGGGAGCGGTACAACCCAGCAGCCTGTCGAAATCCCCAGAGCTTTAGCCCTTGTTCCCTGCCTGTGTGAGCCCTTTGTGTTTTATGTTACATATACACCGCCCCCCCCCCATTAGCACACACCACAAGCAGGACCGCGCGTCAAGACAATCGCGGTTCATCTCACATCCGTCACTCAATTACGCGCATCGCAAATGGCAGCCTGTGCTGGTGGGTTGAACCCCACCGTGTTGCTGAAGGGTTCGATTGAGTGACAGAAGTTTGACAAGAGCACAGAAGCCACGAAGATGCAGCCCCAGTAAGAGGGCTGTATGAGGTCCAAGCACACCCGCCCCCACCCCTGAGCTGCTCACTCTTGTGAGAGAAGCCATGGCATAAAAACATGCCACAGCTCTGTTTTTCCAGCTTTCATCGAACATTTGGCTCAAAAATATAGATTTCTTACCTTTGAAACGGGGAACATTCTGTTTCCCTACCTTCCTTCATGACTCAGATCGGACCTGGTGAACCAGAACCAAAGCAATTCCCGGTGGTGGCTCACTCATTGACGGAGTTTCCCTTTAAACACCCCTAGATGTGTACTGTGAGGAGCGGCCATGGAAAACGTGTTTGGTTGGATTTATCAGTCTCCTATTTTTATCATTTAAGGCTCCTTTTCTTTGTGAGTACTTGATAGTTTCCAACCAAACACTTCACATATGTGAATATGCTGTTGTTTCTCCGTAAAACATCAAATTAATCTCGGCTTCCAATTTGATATGCAAGCTAAATTGTAGTAATAAGGTTAAAGGTTGCTCAAGTGTTAGAGAACAGCATAATAATCTTTTTTCGAGCATGTGGCTCATCTCTGCAGGGTATAATTCCCATAATACTGTTGTTCCACTGCACCAAGGTTAAGTATGCACATGATACAAACAAGCACTAATCACAACAAAGGAGCCTATCAATGCAATCCTCCTTGTTGTTTTGAGACTCTCGACATGATCAAAGGCAGACATAATGTGATTGTGGGTGAACCGCAGACACTTGATGTTATCGGTCGCTGTCCTACATTCAAATGAGTCTGTGTTGACTGGGAACAACATACCTATAATAATGTCCTGAATGCAGACAGCGCCAAAAGAGCATCTGACCTTTCCACAGCAACCTTCCCTGGACTTATCTGTCACATCATTAGCCTAGACAAGATCATTTCCAGCTCAACTCAATTAGCATTTGGATTACAATCGGTGGCTTCAGAGTAAGATCTGAACTGAACTGTAAATAGGTTCCACACATGATATTGTGTGGGGCATTTACCAGGAAACCAAAGCTTCTAAGGATTTGGGAATAAAAAGGATTTGAAGACAAACTCTAGGCAGTCTTATCAGTACTTTGTCTTATCAGAATATGTTTTCTGATATTTGTTGAACGATGAAATGCATGCTTGAGTGTACCAAACTACTGTAGTTTGAGTGCATGAAACTGCTCTTTCCTCTGGCAGTGAGTGATGCAAACTACCCTACTACTTGCCAATTTCTCTGGCTCCAGAAAATGGGGCTCACATCAGGGTATTTCCTTGTCTCAGATGAAATAGGTGGCTAATTCTAATTGTGCCGAAAAGGACTCGCATGTGTGCATGTATCAAATTGTTTTGCACGCAGCAGAACATTACTTTTTTAAATTATTTATGACACACATGTGGATATAATAGCTCACTTATCAATAACAAGAATACCTATTATTATCAATATCTAATACATTTTTGATAAATGGTATCAGCCTTACTCTAATTACACAACATATATAACACTATCAACAAAAAGAATGCAGATGTTAGAGAACACACACAAAATAGTGTTATACAGTAATATTTATACAGTAATATTATTTAAAATAATACAGCAATTTTGTTCTCATGTGTACAATATAATGTACAATATAATACGTGTTCATATTTTTAACACAATTGAGTCACAAGCAGGTTACGTATTTTCTGTAAACATATATTTATGTGTATGACTGGCATGGAGCAATCGCATATCCGTTTCTCCTCAAAGAACATTTTTAATTAAGAACAAATTGATGATTTCCAAAATTTGCATTGGAATGCAAATGTAAATGTAAAATGTAAATGGATTAATTGTACGCATGCTTTCCCCACAGATCTGTGCATACACACTGTTCGTGGATGAGACTCATTGTCTATTTTTAATGGTAAGGATGGTATGGATTGTGTGCTTCTCCAGTCGCTCTGATTAGGAGCTCTGGCTGACAGTAAGGCCGGGTTGTGTCATCAACAGGAACCGATTCTAAGGCTTACAGGGAATAGTTCAGAATGCTCAGTCTTGCATGTAAGTATGTGGTATGTATTATAAAACATATCTTAATTTGTCCAAGTGGTCTCCATTAAAGTTATGGTGATATTGTATATGTATCACACAGTAGAGGATGAACTCGGGATCATTTCTGTGAAGAGGAGGCATGCCTATATCTTAATATATTTAGCTGTCTTTTCATGTGCCCATTAAGATTCTGAGTGGTGTCTGTCATTCTGAATGGAATTTGCGGTGCACACTCCCCATGCTGTAGCTCCCCCAGACCAGCGGAGCGATTACTATGTAAATCATATAAGAGCGACGTAGATCACACCCCTCTACCCACTGTGAGGCCAGTGTATCCTGCCTAAACTCCGCGCTATCATGTTGTGTTAATCGCTCTCTCAGTTGCTCCAGTCGAGGATTTAACACCTTTCAGCTGAGCCTTCAAAGCTTCGTTGTGATAAGTACAGAAATAATCTCAATTCAAATTATTCAAAGTGAGGGCTTCAGCTGAAAGACGTTTTACCTTCTGAGAAAGGACACTTAATCAAGGCAGGGCAAGATACATGCCTGCTTTGCCTTCACGGCCGATATTCAGAGGCAGCACTAAAATTGTATAAATCATTTTGGTGCAAGCTACGCATTTGAAAACAGTTGAAGAACCTTTCAATTGAAGATGAAGGCTAATGTTTTCCTTCAGCTCCTGTGACTACCTGTTGACAAAAATTAAGATCATTTTAACATTTTAATTTAATTATTCAAATTAATAATGGCATACACATTTAAATCATGAAATGGCAGTTGCATGCAAATACAAAGATACAGACCTTTAATGTTATCATTAATTCTGAGATGCTATTTTAGGGTGACACAGTTGAAATAATTAACATTACAAGGACATGCAAAAAAAAAAGTTCTAAGCAAAGGACAAATAAATGAAAACCAAACCTCTTCATTGAACTCACGCAATTGAACTCAAGTCAATTTCCACATCAATCATTGCACATCATAGAATGTTGTTAAAGTAATGTTTGTAAATTCATGCATCGTGTCATCTGTGAAAAGCGTACAGTGAAGATGTCTCTTCATTGCATTGGTACTCAGTGGAAGCTCATCTATGATGATGACTCAGGCTTGCTTTACCCAAGATCTCACCATGGTAATAGTAATTGACTTTGGCATTTATGCTATCCACCAGGAAAAATGAAAGAGAGGTCCTCATTTCACTGATTTATTTTGTTCATAATTATTTTTCTCAATCATGATACATTGTGCCATTGCGATTTATATATCTTATCAAGCTCATATAAGTAGAACTGTCCTTGATATTTATTCAGTTTCATTCATATGCAAGCTATAAAGTTTGATGCAATATAAAACTATACATTTTGAAATAACCTCCAATTTAACACCAATTTAACAATGATGGGAAGGCATTAAAAAGTAAGATATTCAATAATAGGTTAATTGGATTGCAGTGACAGGTTAATTGAATCTGGTGATTTTATGGAGATGTTTTTTTCTCCAAAGCTTGGAAGTTGTAGCATGGTCTTTGAATTAAAAATATAAATCCCATAACGGCATTTCATAATTTATATTGCAGTAGTCTTTCAAGTGGATTGATTTTTAACTACAAAACATGCTGTAATTATAGTTAAGAGAATTTAATCGGTCTTGAGTAGCATGTGACTTGTGTGTTATTAATGGAATTCAGAATTATGTCAGACACTGTAACATAATCAAGCATAATTTTTATTACATAAAAATCATGACTCGGTTCCTATATCATTAAAAATAGAAGACTGAGTTTAATAGTTTTGATGAGCAAATATGTGTGTGTGCGCACGTGTGTTTGGGTGAGGGGAAGGGGGCTGGAAAAGCTGGACAAATTGAAAATAGAAAAGCTAAATAACAGGTTGGCCATGGAGTTGGCCCTTCTGAATTCCTGAGCTGAAGGGGTTTTGGCCTGGGTGAAGCGACTGTGGAGTCTATTGTTGCAGGAATACCACCTTTCATCCTTTTATTGTTCGTCTGAACTAAGTTCTATGTCACAATTAATTGTGTCTAGTTTGAAAGTATTTATGTCTCATCTGAGGTTGGCTATCAACTAACTACAGAGTTAGACATTTCCCACTGCTGTCTTTCCAAACGCATCCATACACAGGCTTGGATGTCTTCTGCTGATGACTAGAAACTGTAATCGTACAACCTTCAAGGTTTTTCTCCGCAAACTCAAGATCATGCATTATTATTTGTTCATTTATTTTAATCAACGCTGTTAGATGACATTTGTTAGTTAACACTTTTCATGTTATCCGTTCACACTGCTGGATACAGATTGTGGAAATTCAGATCAAATGCCTTGCTCAAAGGCACAAAGGCAGTGATCTCCTAATTCAATTCTCCTTTCTGGCCACACGCCCATTTCTCTGAGCACTAGGTCAAACTCTCGCTCAGAAGCATTTCTGCTAACCAAACATTAAACATTTAATAATCTTTTTTTCTTCTTTAAATTCTTTTTCTGCAGTACTCCTTTATGTCTTTATCATGTTTACATATGCACTACTTATGGACTCATGACATCTGCTCAAATTAACTAGGTGAAGTCAAAACTTATTAACCTCTAAACTTATTGATTCATGGAGGCTATCATGTTTCTCTGTTGCCCCTGATGCCATATAATAAAAAATTTTAAACTTCCATCTCAAGCCAACAAGTGCAAAAAATGTCAAGCTTTCTGTAAAATAATAGCTAAGTATCATAAGTGTATTTTTTCCATTAAATACATGTATTTTTGCAAACATAGAGAAATATACTGTATGTGTGATTTAACATTAGATACAGTAAATATATATACCTGCAACCAGAATTACCAAGGTTATGAGACCTAGGCCCTCTAAAATATACCTAGGTGCCTTCGTCATCACCACTAAATTAGGTTAACCTAAATTAGTCACGATTACAATATTCATCGTAATCAATCTCTGGTTATAATACAAGCAGTCAACTTTTTTATGATGTGAGAGATCTCTACACCTACATCATGCTTCACTTGGCTTCAGATCAACACCCGCTGTGCAGCAAAGTTGTCTTTGCTGAGCAAAGATTTTGTAGTAACAACGATAGCCACCTGCTCGGGACGGGTACACTTCACCACCACACACACATAGAAGTAATGACAATGACGGTGATCAGGCGTTGCACAAAATCTTTGTTATACCGAAGTGAGGTCATTTTATGTACAGTAGTTCACCACTTTTATTCAGTATTACACTGAATCAGTATGTAAAAAAATACAACTCAGACTCAAAACAAATACAGAGGTCATGACCTTAGTATCCTCAATGGTAGATACGGCCATGCCTGCAACATGTCTCAGAATGTGATTCTATGTAATTCGCAAACGTGCGCTACCTAGTGAATTGCTGTATGCACTGTAGGTACAAAGAACATGGGCACCAAATAGCAATCACCTAGTTTCGTTTTCATTCAAATGAAAATAAGGAAATCATTTATTTTGCTAAGGTTTAAAGTATGACAATTGTTTCCATAATTCATTGATTATTCAATAATGGGGGGGAAAACAAGACAGGGTGATTTATTCTTCTTCCTAAATACGAAGGTCAGCTCTTGACAATGAGGTGTAAATTATTCATCCATTCACTGTCAGACCCAGTTAAAGGGGTCCGTAAATACTGTGCTATGAAGATTGTGCCCAACAGCTGGCATATAAAAATAATCAAAGCAATAAAAAAAGAGGAGTTTCTCTCGAGCCTAAATAGCCCTTCAATGACCCCCTTGTTAAAAGTAATGCTCTATTTATACAAAATATTTCCCATCACTTTCATTTATTTACATTACATTCATTTATTAGTGAGTGACTTACAGATTAGTGCATATCTGTACAGATGAAAAAAAAAAAAATAATCTTATACAATTGAAAAAGGCTTCATTGTACAAAACAGCTCTAAAATAAACATAATACACAGTTAAAAAATATAGTTTATTCTGCCATAGTCTCATGTTTTTGACCTAAGAAACTAACAGCAGTGAAACTACAAGGCACACCACTAGGCAAGAACAGGCAGCTGTTCAATAAACCCTTGATAGTGCTAGGAGGGAGGACGGTGTGGGTTCAAGGAGCGCAGAGTGAAGAGTTGGAGCTTGAAGAGACTGCAACGATCTCTGCTGTTCTTACTGTTGCAGGTAGTTAATTCCACTAGTGGGGGAAAAGAACCAATGCAAGCTTTATCACCGTATAGAGGAACTGATGGGCACCAAAAGGTGGCAGAGAGGAGTTATGTGGCAGGGGCGCAATGTTTTAAAATAGCCTGCAAATGTGGCTGAGCCACCCAGGGTTGATGACCCTTGGTAGGCCAGTGCCAGAGTTTGTAACCTAATGTGAGCCAAGATTTTTAGCTCGGAAAGGGAGATGGGCAGAGGTGAGCCATGTCAATATTTTAGGAGGTTGTGGATGGAGAAGTTGAGTAGCAGTTTTCCAGTTAATAAGCTGGAGGGGCCTGGTGGTTTATGCAGAGAGAATTATAATAGGCCAGGCTGGAAAAAAAACAGGTTGCACAAGGGTCTGGAGTAGGAACTGGGTCAAGTAGGAGGTAATAAATGGGTGGAACCTTTGAACATTATAGCAGATTCCAATATTATAACATTCCAATTTGATGCATCATATGAATAGTCATGAAGGGTGTACCCAAGGACGTTACTGTGGCAATGGATGTTCTTTCCTTGGGCACACTTCCACATTCCAATGTTCATAAAATGTAATACAGCACCAGAATTTCCTGTTACCAACCGGAAACCTGTAGTAAGTTGAGAGGATGGGATAGATTTTTTTTTTTTTTTGCCAAATTACTCACATATATAAAGCATATACTCTCTGTACATCTGTACAATGCAATTCCTAAATTCCTGTGCATACCAGATTATTGAAAGCAAAATTATGCCAAGTTACAACTCAACATTAATCAGAATATTTCACAGACACTAAGCAAGCACTGTTCCAAAGCAATGTTCCCTAAAGTTCTACATGCATTCAAGTAACTTGGCCCTGTGTTACTTCATCTTTACTTTACAGATGTACAGAAAGCATATACTTTGGATATGTGAGTAACCTTTTCAAGTTGGAAACCGTTTTATTAAGATTTTAGACACATCACTGAGTTTGTACTGCAGAGATATCACCTCTTTTTGAATTGTAGCATACATTAGTGGTAAGTATATTAATATTGTGTGTATGTGTTTTTTAAGTGTAAAGACAATTGAGTCAAGGCATTATTTTTTAATATATTTATTTGAACTATTCAGGGTATAACGTATGGCTTTCACTGAATTAATAAAGTAATAGAGTACGTTCCAGTGATCAGCAGTATTGCGTTTATTAAATACTTTGAGAAGTCACAGAATGAGTTGTGATTTTAATGTATTATTTTAAACCTGTGTGCTTCTTTCCCAACATAGATATGAATTGTGACTGGGCAGACAGCAGCACAGACAAATAAATTATGATTCCATGTGCTTATTTAAAAATCCGGGACTCACGTTAAGTACACGGTGAATGAAATGTGCACATGTGGAGAAGTAGCTGGACGCTTTAAGCGGCGTGCGTGCATATGATTGTGAGTATAAAGGAAAGGGGCATGTATGATTGGTCGGGGTAGACTGTGGGAAAAGGGGTAAAAGGGCCAGAGGCAGTAAAGGAAATTTGTTTTTATTGTTAAAAGAAACCGGTGAGGAGTAGGAGGCAGCTCCCGGCTAGCTTTACGATTTCCTGTAGTTTTATTGCCAATGTCGGGCTGTGGGGGTAATCACTGTGTGCATGGGTGATGGTGCGTGAGTGCAGTTTTTTTTCAGTTTCTTTTGGTTTCGGTTAGAGGTTTTGTTTTTGTTTTCTTATTCTTTGTTTAAATTTGTTTTTATTACCATGGAGTCAGGGGTTCTCTGCTGAAGGTGGGGAATGACATCGGATTCCCTGGTGGCGTACCTCTATCTGGGCAGAGAGACAGGTAAGCGGTGCGGAACCTGTAAGAGTGAACCAAGAGTGTGTGGCGGCGTTCGGAATGGAGTATTGGCAGAAACCGGAGCATTTAGATCATTTATATTTAGATCATATTTGATAATATAAATACCAGGTTTTAATAGATCATGATTTATTGATGTATGCAACAGCGCTTTTGACTAAAATGATTAAGATTGATTATTGATAAAATGATTATATTTTTAAACATATATTTTTCGGCCTCCCGGGTGGTCTAGCGGTTATAGCGTTCAATGCTGGCCACTGCGACTGGAGTTTGATTTGGTCATGCCAGAGTCGTCTCTGGCTGGGAGTGCCACTAGGGGGTGGCAATTGGCTGTCCGCCCCAGGAAGGGGGGGTGGGCAGCCGACATGAGTCGCTGCGTATAGGAGTGGCTCTGGAGTACCAGAATTACAGTCGACAGCTTGGCGAGTGTCAAAAATAAATAAATAAATATATAGTCACTGTAATTGCTTGACATCCATAAACCATCCCTGTCTTGTTGTGATGATCTTTTAAAAAATTTTTACAGACAGATGAGTGTGACCATCTTCATAGTCAGAATTGACACAATGAAGCTGATCTGCTTCAACATCAGAAATACATTTCGATGTACAAATTCAGTCAGGATCATCCTGAACCTTTGGTCAATGTGATTCACAAAGGAGGATTGTTACATTTGGGCTAGATTTGGCTTTGTGACTTTGTGGGTATTTGCCGTAAAAATGGCTTGGTTCAGAAATTGAACTTATCTTGAAATACTATGGGTTTTTGCCTTTAGGCAGCTGGAACAACACACCCAATGTGAACCAGTTCAGAATGATCTTGAAAAAGATCCTGGTGGGGTTGACCCAGGGAAAACTGGCAATGTCCTGCCCTTGGAAGGAGCGGCAGATCTGGTCTGTCTTGAGTCCTGATAACAGTGGCACTACATCCAATCCCACATGCAGCATTCCAGTCAGACGGCAGTTTGATTCAGGATCGCACCTGTCTGCCAGCTGAATTTTCATCATTTGAGACAAACTCTGGCGGAGTACATCAAGGGCGGTACGGAAATTCATCCAAGTCCTTAACAGCAACACCTGTCCTGGAGTCCTACCACCTACTCACGAAGAAGAACAATATTATTGTTTTTATAAAATGCCATAGCCCTTGTACAGCTACAATATTATGTGAAACATAAATGAATGACTATAATGTATGCCATATCTGAAACATCATGGAACTGCAGCGCAGCTATCAATACAAATTAATTGTGTAACCATAAAAAGTGTAACCATAACTCCTAAAGGGACTCTTTTATTCATTATACCATAAAAATTTGCCTGGATGATTGATGGTTTACAACGTAAGTAACCTCCGCCATAGTTGGAGACAGACATCTACAGTGTTTCTCACTTACAGTTAGGCAGCAACTAATTGACAAATAACAAATACCTCTGGTATTGAAACTACCAGTACGGGTATATATAATTCCACAGTCATGCAAGGCACTTTAAATTGGATGATCAATATAACAAAATAGGATAACTGAAAATGTATTTTTTTAAATACATTGCTTGTCTATGGGTGGCCTGTTATTCACCAGTAGTGTCATTGTGGCTCAAGTATCATGTATCAAGTGAGTATCATGCAGTTGTTTGGGCTGTGGAATATTTAGGACATTTTTTGAACTACTATAAACCTGTCAGTCATGAGTGGAACATTTTGTTGGCCCAGAAGCACAGAAAGGGTGCAAGTGGGTGCCTCTTGAAAGACATTAAAGCTGCACATGTTTGAGCGATGGTGGTGAAACAAAAGCTCACCGAACTCATTTAAAAAAGTGGGAACACTCGTTTCTCAATATCAAAGAAAACGGAAAACAAATTTGTTTTTAATGAAGATTTCAAACGGCAAGGTGTATAGATTCTTCAGCACTTCTAAAGTACTCCACTTGTTCCACTCATCCTTTTCTGCCTCCTTTATACAAAGCTCCTTCCTCCTTCCACTCATCTGGCGATACTGAGTATTCCTGTGTATTGAGTCTTTCTCAATTGGTGCAGGTGCCCCATTTGTCTTGTTCAAACCAAAACCATGGCCAGATAGGCTTGTTCAAGGGATTTTGTGTGAAGTGCCTCTCTAGTTATTTTGGTTTCTGTTAGTCATTATGCACAGTCCGTCTCTGGAACAGAAGGGGTACAGTAGCTTATGGGGCTTCATCTGGATGATGGGAGAAGTAAAGTAATGCAAAAAACACAGGCAGTAGTCTACAGAGCAGTGGAAATAAGTCATATGGCCAGATGAGTCAACCTTCACCCTGTTCTCAACAAGCACATTGAGTGCATGTGTCGCGCATGCCATGGTTCTGGCGGCTCTGTTATGGTGTGGGGTGCATTTTCCTGGCATGGCTTAGGTCCACTCAACCACTTGGATGGTAAATGTCAATTCATTCAAAGGCATTCTGAGTGATCACCTTCATCCTATGGTGAAGCATTTCTATCCTGATGGGAGTGATCTCTTCCAGGATGACAATGCCCCCATCCACAGGGTACGAGTGGTCACTGAATGGTTTAATGAGCATAAAAATGATGTAAACCATATTCCATGGGCCTCTCATTCACCAGATCTCAACCCAATTAAACACTTATGATATTCTTGAGAAAGTGTTTTCCACCACCGTAAGCAAAACACCAAATGATTTTGTAATGGAAGAATAGTGTTGCATCGTCCAACAGAGTTCCAGACACTTGTAGACTCTATGCCAAGGTGCATCAAAGCTGTTCTGATGGCTCCTGGTGGCTCAAAACCATATGAAAACACTTTGTTTATTTTGGCACTTACATGTGCATAAGCATACCAGCTAGGAAAAAATGGACATTGGATGAATGGCCATTTCTTAAACTCATTTGTGTTATCCTCCATAATTTCAACTATTGTTTTATCATTATCTGTGTGGGTGATACTGTGAAAAATGTTTTAAATCAGTGGTTCTCAGGTTCGGTCCTGGAGACCCACTGTGTATGCATTTTTTTTTACATCTCTTGATCAATTAAGGCTCTTGAAAATGTGTGTAAATTCTACCATCATTTTTCCCTTAAACCTATTTTAACAGTGCAGGTTTTGCTCGTTGTCAATTTCTCTGTCATTGAACTCAAATGGTTCCGTTTCAGTGACCAGGTATCCAGACTTTCAATAATTAGGCCCCCACTGATTTCAGCTGCCAGTCCATAATTGAATCAATTGAAAAATGTAACCCCTTTCAAAAGGAATCATGTATCTGACTGATTGAAAGTTCTGGGATGTGAATATGGAACATTTATTGCCGATGGCATGCATAGCTATTTCTGACATAATATAGCCTTAGAGTAGAATGTTAGATTAAGTAGAATAGAGATTGAAGTGGGGGCCATGCTATGTATTTCATGTAACTTTATGTGAACTCTTTAGCAATGTCCCGTTGTGTAATTTTGATAGTATTTCAATTATTTTGTCAACGGATAGAGTTACTAATTACTGTTTAATGCTGGCCTTTTGCATCAGAATTAGCTGCAATTGTGTATGCTAATTCTGGTTTCATACGGCATTCAGTTGACTGGTCAATGTGGAACTGAGGTTTGTAAATCTATTTGGTTCCACTCTACTATAGAATGTTGAGGGGCTATTAGAGTGCAGCAGCTGGCCAGCTATTGTAAGTCCATATGGTTGATGTCCACATTTGGTTAAAATAAATTATACGTACTTACAGTTTAGAACTTGAATACTCAATCTAATCAGATTTGGCTTGATACCAACCTTTTACCAACCTTTTATGTTGCCTGACAGCAGTAAAATGTTCTGATGTCTCCTTTTGCAGCCAAGTTTAGAGCTGAGTCACAGGATAATAAGATGTCAGGCTGTCTACTTTGTGTTAAACAAAAGATTGGAATGTGGTATATGGAAAGTTTTGGGGGTAAATGATAATTTGTCAGTTGTACGGCAATTTATACATTATTTCAGTACCACAGCACCAGTGAGAATATTGGCTCTGTGATTTTTTTTTTACATTTAATGTGAACACACTTGTGCACTGCCTTAGGTTGTTGTTTTTTTATATATATTATGAATTCTGGAAGTGTCCAGCATCCTCTCTACTCTAGAGTCACAATGCTGGGCAGATGACCCAGGCAGCTACGCACTACAGGGGTACACAGGGGACATGGAGTAGCCTAAGGTAGCATTTGATCTCATGAACGAAGGAGCACCTGTCAGCTTAGTGTCGTTTTTGTGCAATCACCTTTAGAGAGAAAATTGATATTGACTGGGGTGAAAGAGAGCAAATATTATTGTGTGAGAAATATTGTTAAATGTCAAATTTAAGGAAGTTGCATTCTGTATTCAGTCTGGAGTCAAAGATTGGATCTCAACCACCTCAGGTATGAGAGATTTCTGTCCAAATTGTACTTTATTGTGTATGGTGCTTGCACACACACAAACACACACAAACACACACAATGTCTGTTAGTGCATGTGCCTGAATCAAATTGACCTGTTTTGGTTGGATCTCTACTGGAGCTTTTATATATAGCCAGGAAATGTTTTATGTTGGCTTTCGCATTGAAGTTTAAAACAGTTGAATCTTTGCCCAGCAACTCCGTCTAGTGATACACTTGCCAAAAATGTAAATGTTGTTCACGTAATGGTGAACTTTTATCTTTGAAAAAACGAAGAAGCGCCCTTGGAATTGTCACATGTGAAAGTTCATTGATTTTACAGTCAGTGTGAAACCTAGAAATTAATTTTGGAGTTAAAAAATAGCAACAGATATACAGAACACTGTGTCTCATCATGTACTTGAACTCAGGTGTGTGCATTTCAACTTTGGAGAGATGATATGCTCATAACAATTATGAAGAAATTAGCTCTCCCCAATGATACATATACTGACAAATGTATTAAATTTAACTTTTTGGTTCGGGGGTCATATGTGATTGATTTGGTGAGACCAGGACCTCAGATATTGCTTTAATTGAATCACATACCTCTTATTCCAAACCATCTGTCAATGTCTGTATGCGGTCTAATAAGTTCATAAATGTGCAGGTGTATTTCAAGAAATCATTTTGACAAAATGCTATGCCACTGCTTGATGTATAACACACTTTGAAAGTCTAGCCTGAATTTAATTGCCACATTTCTCTCCATCGCATCACAAAAAGGCTGCCCCTAATGACTTGCCTCAGATTGTAGCAGGGGAACTGTATTAATTTCTGAGTGTTAATGAAAAACAGTAAATTGCCACTTCTGGACACACTCAACACTGGAGAAAACAATACAATACAACAAAAACAATAGCAACTACAAAAAAATGTCATGCAACATTGCCATCAGCCAATTCATTTAGCTTCCAATTGTCTGAAGTCATGTACTGTTTTAATCCAAACGTTCATTTTAGATCTTTTAACTTCTCAGGTTCATAACATGAAATAAAAATTACACCCTTTTTTTCCTCTATTGAAGATATTATATATGAAGATATTTCCAATTTATGACATTTCTCAGGGCAGTGGTGGCTGAGAAGTCTGCTGGTTTGGTTGTTACTCAGCACATTGAGTGATGACTGATGATCAATTAAAACAGTTTAATTTACAGTTAACTTGAGGGATACCCCTTTCTTCATCACTTTCAGAGCTCCTACTCCCCCGCTCATCTTTCGTTTTGGCTTGTGTTACCTTCTTTCTGGGGGCATACACTAGAGGCTAAAACCAAAGGCCTATTAAATTCCTATAAAATTCTATGCAGAGTCACAGATGTAATGATTATGTCACCAGACCTGGAGGCATTTAAAGGAATCAAATTACATTTGCCATGTAATTATATATACATTATGCGTTTGTATACATGTGGTCATACATGTCTTCCCTCATTGAGTTATCAAAAGAAAAGGAGCACAATATTTCTATGGCAATGACTTCACATAACTGTGTACCATACCAGGCAACTGAGAAATGCATATAAGTGTGTTCACTTTCCCAGTGGAAACTGGGGCCTTGCTGGTGACAAGTAACTTTTGGAGGGCAGTGCTGTGATTTTCTGCTTTGAAGAGCTGGCAGATATGTTTTCCTGAATGAAATATATTTTTTGCTTACATACTGTAGCTTGTGTGTTGTACATATACTGCTGGGTATTTAATGAAACAATTCCAATTGAGATATTTAGTAGAAGCTGTTATCCAGAGCGTCTTACAATAATTGTATTCAAAATGACAAGAATATGACAGCCAGAGCAAACAATTAGTACAGTTACAATAAAATAGATGCCATTATAGAGATATGTACCACAATACCTACAAAACAGGGAGAACACAAATGTATTCATGATATGTATACCTGGTTCTAGGTTTTGGAGCAACCTGGTATTGAGTTGTACCTACAATATCCTGGCTATAAGACCGCTATGCCACACTACCAGGACAAGTACCCAGGAGAAGACCCTATGGCTACGTTTACACTGCAAGCCTGGAAGGCCAGTTCCAATTTTTTGCATATATACGATTTTCTGGACCGCCTGGTTACATCTACTGTTGAAAGTGACCCATATCTGATACCTGTGTTTACACGGTTTACATTTGAAACAACCTGCATGCGTACACAAGGGTTTGGTTACCGATACAAAAGTAAAAACCCATGCCGGCACAGCCATATCGTCATCTGCAACGGACGCAAAAGAGGCAGAAATAATTATTCAATCATGTTTTATCTATCTATTTATTATCTCTGGTTGTCCATGATTTCACTTCTTTCACTTCTGGTTGTGCACGTGAAATGTTACACATCATTTAAAATGCGAAAAAGTATAAGAGTGTCGCATTTTGAATGACGTGTGAGTCGGAATGACAGGGAAATTCCGATCTGTGTGTTTAGATGGCAGATATCGTATTCCTATTGAATTTATTTCCATATATGAATGTGGCCAAAAACGGATCTGAAAATATCTGATTCCATGTGTTTTTCCCGTTTACATGTTCATATCCGATGGGTTGCCACATGTGAGCAAAAAATCGGAATTGGGTCACTTTTATCAGACGGTGTAAACGTAGCCTAAGAGACACTCAAGCTCATCCAAAACACTCCGTTTTTATTTTGAGTGACTCAAGATGGATAGGTTTGTCACAAACTGAAGATTAATTGGCTTGAGATTAAGATGGCCTCCAAGAAATACATGTCAAGGCCCCTGGCAGTGTCGGCAGAGAAATTAAATTTTGCAGCTTCAGTGGACATGGCTTTCTTCATACTTTCTTTTCTTCTCTCCAGCACATCATTAATACCTGAAATTCCCAAGGGGAAAGATTTCCCATAGACCAGCCCTCTCAAGAGCTTCAAGCACACATTTACTAAAAATGGTCTTCTGGCGATTCAACAGACATAGGTATGGATCACGGTAATTATCCTTCTATTTGTTCAGGAGTAGCACAGCAGTCTCAGAGTCATAGAAATATAATGCTTGGCTGGAAAGCACAAGCTATCCCTTGTGCATGAATATTGCGCATTAATGGTTTAGGATGATAAGGCACTATGATAGGACCTTAGCCTCATACCAAAATAAAATCAGCTCTTGTCAATATTTAATAATCCACAAAATAACTGCTTTACTTTGTTGTGATGTTCTGACAGCCAGGAGATTGTCCACAATCTCTTGCTGCTGTTTGTTGGCCATTCAGTATTAACAGTCCCGCTTCAGTATTCAGAGTTGTTTAGAAATAGCTGCCTGGTACGTCCAATTTCTTGTCGAATGCGCCATTCTAGGAGGCCTCCCAGGTGGCATGTCCAGCTTAAGTGCTAGTCCTTGGTGTAGCGTTGTGGCCCAGGGTCCAGCATCGAATACTGGCCGCACCAGTGCCTACTGTGATGAGGGGGAGCCCCGTGGGGTGACGCTCAATTAGCCTTAGCCTCGCTCAGGAAGGAACGGTTTGAGTTCCTGCCTCATTGCGCAATACTGACTTCTCCAGTTACCTTTACGATTAGTTAGTCATTTAGCAGACGCTCATATCCAGAGTGACTTTGAGAATGCATACAAAAAGGTTCTGTAAAGAGGAGTAACAAAACAGAGTTATAAGTGTCATAAGCGATAGCCAACATCATGCATACTTACAACATTGAGTGCCATAGTAGGTGCAAGCGAGTTTTGATATAGTGCTATGAATGGTATAATGGATTTAAGGGTCAGAGTTTGATTGTGCTCCTGCAGTCTTCCGGTGCCAGCTGCATAAATGATGTAGGCCTCTGGCTGCAGTGACTGTGCAACCTCTCTCGCATACCCCTGCGCAACCTCTCAACTTGACAGGACGTTGCAGCAATAGGGACGGGCTTTCAAATATGATTGGGGTATTCCAAACCGGGAGAAAAGTAAAAGAGGGGATAAAAAGTTGTTTAACAACACACCATTCTAATTGAGTCAGGCGATTACTGTGACACTGATATTGCGCTCGTCCCCCAGATACCATCTGAAGATAAAGGACGGAGCACGTTACCCCTTAAACACAGTTCAGTCTCCCCTCTCTATGTCTGTCTGCTATACTCCAACTCCTCCTATGTCCCTCAAGGACCTTCTAGAATCTTCTATCTTTCTCTCGTGAAACTTTTCTTTCTCTTTGTCTTTCCATTTGTAATTTCAAGGCCCCCTTGAAATAGACAGAAGGCCCATCACAGAGGGGGGGGGGAGTATTTGCCTTAACTCACAACCCACCGGGTGAAATGTAAACAGTCGCAGGGGATCCAGGTTTTGATATCCTGGCATGTTTCCTGTGATGCCGTGTCGTCTGGGACTTTGCGCTCGAGCTGGGAGATCGCTCTGCATGTCTGACGTGTGAAGTGTGGAGCATCATCCTGGGACGACTTGAGCCCTGGCAGTTGGGGGTTTGTCATGTGTCCCTTTTAGGCGCACTCCTTAGAGTCACTGCTATAGTTTCTGGCTGTATTTCCAATTTAAGCAGCGCATGACGAAGATGGATTTAATTTTGTTGTTCAATTTGCGTTGAATGTGTTTTAAAGTACCGCTTCATCAATTGTCTTTGTCACATGCCAGCCAACTCCTGAGAATATGGAATGAAAGGTTTTACTACTATTCTGTTTCATGATGCAAATTGTATTTTTTGCACACAGGGACAATGATTTATTTAGCTTGCTACTTTTAGGTTCAGCACTGTGATATTTCCAAAACAGTTATTTGTAAATATAATAGCCACCAATTATACAATAATACTCTGTCATAAGCAGGGTCTGAGTTTGATCATTTCTACTGACATGTCTTTTTTCAATTCTTTTACCCGGCATAAAATAAAATGATAACAAAAAATGTTCATTTAAATTGCCTATAACGGTATATATATTTATTGCTCTCCCCTCCCACTGGGAGTTTGGCATTAGCATTTTTAAATGAAACCGACTGATCGAGTTGTTACTGGACAAAAGCATGCAGACAGAGATACTTAGTAAACTGCTATTTTTCATGATGGTCTTAAAAGATTGCTTTCATGGGCAAACTCAGACATGCGTCGATTTTTATAACGATGACCCCAAAGTATTCGCTTTCTGAGGCTACCATGTTATTAGTGTTTCATCTTCCTATTGATCAGATGGGCGAGCGGACTCTCAAGCCACTGAAACAATGCTCTTTTGCCCAGATTTCAGCTTCCCCTCAGGCATTTTTTTCTTCTTTACCAGCGTTGTGTTGTGTTTTTTAATAATTATGCTTCAAATGCAAATGCTGTTTTTCCTTCTAGGTTAAGGCTGTGTCTTATTCTACTTAAATAGCGGTCTGTGTTGCCTCAAGCATCAATAAGTTCTGAGGATAATTGAGAGCTATTTTCAGCGGGCCTGAAACTATGTTATTGAAATCTGAGGGACGTGATGTATCATGTATTGAACTCTTTAAAAAAAGTCTGGCAGTTGCCGAGGACTTGATTCAAGTTTATTGTTGATTAACTGCCGCGAACTCTGACCTTTTGAAAAACTATAGTTAGTCAAGAATTCTGAAATACAAAGTAAAATTCAACATGCTAAGATGGTTATTTATTCTTTTTTAATTGTTATAATTGATATGATTGCCAAATTATCTCATATAGCAGTTACAGGGCTTACATACTGTATTCATTTATACCTTACTCAAGGGTTCAACAGTCAACCCCAGTTCCTTGTCCACTGCTGCCCTACAGAATACAGACTACAGAATAATGTCTTGGGTTGAAATGAACTGAGTTGAAATGTTTTCCTTTGATGCTGAACTTTAACAATGTGAAAGTGGAATGTCCCATCGGGGGAAAACAAAACTTCATGCATACATGAAATTAAACCCAGAGAAAGGGTTTGGTTGAAGTGTACAAAACACAAAACAAGAAATCCTAATTGACAAATCCCTGCTATTCCACAGAAAATGAAGACTTCCCGCTTGGTTAATATTTTCCTGGATAACTTGAACCAAATTTGCTATTAAATATGTCAAAGGACATTTTCATTTTCAAGTTTAGATCCCTTTTAGGGAAATTCCAGTGGATATTCTAGGGACTGTAGTGATCATATAATGGATACACCAGTAAATGTGACATTGCATAGGATTAAGCCTCAGATGAGCAGTTTACTACCTCTGTAAGGGGTGCAAGTTCATTCCCAACATGAGTGGGGTGGTAACATATAACATGCTGAGGCAGCAAAGCTGATGTCCTAGCAAAGGTCCACTCACCTTGCATCCTATGCAGGACGCATTGGTGTCAGCCGTGGGATATAGCCAGTGTGGTTCTGATTAGGGATACGAAACAGCAAGGGCAATGCTCTGTGGTTCAAGGGGGCTTCCTGCTAAAACTAGAAGTTGTGTGAGTGTACTGGAGCACAGTGCGCACAGTATGTATACCGTTAGGTCACATCCTGGAATCAAGATTACCTGAACCTACTAAACATGTTTACAGGTATAACAATGGCATAAAAAATCACCCTTGTGTGATTTACAATTATTATTATTGTTACGCTTACCTCACAAGAATAATTGTGATTATTCGGTGTCTCTTCTCTTCCCTCCATCCTCTGCTTGTGCTATAACATTTTATTCTATCACCATTTCTCTTAAAGCACCTTGTCCCCCCTTCTCGAAAGTGCTAATATCCCCTGTAGCCTTTGGTCATTACATTGATTTGATTTGTTCCATTCATCCCCAGTGATGTAGGGACCTCAATTAACAAAGATTTGTGTTTTATCGCTGATTTGGCCATTCATTTTGGGGATCCCTTTTCTACCATTATCGTAAAATATCCCCTGCCACATGAGTAGCATGCATTAGTCAATTGAGGTAGGGTATCCACTGGGGCGCTCTTGACCTTGAATTGCATAACCATGTTTTTGTGGTATTCATTCGTGTAGAGTATGCTGCTCTGTTGGACAGGCTTTTCATTTGTCTTCTATGGTGAATTCTGTGATGCATCCTTTATGTAACTTTATCTTGCAAAAGCTAGTGCTAGTGCCACAGGGGTGACTAGCGCTTCCACTTATTTATCTTTCATACTCTCCACTGATTTATCTATGACTTAGTCACTTTTGGTTACATGTGCGAATGTTAATGAATCATTTGTTGTGTGCCAAGGACTGATTTTCCGAAGCCGTGACTGCAAGTGGTTCGTGCAGCCTAAGGCACCCGGCTAAAGAGCGTGGGGGGAAATGCAAGGCTGTTTTCCCCCTCACGAGCCAAGTGAATTGCTTTAAAGCGCTCCTCCTGCCTGCTCCTGCCTATACCTCTCCCACTGTTATTTTAAACTTTGATTATATATTATTTTTAACTAGTGTTTTACTGATGCTTAAGGGGAGGCTATTTTACTAACTCCTATGTTGCGTTAGCTACTTGTGGCGCTTTTGGTGGGCACCCTGTGTTCGCGCCTATGTGAATTGGAAACTTTCCACCAACATACTATGTTATCGATTGCCTTGTTGACCTAAATAAATCACACGTAATAGCATTAGGTTTTTTTGCTTAAGTGTAGGCGGCAGTCTAGTGTAATGGTTAGGGAACTCGACTTGTAACTCAGAGGTTGCTGGTTCGATTTCCAGGTGGGGTCACTGCCGTTGTACCCTTATGTGGTACATAACCTGAATTGCTTCAGTAAAAAATATCCAGCTGTATAAATTGATTGTATGTGTAAGTTGCTCTGGATAAGAGCTTCTGCTAAATGCCTCAAATGTTAAATGCTAAGTTTGCCCTCTTTGATTGCTGTATCTGATGGTTGCAGCCTAAGGTATAATATCGGCCCTCATTTAGTGTCTTTTAAAGTGTTATCCCTGACTAAGTCAAACTCATGTTGTGTAGATGTATAACAGCTGTGATCTATTAGGCTGTTAAGTCCCCATATGTCCTCACCAGTATAGCTACTATCACTATTCACTGTTTGACACAGCTGTGTTAAATATTTAAAAGCCGAGCCTATAGTGAGGGTTCCAGCAGCTTGCATTTGCTCAGGTCCCTCCCAGTTTTTAGCATGGGATTAAACACCTTTCACTTAGCTTTCCTCCCTCCAAGTTTTTTATTGTAAGGCTCTGTTTTTATTGGAAGAGACCTCCCCCCTATTGCAGTCCCTTTGGTTTTTAAAATCTTTTTTTTTTTTACCCCTGTTTCCTACTGGTGCCTCGTACTGGCAGGTCTGTCCTCCCCTTATCAGGTGTTCCTGAGGCGTTTTTCCCTTTGTGCTGATTTGACCCTATCCCCCTGACGAGACCCTGCTGGTTGTAGTGGTGTCCTCTCCTGGCCCTGCGCTGATGGTTGCACACCCCTGAGGACCATGCCTTGTGGTTGTGGCTGCATTGGAGACCAGACACATTGCTATTGACTTTTTTATACAATTAGTTTAATTTGTCCCTGCCTTCTGTGTCTGCATGTTTAGAGGTCCTCCACTCTAATACAACCAGGTATACGAACCAGTAGCCTTACTACTAACGTTTACAGTGTTTTAGGTCCTAGTGCCCCGTCATCACTAGGTGCTGTAGTCAAGCAGATTTACATTTGTCACCACGTGACACTAGTTTCATAGCCCAACATGTATGTTCTCTGTGGATGGGGACAATGACAGTCTGGTGATATCCCTTCCCTAGTCTCTAAGCCCAAATTCGAATGTATAAAATGTTGAATTGTCAATAAAACTCCTTTCTCCTTTGAATGCCTTTAATTTATCTGGTATTATAAACAAAGCCTCACCCCAAAGTAAAAAATCTAATTTCTAACCAGACTTAAAGCAATAGGAAGTCAAAATCAGCCTTCACATGAAGAACAGACATGGATGCCTTTTTCTTATGTGTTGCAAATTAGTTTGCACAGCATTTATTAAGTTGCTATAAGTTAAATAAGTAAATTACCCTGATAGAGTAGAGTGCACTGTACACTTGTGCGCAAATATGATACATTGTAAAAATGATTCTTACCACTGCGATATGTCCTGTGTGGCACATACTCCAGTGGATCAGGCTCCAGCTCACACTGCTGTGTGCCATCTTGCGCACCAAGTGGTTCTGCTTGGGTTGGGGGACTGCCAATCGGGGCTAGACATCAAAATTCAAGAATACATTTTTGCATTTTAATACAGAAGGTAAAACACAGCTGTTTTATTGTTACCCAATGATACTTTTAAAATTAATTCATTTTAAAGTGACTGCACTATGGCTTTAATGCACAATAAAAAATAAAGTTGCATGTGTATAAAAGTTCCTGTGTAAATATACAAATTAATTCCAAATGCATATGTTTTCTGCATGCACGAGTGAGGTTAGCCATATTTATGTGGATGAATGTAGCAACAGATGTATTTTTTTGGAAGGTATTTAACACCCTTAACACCAAGGTTCCACCCACGGCACCTTTTGAGGGAAACAGCAGTGAGGGAGTTTGAAATCGGAGTATCCTCAAACACGCTTTCATGTCGACAGACATATCACACAATGTTATAAAGCTAGGAGTCTGGGCTTTATGATGGTCTAAATTATTCCTGGTTGGTTGTATATAGTAATTACAAACAATACAATGAAAAAGCATTCATTCCCCAAGAGCATTGATTTTATTTTCTGCTCAATGACCCTGAGAGATTAACTAAATGCCTGGTTGCCATAAAAAAATAGTGCATTCGATGTGAACACCTCGCCAGCATGAATAGCACCGATATATAAGCATGCTGCCTTAAATTCTGCCATAGGCCGCTCCACTATGCAGGGAGCTGGCTTGCAACTACATGCATCGGTCACATGACATCGTTTTGTATCTGAACTTGCTGTAATGGACCCACATCACATTTTTAACTATTCTGCCAGGGAATATACTTTTTATTCACATAGACACAAAACCTTTCCAAGGATCTATTATATTTTTGTCCAAAACGCTTTTTTTTCAGAGCGCACGCTCTAGACCTAATAGGTGGTGATTCAAGGCACAAAATAGACTTTTGTACCACATTTGAAACCAAATTAGATGAATAGATTAATCATTGGACAATGCTTGGCAAAATTGTCGAACTGGAAACCAAACTAGCATTACTGGAACATAATCAACAGATGGCCTTTTCTGGGTCTGTTGCACGTGATTTTGATCAAATAAATTAACTTCGGGCACTGCTTGGAACTAGAGCTGAGTTCTTAATACACAGGGCCAGATGTAACTATTATTTCCATGGTGCTAGACCTATCTCTTAGCTATTAAACTCTGTAGAAATGAACGCTTTGCGAGCATAGCATCAATTAAATCAATACAGGGTAATATACTAACTGCATCTCAACATATTAGTGCAGAATTTTGTTCTTTTTATTCGAAACTATATGTCACACGCCACGTGACAATCCCTGGACGGGAATAGAGCAGTCTGGAAACAGGGAGTGGAGTTTTTTGGTCTACGAACCAGATTTTTATTATTTCCTTCAAACGTTCTCTGATCCCCGACACGGGCAGAGAAGCAGACCGAGAGTTCAACAAATTAACAAATAAACAAAACTAAATCTGTCCGTCGCCCTCATGGGTTTGGGACACAAAACAATAGACTTCAAAACACAACAAAACTTGTCACAAAATAAACTTTAACTTGACTTTGACTTTGTCTTTCTTTCACTTTCTTTCTTTTTCTTTCTCCTCGGTCTCCCACACCTTTTTCTTCCTTGTTCCAGCCACCTACTGAAGAGAGCAGAGCAGTTTTAAAGCACACCGATGTGATTAGTAAACACCAGACCGGTGCGTGCGTTGGCTGCTCTGCCAGTAGGCGTGGCCGCTAACCGCCCTGATCCGCTGCCGAGACCGACGCCTTCCACACTATATAACTCAGAAGACGCATTTGATAAACATAGATGTGAGTCTTTCCTCTGTGATCTTAAAGTCCCTCAACTCTCCTCAGATGATAATACTCATTTAACTTTTCCCTTTATGAACTTAAAAGAATGGTAGTGTAGTATAATGTGTAGGGAACTGGGCTTTGCAGGGTCGATCCCCAGGTGGGGCACTTTCGTTGTGCCCTTGAGCAAGGTACTCAACCTGAATTGCTTCAGTTAATATCCAGCTGTATAAATGGATTTTATGTCAACTGTGTAAGACACTGTGGATAAGAGTGCCTGCTAAATGCCTGCAATGCAATGTAAGAATGCTCAAGAGCATAAAAAAGGCAGATCACCTTGATGGGATGGCATACCTGCTGAACTGTATCTTAGGTTCTGGGCTAAATTGTCATGTTAAATTAGGTCCTTTCCTTTTTGTTATGTTTCAGTCAGATATTAATTAGCTATTCAGACTCGTTCCATTATGACATGTAGCTTAATTACAGTCCCCGTGAGCATTAATAATACTCATAATAAAATGTTATTGTATGCCGATGATATTATCCATGTACATAAGAACATAAGAATACATCATGACGAGAACGGCTGTCCTAGGCCATCTAGGCTTGTCATGTCCTAATATAAAGAGTATCTAGTACTGCATCTAGCCTGGACTTGGATAGCCCAAGTGTTTCTGCCTCTACTACCTGACCTGGCAAGCTATTCCTGGCATTGACAATTCTCTGTGTAAAGAAAAACTTCTTAATATCCGTGCATATTTGCCTTGAACTAATTTCCACCTAGGGCCTCTTGTTCTGCAGCTAACCGAACTTATCTTCAAAAATATTTGGTAGTTCACTTTGTTAATTTAGCAATATTGAATGTCATCTGCCATGCTTCTGCCCATTATTGGATTTAAATCAACCTGGATTACTTTCATCAATTCCAAACTGTTTGCTAAACCCCCAAGTTTAGTATCATCTGCAAATTAAACTATTTTCCTACTAACATCCCTATCAAGATAATTTATGTAAATAAGGAAGAACAGAGGTCCCAGCACCGATCCCTGCGGGACTCCACCGCCCACAGCACCTAGTTCAGATATGACCCCACCTACTGTTACTCTTTATATTCGCCCTTGCAGCCAATTATGGACCCACTCTGAAACAACTCCTGTAATTCCTACTGAATTCAACAATGTGCCTCTCATGTAGTACCTTGTCAAATTATTTTTGAAAGTCAAAATATATAATATCATAAGCCTGGTTCAGGTCAAAACACTTTGAAGCCTCTTCAAAAAAGTCCAGGAGGTTTGTAGAAAACCATGTTGGCTCTTATTTTTCAAGAATAATTCCAACTTCTCCCTAATAATCCATTCCAGTATTTTACATGAGATGCAGCTTAAACTGACAGGCTTATAGTTCCCTGGGTCAGTACGATCCCCCTTCATATATATTGGAATTATACTACCCTGCTTCCAGTCATCTGATATTTCTCCAGTGTTTATGGATTGCATAAAAAATATATGTCAATGGTTTTATATAATTTCCCAAAGTTATTTGAGTACTCTGAGATATATGCCATCAGGGCCTGCTGCCTGTAGTTTTTCTAGCACTCCCTTATATCAAAGTCCTCCAAAAGAACAAATTATGTACATTGGTTATACATTTTGGCATATTTATAACCTCTTCTCTGGTAAATTTCTCAACAAAGTAACTGTTTAGTGTGTTAGCAATACCCTTATTATTATAAACCAAAGTTCCATCTTAATGAAGGTCTGAGTTTTACTTTTTATATACTCTGTACAGTCTGTTTTTTTTGCCTCAAAATCTGTCATAAAGATTTAGTCATCCACTGTGGAGATCCTATTTTTCTTTACTTGTGGGATTAATTTACACTGTACGCCTACAATAACCCTTTTAAATTGAGTCCATTTTTCATTCAGTTCTGCAATCTAGAAGTTTTGCCCAATCTTTATTGCTTAATTTCTCTCTCATTTTATTAAAGCCAGCTCATTTGAAGTTCAAAATTCTAGAGTTAGAGGAGGCCGTCTTAACTCAACTCTCTCTCCTACCTGCTCTAGAGGCTCCGCCCTACCCAGCATTGGTGTGCATGCTAACTTTATAAAGGGCATACTAATGAATTACTAATGGAACTCCTCAAATTCTGCAGGGCAGTCGAGACTAGCAAATTGGTCTTCAAGAATAAGAATCTTGCTCTCGAGATGCTTCACAAGGTGACAACCGTCACATGCAAAAGCCTCCTGGAAGTCTTCTTCCAGAAACGCAATCATTCTACAACACTCACACTGCATTGCCATTGGCCACATTTTAACTCCTAAGTATATTAACCCTTGTGTAATTTTCATCTTCTGTATACTCCCCGTGTCCACAGAGTGAAAAATGACACGCCGATGTTGCACCCCTATGATAAAGCCTCTTAATTGGATTTTAAAACCCAAATCTATTTTGCATGAATAAACAACCTGTCACTCATCAACAACTTGGTGAATAACTGTGTTTTTCCTACTTCACAGTGCAAAGAGACTGTATTTATTCAGTGTACACCATTCGTTTTTACTACAAAGCACACATCATAATTTATATTTTTTTGCTGGAATAATTGTGACAATCTTAGGACCCTGATGGTGTACAGCTTTTATACAAATATAAAAAAGGGTTTCACTTTTTCTAATGGTAGGGTCACTCCAGGAGAATTTCATGCTGAAAAAAAATGCTTTAGAGGGTTTTCATTGCTGTTAAACTCAGAAAAGGGTATTTTTTAACCCGAGTACAACACAAGGGTTTTAACCTGATTCTCCTTGCAACTGAATGAATTACTGCCAAAACAGACACTAAGTCAATAAATATACAACCAGCACCGAGGTGGTTCTGAACAGACAGGTGCAGAAATGAGAAATGGCAACAAAACCCCTTCTTATAGCTAACTAACAAACGTTTTGTTTTCTGTAGCAAGCAAGCTAGCAGCAGCCAACTGAAATGGCTATCTTTCAACGTTTAAAGTTAAATGATTGAAGTTAAACAAAAGCTAGTTAGCTATCGAATAGGCTATTCCTCTGCTCTTGGGTTTGCTCCTCAGAGCATGAAAAAAACAAAAAAATGCCATGACAGCTAGGTGTAATGTCGAATTTGGTCATTGGTTAGCTTTTTAACAAGCTTGCCAAAGCTAGACGGGAAAAAATAGAAAATTCCCTCACTGTCCCCTAACGGCAACAGAAGTTAACCTTAAGAGCAAATCCGCTTACTCTTTTTGATGATAAATACCAAAATACAATCAAAAACACAGAATACAATCCCAATAATCTTAACGACTGAAAATAGTAGCAAACTCAAATTCTCTGTACAAATGACCTCGTCAGGCAAGAGAAATGCCATCAGGCAAAGTGCAATCCCGTCATGCAAAGCAGTATGACTATGAGTTTGGTTTCGTATCTGGCTGCAAAATAAATTGGACAAAATCTGTGCTGATGGCCTTCAATTCATCAATGAGCAATAGTAATTTATCCTCAAACATACCTATAGTTAAGATGTTGATACCTTAGTGTTGATATCTACTCCCCCTGCCGCCTCTTTCTCTAAATTGCTTGAACACATTCTCAAAACACATTCAAGCAAATTGAGGTTGACCTGAGAAAAATGGTCATACCTCCCTAACTGTTTGCAGGCCAGGATCTCGATTATTCAAATGGAATGGATGTTCTATGATCCCTCTTCCCCCACCAGACAGATACTGGAAAAAGTTTCACGCCTTAATCTAAATATTTATCTGGAAAAGTCAACGTCCCAAAATTAAATAGGAAACTTTATAATGTGAGAAATCATCCGGAGGATTATCTTTGCCCAATCTGAAATGTTATTGTTGGTCCTTTGTTTCATGCCCGTTTGCAACCTGGATAAATCCATATGCCTTGGTTTCCTGGCGACAAATTGAAGAAATTATGGTACATCCACATAGGCTCCAGGATGTGGCTCACTCCGAGATACATTATGCTAAATTACCCAATTACACATCTCTTATCTCCTTACAGTTTGGTAAACAGCTGTGAAACATACTAAGTGCAAATGGCATTTATTCAGCCCAATCATTTACAACTAACACGCTTCTGATGGATTCAAAGCCCTTCACTGTTTCCTCAATAATTTTGTGATTTAAAATCCAAGTACAACTTACCAGGCACTTCATTTTATTTTTATCTTTGCTTATGTTGAGAAATGTGTATGGGGTCCGCTGGGGAACGGAGGTCCCTAAATATGCACTACACACTATGTTTCACAGAATAAACGGAACAAGGGTCCTCCTTACTCCTCAGATCCTACTATAAACCCCTAGTGATTGATACCATTTGGAACAGGGATCTGTCCATTACTGACAATGAAATACCTTGGGATATTATTTGGGACAACCTTTTATGTGCATCAAAAAGCCCAGATCACCAGCTTATACATTTTAACTTACTTCAGAGAACATACCTTCCCGATTGAATGTTTTTGCAAGCTTACACACCGAATCAAAATAACTTTTAATGACCTCTGACTGCCTCAGTCGAACGTCGTTGGCATGGATAATAATTTTAGAATATTTACAATTATTAGCTAGCACCTTTAAATTTGCCTCAACGTCGATAGCTCTTGCCCCAGGCAAATATTAGACTGTGGTCGCTGGTGACTCTATTCTCACATTTCGTAAAATGGAATCGCCAATAATCAGAGCTTTCTCAGTAGGTGTATTGCTCAGTGGGGAGAAACGATTTGAAATGTGAGTTTAGTGTATGACTTGCTTGGAAGTGAGTAGGAGTGCGCTGGCGTTTCAAACAACTTGTGTAACAGGAACCATGTTTGAACATGGAGCACATCAATAGCCCAGCCCAATAATGCAGTTCCATGGAGGAACCATGTTTGAACATGGAGCTATCAATTCCCCAGTTCCATGGAGCTAGTGATATGAAAATAGATATATGGAAATGATCAGTTAGTTACTATGATGTACTATGTTGTACTGTTTGTTCATACCATGTATTAATGCACGTCTTGTAAGTCGCTCTGGATAAGAGCGTCTGCTAAATGCTTAAAACGTAAATGTGTAAATGTACTGTATGATTGATCATAACAGACTTATATAATGGTCTGCTCCAACTGTGGTGTCCCCAGGGGTTGGGCGACACGCACGGACCTTGCAGAGGGTGTAGGCAAGTTTAACAACACGGAGGAGGCAGTAATATAAGCAAAATGATGCTTTATTAAACGAACAAACACAAAACAAAGGGTGGGGTCTTCAGGGGAATACAAACACAAAGTCCGCAATCCTTCTCGTTGTCAATGTCCGTTCCAATTCCAAATCCAAGTCCAAGTCCGCAATCCAGTCCGTAATCAATATCCAAAGGGGGTCCTCAAAACAATCCAAATTCATTCACAAACAATCCACTCCAAAACACTCTTTCCAAATCCTGGCTAGTCAACGACTTCACAGGTTCTTACTCTCCAAATACTCACACAGCAACTCCTTCACCAACACGTTCCTACTCCTCTCCAAGTGTGATGGGATTCAGCCCTTTAAATAGGCCTCAAAATGGCTTTCAGCTGTTCGTTAGTCCCCATTGCCTGACTTCGTTCAGGTGTTACTGTGGTCTGCTGGGTAATGTAGTGTTTTGGGGCTGCCATGTGTTGTAGGCCAGGCAGCCATTTCCTAGTGCAGCCCATCGGGCTGCCACACAACATATTGTGCTGTGATCATATCTCTTAGCCCAGAGGGAGGTGGGGTGGGTGGTCGCGCCATGGGCATGGCGGTGACACTTTCTTTGATGCTTTGTCTTTAATAAAAACAACTGATCACAAAAAACAAGTACATCCAATGTATACAATGTTTTAGAGGACATTGAGATAAGGGACAGAAAAGTACAAAAACTTCAGGCAAATAAGGCAGCAGGCCCTAATGGCATATATCCAAGAGTAGTCAAAGAACTTGAGATTATTTTGAAAGAATATGTATTTTCATGCAATACCCAAACACTGGAGAGATACCAGATGTCTAGAAGCAAGGTAGTATAATTCCAATATATATAAAGGGGGCTGTACTGACCCAGGGAACTCTAAACCTATCAATCAATCAAAATGTACTGTATTTGTATGGTGCATTATACAATAACATTTGTCACAATATGCTATACAGCAGACCCTGGCCTGAAAAGCAAGCCTGGGGAAACAGTGGCAAGGAAAATCTCCCTTAGTGAAACAAATAGGGAGAAACCATAGGAAGAAACAACATCCTCTTCTGTCTGAGTTTATAAAGATGAACAACAGTTAATGACTCAATATGCAAAACAATTAGGGACTTGATTAAGTTTAAGGCAACTGAAGGTGGCGCTCCAGGTGTGGGGTTGGTGGACTGGGACGTAAGGGACAGATGTACAGAGGGTCGATGGCGGGTTCTAAAGATGTAGCATGCTCGGGACTTGGGGCAGGAGCCTCACCGGTGAGAGAGGGAGACAGAAACAAGTACGGGCAATGCATAGCAGTAGTGAAAGAATAACGATGGGGGCAATAGGTGACCCCTGTCAGGCTTTATCTATGGCAGCATAACTACTAGGACAGAGATAGAGAATATAAGCAGTAAAGGGCAAGAAATAGATCTAAACATCAAAAGTGCACCTTTGAGAAGCAGCAGTTGAATGACTATAAAGGTGTGGTTTTAGTCTAGGCATAAATATTGAGACTGTGTTTGATTTCCTTATGTGTAGTGGATCAAGACAGTCTAACTTGCATCTCTTGTGAAATAATGGAATGTATTATTAAGACAAGATGGGATTATTCCTTGAACATTGGCAAGGGAAAACTCCCTAGGTAGAACAAATAGGAAGAACGAGACTCAAGTGGGGGAGTCGGGAGTGCCACCAGGGAGGGGGGAGGGAAGCCGACATGAGTTCACTGCATATAGGAGAGGCTCTGAAGTCGGCTCTGGAGTCGGCTCTGGAGCTCTGGTCGGCGGCTTGGTGAGTGCCATCTCGAAGGAGATGATACTTTGCCTTTGTCACTTTGTCACCGGTCTCAAGGCTACGGCAGCAAATCACTATATTGATTGACATGGAAAAAGAGAGGGTGTAATTGGCTACTAAAGTGGGATAAAAATGGGATAAAATCAGAAACAAAATTGTAAAAAAAACAAAAAACAGGAAGCCCTCATTGAAGGACAGTTTCTGGTTCCTGGTATGAAAAGTTAAACTTACGAGGAAAGACTTCAAATAATTAGGGCTCAAATTTTTGGCAGTTGTAAAAAAGGTTGGTTAAGAAGAATACATTACCGGTGGATGTGGTGGGAGTTTTGTTTCGTTATGGTCAATCAGATCATTAGCAAAAAAACGAACATTAAATCAAAATGAATCACACTTTCCAATGATAAAAATTGGAATGTCTTAGCAGTTTATTGCTACAGAATGCGGGGAAATAAACATTGTTTTATATAAATATGGGCCAGAATAGTTCACATTAGTGTTTATAAATGCCATTCTTACAGTTGGCGAGAATGGAAACATGGATGTGTTTGGAATATCTATAACTGAACATTCTGAATGATGACGTGATAATCTGTTTATATTAGCTGTCTAGTAATAAACAGTCTTCACAGAAAATTTGTATTTTGTTTAGGCATGCACATAAACAATGAACAACAGTGAGAGTAACGTTAGTCAACTCAAGGTTAGGGTATCATGAAAGCACTGATAACGGTAGGCAAATTTGACCACTTTTAATGAGTTGTCTTGTTTATATATTTATTTATTTATCCATTTGTGAGGGACATAGGAAAATCTTTTTTCAATGTTAAAAAGCAAGCATCAGTTGCTTTTCATGAAGTGTTTATAGCCAAGGGCTAATTTCCAACACTTTCCAAAGTATGTACCAAAAAATTTAAACAAAAGAAAATACATGCAAGAAAGCACATTGGAAAAAGTACACCCACTCAATACAATGAGACATAATACAAATAATAATAATAATAATAACAATAATATGATTAATAATAATACGACTCAATATTTTGATGAGACACGATAGCACACAAATGTCTAAAAGTCTGACGAATAAAAAATCCAATTGAAAAATAACAAACTGAAGAGATTCTCAAATAACATTGCAAGTATTGGTCATTTTAGCCAGCTTACTAGATATTGTAGCCTACTGATTCATTCTCTTTATTCAGAAACCTATTCAGTCATACTAGAGTGGGTGTAAAATTATGCATAGACAGTATGGAACTGTGAGCAAGGTTCACCTTTTCAAGGTTCACCTTTTCATAGTGCAATGATTGAGTCGGTTTAAATCAGCAATACATCACAATGTTGTGGAAATCACAACAATCATAGACTGAACACAGCCTTTACAGTTCATGGAAATTAACCTCTCAGACATCCTTAACCTCCACGATCGCTCACGGTATTGCCGCATGATACACTGTCCAATCATGCACTTCATTTTATTGTAGTGAAACATTTAACATTTAACATAGCAAAAACCAATGCGCATGCATGCATACATACATGCTTTTGAAAATAAATATATGTATCAATTTGATGGGTGCATTCAAGTTCATTGAACACTCCTTGTCAGTGCAAAGCTTAAATACTTTTAAACTGACATATTTTAAGTATTTTAAGAAAATAATATATGATCACAACGAAAATGCAAATGAATGATCAGACACAAAACTTGCATTTGCAACTTGCAAAAACCCCATTGACATAACCCCAACCCAGCCTTTATTGCACACCATGAAATGACCTAACTGGGCAGAGGCAAGATTTGTGATGGATGAGACTAGCAATTCCACTACCGTCCAGGTGCATTTTCGTTACCATTCTCACCAAAGAATCCCTAATCTATTCCAATTTAGCAAAAGGAGACTACGTAGATGGGGATTTGATTGAGGTTTTTAAATTCATGAAAGTGAATAATGAAGTGAACTGCCAAATAATTTGTAATCAAGCTGAATTCAGTTAGCAGAAGAGGAGGTGGACATTAGCTAAAGGTACATTTCAAACTGATATGAGGAAGTATGTTTTGTCAATGTGTGAAACAGCTTGCTAGATCATGTACAGTAATAGAGGCAGAGACACTTTGGGTATTCAAGTTTAGGCTTGATGCTGGATATGTTTTAGACTGTAGGTAAATGACAAGTCTGTTCCCGTCATTATACATTCCTATGTTCTAATTCACAAATATATAATTTGATAATTGTAATTCAATTTTGCATATCAGTGGGATTATTCATCCCCCAAAAAAAGGAGGGCAAAAACCAACAACAGAAATGTAATCACTTAGTTTTTAACCTTATGGCAAAATTCAATAATTTCTCATTAACCCATACTAATTAGATGGCTGTAAATCCATTATATCCATCTATGGAACAAGCCTGGATATAATTTCTTGAATTAACCGTTTCCTGTGCAAGACTTTGGATAAGTATCCCCCTGTGTATTATCTTTGGATGTACCGTGCCCTGTCCCCTGAGATACTTCTTTCAAATAGATCTGACAGTGTTTTCCCTGTTGAGGGTTTCATGGCTCTTTGGCTCTACGGAATTGTGGAACTCTAATGAAGGAAATAACCTGATGAATGTGGGCGATACATTGGCAGACTGCAAGGTGATTTCTCCAGTGTAGTGTTCCTGCATGTGTGAATCATGATGGTAGAGTTTGTTTCTCAAATTGCCTGCTTTTATGGAGGAGAAAGGTAGTGTCTTATTCGTCAGCCCTGCTGAACTGTGGATTAATAGGCATGAATTATGTCAAAAGCACAATTGTAAAACATCATTAACCTTAGCGAAAGATCAAGGCGTCACCCTGTTTCTTTTTAATCCTTTCCATCAAGTGAAATGTTTTATTTTTGTTTGATGTCTCTGTATGACACCACCTAATTTTACTTTGAGGATGCAGTATCATTTACACAAGTACAACAGCACCATATGAAACCTCCATTGAATTACACAAATACAGTATTTTGGTGTTATTTTTCTTCTGTTACTTCAGTCCACTGGGTGCTACAGTGTAGCGTGTATAAAAAAGAAGTACTCATGGAAAACTGGAATGCTGCGTTCTTATTTGATTAAATCTGGTCTGGGAGCCCTTGCTGGTGATTAGTTCAGAGTAAAGTGGGACCTCAGTGGTGTTTGAAGACAGCCCATTACAGCAAGTGTACTGTAGGCCTAAGTACATCTGGGGCTGGGAGGGTGTAGAGTTCAAGAGTACAGAGGGGACTGTGTGGCCCTGACACGAGGGGGCCGCGGGAATCACGGCGCCTGTCAGTCCTTGTCACCTCCTGACATCCTGACCTCCTAACTAGGGGGTCACATCTCGTGAAAACACAGGGGTTTGTCGCTGTAAAAAGTCTGGTCTGTTGCCCTGGTAACAAGGACTATAAATACTGCTCTGCACGTTTCAGAGCAATAAGTCTGAAGGATTACCTGAAAATTTCAAAGGGAGACAAATTTTTTAAAGTCCGGCTTCATTAAAAGAGTAACTCTTAACGGTGAGACTTCCTTTGAATTTGATGCCAGACACATAATGAAGGTGATGTTAATTGGATTCAAATGCATCAGGGAGCAAAGAATTAAATCAGGACAGGAAGACTAACATAATGCATTTAAATCAACTCACTCTGCAGCTTCAGAAAAGAGCACTTAATGAGAATATTTTTTTGAAATCGCGGGTGATGGGTGAACTGTCGAAATGTCGAGAGGGGACAGCATAATCTCTGGGAGGAAAAAAATAAGAAACTTTGGACATCAGCTAAAAAGAATAAAAATAACAGCTTCTACTTTCTGGTCACATATTTCACCGTTGTGTGGAAGTTTCGCTGAAAGGTTGTAAGATGTGCAGTGTCGGTGTATGACATCTGCTATTTCCTGGAATAATTCATACCGTGTCTCTTTGTTCTTCATTAAGATTGGAGACTTAACCGATTCCCGGTTTATCTGTGTTTCTCCTCTCCTGCTGATATGCGCCTTTAGCTATCAACAATTTAATGCATGACATCAGATAATTGCACTAATTGCTATTCACATGGAATTCCTCCAATAGACTTACACTGGAAACTGACAGGCTGAGAAGTTTTAGTGTAATTACCTCAAAAATGTGGGAATGACAGTGCACCTGCATTTGCATATTCTGGCTTCTTAAATGTTTTAATGAAGGTCGCCCGATGTGATTTTTAAATAGTGTCTGCCGTCATTAGAGCACTCGTGAAAAAAAGAAAGAGAATGTAATTCTTAAGAGTTTGGATTTTACAAAGTGGGATCTGGTCTTGGAAGTTGATATGCAGCATTAAGCCCAAGGACATTTAATAATGTTAAAGATCTCTTGACATCCTTAAGGGACTAGAAGATAATAGAAAGAGCACACAGACAGAATTAGGGAAATTCTGGTGAAAATTTTGTAAAAGGTCATTAATGAAACCAGTAACAATGTAAAACTTCAAAGGAGTTACACCCCACTCACTTGCAATTACATTTTATTTTTCATCAACCCACATGTGAAAACAATCTTTAGATACGCCATACAACTTTTCTTGATACTCTATCAGTTCTCTATTTGAAGAAGAGATGTGTCACCACCAGTGGTGACTTGTGAGCTGGGAATAGAGGAGGCTGAAATCTTAACTTTAAACTGATAATTTCATTTATTTGGGTTGTGCAATAAAGCCGAGCAAACAAACTTCAGTTCGTTGAAAACTTTGGTGCTTTTAACTGCCTGATCTGAAAAGATCAGATGCATGGATATTTATGAAGTCCATAAGGATAATAATAAATAGTTTATTAAACATGGAATTTGGGCACAGAACAAAGAGTACATTTATCCAAAAGTTAAGATGATCTGTAGATCAAAAGAAAATGCTACACAATTTTAGGATGTAAAGAAAAATGCTATCACAAAATAAAATTGGGAAGCTATACGAAAAATGGGTATTGATTGTTCAGCAGATTTCTTGTTTGATAATCAAGGAATGTAAATGGAAACAAGTGAGCCTCTTTTATTTCAAGCCAACGAATCACTACTGGTCACGACTACCCTTCAGCATCAAAGGCATTTGAATTTTGATTTTAATGGATGGTCTACTTTTACTTTCAGAAAGTTCAGAAAGTCAGAAAGTTCAGAAAGCCTGTAGAGATTCAGTTAGCAGAATATCACATTACACAGTTTTTTTGTTTATTTTGTCATTATTCAGCTTGAATAATTTGTACATCTGCAAACACATATGTACAGGTAGTGGCCAAAAAGGTGGCAACACTAATATGATACGACTATGGAATCCTACTCTGTTGAATCTTTGACAGACTGTTCTTGATGAAACTGCCTGCTTATGCCATAGGTTGGCATTTGCAGTCAATTGATTTAAAGTTGCTCGCTTGTTTAGCCTTGCACCTCAAAGTAATGAATGGACATCACAATCCAGGGATAGGCGTTTCTGACCACATCACCTTAGACACTGTTCCTCATGAAGCATCAGCAAGTTGAGCTGTCTTCATCACTGAAGCACCTGCCACACATGCAGTGAACTCAACGATCACCCCTCTTTCAAAGTCACTTTGGTCTTGTCTTTTAGCTATGCTAGCCATAGTTATAGCCAATTGTTTAGTTTTTATTTTATTTTTTTGTTTATTATTTTTGCTGTTATTTCCCCATTTTTCCCCCCCACTTTATAGTATCCAATCCCTCTCTCTTTTTTCAGAGAGCCAATTATCCCCTCCCTCGTATGACAACTCACTGCCGTAGTCCGGCCAGTAGCGAGTGCTGCACTGCCTCCTTCGAGCCAATGCCCGCCTAAAGCCGAAGCCTGTCACTGACACACGACCACTCATATATGCAGCGAATCTTTCCCAGGGACAGACGTCCAACTGTGTGGAAGCACCTGCTTTCAATATACTTTGTGTTACACATGGTGTTCACACCTTTTTGGCCAGTACCTGTATATGTCATTAAATGCGAACAACAATATGGACAAAGGAAAAAATATAAATGACGATATAATGATATATAACGATAAAAACTATCGTTTAACTACAGTGCAAAAATACAGGCAAATGTAAATTAAACATAAAGAATGGGCAAGAGACTTTCCACATGCAGTTGGCTTCAAAGATGCTTACAGCTGCGTGCATTCTACACCAACAACAATTTTAAGAAGAATGATAGCAGTGATAATCCTCTTTGTCATCCATACATAAATCAAGCCAGATCTGAATAATGTAGGCAAGTCAACAAAACTTAAAAGGAAAAAAAAACTATTTTCCGGCCATACATAAATCAAGGGAGGTCTAAAGACTGCAGAAAAGTTTAAAAAAACAAAAAAGAAACACAAGTGGTACTGAGTGGAGAGGGATTATGCACAACTGAGTTTTCACCTGGGGGAAATCTTGAACTACCATGCTGAATTTGGATGGAAGGGAGGGGTGAGTGGCTTAATCAAGTTGATCACATGTGTATGGGCAGGAAGCTGTCAATCAGAACACTGTGGGCCTCAGTGGCAGTGTGGCAGAGCCGGGCATAGGAGAAGCATGCCTAATTTACTGAGGCCGAGGAGAAACTCTGAGCTGGGCAGCCAGGCACAAGGCCAAAAACCTCAGCACGACACAGTGTCCACGAAGCTTGGCACAGGGAACTGTGGAAAAGAGTGTGCGAGCATGTGTGCATGCGCACACGTGTGTGTGTGTGTGTGTGTGTGTGTGTGTGTGTGTGTGTGTGTTTAATTTTGTATTAGTGATTCTGCTATTGTTGTTCATTCACTTTTCTTGAGCCTATATCTGGTTGCTTCGATATTTATACAGGGTTTCATGCTGTCACTTTCATTTTGTCACTGATACTGTATTTTGATGTGTTTGTCCTGACAGGTCTGAGCACACAACTGAGTTGCTCATTCAGTGTGACACTACTGTCCTGGTGAAAGACAGATGTCTGTACTGGAATCAGACACACGCAAAGAATACATCCTGCTTCTTCACTACAAATCATAGTGTACCACCTCAAAGACACTGTGCTTGTGTATGTGTGTGTTTGTGTGTGTGTGTGTTCTCGTCTACCTATCCACCCGGGGACCAAGGCATTGTTACACATGCACGAAATGTGTGTGTGTGGGGGGGTTATAAGCAGTACTGTGCATGAGGAATAAGGGATGAGAAAAAGAATTAGGAAAGACTGTCTAAATGTAAATCGGACAACAGACAGACAAACGAGAGCTGCAGCAGCTGTGTGGAGCAACAGCCCTGGATGTAACTTCTGAGCTGGGAGCTACAGCTCTCCAGTCGACAAAGAAAGACAAGGGGTCACTGCTGTCGGAGGCCTGTTCTCTGTGTCGTAAATGAATCCAAGGCCAGATGTTCCATATCTGTCCTGTAGAGAGAGAAGTGTGTGTGTGTGTGTGTGTGTGTCCCTTGAGGGCAGAACATTCTGACTCGTTTTTTATCAGATTTTCTACAAGCGAAACCGAACAGAACTGTTCTTTTAGAGGTTGTTTAATTTATATGTTCTTCAATTGATTTCTGCCTAATGCATAAAAAAATCATATTGGCAATATATTGTTTTTCTTTTATATATTTTTTTGTATGTCTTTTAACTATATATTTTTTTCTTTTTCTTAGACTTCTCAATGTGTCAACACTTCCTTCCAACTCAACGAGTTGGCTTATGAGTACAATATCCTTCACCAGTGTCCCTTCACTCGGATCACTAAAGTTTGGGAAACTTTACTTTGATGTGATAAATGACAGTTTCAGATACATGCATGCTTTATAAAGACAGTATTGGATTTTAGTTAGCATGACAGAGGGGTTTGGGTTTAGCTTGTCTTCCTTAGATGGAAGGAATTTTGGAAGATTGATGGCACACATCAATCCATTCAAACAATGAGGACAAACACTGTGATGGTGCCCTCATTAGCGGGTCGCTCATACTGGAAGTCGTCTCTTCGGCTAGTTTTTGCAGCACAAAGGAAATGTGGTCAAAAGACTGCCCCCATCTATAAAGCAGAGTGTGTTTTCCCCTTTTCAAGATTATTCCTTGTTTCCAAGGTTGTACGTTTCCTTTATCTTCATTTGAACTTGCAAGCTCTCTCAGTCCCAGAACATCGCGTACGAGAAGTTCCACTGTGCTTTGACTGAAATATGGATGACTGTGTGGCTCAAAAATTGCCTCTGCATGAAGAAGTGAAATTGAGGGAATACAAATGGCAGCCCTATTTTACAGGATCACCGGAGGAACGAGCATGAGTGTACTGTATATGTTTATCATTATTATATCAGGACAGAATTGTGGTGATGATTGTGAAAAAGCCCTAGGGATAGTCAATAGAAATTTGATTGGTATTGACTTGTTGAAGAGGAGCAGAATTCTACTGTATATCTCAGTAATATTAGATTACCATGCCTTGAGGGACTGCTGTGTATTTTTCAAGCTCATCTACTGTACATATAGAAGCCGGAGAAGTAGCGCTGTCATTGCAGTTCCTGATACGATTTGCCAGCAGCCCGTAACCGTTCCTGCGAAATATCTTCCCACGCGTATTGCTCACATGGAATAATTGTGCTTGTGAGAGAGGAGAAAGTCTTACTAATGGCCTCTATTTGGCTTTGGAACATGGATCAAAACACACGGTAATGGAGTTTTCTCTGCCCGTGATGTTAGCACATTCGTACCATGCTCCCCATGATTCCTGCATTCAAAGTTGACCACCCGTCTGTCCAGTCCCTCAAACCCATGCTTATGGCGGGTGGCCATGCGGTTTTAAATGGCTGCCCGGGGTACCATTAAGGCTTCATTAATCTCCAGCGTGCACCTAACCTGTTTGATGCTACTTTGATGGGGTTTTTTCTTCACAGCATCAGTGTTCCCTTGTGGAATGGCAGCATTAGTCACCTCCCAAAACACCTACAGCACGCGGTGCACCTCCTGGACTTCGTAGGGAACATGCGGAGGCCGTGAAGGAAGAGGCGGCCGGGGTGGATGATTACCCATGCCCACATGCCAGGGGGTAAGCGTAATGTTGTCAAAGCATAAAAACAAAGGATAATCAAATCTAAATGTGTTAACAAATGAAATAACTTAACAGGATCTGCTAGACATGGCAGCAGGAAAAATGAATGTTTTAGAAGAAAAACAGCCCAGAGCACAACTGCACATGCACACATACACACACACAAACACACACGCACACGTACACGTACGTGCCCACACACGCACACACACACACATGCATGCCCACACAGGCATACACACACACGTGCACCCACTCACAAGGACAGGCACACTCTCGAAAGCCATGGAGAAGCCACTGATTTTTGTTCAGTTTTTTTCTCCCACCCCCTTCTCTCCTTTTATGTTGAAAGCTTCGGGAACGATTCCTGACAAACCCTCCAAGGATTGGAGGAAAGAATGTAATCACCGTGGCAGAACAGAGGTAAAGAAAAAAGAAGGAGAGCTATCATAAATAACGCAAGGAAACAAGAATGCATAATTAACTGTGCTGGCAACCTAAGTCTTCATAATGTGATTATCACTTGTGTACTCCAGTTTCCTGAGCTTTGAAGATCTCCAGGCTGAATTGCAGCAGCACTCTGGTGCAACTAGCAATATCTAACAATCTCATGCTAATTTGGTAGAATTGATATTGTGATATTGTACACGGCTGCATCTGTGATTTACAGGATTTGAAAGACTGTAATTCAAATATAATAGCCGTTTAATATGGAAAAGAATGGGGTAAAAATCTCTCATGTAGAATCTATAATTGCTATAGCATAAACAATTCATGTGCAGTCTTGCTAGACAAGTGTTCATACAGCGAAAGCACTAGCTTACATGCAGACTTGCATCAAAACAGAAATATATTTACAGATACTATACTAACTGTTGGGGTTGAGCAAAAAACATTGGAGTGATTAATTTTGTAGTTACAACTTTACTCCTGTGTAAAGGTTTCAAACACTTCTGTTGAAGAACAACATGACATTTGTTCTCATAATCGGTGTGCTTAAAAGCAAATTTCACGTTGTTGGGGGAGTTGCAACCAATTTATGAGGAGGTTAAACCTCAGGTTTAAACCAATAAACCACAGAACTGAATGCGAACTGGAACAGCTGCTACTTATCTGTGACATAAGGAGCAGCTGTTCCCGTTGTAATGCAGTTCTGTGGTCCAGAGGTTCAAACTCCGGCTGAGTTGGTTGCAGTTGTCCCACAGTTTGTTTCATGGTTCTATTATTTAATATGTGTGCCAGTATACAGGGCCCTCTGATTAACTCTGCACAAATTCAGTATTTATTTATGTCAAAGTAATGGCGGCACATCGCATATGCAGAGTGAATGCTATTGAATAGTTTTATTAATAGTTTTACCTTTCTTCAGAATTCAGGTGTGGTTTTTCTTTCTGTCTTGGCAGTGAGACTGATCAGCCCATATCGCTAATTCCACTGATCCTGGTGGCTAGAGAGTGCAACTCAAGTTGACCGTAACAATGAATACAAAGCAAATTCATAACGCCCTCTGTGGCACTCAAAACCCTGTACAATCAGCAGTGCAATGGAAAAGAATGAGCAATTGCCACAGAAATTAGCCGTGGCAGCGGAGATGTGTGCCCTTAGTGTTCTCTACAGGTGACGGACGACCACTAGCGTAAGTGTAGAACATTTTGCTCCTGTGTCCTTTCTTGGATGAAAAGTAAAAATGATAAATGTGACAGTTTTTCTATGTTTTTTTCTTCCTTTCCTCCAGGCGACGTTGTTAGACTTTCCTTTTCGCTGATTAAGTGGCTAATTAGTAAACATGGCTGGGGGAGTTGTGACACCAGCCGCCAGAGACAAGACGGCGGGATGGTTGTTTGTTGTTTGTGATCGCCGCATCACTGTGACGGGTGCATGGGGCGCTGGGGCTCCAGGCCACAACAGCCATGGGGGAGCGCAGCCGCTACCCTTCCTCCAGCATGTCCATGAGCACCCCCATCTCCGCTGAACTGCCAACAGTTTATGTCCTGTTTTCTTTCCATGACGGGTCATCATTTTGCAATGTGGGTAACTCATATTATTATTATATATATTATTTTTTTTTCATTTTTCCCAGTTTTTTCTCCCAATTTGGTTGCCAATTACACCCTCTATTTATCTCAATTCCCCCTCCCCCACGAGTCCGCCGCCCGTCCTCCAGGTTGAGACACTATTTCCGGGCCGATTATATCCGCCTCTTCCGAGACGGAATTCTACCACGGACACCTTTTTCCTGCTCCTCGACGGACTCGTGCCGGCTCACCCTCCCCCGGAGGTGGACAGCCAAACGCCGCCTCCGATCGGGGCTGACGACCAGGGCCGGTCTGGTAGAGATGCGGGTTTCAAACCACGTCCCTGACAGGCAGCGCACACCACACCGGACCAGCCAAAGTGTGGTGTGTTAGACCGCTACACTATCCGCCAGCCCCTCCTCATATTACTTTTGAAAGATTTTTTTCCCCCATGGTCCAGGATACAATTTGTTTGCGTTTGTCTGTTTGCCACTGTTTGGCTGTCTCTCCCTTCTTTTAATTCATACTGAATTAACAAAATCATGTGTAGTGTAGCTGTACCTGTAACCAGATCATTCACACCTAAATGTGGATAAAATAGTTTTTCTCCATCCAGAAAAATAAACATATCCCCTGTGATATACAGTCAGTATAAAATGTATTCACCCCATTTGACATTTTTGACATTTTATTTTCTTACTTCAGGGAATCAAACTGAATTTAATTGGGATCAACACAAAATACTCTATAATGTCAAATACAAAAACAACGCTAAAGCTTATTGTTAATTAATTAAAAATAAAAAGCGGACAATAGTTCATTACATAAGTATTCACCCCCCTTGAGTCAATACCTGGTAGATGCACCTTTAGCAGCAATTACTGCTGTGAGTCTATTTGAGTAAGTCTCTACCAGCTTTGCACATCTGGACATTGCAACTTTTGCCCATTATTCTTCAAAATTCAGCTCCATCAGGTTGGACGGGGACTGGTGGTGAACAGCAATTTTCTCATCTTTCCACATATTCGCAATGGGATTGAGGTCTGGGCTTTGACTGGGCCACTCCAGGACATTGTTATTTTGTTTGTTTTTAAACCACTCCAATGTGGCTTTTGCTATATGTTTTGGGTCATTGTCCTGCTGGAATATAAATCTTCTCACAAGTCCCAGGTCTCTAGCAGACTGTAGCAGGTTTTCCTCCAAGATTTGTCTATATCTTGCTCCATCCATTTTGCTGTCTATTTTGACAGGTTTTCCAGTCCCTGAAGCAGACAAGCATCCCCATAGTATTAGGTTCCCACCACCATGTTTCACGGTAGGGATAGTGTTTCACAGATTATGCGATGTATTACACTTGAGCCAAATATAGTGACAAACGTTGATGTCTAAAAGTTCAATCTTGGTCTCATCAGACCATTTTTCTCCACTAGGTTTGAGAGTCTCCCACATGCCTTCTGGCAAACTCTAGGTGAGATTTCATGTGAGTTTTCTTCAACAATGGCTTTCTTTTTGCCACCCTCCCATAAAGCACAGATTTGTGAAGTGCCTGCGTTGGCCTCCCTAACAAGTGCCCTTCTTGCACGGATGGTCAGTTTTGGAGGACAACCTGTTCTAGGCTGCCATATTCTCTCCATTTCTTTATGATTGACTTAGCGGTGCTCCAGCTCTTTCCCCGGATTGGTGGTTTTGAAAAACCTTTTCTCCGATTTTTGTTTGACATTATAGAGTATTTTGTGTTGATGAGTGGTAAGAAATCCCAATTAAATCCATTTTGATTCCATGAGGTAAGAAAATGAAATGTGAAAAATGCCAAAGGGGGTGAATACATTTTTAAGTTTAGTATTTAAGTACTCCCTGTATATACTGTATCCAGGATGAAAATAAACTGTATTCACATTAGTACATGTTTATTTATATAGCACCTTTCATACAAGAATTGCAGTTCAAAGTGCTTAATGTACATGTACATGTACCTTGGCATTATCATGGATTCAAATCTGTCTTATTAATAAACTTATTAAGAAGATGGTCAACACAATAAAATGTAACCTCTCAAATTTCAGTCATAAGAAATTGCCCTTCTACCGATACTGCAAAGATTTATCTACATGCAATAATTTTCTCTCACTTGGCCTACTGCACAACAACTTGGTCTCGAGCTGGAGAAACAACACTAAAGCCATTGCAATCCCTATACAAATGTAATCTGAAAGTCCTAGATAAGGAACTCAATCAATATCACCATTATAACAAACTCTCACAATATAAATGGTAGTTTCAGCACCTTCTACAGTTTCTACTAGAAGTGTGTATTGTATTTAGAATTATCCACAGCTCAGCTTCCCCACCTTTAAGTGAACGTGTGCCCTCAACTGCTCGTGACGCTGTAGTCGTACCACTGAGAAAGTCATGACCTCCGCATACGCAACTCCGGCTGTATGCAAAATTAATAATGAGAATCAATAGGTAAAAAAGTTAACTTCTGTATATTAAGGTACTCTGGATAATGATGTCAGCCTCTGTTGTGCATTAGAGTAGCGTCACACATCCATGGCCTTACTGCCATCGATTAATGTGAACTTTTGAGTGCATACGATCAAAATGTCAGAGGATAAGGCCATACTCTTGTATGCATATGCATGCTGCCGTGTGCCATATTGACCAAGATTGTGGAATTTACCCAAGGTTCCAGGCCCGGTCAACCGCTATCCACCAAACATCTGTCCATCAAGACCAGTGTGATGTGCACTGGCGATTTCAAGGATCAGGGAGCAAATAAGTCCTCATAAATTCACCACCTGTTTGGCACCGCCTTCTCCCCAATGATCTGACTCGTGGCAATGGCTGTCTCTGAGCCCATGCACGCTGAAGTGCAGTGTTACCCCATCCAAATGCTAGGGATGACTGAGATGCAGTTTCTTTCAGGGGCTTCATAAAATTATCTAAATCAAATGTTCATGTCCAGGTTGTCCAGGTTCAGTTGAGACTGGTGCACAATTGCAATTGTGCATAAAGTGGCAGCTTTTGCACCCTAATTAAACCACTGAGTGTTCCACCTCCACCCCAGACAAAAACTAATAAGAAATGAGGTGACACAAATTGGAATCCAGTGCAGCCACTGATAAGTGTCAATGTTTTAGATACCAAACGTGTGCTTGCACCTGCCAAACTGGTCCAGTCTGTTGCCGTACGGAAACCATGGCCTTTCAAAGCACACACGTGTCAGCAGTATGAAGAATGTGAGTGAATGTGAAGAACACTGTTTACAGTCACCAGTAGTGATGTCATTACCTTTACCGTACATACTTATATTCCAGACATAAAAGTTTTATGTGACAGCAATATTTGACTCTTACTTGATGTATTCCTGACAGCTCCTTCCAAAATTCTAGCTAGCTTGAATTCTGAGAAATTGACAAAAATGAATGTCAATGGACACATGGATGCTGAATTCTTTGAAATTACATAAAGGCTACAGCATCTAAATTGCTCAAATTACCACTGCTGCACACTTATAATCATGGTCATTTAATGAAGTGATAGCATTTAATCATTAAAAAGTTAATCACTGTAGGCATACATGCAGTTTATAATTAGTTATACCCACATTTATATATATACCTTCCCCCTCTCTTAGGGTTATTATCAGGTTAAGGCAAACTGTGATTTCTCCACATGTTGGTGCCAAACTGGAACTAAGTAGCTCCATTTATTTACATGGTTGGTTTACCACTTATTTTGGTGCCAGTAATAGGATCCATCACGGTCTGCCTTATTCATATTTTAATAAAACTGCCACCCCACTCCCCCATAACCAGTTACCATAGTTACCACAACAACAGCACAGATGAGAAATGTACTGTTCCATTTCCTGCGCCGGAACCTCAGGTGTGACATTATAGATATTAGACAGACATTTAAACTTGAGTAGTAGTTAAAACTGAAATTATTTAGGGGTGGGGGTGTGTATGACTGACCCAGTTTGTCCGAATGAATGAGTGAGAGCTGTCCGTGAAGCACGGAGGCTGGAAAATATCAACTGTCGTCAATTAAACATTCTCCCTCCGCCTCGAGGGGAATCAATTAAAGCATGCCTTGGTGCATGAAGGAAGCAGCATTCTCAAGCCCAGAAAAGAATTAAACACTTAACACAAATAGCTTCGAAATCACCCCGAGTACCATTGTATGCATTTTAATGCTTGTTATATTAGTTATGTTAATTGGTATTATCATTTTATTTTTCATCTGTTCCATCTGTTCAACTGATGTCCAACAAAATAAGTGACATTGTTATGAACAGACTAATTTATTTTGGTGAAAGAACAAGAAGAGAGCCTGACTTATCCATTATTTGACACATTTCAGATCATTTGTCCAAGTGCAAATTTGAAATATGCTAATATGGTCCAAGGAAATGAAAGAAACACTTTCTAATTCATCATCCCTTTTGTGGTCTCATTCAGCACCGCAATGTCCTGGCAGCTAATTTGCCATTTTCAAATTTGTCAGTAGTGCATTTTTCTTTCGTCTAAGTTTCAATCATAATCATGATAATAACCATTACAGAGAAGAGGGAGGGTTTTGGGACAGCGACCATCTTACTCAACCGAACAACATTGATGTTCGGATGTTCACCTTTCCCTGACCAAGCACTCAACCTCACTGTCAAACACTGAAATCGGAGGATTCACCAAAGGCAGCTAAAGCAACCAAAATGTGATTTGGCTGAAATCCCGACACTCATCCGCAGAGGGAAACAGTGACTCGGAGGATGAGAACACCTTATGCCCTTGAGTGTTTGTTTTAGCTTAGAATGCAAAAAAGCTCTATTAGTCCTGTGAATTAAAATATAATAAGAAATATGATCCCAAGCTTAATTATAATCAATTTTTAAAAGCCAGTCAAATGTTTAGGGGGGGAAATGCATTCAAACACAGGAATTGTGTCTACACACGAGCTCTCCAGGTTTATAGGGAAAAACATGTTGATTTCGAATAAAATGTCAGTTTGTTGTTCCTTGTAGGAGTCCCTTCAGTTTTCAACAGTTCCAGGAGCTGAAATCTTCAGAGACATTATCAAAGCTCTGCCTTGCTTTGTTCTGGGGGACTGGATTACCAGAAAGGATTTTCAAAGACTGAATTAATTTCCCAAGGATGTGTCACTCACATGTTCAAAATTTCAACCTGTTTTACATTTCTATATTCCATATAATTTTTGAAGGCAAACAGTATCCTTTTAAAAATGCCATTTTACATGCAAACACGAGAGATAAACCATAACACGCTGTGCATATTCTGACATGCCTGGGGTGGTGAGTTGGCCTGAGTGAATAGTCAACGACACCAAAAGTGCCATATATTATTGCGTATGCACAGGAATGGACTAGCATGTGCGTCCTCTAAAATGGCTGACCACTCTTTTTCCATTCTGCACCCCACCAGCTGTACTACCACAGCTACTGAACCAAAGGACATCACAGCTGATGCAGCAGGTACGGGCACCCAATATATCTGAGGATTTGTGAGGCAGGGGTTATCCTGCTCGCTAAGCCCTCCCTCCCTGGTCAATGTTACGGCCAAGCAAGAGTTTCCGCAAGGGAAACCCAGCCACAGTTGGCACCGAAACTGTCTGGGTTAGATCCAATGCCCCCCTGTTTTCCATCGGATGGACCATACCTCCGCCACCAGGTAGCAATTTATTAGCTGAATAATCCATTCCAGCATTCGTTTTCAATTAGCTACAAATCACAAAATACAGTACCTACTGAGCATTGTGAAAAAGTTCATATGTTTACTTTTAGTTCTCTGCAACCAGGGAATGTTGACAATCTGTTAAAAGGGTCTTGAAAATGCATCAATTTTCTAAATAGACTTTATTCACTAACATTTGTTGAGCTTTGCCCTCCAGTGTGAGTGGTCATGTAATTACAGGCAATTTACATCTTTAGGTTAAACATGCTTGCTTTCATTGTAATGTTTCAATTTATTTTACTCAATTGAACTGTCTTATTTAATAAGGTGGTGTGGGAAAAGAATGCTACCACATGAAATACAATTAAGAGAAAAGGCATGACCTAATTGGCATGCTAGCCAATGAAGCAAAATAAATGAAAGCAGGATCAGATCAATGATCAGCTTAGTCTTATGTGCGTGTGTGATTATGTATTTTCCCCCCAGTTCCTTTACCCAGAATCCTTATCCTTCCCCGTACCTTGGAATTCATTCAGAACTATTGGTAATTCATCAACCCACTTGGTTGACAAAATACATGTTTTTCTTGATGTGGGCAAAGACATGTTTGTATATAGGCATCTTAAATGTTTAAAACTAAACTGATCTACCTACCTTTTAGACATAATGGACTCCAGGACATGATTGAGTCACATTAGTATATTAAATAAACAGATTCCACCTAAATTAAGCAAATAATGAATTAGATAACTAAATGGAAAATGTGCTAATAAGTAAGAAATTACATTTGTATGTATAATTCTACATAATATAATTTGACATGTAATAATGCATAATTCTTTTTTATACATAGGATTTTATATTAAAAATGTACCTGAATGTGTGTATGTGTGTGCTTTACAAAAGGAAATATGTACCTTTTTATAAGATATAAATATTATTAATATGCATTATTTAAAATAGAATTTTGAATCCTACTGTAGTTTAATATTTAATTTGTACATCAAATGTCTTATTGATAAAAAATGAATGATATTAAGATGGTTTGTATTGTAATAAAAGTATACATTTCAGGCAACCATCACTGTTCACTGAACTACTTAATACACATATGCAATTTCCATGGCCATATCCTTCTTTTGGTAGATTCCAATGACCCAAAGCAAAATATCTTGCCCTTAATGTTCCAAAGCAATTTTCAGCAAGTGTTACTTTTCATTTAGAAATATTTTATTCATGATGTGTGCGAGTTATTACCAAAGTAATAGCATAATACAGTATAGGAGACAAAGGTCTGGAAGTCACTGTCAATGCATATTCAATTACTCCAAAGATAGTTATTGTGCTCATAATCGGGTCATGGCGATTCTGTGTGCAGACTATGTGGATGTAAAATAATGGGATGAATTAATACAACTTCATATTGAGGTAGAGCATTTTTACTTTTACATGGGGGAGGTAGTGCCAAATCACAATCATTTCTTTGTTGGCTGATGCCCCCCCCCTCCGCCCCCTTCTAAAATAATTTCCAGACATAATCATATTTAAAGATGCCATTTCAAAAGCCATTTCTATCTCAGACAGAGGATGTTAAATAGACATTGAATAAGATTTGTGATGCAGAGTGATTGTGATGTGAGCAAATGATTAAGTAAAACAGTGGTTAGCACTGATCAAAAGGACTCCACGACATGCTTTGAGTTTTAGCTTTGATGTTGCCCAATCCCTGCTTGCACTGTCCATGGAGTTTGGTGGTGAATGAAGCCTGAATGCACAAATTGTAACATCCCCCTGATCTGCGTCACTATGGTGAAGGGTTGCTGATCATCCGTAAATTTACGAGTAGCCTACAGGAAAAAGGTCCAATTTGAGCACTGTCAGTAAATCACAAACGCCCATAAATTTGAACTTATCTCAAGGCCTAGGTTTTTCTCAGTATTCAGCATTGTAGGATGAAACCACACTGGTCTGAGGTCAAATTTTGGTTCTCTTACTCCCACCATTAACCCTGTCCACACTTCTTAATTGTGTCACAGTAACAACATATTTTTTTTCTTTTTTATTCAAATTTCAGCCCTATACTAAGCTATTGGTTGTGGGTAGCATAGCTTGCTAGCTGCAATGGTTTACATCACTGCAACCACAGCTACAACTGCATCACAATCACTGGTAGGCACTGTTATTTGATTCATCCTTGTGCTGAAAGATTTGTTTAAGTGCTGGATGCAGCCTGACCACAAACAATGGTCAACAGAGCACATTTCTCGCTTTCCGTGAGAAGACTTTCATTATCGCACATGCTAGAATGAGAGACATGCAAAGTCATGCATCATGTGCTACCGCAAGAGGGATTGTCTCCAGCCATCCCTAGTCTCAGGGGAGGAAGATATGCCGTCCTTTGTTTCTGCTGATCTGAACCTTCCCAAATATTTCATTTTTACTGGTCTGCACACTAGAAGACAGCTGCTAATGCGGGCACAGATTGTCTGCAGTAAATAAAAAAAATCTGCCAAACAGTTTGACAGTGTAGTGCAATTTCCTAGCAGCACAGTAAGCAGTGTCAAGAAATAAATAAATGACAACTTGACTACGAGGTGTTTCAGTTAGTTTCACATCTGCAGCCTTGCCATCACACACAACAATTATCTGGGAAGGGAAAAGGATATTACAGATACAAGTCTCACAACAGATTTAGCGACTGATGACTATTGGCCTAGAATTGGGCTGTACACTTGGAAAAATTGTAATGGGTATGTTAGTGCAGCCACATACTAGTACAGAAGTGGTTGAGTGTATATATCTATTATCTTCTTAATTTGTAAATCATAAAATAAAGTGTCAACGGATGCTTTCAATAGATTCCAAGACAACTTTAGAACAACCAAAGCTCTTATTATGTCTGTACATACCTCATGGGTATGGTCAGTATGGCAAACGCCATACCACTTTTCAAGTCAGCTAGCTATCTCCCAATACCGGTAAGTTGCCCCTCACTGGTTAATGCAATAATGATATTTTCTTGTACCGTTAGCTAGCTATAACAATAACTAAAGTAAATCTAATAAAAATAGCTTGTTAACAAAGACACTGAATCAAATTTACCCTGTTTGCTGTAACGGTAGTAGCGTTAGCTAGCTACCTAGCTAGCAAACAGGCTTTTATCCTGAGGTAATGGCTAGTTAGCTATTTAACGTCAGATAACATTAGCTAGCTAGCTATTGATAGCTAATTGAACATTCCCATGCAGCTGCATACATCTAAATCACAATGGGATCCATGCAAAACAGCCCATTAAACAGTCCATTAAACTTAAATGTATATCAAACTTAAACTGCAGCAATTAATAGATTTTGATGGCATCTCTGAAATACCTCAATGTATTTATGTTACTTGTGATATCATAAGTGCCATAAATATGACACATATGGATGAATTTTGTGCTGTAACTATGGTACGACACATTTTTATTTGGTGAACAGCCGTGATGCTGAAGCAGCCTTTTTTATAGAGGCATACAGATCACACATTGATGAAGAACACTAGTAGAGCTTGTTCAATGGTAACAGAAACAAGAACCTAACCTACATTTCTTTCCACCGATTCGAAATTGCCAGTTATACATTATATATAATGTGCAAGGTGAACTGTAGCTGAAGCATGTTTTACACCCTACAGGCCATGCAGAACCGCAGAAGGGCTAGTGCCTATAAGAGGAGAGGTGTATCTCTCATGGATGATGACTGGTAGCCTGTGCATCTTGCTAATTTTTACAAGGAGCTAACGCATTGGTGACCCATGAACACCTGGCTGGCTTAAACCCTCTGTACCACTGGCATGACAACAGCAATTGTGTCCTGCTGCAAATTATACTAAGCCAATGGGTATGTCATATAGTCATACTAAGCCAATGTTATAGCCCAGGCTCGAACCTGTGAGGTCCTGGTCTATAGGCTCCAGCCTGTTATTGTGTGTCCAAGCACCTTTACTGACTGAGCCATGTGGGAGCCCTAAAGGTGCAACATACTAATGCTAATGCATGATATCAGATCATAGTGATGTAATAAGATAGGACAGAACACACATTGTGGTGTCCCCAGGGGTTGGGCGACACGCACGGACCTTGCAGAGGGCGTAGGCAAGTTAAAGAACACGGAGGAGGCAGTATTCAGAAACCAAAATGATAATTTAATAAATAAACTCTTGACAACACAAAACAAAGGGTGGGGTCTTCAGGGGAATACAAACACACAAAGTCCGCAATCCTTAGCTCGTCGTCAATGTCCGTAATCCAAATCCAAAATCCAGGTCCAAGTCCACAATCCAGTCCGTAGTCGATATTCAAAGAGGGTCCTCACACAATCCGGTCATACACAAAAAACACACTCCAACACTCTTTCTAAATCCTGGCTGGCCAAAAGACTTCACAGGTACTCTCTCAAAACTCACACAGCAACTCCTTCACAAACACGTTCCTACTCCTCTCCCAGTGTAGTGGGATTCAGCCCTTTAAATAGGCCTCAAAATGGCTTTCAGCTGGTCGTTAGTCCCATCACTTTCACTTGGCTCAGGTGTGACTGTGGCCTGCTGGGAAATGTAGTGTTTCCTGGCTCCCATATGTTGTAGGCCAGGCAGCCATTTCCTAGTGCAGCCCAGTGGGCTGCCACAACATATACAGTTTTTTGACATTTTATATTATTTTATGAAATTTTGAAAAAAAAAAAAGTAGAATATGTCTTTTGATTGTCAGAAAAAGCTTCCTTGAGTTGTACGTGACCCCGGTATGGTGCATGTGCCATCAGATCTCTACGTTAGGACAAAAACAGCTTTGAGGATGGAGTGACTTCACATCAAAGTCTCAGTGAGATACCAATCATTCGGTTGAAACTACCGTTACTCGGTTAAATGATGAGTGTTTTCTCGTAGCCGGTTTTGTGATTGAAAAATCTGAAGGACGGAATATTGATATATGATTTTTACTCACCAGGAAACCAGGACTCCTGCTTTTGCTTTCAGAAGTGGTATTCATAATAGGTTTTATTTATTCATTTTTGTTTGTCTACTCTGTATATTCATGGTTTTCACTCAGGTTGACACTGGCAAAGTTCTTGCATGTTATCAAAGATTGTAATTTTAATATTTAAAAAGTAGTGTGATCTGTTGCAGATTTACCTCTGTGTGATATTTTTCAATATATTTAAACTCCCAAAGAGAGAGAATATTTCAATGGCCCGGCCTTTCAAGTAATTTCCAATTCGTTCCAGTGCTAATCGAGTGATGATGATACAAAAGAGATTTGATTAAATAACCTTTCAAATGGCATCAATGCATCACAGTCCGTGCCTTTGCCCCTATGAGAAGAGTAACTGTGAAGAATTGAACTATTCATTGATATTACTTTGCCTGTTTGGATGTACACAGCAAGACATTTCAGGCTGGGCTCTGCTTAACGCATTCCATCTGCTCCTTTGATTTGTAAGGATGCGCTGTAGAACTGTGCTGTTGAAAAGAGCAGAATATTAGGAATATTACATGCCTCTGTCTAGTTTTCAATTTTCAATTTCAATTAAATATTGCCATTTTCTGTCCACCTCTGTTTTGTTCCTGTGCTTGTTTCTTGTAGCATATGTGAAATGAGAACTTGTGAAAAAAGTACACATTTCTGACTTTGATAAGCTTGCTGATTCAGTTATCCATGTACTCAGTTATTCACATGCTGAATTGCTCTGTATTGATCAAAATGGTCTTATACCTTCATCCTATTTTGGGCAGTGTTTGGCTTGTGAAAATTGAATGTAGTCAGTTTAAGGACAAATGCAACCCAAACAAACCAAACTAAAGCTTAATCTGGCTTTAATCTCAATAAAGTCTGTTTAACATGCCCTTTCTCTAAATAAGAGATTGTAGCCATTGTACTCACAGAGTGATTGGTATCATGGTTTGTGACTGATTGATCAGTCATAAAACCGCCTGCCTTTTTGTTCTAGATGTGTGTGTTTGGGTTGCACTTTTTGGGTTTAACCCACATACTAGATCCAGATTAATGTTCACATCTCCGTAGTACAGCATTTGGAAGATATTACGCTGTGGGGAAATAGATGTTATTACTTCCAAATGATTGTCAACCATCCTTGTAATGTAATTAAATTGTGAAATATAAAAATAAAGTTAAATAAATGCTAATGATTTATAGTATGCTATGCATGTCAGTGTATTATTTTGGTTGTAGTGTAAATAATTGTTGCAAGAAAACGACACTTTTCCATAATGCCGTTATTACTGCTGATTTATAAATAAACTAGCACAACGGTAATTTTGCATCAGTGAAACTAGTTGGTAACTTCAAATTAAAAAAGATTGTTCATACATCTTGCCAGAGCCAGGTGAACTGTTTGTGTTCATTACAAATGTTGTAATGTTGTCTACCATAGTTTAAAGGCACAGATATATTTTAATGCGCTTGGAATTCATTGCTACAAGTCATGCAGTTTATTTAATGAAATTCATTTTCATCTGCATGAAAGTTATTTTGTTAATGACAGGATTGTGGATCCATGAGTGTAGGTACATTCGCATGGGGCTTCAGGCATGCATTGCATGCGCCAGAAGGCATTCTTTTTCAATGGAGCCCTGGCGTTGGTGTGTTGAGTGCTTTGAAGCTTGGACTAGCATTAAAAAAATGTTGAATTGAGTCTTCTTTGAGTCCGCCTTCCACGCTTTAAATCAACATCCAGCCAATCAAAAAAACGAAAGGAAGGGGAATACCCCATCTCTAGGAAATTCACGCAAAATTAAAGAAATGGAGGACCAGCACATACCTGATAGAAATTCATATATTTGGAAGCTTATACTATTATACTACTATTTATCATTTATTTAGGAAATCCCATGACCTGAGACTTTTTTTCCAAGACAGCCCTGTAAGCATACAGTTCACTTTAAATAGATAAGACAGTTATGGCACACTACATGAATTAAAACAGTCATAGGAAATACATATAATAATAATAATGCATATGTACATTTAATACCAGCTACAGTCCTCTGTGAGTGGTTCAGCTACTATCCTCTTGAAATGGCCCACAGGTACTAAGACTTAATTTTGTCCTGAAGGCCATTGCAAGAAGATGGAGCCTGGATGCTGAAAGCCATTCTCCCAAGAGCTGTGGGGGCATGTGGGGCATCTAGTAGCTAACATTCAAAAGTGTTGAGAATTAAAAAAAGTTTACATATCACATGCCAAAACTATTACAGACAAAAGTGGGAAACAACGACATTATTTAATTTATTTGTGCCTAAAATGATGTGTAAGTTAAATATAATGATATTCCTTTTTTGAGCATTTCCTTTTGGACAATGTCCTATTTCATTCACTTATTTAAAACAGTGGAGTTGGAGACAAACAGGCGAATACATTGTTTTTAGTCTTTACATGCATAAGGTGGATGTGCAGTGGTTAGCGACACAGGCTGGCAAGCCGAGGGTTGCTGGTTCAAATCCCAGGAAGGCTAAACAAAAAAAATAATGAACTGGGAACTGGAGGAATGCTACTTCACTTCCTGGGGCAATTTATCAGTATCTTGAGCAAAACACTGAACCCCTAACTGCTCTGCTGACCCTGCACTCAAACCTCTCTTAGGAGAGGTATGCAAAAAGACAAATTCCAATTAACTTGTGTAACATGGCAATAAAGAATATAAAAATTAAAAATAAGGTTGGTTTGATTGAATTTGGATAAAATTTAAGTCTTGTCAATTTGAATTACTTATTTAATCTGCTTGTTTGAATCTTGGCCATGGTTTGTATCACTGTTAATTAGTTAGTGTTCTGACATCACCATCGAAACTGGATTTGAAAGAGGAACTAACGCATGTTCATGTAGGTTTACCCGACAAATGATGCCTTTCTAAGTAGATGGAGACCTTGACCATTTTACTGACAAAGTAATGCAGCTTGTAGATGACAAACCCTCTCTCTCTCCCTCTCTCCTATCTATCTCACACTGCTGTTATTGGAACAGATTAAAGCACTCGCTCTCTGATCATTTAAACCTTAATTATTCTGAGAGAGCTGGCGTTGGGGTTCATGCATTTTTGTAATGATTGCCTTTATAAAGGCGTTCCGTCGGGGCTGACGTAACGACCAGATGATGGGTTTTAATGTGTCCTCCTGATTCACTTCTTCCTGCCTGGGAACGTATATGAATAGCAGACATTAAAGGAACATGAAGAACCCCATCACAGATGCAGTGGAAAGGGGAGCACCCTACATCGCATACACCACCAGCGCACACCTGGACACATCTTCGCACACACGCACGAACACACAAACACACAATCTAGGATTCTGTATTATGCGCTCTGCTGGAAAGACTGGATTCTATTGGGAATGAGTCATGTAACGCAAAACAGACATCATCATCATCATCATCATCATAATAACCATCATTATTATTATCATTACCATCATAATCATTATCATAATCACCATAACACATTCCCATTTATTCACCTTGGAACGTAATGTATCTATCAGGTTCAGGTCAATGTTTTATCAAGTAAGCCATCAGTGCCTGCATTACCAGTATTTAGTAGTACAGCAGGCACTTTTGGCCCTGTTCAGAGCTAACAGACATAAGCACCTGCTTAAGTTCCTCCAGTTAATACAACAGTTGTGCAGAAAAAAGTTGTTCATATTCAGACTTTGAGCCCTTTGATGGCTAACTGTAATGTTTTGTTTCAATTGTGTTTTCAATTAAAGAGTCTCAATTCATCCCTTTAAGGAGCGAGCATGTGCCTTTAATTTAAAAAATGACAAGTAGATTTTACTAGTTGTTCACTATTGCATGGAAATAGTTGGAAACTATGAATGGGCATTGATATATATATCTGAATAAGTCTGAATACGAAGGCAGGTGAGGTGCGTAAATCTCCACATTGCGCGCTCTTAACTCAACTCTGAATTGGGCCTTTCCTTAAATGCACCTGATAACACTCTTTGAGCATGAAACAGTTGATGAGATCAAATGATCATTCCCACCAGTGAAGTGCATCAATTCAAGCCAAATACTGTACATGTAGTACCTGTGTAAGTACTGTTCTTTCAACTCAAACTAATCAGTGCTCTTGTGCAATACATCATGTTAAAAAGTATTCAGTTTCAGTTCTTACGAGAGTTATTTGGAGCTTCACTTAGCTGTTTTATTTCAGTTACATTTTTTGCAGTTTCTGCTCTCATATCTGTAAATGCTGTAATGAAGATACGCAGAGAATTAACTGACACGGTTTCAAAAGCTAAGTTTGGCCAAGCATTACTTAGCAAGGTTGGCGATGTTGCATTCATAATGTGCAAAACCACTTGCAAGCCCCTAAATCCCAAATGAAAAAGGGAAATGAAAACTACAAAAGAGGGAGCTGCCCTTTTCAAGGATACAAGAAGGCAAGAAAAAGGAACGGGGCTCAGAATTTAACATTTTCATCCAGTAGGTACGGACACATACAGTAGATCTGCTGCCCTTTGGGTACCAGAGACATGGTTGGGAAGTTTGAGGGTAGGGGGTGTCAGGGGGAGGCATTAGCTGGAAGTTAAAAATGTACCAAACCAGGAAATTTAGTCATTCGCCAGGTGGACAAACCTCCTGAGGAATATGGAATTATGTTCTGCCAGACAGAGTCAATAAGATTATGTGAGATCATATTAATCCCAAATATGAAGTGCTTGAGAACATATTTGAAGGTTAATGCAATAGAAATAATTCTTACTGGGGGGAAGGGGGGAGTTATTTACTCAGCAACAGGGCTGAAGTCAGCCACCAGTTGGTTCCCCTGATAACAAGGAAGTGCATAATTAGACTTTCAAATCACATAATGAATTTGCAGAGGCTTGACATATATTGATAGTAGGTTTATTTGAGTTTCACCCAGTATACCAAGGACAGAGTTGAGTTTAGAGCATAAAACAGCAGGAAAGTCCAACAGAATATGCAATTAACCCGTCCGTGAGCCATTCCACCCTCTGCCATGGTCAACTACTATTAGCTAACAAGGTTGCGAAGATAAAAGAAAAAAAAGGTGTGTAAACTATGAAGCTAGTAACTAGTTTACTAATGTGTCTAGCTAGTGGGAAGTATCAGAAATTTAACTCAGTGGATTTACTTCCTAATATATATTGCAAAACTGTAATTGAATTAAAAAATTGCACAAACATAATTGCCTTCTCACATTAACCGCAGCCTATGTTCCCTTTAAAGCTGTGACTAGGGGAAAAGCAACGCTGTTGCAGATTGCCTCTCCAGGGCCGTGGTCGACGCGGTCCACCTGGGCGTCGATTATGCCCACATGGCCACCAACCAGGCCTCCGACCCCGATGTCCAGTCCTACAGGATGGCCACTACGAGTCTGCAGTTGGCTGATGTCTCATTTGACGGCACCGGCACCTCGCTTTTCTGCGACATCTCCACTAGGCAGCCCCGCCCTGTTTTCCCCAGGAGCTGGAGACAGCGGGTGTTTCGACGCCATTTACAGCCTCTCACACCCGGGCAGGAAGCCCTTGCAGCGGCTGGTCGTGGCAAGGTTTGTGTGGCACGGGCTCCGGAAAGACATCCGAGACTGGGTCAATATGTGTGTGGAGAGCCAGCGAGCAAAGGGCCACCGCCATGTTAAGGCACCTCTGCTTTAACTTTTGTTCAATAGTCACTGTTTCTGCCACAATTTATGACAAAAAATATGATGCAAAATAATGATTCCCTTGGCTCTCATCTGTTTATATTTGTCATAATTTAATTCATTTGAATTAGTATTCAATTGTTATGAGCTCTTAAAAAAAAATTATTGTTAAAATTTCCATTTTCCTACCTGGAACAGCTTCCACTGATATATGGGGCATTCTACTGAATTAGTTCAAAGTGCGGTCCCACAACAAGAAAAACTATTTAACAAAACAATTAAGTATTCAGACATAGATATTTACTAAGAATATGTTATGATCTATTTAAACCCAAGGCATTAAATGAGATAGTGATAAGGTAAATTTAAAAAAAACATCATTTATAGGGTACTTTCTATTGGGAAGTAGCTGTCCCAAACCCTGACCCCTAAATTTAAATGTATGTAAATAACACTTAAAAGATTTTTTAGATTTTGTTCAATGGTGTAATTTCAAAGATCTTTATGATTAAGTTTAAACACAAGTTGAAAGATTTAGATTTATTGTGGGTTTAATTTTTAAATTAAAAAACTATACTAAAAAAATCTTGTCCCCCGTTTTCATGTCACTACCGAAACCCCATAGTTTTAGTCCATTGGCTGAGCCTGGTTTTTAGCCACACCCCTGCATTTTTGACCAGGCAGTGACACTGCCTCCCTGTCCCTCACGGCTGCATTTTAAGTAGCTAAGTCCCATACTTTTGAAATAAATGAGTTCCAAAGTCTGAAAATCGGTGTGTAACTTTAAAAATCGTCACTACCGAACACATATTCTCTTCAATTAAGTAAACTTTTGGGGGTTTTATGCAAAATATTATGTTTTTATGTGTGTACACCTCTTCAAAGACGTGTATGCTAGCCATGTGCTTGCTAGCATTCTTTAGTTATGCTCAAAATTAGCTCGAATTGTCACTACCGAAACCGTCACTACCGAAACCGTCACTACCGAAACCGAAAAGTTTCGGTAGTGACGTGATCATTTTGGTAGTGACAAAATGGAACGGTAAGTAGTTAAATCCCATCATTTTTAAATAAATGTGTTCCAAAGTCTGAAAATCAGTGTGAAACTTTAAGAATGGAACACATATTCTCTTCAATAAAGTAAACTTTTTGGGTTTTTATGCAAAATATGATGTTTTCAAAGCTGTTTGCTAGCCATGTGCTTGCTAGCATTCTTTAGTTAGTTAGCTTTTGGGGTCTTTCAGGATGGACGGGAGGTCCCTCCAACGCAATGGTAAGGGACCTCCCGTCCATCCTGAAAGACCCCAAAAGCAAAAATAGCGGACTTTTAGATCGCTAACATTCTTAGCATAAGTCAATGGAGTTTAACATAGCGAAAATTAGCATCGCGGCTAGCGGAATCTATTTGTTACAGACCTTTCGAGGATACATTAGTTAGCGTTGAGAAGCCTGACAGCAACAGCATAATATCAATGTTATTTGTCAATGTTTTCTTCTCCTTCTCTTTTACTGAACCCACTTGGGTAATTATTTTCCATTGATGAGTAATGTTTGTACTTTAAATGGTTATGGATGAACAATTGTTATGTCTTCAAAAATAAAATTATTTTATTGACCACAAAACATTTGTGTTTGTAATATTCCCAACATAAGGCATGTTATGAGTTAAGATTAAGCAATAAGGTTGAGGGAATATGATACAACCTTGCAAACAAAATACTGTGGTCACTACCGAAACAGTGCAGTCACTACCGAAACACTGGGTGTTTTGTAAAAATGAAGTATATTGAGTTATAAACTAAAATGTTATGATACTGATTGGTTAAATGTATGTTCAATTGCATCAATCATTAACTCTGAAATCAATATGATCAGTGTTATGCATTTTACAGAGAAAGATTGCATTTAGATTTTGATGAATTGTATAAATTGAACTTTGAAATTTGGTAAAAATGTCATTTTTATTGATTTAATTGTGAAAACCTTTAAGAAAAATTTGTAAAAATACTCTTTAGAGAAGGGAAGGAAACACAATCTTAACAGGTTAATATAATACTTTTTACTGTAGTGTATTACTATGTTTCGGTAGTGACAATTTTTGGGAGAGGAAAACATTCCAAAAGAGTCTGAAAATACAATATAAAAATTGACGGTACTTTTACTAGATATATGTACTTTAGATATGGTACAATATATATACGGACAAAGTTTTGGGAATAAAACATACAAAATTTGAAAATATTTCCAACCTGACTTTGAACCAATTCGGTAGAATGGCCCATATATGTATATGGAAATATCTATTGTTAGATTCAGAATTGTTAAAAGACAAAAATAAAATGAGGCTGACATATGTGAGGTAGTGGTCAGAATAAAAGAATGTTCAACCCCACAACTAAAGGAAAAGATGAGCCGCATCTTTTGACTGAAAAAGGATTCAATGATACAAGAACTGGGAAATGAAATCAACTCTGCACATTTTGAAGAGTATCTTTTTTCTTAAAAGACTCACCCCCAGGCTTGGTCATTTCTTGTGGTTGAGGGAAAAACAGATTTTTTTTCAAGTCCCCCTCTAATCAGGAATAGTCTTGAATATTAAACACGCAATGTGGTGTTAATAATATAAAGCAGTTTCTCTCTGTTCATCTACCTCAATAATTGAGTCCCAAGAGTGTGAATGGGTTACTTCGCGAGTAGCAGTGGGGCTGACGGAGGTCTACTAGTTTCTTGAATGTGTTCTTAATGAGAACTCACTGTTATCTTTCTGTTTTTCATCCCTTTTTCCTATCTCGGTCTTATGGCATGCAACATGTATACGTGAATGTCTATATTCTGAAATAACAGGAAACTCATTCTCCATCTATTGACGTGAGCCCGCGAGAGCTTTGCCGGGGCTTTTGAAGTGTTCTGCCTGAAAATGGGAAGAAAGCACTTTATATTAACCTTTCTCACGCGAGACATGGTTCTTTCAAAGCTCAGCCCTCTCTCTCTCCAAGATGAATTATCCTCCAGTGAAAGGGACTGAGTTTGTTTGCCGTCATACAATGAATATTCAAGGCTCGGCGGTGTGGATGTAAACGTGACGATTGAAAAGAAAAAAGCACATTGTATCGACCGTCAAACGCATCAAACACAGGCGCCCTTTGTCAGATCCGAGTTTTTCCCAATGTGTCCTTCCCTGAAGTTAAATAATTACTTTAAACATCTCACCATTTTTTTCCTGGGAATAAAAGAACATCAGTCACGGTTATTTGTCATGAGTGGGTAGACTAGATTTCATAGGACATAGAATTCGTGTCCTTTTAAGCCCAAATCTGATGAGATCGGCAGGCTCCTCGCATCATTTTTTACAATTTCAAAAGGATGGGCAAAAAGACATCTTAAAATTCCAGTCTGCAGGAGTTGTTTATAGTGCAAATGATCTCACGGCTCGTATGCATTCAATGCACACGCTGTTTATTTTTCCCCGTTGTGTGCGATCCCTGGGCGTTCTGGCACTTTCCTTGTAAGCAGCAATTATGGCTGCTCCTGGGTTACAAGGCCACAAAGAGTTGCACTTTAAGCACCTTTTAAATTACATTTGGCATTCCCTTCACTCTGTGTGTTCCGCAGAGGAAGGGGGAATGGGGGGGAAAATACATTTAATGATGAGAAGCAACACAGCTCGTTTAACACAGTCAAGCTAACATGCTAAAATGCTGTCTTCCATTGAAGACCTCTGTTGAGGTTGATGCCATCGCCCATAACTGGCATCAAGCACGTTCTGAGAGGTGCCGCAATAACTTCTTGCAGAGTACAGCCGCATTGACTGATGCCTCTGTCCAGTCGTTCCAGTATTTTGCACTCACCTTTGAGCAAGAAATTTAAGTGAGTGAAACGGATACTCAATAGGACCCTATGAAATCTGTTTAACCTAAAATTTCTCTGTAGAAATATCCTGATTTCCATTTTTACGGTAAAAAATAAAGAAAATATTCAATTGTAATTTAGTCATTTTTTATTAAAGTACTTAATTATATTTATTGACAATGAAATTGAAAAAAGGGAACAATGGCAAACAAACAATGGCCGTCAATGGGTTACTTCTAAGCCTCTATCGTGGCTTTTGCTGCAGCAGCTTTTGTGGCCTCTTGTTGACATGTTGGTAAAGTGTGCAATTTTGCGAGCTAGCCAGTTAGCTACATCAGAGACTTAGTGTGGCTATGTGATATGATGGCGGAATGCAGATAGCAGATGTTCAGACACTTGTTGCAGATGGAAATACTTAGGTTAAACATTCACTCACTTCACTCACTGCTATTGGATGATATGAAATGTGTTTGCATATTTCCCAGACAAAATAGCAAGGTAATATACATCATTTAGTAAATTCCTGGGATTACCAAATCCTGTTTTAAAGCCCGGATTTTGTGATTATATCCACGTTTACGTCCCTAGCCCAAGTGCGGCTCTCAGTCCATGCAAAAAAATAACAAAGATGCATTGCAAATGCCTTCACGATCAAGGTATCATCTACTAGCAATAGAACATGAGAGGTGAAATCTTTCTCTCTCTTTTTCTTAGGTAACGCAGCCCTTCTGGCAACTCTTTAAAGAGACCTTGCCATGGCTGTTAAATATGCTGCATGAAATATGTGTTGCATGAAAGGTGCAATATAAATAATGTTTTATTATTTCTTTATTTTTATGCATATTCCGATTGTTTTTAATTTTTTATCAAGTATCCATAATCCAATAATAATAGCAGTCTTCTTTCAGAAAAGTTTCCCTCCACAGTTTCTGCCTTGGTAATTGTTGTTAAAAGGTTAAGAGACAGTGCAAGGACTCCTAAATGTGTGGCAAGTTAAGAGTACTTTTTTTATTTTATATTTTTGCTGTTTATTCCCATTTTTTCTCCCAATTTACTATCCAATTATACCCTCTCTTTGTTATGTCAATTATCCCCTCATGTCAATTATCCCCTTATACGCCTCCTCCGAGCCGAGTTGAAGCCTGTCAACATAAAACAAAGGACCATATATGCAGCAAGCTCAGTCTCCCTGGGGCAGGCAGACAATTTCCGTCCCCTAGTGGCAATCCCGACCAGAGCCGAAACTGGCATGACCTGGTGGAATCGAACCCCGGTCGCAGTGGGCAGCATCGGACGTTCTAGCACTATGCCAGCAAAGTTAAGAGTACTTTAAAGGCTAAAGAATATTTATACATAGCTCAAATTTTTACTTCTAGAAGTGGGAGTACATTTCCACCATTATTAAAATTTTACCACACTTAAGAGCAAAATTTCACTCTGAGCAGCTTCATACATATAGCCTCAGCTCTACACTTTTGGAAGACCCACACCAAACTTCACTGTAGCCCAATAAATAAATACCGAAGACAGGCGTCTTTAAAAACACTCCACACCTTGTAAAATAAAATAAACAGCAAAATAAAAAACATGCAGAAAAACATGCAGAAATATGAAAATGTATTTGTTTTAATGGGCAAATCTGGCATTCACAATGAGAACTAGACCTCTGGTTCATTGTTACGGCTGCCGCTGGGTGTTTCATGCTCCTGAAAAAAAGACCAGGTTTGCGCATCCAAACCTGTGATGTTGTGGAGGCCGGCGCGCAACAGTTAGTCGTAGGCCGAGGCGGCTGTGATCACAGGGGTGACCGTGCACCGTGCCAATTTGTTTTTCTTCCAACGCTGCTGAGGTGGTATTCATCAAAATGCGAGTTGATAACAAGGCTCCGGGGGAAGCCTTCGACCTATGAGCCCGGTGGGGTGTCGCTCGATCGGGGGGGATGCAGCACGGCCACCGGCCTCGAAGGAGACGAGGCAGGGGAGGAATGGGGGCTTTGTCTCGCAGTGGAATGCGCTCGTTATCCCCCGCGCGCCGCGTCTTCAAACGGCGCTGTTGGGGAATGCCTGCGGCGCGGCGCTGGCGGCTAATAGGGCCGAGAAACAGCATCACCCTGGGCAGCCACGCCTAACCAATCACGTGTTTGCTGCCCTGCCTGCTGTCCGGAAAACCAGAGGTCTACAGAACAAGCGCCATGACTCTGTTCCTCAAACATGCCTCACCAAACAAACGTCTCTCTCCGCTGCACTGCTTGGACACAGCGAGACCAGCATTCAGCACTCAACAAGTACATTGCCATGAGTTATCCTTGCATGAGGGTCTATCAAAAGGGGCTTGGCTCTCTGGACCCGAAATGCATCGTTACCGAAACAATTCAAGCATCAAGCATCCCGCCCAAGCGATGCTGTGGAGTTGTCCCACCGGGGACCTGTATCTGCGACTCCCGCCCCTCCCCTGTTTCAACCGCGGGGTCGTAAAAGAATAATTGAACAAATGCCTCGCGTCCCAGCACGCTTCCCACCCATTCACTTCCATTCATTAGAAGTGAAAGACAATAAGAGCTAACAAGGATGGATTCCGCGAGCTGTGTTCTGCACTACTGCTGCTGTCACTTCCTGTGTCTTCCGACAACGGAGTTCACGTCGGAAGAGTGAACGGACTGTCACCGAGGAGCCATCCCCCTCAGCAACAGTAAAGCAGGCCTTTACAGCACCCATTGTTGCAGTCTCAGTATTATCGGAGGGTTTCAAATCCCCCCCCCCCCCACCGTCTCAGTCACACACTTCCCGTCGGCGACAAGATGCCGTGCCTCTGCACACTTTGTAAACCCAGCCCGGGAAGAATCCAGCCTTTGAGCAATCCTGTTACACACCGTAACTGGACATCCGTGCACCCCCCAGGACCGGCAGGGAGCCTGTCCCAATCTTCCCTTCTAACTTCCTCCCCCCTCTCCTGATGAAAGCGATACCTAATTTTTCTCAAATAAAAAAAAGGAAATTAATTTATAACTCGCCTACGTTCATTTTATTTTGTTTGGGGGTGGGTGGGGGGAATATTTTTTGGGAAACTCAAGCTTCCTTTCTAACATATCATTTGATTGAATCACCTCCGAAGGCTCATGTGAGGAGCGGGAGGAAAGCGTTACACTCCCATCTGCTGGTGGAGGCTGGTATCACATATTAGGAGTCTGCTGTGATGTGCTGTTCCGGGGGGTTAAACTGATATTAATTCAAGGAGGATTTCAATCCGAGAGCAGCCGTAATTCCACCGATGTGGCAGCGTCGGTTATGATGCCAGAGTGAGATTTCAAGGGGGAAAAAAATTCTGACTTCAAACATGAAAAGCAATGTCTGGTTCATAAATGACAATAGTGCATTGTTCTGCCTGCAGGGAAGGGGGTCTAATCTCAGTTTTTAGTCTGTGGGCGCTCGGAATGCACAATTCCTGGACATAATGTGTGCACTGTCATTTGAGGCAAATGCTGATTTTGGGCTTGCCTTAAGAACACAGTAGGAAAGAAGATCATTCAGTTTATGATTATGTATGTATGTGTGTGTGTGTGTGCTTGCTTGTTTGTGTGAGTGAGAGAGGGAGTAATCATGTGTTTGAATCATCTATTGAATATCATCTGTTCATGATTTTGTAATGAATCATGCACCTTAAATTTGAATAAAATTATTGTGATCGGGATTTGAGTTGTTTCATAAATCCATTCCATCAACACATCCAGTGTAGACACTGAAGCAAGGCTCTGCACTCACTTATGCTGCACCTCGGAGTGATTGGTTCAAGAGTCTCATCTAAAGCAACACCTTTTGACACCGCCAGTCCTGTGTGAAAGGGTGGTTAAATCAAAACAACGAACAGCCAAATATTTTGTCATTATTTTGTCCAAACAGCGCGCCTCGGATTAACAACCCGAAACACCACGCAATTATCATATTTAACAGCACCTGGTGCTCACATCGTTCGCAGCATGCTCTGAGTGAGAGCTTTCGTGCCGAAACAACCCAAGTGCCAAGGTCTCAGTTTAGTCGCGTGCGCACATGTGTTCATTTGAATTATTTGGCTCCATCCTTGTACAGAAGTAGTACGTTCACAGCAGGAGTTTAGACAGTGTTCATAGAGGGGGGGAATGTTGGGGGGGGGGGTCGCTGTTGGAGCTGCGTTTTCATTCATGAGTCATGGGGGAGCGCACACGCGTGCCTGTCATTGCCAAAAGCAGGAGCCGTCGGGCCCTTAGTACTTTGTACGCGGGCCCCACTGCTCCCTCCCGTCCCGGTGAGCGTGCGCCGCGCCCGTCAGCTGGGCTCGGTTCACCCTGCGACGTCCTGTTCCCCGGCCTACTTACCTGAGTTCCCCTGCTCCGCCTCCGGCCTCACAGCACCATCCAGGCTGAATTAGCTATGCACGTGCCGGTCAGATTTAGAAGATATTGTAATGCAGGGGTGCTCAAGTTCGGTCCTGGAGATCTACTGGGTGTGCAGGCTTTTGTTCCAGCCCTTCACTAACACACCTGATTCCACTAATCAACTGCTCGTCAAGGCAATGAATGTTCAAATCAGGTGTGTTAGTGAAGGGCTGGAACAAAAGCCTGCACACCCAGTAGATCTCCAGGACCGAACTTGAGCACCCCTGTTGTAATGCAACGCTGTCCTCATGGGTTTTGTTTAGCTTGTTCTGCAGCTCTTTTCTTGTTTGCATGCTAGTTGCTGTTTTCTCGTATTACCCTTACTGTGATTTCATTACTCCGGTTTGGAGCTAGGCTCTAAGGTGAACATTAAGTTCGTGGGTGTGCCTTTTTGCTTTAGTCGTATTGCCAGTTAGAAATGAATGTGTCCAAACAGGAGATGATGATTCCAGCAATCAGGAGGACAGGTCTGCTTTGACCTATGGCTGAAAAAGCCAGGATTGTATAATGCATTATTCATCAAATTTAGGAATATACATCAAACAATAGTCCAAAAATGTAAACAGTGAGATTAAATATTTGTCATTCTACTGTTTTCCCATGGTGGATTAAAGCTTTAAAGCTTTACATCTGTTTTATCAACACAGTGTGAGTGCGAGGCATGTTTGTGTGTGTGCGTGTGCGTCTGTTTTGAAATAGAAAAGGCAATTACTAAGTCATTTGAACATGGGGATCAGAAGCAACCAAGCACCAAAAATAAGCTACAACAAAATATGGAAAAAAAGAAAAAAGCAAGCTTACCTAACTCCATCTTTGATATGGCCGTCTATCATCATGCAATTATCTGTCACGGGTTCCCTTGCAGAACTAAAAATAAAGCACCTTTTGGGTCAGCAAAATCACCTGAAAGGCTTATTTTCGGTATGCCGGGAACGAGAAATCCTGCGCTTAGCTTCACTGCACATGTGACAATTAAGCCTGGTTGGGAGTGACTTACTGTTATTAATTACCTCAATGTGAATCTGCTTACAGGTCATTCCAGACTTGAAGAGAACCCACCCCCTCCCCCACCCCTCTCTCTCCGTCTCTGTATCTCTCCCCACCTCTCCTTTCCATTTTAAAACTGTAATTGCCTGTTCCCTATGATTGCTACAGCAAGGGGGTAATCTACCATAGGAAGCAGAATTCCAGCTAGTTCTATGCAGCTGTGAAGGCACTTTACATCAAATGCATTGCACAATGTAGAATGTTCTAATGCAGTCAGAATTCTCCCTCCACTAAGAGAATGTACAATAAATATACACAGTACGGCGGCATCACATGCCTTTGGGCTCAACAGATCTGCACTGCTTAATAAATGGTATCTGTAAAAAAGTACAGAACACTTTTAAGAGGCCGTTCTTAGTGTTGGCCATAATTCTCCGCCAGCTATGTTTATGGTGTATTTGACATTAACAGCTTGTCAGTGAGAATGCAGCCGCATACCGCAGTCTTCCAATCCAATGACGTTTTTCAGCTCTGTAAATTATTGCAAAAAAATAAATAAAAAATAAACTCTTTTGAACACTTCTCGAATTTCTGTGAGAAATCTATAAGGGGAAAGAACGGAAGAATTGAATTGAAGAATGAGCAGACCCTGATGCAGTTCCTAATTGGTGGGCTTCCATTGGTTCCTGCCGTACTTGACCTTCAAAGCTTTGTCGTGCTGAAATTCTTCACATTTTTTTATACTTACAAGGTACATCGCAAGTGCATGAGGATGAGTGTATGGTACTGTGTGAAGATAAAGCACGAGGGTAGCAGCTGTGCATATGCGTGTATGATTGGATACATCCAAGAATTGACAAGTCTGCCTTATGAGGGCCTAAAGCTTGGTGTTAACTTGGTACGTCCACCATACCACTTTTCCCCCTGAAATGTAAAAATAAATTGATTACTTCCAAAGAAGCTCAACTTTAATTCAAGCTGGATTGATTTAAGTTATTCAGGCAAACTGCATATACTCTGCATATACATATTTATTTATTTTAAAATGAACCTTCCCAGGTGGCCTTTAAAACCTTCGCCTAGCGTCAACAGTGGCCCTAATTAACGCTCAGGATACCCAGCCTTCGCCCGCCAAACAAGCTGAAACATCAATTAAGGATTGTTCATCCAGCTACTCAGGCAGTGGCGGTGTGGCTTTAGCGGCGACAGCTCTGTGGGAGCTTTCCGGTCCGTCTCTCCAGCCCCAGGAGGGCAGCGCAGGATCCACCACGGATTACACAGACAGACAGTCCAAACAGCGAGCGCCGCTGCCAACGGGCCCGGAGATGGCTGGACGGGGCGCTCGGCACCCCTGCCTACTCGAGAGAGAGCCCGCCTCTGACCGGGCCGGAGGGCCGTGGGGTCCATCTCCCGCTCCAGGAGCGATCGCCTCACCGCGGGAACGCGGTTGCTTTGCACCGCGTGAGCTGCCTGCTACCGCGCCCGTCTCTCTTAACAGCAAGGGCGGGGGGAGTAGACTCTCCAGAGAAACAGACACGAGACTCGCACCGTTTGGCGTCGCGGTGCCCACCAGACGGGGAGCCGTAATCCGGGCTCGGCGGTGGCACGAGGCCTTTTAAATACCAGGTATCTGGGCTAAGGTGAGGGGGGGGGCCCCTTTCCGTCAGGCCCAGCGGTGCGTTCATTCCGCAGGCCGTTGAAGGCTCTGCTCTGTATGTTAATGCCGTCACGCTCGTTTGAGGGCTGTCACAGTCCTCTGCTCCCTCCTGCCTGTCTGCCGCTCCCTCTGATCCTCCGCTATTTACCGCATTAGCTCCGTCTCTGAGGCAAATTCCCCCTCCGGCGTCCCAGGGCCTTCTACACACCGTGTCTCGCGGCGTCGCTCTAATTACTCTGTGCACGGCACTGGGAGTGTACACAACGTTTAATTGCGCAGAGTTTTAGCAATCCAAATTGAATTTCGTGAATTCCCCCCCCCTCCTCCCAGTGTTCAAAACTAACCCCCGCCACCCTCCCAGCTCCCCAAAACCGCCCACCTTTCCCAAACATGAGTTACTCTTACCTGGCTATTAATCACAAAGAGTGAAAGAACAATATGCAGAAGTTGATCGAGTGGCTTATTACAAAGAGCTCACTTGCCTGTTCAGTACTGTGGTGCTGAGATGGATTATTTCTGAAATAACAGTCAGATTGGAGGGTAATCCATTCAGTTCCCTTCGTTTCTGCATACATGGGTCAGAAAGATTGTATTTGTTTATTTGCGAGACCTTGCAGCGGCCATAGACTCTCAAGCTGCAGGCAAAAAGGCCTTACGCGTTATTACGAAGGTACTCGATTGACATTTAGCGCATGTCCTGTTGCTATTACTGCTGTTGGTTCACGTAGCCATTAAACAGGAAAAGAATGGTTTTGTTCACGCAGTCCTGACATTTAACAGAAAGCCTTCACAGAAGAGAACCGCGGCCTCACAGTCTCCCATCTGTATTCTGAGTGGATATTACAGCGAGGCTTACAGGCAGCAAATGCCTTGGCTTCTGTTTGCTTTAAAGAGAAGCCTTGTTGTGATTGCCAAAGCACCGGCGTCCAGATTTATCATATGTACCCGTCAGGTGAGTCACTCCTGTGTGCGAGTGTGCGAGAGAGAGACAGAGAGAGAGAGACAGAGAGTAGCCCTGGTTAAAATTCTGTCTCCTTATTATAATCGACTGTTCTGCGCTAATGTAATTAAATGAAAACTCGGCCGGCGCACTCTGAAGAACGAGAGTGCCATCTATCGTTCGCAAGCACCTGCTTTTCTAGAAGAGGGAGAGCACTGCTGTTCCTGTAGGAAAGAAAGGTCTGAAAAGCAGAGGAACGCACCAGCCCTCAACCCTTAATGCGGCAGAGATATTTCAGCCGTCGCTGACACCTTTTGACGCTTGCATTAAAAGGCTCACAACGACATTCGGGTCATCCAGATGTACCCGTATTAAACGCTGACTAGCTACGGCTGTGGGGCTGTAAAGGAGATGTGGACTAAAACACTGAATGTGTCTCTTGTTTGGACAAAAAATACATGTGCTTCTTGATGACATTATCACTCGGTATCTGCTGGTGTCCTTGGCCTGGATTCTAGACGTCTAATCTTGTGCCAGGAGAGAGAAAGAGGGGGGGAGAGAAATAGAGAGAGAAAGAGAGATAGGGGACAGCATATGCCACACTGGGTTCCTGCAAATGGAACATCACAGGAAGTGGATTACATCTCTCCTGGAGACGGTGTAGGGGACCGGGATGTCTGGCCTCAGCGCATCCCAGACACAATAACAACGAGGGGCAGGAGACTGCTGACAGGAAGTACGATGGCTTCCTGGCAGCCTCTCAACGAGTTGCAATGACCACTGGGTTTCACCACTAGCACTAGGTTTCTGCCCACTGCACGACAGTTACACAATGAGCAATGTAAACAATTAAGTAGAGCACACAGTGGCTATATTGTCACTTATGATAATAATCAAATAAGATTGCATTTATAGTGCACCTTTCGGGGTCCCAAAGCAACGGTGGGGTGTGATCTTCAGACTTCAGACTCCACTAGCCAATTGTCATCACCACTGCCTACTACAACACTTTTTGTATATGTATCCCTGCTTACTCCTCATGAAAAAAATAAAAATAATAAAATAACATTTTACTAACCTTTTCCTTCCCAGTGTTACAGGTATGGCATGCAGCTATAGACTACCATGTATTACTGCACTGATCTCTTGCACGAACTATGATTGTCCATGTATTAATGCACATCTTGTAAGTCGCTTTGGATAAGAGCGTCCGCTAAATGCTTAGAATGTTAAATGTAAAAATGGGTGGGGGTAGCCATGTGCAGTAGCCACCTGGGTGATGCACGGCAGCCATTTTTGTACCAGAATATTTACCTCAGCACATGAGCTGAGGTGGAGAGGGACAGATAATAGAGAGAGCGCAACGGCTTATCATATGCAGTTATGCTGACCTCTCCATGCTCAATTTTGTGTTGGGTTTGTGTTGTGATGTTCCTCATTGATTGCCCATCGAGTCAATTTACACAATGCATCAAACTTAATGCTCAAGACGTGGCACACCATCCTGAGGTGTCCGTTCATTAAAACAAAACAAAAAAACACGCAGCTGTCTACAGTCCACCCGGGCGAAAAGAGAAAAGAAAATACAGCAGTAAAGACAGCCACCGCCGCCTCACCCTACACCATCCCGAGAGTTCTGCCTTCATCTCCGCGGGGATCACCGGGTTTCATCAGGCAGGCGGAACAATTGGCTTGTGAACAAAAAAAGAAAGGGGGGGGTGTTGTCTCAAAGCTCATTACCCACCCGCCTTAGGTGTCAGCCGTGTGCTTTTGCAATCATGCACAGAATGGGCAAACGCGCGCATGTGTTAGGAGGTGCCGGAAAGAGAGGACCGATGGCGCCTCTGACAGCTGACGCTTTCGCTCTCCCTCACAGGGGAAACTGTGGAGAGGGGAAATTATACAAAAAAATGAATCAAACCCTGACTGCCAAACCCGATTGGACGGTCCTGAAAAGGAGGGGCGGGATGGCGTCGCGGATGAAGCACTCAGCCTAGACAGGACGTCTGTCAGGCGGCCGGCGGCGCGGGGACGACCGGTGGCCCTTGTCAGCCGCTCCGCAAGCGGACAGGTACTGAAGGGCTTGTCTGGGTCTCGCCTCTCGAGGCCTGCTTTTTGGGGACTTATTATAACCCGGGACGAGTGTCTGAGCAGATGGAGCAGGGTGTGATTATCTGATCCTGCTGAGTAACACCAAGTCCCGAAACGAGCGCTGTGTGCACGCCGACACCGTCACGCACGAGGCTATTTTCGGCGCACGCCCGACTCCCCGGCCATGCCGGTCCCATCCCGCGGCCTGCTAGCGGGAAACGGGCCAGGGGCCATCCGCGACAGACTCCGTCTGCCCGCCACGCTGACGCTACAACATGGGGTCAGCAGCGGTGACCGGTGTCTGTCTGCTGGCGCGCCGGTACCGCACAGAACTGACAGGGGTCAGCGCTAAATGGCAGCCCCTTTGAGGTTTGTGCAATCAAGGCAGAGAAAACAAAGACTTCGTACTGCGGAGAGAGTGCATTTTTCCTTGAAGATATCAGATTATTATTTAACTCTGTTATTTCACTTTACTTGGGAGCTCTGCTGTCCCTGGCTCATTTTTTGCCATGTATCTGTGAAATTACATCATTCACAAAAGGGCAAGGTGAAATGACACAGAAGGAGGTATGTGCAGAGAAAACGTTAACTCCGGAGGTGAGGAGACAGTACTGAAAGTGTACAGAACTCACAGACTCTCATTCTTATGGCTATTATTATAGCTGGACATTTAAGGATTTCAGGTTTGAGTACCTTGCACATGTTCTACAGCAGTGTCATGCCTAGGGTTTAAACCTACAGTTTTTTGCATTTCAATTCAACATTTTAACTCGGCCACTTTAGAATTAACTATGCATTTTAAAGTATTAATGATTAATTAAGAAAATATGTATTTTGTCAATTGATTTGTTTAATTTATTTTGTAATTATTTGTTTGCTCGTTCATTTATTTATGATAACAAAAAATATGTCGCCTGCATCTCCATCCTTTCATTTTTCAGGCACCTGCCAGGTCACTCATTCGAGACAACCAAAAAAACTGAGCTCATCCCACAGAACTGCCAAAGGATAGATATTTTCCCGAACCAAAGATCACACACGTCTAGCTAAAGGAGAATCAGTGGCATAGTGAAGGCCAGGAGTGTTCCATTCTCTGTGTAAAATTTGAGGCTATCAAAGTTGGTAAGAGGTGGCATTTTGGAAGGGGGGTTTTCTCCCAAAGAGGAGTCATCATGCCCTATAATGAGTCTCCAGGGAGCTGTAGTTACCACGCTGTGATGGCTTCCTTGTTTCAAATTACCACTGAGCTTTTTTGAGCTTTGGATCTTTCAGCTGATACATCAAACAGGTAATGGAATCAGAGTGAGGCAAAAGTACATGGTGGCATGTTGTTTTTTCATGGGAAAAGGCCCTGGATCCCAACATTATCCATTTGTGTGCTTTTGGCTACGACTATAGCTACAGGAAATAGTGCCCTGTATTTACTGACAGACACCCCACCATTTATTCACACACACCCAGACACACACACACACATGCACATGCACGCACACACACCCACACACACACGCGCACCACCAACTCAAGGGCACCTCCGGCAGTAACAGTGTCTTACCACTAGAGAGGGAAATGACTCGCAAAGCAGTCCCAGCCGATAAACGTTTGAATGCCTGGTAACGTTGTGAACTGTGGAAGAAATAGAATAAACATGTGCTCTTATTCTTTACTTGACATTTTCAGAAGTTATGGATGCAATATAAAACAACCACTAATGTGCTTTTTCCTCGACGTTGTATTAGGAATTTAGGCAAGTGTTCAAATGCTTTTGTTTGTTTGTAACATAGTTCCCCTTAAGTTAGCCCAATTATCTGATAAAGCTGTTACAAAGAAACGCCTGCTTAAATGTCATACTTTAAAAAGTGCATTGCAGTTCAAGGTACTTTTTCTGGTCATATCATCCCTGTGTGTAATTCATAAATACAACTGCTTTCACTCTGGGTCTGGTTTGTCCCGACACCTCTCCTAATGGACCCCAGCACTGCAGCGATTGCATTACATCAGCAAGCAGACCATTATAAAAGAGAAAACTGCAGGTATAATTGCAGGTCTTGGGATGTCTGAGCCAGGCTGCCATGGGAGTATTTCAATATGCGGTCCCATAAACACAGAATCAAGTTAAGGCTGCCAGGTTAATTTCTCCCTTTGTCTCCTTTAAAGAAGCGGAAGCTGTCAGGCCCCATTACCTCTGCTTTGGGGAAAGGTTCATCTCTCCGCCGCCCGCATTCAGGTTTTCACATCGCAAATATGAGTGCGCCTTGAGCAACGGCTCTCTCTTGGCAGAAATCCACCTACACTCAGAGTTCAGAGAGTAAATAAACGGAGGAGTTTGCAGACTCCGAATGAAACGCACTCAAAGAAAACAAAGCAAAATTTAGATTATTTCCAAATGTATCCAGGCAATTTTTTTTTTTTTCAGATGAAATGCGCAAAATGGATTTTAATGCCTATCTGGCTGAGGAGAAGCTCTAATCTCCCTGTTAAGGAGCCAATCACGGGAGAGTCGCAGAGAAAGGGCGAGGGATCATTATGGATTTTTTTTTTGGCCTCCGTTCTAAATTTAAATTAGACATTTTACAATTTGCCTTGTAGCAGTAAGGTGGATTAATAAGTAAGGAAAAGATGATTGAACTTTTCTTTGTAGGGACATTTTGGAGAAGGACTGCTGAGTTGGTGTATTGTCTCCATTAAGGTTGATGGGGCACTGACTATATCAGTGAAATTGTTCAGTGCTTTTTCAGACAAAGCATCCATTTTGCTCCTGGGCCTCTATGTTGGGTCATGCTCTGTCGCAACACATGGGTCTGTTTCACCCAAAGGCACTTTCATACTAAATATGATGGTAAGATTTCTGACTGGCAGTTCCGAGCAATTGTCTGCACAAAACAGGACCACGATCCATCGTTACAAAAATGTCTGAGACACCCCGAGACAGAAAAATAAGAAATTGATGCAAAATTGCTGGAATCCCAAAATCTGCAAAATTCCGGTATTGGCTATTGCCCTTGTTCTCATCACATGGGATGCCAGCAAATTGCTGGACAAATACAGCCATTTTGTGTGGTTTGAATGGGGTTTACCGATGACAGAAACGTTCTATGTATTGGAAGGTGCGAAATGAACTTCCCATTTTTGAATCTGGATTTCCTTTTCTTTCTTTCTTTCTTTGTTCTTTTACTTTTTCTTTTGACTTTTCCCATCACATCTCCATCTGCTGTCCTCCAGCCTCTCTCACGACGGTACACCCACTCAAGCCTGGGGAGAAGCTGGGCCTCACAGCGCCCCCGCCCCCTCGGCCGCTGAGGCACAATCAGGGATGAGATGGCGTGGTGCCAGCTAGACCCGTGTCATTCCGCACGTACCAATGCGCAGAGTGGTAAGTGCGCGGGTGAGCGGAGGGAGTGTAAAAAAGCCTTTTAAACTGTAAACTGGGGCGGAGGTGATAAGAATGAGAAGATCGTTTGACTGTGCGCTTACCCCCACGCGGCACTCGTGTCTGCGCCCCGCCCCCTTGGCGAATCCGAGAGTATCATTTCTCTCCCTCTCTCTCTCGTATCCCTCTGAGTTTGACTACACGGACAAATTCAAGACCACACTGACAACTCAAACCGGTGCGCTTTGCATCCCAGTTCTCAGCAGTGCGGCACTACGGTCGCCTTTGTCACGCTCTACGCGCACGCTAACGTGAGATGGTGTCCACGTGTTGGGATCTTATGTAGAGGCCGACACCGATTAGAGCAATTGCGCTCTTATTCCAGTGCTCTTTGGAAACTGATTAGAAACTAGGTCACGTGTCTAAATGGCTCCACTGGCGTAGCACATCATAAAACCAAATGATGGCAATAAGGTGAAAGTGCATTGTGGATCAGAACAGGGAGGGGGGGTTGCTGAGAATGACTACATTAGCATTTCATCGAAGAACAGACAAAAAATAGGAAACAGATCACATTAATCTAATTGGTCATAGTTCGCTTATTTGCGTGACCAAAATTCCATTAAAAATCCTTTTCACTTTTTCTCTGACCCAGTTATCAGCTAGGTATTAATAAAAAATAATACCCCTTCAACCCAATGAAATGTGTGGCGTTACAGATTAACACAGATGCATGTGCAAATCTGTAATGGTCTGAGCAGCTTCAGCAATGTCGATTGCTAATGCTGCTCAGACCATTATAGGATGAGGTGGGGAAGATTAAAGTGATTTCATGAACCCCCGTTCCCATACAGCAGATGTCATTGAAGAAATTCAATTTGAAGTTTTATATCTGTGGCAGTTTTCCTTGATAGACAGGCCTACGTCTCTGTCAACTCCACACCGTTTAACTATTTTCCCATTTATGCAAAATCATTACTACTAGTAGCATATTTTCTTTGATTGTTCTGCAGCATGGGGAACCATTCTGTTTCCATTTCCAATTGTGAAATACAGAGGCGAGATACTTTTTAGTGTGCCTTTCCTGAGTATTATGATTCAGGGGTGCTGGGGAAATTGTTAGCATTTCTAGAGCGCATTATGAACATCCTGGATTAATAGTGTGTCATAATATCAGGTGACTGAGAGGTCGATTCACATGTAAGTGCTTACATTGAAATAGAATGAGATTTCCAGCTGCCCGAGAATGCCTCCTTTCTCATTTAGTACATGTCTTCCTGAAAAGAGGTTTAAAAATAAAACCCTTATATAAACATTATGTATTATTCATGCTTGTTTGTCAAAGGAGGTTATGTGAATATAATAAGACCCAGCAGGAAGACCAGTGGGTCTTGCATGTTAAATTTCAAGTGCAAATACTGTCATCTGAAGGCCTATGCTGGGCAAAGATGCTGGTTACAAAATGTCCTTGCAGTCTGTCCAATCACAACTTAATTGTATTAAATTAATTTGCATATTTAATCTTTATTTAAGTAGGCAGGGCCTCCTTTCCCAAAAGTGCATCATGTCCCAAAACCTTTGTAACTTACACTTACGCAATGTCTTAAAAATATATTGACTGTCAATTAACATTGTGGTGCCAATCGGTGATTAATCATTCACAGAAAATGTGCATGAAACTATGTCAATCATAAGCAATTCGTTTGGCCAAGTTCCATCGTTAATAAATGGGGCCTTGACCAGCTAACAGAAAGTTCCTGTTTTCGGTGACGACCAAGACAAGCAGCATCAATACAGGCTATGCAGTATGTTAAAATGAACAGAGGTCGTTTCTAATATTCAGCTGATTACTATATGATCCCTGGCAACTGGTGCTGATTTGTCTCCTTCATTTGTAATCCAGTGGCCTAAATATAATGTATGTGAGCTTTAAAACATAAAGGAGACATAGGCGCAAATTCAGACCAGCTGCACTGTGGATTGTTCTTAATGCTGAACCATGAATCAAAACGAAATGGCACATTTATTTCCGACATTAAATATTCTTACACAGTTCAGTGACTGCCGGAGCGGTGATGTTGTATAAGTATCTGTTAGGATTAGGGTCACACACATAACCCACACGCACATTTTCCTGTTTAATTTTGGGGCTTTCGTTTCAGCCTCATTACACAGTACAGGCACTCCCAAAGGGAATATAAGCTCACCTGTTGGAAGAGGAGGAGTTAGAGAAAGAGAACGCATGATGAGATGAAAAATGCGGCGGAAATCTGTTAAATCTGTTTGTTTCATTTAAGAGGTGTTGTACAGTTTGGGCATTTTGATGCAAGGGATCAAAGGGGATTCAGGGATTTCGGTGGTGTAGGGAGTCCAGGTCTGGAGGGTGTTTTTTATATGACAGTGAGAGATGATTTATGTCATCCTAGCCTTTTGATGCCATACCCTGTAGGAAAATTAGCAAAATTATTTATTGTTTTATAGCAGTCCTTTTAGGTGCCTCAGACTCTGCAGGCGTTGGTGTTTTGTTTTGCTTTATGTTTCATCTGTCCATAAATGAATTCCTATGATAGAGGATGCCAACCAAGGGCCAGCCCTTGGACTGAAGACTGGGCTGGCCAGTTTTGAGCGGTAAAAGGTGTATTATAGCACACTGTGACTTTACCTGTGGGGCTTTGTACACATTTTTGGAACAAAGGGATTTGGCTGTAACAGTATCAAAAATGCTTTGTTTTTTAAGCTAATTTATTAGTCCATTCAAAGTGAAGAACAAAGCAAGTGCAATTTCAATCGAGAACCTTATAGTACTGTGTATACAGACCAGAGATGTGTTCAACTATGCAAATGTTTGCAACCATTTCATATCAGACTATTAACTTGTTCTGTTTGTTGTGCATTCGCCACAAATATTTACCAACATAAGCCAACAGTTTGAGAACCTAGTGTGCAGCAAACATAAATGGCACTGTGCGTGGTCGAAGTATGTGTGTAGTTAAGAGATTGCCACAATGGCAGTGCAGATTTGAGCACACCTAACGAGACAGTTGAAGATACAATTTCACATCCAAGAATTTCTCTAATAAAATGCCTTCTCTATAACTTCCAGCCAGAAAATCCATATTATAATAAAATACATGTACAAAATAAAAAAGTAACAATACAAAAATGTAATAAAGGATATTGGTAGACGGTAGAAGTAAAATAAATACCCAGGGCTGAGTGCCATATCACCTGAAAGCAAACCTTATTATCTGTGGCACTATTCAAGAGGTGAGGGCTTGAAATGTGAAAATGTTGTTTTTATTTTTCTGCCGAATAGTAATAGACTTACATGACTCTAAAATGATGAAAGCGGTCTTTTTAATATAGAGGATTTTAATGAGCCATTTGTTTGCTTGTTCGTAGCCCAGGTAGAATTAAACAGCACATTTCATTCTTTTTTAATAATGCAGAATCCTTAGGGAGGCCTACCCCGAGGTAATACAATTTGTTGGCTTTGTAGACTTGTGCCTTGTGAACCTCAGAGAAACAGAGGAATGAGAAGACATGCCATCAACTTTTTTTGGTTTCTTTTTTTCTCTTCTTGTTTAGGGGATTCTCTTAATGGCCACTGACCCAAAACAGCATTTTCTGATGAAAGGTTACACGAGTCATGACTGCAAGGAGGCAGGTTGTCTTGTTGCTTTCACAGTTATAGACTCAGTCCATGTGTGTGTGCAGTGGGTTGGGGAAGGTGGCAGGGGGTGGGTGCTCATGGTTTGCCCCACCTGGCATTTCAAGCCATTCTCAAAAAAAAATGTTGTATGGTACAGCCCCACCCAAATGGAATTTAACCAGCATTTGGGGAATATTCAACTCTGATTCAAATGTTTTCCTTCAAATGGATTCAAGAGCTCTGATTGGAAAAAATATAAACTGTCAATTATCTTTTCAGATGTATTTTTAATTCAAGCTTGCAGTTTGGGGTTCAGAGCAATCAACCTGCAAGCATTTGAATATGAACTAAAGGATTGGTGGAATGCTGAGCAGACACCAAATCAATGGCCCTCACAGACTTACAAATTCTTGCCACATCAACACTTTTTCCCTTTTAAACCCAAGTTGTGAATTTAAGCCATTGTGTGCTTTTTTAAATGAAATCACATCTTTAACAGCTGACCTAAAGATATATTTTTATTCCCGCTAAAAGAAAAGGACATGTAGATAGAACGAAGGAGAGGAAATTAGATTTAAGCCTTTGGGATCTTATTTCTCAAGCTGTTTTATGGGTCTCCAAAGACCTCCTTATTTCCTACGGAACATCCACATTGATCAAATCAATGGATAACACCGTTATGATGAACTACCATCATGCCTTTCAGCTACGGATGTTGCTAAGTGAGCCTAATATGTTCTTAATTTAACTTATCAAGGACTGAGCTGGATAACATCTAATGTCATTTCTTCCGCCTTTCCCCCTTTGCCCCCCACAGCGAGGGGACATGGATCTGTTTGTGTGGCAATACGATTTCAACGCATCGGCTCCTCTCCGAGCTCATCGGCTCCTCTCCAAGCTAATCTCAAGAGGAAAAGAGAGCCCTCGTCCTCTAAGAACCCGCTGGAAGTAACAGCCCGACAAATAAATAAATAATCGATCAGTCATACAGTGGTGATGAAGAAGAAGAAGATGATGATGATGATGACACCACTGCCTACTTGCTCTACACTGTATACCTCTGCTTACTCCACTTAATAAAATAAAAAAAAAAATAAAAATAATAAAACTAACCTTTTCCTTCCCAGTGTTACAGGTATGGTACACAGCTACCTGCAATGATGTCTATCACTGTATTACTGGGCTGATGTCTTGCGCGTACTATGATTGTTCCTACCATGTATTAATGCAAGTCGCTCTGGATAAGAGCGTCTGCTAAATGCTTAAAATGTAAAAATGTAAAATGTAATGATAATGATGATGATGGATAATTAAAAAAATTATGGTGCTATTTCCAGTTCTTTGGCTGCCTGAAAAAAACACTTTATAAATACAAATGTATCACAATTAAAATAATGCGGATGTATGATAAAGGTGAAGAATAAAATAATTATGCCTATTATTGTAGCTTTCGTTCACCTCACGCCTTCCACGAAAATGGGCAATTTTCACTGGGTTAAAGCGACATTTCATTATGGCCACTGCTGTTTTCCTTACCACCCGTCTCATAACTTCCTTGCAATGCGACTCCATGTGAACTTTGATTTCAGTCACAATTCCGTTTCTAAGTGTACGAATCAATTGAGTGCCGTTGAGCAAACCCATGGACCTACCCCCAAGCCGCTGGAGCTACCCAGGTCTGGCATGGAGCTTTTCAGTGACTCACCTCCTTTTATATTAAACACATTAGTGCTGCAGCACATAAGCCACAGAAATCTCTGCCACGACTTCCCAGAGGCTGTAAAAGCATAGTTGCCTTGAAATCTAGGTTAAAAGCTTATATTTTAATCCTGTCATATCTGAATCCCCTATTGCTCGTATTTTTATTTGTATATGTACTCTCTGTTCTTTTGATGATTTATTTTGATAATGTTGTATTCCACGACTCCTCGTCTTTAGCGTCCTACGCTTTGAAAAGATACGGTTTATCATTTTTCATATCGTTCCGGCAGCTCCAGCATCGGAAGGGCCTTCCGCTTATAGACGCAGCGCAAAGCTCCCGCCCCTCCCCGACGTTAGGCGCCGGTTTGTGCGCAGCAGAGGAGCGTCAGCGGCAGACTCTGGAGCCTGGAGGCCGCGGCGGCCCTTTTCCAGCTAATGCCCGCCCCGTTTCGGCACTTAAGAGCCTCGCGCCGCGGCGACAAAGCGCGAGGCGAAAATAGGATTTCATCAAACTCCCAGCGGTTGATGAATAAGATCGCCGTCCATTCTTCAGAGCCGCGGAAACGCACGGGCCGCGCGGCGCGTTCCTCGCCCGGCGTCCTTTAATAGGAAGCCGAGGGGCGCTGAGCCTCCCGGCCCGGCGCATTATGCCTTTGAACGGCCAGCGCTGTGCTATTACGCGAGACACAGTGCTAAACTGAAGCAAAAGAAATGGGCCATGTACGTCCAATCATGGCCATTCATTAGCCGCCGCGGCGTGGCGCTGGGAGAACATTGCGAGTCGGCAATAACGGTGACTTATTGAGGCGGAGGGAGCGGTTAGATGGCTTTCGAGCTCGCCACAACTGAAGGAAAAGCAGGTCTTTCTGATTTATCCATTAATGGGTAACCGAGGCCAATCAGACCTATCTTCGAGATTCATCACATTTTGTGGGGGTACCCCATTAAGTTTGCCTCACAAAAGAGAGGCAGGAGAAACGGTGTGCTATGAATTTCGCACACGGCGCCGGCGAACACGAGTGCCTCACAACACTGGGCAACCGCAATCCTACAGTGTAGGTTTTATTTGTTTCACGCAATGCACATGCTCACACCTTGCAAGGCCTGGCATGTTTTTATTGTTGTGGGGTGGGGATAATTCTGTTCCCACACGCTGTCTGGATTCATCTTGACTCCTGTTAAGTATTAATACACAGCCCCTCCCTGTCTGTTTTGTTTGTTTCTGACTATTGTAATGAGGAATGGCTCTTTGACCTGAACAGGCACATAAAGTATTGATTGCCTATGTTTATTACTACCTTAATGAGTCCTGTCATTACGTTACATTGTACCAGCATGCGACGGAAAATTCCATGAATAGTTATGAGTACTCTTTAAAAGCAAGGGCTTGCATGTGAGTATCAGATATTCAAAAGTTGGCATGAATCTTCAATACGGGCAGACACTTGTCTAGAAATAATGTATGGAAAAGTATGATAAAATATGTGTCCTATATGCATGTCAAAACATTAGGCATACATATTTCAAAATAAACCATGCCTATTGCAAAATATAGAAATGATCTCCTGTGGCACATAGAAGCTGAAATATTAAATACACGTGCATGTATGTATATGAAGTAAGGCAGCTCTAACTGTACAGCTCTAGCTTTGAGCATCCTCTAATTGTCAAGAGGAAGACGAAGGCCTGGTCTCTCATGTAATGATACAAAAATAAATGGGCGGGGGTGATTTCATCAAGCAGAAGAGGAGGGAGAGTGAGAGAGAGTGCCGGAGAAAGAGATGTCCCCTCCATTCAATGAAATGAAAATTAAATAAGATTAGACAAATTGTGAGAGAAAAAGAAGCCTCGTCATGCTTTTCACTGTTGGTTATCCAAATAAACACAATATTAATAGCCTGCTGGGGGATTGAGAAAGGGGCAGGAGTGAACAAAATGGGGGTCTGATTGTGAGATGTGGAGCTGCTGACTCCTCGCTTCTGTGTACATTTACAAGTGCATTTATATGAAGGATCTGTTCACCTTTCTTTCTTCACTAACGCAGGCAGATACCATATTTTATTAACTCTGGCAGGTGATGTATTACCGGGTCCTCTCTGTACGATTGCATTAAGGCCTTATCAGCAGTGCTTTTTCTTTTCCGTCCCCCATGTTTTTTTGCCCAACACCTCCGGCATGCATAATTACACTCAGAGTGCGGGTAATGAAGGGGAGGGAAGGATTGAGTAGCCTTAAAAAAATAATAATCCACAGAGCTCTCTGCCAAAGACAGGCCTTCTCTGCTCAACAGCCTCTCCGTCTGGTGCTTCAGCGCAGCACAGGTGCTTGTCAGTGACGCGTTCCTCGCCCCCCCCCCCCCCCCCTCTGCTAGCTGGCGGCCCTCCAGGCGCCTGGGGGACAATCGCGTCGTGGCCGTGGCGCGGATCGGACCCGTGTCGCCTTTCGTCAGGCGGCGAACGCTTTCCGTTGAGTTCGATAATGCAATAATGAATGCTTCTGAATCTTAACACATCTGAGAGGTTAGACTAATTTTTGCATTTTTTTCTTATATCCCTTTGTAGGTGGTTTGAGTGGCGGGAGGCTGCCGCCTAATGGGTCTGGTGATTGACAGGTCATGGCTGTAAGTCCCTTTCAGGGATCGGCCAGAGTAGTGTTGCTTTCGGTATGGTTGCTGTGGGGATTCTGGGCACCGCTGGAGCAGCTTTTAATCAGTTCGTTTTTGATAGAATTTATCTGCTTCAGAGGCCAGTTTGAAAACCAAATGCATGATGCTGTCTCCCAGTGTGTAGTCAGTTAAGAACATGTAATTAAAAAACAGCACCACTCTAAATTGCGAAACCCCTGCCACTATACTGTAACAAGGTAAAGAACAAGTGACATTTGTTTTACTGTTTCTACTGTTCATTTTTGACTGTTGCCATGGTCTTCAGTTTCTCACTGACACTGTGCCTTAAACAATGTGGACGCAATGGAAAAACAAATTTAATTTCATGCCATTATACCAGAGCTGGAACAGCACAGGTGCAGTATGTGACAAAATTAAATGTTTCATCACTTATCCAACTGCCCTCTGGTTAGTAATAACTAACACAAACATTTTATTTCCAATTTATTTTGTGCTTCACACACTGGTGCTTTTTTCTAGCATGATGACATTCATGTAATGTATACAGTGGTCCCCCCTTTGGAATTTTTTGTTTCACATTTTATTTTCTTACTTCATGGATTTAATTGGGATTTCTTGCCACTGATCAGCACAAAATACACTACAATGTCAATAATTATATATTTTTTTAAACTTTTAAACTCATTTGTTAATGAATTGCAAATAAAAAACAGACAATTGATTATAGAAGTATTCATCCCTTAACATAATATTTACTCTAGCTGCAACTTTTGAGTAAGTCTCTAGCAGCTTTGCACATACAACATCTTGCGCTATCCATTTTGCCCTCTATTTTGACAAGTTTTCCAGCAGAGAAGCATCCCCATAGCATTAGGCTTCCGCCATCATATTTCACGGTAGGGATAGTGTTCTTGGGATGATGCACAGTGTTGGGTTTATGCTAAACATAGCGCCTAACGTTGATGCCAAAAAGTTAAATCTTGGTCTCATTAGGCCAGTGGTCTCAAACTCAGTGCCATGGAGGGCCATGTGTATGCAGGTTTTCATTCCAACCAATTACTGCTGCCTTAATTGGTTCAGCCATATGCATGCGCCCCTGTGCATTTGCCAAGTTAAAGCATAGGATATAGGCAACAATTGTTATTTAGATAACAAAAATAACTACTTTCACTTTATATGCATTATATGCAAGCCAACATGATCATTTAGAAAAGAACTGAGCTAATTATCTAATCAAGAGTGGAGGCTGGAGTAAAAACCAGCATACACATGGCTCTCCATGGCACTGAGTTTGAGACCACTGCATTAGACCACTTCCTTTATTAGGTATGAGAGTCTACCACATGCCTTCTGGCAAACTCTAGCCGAGATTGTATGTGAGTTTTCTGCAACAGTGGTTGAAGAAAGAATCCTCCCATAAAATTTTTAAAAGGCCTGTGAAGCACCTTGGCTCTTATTGTCCCAGTTTCTCCCATCTCCGCCATGGAAGACTGTAACTCCGTCAGAGTTGCCAGATGCCTCTTGTTGGCCTCCTTAACAGGTGTCCTTCTTGCACAGAATGCTCAGTTTTGGAGGACAGCCTGTTCTAGGCAAATTCACAGTTGTGCCATATTCTCTCCATGTCTTTATGATGGACTTAACGCTGCTCTGGGATATTCAAAGTCTTTGAAATGTTCTTATATCTTTCCCTTGATTGGCGGTTTTGAAAAACCTTTTTTCGGATTTGCTTTGAATGTTCTTTGGTCTTCATGATGAAGCTCTTTTTTGGAAATGCACTAACCAACTATGGGACCTCTCACAGACAGGTGTATTTAATTTAAAATAATTTGAAACATCTTAATTGTACACAGGTAGACTCCAATACAATAATTATGTGACCTCTGGAAACAATTGATTGCACCAGAGTTTATTTATGTGTGTCTTAGCATAAGTGTGTCTTAGTATTCAATAAGGGTTGAATGCTTATGGAATCAATTATTGTCTGTTTTTTATTCGTAATTCATTAACAAAAAGCTTTAGAGTTGTTTTTTTATTTGATATTATTGCACAAAATATAGTATTTTGTGTTGATCAGTGGCAATAAATCCATTTTGATTTCATGAAGTAAGAAAATGAAATGTGAAAAAAACACCCAAGGGGGTGAATACCTTTTATACCCACTGTGCATGGTAATCCTGACAGAAATCTATTAAAATTTCGCCCAAAATGAAGGAATTTCAAATGTCCGAACTGAACAACCATCAGAATTAATTGGACTGGCCCTCACACTGCTGCCTCATCTGCATATTCCCGTTAACTTTGAGTGGCAGCGGGAAATAACAGAGGCTTAAATAATAAAATAATAAAATAATAAAATAATAAAATAATAAAATAAAAAATAATAAAATAATAAAAGGCTTGAGGACAGTCTAATTTCTCCCCCTTTTCTAATATGAAAAGGTTTATCTTCTCCTCGCATCAAACTTTGACTCCAATCAACAGTGGCTGTGATTGGCTGGCAGCGGGTAAACAGAGGAAGTGTGGAGCTGATAAAATTTTTTTTAAAAAGGACACATTGTGTTCTCCTTGGGAGAGGTAACTCATGGGTAGATCATTTTATTATGTCATTATTTTGGTGGAGAATTTATTTGTTTTCTTGCGAGATAATGTTTTCGTTCACCCATCCACCAGTTTAGGTATTAATTTATTTACTTTACAAAGGGTAATGATTGAAGAGTCTTATTCAGCCTAAAGACACAAGCATTAACAAACCTGTTTCACAGATACCAGATAAATTTTGGTTTGACTGACAGGGAGAAGCCCCACGGAAAGGACTGCATTTGCATCAAGATCAATAACACAGTGGTAACTGATCTTAAGCCGCTTTTAGGCATTGCTTTAATGGCTGTACAATTATGCACGGGGGATGTTGAAAAAAACATTTGGACGAACTCTTGGTAATTTACTCTTAATTAAGCAACTTCATTAACTATTAATCGATTTTCCATTGAATGCCCTCATCTCAATGGATTTCAGCAGACAGATGTTTAACACTCGGTAATCAGTAAATGGGGTAGTAAATGAGTAAATTAGCAAATGAACAGGGGGACAAATTGAGTTCCATATACAGTGCTAATTATCCAATGAAAGGTTGCTTTTAATTAGTGATTCATTTTGATCCTTCCAAAGAAGCAGTTGCATTATTGCGTTGTTTTTTGTCTGTGTATAATGTTGTTTTGAGTGACCCTTGGTTCAAGCGGGCAAGCAGGCCCTTGAGTACATTAAAAATGGGCCAATTACTCGCCTCTGCTAGAGACAGGGGTAAGTGACCCCTGTCTCTATTCACAATGTGAGCGCATTTATAGTGGGCCTGTTTATCATCAACATATATGTGGCAGAATATTGCCCAATACATAAGCTAACCGTGGGAGGTAATTTCACCATAAGAAATGACTGATTCCATTTGGATACATGACACATGCAGTCATTTTGTGGCCTGATACAATCAAGCCAGCAGCCATTTTGTCCTTCATTTTGACCTTTGTGAGAGTGAGTGTTTTCATTTACAGTCAGTTACACAATGTTGCTTGTTAGATAAAGAAACAACCAAGCTCATAATGTTGCATAAGTAGCAAGATAACATTGATATGCATTTTTTTTCAGGTCAGACTACAGGGGTAGTAGAATGGGAGAGTCAAGGCCTAACATGGCTCCCAAACCAAGGTTCAGTTGTGATTAGATTAGATAAAATTAGATAAAAATGTATTACATTAAAAATACATATAAAGCTGCTCCAATTGGAGACAGACTTCACATACTGTACATAATGGCTGTGACTGTTGGATTGTGTTTACGTACCATAATTGCATAGTGCACGTGGTTTTGGGGTGGGTCCATTGGTTGGTCTGCGATCCTACCAATGGATTCCTACACCCATGGAGTACAAATCGCCAAGTGACACTACAGAAGTCAAACCAAGCCGGGCAAGCATGCAGTAGAGCAAAATACTATTTATTAGTAGACAATGATGGCATTTATTTATTTTCAACCCAACGAAAATCATCCATTGGTGTGGCATAGAAGTGCAGAATTCCTTGCCCTCTGATGAGAACAGAAATAAAAGTAAATAATAGCTTTGGCTATGTAAATGGCAGGAGCGGTGCTTGCCCCATCACTCTAAATGGGAAGAAGTTCGCACATGGCCATTAATGGCCCGAAAAAGGCCTGCAGAAAAGTACGTATGACTGGTGTGAAATGTGGAAAGTCTTCAAAATGCCAATTACACACTTGAGGAGCTAACAACGATTTCAACTCCTTTTCAGAAGTTCCCATATTTACTCTTTGAATCTGTCAAAAAAAGAAAGAAAAAGCAGTTTCTCCTGGTCCTCCAGCGCTATGGCAGCAGCCACATCTGTCAAAGGGAAAAGCGAATGGTGTGTTTGGAGGGGGACAGCCCTGTGTACTGCCGTTTGTGTTTGAGGAGATATTTGTCTACCTGTTAATACTGGCTCCCCTGCTTGTCAGGCAGGAAATCAGGAGATCTGACTGCACTGTCGAAGTGATTAAGGCCCTTCTGGAAAAACGGTCCCTCAGCACACCATGCACAGCACCTCAGCACACACAGCCAGGAGATGACAGTGCGCGCTAATCACACACCTCATGTAATGAAGCAGCTTCACTGGGAAGAGTCAGAAACAGGCAGGGAGGGAGATTACACTCACCACGCCACACACATGCCATTGCGGGAGTCTGAAAAACACTTTATTTTAGGTTTAACAAACAATGCAGCTCCAATTAAGAGCTGCTAATCAACTAATTAGCAAGAAAATTAGACCAATAACAATGGTTATTGAGGCATTTGCAATGTTTGTTTTGTTTTTTGTATTCAAACATTATTGAGCATAGAGGTGCTTTAGTTTCATAACAGTAACTCGTCTCAGTGGTAACAAGAAGGAAGTGCATAAAATAAAGGCAAAGTAAAAGAAATCATGTCTCACGACTGCTTTTAATGAGAACATTCACCTCAGTGGCCAAGACGGTTTTCGTTGTTAGCTCAATTTTAAGATTTGTTATTGTACCTGCCACAGCCAAGTGCCCTGAAGTGACTGTCCTTCACCCAGTGAGTGGAATAAGAAAACTATATTTGGCTCATTTGTGCATAACCTTATATTAACCTCATCAGCTGTAATGGGTTTTCAACCTCTTTAGAACAGCCAAACCAGACACAAACCAGTACAGAGCTAAAGCTATTAGTCCTATTTTAAGGCATGGCCAGGAGCTATTGCAGCAACCTCTTTAGATCTTGTCAAAACTTCTTCATCTCATGGCTCTTGTTCCTGAAATTTGGCTGGCGCAAGCGCAAAACGTGGGCTCGGGTCTGTTCCCTGCGATCTCTGAAAACATGGAATGGTTACACTGTCTCGACATTCTTCCTTTAGCCGTATCCACGGAACAAAGCCTCTATCAGCATCTTAGCTTTTGTGCAAATGCCTTTCTGTCTGATGAAAGTGGCCATTTTTGTGTTTCCATTGTGCATTGTAATTAAAAGGGAAGTGCATTCGATTTAATTTGTAAATACCTGTGGTACAGCCTTCAGTGAAAACTGTTGCTGGGGTAACAATGCCTGAATTGTAGTTAAAGAATTGCCACAGTAATTTGAGAGCAGGTTTACAGTTGATGCATAAATGCATTTAAATGAGTGCACAGCAATCCTGCTGTGAGGAAATAATCACTGGTACATAATAACACCTTGAAGGAAACTCTGCTTTCTGTTTGTCTTCTTTGTTATGCTCTGCATTCAACCTCTTCGGTGATTAATGTATTATTTCTTTTGATTTTAAAACAATCCGAGTAGTTATGCCTGGTTCTGGCAAAATATTTCACATTCTTCAATCGTGTGTTCAAGATTAAGCGGTGGGGGGGGACCCACTCTTGATGCTTGGGTAATAATGAAATTAAAGACATTATGAAATGAATCAGGGAGTGATTAGCTTTTTTGTATTTTAAATGAAGCAAAACATAATTGCTTTTTTCTGCACAGTCTTCTGGGTAAATTTAGAATGTTTGCTCAAATATTCAAATTCAGTTCTCATGCTTGTTGCACAATCATTTATGAATTTTATGCATTTTCCGTTAATGTTCTTTGTGTGGTATTAATAATCGTAATTTACTGTGTTATTAACATTTAAGCAAGCAGTTGTGTTAATTCTATATTACATTTGTTTAATCACAATGAGGATTGATTTGCATTTCTTTATTTTGTTCCTGTCTGAGGTAACTCAGTAAATGGTAAAGGTTCTGCTAGAGAAAAATTTTGAGTTTGTGTGTGTGTTTGTGTGTGTGTGTGTGGTCATTGTGATACAGAAATGTCAGACGCTGAGACAGTTTCTGAAATACCATGTCAATTTTATCTGCCATGGTGGGCGTGTCATATTGAAAAATAAGAGCCAGGTGGCCTCTCATTAGATGAGACTGAGTGACATGCAATTCTCTGAAGCACAGGTGTCAACAATATCCCCTTACAGCACACCAAAAACAGGGCAGCCTTTCCCACCAGTTTCTACCAGTGTAGCTAGCACATTAGAGCTAGCCCCTATTGCAAACAGTGGACACAGCCCACGAAGCCTCAATAAGCACAGCTAAATATTATTGTACATGGTGTTGATAATGATGGATTTTATGTTTGTTGTTGACCATTTGGTGTTGTTAACAGCATAGTGTAATAAAACTGAAGGTTTTTCCCCAGCTTAAGGGCTAACCTGCTGATATAAATACAGAGAGCATGTAAATATAACCACTACCCTTTGCAGTGAAGTGGCTTTAAAAACAACAACAACAGCAACAACAAAAGATGCCAAAAGATGCCAACAGCAGCAACAGGGTGCCAAACAGATTAGGCACAAAGCAACGCGTTATAATTTTTTATTGTTTTATTATTGTGAAATGGGAAATTCCTAATGCAGATTGAGATGAGGAACAACACCTACATAATAAAAAATAATAAAGTAACTCATATCATTAGTTGTGTGAGTCAATGTGGATAATATCTGCAAAAAACTTAAAATTAATATGAATCTACATACCTCTTAATGGAGAGTAATGTGTGATTCAGGACTATTAACAATACTTCAAACGGAAAGATATGTGCAAATAATATGTTGTGTGACTAATTTTAAAATATTTCTAACTTTCCTTTCTGTAATTGAGAATTTTCATTTGAAGACACCGCAAAGAACTGAGGAAATAGTCATAAATTATTCAACATTAAAAAAGGAATGTTTACATAACTCCAGCTGGCCCAGTTCCTTGACATTGGAAGGGAAATCAAGAATTTGAAAAGTAGTATATATGATTCACTTCCATCTTAAGTATTGACCCTCTATTTAAAAAGAACATGAAATAGTGGATTTATTTTTTGTCGACCAGGTTCCTCGGGCATTGGTCAAGGTTTTGAGTCATTCCTTTAATCTGACAAAATTGGAACAAATCAATAACCTCACAGTGGAAAATTGACTGCGGGTTTATGTTTATGGAGCAAGCCAGACAAGAAACCATAAAACATGTCAAGGGCAAAACACAAAATGTGATATTTTACAGACTGCAGATATCATTTGCCATTTTTAAATGTGATGTCTTCTCATCATTTGTTTTGATTTACTTTCTGCCACTCCTACACCTTTACTGCCAGGTGAAAAAGAAAAAAATGGGAAAAAAAGTTAACTTTTCCCATTCCCCTTGCTCACTTTGAAAAACCGCTTTAGTTCCTCTTCTGTGAATTATACATTTTGAAGAAAAAAAAAAAAAAAAAAAAAAAAAAAAAAAAAAATAAAACTGACTTTGAAAAGAAAAGACAACACAAAGGGCACTTTACGACAACGTTGATTGGACAGCGAAGGCATTTGCTTGTGTGAGGCAAGTATCAATCATTTTTTTTAAACGTTTGGAAATTGCACAGCCACAGACAGGAGCCCTCTTTAACAATGCCCAAGTACCACGGATGGAATATATTCCACTTTGAAGATGTGAGGATTTTGATTGTATTACTTTTTCCCCCTCCTTTACATGCAAAAGAGGGATACGGGAGAATTATAATCTCTCTACTCTTGTTCGCAAAGGACCAGACAGGAGCCGAAATGATAACGAGGAGCTTAAGTAAAATAGCTATGTGGGCCTAATCACTGCCTGATTTCAAACTTAGAGGGCCAATTAAAATGGATTGGGCTCAATAAGAGATTACAACTTTAAGTAAAGATGGGTGCCCGGAACAAGAAAATCAATCGCGTATGTCTCCAGTCCAAAAGTTTTCGAGCACTGTGGGAGCTGGATAAATGCAAGGGGTCTGCGCGGGTTCAAGAAGTTTAAACACGGAAATAAATCACGCGTAAAAATAGGATGGGGTGAAAGCAGAGGTCCACTCTGAGGGAGAGAGTCCTTGTTAAGCACCGATTGGGGCAGAGGCCATTTTTCAACCGAGGGCAAAAAGTTTGAGGAAACCTCGAAACACTGTCGGAGCAACACCTTTAACTACCCGTTGAAATCTTTGTGGGCAGCTGTGACACTTAAAAATGGAGTGCATTCATCAAGGCGATATTGAGACATGAATACATCTCCGGGGTGCAACTTGACCCAGTATTTTTATTTTTATTTTTTTGCCTTCAACGTGTCTGGGTTTCCTTGAAGAGCCCCAACTGCACCACTGAATTGGGGTCAAGCATGGGATGTGGTACGTTTGACTGTAGTGAAACGGGACAACATTTAAGGAAAGGGTAATCTTTTTTTAATCAATGAAGAAGGCGTACAGCAGAACATTGTATGCCTATGCCTAAGACGCTTAGCTACTGTAGTATTTATGATCTCCTGCTTTGGCTTCTGCATTACTTCTGCATATGATTACTTCTTATTAAAATACATAGCTATGAAAACATGAAGTACCAACACGGCATCTTGGGGTTACAAGGTGTCTAAAGCTATCATTTGACAACACCTACATGACAATGGCCTTATGGCAGAGTTGCAAGAAGGAAGCCTCTTTTGAAGACAATTCACCAAAAAAGGCATCTTGAATTTATCTGAACTACAATTGCAACCGTGTCTTGTGGCCAAATCAACCTTTTTGGACATGCACATCAGCGTTATGTTTGGCGTCCAAAGAATGCAAGTAATGAATAATTACTGCAGCCCTTAATAAAATAGATGTAACATGAACTCCAGCATGTTCCAAGATATTCACTTTGGCCGCAGGTGGACCTTCCAACAAGGCAACGATCCCAAAAATACGTCCAAAGAAACTAAGAAATGGTTGACACAGCACAAGGTAATATAATATATGCCATTTAGCAGACACTTTTTATCCAAAGCAATTTATAGTAATGAATGCATACATTTTTTTCAGTATATGTGGTCCCAGTGGGAAATGAACCCACAACCTAAGCGTTGTCAACGCCACACTCTACCTACTGACCCACCACAGAACCACTGTCCTGACATGGCCATCTCAGTCTCCAGACCTGAATCATTTTACATTTACATTTTAAGCATTTAGCAGATGCTCTTATCCAGAGCGACTTACAAGATGTGCATTAATACAAGGTAAGAACAATCATAGTTAGCGCACAAGATCAGTGCAGTAATACAGCAATAGACATCATTGCAGGCGTCTGTGTATCATACCAATTGAATATTTGTGGTTTGAACTCAAAAAAGCAGTCCACAAACTTCAACCCAAGAATCTGAAGGAACTGGAACAATTCTGCATGGAGGAATGGTTGAGAATCCCCTCAAGAAGTTCCATAACCTTGTATGACACTACAGAAGGTGACTACTTGCTGTTATAATGACCAAGGGAGGAACCACAAAGTACTGATAACAGGGGTGTTTGTGATTCTTGATTTTTCTGGGAAAATAATAATTTATGAACCATTCGATTGTGCTTCGTGCCAATGCATTATTATTCAATATAATCTTCATTTTTTTTTTTGCATAAAATATACCTCATTACTTATATAGTTTATTTTTTACGATCTCTTTTGTTCATATTTATCAAGGATATTAATAAAAACAGCCTGCTGTATATGAATCTTTCTGAAAAGAAAGTTCTGAAATAAGCTTTACTGAGCACCCATGTTGTTTACACTAATAACATATATAAGCTACTTTCCGTACGTGTTCGTGTGCAATTGTCTGCCAGTCCGTGCAGTTGGTGAAGACATATCTGTGGTAATAACGGAGATGCACAAAGGACTGAGATATTCTCACCCCTCATGAACACGTCTTTGCAAGCAATTATGTGAGTCACACTTTGCCTTGCATCACAGCGTTTGTCCTAATTATTCACTGCAAATTACTCACAGCACCTCTATGGATACGCACCAAAAAGTTTAAACTTTGAGTCAATCTGAAAGTCAGTATCATATACTATTTGTGTCACAGTTCTATGTTGGCATAGTTAAGATACATTCAGAAGTGCCATCACAGGTCTTAATGTGCTATGGCAGAAAATAGCATGTCACCCCTCCAGGGCCAACACGGACAGGTTCCAATACACATCAAGTAGCATAGCAACTCTAATATTGCTTTAATAACATGTTTTATCTGACCTTGTCATTACAACAAAAAAGCTATCTTTTTATGTCAAGTGAAAGTCAAACTACAAGGTGGGTAACATAATAGGATATGGGAAGCTAAACAGCAGTTGGTGTATGTATTTGTATTTGTTTGAAATCAGAATCTCTTGCCCACTTTTATCTTGATGGAAAATAATGCTACATTGTAGCTTATGAAGCCAAAAGCTAAACACAAGGTATTTGTTCCAAAAAACAAATCCAAAACAAATAGAAAATAGCAGAAAAGTGATACTTATTTCCCAGTAGTAACTCACAATCACAGTACAAACATAACCAATAATTGATGAGAACTGGAGTTCAGCATACCCCCTTGGATACAATCTGTCAATACTCAAAAAGTTTTGAGTTTTGAGTTTTTCAGTACTCACACAACAGTGCAAGAAACATATTCAACACTGAGCCTTATTTAAAAGGGTTATTTTGAAATTAATCTTTATATTTTGTATTAATGATAATTCATGTATTTATGTGAATATAGACAATTGACAATCTGTCAATACTCAAAAAGTTTTGAGTTTTGAGTTTTTCAGTGCTCACACAACAGTGCAAGAAACATATTCAACACTGAGCCTTATTTAAAAGGGTTATTTTGAAATTAATATTTATATTTTGTATTAATGATAATTCATGTATTTATGTGAATATAGACAATTGAAATGTCAGCCATATTTTTACATTATAGGCATTTGGCAGACGCTCTTATCCAGAGCGACATACAACGTACAAATATTTAAGAGTACATCACTCTTAGAAAAAAAGATTCTAATAGGGTTCTTTCCTTGTACAACCTTTTTTCTAAGAGAGTATAAGGATTCAAATGACACAAATATTGTGTCTGTACTATGTTTAAATCTGATGTAACAAAGGAAATTACAACTCAATTAATTTGAAGAAGCATCAATACCTTCGTTTAGAAGGTACTTAAATATGTGATCTGCAGACTCAACCTGACTTAACCTTCCTTTTACTGGAGATCCCAGAACATGTGGAATGCCTATTTTCTCAGCAACAAAATATGCAACACTGTTTTCTAAGGTTATACCTACACACTAACATGTTCCCATTTCCCCCACATAAAATACAATAACACTGAGCAATCTATAATAATAATGGCTTTATTTATAAAGGACTTTTCCATTTTCACATTAATTATTAAATTATATTTTTAACAACGTCAGAAAATAGGGTATGACTGTCTCCAGCAATTATCAGTTCATCATGTTTTAACACCAAGGATGGTAAGAAATCAGAATACTACACAAAATAACAGGTACATGGCAGTAAAGTGTTAACATACTTCAAAGGGGCAAAATTCAAGTTTCAAGTTTCAAGTTTTTATTGATCACGTACACATGCGTACATGGCAGTGAGATTTGTTTTTCCCATGGATCTCTCTTCACACACAACACAACAGTACACAATAGAATACAGTAATAAATTGTAAAAAAAATTTAAAAAATTGTAAGATAGTAAATAGTAAAATAGTAAAATATAATATATACAATATACAATAATAATATAATATAATATATAATATAATAATAATAATATAATATATATATAATAAGTAAGACAGATGTACAATATTGCACATCACTGGATGGCAGTATAAAGTGATGAGTGCTAAAGTGATAAGTGACAGTGATACAGTGGGGTGTGAGGAGGTAGGAGGGGGAGGGGACAGTTCAGTTGTTGGTGGGGCTGGGCAGTGGTTAGGGGTCTCGGCAAATCGGAAAATCAATTCATTGCTACAGTTTAAGTTTGATTTAAGTTCAGGTTTAATGGACTGTTTTGCATGGATCACATTGTGATTTAGATGTATGCAGCTGCATGGGAATGTTCAATTAGCTATCAATAGCTAGCTAGCTAATGTTATCTATTTGTTAAATAGCTAGCTAGCCATCACCTCAGGATTAAAGCCTTTTGCTAACTAACATTAGCTAGCTAGCTAATGCTACTACCGTTAAATGAGATTCAGTGTCTTTGTTAACATGTTATTTTTATTAGATTAACTTTAGTTATATATATATATATAGCTAGCTAGCTAACGTTACAAGAAAATATCATTGTTGCATCAACCAGCAAGGGGCAACTTACCGGTACTGGGAGCTGGCTATCTGACTAGCTAGCTATCGTTACTGTTCACACACGCAACTTTTGTGTTCTCGACTCGTTGTGCCTGTGGGCTGTTTCTCTCCTCAAGTCACACCCACCGCCCTGCTCTCTTCTGCATCCACACGCACAGTCCACTCTTTGTTTCATACCATTTCATACTAGTTGTCGTATGAGAAAACTGTATTACCGGTCACAGTGGTGTGGCCATGCCATACCTACATGAAAAGTGGTACGGTGTTTGCCATACTGGCCATGCATACATAACATTAGTGCTTCAGTGACATTGCATGTACGCTCTCTGGTCAAGTGTTGTTAACCAGGGGCCGTATGTACAAAGATTCTAAGAGTAGGAGTGCTGATCTAGGATCAGTTTAGTTCAGTTCATATGAACAGGAGAAACCTGATCCTAGATCAGCACTCCTACTCTTAGAACCTTTGTACATACAGCCCCAGGTTTCCCCTGTCCATATCCTAACCATATCCATTTTGAGCTAAAAGTCTAAACTGATCCTAGATCAGCACTGCTACTCTTAGAATCTTTGTACATACAGCCCCGGGTCAATAAGACTATTGCTCATATAACTCATGGGGACATGCTTATGTTCTCTTTCATTGTGAGTTGCTCCGAATAAGAGTGTGCTAAATGAATGTAATGCAAGTCTTGTATGAATATTTTGTAAGGATATGAACCAGAGATTTCCACTTCATGTCCAAGCCAAGGCACTGCTACTGGTTTACATCTGTGCATGGAATCGATCCGCTCCATATTTGCTAATGGTAACAAGTTTAACATTTTTGTAAGCTTTATGTAAACATAAATTAATCTGCATAGGACTGTCATGCATTTTAATGCATAACAAGCCAAATCCACAATTGGTTGGATAGACTTGCAGCAATACTGCTTGATGTGCAAACTAATAACACAACGCCTAACTACCAACTTACTTTGACTCTTATTAAACACTAATGAAGTAATAAGCATCTTAGTGCATTCATGCAAGCCAAACCATTTCTGTAAGACACCACTAGGGGGAGACAAAATCACAGGCTCATTTCTCAAGCTTATCATCTCAAAAGAAAGCAATTAATTTCAAATCAAATTTAATGACATGACAGATTTCATCAAATCGTTTTTCTGCAAAATATATGTATTTTTACCATTTGTTAATAGCCTATAGCGCTTGCCACCATTTTGCAAAATACAAATATTTACCAAATAAAAAGTAAATAAAGAAACTTTTTTGCTTGTAAAATATGTTTTATTTCAATTGTCCTTTTCCATAGATTGTCAAGAAGAATTTGATAGAATTTTATGAAATCTCTTACACACATAGACACAGCAGAAATTCTCATTGTGATTCTGTACAGATGGTGACTACATTATATAATATAAAAAGTGTAAAAAGGAGACTTTAGGACAGCTCTCTTCCTTTGTGTATATTTTATTGAATCTCTTGACGCATCTTGGAGTCAAGCTCCTTTGTCACAGCTCCACTCAGAGGAAGGAGCTTGGCAGATACCTGTGTGGAACACCAGTACTTCTTTTTCTATTATATAATATAATTCTCAACAAAATAGACATTTCTGTCAACCTCAGTCAAGGTTTACATAAGATTTCCAATGATTTTATATATATATATATATATATATAAATATAATATATATATATATATATATATAAATATAAAGGTATAGATTGAACTGAAGGGTAAGTTCACAAAATTATATCCTCCACTTCACAATTATCAAATAACAATGTTTGTTCCCTTTTTCTTGCCAGATCAACTTTCATAATTTCATTAAAGAAAAGCTTTTGTACTCAGGTGAATTGAAATCTAGTGCATTAAACTAGCTGTGATCATCAGATTATGCGTTTTGTGTTACAAGTCTTGCAGCGATACAGAACTGAAGCTCTACTTATTCTTTGTTCCCTCTAAGTGCCTTTGGGCACAGTCATCTAGCACTTTCTTTTCCAAAGGTCTGATTCTGGCTGGACCCAATCCTCTCCCATGATTCCTTGGAGCCTGAAATTTTGGAAGTACTCCAGAAGGTGGCTAATGGAGAAGACAAACCCAATCATTAGACATTCTTTTCTCATCAGCCCTAAAAGCAACATTAATTCACAGGTGTATGTGTTAATAGCCAAGGGATCTATTGAATTCCAGATGCTATTTGGATCACAATTAAGGTTTACTATTCTTGTTTGTGGGCTGTTTTGTCTTCCTCACCTAAATACATTCAAACCGCAGTGTTTTTATTTTCAAGTGCATGTGTTCCCTCAAAACATGACACGGGAATACGTTTTTACGTGAAGGGATTCCGTTTTAAAATGACAAACAATGTTCCTGTAATGATGTATGCAGCTGGCTTGGAAGACTATCCAGGCATATCACAACTGTGACTTTTAAAAGTCATATCGAAAGTTAGGTACTCACAAGTTGGGTCCTTGGCCTTCTGCAATCTCATCTCTTGGTACAGGGTACAGGGCCTCGTAAGTCCTTTTTGCTCCTGAGCCGTGAATGGCGTACGAGTTCATTTTGTTCACTCCTGGTGGAAAATATTCCCAGGGAAGAAGTGCTGTCCCAGTCCACCTATCCCCATTTATAGAAGCGCTGAATGACATAGGCAGCTGTTGCTGTAAAATAAAATAAGAAATATACAAAATTGTCACACAATTTAGACAGAATTTTGCTGCAATTGAGATGTGCATGTGTATACTGTATGCTTGAGTACCTGAAATGCATTCCCTTGGCCACTAAGTAATAATATTAAGTGCTGCCCATGACTGCAATAAAACAGATGTAAAAACATGAATGCATACATTTCCACAGGATGTTCTGAAAATAGAATAGGCCTATTCAATTATAAAATATTATTTCATTGGTAAAAGAGAAGTCAGACAAAACTATTGGAGGGAGAACAAGTGAAAATGACCCAGTCTCTTTTTTTGGTCAAGTACTGTACATGCCAAAGGTTGTAATCAAAATTATATTTAGGAAAATGTATAAACATACGGACACACTTCCACTTCTAGATACTTTTCTGTGGTGCTGTCCAAGAAGAAGGACTCTACAACTGGAAAATACAAAGTAATCACACACAGGAGTTAAATGCTGTTGCTTATGTGTAACATGTAATTTAATATATTTTTCACCCAAGTATCCCTGAACATAAACCAGTTGAAATAGAAACAGAACACATCAAACTATGATTATATCTGGTCCATGTTTTTAATCAGTTGTTGGCAATTGTTTTATTTTACAGAATTTGATCCAGGGTAACACAGAAAGAAACACTGAGCATATCTCATCCAGTCTTCATACACCTGGATTTCTTGATTCCTTACAGTTCTATTTTGCAAAGGCTTAGTATAGCATTGCGATTACATAGGATCATTGACAGGTCGTAAGATGGTGTGCCCATGCAATTCCTAGGGAGAAACGAGTATGGTAAGGCAGGTAAGGAATCAGTTATCCACACACCTTCATAGTCCCAGAGTCCCGGGAAAGGCTGGCCAGGGGGTCCGGATGGAGCTGCTGGATCATTGAAGAATGGGCCAGACACTTCCATCAACAGCCCGCCATCTCCCGGGGAAAACTTCACATTCACGGGATCGTGATTTACGGGCAGGCTGTCCCAAGTGTGCTCAATGAAAAACCTCATCTGAAAAGGTATACATTTCTAAACTGACAGTGCCTTTGACAAATTGATTTGACGAGCACAATAAAGTGTAGCATCCTAGGTCAAGGATTGAAATGTCCACACAGCATGCAAACTTGACGCCATGGTAAAAGCTACAATATTTATGTGAACACCAGTCTCGGTTGCACCTTCTATGCTGTTATAGTTCATTTGATGCAAGCAACCGCGTGCAGGTACAATCCCACTACTACTAACACCAGTTGTTGTAGGTGGTTACTTTCCTGTTGTTGGGGGTTTGAACAGACATACAGCAAAACCTCTATACACAACTGAATTATTCTGTTTGGTAACTGCTTAATTTCAGAAGAAAAATCGGCACACCCACAGCATAAACGATACTTACAGAATTGGAACCGTAGCTAAGATCCAACACAAGAGAAAGCGAACAAATGATGCGGAGCAAGGTATTCGATACGGGACTGTAGTTGGCCATAGCTAGTATGATAGCCAGCTAGATAGCAACCCATAAACTGAGTAAGTTGCAATTGTGCAGAACAGTAAATGATCTGAGACTGAAAGCAAACACACTCTTTAACCCCAAGTCCAGTACGTAACCCTTGTATTATGTTTCAATGTTTAACCAATGAATACTGTTTCGGCCAGAAATGGGCAGTGCTATACAAGTCACCTCAAAATTGTGAGTGTGGTGGGCGTCGGCCTCTGCGGCAGGGGAGTTACGGGGTTGCCTCGCTTTTGCTGCGGTGTTGCTGTGGAGGACCTTTGGAACAGTTGTACCCGGAATTCTAGTTCCAAAGATCCCAATTATTTCATTATTATTAAATCAGGTAATTGATGTGGAATTAAATTGACTGGTTGGGTTTGTGTGTGAGAATGTGAATGTGAAATGATCATCATGTCACTGACTATTATTACAAACTTAACCAGATATTTAAGTTTTTGGTCCATATAGGACAGGTTTCCCTTGATATTACACCACTCGTCTTCTGACAATTGCTTCTGAGTGATTGAGTGAGTAAATGGTGAGTGGGACCTTTTTTATATCAAAACAAATATTTGCATCTATTTGGGATAGTCCTTATGTTTGTAGTGAGAGCAGTGTGTGTGTGTGTGTGTGTGTGTGTGTGTGTGTGTGTGTGTGTGTGTGTGTGATAGAGAGAGAGAGAGAGTGAGTGACTGACTGACTGAGAGAGAGAGAGAGAGAGAGAGAGAGAGAGAGAGACAGAGAGACAGAGAGACAGAGAGACAGACAGACAGACAGACAGACAGACAGACAGACAGACAGACAGACAGACAGACAAAGTGTCCCTCTTATTTATACTAGCTGCTAGTTCATAAAGGCCTATTCTCCTTTGTGGCCGAAGCATCAAAGTGGGGTGCAAAGTGCTTATAGAAATAAACAAAAACATCAAGATGACAATATTCTGTACAGAATTTCATGACCCCAAATTAGTCACCTGGCCTTAGGCTAAAACAAGTATGTTAACCAGCCCAACATAATACAAGGGTTAATTCACTGTACTTTTACGGTTTTATAGCATCCTTGAAGTCATTTAATCGATTAGCTTACCTGCGTAGCTAATGCCAGTTAAGGCATCCAACGAAAATAGCGAAATGTTAATGCAAAGTTAATCCTATTTAAATGCAGTCGGTTAACACTAATCTGCAGCCGGATGTCTACTGTGGCGTGTGCTCAAATTGTTATCGACAGTAGAACAATAAAATAAGTGAACATCACGAGACCGTTCAGGAAGCGGAGTGCAGTGAGGCCGTTTCCATTGGGAGAAAATACGGCGATGCACCGCGTCAGTTAAAATGCTTTTGATTGGCTTTGCTTTTTCACTTCAAACTGGGCGGCGGAAGAAGTTTCAAACAGAGAATATTTTTTTACTTCGCACTACGCTGGTGAGATTGCACCGTGAAAACGAAACACAATATGACGTTACAATTTGGAGCATGCAGCCGTATCTGCAAGCCACTTCAATATAAACCGGTGCTTATAATAATTGGTTGTAGCCAGAACGCAAAATCAGTGCCAACCGTTAGCTTTCGTTTGCTACTCTGTTGGCTAGCAGCTATGACACCTAGAAACCGCTTACCCCTTACGCCATTTCGTTAGCTACCAATAGCAACAATCCGCTTGTTTTTAGTGGTGCTAGCTAGCTAACGCTAGCGATCTAAAACGCATACCATACGACGATAGCTAGTTAACGTAAACCACAAGGTTAACGTTACTTAATCGTTAGGGTAATCACTGATATTTTTTGCAGGAGAATTTCTGCGAACTACTGTCAGTGAATGAATGAGATTACCAGCTGGCTAAGTAGCTTGCTTGGCTAGCTAGTTAGTGCTTAGTATTACGTTAATCATACTTGCTTGTACATAATTAAGTCCCATCTCTCTCCGCACAGTCCGAAATGGCAACAGAAACAGAGTTTCTTCGAGATGAAGGTAAGGACTCAAATCCATCTATATAACAGTAGTCGGCTTGCCTTTGTAATGCTTTGATACTTTCTAAAACGTGTATACAATGATGTGATTTTAGTTGCTTTGATGATTTAGTTGCTGATTTTTTTGTGTTTGTTTGTCAGTAGCTCAGCTAAGAAATGAATTAAATGATTTAACTAGCAAGTAAGCTAGCAATGGCTAGTTTCGGTTGTATTTTGGTTGCTGTAGCTAGCTGGGCAGTTTAAATAATGTAGCTATGTATTACTTATCCTATGTAACTATTGCAGTCCAGAGGCTGAAGTCTGCTCTCAGGCAGTATCAGGATGCACATCAGGCTCAATCCGCATCTGCACAGGTAGTGTTGTTGTTGATGTTGAGTGTTTGATTAGTTGAATCATTGTCCTTTCATCCTTGTCTTAGTATTTTAGAAAATGTTATACTTGGACATTTTATTTATACGTTTTATTTATTACATTTGAGAAAATATGAAATGTGGGCGTATAATAAGGTGTTGTACAACACATTTAATTTAATAAATTGTCCTTGCACCCCAAGACGAGTATTATGTTAACTGATATCATTCAGTAGTTATTTTGTCTGATGTTTTATTATCATCCCCCTCTGACCTGACTGAGTTTTTACTGTCTCAAAGGGGGAAACTGCAAGGAACTCTGCTTCACCGGCACACTGGCTGTCTGACAAAAGGTTAGCATGTATGACTGCATATGGATGGGTTATTACTTTGAGCAGTTTTCTGTGTTCTGTGCTGACTTTTGACAGCACATGGGCTGCAACCGGTAGTCATTGGCGTAATGTCTGATATATGATTTGGAAGTTAACTTTGGATAATTGTGTACAATAAAGTCTTGTCTGCAAGATGGAGGGTAATATTCTTCTATCCATTATTTTTGCATAGGGAAACAGTATAGGATCAGCCACCTGGACTATGCCATTCAAGTGGTACAGAATTATTTTAAGGCTAAAGAGAAGCTATTTCAATCAATGGGACTAACTCAATTAAATTATATTATCACCAGTTTGTACCATTTTTTACTGCTATGAAATAATGATGCGTATACATTAAGAGGAGATGAGTAATTGGGTATGTTGTTTGGCAGTATTATGACTCCGCTTATAGCAGAATATGACAGACATAACGAAGACATGAAGGAGCAACTGCAGCGCTATCAGGTGATGTCTTGTTTTGTTGATTTAAACTCATCTGTAATTTTCTATTAAATCATGTCCTGGCCAGCCACAAGGATGCTGGATTTTGTTTTCACCTAAAAGTCAGCAACCAATTAAAACCCAAGAAGCCAGGTCAGGGGAGGTAACTGTGCAATCAGCTGTTTTAACTGATCAATTAACTGCTTAATAACAACAAAAACCAGCAGACCCTGTGGCTCTCCAGGGCCAGGGTTGAGGACCACTGCACGAAATGAACACATAGTTTTAAGTGAGCACTTTTGGAAGGAATGGGAGAATGAGGCTTCTGAGATCCCAAATGGGTAGAGTGCTCAATAACTGATTTGAACCAATCAAAGTGTTCTTCTGTGAAAAGCAATGTCTTGATTAGTTCACACAAGCCCGTGAGCAACAGCACACTGTAGCTGCACCCACTGTGAGGTTAAGAAAGCTTCACACTCCCATCATCAGCTAACTGTACGGTTAGAAATTAGTAGTTCGATGAGGTGATGGCAAATTGCAGTCACAGTCAATTCTATAAACTTTTAACATTTTCCCCCAAGTTCATTTTTTTTATTTACACATAGTACACCACAAAGATCAACACACAACATTAAATAACTAGACAAAAAAAACAACATCAAACAAAATAATTCTCCCTTCCCCCATGTTCTTTAATATAGCACAGATCTATGAATTTTGTGTTTTTTCCACCAAACCAACAGATGCAGATGACTGATATGAAAGTGAAACTTGAGGAACTTGTCAGAGAAAATGAAAGGTACTATTATTATTATTTTCATATCCCAGGCTGTAGTGAGACCAGTCCAGGAATGAAGTGCACTTGACAAACAGTTCTGTGTTTCGGGTGGTGAGATGACGATTTTTCTATGCTAATCAGTCTCAACCCCATGTTGTAATCCTATAGTCTCTATGACCCTTACGGTATGCCAGGTATTTCAGTGTCATTGCACAAAACCATTTACCTGTAACTGAGGGAGTGAAGGCATCTTCCTCAATGGCATAGCCAGGAATTCATTTTTTTGGGGGGGGGGCACACTTGTTTGTTATTTGATAAAGGCTCATTGTACTGTCAACCAGCCTTGCCTGATCAAAAAAGTTATATACACTACTGGTCAAAAGTGTGTATGAACATTTCATTTCAATGAACACCTCCATTTTTCCAGTTTTTATAGAAATGTATGCAGTTTAATGTTTCAATGTACTCTGAAATTAAAGCATAGAACAAATAAACAATTGGCGATAAAAAAGAAATCAAAGAATCGTTTTGTTTAACAAAATGTCATCTACATTTTTGACTCATCAAAGTAGCCACCTTTTGCAGATATAACAGCCGAACACACTCGTGGCATTCTTTCTACAATGGAAATCAAATATTGTTTGGAAAGTTCTTCCCAACACTGTTGCAGAAGTTCCCACAAATGTGTTGCACTTTATAGGTTGCTTTGCTTTCACCCTTGACTGTACCTTGACTGAAGGTGCTCAAGTTGGCAGTGTGGTCTAATGGTTAGGGAGCTGGGTTTGTAATTCAGATGTTGCAGGTTCAATTCCCAGGTGGGACACTGCTGTTGTACCCTTGAGCAAGGTACTTAACATGAATTGCTTCAGTATATACAGTATATCCAGCTCTATAAATGGATTGTATGTAAAGAAATGTAAACTGCAAGTCGCTCTGGATAAGAGCATCCGCTAAATGCTTAAAATGTAAATGTAAGTTCAAAAAGTCAGACTATTGCAAAACGGACTTTCAGGGGTTTATCCCCCCGGGCTGCGCTAATGGTCTTCCTACTGTTGATGTGGGTATGGGAGTTAAAGGGTGTCTGTGACCAGAGGAGGGCGGAATGACCAGATGACTAGAGGTTCAAATCCCTGTGAAACTGCCCTTGATCTGCCTACCTGTACTTAACCTTAACCTATAAAGCTGTATACATTATGGACATTTAGCAGATGTACGATAAGTATAAATGTATAGTAAGTAAGTAAATCATAAGCTCAGTGAATGAAGTATATCTGCTTAGCACATAACTGGTGGAATGGTTGGTTTACGTCCTGTTTAAAAAAAATATATATATATCTTTAACCACTTCCTGTATTATTTTAATAGCTTATTTTAACTGTCTTGTCACATTATTTCTCTTTTTTTTTAACCATCGTTACTTTTTTCTTCCTAGTCTCTTATTTTAACTTTGTGTTCTTCTATTTGGGAAGTTTGTTGAACGTCATGTAAGAGAAATGCTCTATAAGTTATTTTAATTATTATTGTTATTGCATTACATTTAAATTTTAAGCATTTAGCGGACCCTCTTATCCAGAGCGACTTACAAGATGTGCATTAATACCTGGTAGGAACAATCATATTTTGCGCAAGAGATCAGTGCAGTAATACAGCAATAGCCATCATTGCAGGCAGCTGCGTACCATACCTGTAACACTGGGAAGGAAAAGGTTAGTTATTTTTATTTTTTTTTTTTTAAATGGAGTAAGCAGGGATACATAGTGTTGAGCAAGTAGGCAGTGGTGATGACAATTAGCTAGATGTACAGAATTCAGTGGCATTGTATTGTTATATAATGCTCTTTCTGCTGTCTCAGGCTGCACTCTGAGTTGAGGGAGTCCATAGAGCGGCAGCTGCACGCTCTCCCCAGCGGGCCCGGCTTAGAGGGGGACTCTCTGACAGAGGAGGGTGCCATAAGGAACCTGCAGGAGCAGATCCAGCTGTCCATCAAGGTGTGGTACCTCCTCGCCTGCCACGTTCCCATGGCTGCACGTTCGTTACTGCTGGAGTGACTCCTGGAACTAATGTTTTTTCTCCCTTTTGTACGCTAAAAGTGACTTTCCTTTCTTTCCCAGAGAGAAACCGCTGCTCGGTGAATTGGCGATCTGCTTTCGCCAGTTCTGCGCAGGGTCTGAGGTTTTTTTAACAGCACCCAGGGCTCTGGTCTGCACGGTCTGTATGTCTGTCAAAAAAAGAAAGGACAAACACACATGCAGTACGTTGCACGCCAGGGGTAAAAAAATAATATATATATATGATAATGATAAAGTAATGCGAGTGTAAAAAGAATGTATCCGCATGCTGTTTCAATGCTCGCAGTGATTTATTCACAAGCGAAAGATGCTTCGACCTGCGCAGTCTTCATCAGGTTCCCACCGGGACCACATATACTGAAAAATGTACGCATTCACTACTGTAAGTCACTTCGGATAAAAGCGTCTGCTAAATGGCATATATTCTATTCTATTCTATATTCTTTCTATTCTATTCTATTCTATTCTATTCTATTTTATTATATTATATTACGTGTGCCTCCCACAGGAGAAGGATCGGGCCATGGAGATGTGGCGTTCCTCTGCAGAAGAGCTGTATCGGGTACAGCAGATCTATCAGAAGACCACGTCCGACGCGCAGCACTACGTGGCAGAACGGCAGCAGATGAAGGTTTTTACTTTATTTTTTTTGGTGGGGTGGGGTGGGTGTCGTACTGTTTTTAGAGGTCATAGATTTTACTTACCACTCTTACATTCTCACATTATCCAAACTTTGTGATCTTCCATTTGTCCACAAGAGGGCAACATGGTCAAGGTTTTAACCATGCTCCCTTAATAATTTTTATATTTTATTTTTTATGCATTGTTTGTAGATGCTCCACTGATAGTTTATATAAGCCTACAAACCAGAGCTGACAACATTCTGACCTTCATTTAAAAAATATTCTGTATATTCTGTTTGGTGTCATCTGAAACAATCCCCCCCTCCATACCATATTTACATTTCAGAATCAACTGGCCAACATCCAACAAGCTGCTCAGCAACTCCAAGCAGCCAATCAGACCCTGGAGTCGGTAAGCACTGAATTGCGGGTGGGATCACAGCACAAACACTGGGTTACCTGCGCTGGAGTCTTGTTCACATTACTCACTTTGGTGGTGTCATCTCACACAATGTTTTAATGCCCTGCTCTAGTGACAATGCACATCGAGTTCAGGATGATCTCACTCCTAATATAGGAACTTCACATCCTTCCTATTATGTAACATCCTCAGCCTAGAAATCCCTGCTTTCTGCCCTTTCTCCATTCGCCACCAAGCTGCTGCTGCATGCGCCGGCATCCTGCACAGAGGGAAATTGAGCTCTTAAAAGAAGATTGACGTTTACTTCTTAAACCCAAGTTTTTTTAAATGCTTTCCTCCCGGGACGTAAAGAAATGGCAGTAGCCGCGCTGAGCGTAACGCAATACGTCTCACTCATGCATGTTTGATGAGGGCCGAGGCATGTCTGTTCGTCCTCTCCGCCGTGTGTTGCCTCCATCGCTGTTAACACACGCGCCGTCGAAAAGCCATGCCTCAAAGGGCCTACTGCCTGTCATGTCACACGCAGACCAACCAGGAGTTCCTGAAGACGGTGACGGAGCAGAGCGCCGACATGGAGGAGCTGCGCACCAAGCTGAGGTGAGCCCACCCCCGTGAGCCCCTCTGCGCCGCTGTACGTTCCCTCAACTCGCCTGGCGACCCACTCGCTGTTGATCCTCTCTGAGGGCTGGCTGGCTGTCTCTCTCTCTCTCTCTCTCTCTCTCTCTCTGTCTCTCTCTCTCTCTCTCTCTCTCTCTCTCTCTCTCTCTCTCTCTCTCTCTCTCTCTCTCTCTCTGTCTCTCTCTCTCTGTCTCTCTCTCTCTCTCTCTCTGTCTCTCTCTCTCTCTCTCTCTCTCTCTCTCTCTCTCTCTCTCTCTCTCTCTCTCTCTCTCTCTGTCTGTCTCTCTCTCTCTCTTCCCCTGTAGCTGTAGACCCCTCACCAGCTGTTCCCTTTCCCTGTAGATCAGGGGTGTCTCTCTCATTCTCAAGGCCAGAGTCTCTCTTTTTCTCAACTGCATTACACCAGGTGATTTCAATCTTCCTCCTTAGTTGAAGAAGTGAGCTAATTAGTGAAATCACCTGGTGTAATGCATTGGTTGCCAAAAACCTGCATACACTCTGGCCTTGATGGATGTTTGACAGGTAACTGCCAAAATAAAGGAAACACCAATGTTAACTGTCTTAGTAGGGCGTTGGGGCGCCACGGGATGACGAACAGCTTTAATGCACCGTGGCATAGATTCTACAAGTGTCTGGAACTCCTTTGTAGGGACGGAACACCATTCTTCCATGACAAGTTCCATCATTTGGTGCTTTGTTGTTGTTGTTGATGATGGTGGTAGAAAACGATGTCTCAGGCACCACTTCAGATAAGTGTTCAATTGAGTTGAGTTCTGGTGACTGACATGGCCATGGCATGTGGTTCACATTGTTTTCATGCCTTCAAACCATTCAGTTACCACTCGTGTCCCGTGGATGGGACATTGTCATCCTGGAAGAGACCACTCCCATCAGGATAGAAATGCTTCACCATAGGATGAAGGTGATCACTCACAGGCTTTGTATTTATTGCCGTTTACCTCTAAGGGGTTGAGTGGACCTAAACCATGGCAATAAAATGCACCCCACACCGTAACAGCTGCCAGACACCTACATTTACTCGTGTTTCCTTTAGTTTGGTAGTTACTTGTAGATCCCTCACCAGCTGTTCTCTTCCCCTGTAGATGTAGTACCCCCTTCCCTGTAGTCCCCACCAGCCACTCTCCCTTCTAGGCCCCACCAGCTACCGTCTTCTTCCATGTAGATCCGGTGCAGACTCTCTGTATGCCTGACAAATATAAAATAAAAATAATTCAAATATGACTTGTTCCTTACAGACAGGCAAAGATGGACCTGAGGACGGCCACAGCCAAAGTGGAAGAAATGACGAAACTCATGCAGAGCGTTCAGGACCAAATGCAGAGAAGGGTGAGCCCGTCCAGCTGGCCCTGCTGCTTTACGAGGCTGTTACGCAGGCACTACAACCCCCTGTGACACCATTGACCGTTCAGTAACATAATTAACATCACGTGTGTTCATCTCTGTGTACGTGCGCATGTATACATGTTTTGTGTGCTCGCGTATTTACTCGTGCGTGTGTGTTGTGTGTTGTGTGTTGTGTGTGTGTGTGTGTGTGTGGGTTTAGGAGGATGATGCAGTGGAAGCCCAGGGGAGAGAGGAGGCCTCGGATCGGCGGCTCCATCAGCTGCAGTCCACCCTCAGCCAGCTGGACAGCAGGTGAGTAACCGCATGCCAAACTTGGCACAGTCCTGACCACAGGCGCCCCAGGTTCCTCCCCCAAGGGGTCACTGATTCCCCCCACCCCCTTTACTGGAGCAGGCTGAAGGTGGCCACCCAGGAGACGGAGAAGGTGAGGAGGGAGCAGGCGGCGTGGGAGAGGCAGGTGGGCGAACTGCAGGGCCGCTGCGCCAGCCTGGAAGAGGACAAGTACGAGGCCGTGAGCAAAGTGCGCGACAGCATCCAGGCAGCCGAGGAGGCCTCTCTGCAGAAGGAGCAGGTGAGAAACACTGACGAGCTCTTAACCGCACACAGCAGCCATCTTTTTTTACTTGTACATGTCATTCTGGAATTTCGTTCGAGGTTTTTGCTCATTGGAAATCCATCCGTTTATAAGTGCATTCAATATCCCCATCATTATACAACCCGCATTTAGAACGAAAAACTGTTTGGGACAGTAACCAAGCCTGCCGTGTTGCTAAAGTACCTCCACTTTGTATAGGCCTGTGTAGAAGCTTACTAAAGTACAACATGCCTGTCCTAACTGACACATGAACATCACGTCGTCGCCTTCGGATATTGCAGATTTTGCCCTTAATGTGTTCATCTGGAAAGATGTTATGCGTGTTAATCGATTTGCACATGGTAGTCTTGTGGTAGTGTGGGGTGATGTATGCGCTCGTTTATCCCTTGGCTCTCTGCTCACAGGCCCTTTTGAGGGAGAAACAGAAGAACGATGAGCTGGAGAAGCTAAAAGAAGCCATCGGGCAGCTGATTCAGGACGCGGCTGTTCGGACACGAAAGGAGGCCAGTCTTTGCGTTCTGTTCTAACTTCCCTCATGTCTCCGTTACACAATCCACTTGTTCCAGTTTGGTCCAGGAACCCCCTCCCCCCCAGAGAAAAGGGCTTCAAACCTGATTTCCAGTGTAGTCATTTCTGTAGTGCAGGCGACCCCAACTCTCAGCAGTAGGCTGGAGAGCCACAGGCTCTGCTGGTTTTTGTTTTCACCTTAAAATCAGCACCCAGTTCAGACCCAGGAAACCTGGTGAGGTTTCCTTGGAAACGTTCGATTCCAAGTTATTCTTAATTATTTTCACCCGCTAAGCCTGCAATTATCAGGCAAGTGTTGCATGTGGAGAAGGATTTAAATAGGAAATTACAGTTTTTTTTATAAAGGCTATTTCCTACATGTTCACAGATGTTCTGTCTACTAAGTTGAGGTGGTGGTTCTTGATTAGTGAAAGGTGTTATATTTTTGTTTAATTACTGTCATGTTTCTCTTTCAGGTTGAAAATGTGCGAAAGCAGTCAAACATTCAGATACAGAGAATGGCAGAGGAACTATCTGCTCTACAGCTGGTAGGCTCACAGCTTAGTCAACCTTTTTAGAGTTTGAAAATGTTTGGCCGATATAAGTGCCGCCAATCTGAATGCAGTCGTTATCGAATGCAGTTGTTCTCAACTCTAGGTGGGCTGACAATACAGCACAGTAAAAATATATGTTACATGTTTTGCAAAGAAATGCACCCTCAGTGCCAAAAGAAGAGATTCTGTATAAAAGGATACTCCCATGGTTTTAAATTCAGCTGATTTCTCTTGAAAATGTCTCTGCATCAATAAAATATTTAAAAACAGCTGTGGCTACTATGCGAGCGCGCACATATTTTCACTAGTAATTCACATCAGTTTGCATCAATGTCACCCCCAAAAAGAAGGAAAAAAACTACTGTCTTGCATTGTAATACTTAGTTACGGGTATTGCTTAGTTACGGGTTAAGCCATAATGAACACAAACTCACTTTCTTATTCCACTACGTGTTCTGTGGCCAGCTTTTCAAAACAAACTAATTCTTGGAGAAGGTTAAGGTTACTTTACATGACTTTTCACATGGTCAACTAACCTTTGCTTTTCTTACCAGCTGAGGCTACATGCATTTAAATGTATGCGATTGTACATGGGTTGCACTCATGGGTGGGAGAACAATATCTTTCTTATACAGGAGATCAGCTTTTGGTAAAATATAGCATGATCCACCATTATAAAATTCCACACAGCTACCGTAGCCTTGTAGCAGAGTGTCGGTGCACACCTTTAAGATGGGAGGGAATTGAAAATGTTGACAAATGTGCGTTGGTCTATCAAAATGGCCTGTTATTAGTTCATGGCTCGAGAAAAATAAAATAAAAAATAAAAAGGTTTGAGAAACCTGTTGAGCAGGACACCCTGCCATCTAAATCAGCAACAATCGTGAAATGGCTTTGATCACATTTTCCAAACGTTTAGTGTTTGTTTCATCCACTATTGATATGATATGAAAAGATAAGATGTAAAACTCTCGAAAGTCATGATTTTGACAGGAGTACTTATTTAATTATGCACTGGGTGTTTCACTGAAATAAACCTCTATACGTTTATTGGTACTTTTCAATTGTAATTGTGTTTTTGCATAATGCTATTGTGCGTCTGTTGTCAGAGTGTGGATATTTACACAATGAAGCGATATCTGATATATAGATAAATCGTTTTTTATCCCAAACCTCGTTTGTCCTGCAACAGGAGTGTGCTGACAAGGAGTCTCAGATAGAGAGGACATTACGGGAAAGGAAAGCTGTGGAAGAAGAACTGGAAAAGGTAAAGATTTTTTAAAGATAAAAAATAAATAAGAACATATATTTGGTTAGCGTTAATGGTTCAGCACCAGCGTTGTGGAACTCCTGTGCCTTGGCAGTCATTTACAAGAAAGGCGAGTTTTGATTTGTCCGTGCAGATTGCGCGTGCCCTTCTGCACGTTTAGCTTTAGAACACATCCCAGAGGCTCTGGAACGCTGCGTTTCAGCCCTGTGCTCCATTCAGGTGTACAAGGAAGGCAGGACCGGGGAGCCGGAGTACAGGAAGATTGACGCGCTCCACCAGAGGTGCCTCAATGCCGAGCGACTGAAGGACGAGCTGCACATCACACTACAGACTACCCAGAACAGGATGAAAAAACTGGAGATGGAGTGAGTGTGGGCCAAGCAGGGCCATGTGGATGAGTGCTTTTATGATTAAAAGTCTGGGGGGGTAAATTGCCCCAAAAGGTCACCCTGGGTGACTCTATTGTCAAATCAAATTGACCATCCAAAGTACAAGGCAAGAAACGAGATTAAAATGTTAAGACACCATTATTGTACAGGAAAGACTATAGCTACAAATGACTGATGCATTACAGCGTCTTTGGCGAAGGTTTGTTCGCCACAACATGGCAGTGATTCAAGTTGGATCTTACAAAGTAATCACTTAGGGTTACCATTGACAACAGTATGTACTGAGTGTCTTTCATGCCAGTAAAGCATTTTGTTTTAAATTCAAATGACCTGATATGAAAGTAAGCTCTGAATCAGAAGAGGCTGTTTAAATAGCACCTGGGGCAGTTCCTTGATAACATACAACCCAGGTAAAGCCTTTTGGTTGGAGGTACTGCAAGAACAGAATTTATGATAGAGAAGAAACCCATTCAGTCTGAGAATGCACCGAGTATGTAAATAATTGCTTGTTGATTCCAATCCGTACATAACACTATCTGTGGAGTCGCCGCCTCAGCATTTCGATCAGTTCCCGAGCAGTCTCTCGACGTTCGCACCAACACCAACCCAATTAGACCTTTTGTTTTACGCCTCCCACCAGGATTCGCGTAAATGGGCCTCTTAACAATATGGGGACTTTAATCTATTATCTGAACATTTTCTATCATTCTCACGTTCCCTCGGCTGGCTGTGCAATGAAATTTCCGACCCTCTGTTACAAGCACCGAGTCCCTCTCTTAATGAAAACGGTGTGTCAGGCAATTTACAAGAACCTAACCAACCAAATATTTTTTTTTTAATCTGGTTTTTGATTTGACACATGCCCCCAGGGGCCTCGTAAGAGCTGTTAATGCTAGGACCTTGAGCGCAGTTACCGCAAGCAAAGATTGATGCGTTCGCTTCCCGTTGCCAACGCAGCTACGAGGAGGAGCTGTCCCGGTGCCAGGAGGAGCAGGGGCGCTGGCAGGCTGCAGGGGCGGCAGCGTGGCAGGCGCCTGCGCCTGCAGCAGGAGAGCCAGCGGCTGCGTGGGAGATGGAGGAGCGCCTGCGCCTGCAGCAGGAGAGCCAGCAGCTGCGCCGGGAGATGGAGGAGCTGCGAAGTACCTGGCATCATTTTTACATTTAAGGTAGCAGACGCCTTATCCAGAGGAAAGTTTTACATTTCTTTACAATCCATTTATACAGGGATATTTACTGAAGTACCTTGCTCAAGGGTACAACGGCAGTGTCCCACCTGGGGATTGAACCTGCACCTGTGCATGGGTTCCCTACACCACACTGCCTGCCTTGACACCCCTTGCAGTAGAAAGACAGTCTGTTGTGCCTCCGCATGCCCTCCTCTCAGGTGTCCGCCATGGAGCACGAGTTTTCCCTGAAGGAGCACGGGCTGGAGGCGCGGGTGCACGAGCTTGAGGAGGGCAGCCGCAACTCCACCATGGAGCTCAACCGCCTGCTCACAGCCCAGCAGAAAACCACCAAACGCTGGAAGGAGGAGGCGCGCAAACTGGCCGAGGCCTTCGAGCTGAAGCTGGGCAGCCTGAAGTAGGTGGAAGCGTGTGTCATGCACAAGACTCAATCTGAGCGCCATGTGGAGACAGGAAGTGGAATTCCAGACATTGGTTTTTTTGGCTCCTGAATTAAACTCTAGTTTGTTTGATTTGCATTAATAACTATAAATATCAAACCAAGCTTGAAGTCCATGTATTTTAGTATTTAATCATAAAAATAATTGATTTAGCAAACCTGGAAAATGTCTATGCTACATATCTACATTAAATGCTATATAACTTGAACTTGGGATGATAGAACCACTTGAATAAGTGGTGACTCATTTCAGGGGAGAACTGGTGAGACAGAAGCAGCGCTCTCAGGAACTGGAGGTCCAGCTAGAAACGGACCATGAGAAGATTCAGGAGGTATAACTGATCTCAGCAATACAATACACTACAGTGCAACCATAAGACACTGTAAATGCATGGTTTGAGGATTCTTAAGAGCTACCACATTCCTAGTTTGAATTCATCTTCTGAAAAACTCAATCAAACCTGTTTAAATGGGCTCAAACAGTACGAGAGGCAAATGGCAGAGTACCAGGAGAAGAACGGCCGTCTCCAGAGAAGGTTGACTCAGGCAGAGCAGAGGGCCTCCACTGCATCACAGCAGGTAAGTGGCCCGACAGGATACCACACTGATATCATTGCAAGAGTTAGCACTTTTTATTTGTGGCCCAGTTCGCAGTTCAGCTTAACACTGTTTTAAGCGCAAGGTTCTTTCATTACTTTGTTTTTAGCCCCAGTCATCCCAGTGCCCAGAATTCTTCAACATATCTACACAGAGGCATAGGGCAAGTTGAGAGAGACAAACATACTTACTGAAGTACCTTGTATGAGTTTGTACTCCTCTATTTAACATAAATGGAAGCAAAAAGAAATGTAAGAGAGAATTGCACCCATGGTGAGCTTTATTAAACATATTGACACAGGTGTAAACAGTTCATCCATAATCATTTTCTTCCTCCTACCCCATTTTGCAGCTCAGCATAATGACGTCACAAAGGAGGAAAGCTGCTTCTATGCTGGACCTGGAGACTCTGTAACCTTGCGAACGCCAACATCGGCAATGTCCATGTACAGTGAAATCCTTTCTCATTGCTATAACATTTGTAATAAAGACTACAGATTTTTGTGATGGTGATTCCTCATGCTGTCATAGAAGTGTCTTTAAAGACTGTCTTACTACAAAGACCAGTCTTGCTGTGACTTAAGTGCCCAATTAAGAATAAGTAAGAACAATTGAAAATAAGTGTGAAAGGGAATATGGATGGACAGCCATTTGCAATGTGTGGCATTTTTTCAAGCAAAATAACAAATTGCCCTTTCCTGTCAAAATATAGAATACATGTAATTTAAAACGTATTAGCTACCTGTGTGGCTAACGAAGGCCCTAGCTAAGGAAATGATAAAGAGGAATTGCGGGTGTCTTGAGAAGTCGTTGGTCACTCCATGGCTAGCTGCACGCTATCTGGTTTGCCCTGCTGCTGCTGCTGGTGGTCGAATTTCCTCGCTGCATAATGGGAAGAGAGATAACTACATTTAAACGTAGAATTTGAATTAAGCGCGTCTCAATTTGTGTACTGTTTGGTTAGATTTAATCGGTATCCTACGAAATCCAATAGTTTACATTAAGCATGAATCAAAGTACGTCTTTTTGCCCGAGGTTATACTCACCAATACTGTACATTTCTAGTTGTTGTCGTAACCGCACTTTCTGCAGACTGTCATAGAAATTTGGCTCCGGTGATGACCCGACAGTGGGAGGCAGCGTGAAAATTCGCATTATCTTCCTTTTATTTCTGTAAATAAAAATAAACATATGACTGGCTATTTACATTGTGCAAGCATACGTGGAGACGTAACGATAGATGTAACAAGCCAGTTAGCCATAGCTAGTAACGAAGGGGGCCAGCCAACTCACTTTCTGGCGTACATCAGCAAACCAAAGCTGACCAATATAACGAGGAGATACACGTTCGTTGCTTCGTTCCATGCCTCGTGTACTGAATAATCAATTGTTTCCTCGTCGGCCATTACACCGTAGCCACCCATGTCGACTAGCGTTATGCTCTTTAACGTTCGCTTTCTACCCCATAAAGATTATTTGGTAGTCTGCAGAAGATTCGTAAACAAAGATGTAACGTCATTTCCGATTACACCATGCGAATTCGAAATATAATGTAGACGGAAATGTGCTACTGTCACCTAGAGGAGCGGAGGTCCACTGTCCTCAACTGAAGAGGGATGAAGACCATATTCGAATGCTGTAGTAAGTAGTTTATCAAATTACAACGATATTTTAATCACTGCTGTATTCGTTATAAATATACGAAACCATAACTAACTCGGACAAATTGTGTCTCACTAGTTTTGAACTCATGCACTGCACTGATTATTCGAGGCTCCTTGAGATCACGTGCAGGGGATGTACAGTAATGAGCCAATCGTTTTAAAAGTTCCATCGATTTGGCGCTGTTTTAAGATATATACACGTAGATGCCTCATTCACCCTGTTCAGGTAACACCTGCACGGCCGCCATATTGAGGCGGGAAAGACCCGCGTTTAAACAAACGTGCACTGAGAGATGCAGACTTCCCCTGATAAAATCTACTGTAACTCGTTCATTCTCAACCAATCTTAGTGACATTTGGCTAATTCCTCTTCGTACCGTGTTCACAGCCAGGTTATGTTGAAAATCGTTGAGTAAACTCAAAGATTGTTACATTTTGAAATAAAGTAACCTTCATCCTATGTACATTTCTCACGTTTATAACAAGCCAACTGTTACGGAAATTGGTTGAGAATTAAGCGAGTTTCGGTAGATTTAATCAGGGGAAGTCTGCATCTCTCAATACACCTACGTTTGTTTAAACGCGGATCTTGCCCGCACCAATATGGCGGCCGTGCAGACGTGTCGCTGCAACATCCAACAGCAGCCAATGCGGCATCTGCGTGTTTATATCTATGGTTTTAACTATAACCATAAAGGGATTCAGCCAATCACGATGGTATTTTGTGTTGTGCATGAAATGCAAGAGTTCAAGCGTCACTTCTTTAGTTATTTCTCATTTAATTTACGTTGAATTGAAGTCGAGGTATTAAGAAGATTTTAGGGTTGTTGCAACGGAGCAGACTGGAATGGTAGGCAAAGCAAAGACTGGGTTGTCGGAGACTATTGGGTAAAACAGTAGCTGAAGGGAAATGTCCAATCATTAAAACCGGCTATGTCTTGTGGTTTGGAAGAAAGGGAATGAAGTTGCACAGATAATTCAACTGCTCGAAGACACATGCAAATGCAACCAATCGAATTTCCTGGTGATTCACGTTGGAGCGAACGATTTGGTATGATATCTGGAGTACATATCTATGTACTGCTGCGTGTGATTAAGAGGGACCTCAGGATTGTGCAAGAAATGTTGCCGAATTGTGTACGCTGACAACGGGCCACGGATTGTTTGGGCAAACGAAATGAACTCGAATAAGTGTGGCCATGCTAGGCGATCTGTTAACAGATAAGTCAATGGATTTTTGAAAGATGTGGTGATTACTTCCATTTGGCATAAAAATATCAAGAGAAGCAATTCAGGATTTACAGTAGAGATTTAGTATTTTGGGGAATTACATTTTTAAAAATAATATATTGAACAAACCGAAATCGCAGGTGTAGTTCTGCATTTAGCGACAGAGCACACATTTGAGCCTAAACGATGGTAATGATTCTTTAGCGAGATTTATTCTAAATGCAACAAAATATCCAATGTCTTCTTGAGTTGGCATTGAATGTCCATGTATTTTTTTGTAGCGCTGAATAAAACCAGAACCTTGGACGTTCTGTCTTTAATGTGCCTAATAAATCATTTTTTCCACTTGGCTAATTCGAAATATTGGTCTTAAAAGTGGTCGACGCAAATTATTTGACGTTTGTCATCCGTCCCAAATATCCCGGCCAATTTCATTGCACGTGTCCAGAGCACTAACCTGATAAATGGAAGCACGTGATGGATCAGGCACCTTGTTTTATGTGTTCAGCACTGGACACACTTGGGACAAATGTTTAGTTCAACTAAAAATAGTTAAACGACAAAATTTCTAAATTGCTTTAATGGGAAATTGCACTCCTATCTTGCACTATGCGCAGTTTCTCTATACGTTTTCGAAAACCGGTAAAAAGGTGCTTTGGGTGGTTTGATGCGAAGATGAAACCCATGAAAAGCTGGCCGCGCACACAAACCATATTACATGGTGTTTTGGATGAGCTATTAGTCACAGAGCCGTAAAACATTGACGATACGCAATGATTCAAGATTCTATTAACTGATCAAATAAAAAACGGACATTTAAGTGTGTTTTTTTTAAAATGTTTTAAATGTACGTCTCCGACGATATGCTACCCTGTGCTTGATCAAACCTGAGAAATAGCATGTAAGAACCCTTTTTCACCTTTTTTCTCTGCCCCTTTTTGTAATAACTGAGTAACTCTCAGACAGAGCTACTGGTTTGGTTTGAACAATGCATGCAGTCAGCGAGAATCTTGGTTTCTGTTTGCACAGCAGAGCATCAACTCCTGTTACAAACTGCACTTTCTTGTAGAGAACAACATATGCTTGGCCAAACTCTGTCATCAGCACAACAAAATCCTGTCAGCCTTTTGATGAATGATTATTTTTATAAGGCTATAGGCTGAAAAATATTGCGGTGCAGTGGATAGCACTGTCGCTGCACAGCAAGAAGGTCCCAGGTTCAAATCCTGGCCGGGGCCTTTCTGTGTGGAGTTTGCATGTTCTCCCCGTGTTCATGTGGGTTTCCTCTGGGTACTCCGGTTTCCTCCCACATTCCAAAGACAGGCACATGTGGCTAATTGGAGAGTCTAAATTGCCCGTAGGCATGAGTGTGTGAGTGAATGGTGTATGTAGTGCCCTGCGATGGATTGGCGACCTGTCCAGGATGTATCCCTGCCTCTCGCTCAATGCATGCTGGGATAGGCTCCAGCCCGTGTTTTGGTTTGCATAATGTGCATGCTTGTGCTTACTGGTGGCTTTTGTGGGTTCTGTTTTGTGTGTGCATGCATACATGCATGAGAGTGCTTTAATTGTAAGCTCTTCCCATTGAGTGTGAGGGCCGGAAGATGAGGGGCTCTTAATTGAGTGTATACATCTGTGGCTCCCTGGTGTTCGCATAATCAGAGCTATGTTGAAATTGCATCGTGCGTTTGTTCAGTGGGGAAATGAAGAGGGTTGAATGGCATTATTTTACTGATATATACTCATATTTCACCCAGGAAGCATAATTCTAAGGAATTGCATTTATATCAACTTATGGGGTCACCTCAGACCCCACCAATGAGTACCCCCCACCTGGGTGATGCACGGCAGCCATTTTGGATCTCAACACTTACCACAGTTGAGATGGTCAAACCCGAAAGAGCCATGTGGCTTTACATTAACAAGCCTCAATCTCTACCTGGGATAGGACCACTGCTGCCTCTGTCAGATGGGGGCGCTGCAGCCAAACCTGGAGCAAGCCCCTGCCGTGCTGGACCAGAACGGGCTAGATAGAGACCATCAGTGAACCTTCTAGCGCATGGTCTTCAACTGCTCTGGTGGGCCAGACTACAAGGCTAGTACCGATACCACTCCTTCTCTTATCAGTTTTTTTTTCTCCTGTCCTGCCACTTTAGTGAAATTCAATTTAATCATCATACTCTCTGTATGTGCACCTCTCTTCCTCCTGCTTGCAATTACTCCTCTCCTCCATTGGCCTCCAGAATGGCATTGTCCATCTGTGTTGTCCTTCTTCTGTGGTTGACTGACTTACCCCTTCTCTTGTAGGCCTTGCACACTGCATATACCTTATCCCAGTGGTTCTCACATCTCTCCTAGGGACCCTGAGCCATTCCATATATTAGTTAAATTCCACCACCACCACACCTGATTAAACTAATCAAGAGCTTGTTAATTTGTTGACAAATATATGGAATGACTTGGGTGTCCCAAGGAGAGGTTTAAGAACCACTGTCCTATCCCTCTTTTATCGTTCAGAATATGTGCACTTCAGGGATTATTCACTAGGTGGCAGCACAGTACTGGTAAACGAGTTTTTTGCATTTCAGAATACGTTTTTGAAATTGATTGAAGACTGCAACAAGATTAATCTTGCAAAGCTGGACTCGTGTTTTTGCTAACACTTAAATGATGTGTGTTTTGTAAAACAAAATCTAGGAAGGACTATTTGATTTAGACCAGGGACTTACAGATGCTGTTCAGATGTGTCCTGCCTGTTTTCAGTCAGAAACATAGGAGAATGTTAAAGTTTGATAGATTCTTTCTTAATATCCAAAGGATATTATCATGGATGTCATCAGCAGCATCACACGAAATAAAATAAATACAATTGCACTAAGAGATTAAAAATGCAGGTCACACTGACAGATATTCAGTATACAGTGGCTTTGGAAAGTATTCAGGCCCCTTCACATTTTCAACACTTTGTTGTGTTATAGACTTAATTTAAAATTGATTAAATTGGTTTTTTTGCCATCAATCTACACACAATACACACACAACATCAGGCCTTTATGGTAGCGATTGGCATTCAGGCCAAAGAGTTCAATTTCTGTCTCATCAGACCAGATAATCTTTTTCCTGATGCTCTCAGAGTCCTTTAAGTGCCTTTTGGCATACTCCAGGCGGGCTGTCATATGCCTTTTACTGAGGAGTGGCTTCCGTCTAGCCACTATCATAAAGGCCTGATTTATGGAGTGCTGTAGAGATGGTTGTCCCTCTGCCAGGTTATCCCATCGCTGCAGAGGAGCTCTTAGAGTGGCCATTGGGTTATTGGTCTCCTTCCTGAAAAGAATACTCCTAAAAGAAACGGATAAAAAGGAACTTGATGAACATAAACTGGAACTTGACCTCATTCTCATACAGAAAGTAAATACGTATAAATGCAATTCCAATACATTTTTACTATATACAGTACCGGTCAAAAGTTTTAGAACACCCCCATTTTCTAGTTTTTACTGAAATTTAAGCAGTTCAAACTGGTTTTTTAAAAAAGTTTAGGTTACCAAAAACTTAAAAGGGAACAAGTAATGGGTTAACATGGGTTAACAGTCACTCTGTGCAAGTCGCCAAATCTGGCAAAAGAGCCCCAGACCATCACGCTTCCTCCTCCATGTTTGACAGTTGGTGTCACACACTGAGGAACCATCCTTTCGCCTACTCGACGGCCTACAAAAACCTTTCAAAATTTCAAGATTTTGTGCTTGAAGTTGTTGTCCTGTGAGCCGCCTATCACACAAGCTGTTGACTGTCAGAAACTTGTCTTCTGATTTTGTTGTGGCTTTGGGTCTGCCAGACCTCTTCCTGTCAGAGTTTCCTCCAGTTTCCAAGTGCCTTTTGATGGTGTAGGAAACTACTCACTGCCAAAAAACATCAGAAAGAAGAATATGTGCCAAAGCTATCCCAATGGAAAAGCTTGATGAACTATGTCGCAAGGTGGCAGGGGTGTGGATGAAAGACAAACCAAAAATAAAGTTCTAATAGGCCAATGGCCAGTTTATTTTCCTTAAACTTTATCAAATAAAACAAACCACAAAAATAACAAAGTTAAATCAAATGCTACTGCTTATAGAGTCAAAACTGCAACAAAAAGCTAGCACTTCTTCCTCCATGCCCAGAAAACCTCCCCACAGGTATGGCAGGCTTCAGGTGAGCCTGCCTGTAAGTGAGGCCGCTGCTGTCCATGGTCCTGTAGTCCTCTCCAGGCTGTGGGAGGGAACAGGAGCACCTGGCAGCAGCCAGAAGGGAGGCGCAGCCCTCTCTGCTCCTCCCTCCACCTCTCCCAGTGTCACAAACTATTATCTTAATACAGAGAGATGTATTTTTGATAATACATGGAGTAAACTAATCACTATATTAAATCTCAATAAATCTCCCCAGTGCATTATACAATAATAATTATTTATATAATTATGATTTTATTCTTCTTTACTGCCTGACTCTTTGCTTTTTTCTATTTCTACTTATAACTATGAATGACTAAATACATATTTTTGATACATATATATTTATGCATGTCTAGAGATGGATTAGTTTATAAATAATAAGAAATCCTGTGACTAAAACTCCCCAAACAACTTCTCCCTAGTTTGATGAGTGTCCAGCCCCTGTGATTTTGTCTACAGTTAACATACTGCTTTGTGCACAATACCTCGTGTGAAGTATGCCCTGTAGATATCGGCCAGAAACTAATCTTTCCACCTGAGATTTCTTCCACCAACCTTAGGCCAGACTTGGTACTCTGGTCCCCTTCAATAAAGTCTGTCTATATCATAGAACTAACAGTCCCATGGGAGAACTCAGTTGAGGAGGCCTATGAACGCAAGAACCTGTGCTACACAGAGCTGGCAGCAGACGCTAAACAGCGTGGCTGGAATGCCAAAGTCTACCCAGTTGAAGTGGGATGCAGAGGATTTGTGGCTTCTTCCACCATCAGACTGCTGAAAGATCTAGGAAGCCATGGACAGGCTCTGCGGCAGACCATCAAAAACTCTCAGAAGCGACTGAAAGAAGCAGCCAGTGGATATGGCTCAAGCGGAAGGACCCTTGCTGGGCTTTAAGAACATAACCCACCTGAGAACCCCCCCTGAGAACCCCCAGTTGAGATCCCTCCCTGAGGAGGGTCTAGGAGGTATGCGGTCAGCATTAGGCGTGTCTCAGGGAAGAGGACTCCCCTGCCATGCATAGTCCCTTGGGATGTCTGCCATTTCACCAACAAGGCAAACCTCAAAAGGGATTGGGCATGGGACACAAGCTCAGGCTTGATCACCCTGTAGCTGGCTACCTGTGAGGAGGGTGTATAGTGTTGAAAGGCCGAAACACCCAATGATCTGAAGGCACACTACTGATGACGTGTCCCGAACTTACAACTTAACCCAGTTTAAGAGATACACCTCCCATGCCACTCTTAATCTCAAGGATAATCTCATATGAGTGCATAAGATCTATTGGCACAATGGACAGTCTAACATCACGTCCCGTGTTTAATGATTCTGTTCTCATCTATCGAACTATGTGAACTGTACATAATTTTTTTTTAAATTAAGTATAAGTGCTGAGTAATAATAGATGCCAGCAGACTCGACAGCTCTCCAGCACCAGGATTGGGGACCCATTAATCTTTCATTAGAAATATGAGGCTTGCCATTAATGGTCTGCAGGCATGTACATATGGTAATCATATTCAAAGTACTGTTGCATGTTTCTTTTTTATCCCAACGTCCACTCATTCTGGAGCAGCCATTCATGTCCCTATGATTGCTAGTCTGTCTTCTGTGTGACTGCAATATATCTGCTGTGCTACTTATCTGTCTGCATATTGCATCAGTGTATAACAGTTTGCTCACAGAAAATTTGATTTCAACAAACATTTCATGAAATGTAATTTTCTGTGAGGATACTATAAATGTGATTTTGCTGATAAAGTATTCCTTCTTGAGAGTTGTTTGTGTGTATTTGGCCTTGGTCCACCACACAAACCAGACCCAAGTATGCCCACTCAGGTGAGAGAGATGGGAGCAAAGAGGAGAACTGGAATCAAATCTCACAGACAGGGATAGATAAACACTTAAGAGGATAGTTGCTAAAAACCACAAAACAACGTCCAAAATAACCAGAACTGAATATACACCTCTGGGACCCAGTCTCAACAAAAACTGTATGTTGTGAGATTCACAAAGCTGATATCTATGGTATGGCTGACACAACTTGGTGTAATGAGCACAAAACCTGGACTTCTGAGCAGTGAAAGAATGTAATATGGTTTGACGAGTCGTCTTTTACTCTTTTTACTACATCTGGATGAGGTTTTGTTTGGAGAAAGCTTCAAGAGGAAGGAAGTGTTCAACCCACATGGCCTGTTCCCAACTGTAAACATGGTGGTGGATCTGTTATGATCTGGGAAGCCATCTTATGGGAGTCATTGGGCCCGATTATTACTCTGCATGGTAAAACTAAAGCCAAGAAAATTGAAGCCATCTTAGGCACCCTATGGTGTAAACATTGTTTTCTCTTTATGTTCCCATATTCCATCGATAACACCCCCATACACACTGCTAAACGGATTCAACAGTGGCCCATGAACATCAGGATGAAGTCAAACACCTTCCATGGCCTCCCCAATGACCAGATGTAAACATCATTGAACCTTTATGGGATGTTCAGTGACATAGTGTGGGTATATTTCTTCATCTTCATCTCTCAATGAACTGGAGGCTATTCTTCTTGAAGAATTGTCCAAAATTCCACAAAAAATAGTTGTAAAAACTGTATAACAGCATTCCAAGAAGGATTGAAGCTGTTCTGAAGTCAGAGGGTGGCCCAACTCCTTATTAGTTATTAAACATTAATATATAGTTTCCATTGTATTGTTATCTACCTCCTGTATATAACCTTTAAAATCAGGTTAATCTGTTCTACTTTAACCTCATTGTTCCTCCTTTTGTCCAGGTCATCCCATACTTGGAGGGTTTTGAGTCCAGTAAGCCTAAGGCCTGGAAGATGACCAAAATGCGTCAAATATGTGTAAGCAAGCAGCTATCTCAGCAACACTTCGGCAGGCCGTTCTCATCATGGCTGGGTGTCAGAGCACAGCAGTCAGAGTCATAACAATGGCTGGTCCTCAGAGCCATAACAACAGCTGGTCATCAGGTAAGTAACACCAATGGCTGGTACACAGAGTTCTAACAATTTCCCTTTAAAATGAACTGCGCAGTAAAAACAAAAGTGTGAAGTACAGGAAATCTCTTCAGAGCAATTATTTCAGTTAAATGAATTTAGCGTGGTTACTATTCCAGTCACAACCACACTTGGCCTCAGTCAGAAGCTTGTTTGTTGCTGAACTATCGATTCTATGCCTCATTAAATGTATACATTTCCATGTGTTGAATGACAGATACAGCGGATACAGATTCAAGGCCGTATATATTTCAGTACAATTCCTTTGTCACTGATCTGCTAAGCCAGATTCAGAAGTGTGTATGTATGCATTAAAAGCACTGAGTGCTGCTCTGAATTATGGGTGTAGTGGTGGCCTGTCAGCATGGCATCTTTGATCTCCATTACTCCTGGCTGGCTAGAGGGACCTGCCTCTCAAGAATACATATTCAATTAGCATTGAAAAACTGGCACAAAGAGGGGAAACAATGACCAATGACATTACACTGTCCAGGGACCAATGTGTGTGTGTTTTTCTGTGAGTTTGTCTCTGTGTGTGCACATGTGCATGCATATGTGTGTGTTTCTGTGAGTGATGTTCGTGTTTGTACATATACGCAAACGTGTTTATATATGTATCTGAGTGTGGGCTTATGTGTGCAATTATGCATGCATGTAGGTCTCAGTTGGCTTTGCTGCACTGACATCCTAGTTCTAAAATGGAAATAAAAGCTATTATGCCAGTAGCTAGTGTTTCTCAAGGGCGTTGTGAGCAATCAGTGCCCCCTCAGGTGGCTTTGAATTCACTGCGGATAGTATGCGCATTACTGTGTGGTCGATGTAATGACACTGAATGTGAACACTGCTGTTTTCCCAGGTCCCTAAAAAGAGAAGCCATACCTGTCTGAAGCAGTGGCAGACTTAAACCTCCCCAGGTTCCTTATAGATGATACTGCTCTCTTTGAATAATGAAATAATGCAAATAATTATACAATTTCAGTGATCCTGATGGGGGTTGCATTCATGAAATAATAATTAACTTAAGTTTGTTTTATTTTTAAAGACTACGGGGATAGTTAAAGGCTTTGGTTAGACTTTACACTAAACATCTGTATGGTCGTTTTCACCACAAATGATCACATGGCGTAGCTTAGCTTTTTCTTAGTTTGACGCTATGGGTATGGTAGTATGACGCAAGTTAATGCTTCTCATCTGGATCACTGTCACCGGGTAAACTCTATGATTTAAGGTAATGTTTTATAACATATAGATCACTCTTAGGCTGTACGGTCACTTTAGTATGACGTAAGTAGGTTGTTCCTAAGGTTAATTATCAGTCGCTAGCTGTGTTTACTGATATTGACTCATTCATTAAATGGCATAAAATAAAAGCACAATAAAATTGTTTATCCTATAAAAGCCTGGCTAACAGCGAGACGATCGTGGAGGGAGCAAACTTATTGACACTTCCAGCAAACCTGAGGAAAAAGGATATTATCCAAGGTTTTATTGAATGTCGCTTTGGTCAAATTAAGCAGAGAGGCCGTCCCAAGTCCCCGATACATAACCATGTTTACGGCTGGATGCCTATGAAAGAAATTCAAGTTAAGGTCCTTGCCCAAGGACACAGCGGCTGTGCCCCACCTGGGATTTGTTCTCACAACCCTCTGGATGCAAGTTAGTTTCCCTGACCAGTCTGCCACACTGACGCCTTAGGGCATTTCAGAAATAGAGAGAATGAGAGATAGTCTGTTCCCTTCAAGTTTCCCTTCTTTATGGAGTTGAATTTATTTACAATGCCCTCCACAATTGGCACCCATGGTAAAGATGAGCAAAAAAGGCTATGAAAAAATATCTGATCTAAGATCATCAGCTTGATTTTACACTCAAAATATGAGAAGTTATATTAATTGAAAAGTTATTAAAAAGAAATGTTTTCTCAAAAACGCATCTCACAATTATTGGCAAATTCTTATGAACAAAATCTAAATGAAATATATTCCCATTTATATATATATATATATATATATATATATATGGGGTTTTTTCTCTTCACCTTACTACTTAACCCTTGTATTATGTTGGACAGATTTGACCTGAATTTAGGTGTTTATCATCACAAAAAGGCTGGTTAACATACTTGTTTTAGCCTAAGGCCAGGTGAATTTGCCTAATTTGGGGTCATGAACTTCTATACAGAATATTGAAATCCCTGGCTCAAGGGAAGCTAGCAGGTTAAATACCCTTCAGGGCTAACAACTGCCAGTCATTGTCTTGATTGGTCCTTTCACTTCTCCTGATTGGGGCTTTGGGGAAATGCCCATTTGCCGGTCGAGTCGTGACAATCAGGCTATAAAAAAATAGCTCCATGCTTGAAAATACCAATTTCCACTACTAATTTGTTTAAAACAACTGGAGCTGTGATGAACCTGCCTGGAAGAGGACACAAGTGTATTTTGCCCCCAAAAAAATGCAACGATCACAGTTGGAGAATTGCAGAAGTTGGTTGCATCTTGAGGGTCATCAAGTCTCCAATTAGACACCACCTCCATGCCAACAAGCTATTTGGAAGGCTTACCAGAAGAAAGCCTCTGCTGTCATCAACCACAGACACCTGGAGTTTGCTAAATGTCATGGGAACTTTGAGTGGAACCAGGTTTGTGGTCAGATGAAACAAAAATAGAGCTTTTTGGCAACAAACACCAGAGGTGGGTTTAGCGTAAAACGAGGGTTGGTCATGCAGAAAATAACTTAATCCCCACTGTGAAGTATGGGGGTGGATCTGTGATGTTGTGGGGCTGTTTTACTTCCAAAGGCCCTGGGAACCTTGTTAGGATACATGGCATCATAGACTCCAGGAGATCAAGTACCAGGAGATTTGAGATCAAAATCTGGCTGCCTCTGTGAGGAGGGTAATACTGGGTCGTGGTTGGATCTTCCAGCAGGACAATGATCCAAAGCATACCTCCAAATCCACACAAAAATGGTTCACTGACCACAGAATCAAGCCTTTCCATTAGCAATGGCCATCCCAATCCTCTGACCTAAACCCCATTGAAAACCTGTGGGGTGAGCTGAAGAAGAGAGTCCACAAGCAAGGACCAAGGACTCAGAAGGATCTGCAGAGATTCTGTATGGAGGAATGGTCTCAGATCCCTTGCTATGTGTTCTCCCACCTCATCAAGTATTATAGACTCAGTGCTGTTATCTTGGCACGGGTAAGGTGCACAAAGTACTAAATGCAGGGGTGCCAGTAATTGTGACACACGTGTTTTTAAGAAAAATGTTTTGTTATAATATGATAATTTAACTTCAATTAAAGGCTTGATTCTTCTCATATTTGAGTGTAAGATCAAGCTGATGAACAACAAAGATGTGATTTGATTTTATATCCTTGTTTGCTCATCTTCACCAAAGGTGCCAATAATTCTGGAGGGCACTGTATGTCTTTTAATTTTAATCCTGTAACTCCTCGTGCTCCCAGGTACAGGACTGAATATTTGCTCCTCCAGCCACACTCGGTGACTGTGAGATCAGGACTATTCAATTACTTTTTCTTGGGGGCCAGATTTTCAAAAAGTGCCGCAGGGCCAAACATTTTCCATTCCCTTTCCGAATTGTTGATCAGGAGAAGTGTGTGTGTGTGTGTGTGTGTGTGTGTGTGTGTGTGTGTGTGTGTATGGGGGGGGTGTAATAGAATAAAACAAATAAATGCAAGAATAATGGAAAGAAAACAGTGATGGCCACAAGAACAATAATATTGGCTATAACAATATTGTCAACAATGTCAACAATGCTAAAACAGACAACAGAATTAGCTGTATAATGCAAATAGATTTTCCGAGATATGCTGCCACAGCCGAACCTAACCCAACATCGGTCCATCTGACCAGCACCAAGCTGCCCTTATGCTATACACTTTGTCCTAGGTTTAAAATGCAGTGTGCATTTGGTATGCTAAGTATCCCATGCTGCAGTGTACCACGCTCTAAGAGAATCATTCTGTTCAGCACAACAGAATTGTTCCATATTCATATGCGCACACTATGTACCATGGCCCCACTGAGACGCTTGGGCTCAAAATATTCCACGCGCACAGAAACAAAGCATTTTTTCATGTCTTGAATTGTTTGAAAAATCATACAAATTTGTTCACAGTAAAAGAGGTCAAGCAGCGATCACAAAATAGATAAAGCAAGTGGGCCACAGAGGGGGGCAGGGTCGCATGTTGGTTAAGGAGCGAGGCATGAATCCAGAAGCCTTCAGGATTTCCAGGACACGACTGCTATACCCTTGAGTGAGGTACCGAATTGCGTCAGTATCCAGCTGTAAAGTGTTCTCTGTGTAAAAATATGAGCTATATAAGTCGCCCTGAATAATTAGGATATATAGCGGAATTAGGGCTGTTCTCAAATGAGGGGTAACAGCTGCTGACTGCAGAGGACAGGCGTCGGGGTGAGCGGCAGCTGTCAGCGGGAATAGTGCGCACGGGACGAAGCAGGGCGGGCACCCATCACCTGCGACCCCGGGGCAGAGCATCTGAGCCTCACGGGGTGCCCGACATGCCAGTCCTTGTCGATCAGGGGTCTTTAAGTGGGCTCTCTCTGCCCCCCGGTTGACGCTGCTCTTTTATGTGAATAATTTTTCCTTCTTCTTTTTCTTATTGTGACACTGGTTTTTATTACTGTTTATTTATTACTGTACAGTTTGGTCTACTGTTGGTTGTTTAAAGGTGCTTTATAAATAAAGTTTGAGTTGAGTTTTGAGTTGAGTCAGGGCGTGGGCACCTTCCTTGTGACACTGGCGTAACAACATGAGAGACCCCAGACTTTCACTAGGTATTGTTGGGCTGCTGTTGATGCTAGGCGTTTTAAGGTGCTATGCATTTTGTGTCACCACAATACTCATCATTAGAGGGTCATTTCAATGATAATCTTGAAAAGATGCCTTGTGTTGTTAAGTGACCCACAATAAAGATATACTGTAAAAAGCGAACCAGACTTTCCCTGGTGCTTCCCTAATCGTAAATTAATTATGCATGGGCTAGGAAGAGAGGGGGGATTCCCTTCCCCCTCCTTCTAACAATTAAAGTGTGGCATTATATTATGGGCATTAGCAGGCGCTCTTAACCAGGGCAACTTATACAGTTTTACATACAATCCATTAATAGAGCTGGATATTTACTGAAGCAATTCAGGTTAAGTACCTTGCTCCAGGGTACAATGGCAGTGCCCCATCTGGGAATTGAACTTGGAACCTTTACGCTACCAGTCCATTTCCCTGACCGTTATAGAGATCTTGAGATCTTGTCCTGGCTGTAACTCTGTAGTAGCCCAGTCAAAGCCCAGACCTCAATCCCATTGAGAATCTGCAGAAAGATCTGAAAATGTCTGTTCACCCACAGTTCCCATCCACCTTTATGCAACTCAAGCAATTTTGTAAAGAAGAATGGGCTAAAAATTGCAGTGTCTGGACTTACCCATTTGGGTATGGGCCCAAATGGACTCACAGTTGTAACTGCAGCTAAAGGTGCTTCTACCAAGTATTACGTCAAGGGCAGTGAATACTTATGGAATCAATTATTGTCTGTTTTTTATTTGTAATTAATTAAGAAAAAGCTTTACAGTTGTTGTTTTTTAATTTCACATTATAGACTATTTTATATTGATCAGTGTCAAGAAATCCAAATGAAATTCATTTTGATTCCATGAAGTAAGAAAATAAAATGTAAAAAATGTCAAAGGGGTGGATACTAATTATACCTACTTTATGTCTCATATGCATACAAAGATGCTGTATTGAACTTGAACTTGAGCTCAACCGCTTCTGTGACAGGGAGAAATTGTACAGGAGAGCGATTCAGGTGGACCTCAAACCGGACTCCGTGGCCCTCACAAGATTCGCCTACTGCCAAATAATTTTCATTTTCTAAAGACACAACATAATGCAATATTCCTAATTCTCCTGATTCCCTCTAATTAAGTTTGATAATATTCTGCACACTAAAACCTATCATATTTCAATGATTTAATTTTCCCTTTTTGAAGTGGAGTCACAGCACATGTGGTTCCACCTGCAGAATTTTCATGAATTGTTTGTTAGAAGTACATTACAATATACACTTGTACAATTCTCGTTTATTGTTTTACATTTAGACATAAAGGTTGTTCTGAAAAACCGCATGAAAAAAGTTAATTATATATATTCAAAAAATACATACACACTGCATATAAATACTCACTCAAACTTCTAGAGCATTGTACGCAATGTCATAAGCAATTTCCATATGTAAAATGAAAAAGATTACAATATAATCATTATCAGGAGCTCAAGACTGGAGACGACTGTTTTTAAGAAATCATTTTTCAGTGACAGTAATAAACAGTAATAATACATTTATTTACAAAGTTCTCTTCATACACTCATGGTGCTCAAAGTGCCAAGTAGTTCATTTAAAATGAATATGACACAGTAAGATATCGGGCATAATTTTGTCACTCATGGCTGACACAGTTGAAATAGGGTCATCTGTAGGAATGTGTACCTAAATGAGACAATGGTTGCACAAAAGTCTGAGAAAGCACACAGTGATCTTCCAAAGCAAATAGAGGCATGGTCCATTGTGAGTTAGTGGAGAACAGAATAAATAATGCAGAGCTTATTAAAAGCTTCCTGTCAAAAGTGCTTATTTATTATCACATTTACATTACTGAACTCAATGCACGCGGCTGAAAACGGAGCAGGTGAATACACTAGAATGCACGCTTAATGCGTCTAGACAAGCTTATAGTGCACCAGGTTCTGTGAATCATCAGTATATCAATAAATGTCATGTTTTGTGGAATAATTCTTATTTAAAAATACTCCAGGGGGGAAAATGTTTAGTTTTAGGGGCAGGCCCACTCCCAACTTAATTCAGCCCATATGCAGGCAGATTTACAAGCTATTGGTATGGCCAGTCAAACACTTTGTTTGTGTTTTATAACCTCTTTTAACAACACTAGGTGCTGTGTAAATCTGCCGAGAAGGTCCTACCTGTCATCAAAGAGCCAACTTGTTTTCATTAACAGACCCAAGCAACTGCACTGCCGTGATTTATCTTGACTGATTTATCTTGTTTCATTTGATTGGGCATATGTTTAATGTATAACATGAAACGAATGGTTTGATCAGCTCAAAGGATGAAAATAAATGTGAAAAATTCATGTCTCATTATTCATTGAAGCCCTCTGCTTCCTTGCCACTTTTTATCTGTCTATCTCTCTGTTTTCCTAACACTCCGGTAATTTTTGAGCATCATCCCCCAAGCAGATACCACCCTCATTCCTCAGGACTCAGGGCCCAAAGATCCACAGCCCACACCATCAAAGACATGCCCCAATAAGCAGAATTGGGCATTTTCAGACACAAGGACATCTCCAAAACTCAGCGTTCCACGTTTTGAACCTTGCGTCCTGTCATTGGTAGACTAGCAGACCAAACTTTTGTTTGGTTTGGGGAATAAAAAGTAGGAGAGAAATAAGGGAGGGCATGCATCATTTCTTACAAATTACCTTTCATTTAATTTATTGTCATTGTCATTTATTGTGAGGAAAAATAAATTATTACTGAAATTGAATACGTGTTCTGAGTTATAAAACTGTGCGGCCGTAAGTTGATTCACCTGAATGTGCTTCCTATAATTCAGTTGTTTCCCAGGAGGTTTACAGACCCATTACAGTCAGTGCCTTAGTCAGTTAGACAGTCAGTCATATATCCCAACATCTATAAACTTGCACAATTTCACTTTTATGCTCATCCTTAGGGATGAAATGAAGTAAAATGTTTAATTTGACATGTCTCACCTATATTCAGTTAGCAGTGACAAGAACCATACATCTATACAGAGAAATTATGTACAAAAAGAATGCCACTTTGTGGTCTTACTGCAACTCACATTATAAAATAAGTATTTCACCCCCTGCTGATTTTGTGAGTTTGCCTGAAAGGAACGGAAAGCCTGAACAAGAAGAATATTTAAAAAATCCCAGAAAATCATTTATGAATTTTAAACATTTATTTGTGTTTTATTGAGGAAAATAAGTATTTCACCCCTGGACTCAAATGTTTTGGCAGACAGCAGACCTTGTAGTTGGTCACCATTTTCCCAGTTTTGGCCCACTAGATCTGACATTTAAGCAGTTGAAGGCCCCATTCATCCTCCCCTCGAGTGAATAACCTGAAATAGTACAAATGTAATGCCAAAGAGCTGGTAAACTGCCAATCATCCAGGTGCTCATTGGCAAACTTCAGGTTAAAACTACAGTTTAGGTTACCAAAAAGCTGAAAAACAAGCTAATGTCAATTTTCACCAGAGTTCAGAAGTAAGAGAAAAATAACCGGCCCTTTTGCTGTTGTGCTAGGGAACAAGTAAAAATTCATATAATGTGATTTTCTGGTTTTTTTACTGTCTCTCATGTTAAGATGTTTTATAGACCGACTGCAAGGGGGCAAACTCTGTGCCTTATTTTCCCCACTGTAGCCTGTTATTCACTGGACAAATGTTTTAGAAATTTTCTTTTTACTGAAATTTAAGCAGTTCAAGTCCAGTGAATAATCTGGAAAATGGGCCAGAGGTTAAAAAAGTTTAGGTTACCAAAAACTTAATGTACATTTCCGAGTTCAGAGAAAAAAAGGCCCTTTTCAGGGAACAAGTAATGGGTTAACATGGGTTAACAGTCACTCTGTGCCTTTTTAACAAATTTCAGCCTGGACTTGAAATTCCTGGAAAATGGGGGTGTTCTTTTAACCGCAAAAGGACCACTCCACTTTGCATCCTAGTCAAACCAAAAATGACAACGCTAATAAATTTTACCTGCCAGCATGCTTGCCTGATTTGGCTCACTCAAACCAAAACTATTGCTTTAGGTCAGTGGCAAAATATTAGGGGGAAAACATAAGACCACAAAAAAACTATATAAAAAACAGAACCACGTCTTCCCGGGTGGTCTAATGGTTACAACGTTCGCCGCTGGCCACTGCAACCGGGGTTCGATTCCACCGGCCGCACCAGTGTCGGCTCTGGTCGGGAGTGCCACTAGGGGGCGGCACTTGGCTGTTTGCCCCAGAGAGGGGGGAGGGAAGCAAACATGAGTTCGCTGAATATAGGAGTGGCTCTGGAGTACCAGAGAAACTACTTTCAAAACCGGGAGATGGTACCTTTTGTGGCAGTTTTTTTTGTTGCAGATATCAGTAAGGGTTTTAAATGCTGAGGCTTGTAAATGACCCAGTTTTCTTAATAAAAAACGACAGTGTATATGTCTTACATATTGATTGTATTATAACATCCATGCTTTTATTAAGTGTGTTGTCTCATTGTGTTGTGCGATGTACTGTGGTCTGTATGTTCTGTTCCCTATAAATTTTTCCTATTTGTATGTGTTATGCCAATGCCAGGCTTTTAGTCCCTTCAGGAAAGAGGAAGTTATTCTATTCTACTCTAATCTAATCTAAACCTCCTGATGCCCTTACCGCAGTGCTGCTTTGCACATATTTTGTTTGTGGAAGCTCGGGGATGCAGGTCAGTTTTCATACTTTTCCAAGAGCTACCGTTGCTCATTACACCCTCTTCCCGCTGCTCCTCTGGGCTCTGAGCTCAGTAGGCCTCTCATGTCTCGGGGGAGCGTTCCTTGCACCATGACGCTTCACCACAGTGTCACCGTGTGTGGCTCCTTCCCCTTGGGGGCGCGGTTCCCGGCCAGCTTCTCTGTGAACAACGTCCTGGAAGTGGCTGCTGAGGTCTGTCACCACCCCCGCCGTGTTCCACTACATGTATAACCTCTCTACATTACACAGACATCTCAGACCCACTGAGAGCTCCTAAAGAAGTGCATGCTTGGAAAAATAAATCCAATGGGTCCAGTTTGTCGAGGGAGGGGGAGGGGGAGGGGGCTGTCTGACAACCATGTTGCACGCTATCCCAGCAGGCATTATGTAACCAGTGCATGAGAGTTGACTCAAACTGCCTGCTTTCAGGCACCCGAGAGTTGATGTCTTGTCTTGAGGTTTGTTTGTCTTAGTTTGCATGATGTCAGAGCCAATCCCTCCCCCACCCTGCGTTGAGGCCGGTGTCCTGCCCTGACACTCTCCAGGGAAGCTACAGTGTGATTCCTGCACAGTGTGGGACCAGGACCAGATCTTGAGGCTCTTCTGCCACAAATTCAAGAGGGTCTTCCATGACTGGCTCATCAGCACCAAGGTGAGGTGGTCAGTACATCATCTCTGAGGTGGCCAGTAAGTGTCACCTGAAAAATTGGAAAATTATATTATTTTATATTAATACAATTTCTGAACAATTTTGTTTAAGAAGTAATATTTTTTCTACAAAAATATATGTAACTACGTTGGCCTACTAAAATCAAAGTACTCATCAATGGGCAGGCTGGCTGATTCAATCAAACTTTCTCTTTGAATCAACAACTATTAAATAAATTAATATTTTCATTCATTATTTCACCATTTCATTAAGACATATAATAGGACCAGCTTAATGCTACCAGTGCAAACAGCTATGGCACAGAATTAAGAACATCTTCAATGGAAACTAAGATCGTAGCTACCATTTCTTTAAACAGGGAATATGTCACTGTGCATTGAATGAAACTTAAACTAACACCAGCAAAGATAATTTTCTCCCTGTATATATTATTGCAACTAGCATTTTGCTGATCAAATTGCAAGGGTTTCCATTCAGTTTCCAGCATTATTGTATTGAAGTGTACTTTGTTTTCATCATTCATGTTGAATGGAGCCTCATTTCCCAAAAATCTACAATTGTAATAAAAACTGTGGCACATGAAACTTGTGCACTTTTTCGTCAGTGCACTGGTTCATTTAAAATACACCGTATTCTAATTTGGTGAGAAACTGTATGTATAATGCTGCAAAAATATGCCATTTCTTACAAAATACAAAAAAATTTAACTCGTCTTTTTAATAAATAATAGATTTTAGGATTTTGAAACACTGCACTGTTTAATGTGTCCTATCATATTTTCAGTCTGCAGTCCACCAGCTGTGCAGTCAATGTGCTGGGAGACTGCACTACCTAAACAGCTAGTGGAGGTGGTGCACAATCAACCAGAGGACCCTTGCCAACTCAAACTTTTCTTTCCTGAGTGTCACTAAGGCTAATTATGCGTGGGGCTGTGGACCACAGCAAGCCAATAGGTTAAAATGTAAAAGGTTACATCTGACTGGGATGATAAGGACTGGAGTGGTTCATTGAGTTGGGGATGGGGGTGTGTTGTTGATTAATTGAGGAGTGTTTTGTCAAGTGGAGGAGGACATTACACTTAGCAAATGAATACTGTGGCAACCTGGCAGGCAGAGGCAGGTGGAGGGGTTAATATGGTGCCATCTACTGGTCACACCCCGACCTCGCAGGACCAAAACGACTGCCAATTAATCAACCAATTAACACCCAATCAACCGGGAATAAAAGGGGCCAGGTTTCCCTCATGAAGAGGGCGAGTGGAGGGAGAGAAACAGAGACAAGAGAGGAGAGGAGAGGAGAGAAGAGGAGAGGAGAGGAGAGGAGAGGAGAGAAGAGAAGAGAAGAGAAGAGAAGAGAAGAGAAGAGAAGAGAAGAGAAGAAGTTGAGAGGAGAAAAGTTGTTGTAAGTGTTTGCAAGGTGGAAAGAAAACCTGTGAAGTCTGTTGACCAGCCAGGACTTGGAGAAGCTTTGGGTAATGGGTTAGCTCCCCAGAGCAGAAGAAACCTTTTGTTCAAATGTTGAGATTTTGAGTTGTGTTGGACTGTTTATTTAAATGTTCAAGCCATTTGAGTGCCTTCCCCATTGTTTGTGTTGAGGGGATTCCCCTTTAATTAAAGCCATTTTTGATACATTTGACCCTGGATCTGTTTCTTGGTTTGCACTACTCCACACCTATAATCAAACCCAGTAGGTTGTTACAATACATTTGAAGATCCTCACTGGTTTTATAAATATGTATTTGCTTTACAGAAATATATAAAACCTAGGGGACCTTACATTACATTGCTTACTTTTGACACATTGTCCTTTTAAATGGCTGAATGTTTACTAAAGGTTTGGTGCCACACTCAAGGATACAATAGCATCTGTCTGGTTCACTGCTTCACCCTGGTTCCCATAGTTTATATCAATAAGATTGGGTCCTCCCTCAGTTAGAAACTCTATTTTTGTTTTTCACTTTTATTCTGACAGGTTTGCAGAATGTAGCATAAATGTACGTAGGTGTGAAGAATGCCAGTCACCATCAGCCGTCAATGCCTGATGTACCTGGATGGATGATTGTGGCTTGTCCCTTAATTAAGCCCAATCTGGAATTCCCTGTCAAAAGCCTCCACATGCATGATCATGGAAGACACAGAATATTTTTTAAAGTCTGTATTTTTAAAAAGTGTTTCCTTCAGCAATTCCATCTTCAAAGTGGCAATAAAAAAAAGAATCCTTGAAAATCTGTATCCTTAAAAAGTCATAGGAAATATTAATCTGATTTGAGTGGAATCCCTAGAGTCTACATCCAGTGTGTGAAAACAGATACCCTGTGTGTATGTGAACTCCAGGGGAAACATACAAAAAAGCTATAATCAAATATTTATGAGAAGAGCCCCTGGGTGTGTGTTCACACTATTTGTATTTGTTCACGCACTGGACTGCTTATGTGAGTATATACCAGTAGAAATGTGTACTCAGTCTTAAAGAAACCTTAGTTAGAGACATTGGATCAGAATGTCAGCACACACACTGCATCACCTGATCTGCTACCTTTATATATTACACAATAAAGATTTGTCTAATGCATATTACATTTACACACATGAACGTGGTAAAATTGGAATGTCACATTCATTTTGTCATATACTACGTAGTTCACACACACAAGGGTGCTATTCAAGTTCGAGTCCTTTTTATCTCCACTTCTAATTAGAAGAGGCCTTGGGCTGACCAATTATTTCACGCTCTGTGCCTTTTTGCATACAAACACATTATTTTCCCCCTCTTCTGCAGTGTGATGATTTAAGTTTGTTATGAGCAAGTGGCAGTACGCAATCTCTCCCAGCTGTTAGGATAAAGGCTGTAGTGTGAATCTAAATTAGAGGTTGGGTGTCTGGCTCCTTGACTAGGGCCCTGGTGAGGAATGTGTGTGATGAATGGCAAAATGGCAGGTGACTAGCACTCAGATAGCACTTGCAATAGCGCCTGCCTTTTATTTTAGCCTTTTGTTTATCTGCATCTCTCATTCATTACATGGCCATTTATTCTCACACCACCCTGCTGTCTCAAGGTGACCTCCGTCTTCTAATGAGAAAAGGGAACAGGAGCACAGGGGAAAGGGAAAGGGAAAACACAAGGAAACACAAAAATAAACAAAGTTGCGGCCGTGGCCTAAACATCTCTCTCTTTAGTTTTTGTCATTCTTTCTTTTACAGTTTCCCGTAATGGTGTGGGGCACATTTTCTTGCTATGGTTGTGGGTACACTCATACCATTAGTGTGATGCCACTCATACTACAAGGTAATTTTGATGTAAGTCATTACATAATGACAGTTGTTGATGCATCCCATGTTAAAGCATTTGTTCAATAGTCTTTCAAGATGATAATGCCCCCATCCACAAATCACAAATGGTCACCTAATGGTTTTAGGAACATGACAATGGCATTTTCCATATGTCATAGTCTTCTCAGTCACCAGATCTGAATCCAATTGGGCATTAATGGGATGTTCTGGAACAACACCTGAGACGGTGTTTTCTGCTTTCACCTAAGCATGAGTTGATTGACTTTCATGTGTAAGAGGTTCACAACCTGTGTGTATATATATATATTTATTTGAATTACTTTATAATGAGTAACTTTATGTGGTTGTTTTGTGCACTCATTTGTAAACTGGGAGCTGGTGCTGGTACACTTAATTTGCATGTAGTGAGCAAATCCACATATGGATATATGCATAAATGAGGAATGGGATGTGAAGTCCAAAGCTTATTGTAAGTATTCCACACCTGCAAACTCTGAACTCAATTTACCATCAGCCCCTTTGCAGATGAATTTGTAGCACCACATTGATTGAACACAGCCTCCTGAATACTATGCCTCCAGGAGGCTCCAGGCTTAGTCTAACATTCCTTCTTCCAGGAAAGAAATCTCATCTATGTGTACCTGATCACTCAACAATGCTCAATGTCATCGACAAGGTGGTCATCTCTGAGATCCATGTGTTCACCATACCACCTGATATAATCATGACCATCCTACTCTGTAGCAAGTGCATTGGACCACAGAGACAAAGAGTGAGCACGTGCAGAGAGGAGACATGGGCCGTGTCCGAAACCGCTCACTCGTTCCCTATTCCCTATTCCCTATATAGTATATACTATATAGTGTACTATTTAGAGAACGAAACTGTTTTCGTCATTTGCGTTTGCGTCAAAAAAAAAGTGCCGGATATTCAGGTGACGCAAGCGGATGTGCTCAGTATCATAAACAAACCGAGCACTCATGGCGGCAGGTTTAAATGTGCTAAAGTTTTGAGTTTCAAAGACGGGCAAAAATTTGTGTAAATGTAAATAAATGTAAGTAACGTCGCTGTATTTCTTTCTGTCACCATTCTTTCCCTTCTCTCCTTCGGTATGACACGACCGCATTGCATTGTGGTAGACGGATCAATTCTAGGGTAAAGTAGGGTACAGTCGATGTACACTACAAATCACGGTGAATTGTGGGTATTTTCTTGTTCCCTATTTAGTGTACGAAATTCACATTTTAGAATTCGTCGCACTCTACAAAATGGCGTCCACACAAAGTAGTGTACTAAATAGGGAATAGGGAGTGGTTTCGGACACGGCCATGGTGTTCTAGCAGTGGTCAGAACACTGTGCTCAGCATTCCACAGGTCCCCTTGAGCAAGGTTCCTCACCTTATGAGGTCTATTAAAATCCTGATGTGTGCTCATGTTGTGGGACATGTATGGTGACAGCATCGGAGGTCCTTCCAAATAAGGTCACATACTCTGCAAAATAAATACTGAACACTACATTGTTTGCATGTACCATCAGCCCAGTGTCACACAGGCATATGTTGATGTTAATCAGACCAGTGGACATAGGACCAGTGGACTAGCAACTATCAATTAATTCCTATGAAATTCAGCAATATCCTTTAGTATGTAGTTAATTAATGTAAACCACATGTATAGAAATCCTTAGTCACTACATGATTTTACTGTCTGCATTTAATGTTAACTTGGCAAGCTACCAGTTCCTCCACAAAATATCACAAAGGTTTAAACCCTCTGTCTCTCACATGTACAGTACTATGTACAGTGTACAGTACTGATTTCAAGTCAAGTTAAGACTGGCAAACTAATCTTGATATCGCTGAGCACCATTTGACATGTTCGTACCTTGCGCCTACAGATGTCTACCTCTAACATTAATGGAAATGCACCACCTGCTAAATAAATTTCAGTTAAGAACTTAGAATAACAAAATGATCAACTACTCATTGCATAAACTATTCTAATAGTGGAATTTGGATGTTTCATGAATTAACAGTTGAACAGAGCCAACAAGGTAAACGTTTCTTGGTGCATCATTGATTTCCTGTGACATTTTTAAGCCTCTTGGTTTTTTCAATAAGCTAAAATATCTTGCTGACCAATGTACCAATCACTTCATTGTGTTTGGAAGGAGCAGATAAGAACCGGGCACACTGTTTAAGTATTCTCCACCCTATATCTGTCCCTTGAATGCATGCAATGCCAACGCTATGTTCCACTCTGCAGGCAGTGAAGAACGATGGCCCCCCTGGAGGACAAACAGGTGTGCTGGTAGGAAGTCCAGTTTAACAAGAGATAACCAACATCATCAAAAACACCTTCCTCTGCACCCCCTGCCTGGTGTACTATGGGGCGTTCACCTCGCACTACCGCTAACTGGCACGTGTCAAGCCTAACAATGATAATCGCTTGCCAAGAGTTTCACTTTTGTATTTCTGTGTCTGTTCATACTGAGCTGTGGGGACATACATCCTTTTTTGAAAGACAATAAACTTGAAACCGTGACTTTCTTTAAGCCTGTATTCATCAGTGAGTTACATGTATGCTGTGAATACATGCACACAGCAGTGTTAGTTTTCTATACTATTTAATTTGGAAAGATCTGTTGCGTTCTTCTTTAGATGTCTCCCGATGTTGCGCTCCAGCAGAGCGGCCTGACCCTGTCAGGGTGACGCATGTGACACATGCGAGAATGGCCGTTCCCCGGTGGGCTGCCTGGCTCAGCCCCACGGCCCAACTGCAGCAACAAATGTGTGATCAGCGGAACCGAAAAAGGGCCACTTCCAAAAAAAATTGCTCAGTTGCAACAGTCGGCGAGCTACCAGCTCCATCACTGAAACAGACAAAGACCAAGCTCCCCACTTGGTTACCGGCCGAGCCGCACCTGCAGTAACCCCTGCAGTAGCCCCTGCCCTCCAAACAGCTACGTACCGTACCCTCTGCAATTCTAAGAGTCTTTGTTCAAAGCCATCAGAAGTGTCCCTATGTGAGACCGAGGCCAAGGCTGGGGGGTGGGGTGGGGCAGGGAGGGGGTGGCATGGAGTGAGGCAAATGGCTCACGAACACTATCTCAGCAGTCTGCTGACCCGGCCTCATTTCCCCCACCATTGAACCAAAGAGGCTTCCATCTCTCTAAACAGGCCCCCATCTTCATGTATTCATTCCTTTTTGTTAAGAGCACTGAAATATTACAGCCAAAATATTACTGTCAATAAACAAATTCCCAAATCCAGATTTAAGCATATGTCTGGTCCAAATGCAGTCAGTTGGACGAAAAGGATAAAACATTTATTTTAAGAATGCTTTGGCTTGATTGTTAAGAAAAGGAAATGAAGTTTTCTGCGGCAGGTTTGACCCCAGGGTTGGCGTATCGGGTGGCCAAATGTATGACTCCCCTTTACCTGCAAGCCCACTTCAGACCCAATGCCCTACCTAGGCCTCTGCAACCTTCTTTCTCCAGTCGCTTGGCAATTCCACCCCTTCAAGGTCGTACCACTCTGCTTCTCATCTGCTTCTTCCCCCGGCCCCCAGAATTGGTTGTTGAATGAGCTGCCTGCACCAGTCAGAATAGCAGAAGAGTCAACCAGTCAGATAGCAGTTGCTACCTGCTATCAGGTGCTCCTGCACCTATCTGAGACTGTTCCTTACCTCACTGTCTCAAACATTTATATTCATAACAGCCTTGGAACTCAATTGCAGGTAGACAATTACAACTATAATTACAGTACTTTCTCTTTATATCTATGTCATTACAAGACTTATTTCATTTTTTCTCTTTATAGGAATATTTGCAGCATTTTAAGGAATATTTGCAGCATTGTGTTCAATATTGTGCACTGTGTATTGTGTATACATTATGTATACATATTGTGTATAAACAGCATTGTGCACTTTCTATTTCAATTGCTTGTATATGCTTGTATAATGGCTGGGTCTGATTAGCTTTTCAGAAAATATCTATAGTGTTACTGCCTACGCAGTTCTGGTACTTCTACTTATCATAATGATTTGCACTTGGTGTTAATTGGCACATTGTCCATGGAATTCGCTTTGGACAAAAGTGCCTGCCAAATAAATACATCTGTAATGTACAGTGATTAAATATAACACATTAAAGCCTGCCTCTTTTATGATGACACAATATATATATTGATGCCATAATCAAAGTTGGAGATCTTGTAATATATCTCTGAGCTGGACTTCTCTGTAGTCAGGAGGAAGTACAGTTAGAACAAAGTGTGTGTTAGAACATAGACTCATAATATAACCATTGGTAACATGCCCAATGTAAAAGCAAAGTATAAAGCACTGCAGTCAGATAAGTTTGATCTTATGTATTGATGCAGGCGCATGGGATATGGATTAATTCAGGTCATTTCTGAAACTCATTCTCATCTGTGAAAAACAAATTTAAACAGGTGTCTGAGCATTCCTCTAGGCCTCTGTACACATTTCTCCTGTTTGCTTCAAGCTTATGTAAACTCCAGTCATTTTCTCAGATTTTTGTAAACTCAGCCTTTTTTTTTCTTTTTTTTTCTACGTTGTCATTTAGCAGTTTGACAACAGATACATCTCTTACTCCTGCTCATAATCTGCTCACAGAATGAATTTGAGCCGTGCATTATATTTATTGTTGTACGTAGTTTTCCTCACTGGATGTGCATTGAAATTTATCTTTTATATTAAAAGTCTGCTCAAATAACAGTCTTCTCAATTTTACGTATGTACGTATATATGCCCATGGATAATCCATTACATTTTGTACAATGTATCATTTGTATCTATTGATTACCCACTCTATACCATATGTTACCCTGTCAACCCATCAGCTGAATGACCGGTGGAAGGTTCCAGAAGGTTATGAATCCAGGCTATAAGTTGCCTTCAACAGCATGCCTTGTTTATAGAAACATACCCACGCACTGTTTAAACTCTCCCTAGTGATTTATTAGAAAACAGCACAACGCCCAACCTACATGGTCTTTATCATATAATGATTCCTTTGCTTACCCTGCATTTGTACTAATACTTGGATATGCACACTCCTCAACAGTAGACCTGGTTTAGAGTATCTCATCCACATCCTCTCTCCTCCTCTGCCTCAGCTTACTCCTAATTTTTCTTGTGAAATTTCAATTTCTGTTGTTGAAGTCTCTTTTTTGGGCAGTGCAAGGTTTTACTTAAACAGGAGGCAGATGCATATATGAGTGTTGAATATATGAATATATGAGATTCTGTTTGTGTTGCTGTCCCAAAAGGGAGGAAACCTCCTGAGGGTACTAGAAAATTACGAATCTATTTCTTCTTTTCACGTGTACTTAAACCCCACGCTGTTGATACACATTCCTTAACCCCTGGTGGATTTTCCTGAACATGTCAATTGGTTGAGCATACATTCCGTGTCAGTACCATAGCATCAGAATACCAAGCAGTACCTTAGTCCCTCAGCAGACTTGATTTTACTCTTGTGCTTCCTATAGTGCGGTTATTCCATTCTTATAGAGTAGCGAAACCAATAAAGTCAAATGTTTCAAAAAAGAAACATAAAAAATATGAATTATGCATGTGTTTTATGAAAGTATTGTTCTATTTGGATATGGAAAAAATAAATTTTATGTCATCACTTTCCATAGCAGGTTTACAAGAAGCGAATGAGCAAACCAGAAATCCATTGTCCACTGGCTTGCAAGCCATAACACAGGAAATACATTTATGGGACATGCATTTCTGAACCCTTGCCCCAACCCCCCACAGTGTGTGCTTGTGGCATAAAGAGGGAAGCTGCCTATATTTTGCACTTATCTTTGCGTGACAGAGACTCTTGTGCACCTCGGATAAGGGAAGAGAGGGTATGGATTTGTAGAGAGCTCTGCTATTGTTTTTTTCTATATTGTGTTTTTTTTATTGTTACTGGTAAACAAGACTCTAATGCAATCCAGGGTCATTTCAGTTCAAATGTTGTTTGGTGGTGTTTTATCAAATTTGACAGTTAATATCAATAATGGTATGCTGCACTATCCTTTTACTGGACTATATTGGACTGCAATGTATCCCAAACCAGCTTAAATAATATTAGGAACTCTAGAAAACACAGTATTCAAATACCACTATTAGTGTTTTTTCTTCTTTTTTTGATGATAGAAACTGGTTTATTATGGAGGTACAGCTGAGATCCCCAACTGTGGAAGAATGAGAAGGAAGTGAAGAGGTGACTTCATGTCTTGTCAGACTCAATGAGTGAGATGGATGCTCCTTTGAGTAAATTTGTGAAAAGAATATTCCTCTCACGCTGTGTTTTTAGCATGCTAATGTGATTTCTATTCCTGTTCTCGTAGCTTTTAGGTTATTTTGTTCCAGTCCACTTACAGCCTTCTCCCTGCTGCCTCCTTTTCATTTTTTATTATGTTTTTAGAGATCCTCCAGGGAGTCAAGTTTCTTGGAGATTCATTCTGAGGCATTCGGGCAAGGTATCACTTAAGCACTGAAATGTTTCACACCCCACATCCTGGATCTATTGAAAGTCACATTGGTATCCTGCTTAATATGAGCATTATGATGTAGGTGTATATGACTGCCTGAGGGAACCTTGCATGAAAATTTGATCCGAAAACATATTAAACTAAGGAGAGGTTTCAGGAGAACTTTTGGGTGCGCAAAAGTGGGTATGCTATTTTTATGGAAAACATAACTTTTTAAAAGAATTTTTTTAAAAGATCAATTTTTTTCACGGTAGGAATTTTGTTTCCACGTTCAATGAATTGTTTGCTAATGTGGTAAAGCCAAACCCATTCTGTGACTCTAAAAACTGTATAAATAGCAGAACCAGGAGCATAATGGATGACTTGCAGTCAAAAATGGAACCCAATCCATAAAACATTTTCAGTTTTAATATTTTCATATTGGTGACTATTGCTGTAATTGCTGCACTGCCAATATATTAATATTAATAGATTGTTGTATTTATATCTTCTGTTTTTTCAATTTTCTGAAGTCTGCAGACTGGAGTAGGTTGGTTTGCTGGCTAGCAAAATACTCAGGTACTTGATTGAAGTAATTGAATTGCACTTAGAAACAAGTGGTATATTACATTTTATGTTTGCATTTTAGGCAATTAGCAGATGCTCTTATCTAGTGCGACTTACAAAAAGTACAGACCCACATATGGGTTGTAATGCAAGTATGTGAGGTAGCTAAAGTGAGGGACGTGGCTGCTGTGCTAGCCTCTGAAAATGTAAATCCTCATCACCTCAATATGTAATGTGAATAGGTAAATGGCACCTCACAAGCACTTGCACGTCTCTATGTATTACTTTTAGTTTGCACTGACTGTTTTGTACATTCTTCTGTAGGTCTAATGGAGAGTAAAATAATACATTGACAGGTGCAGTAGTGCTCACTGTTTAACCTAGTGTGCTATGATGGTGATGTCATCTCTGGAGTTAGAGTGCTTTGTTCATGTACAAGACAGAGTCTGTAGCTCTGCAAATTGCTTGTCTGATTTCTGATCCCTATTTAGACGACAAAGGCTATTGTACTGGAGGGCAAGAGACAGCCAGCTACCAAATTAATACAATGAATTCTAAAGCCTGACTTGTTTGACCATATGAGGCTTGATTGTTCTACAATAAGGAAATTCATGCAAAAAGCCTACCTTGTCTGACCTTATGAGGCTTGTGAAATAAAATGTAGATGGAAGTATTGGGTTTTTTGCTCAAACAAGATATTTTCCATATATTTTAGTTGATTATAATTTCCTAGAGGTGAAAATAACTTTAAGTTGTAAAGGATTTATTGATAACCTTTTCATTTTCTTCACAATTCACCAAAATATACAATTTAGCAGTTATGTTAGAGACCTTTTCAATATCTTACGTTTACTGGATAATCACTGGATTATCTTTGCTTCTTTAAATATTGCACTGTTGCAAGTCTTAGGACCATGCCTAAAATATGCTGTTTGATTTTTAAAATCTCTCATACTTTTTATTTTCTGTTTATGCCCTAAGTTTAAGAAACGCAACATGAGAAACGAGCCTGTGTTGTGTGTCCGTGACGCTTGGCTTCCCTTTGTCTTGAGGGAAACAGGTGTTTATCAGAAAAGGGTGGTGAGACATGTCAGATGTGGAACACCTCTATTATCCCCCAGTGAATTACCCTGGGCATCTGTGATCCATCACTGACAAGTATCAGTATAGTATGCATACAAACAGAGGTTGCACTCCACACCCATCTGCACCCTCACAACACGTTTCATCCATGACTGCTTAGCCGCTATAAACAATGTATACAAAAGTATAACCACAATATAACCATCCATCCATCCATCCATTGTCTAAGCCGCTTATTCCTGGTCAGGGTCGCGGGGGCTGGAGCCTATCCCAGCATGCGTTCCGGGCGAGAGGCAGGAATACACCCTGGACAGGTCGCCAATCCATCACAGGGCACACACACCATTCACTCACACACTCATACCTACGGGCAATTTAGACTCTCCAATTAGCCTAACGTGCATGTCTTTGGACTGTGGGAGGAAACCGGAGTACCCGGAGGAAACCCACGCGGACACGGGGAGAACATGCAAACTCCGCACAGAAAGGCCCCCGGCCTGGATTCGAACCCGAGACCTTCTTGCTGTGAGGCGACAGTGCTATCCACTGCACCACCGTGCCGCCCAATATAACCATATAATAAAAATATTTTTTGTCAGTGGCACTGCATAGCACATCATAGTTCAGCCACAAGCCTATAAGCCAGGGGTGTCCAATCTTATCCCAGAAGGACCAGTGTGGGTGCAGGCTTTTGTTCTAGCCCTGCACTAAAACACCTGATTCAACTAATTCACCAATCATGGTCTACAATCAAGACCTTGATTAGTTTAATCAGTTGTTTAGTGCTGGGCTAGAACAAAAGCCTGCACCCACACCGGTCCTTCTCAGATAAGATTGGACACCTCTGCTATAAGCCCTTGATTCTCAGATGTGATCTGTGTCTGTTTGTTAGTGTAAGGTTCTGGAGTCCTGGTCACTAAGGAGTGACTTAAATATTAACTTTTATTAGCCCCTCTGCTTCTTTGTTGATGCTATTCTTAGGCTATTCCTAGCTACACAATTATATCTACATTACATTATAATTACAATTATTTCTGTGTGGAACTCTTAGGAATTGTGGGATATTTCACACAATTAAATGAACTAGGTAGTTGCATAGTATTAGTATTACATATAAGGATAGAACTGAGATGAGAGAGAGAAAGGGAGTAGTAAAAACCAAGCTGTGAAATGATGACCCGAGTACACAGTTAAACACTTGGGTTATGATTTGTCATTAAAAAACAATGCCACTGCTCAGCGGCTTTTTAATATGCTAATGTCCAGGTCTCGGAATCATTGAACCGTTCAATAGAAGCCTTATTGTTTTTCTTTCCCTGTTAATTTATGCTTTTCATTGTTAATTCTTTGTTGAATCATTGTTAAAATTGACACCGCGTTTCTCGGTACAGCGGTCAGACTAATTTGGAAAAAGGGCAGAGGCAGTGCGGGTGAGATGCAGGGCGATTTGGATAAATGGCGAAATGGGCCGAGCAGCAGAGCGAGCTGGCGTTGGCACGCGTCCGGCGACATGCTGTCAACAGCCAGCTGTGCTGAAGGGAAATAGTGCCCCCCTCCACCCCCCCACTTAACAACCCTGATTGATGGTTCCTCATCCCTCACCAGCAGCGCTGCGACTGTCGCTAGCCAGCTGCAGAAAGCCAAGACTGATGCTCCTTCTGTATAGTCCTATCGGAATTTTTCCTAAAAATCTGAGTTGGAGTTGCTTTCATAGCCCAGCTGAGATATCTGCTGTCGTTTTTTCCTCTGCCCTCTCACAATGGTGTTTGCCCCCCAAGTCTCCATTAAAGTGACCGTAAAACTTTGCCAGAAATCAATCCTGGATAATAATAATAATAGTTTCTGGCCTCCTGTCTGTCTTTGATCTTCATTTCTTCATTGGAATTGTTGATTGGATGGAGTCTTGAACCACCTGTTGTCATCAGCCACTTATTGGAAGCCATCTCTAAAGCTCTCAGAGCTGTGGATTGCCCAGTACAAGGAGTGGTAATAAACCCTCGTGTTCTACCTCTCTGTTCATCTCTCTCATTCCTTCTCACATGCCTGAACTCTGACACAGGGATGTGTCTAAACGGGCCCTCTGAAAGGATTGTTCTCATTGGTTTGTAGGTCACTGAGCTCTTCCATGTAGGTCTATTGTATCATTAAAATGATCCATTTTGAATGTTGTTTCTGTCTGTAGGGGCAGAGGTTATGTGTGACTGTACAGCAGAGGTTAGCATCTTGTTGCATTATACATTATTATTACATTATATGTATTTATCAGATGCTCATATCCAGAAGCGATTCAGGTTCATTACCATGCTGAAGGGTGCAACAGCAGTGCCCGCCAAGCCCAGTTCCCTAAACATTATACTACACTGCCGCCTGTTCGCTGCTGCCAGTGAAGGCTGCTGTCTTTCACTTCATTTATGTATGTTGTGTTTATTCATATAGTATCCTTCCCCACAAACAAAAGTATACATGATATTTGTTTTTGCAATAATAATGATTATTTTATAGTGTGAAGTTACAGAACAGCAGCATTGTGGGGTGGTAATTAAGCAGCTTGCCACCAAGCGTGGGTTCATATCACTGGTCGCACTCTTATTTTTTACCCTTAAGCAAGGTACTCACCAGACTGTGGATTTCTTCAGCACATACCCAGCTATAAATGAGAAAAATATGATATGAAATATTCAAAGCATGTCATCCTTGAGAAAGGAATCTGCTGAGCAAACATATAGTATTTGCTTATTTGATTTCCAGCTCCTCTCAGTGACATCGTCTGTCTAGAGTGGCCAGACCCAGAGGAGTAACACAACCAGCTGTAACAAGGGGCTGGTCAAGACCCTGCAGGATTCCAATGTCCGATCAAAGAGAGAGAGAGAGAGAGAGAGAGAGAGAGAGAGAGAGGGAGAGAGAGAGAGAGAGAGAGAGAGAGAGAGAGAGAGAGAGAGAGAGAGAGAGAGAGAGAGAGAGAGAGAGAGAGAGAGAGAGAGAGAGAGAGAGAGAGAGAGAGAGAGAGAGAGAGAGAGAGAGAGAGAGAGAGAGAGAGAGAGAGAGAGATGCACACGCTTGTACTTTTACCTCAAGGAGAAGCAAAGGGTACATATTTGATCAAATGAATCCCTAGGCATGGTATTGAGTTGGATTTACCAAGCCTTTAGAAGCCAGCCTTATAGTGGCCATCCACAGTATTTTCAGCATGGCAAATGTCCACATATACATTTGGCATGTCCACATATACATGTGCAGTGCCTTGTAAAAGTATTCTCCCTCTGCCAATAGCTTCACAATTTGATGTGTGTGTAATGTAATCATAGAATTTCTATAAATGTTTTGTTATTGAAGGAGGCTGAATTTCAGTGAAACGTAATATAAAATATATGAAATAAATATAAAATATAAACTGAAGCTTAGTGATTGCATAAGTATGGAGCAACTTAAGTTAGGGCTTTATGAAAGCAGTTTCTTGGTAGCAGTTACTGCTGTGAGGCAGTTGTTGATATATATATATATATATATATATATATATATATCACAGAGTGTTTTCTGTCCTTGGCAAAATTGCTCCAAGCCTAGCATGTTCATTGGGGATCACTAATAGACTGAAATCCTCAAGTCACGCCGCACATTTCTGAAAGTCTGGACTTTGCCCAGGTCATTCAAGGATATTCTCATTCTTCATTTTAAAACCATTCCAGTGTTGTTTTGCCTTGTGCTTTGAGAAATTGTCCTGCTAAAAAAAAATGTTTACCCAGTTTAACCTCAAGCGGGTCTTCTTCTAAGATTTACTTGTGTTCTGCACCCATTTCCCCCTCAGGCCTAATGACCCTTCAAGTCCCTGATGGACATTATTTATTTGCCTAGCAGACACACTTATCCAGTGTGACTTACATAGCTTATATTATTTACATACTATCCATTTATAAAGTTCCAATTAAGTACCTTCCCTAAGGATGCGATGGGTGAATTGTGCTGTGTTGGATTTGAGCTGTAAGAAACACTTTGAATGTAGCCTAAAACTGTATATTTTTGTATTGTCTGGCAGCTTAAACCTTTGTCCCAGTATCTTGTACATGCTCCATATATTAATGCCTTCTTTGCCATATACAGGCCAGCTTTGTTGCCAGCAGATGTTGTTTATATACAGTTTGAACATCTTGGGGACAGAACTTTGCAGATCTTTAATAATAATAATATAATAATATATGCCATTTAGCAGATCTTTAAATGCATCATACAAGTGGTCCCAGCGGGAATTGTTCCACAAAACTCAACGCCGTGCTCTACCAACTGAGCCATGAACCTTTAAAGTCAATTGTTCATAAAACTCACCGGCATGATGAGTGTATAGGGGCTGAGATCATGGTTGGTTTGCCAGATGTAGCTATACGAGTAGTGGCTTTAAATTCAATATCGGTGAAACGTGCAATGACGGATGCATTTACTCTGGAGTGAAGTTAAAGGACTGTGATCACGCACAGACAGCGACCAAAGCACTACTTTTTTTGACCATTCAAATCACACTGAACTGATTTAGAGTTGCCATAGAAAGTGATTGATCTTATATGCCCGAGAATCCAACTTTGTTTAACAATCAAGCTTATTGGCCTAATGTCAGATGCTTTCACTTGGTCTGCTTGAACTGGACAGCATGGATATCAAATATAAAGTCCTACTTGAAAGTTTCATGATAGAAAGCTCAGGCAGCAAAAACAGTGTATATATAAATAGTAAAAAGATGTTATTTTCACTCCAGCACTGTGTTTGTTTACTTTGTGTCCCTGTGCGAGTATTTGCAAGTCTATTCATCTTCCTTGATTGCCCTTCTCTAAGTCCCCGCAGTAGTAAGTCACAGTGACATGTCTTCGAGAGGGTATTGCTCTTCACGCAGAGTGCCACACAATTTTGACAGCATCCCCAGTGATTAATGCAGGGCTGGGTGCAGATTGATGGATTTGTGCAAAAACAGAAGAGGGATCTGCTTTTTCATGCTTTTACTCGCACGTTGTATCTTCTTCTCCGGGAAGCCACAAGAGACAGCTACTGACTAAAGATTCGCAATATTCATTATTTTGATCATTTAAATTCCTATCTGTGCAAATCGCATTTCTGTTTACTCCCTTAACCGGCACCGAGGGTTCCTCTCTGAAGGTTTTCCAATAGTTTACCACACAGTTATCATTGCTCCTGTCTAATTGTAAGCTGAAATTAATTTACAGCTTCCTTTAACGATGCACTAGGTATTTCCAAGTTACTCCAAGAGGTACCTCTAACAAAACTGAAAAAAGTAAATAATTTGATGATTTGATCACATTTTCTCATAGACTCACACCAGGCGTCTTTGAACTCTTGCGTGTTGCATTACACGCCGGTGAGATCAGCCATCCCTGCTGGAGGCCTAGCCCGCAGAGCTGATGATTACTCTGCCACGTGCGGCTCCATCATGTGCTTTGTCATCATCAGTGTGTCCGAGATCGACCCCATGGACCAGTTCTTTAGACAGGTACCGATGGCTCCTACCTCAACAAATCGCGCCGCATGTTTAACCCCTCACTCCGTCAGCCCTACATTGTCTCATCAATTTATTGGTAGTCAGGTTAAGTCATTAACATGAACGATCAATCTATGTACCTATTCAATGTGCTGATTTGTCTCACCAAAGTCACCCAGCCATTGGCTTTACTGACTCCCCCAGCTGTTCACCATTGAGGCCCCTGAGAAGGAGAGCCGTCTGACCCTATGTCTGCAGATACTGCTGACCTCCTACACCAATGTATCCCACAGCCTCTTTCAGCTGAACCAATCTGGTGACCATTAAGCAAATCAAGACAATCACTTGAAATACCATGAAATAGTCTAACTAACCTTTAATGGTGGGGAACTTTTGTACTTGTTTCTCTTTGAAGTGCAATGTATTTGTTTAATTGTGATGTTTTAATGTAGCGTTTTAATTTAGTGGCTAATGTGACATATTACTGTACTGCTCTTTTCTTGTTACCTGCCCAGGGACTACAGATGCAAATGAGCTTACTGGTACAGCTAAGAAGCTATGCATTGTCCCTGCGAAATAAACAGATTATCGGTGTCCATGGAGACCACATATCGGAGAGGCGAGGTGATGGAGTAGCAGCACCCGCTCCAGGGGACTGTCATCATCGGTAATGTCAACTTCCGCTCTGTCGTGCCGTGGGAGTATGCTGACACCGGTGCTGCCATGTCACCTGTGCCCACCGCAGAGCTGTCAATCACCCTCAGCACCGGGGCACTTCTGGAACCAAGCGCTGTACACATGAATAAAGGAGGCAGTCTCTGCACCCCTCTGTCTACAATGGCGCGTGCCGAGCTGGGCTCTGTGGTGCTGCGCTAGACTGCATCATTCACTTAACGCCACAGAGGAGGGCAAAATCCAAACCTAATGTCAGCTGCATTTATCTCATCATTCTCTTAAGCGAGGTACGTAGCCCAGGCTGCTTCAGTAAAATATCCAGCTGAATGAAATGGGTATGCAAAAGGGTAGTTGTATCAGCATGCCAGGTGTGATCTCTGGACCGGTGAGAGGAGGAGTGAGACCGGGCTCAGAGGATTGGCAGTAAACAATTGGCTTTATTTTCACAGCCCAACAGGGCAGTCATGCAGAGTACAAAAAAACAAAGAAACAGAAGAAAACAGAAATACTTTTCAAAATGACAACCAGAACAAGAGAACATGAAAATGATAAACTTGTCGCTCCTCCCTGTTGGCATCTCGGACTTTAAAAACCAATGTGGTGTCCAAAATCCCACAACTCAGCCCTCTGACTCAAGACTGGAAAGCTGGGACTTTCAATATTAGCTGCTACTGTACCTACGAGTGGAGGTGATGCTGTCGGTGGTCCTGCATCACCCCTGGTACACTAAAGCACCAGAGGTGCTGACCTGACACAGTGCACTAGACACCGCAGCAGCCTGTCTTTCAGTGTTCTGATATTGCTAAAATATTACTTGCTGGGATAACTTGCTGGGATGTACACTGTACTCTCTGACTTCAAAAGTCATTGGTCACTGGTATTCACTGCCAAGGGAAATTGGCATATGTGTCTGGGGGGATATTTTGGAACCCCAAAAATACTAAAGGCCAACATAGGGCCCTTTTCCTTCCATTCTGAATACGACCACTGTGAGAGGCTAGAGGGTGGCATGGAGTCCAGAGGCTAGCATTGTAGTCCAATGGTGTCATGGGACAGTTTGCCGCAGGTGACCCTTTCCCAGCTTGAGGTGAGAGGGTGTCTTTCCGGCACATGGCATTTTACATACATTTACATTTTAGGCATCTTATCCAGAGCGACTTAAACAATTGACATTTCTTTACATACAATCAATTTATACAGCTGGATATTTTTACTGAAGCAATTCAGGTAGTACCTTGCTTAAGGGTACAACGGCAGTGCCCCCACCTGGGAATCGAACCGGCAACCTCTGAGTTACAAGCCCAGTTCCCTAACCATTACACTACACAGTGTGCCCGTCCACGCTGCGCTCCTCACTCCGGAGCAACCACAAACAGCCGAGGAGCCAGTCCCATCTGGATCAGGTTAAACAGGACATTTGGGCCTTGAGAACATGAACAGATTTGAATCATTTTCTTATGGATTCAGCTACACGTGTAGTACCTCTCGGCCTTACCTCTCAGCTCTCTCTCTCTCGCCTTGTCCCTTCTTCCCCTGGCAGCAGTCAGCTGACTTTTTGCTTCTGTTCCATGTGGTGATATGCATTTATACTATGCATGTATGTATGTATAGTAGTTGTGATATTAAATATGCACGATAATGTTACATCCTTTTAAATGCAATAATGTACCTTCTTGTTATGTGTTCTTGCTTGAGTTATCTCCCAATTGAAAACACGACGACTACATTTTATACTCAGGACTGGATTTGTGTAGCCTGGAGCCAGCCTGAGATCCCTTACAGTCAAGATTTTAGTTTAACACCACTAAAACAGAAGTTTTAAAAAAGCTTTTAAAAGTTTTAAGATTAAAAAATAAGTTTATAAATTAGAGTAGAAGGAATATCAGGCAGCTTCCAGGCTAGAATTCATATTCATGCATACTGTGATTATAACTACGTACATTGAAATGAGTCGTCCAAAAATTTCACAGAAGCATCAGACAGTAAAATCCTGGACAGTGTGGAGTGCGTAGCCCATTTGTCGCTGGTTAGATCCTCTGAAGGTCAATATAAACCCAGAGCCATGGGCTACGTGACGAAGCTGTCCCTGCTCTCAGAGGACACAAAGGCAGAGCGGTATGATGTCATCAAAGACCACTGGAACCAGAGGCTTGACACCTTTCAGGAACACTCAATATAGTATGGAAATATTTAAACACATACACATACACACAAATATATATATATATACACAGTATATTTATGTATGCTGTCCCAAATATGTTATTTGCCCTATTACAGTGTAATAGAGCATACAGTTCACACTCTGTTTAGTTTATTGCCTGTCTTTTTATGAAGCAATGTATGTTTGACTGTGTTAGGTGTTTGTGTGTATATCAGTTAGCATGCTCTATTAATTTATGAATGTATGAATATTTACATTACATTACAAGCATTTATCAGCTGCTCTTATCCAGAGCGACTTACACATTTTACATTTCTTTACATACAATACATTTATACAGCATGATATTTACTGAAGTAATTCATGTACCTTGTTATGAAAGGTATGACATGGTTTTTCTGGAAAACAGTTGATATACTATATTTTTACAAAAAATACATCATTTTAAGGCACTTAAACAGGTCCCACAGATTGATACTTCATAGAATCTCTTTTAAGCAATACAAAAATAAAAAATAAATTTTGCATAGAAGCTTCAACAATGGTTTGGAAGGCATCAATCTAGGCAGGGAAATCAGGATGATTAATGGACACGCCTACTGGCAGGGCAGCTAGGGCACACAGCTGTGTGGGATTATCTAATAGTAACTGTGTGCTTGAAACTGCTGCAGGTGGCTGGAAACGGGAGTGGAAAGCCACGAGAGAAAAGAGCGATAACAGAAAACGGACTGTTATATAGTTTAAAAAAATTTAATAATAAGAAATGTTTCAGACTAGCACATTAAACAAAGTTAATTCACATCAACTACATAAGCTTACAAATATGGAGAAAACTTGCTCCATAGTTGAAATTTGACTACTGTTATACTGTATATAGATATTACATGGCTTACTTAAAATCAGAGGGTGTCACTTAGGAATGTGACCTTTTGACATCGTTCCACACGGTGTCCAATGGTCCTGTTTTTGAACACGGTAATTAACCGTCTTCAAAGGATAAATGCATTCTCCAACCGAGTTTAACTTCAGGGGGAAATTACATCTGTGTTTTTAATTAAACTCGCACCCATTATGCGACGCATAGCTTAGACTCTAACGTTCAAAACAGCTGTAAAAAGCACCAAAGGGGCGATACGTATCTTTAAAAATTGAAACGAAACAGGGTTTTTGTTAGTAACATACTGCAGCGATATGTAGCTAAGTGACACCCTCTGATTTTAAGTAGGCCTATAAATACTGTAATATCTTTGTATAAATACAAAGTTTTTACAAATCATTTATTATCCAGTATGTTGTTATTTGTATGTTTCTTTCAGTTTGTTGCTGTGACAAACCAAATTTCCCCGCCCCCGGGATTAATAAAGGCTATTCTATTCTATTCTAAAGGAGAATAGAAACAATAGAGTCTCCAGCTCTATGTGCACATGCATTTTCTGCATTACAACCTTTCAAACATATGAGGCCTGAGGTTGGCAAAAAAAGAGAAACTGAAATACTTTGTCCTGGTCCTGACAAAGGCCTAGTGTATGTCGGAATGTTGATCGTGCTCTCACCAAGACGCATGCAATGCTGTGTCACAAGCTGAACAAAGACCCCTGTGTGGTCTTGTCCTGTAGCTGGGTGTTTTAAGGCTCATATTTATGTATGGTAATTTTTGCATTAATATTATATTCTGCCAGCATATTCCATTAATCTAATGTTTACAGCACATTAATGCTGTTGGAATTAAATGTTGTCCATGAATAATCACCAATAGCCCAGTAAACTATTATTTATCCATGGGATAAGACGTTGTTGTATAAATACGCAGACTTTGGCTGTGTTGTAATTTGCATACTTAGGTACTGCATTCAGGCGGTGCAGTGGATAGCACTGTCGCCTCACAGCAAGAAGGTCTCGGGTTCGAATCCAGGCCGGGGGCCTTTCTGTGTGGAGTTTGCATGTTCTCCCCGTGTCCGCGTGGGTTTCCTCCGGGTACTCCGGTTTCTTCCCACAGTCCAAAGACATGCACGTTAGGCTAATTGGAGAGTCTAAATTGCCCGTAGGTATGAGTGTGTGAGTGAATGGTGTATGTAGTGCCCTGCGATGGATTGGCGACCTGTCCAGGGTGTATTCCTGCCTCTCGCCCCAATGCATGCTGGGATAGGCTCCAGCCCCCTAACTAGGAATAAGCGGCTGAAGATGAGATGAGATGAGAGGTACTGCATTCTACATACTGCACAAGTATATACTGTATAATACTTCTCATAGTACGATACAATATAGTACCCAGTGTGCAACCATTAATGATTCAAATTGTAGCATACTTAATAATTGTCAGATGACCTCACCAGACTGTTAGAAGTTTACCTCAGGGAGAAACTAAACTTTTACCTCAGAGTTTATGCGAGGGAGACAGCTGCTACTGTGACCTAGAGTAGCAAACTAGCTAGCTAACTAATATCAGACCCCCCGCAAGGATGATGCTACTGAGCCATGTTCTATAGTGTTTTATGAGATTAACATATTGGGGGGATCGTTGACCCATACAGAATCTTTCAAGATCATTCAGATCCTTCAGTCTGTGCTTCTGGACTGCCCTCTTCAATTCAAATCACACATTTTCTATTGTGTTCAAGGTTTGGCCTCTTAATCTCAGTGGAACTTCTTTCTAAAGTAAAGGTTAAATAAAAATGGGAAAAATTGTAAAATGTGAAGCAATTCTACACAACAAATTGCCAGACGCTTTCTGATTACAAGCCTCATTACCCAAGCATTGAGTCATAGTTATTCCGTTTGAATAAATATTAGTCTTATGCAAGTAAAATATCTAGTTTTAGTTATGTTTTATCTATATTTAATTTGTAATGCTTTCCTGAAGCTCTAGGAAACAGAGAGATAATAGGAGTGATGCTTTTGCCTCAAGGGATGTTGTTATTTTGTTAAGAATTCAGTGGAATAAAAGGTGATCAAGAGTCCTTGGCGCATAAATGAACACAGAGAGAAAGCAATACGATCTCTAGAGGGTGCAGAGTATCTGTACTTGTCATCAAGAGCCAGGAAAGAATGCTTTGTAGAAACAGCTCACTCTGTTGTACAAGGTTGCTGTCCAGGTGTGACCTTAACATCACCTCCTGTGGAACACTATGGGTGGAGATGAATTTGTATTTTCACATTATTGTTATATAGGCCTAATGTCTGTGACTCGTGTAACCCTTGGCTTTAATTCATTGCCAGCACCTATCGGACCGACGTCGGCAACAGCTGTTGGCACGGCAGCATTTTGCAAATGAGCACTACAGCAGTCTGTTAGCGACGGGACCATTCACCAACTGTTTTGCGACTGTCCGCTTGCAGACTGCTGCAGTGCTGATTTGTGAAACACACGGGAGCTATGCTGACAGCAGTCTGCTAGTGGGCCACCGAATGCTTGCTAGCCGGGTTATTTCCTTCTCGTTTAGCGATGCCTATCTCTGTCGCTTTATTCCCCTCTTCGCTTACAGTCAGCCACGATAACTTCAGCTCATTCCTGAGCTCCATGCCAACCCGTGTGTTCCCCCGTGACAGTCCTGCAGAGTTTTGTTAAAGTAATGTTCGGTATCTTCGTGCCCTCGGTTTATTGGTACTGCTTGGTATTCTTCAGCTGCACGCGGTTGTGCATTTCCTGCAGGAGTCACGCTCCCCTAATGATGAAAAAGTGTAGGTGAAAGCTGCTGACACATGTCTGTACATTCATTTTTCTCCCCGATAGCGTACGAAACAGTATATCTCGCTTAAACTTCAGAACATTACTTCTACATCAGCTCTTTTTTCAATGTGATCCATTAAACCTGTAGAGGGGAATAGGGGTGCCACAAACCCGGTGGTTATATTTGTATGCAATGAAATATTAATTTTATAGTGGTGCCACTGCTCCAGCAGTCTTATCAATATATGTGGTGTGATGGTGAAGAATGATCATGCAGGTATGAATGTAAAAAACTTTTTTTTTCCCATCATAAAAACACATAAGGTTAACGTGATGAATCTTCTCAATTTCCCTAATGCATATACAATGTTTCACTAAGCTGACGCATAGGAACACTCTCCGCCAACCCTCTATCGTGATATATTTCATCATATGCATTGAATATATTGAGTGCATTTATAAAATTTCCTTTTTGGGGACCCTGTAGGAATGAGAGTGAAATTATGTGAAGGAGAAGGTTTCAAAGCGGGATAGAATAGATTTGTTTATTCAAATATTCTGAAGAAATTATCCTTTGAATTAATATTTGTCCATCTGAAGAGTTGTTAGAATGTACACTACTGGTCAAAAGTCTGTACATTATTTTTCAGTTTTTGGTAACCTAAAGTTTTTTTTTTTTACCTCTGGCAGTTTACCGCTTACCTTTGTACCATTTCAGGTTATTCAATGGATTTGAACTGCTTAAATTGCAGTAAAAACTGGAAAATGGGGGTGTTCTAAAACTTTTGACTGGTAGTGTATATAATGAGGAATTCCTGTGCAAGGAAAAATAGCAATGTAGCATCTTGCTTGATACATCCTAGAACAGAGAATGGCTACAGGGATAAAGGGTTAAGTCAGAAGTCAAGTTTAGTATATAAGTACAGGGTATACATTAAAAAAAGTTGGACCCCTCAGGTCTCTCTCGCACTTTTTAACATCTTCTTACAGGAATGAGCAGGAATGCATTTTCTAACAATTAAATAAAGGCTCTTATTCAATATGTTTGCAAAACACTTACATTTAATTTAACATAACATGATTTTAAGGTGGAGTTAAAAAAAAAAAAATTGTGGAGCTAAAAATTGGATTCTAAAAACGTGGGGCTTAAATATTTTTGGATGGTATGAACACCGAATAATAAAAGTACTTCTACGATGTATTTATTTTTTGTAATGTTTAAAATGTAACAAAAAAAAAGTCACCCAAGGGATTGGTTAATCCATTTCCTCCCCCCCTTCAATCCCTCCTGTGGGCCTCCGGAGTGGAATATCTTCTCAGAGTTTAATTACAGCAATAGGTGAGCCTCAACCCGCACTGCCAGACAGCAGGAAACATTATCTTGGTTGCTCTTATCTACATCGCAGGTGAGACTGCCACAGCAGGACTGCATTATTAATCACTTTAACATGGGCAGCACTATTTCTTTTGCCCTGCAGACACATGGCGCTGGCTGACATATATACGGCACATAAGCAAATATACTGCAGGTTTACATTAATGCCATTATTGCATAAAATGCTGGGATGAATAATTTATGATCAAAGGTGTTGGGAGAACCACAGATGCAGCTTGAGATGTCAGAGTTAGTGATCACAGCTAGCCCCTTACTAACCTAGAGCTGCCACGGCCGTCATGTAGTCTGATTCAAACTGAGATGTGTTGGCTAAGGGAAACATCGTCAACCATTATCTTGATTGGAAAAGTGTGTTGAAGTTAAATGAGTAAAAAAATGATGTGTTCAGTGATGTAGTCTGACTAAAACGGACAAAGCAATAGAGTCATCAAATATATTAAGGCTTGTCCGATTGTCCGGGACAAGTAAAAAGATCAATTGGACAAGTGAGTACTTTTGTACTTTTTAGTACATGTTAATACATTGTAATCATTGTAATGCTCTTTTGCAACATTGGAGCTATTGTTGGGAGGGATCACCAGTTTCCTCACATGCTAGTGGAAATGTTGCTGGTGTTATTTATGCTGTAAGAGGAGCTTCTCCAGTATGAAGTGAGTAGAATCAGACTGGAGGGCTTCGCCCAGCAATCAAATGTTGAGTCATCTTCTGCAAATCTCAATACATGGTCCCCCAGGGAAAGAATACAACACTGAGAGGGCACCGTCCAAGTGGTGGACAGTGGGAAAGAACACTCCAATACAGCGTCTGATCACAAATTGTCTTTACAATTCAGCTGTATTATATTATTTACAAGTCCACTGCATGTTGCTGACTTTAGCAGTGATTACATGCAAGGCAGTCAGATAAATAGGAAACCTGTGAAAGCCATCCTTCGATTTAATTTACCTGAGGACAGTCAAGGCACTTAACTGAGAGGTGACATGGGCCATTGACCTAAAAATGAACAAAATATGTTGTTTTGTATCTGTAGTTCCTGTTTATATAGTCTTCGTTTCAACTGTTTATTAGTATTCATCATTAAGTTAATTAATTAAGGATAACTGTAATCTTTTGAGAAACTTCAAATGAAATGAATTGGTTGCCTGGCTAATTACTTATATTTACTTATTTATTTCTGATAAAATGCATTCCAAATGCAATCAATTAAAATCATACAGAGGCATTTATACAGTATTATTTTGTGTGCTGCCTGTGTTGGGTCGCATGAACAGAGCTGCCAGTATTTCTCGTTTACTGCCTTCCTTTCTGAAACTGCTCTCTCGCTCTCGTCGTGTCCTTGCGCATGTTCACTTTCTCATCTTCATTTCTTCCTTCTTCATCTTGTTCACTCTTCTCAACCTTCATTCTGGCCAGACCTTCCAGAAAGTTAATCTTCATCTTCCGCTGCTCTCTCTCTCTATTTCTATCTTAATCATCTCGGTCACCTTCACCCTCATCATCTTAATGTATTGGATACTTTTGTCCTGCAGCTCCTCCACAAGTCACTTTTGTCAGTCTGCCGCTGCTGTCTGATGGTCTGAATATCCTCCTCCAGGGCATCTTTCTCCCGCAAACAATTAAGAAGTAGCCTCACCTTGTCCTCCCTCAGGCTTACACTCTACCGCCACTCTCTGACTATCAGTATCTCATCAATCAAGCTTGCTGCCTCGGCCTCAAGCAGCAATCTCTCTAACCTTTTCTGCTCCACCAAATTGACCCTCTTTGTCTCCCACCACATTATCTCAGCATGCAAACTGTCTCTCTCAAGCTGAATCTTGGCCTCTGCAGTTTTCACCTTCTCCTGCTTCTTCTTTCTCTCTTTATCCATCCCATCCAAGACCGCTTGTTCTGCCCTCAACCGCTCCCTCTGTGCCTCCTTTGCTTTGCGGAGATTTTCTTTCTCTTCCTCTTTGTCTCTTTTCTTGGTACACATCTCTCTGTATTTCTATGGATTTATAAAGATGGTTCCTCTTGTCCTCAGTCTCTTCCTTCTCTTTCCCGAGCACCTTTCTTTCCAGGGCTAAGAATTCCCTCTCCATCACCTGCCTCAGCGTGTTCAGCTCTGCCTGCACTGTTCCTCTCTGACTTAACAGTGCTGCTCAGATTTCAGCCTTTTTTTGAAAAACTAATTTGTGTTTTTCAAATTCTAATATTTAGCCATCTTATATAACAAGTTTGATGTTTTAATTAAAACACTCGTAATAATAATCAAAATATTTGTCCCCATAGCGTATTAAAAGGTTTTATTTAATTATTTTTTTATATTTATTTATTTATTTGATAATTTTGCAATAAATATATGAACCAAGGCTAGAAACATGCACATATTAAAAACCATCAAGGATAGAACAATAGCATTTTAAAACGTATTTCTATTGTGGTCCTCCATAAGGGCAAGATGGTTAGACGTGTGAAAGTTACAGAATGTTAGAGCAGATAAATAAAACACAACAAAAAAATGGCCAGATACATATTTGTATAATTATAAAAGTAGTAGTGAATCATCAACAGTGGAAGTTAAAATAAAAATACATCTACAAATACGTCAGCCACATTGTTCAACAGTCAGATCTTTACTTTTTGCCTGAAGCTCTTCAGACCAGTAGATTGCTTTATTTGTAAAGGTAGTTTGTTCCATTCAGTAGTTCCTTGATTTGAAAAAGTACACTTTCCTGCCATGTTCTTAAATCAGTACACCCCAACATTGGCAATCCTGCCTCTGGCGTTATGGTTATGGGCATCTCTGATCAGTGGCGTACCGTGGGGGTTCAGTCAGGGCCTTCAGTAAGCAATTGTAAACCACATACACACATCTTACACGTCTCTGTTACAGCCAATGCAGCCATATGCAAATAATGCGCACATTATGCCACACACAGGCTCTCAACAACACGACAGCTGATCAACAATTACAACAGTATGCTAGATTAGGGTGGGTTAAATGCAGAGTAAATTTCCCCACATGGATCAATAAAGTAATCTACTAATACACTTGTGTCACTGTGCACATTCACGTCACTCTAAAATGATGCAAATAGTAAAGCACTCACCCGTCCCTCGTAAATAAAGTCCATGCGTCTGTCTTTTTTGAGAAAGCGGTCAATAACATCCTCATGTGGTTGTCCTTTTTGCTTCAGTTGATTGAGCAGTTCTTTCTCAATGGAGAGAGACGCCAAATAAGTTTTGTCCAGTTGTGTTCCTTGCGTAGGTTTTTATCCATTTGAGAGCCGAAAAACTAGTGCTCCACAGAGGCTGTAGACACTGGGATTGTTAGGATCAGGCATGTGAGTGCATAAAGTTCTGTCATACTGTCTGCAAGGCCTGTCCTCTGCAGAAAAGTCAGGAGATCACTTATACTTTTACCGTGAAAGTTTGACATGTTATACATGACGTTTTCAGTAGACTGGCAACAAGATCTGGTTCAGCAGCGACAGCGGCAGCCATTTTCTTTTCGCTCAAGCTACGTAGGAAATTCATGACGAAAGTTGGGGGTAGCCCAGGACACGCTGCTAGGCCCAGAGGGCGTACTGTCATTGAACATCAACATTTGATTGGCTGATGATTCTGTCACTAATGCTTATTATAAATCAGATGTGTGGTCTTTCAACAAAAGGCTAGCAGTATCTGTGGTGCTGGCCCCCGCCAGCTGAAATCACTGTGAGGTGTTTAAGTGACTTTTTTAATGTAGGCAGGCAGTGTGGTATAATGGTTAGGGAACTGGGCTTGGGACGTTAAGGTTGCAGGTTCAATCCCCAGGTGGGACACTGCCGTTGTACCCTTGAGCAAGGTACTTCACCTGAATTGCTTCAGTAAAATATCCAGCTGTATAAATGGATTGTAAAGAAATGTAAAACTGTAAGTCGCTCTGGATAAGAGCGTCTGCTAAATGCCTGTAATGTAATGTAATGTAATGTAGGAAATTCCAGTTCAGCCTCAACAAAACTAACCATAAGTAATTTTATGGATATTACACTATTGAAACTGATAACTAAATACTCAAGAAAGACATTTTACACACACTTAATTTTATTGGTTACAGGGCCAGCAGAGAAGGCCCTGCTGGCCCTGACAGCCCACCACTGTCTCTGATATAGGGAAAGTAATCAGTCAAATATCTGGGGGCAGTGTTGCAAATTATCTTTTGGTTGTATTCTATCTGTTGTAAATATGTTCTGGGATGTCTGTCGTTTTTTTATTTTTTATGTTTGGGTAGAGCCTGAAACCAAGATGAACTTGGTTCTGTAGTTCTGTGTGGCTCAGTAGGTAGAGCATGGCGTTGACAACGCTTAGGTCATGGGTTTGATTCCCACTGGGACTACATATACTGAAAAATGTATGCATTCATTACTGTAAGTCGCTTTGGATAAAAGCGTCTGCTAAATGGCATATATATATATATGAACTGGCATAATCAAAATGGCATTGATTAACAAGGTTGCCAGTATTCTCATAGTATCCCTATCTATCAGTTTAGATTGGCTAGTTAAACATGTATTACTCAGTCATGCTGCACTCACTCTTGCACCTACTGATTGCAATACTTTTGAAATCATACATTTGGAAGGAAGATTTTCAGAAATCACCTTTCTTTATTGTCTGCCTGTCGATCCGTCTGTCAATCAGTCACCATGATTTGTTAAACTACGGTCATTTCTATGACATTAGGTTTCAAAGCCCAGGTATTTCCATCTTGACATATACTCTTGAGTGAAAGGGAATGCGCATTTATTTCTGTGATAAGAAAGGAGAAATTATTCGCAGTCTGCATTATGTGAAAGTATATTGAATATGTGCGGACAGCCAATTGTGAGCAACATGGTTTATAACATTGAATGATATCCCCACTCATCAAACCAAGTGGTGATTCCTGTAAGTAAGATGGATCTACCACAGTATTTCACTGTACAAATTCAATTCAACCACCTCTAAAAAGCTTTAATGGCTATGAATTGATGTAATGCTATTTTGGATTGAACAGACACAGTTTGAATGAAAGAAAACAGTTTTCCATGTGCATGTCGTTTTAATTGCATTTTCCTGAATGCTATCACTCACAAGGATTACTAAACATGCCTGCACACACACACACACACACACACACATACACATCTCTTGGCTGAGTAACAGCAGCATCCAAGAAAGTGAAACTGAAGTTCACTCAAACCTATAGAGAGGTTGTGGCAGGGGAGCCACCATGCCAGCTGGTGAATGGATAGAAAAACAAAGACAATTGTTCCCGTGGGCCAATGGCCATTCTATTCCCCCCTTCTGGGGAACAAATAAAATATGTAGAAAGTAAAAATCATCCTAAACACACCTCTGAGAGTACAAATAAAAATACAGCACCACTCAGGTCTCAATAGGCAGACTGCGCTTTTATAAAAGGCCTAATAAGGGCAAATGACAACACCTGAGCAGATAGCTGATTAGCTGATTCACCTATTTCTCAAGTCTGATTGAGCCCAATAATTATAGCCCAAGATTTTTGTTTAACACCATGGACAAATGAACTAAAAAACAATTATCGGAAAATGGAACCAATTTCACTCATTTCAGTAGTAATGACTTCATGAATTACTTTAATGAAAAGACTGAAACCAGATCCCCCATTCAGATGGATGAGCATGTCCTCGAAACCAACCACGTAACTGCTTGATTCCAATACCAACAAAAATTGGTTAAAGAATTACTCCCTGTGCTAGCACATGCTCAAAATTATGAACACATCCCTGTTAACAGGATATGTGCCCGAGTCCCTAAAATTGGCTGTTATTAAGCCACTGCTTAAGAAACCAATCTCAATCCTGATCATTAAAAAAATTATAGACCAATCTGAAACCTCCCTTATCAACCGTATTAGAGAACGCTGTTGCAAAGCAACTCAGCAGTTACCTCAGCATGAACTGTATCTGTGAAATCTTCCAGTCAGGATTTAGCCCTCAACATAGCACTAAAACAACAAGGTTTTACACAACCTCCTTCTGTCGTCAGATTGTAACTTTGTGTCTGTTCGTGTACTTCTCAATCTAAGCGCAAGTTTTGATACTGTAGACCAGGAGTTTTTATTGGACAGACTGCAAGGCTGCGTTGGACTCCTCGTTCAGATCATACCTGTTTAACAGAAAACAGGTTTTGCAATTAAATGAAGAATATTAAAATATGCTATACATTTTGACATTTAGATTTTTTTGACCTGTGCGAGGCCACTGCTGTCCAAGGTGCTGTTCCCTCCCAAGGCCTGGGGCCAGGACCTTGGACAGCAGCGGCGGCCTCCACACAGGATGAGAAAATCTGAATTTGGACAAAAAAGCAGCCAAAGAGGAGGAGGAGCTACCTCTCCTCCTCCCTCCACCCCTCCCAGCATCACAGAGGTTCAGAGAAGTAATTTAGCACTGAAGCCAAGAAGCACACTGGTCCTCCTGGAGACCCAAAGCCCTCACCTGCACCCCTGTGCCAGGCCGGCCGCAGGGCAGACAGACCTGTGCCCATTAAGCCAATGCTGTCGGCTTAATTTTTTATCAAAACCTCTAATGGCTTAATGAATTCAGATGGAGAGCTTCATTAGTCAACCTTAATAAATTCATGTTACTCAATGATTAATGATTCAGACTAGGGGCCTAATAATAAAATATCTGTGATAATGTCAGACACTCACAGATTTGCATGCAGTAGTCAAAAAGCATAGTCACAGAAGCAATGTGTCTGACATTTAAAAAAAGTAATTTTTTAAATGTGATTAAATTAATTTACTGATTGGTTGTATCACCACTTTGTAATGTTGGGAAATCTTGTCTGCACGTTAAAAATGTGCCACCAGTGTAGACGTATTTCGATGAAATATGTCACATTTTGACAGGGTTGAATTTCTCTTTAAACCTTTAAAAGGAAATTGTGGAAGGCGTCGGTCTAGGCAGGGGAATCGCGATGATTGATGGCCACGCCTGCTGGCAGGGCAGCTAGAGCACACAGCTGTGCAGCATTATCTAATTGTGCCTGTGTGCTTAAAACTGCCCTGCTCTCTTAGTAGGTGGCTGGAACTGGGAGCGGAAAGCTGGGAGAGAGACCACCGTAAGGAAAACCGACTGAAAAGTCTCAAACGTGTAAGCTGCGTGTCATGTTTTGCCGAAACGGCAATTCTTTGATTTAATTTCTTACTTCGGTTTGTTGTTTTAGTCCGGAACACGTGAGTGGGAAGATCGAAGACCCTTTTTTAAATTATTTACTGTCATTAGAAGTCGAAGCAGCTCTTTCTCTTTGTCTCTCTCTCCCTCTCTGAGAGAATAATCAATAAAATGCCGGTCAGCCGACCGATAACTCCACTCCCTGCTGTTCTGTTCCCATCCTGGTTGTGTCTCATGGCGTGTGACAGAAATGATAATAAAACATGTATATTCTGCCTTCTATCTTGGCTAAATGCACTTGTATATAACTAAACCCCATAACACATAATTATATGACATTGCTTTCTGCTGTGATGTCAATGGCTTTAAAAAGGGCAATTAAAAAAGGGAGCACGTTTCTGAAATAATCAGAAAACCGACTCATATTATGACAGCTGCAATCAGTCTGTCAGTCACTTCTTTTGTCTCTCCGTCAAAACTTAACATGCTAATTATGGTTGCCAAGAAGCATGTAGCACAACGGATGGTGTTGTGATGTTGGTGCTCGCACCAGTCCCAATTTACAAGTGAATTGGTATGCTTATTATTCTAAAGAGAAATGAATGTATACACAATAAATAATTGACAGGCTATATTCATCAGTGATTGTTATACATCTTAAAAATTATATAAATGAGCTAAATAGATATTGTTGTACCCTTAATTGCTCATTTGACAGTTGTGCACTATGGCAGTGTGACGTAAACATAAATAAATTATATCGTCGATTGACTGTGTTGAAGTCATGAAAAGCTATCTAGGTGCCCTATTAGGCATCCCTACTAGGGATTAACAAAGTGAACTACCAAAGATTTTTTAAGATAAATTGGGTTAGCAGAACAAGAGGCCACAGATAGTACTGCTAGATGCAGTACTGGATACTCTTTAGATTAGGACAAGACAAGCCTAGATGGGCTGAACGGCCCGTTCTTATGTTATGTTATGCCCGTTATGTTATTCTTATGTTCTTATGTAAACATACTGAATTTGTAGAGCACTCCGGCACACATTTTAACATAGGCATTAACTTCAATCTGAAGTTCATTTACTTTTGTTTTTTCAGGTTTGTTCTAACAAATTAGGAGGTGTGAGACCACCTTTGACTTTTTTTTTTAAAACAAATTGTGTTGGCCACCCTGTGTCTAACCTGCCAATGAGAATCTTCTGTAAATGTCACCAATTCATTCCAACTTGGGCTGCCGGAAATGTGAAAGGTTGTGACATGTCTGCTTCCAAACACACACTCGGGCCAATAAATGACAGGAACAGTGAGCCCTGATAACTGACACCACAGCCCCTGCTTCTAGACTGCAGTCTAGAATTCCATCCATCCATCCATTATCTAAGCCGCTTATTCCTAGTCAGGGTCGCGGGGGGGGGCTGGAGCCTATCCCAGCATGCGTTCCGGGCGAGAGGCAGGAATACACCCTGAACAGGTCGCCAATCCATCGCAGGGCACACACACCATTCACTCACACACTCATACCTATGGGCAATTTAGACTCTCCAATTAGCCTAACGTGCATGTCTTTGGACTGTGGGAGGAAACCGGAGTACCCGGAGGAAACCCACGCGGACACGGGGAGAACATGCAAACTCCGCACAGAAAGGCCCCCGGCCTGGATTCGAACCCGAGACCTTCTTGCTGTGAGGCGACAGCGCTATCCACTGCACCACCGTGCCGCTCAGTCTAGAATTTAGGAAGCAATTACCACTATCATCTTCCCCAATACCTATACCCTGCTACCTGTAATTATTGTTGTTAATAACTTATTTTCTATGCATGTCCTAAAAATAGCAGCCAGTGTCTAATGAATGAGTGTTTGAAGTCAATTTGAATTAAATATTTAAACTCTATCACCTGCACTTGGAGTTTAAAGAGTCATGTTGTAAATGATGTGTAATTATCAATAATTCAGTGCAATACAGGGCGTTTGATTAAAGAGTTGCTGTTTTGGTATTGACTCACTGTGATTTGCATTGTTTAGTGTATGTTCTTGTCCTTGAGTTACTACTGCTCTTTTTTGTTGTAAGGTCTATGGCAGGGGTGCCGAAGTTCGGTCCTGGAGATCTACTGGGTGTGCAGGCTTTTGTTCCAGCCCTTCACTAACACACCTGATTCCACTAATCAGCTGCTCGTCAAGGCAATGAATGTTCAAATCAGGTGTGTTAGTGATGAGCTGGAACAAAAGCCTGCACGGCCAGTAGATCTCCAGGACCGAACTTGGGCTCCCCTGTTCTATGGTAACACCATAGACTGCAACTCCAGGCCTCGAGGCTCAAATACACCACCTGATTTCACTAGACCAAGGAGGTAAACTACTAAATCAGGTGGTGTAGTGCGTGGTTGGAGCAAACGGCCTGGAGTTGAACACTCATTACTCTAGATATAGAATACCAGTCAAACGTAACACTCATTAGCAGAGACTAAGAAACTTTTCGTTTGGATTTAATTTCCGTTGCACATTACATTTACATTTTAAGCATTTCACAGATTCTCTTATCCAGAGTGACTTACAAGATGTGCATTAATACATGGTAGGAACAATCATAGTTTGCACAGGAGATCAGTGCAGTAATACAGCGATAGACATTGTTGTAGGCAGCTGCATACCATACCTGTAACACTGGGAAGGAAAAGGTTAATACATTCTCATCCTCATTTAAGTTCTCTGAATTCAGGGGATTGACTTTTAAAAAGTTAAAGTAGAGTTTTGCTAAAGTAAATTAAGGAGCTTTGTATGAGGTCAGTGTTCAAGAACTGAGTTCAATAATTCAGCGTCTGCTTCCCATCTATCTGAATATTCATAACATTTATATATTTATGGATTTGTACTTTTGCACATCCAAAAATACAACCAGCCATTGACCTTGTCATTAATCGTCTTCAGTTGATTGTTGATGTATGGGCTTAACGCAGTGGAGGTCTATATTCTGTGAACTGAGCAGTTGCACGTTGGATGAACAGAAGTGTTTAATTGGCTTTGGAGCATCGAACATCTGTGCTGAAAGTGAGTCATCATGTCTTTTGGAGAATCGGAGCTGAAAAAACAAAGCCTTTTTGTGTGCAGAGACAGTTTAACAATTTTATTAATTGCCTTCTGTGTTGTGATTTCTGGCTTATTCAAAGTAAAATAATAAAGAAATTAACACAATATTTCCAGCTCCTATTTTAGAATGCAACATTTTTGTGGGTATGACTCTGGGTTCACAAATGCCACAGACTTTAGTTTAGACATTGCTATTTAGAGTCTGGCTTATATCACTAGTCCATATATCACATGCTTATATCACAGGCTAGGAGCCTGTCATAGTGGGACATAGTTGGCCTTACACTAGGGTAGGCTGTGGGTGGGCTTCAATTTGTTTAGAGTCCATTGGTTTAAAGTTGCTTAAGCACTCTGGTCTAATCAGCGCTAGCTCTACCGTAGTTCACTGTGTGGCTTATAGTGTGGAGAACAGTCACTGGCTAGTAAGTGTATACATGTGCTTCAACCGAACTTGTGCTTCTGTGAGTGGCATTGCAATGATGCAAGAGAATAGTACCATAGGCGAATTGGATTGCATTTGTCTTTGTTCATGCTGTTGCAAAAATAAAGCAACTACGAGTTAAGTTTAAAAGGCAATCTGTGCTGGAAGATATAATGAGTCCATCCTGCATGATTAAACAATGCTAATTTGTCCTGACGAACTGACAGGCCGTTGAGTTTCCGCTCGTCATCTTGATGTGCTGGAGCCTGAAGCGTGGAAGAAGAGACCTCCGTACACTCCAAATCAGAGCCTTGAGGGGCCAACTCAAAATCATTGGTGCTACAGTAGTTCTGAACTATTCAACTGGTCACTGTGGAAACCCTACACAGCCTCTAATATGCACAGAACTTTTACAATGCTAATGGTGTACTTCATTTATTCAAGGTCAGGATGCCAGCAGTGTCTTAGCAGGGGAAATAGTCTGGTGTTACTATCATTTGTGGTTATAATGAATCTGTTTTGTATTAACATATGGACTCTGCTTCCTAAATTATATTAAATAGTTGGCTCACCCTCAATCGGAGGGATATATTTTGCTCCTGAGACAGACACTTTGCAAGATTGAAAGGGATGCTTTGAGAGCGTTCGTCTGATCTTCAGAGTGCATGAGAATGCCAAACTGGCTTTCCAGGGTTGCTTGTTAAATGGTTTTCCTATTTTGCCCTTAAACGTAGCTGTGGTTGATCATAATGAAAAAAAGAAAAGAAAAATGCACTAACTTTTCTCTTTCTGTTTTGTAGGTGTTGTGGTGCACATCTCTACGATGCATCTATTTTATTGTTGCTGTACTGATCTCTTGCTCTAGCTCTTGCCATTTCATATGTACTTATTGTAAATAAGTGTGTCTGCTAAATGCCTAAAATATAAATGTGCAAGTAACTGTCAAAATAAAGTAAACATCAACATAAAGGGTCTTAATAAGATGTGGGGCCACCAGCTTCAGCGTGCCATGGCATAGATTCGCCAAGTGGCTGGAACTGTATTGGACGGATGCAACAGCATTATTCCATGAGAAATTCCATCATTTGGTGTTTTGTTGATGGTTGTGGAAAATACAATCTCAGACGCTGCTCCAAAATATCCCATAAGTGTTCAATTGAGTTGAGTTCTAGTGACTGAGACAGCCATGGCATAGGGTTTACATCATTTGCATGCTCATTAAAATTATTCAGTGACCACTTGTGCCCTGTGGATGGGGACATTGCCATCCTGGAAGAGACCACTCCCACCAGGATATAAATGTTTCACAATAGGATGAAGGTGATCACTCAGAATGGCTTTGTATTTATTGCCATTTAGCCATCCCTCTAATGGGTTGAGTGGACCTAAACCATGCCAGGAATATGCACCCCACAACATAACAGAGTCACCAGTATTCCTCCCTCAAGTGTTTCCTTCATTTTGGTTGTTACCTGTATATAATGCTATAGAGCCAGGCAATTTCACGGATGGTGTGTTGAAGTCCGATTTTGGGAGAAATCACCATCGTAATTGTAAAAATCGTTGGTTTAACAGATATTACCTGCATGTGTGTCAACATTTTGTGACATTTGAAAACGTATTGTAGCGACCCCCCCGGGAAGTTAATAGTTCAATGTTCATGTGTCCCTGTTGGATGTTACTGATTGTGGCATATTGGGTTTTGCAGTGTCCACCCTGTCAATCAGCCTGCTCTCTGCCAACCACAAGAATGTCTGGAATGAGTAATGCCGGGCAGGCTGTGGTTGGGGGAGCAGCAGGGGGGCTGGCCCTGCAAGTTCATATTTATTGGGATGTGTCACCCTTGTTCCCTCTCTTAAGTTAGTATACCTGAAGTACTACATAAAAAATTACTTTTAAATACATAAACATGAACATAAATATTGTTAAAGATGTATCAGATGTATCAATCAAGGTGTATCAATCAAATACGTGTAAACAACTGCTCCACCTCTTGTGGCAAGAGACTATGATTGATATCAACACTAAGTCACCTGTAGGATGGAAGAGCAATGACAAGATTCTGAACGAGCTCAATGACTCTCGTAAAGTCCCTGGAGTGATTAAACCTTTTTTCCTCTGATATTGTGTGAGTGTCTGTATTTGAAATAAGTAAAGTAAAGTTTTCAGCATTTTCTGTTTATATAGCAATTGGTATGGGCAAAATCACTCGCTAGATGAACTCATTTGCTAGTAGTGACGGAGTGGTGATAGAGATTAACTGTAAATTCCAATTGCTTGATGTTAGCTAAGGTAAGGATAGCTATCTAGCTTTTTTGTTCTGGAACAAGTCCTGATGTTGTGCACAGCGACTGCATGAGAAACCATATGTGGTGATTGATTGCTCACATGCAAAATGTTTTTCCTTTTAAATTACATTCTGTAAGATGCTGCATCTCAGGTCTAGATGAGCAACACCACTGACCAACAAAACTAAATGGAAAAATCAAAAGGAGCATTCTCTTTTTCCTTTTTAATTTTAAATTTGTTCGTAGTTTAGCACGTTTGCTCATCCAGCCCAAGATTTTGCATTTAGTTGCCTGGACATTGATGAACCCGCACAGAAATTCCTGCTAGACCCCTGAGAAGGACAGGATTAATTAGCACATTGAGGTGATTGATTGATACATGTAGCTCAGATGCTGACATTTTATACAATAGGTGGGCCCGTTGACATTGAATCATCTGTAAAGCAGAACAGGAATATCTGTGCATTGAAACCGAGTTCAGTCCCCTCCCTGATTTAAAGCCTATCCTTGGAACATGGCCAGAGCTGGAGATGAGGCCCGTATCTTTCTCACTGCGACGGTAAGCATCATGTTGCTCCCTACACCCACCCTCGGGCTAACGGTGAAGCGCGGAGCAGCATAAGTGTGCCCCCGAGTGCTGGCAGATTAACTCCCCCTATCTCTGCTGGGCTGCGAGCTGGGAGCCGGGTGTGGGAGAGAAACTTAGCCGTGGCGGTAGAGTTAGCAGGGCGCTCAGCGATAATGGAAAATGTTCATCATTCGCTGCCTATCGTAATGTGCTTGTAATGTGCCAGTGTGAACGGGCTGTGCTCTCACAGGTTCTCCATTCGTTGAGTTATAGATTTTGGAAAACAAAAAACAGGTAGAATTTTATTACTACTGCTGTGGCAATTAATGCATACATTTGGTAGATGAATCCTCCGCTTTAAGCATTAATGGGCGAATAAAAAGTTATTTATCTCACATTGTAATTTTTCATCAAAAGGTTACCCACAGAACATATGATATATAATTGTTAATAAACATGGACAATTATGTACCATGAATAAAGTGTTTTGCATGCGCGGCATGTGGATAGCGGCTAATACTAACTCTTACAAGACAATTCTGCAAGACAAAGCTATGGTTAACACACACAGGGTCCTGTTAAATATCAACTGGGGTAAAAGTAAGAGCGGGGAAATGTTAGCTCATAGAGTATTAACTAACTCAAAACTGCAATTTACTGAGAGCACTAAATTGTTTTTCAATTGCACGATCTGTAATGTTTGCTTCCCTGGTTGATATGATTCTATGAGGTTGAAACGGCGCTTCCTGTCCTTTTCCGATGTCTCTGTACATTGCAGAAGCAGATATCTCAATGCTTTCGTAACAATATGTGAGATAATATCAAATAAATTGTGAGATACCATAGAAAGCCGAAACAAGCGTTTGGTGGGTTGGGGCCACATTTGAAAAACAGCCACATCTTCTGTCAAAGAGACAGAATTTCTAGCATGGTTGATTTGATTGGTATGTGTGATATTTTAGGGGCTGTGCATATGGGCGTGTTCTTAGCATGAGCTTAATACGTCTCACGCATCATGCACTTGAGATCACTGCAGAAGGCTATGGCAGGGCTGATGGCGGTGTTCGACAGGAAGGAGTGGAGCTACATCAACTTACTCCACAACCAAGTGCCCAGGCACTGGGCCAAATCGGTCCCTGAAGATCTTTGGCAGCTGGGTGAAAGATTGGTCCCTCAGTCCCCCAGCCTCATTGAAGTGAAAACGTTATCTCTGGTGACTTTTTTTAGTTGTATTAAAGAGTGCCATCAACGTATACAGTAGAATCTCAGAGATACCAACCTCGGAGTTACAAACTGATCAGTCAACCTAATTATAAATGGGAAATCGCATACACAATTGCACCATATCAAGTTTCTTATTACCTCTGATGCAAAAAGGTGAGAACTAAACAGAAATGAGACACACTTCCCATTGATTAAACATTTGATATCCTAATAAAATGAGACAAATTAAAATTCTAAAAAAATGAAACAAACAAAAAGAGAAACAATCTGCAAAAGAGAATCATTCAAAGATGTACAATTTTTTTATTTATTATTTGTTTCAGGTCACTGAAAAGGAGATGTATCATTCTAAAAGCTGATGTACAATTCTACGCTTCCTTCGAAACGGAATTCATCACCCACTTTCTGGAGAAAGTGCTTCACGGCGGACCTGAGCTGGCTCCCCTTCCCCCTCCCCCTGGGGCGGACAGCCAAATGCCGCCCCGCTGAGAACCAGGGCCAGTCTGGTAGAGACCGAGGTTTTGAACCGCATGCTTGACAGGCAGCGCACACCGTATTGGACCAGCCAAAATAGACCGCTACGCTATCCGCTGCCCCAAAAATGTATGTTTTAATGAGATTCCAGGTACCACTGGCTTGATTATTGATTCATGTTTATAGCTACAAAATCAGAGTAGTGCATTTTTAAAAAATAAGTTTGTAAATAATGATTCCAGTCAATAAAGGATTCAAATTCTTAAAATACAAGTATTTTGGGCCTCCCGTGTGGTCCGGTGGTTACAACGTCCAACGCTGGCCACGGAGACCGGGGTTCAATTCCCCGTCTCGCCAGAGTTGGCTCTGACCGGGAGTGCCACCAAGGGCAGCGATTGGCTGTCCGCCCCAGGGAGGGGGAGGGAAGCCGACATGACGTTCGCTGCGCATAAGAGTGGCCCTGTAGTACCGGATTACGGTCGACGGCTTGGCGAGTGCCATCTCGGGGGAGGCGTTACTTTGCCTTCATCACTACCAGTCGCAGGACTACGGCAGCGAACTCACATTACTAGGGGGCGATTGACATTAAAAAAATAGGGTCTAATTGGCTACCAAATTGGGAGAAAATGGGATAAAATCATAAACAAAAAATAAAAAAATACAAGTATTTTAATGTCACCTCCATTACTGATGCATTCATGTCTCAGTGGTCCTACTGTAACACTATTTCACTGATGAAGGTAGTGTGCTGAAATATTAGATTCTTTCGTCTCAGCTTTCATTAAACAGTGAGATATTTTATGAATTTCCTGAAAATACTACCTACAAATCATTTCCCTCCTATTCACCTCTTATTTTACTTTTGCATAATTTTCACCTGTCTATTGTTTTAGTTTTAGTTTTGTGTAAAATCTGTCAGAGGCTAGCGTTACCCACCCCCCCAGAGAGTGATATGATGTTCTGGTGAGTCAGTGCTTTGCAAAGCACTGATTTAATGGGGTGCTTTTTATTTGAAGCTCCATAGAAAGGGTTTAGTGTCTTTGTGATACAAACTACCTGCCCTTGCTTGATTGAACACATTGGCCATAAAAAATATCATTTCTGCCACAGGTCCACACATGGCTGTGGGATGTGTAAATAAATAAGCTTCTGTACAGCTTTCATGTTCACACATAAATAATTATCTAAGCAGCCGTCACACTGTGCTGACTGGAGGTGGGTTTGGGGCTCATGTCAGGGATAGAAACACAGAGTGATAAAACAGAACACAGCTCAACATTCCCCCTCACTTCCGTTATAGTCTGTATTCAGTCCACATTTCTCCTTAACTCACGATTAAACACTTTACTTTAAACGATTAAAGTGCTCGTCTTTCCTTCGGAAACACAGTTTGCCGAATTGAACAATCACCAAAATGAACGTGCATTATTAGTCAAAGTTAAGGACACATTTGTATTGAACCCAGGCGTTCATTTTACAACGAGATTCCATGGTGAAATACGACCAGCTGGCTATGCTATCGTTTCTGATGCGTGCAGATCCCATGTGTGTGTGTGTGAACCATGTATACTCTTGCATAACAGCATGTTCAGTACCCGGTCCTCCCTGCGGCGGATCAGCAGGCATATGTGCGAGAGGTCACTGAGGCCATGAGAACAGAGGCATTGAAGACATGGCGTGCTTTGTCCCCTTTTCATCTGGAACTATCTGAGGGGAACCAATGAAACAATCACCCATTTCCACGGCCCTGGAGATATTCATATTACTGTGTATGGGAATAAACGCATATATGCACGAGGGCAGGAACATGCAGCGTGCTGTTTGTGGCACTGCTGTTTCCAATCTCATGGGAAAACCGAATCCGTTGTTCCGTGTGACTGGTCCGGCGAGCAATATTCCACACGCGCTCATGTAACCGTGATTGAAAGTGGAAAATGATTTCTAATCTAATGAAAGATGGCATGCCATGCCCGTGTTCAGCAAAAAGCTGAAATTCAGTCCTTTGAACGTCTATGTGCTGCATCTGGGTAATTATCTTGAAAGTGACAAACGGACATGATAACTGTCTTGTCTGTGTGTAACACAACGGTTATGTTTCTTCTTTTAGCCAGGAAAAAGGAAGCCCATATGTTTGCAACACAGTGCGAATTTGTTTGGTGCAGAGGATGTTGTGCATCTCTGAATAGTGCTTCGTTCGATAGCAGAATCAAAATGCTCACACTAGGTCAGACCAGCACCCCAGTGTGCAGATCTTATACATACATATAGTAAATACGTATTTGCAAAACTGAAATTAGTGCTTCCAATAATCAAAACAGAGAAAGACATTAACATTTCTAAACATTTTTCCTACTGCCTTGACAATGTAGCTCCTCTTTTGGGCCATTGGGTGAGACTGTGTCCAGGTAACTTTTCATATTTTAGTGACAGAAGTTTATCAAATTCAGTATAGTGTATATAGGCTTTTTCAGTGGCCTAGATTTGAATAGAATTGAACATGCTTTGTCTCTCATTGAAATGTCCTGCTAATGTGTATGTGCTCTTCTTTCTATAAATTGTTTCTGCAAATGTTTCTTTATTCATGCACCTAGCCAAAATAGTGAAATGGAGCAGGGAGCATGGCATAGATAGCTCTCTCTTATGTACTACATGGCAAGAGTGATTTTGATGAAACCATATGTGTAAGAAAAATGGAAAACATATATACTTTTGATGTGGTGTGTGTGTGTACTCCTTCTGGGTCACTGCATTTTTCATTCCCTAAAGGCCCATATTAAACTATATCTCTAACAATAAACTATCAATTGTCACTTGTGTCGGACAAGTTTTTCATCATTGTACACACCTGTCAATCAACATATACACACTTCCTGTGATGACTACTCAGAGCACAGATGAGACAGTCAGCCCACATGCAGAGCAGTGATTGGTTAGATATGTTTGATCATTGGAGATGTGATCTAAAAATGGCTCTGGGAGTGATTTCAGCAAGGTATCATTATCATTCCAGCTCTCTTTTTACACAGTAGTTATTGTTGTAGTGCAGACATTTTTACTCATTCTAACTGGGACCATTTTTATAATTTTATTGTTATTGTTATTGTTATAGCCATAGTTTCCAGGGGAAATGGGCCTTAAGGATTTCTTACTTGATGACTATGGGAGTGCATGTTGTCATGACAACCTATTGTCAACATGAGCACATTTACATTTACAATCTGTAATTCAGCCTGAATGAGAACATCATGCAATTCCCACCCCCCTTTGAAACAGATGCATCACAGAATCACTGTGTCTGGCAATGAGCTGGAGGTGGATGCAGAGGTTTATGTTCCAGACAGACTTTTCCCCAAGAGGTCATAGCCGTGAGCCCTTTGACTAATCGAGCCACAGGAGGAATTAAACCAAGCAGTTATTCGTAAATTTGTTTTTCTCGATGGAGTGGTCTTGGAAGAAAAATGCTTTTCTCTGTGTCCTATCATCTGTTGAATTTGTTCATTCATTCTGTCCCCATTAACACTAGCCATAGGGAAAAAAAGTATTTCTATAACAAGGCTAACCACAATATGGTTCAATAAGTGCTGAATGAATGGGGTGGCAGTGTATATAATGGGTAGGGAACTGGGCTTGTAATGCAAAGGCTGCAAATTCAACAACTAGGTGGGGCACTGCCGTTGTACCTTTGAGCAAGGTACTTAATCTGAACTTCTTCAGTAAACTGTCCAGCTGTATAAATGGATTGTATGCAAGAAATGTACATTGTGTAAGTCACTCTGGATAAGAGCATCTGATAAACACCTGTAATGTAATGGTTGGAACTGATTCAGTGTTTGTTACAACTCAAGAGATGATATTAGTTGACAAAAAGAAAGATGAGCTCACTAGGTAGTTGTTATCTTATGCTATCTTATGCTGAACAGTTTAGTAAGCAGAGTAAGATAACACCATGGAGAGAGATAGTCATGCTGAATCATTAGTATGCCCTGTGACCTTCTCCCCCACCAATTACCCACCCTGAGTACTGAGAGCCATGGCATGGTCATGGAAACCAACCACTTGGATAGTGAGAACATGGTGATGCGTTGCCATAGGTGATGCCAGTAGTGCACTTCAAGCCTCAGCAGAACTACGTGTCCCATGAGTCCCTGCACCACAGCCTGCTGTACAAGAACACTGCAAGTGCAGGGGCTCTATCCACCAATACCACACACACTCACACACACACACACACACACACACACACACACAGACACACACACACACACACATTCACACTCACACTCATTGTTAAACATTGAACATTGTTGAACATCATCCAGAGCTAAGGTACTTTTCAGAGGAGCCTTTCTTGTTTTTTTTTGTTCTTCATAGCTATCCTCAGAAAACCACAGGTGGTGGAAGAAAATAGAATTTTACAATTGTTTCAAACTTCTCAACAGAACACAGTGCCTTGACTTCTGACTACCCTCAGCAATAATGCTCTCATGCACTCATTGTACCACACATTGTAAGGCTGATACTTTCTCTTTTCTTAATTGTTTTAATCAATATATTCTGCCCTTATGTATGAGTAAAAAGGCCTCTCTTCAATCTGACCTGAGCATATTTGTCCATGAACATGACTGGCTTAACGCAAGTATGCGTTAAGTCCCAACCGCATTGGGTTAATGCCTACATTCATTTCAAACCACATTGTCTGGGTTAATGCATACACTCATTTCAAACCACATTGTCTGGGATAGCACGTGCATTAAGTTTAAACTATATTGTCTTGGATAACACATGCATTAAGCTGAAAGCACATTGCCTTGGATAACACATGCAATAAGCTGAAACCGCATTGCCTTCGATAACACATACAATAAGTTCAAACCACATTGCCTTGGATAACACATGCAATAAGCTCAAACCACATTGCCTTTGGATAACACATGTGAGAGGTTCAAATCACATTGTCTGAAGTAACGTATGCATGTGGTAGTTTGTTGCTGGGAACTCAACCAGTTTTGTAGTGACTGTGATGCTGCCCACCAGCCAGCCCAGTGACTGCTGGTTATCCACAAACTCTCTGCTATACTGTGTAAGCTCAGTGAATGACTTGGGTCTGGTATCATTGCACATTGCCTTTCATTTAATGCTGTCTTCCAGAATGTATAGATCAATGTTGCCTTAATTACCCCAAAATTATTTTGTTTCATAATGTGTCCATATTGTTCATTTCTCATAAACCCACACGCATGCTGCACCATACATTGAAAGCTGCTCATTCATTCAGATTACCTGCTCGTTTATGTACTCGTGAAAGCAAATTACAAACCCAACCCAAGCAACAGTCTGATGCTTTGAATCAGACCAAAGCATAGAGATGACAGTTATATTGTATTATTTTCCATTTCTTTATTTCATTTTTACATTTGACATTTTAGGCATTTTACAGACGTTCTTATCCAGAGCGACTTACAGTTTTACATTTCTTTTACAATCCATTTATACAGCTGGATACTTTTACTGAAGCAATTCAGGTTAAGTACCTTACTCAAGGGTACAACGGCAGTGCCCTACCTGAGAATCGAACCTACAACCTTTGAGTTACAAGCCCAGTTCCCTAACCATTATACTACTAAACATGCAATGTCTTTCAAGGAAAGTATGCAGCGGTGTCTTACTTCATATGCCTCCAGTAGCATGCCCTTAGTGACAGGGTCACAGCCTTGGAGACATACTGTATATTCGCAGGGTGGTTTTACATTGCAGAGTTACAGATATTTTCTCAGAGAATGCACAGCCATGTAGACGGAGGAAAATGTTGTTTGGGATCAGAGATTAAAAGGATGTTTTGAACTATTAAATATTAAAGTCTGACTCATTTCAGTCCCCCCCAGATCTTATGCTCTACTTCCTAAATTGAAATATATTTCTGCGGCTGCAGAAACTTAAGGGTGAGCGATAGGCTGCTCGCTTGCCAACTGGGCAGTTGCGGCAGTGATGTGAGCCCAAAGACTGAATGATATGACACGGAGGATGTGAGTTCATTATTAAAGCCCAGCTTCTTAGCTCACAACTGGCAAGCGTGTTTCTCTAGACCGTTTCCCGTCAACTTGGAGTGACTCTCATGAAAATAAGACTGGTATTTGGTAACTTCAGTCTCTCACTCACTTTATTTATATTTTATAATGCAAGAAACATTTGTTTAAACAACCAGAGAAAAAAAAACAAAACTAACTTTTCTTTCCCTGTGTTACAGGTACAACGTGCAGCTGCCAACAAAGATGTCTATTGCAATGTTACTACACTGATCCCTTGCACTAACCATGATTAATCTTCTCATGTATAAATGCACTTTTTGTAAGTCGCTCTGGATAAGTGCATCAGCTAAATGCCCCAAAATGTCAAATGCGGAAACAAATGCCATATTCCTTATAAATGACATTTTGTTGTACAATCCCTCATGCCCCAGTAGCCTTGAAAATGTCCGTATCACTTGATACAGATTTGTCGGTATGGTTTACTGGGAGATTACATATAGTCAGTCGGATTCTGTGATCTCTCAGGCCTACTTAACTCAATAGAGCAGCTGATTCTAAATTGATGCATCATGTGCCGTTTCCCCATGAGGACGGGCATTTCAGCATTTCAGTATTGATCAGAGAGAGAAAGAGCCCCCTCCACCCAAGGAGAGGAGAGTAGGGGGAAGGGGATGAAGAGATGTAAATGCACAATAGGGGTTTTGACATTGTACCCCCGACTAAGATCAGTCCTGTTACTAATCTGTGTAAGTAACTGACAAAAAGCACAACGTGCCCACGACTCCCCTCTCCGTGCTGTCATGGGCACTGTCATTAAGATGTGCTCCTCGTCTCCCTTCGGGGGGTCGAGGGACCGTACAGAGGGAGGCTGGAGAACGCTTCAGATGGCGGAGAGTAAACAATGTAATGACAACGGTGAATCCATGTGGAACAACATAGTCATCAGACTATGAAATGTGACACCCACCCACACGCGGACGCATACGCACACCTCATTTGTCCTGACGGATGGTGGTGGATGAAGGGGGGATAAGGTGCTAAATAAATCTATTTATTCTGCCCTTATGTATGAGTAAAAAGGCCTCTCTTCAATCTGACCTCAGCATATTTGTCCATGAACATGACTGGCTTAACACAAGTATGCGTTAAGTGCCAACCGCACTGGGTTAATGCCTACATTAATTTCAAACCACATTGTCTGGGTTAATGCATACATTCATTTCATCGTCGTTTTCAGCCGGGTGATGCGATTTGCAATAATAAAAGCAACCTACGGAAAATGCCAACGGGAGTTAATGAGAGTAAAATACCTGTGAGGTGATTGAGGAGCAGAGGCCAGAGTGTTCTGTGCCCAGAATCCACATATATATGGTAAATAAGTATTTTTGTATTTTTGCTGTATTTGTTCACAGTACAATAGAATAGAAAATCAGCCGTATATCCGGTATTGAATCTGGACCATGCCAGTGTTGGAGATAGCTGGCAGTCCCACAGGGCAGTGCATAATTGGCCGTACTATCGCCCAGGAAGAAGGGGAGTTCTCCCGAGGAGGTTGAAATGAAGACTGGGAACACACAAACTGGGTATATTAAATTGGGAGAAAAAAATAATACAAATTTTAAACGATATACCTATTATCTTAAACAGTATGTTCCCTATTTCAATTGGACTTTACTCAAGCTGTTCACATAAATGTCTGCATGTATAAGGATAATTATGAAAGTTGCACACATCTATTGTATTTATTTGTCAATATTGAAATGACAAGTGCGACAACAAGAGACATAAGACACATTAATAAAATGGATTTGTTCGTTCGTTCACTCATTTATTTGTTCTGTAGTGAACTGTGATCTGCTGCCAGTTCAATACCTCTGCCACATACTACGAGGCAGCTTTGTGAAACTGTGAAGGCGTTCTGTAATTTAAAGCTCTAAAATCAATAATTTGAAATTGTTTTCTATATGTATTGAAAAGATGGCACTGTTTACCTCCTGTGGGCTGTGGTTTTGAAATACGATAACTGAACGTGAGGCGCAGGTCAGCGGGCGCTCTGTGGTTATCTGTTATCTGCTCTGAGTGATTACTTGGCTTTCTGTTTCCCGGGTCGTGCACTATGGAGACCACCCCACCCATCACCCACCCCTACTCAATTCTGATTGGTTGAGAGGGTGTTTATTATTTTCCAGCAAACTGCATGGAGAAACATAATAATACACGCCTGCGAAGTAGTTCCAGCTAAATTGGCCTCATTACGGTTCTAGATCAATACACAAACTGTTCAACATTCTATTTCAATTGAACATTCAATTCACAACTGAAAATAACAACAAGAAGGTAAGTTAACGACAATAACATGGCTCTACAACAATATTGTTAAACTGTATTTGACAGAGGAACAGAGGAAAGTGGCATGTTTTTCACATTATGTGTTCTGTAAGGAATAACCCTGTGCAGTTGTATGAAAAAAAATCACTTCAGGGTGGTTAACGGCCCTTCGGCTTTCCTTTGGGACCACATTACACCACCCAGTTGTTGTGTTTTCATACAACTGTACAGCCCAGTGTGGTTTATTCCTTAGAGAATAAATAATGTGAAAAACATGCTGCTTTCCTCTGCTAATGTGAAGAACAAAATTACAGATTATATTATAATACAGACAGATTATACCCCAAAAAAAGAAGAAAAAGTGGGTTGTGTAGGACACATCTAGAGCCAGGCTGCAATAGCCTATCTGGAGCGAGAAGGATGGAGTAATCAGATGTAACAGGCTGCAGGAGAATGCAAAGGACAGGTGTACCCCCCTAAAAAGCCTGAGCCTCTCGACTCACGGTCACCATGGTGATGGATGGGTCTCTTCGGCAGCCTCGGTTACATCCCAGCTTCTTAGGCAACCCATTTCACTCAATCAATCAGGGGGCAGGGACACTGCACCAGTCGTGTCCTTTTAATGTCCCACGTCTGCTGTTTGTTGAGATAAATTGTTGTAAATGTTGGAGGGAATGATTAAATGCATGCATTTAATGATTTATTAAACCTTGGGCGCTGCTGCTACAGCTTCCCAGTGTTTTCTGCGGCCTATACCATCAGCGCACTCGTTAATATCTGACATGGCCGCCCCCCTACTGCAATTTGAATACTTCTTCAGTTATTACATTTTTTTAATGATTCAAAAGCAGGTTTATTGCCCCGCCGTGTGGCGTTGTTGGCGGACGTATCAACAACAGCACACACATCACCCTCTAGCCTGACTCCATTGTTGTGTCCCTTTGGCAGGGTTTTGGAGATAATGGGATACCTGTCGTACTGATATGGCCCTCTCCATTGACAGCCGTGGACCCCATTGCCGACGACGAGGCTGTAAACAGGCCCTGAGATCTTTGCTGATTGATGTGAGGCTATTCACAGGGGCTCACGGGGGTGTTCCTGGGTTTGCCCTTCGCTGAATCACAGGTCGCCCGATAATCGCCGCTCGCTGTCGCAGCCTGTGATACATAGTTCTCCCAGAGACAGAGCATCTCAGAGGGACGCCGTTCTGACACGAACGGGAGGAATCCGAACAGGCACAGCAGCGTGTGACGGACTGCCCGGGCACGCGGTCCACCCGATTACCGAGAAAGACGAAGGGAACATCCGAGACGACAGACGAGGGCCCGGGAAGTGAGGAGATGCCACCGTGTCAAAAATAATAGCAAAGTACAGGGACGAGAACTGGGTCGGATGTGTGAATGTGTTTCAACTCTCAGAGAATGAGAAGCTCTGAGCATCTCTCCCTCTGAACCGGGGGAAGTAGATAAAACATTTCACGCATGATATTGTTTGATACTCAAACGAGAACACCACAAAGCACACACACGGACACACGCACACCACATGCGCGACACAAGCTTTAAATAGCAGTGGGAATATGTAAAAGTATGTTTTGCGGCTGTGTTCATTTATTAAAAGGAATGGCACATCACGTAAACATATCATATATCCTTTGATCGGGAATATTAAAGAAATTCAGAACTTACATCTACTTTATTTTTATTTTTGAATAAATGTTTGAGCATATAATTTTATGGATTTTAAACAAGGGTTGATATATATCTATTTCAATTCTCGGCTAAACACATAAAACAAGCTGTCACTTGTGTGCTCCTTGAATGCTGTCATTACAAGCTGAAAGGAGCCACCAGTGGCATTAGCTGCAGCTTCACAGTTTACTGTATATATTGCAGAATCAAAGGTTACTCATGTAACAGATGTATATATTTAAATTTTTTAAACAGACAGGGAGAAAGAAGCTGTATGAGATGGGGTTTTGTCTGTTTTTGAATGGCATTCCTAATCTCACTTGCAGACAGACATTGATAATCTCTTTAATAAATCAAATTGTTGCTTTAGTCCCTGTCCCATTCTGGCCCGCTGTTAATGAAAACATAAATCTCACCTGCATTTCATTTTGGAGCTTATTTTACAGGGAAGTAAACCTGGAACACCTGGGTAACACAGGATTAACCTAAAAAAAAGTCAGTACACTGTAACTGCACCAGGTCCCCATTTCAAAGTCAGTGTTCTGAGTTGAGGGCTGATTGTAACCTTCTGGCCAGCTGGGTTCATATAGGTTGGGTTCACTGCTGGTGATTCAGTAAAGCAGTGATGGGTCCCTTGAACGAGGACAATATGCAAAACTGGTCAAACACATTTAGACTCATTTTGCACTCATTCTACCAAAAAATTGGCCAAATGAATCATCAAATGACAAAACAATTTTTTTGCTTTTTCTGACTCAAATATTGCTATAAACCCGAGGTAATGGGGTATGTAAAATACCTAATCTTGGGTATTTTTCCTCTGACTGAATTAGTTAGCATTGAAGCTAAACTGTGCCATTTTCATTAAAGTATACATACACTAGGAGAAAATAGGAAGCAGAAACGCTGCATTAACACACTGCTTAACGCACACAAACACTGTGGGAGGTTTGTGCGGTTTTGCCTTACCCTCAGCCAGTCTGAGGCTTGTCGAAAAAGAAGCGCACATCACAATTAAAGACAAAAGAGGGACACAGGGCTTTCAGGCAAAATGTAAAGGGATTACCTTGATTATTTCAAGCAAAGCTGTTAAACCCCCATAATTACAGAGAAATGTTTTCACGAGAGCCATTCCCACTCCACAGAAGACAAAGAACCACGATTCACTAGCGACTGTGGGGTGGGATTAATGTGATCTTCATTCAGATGAACCACATTTATCTTCCTGGGATTACAGGTTTTTTACTTTATTGTACTTTACTTTATTGTCATCATGATGCATCTCATGGGCAGCCGTGGCCTGCGGACTGAGTGGGAGAACGCTGCTGGGACCCCTGGAGGGAAAAGCTCACTTCCAGCCAATATTCAGGTCTACATGAACAATCCCTGTCTGTCCGCGTTAGCTGCTGAATGGGGTGCGTGGGATGGATATTAGCACCTCGATCTGTAGACCTGCGATCGTACCGAAACTCTGGATGTGTGCCACACAATCGCCTTCTTTTGAGTTCGACAAAAACACTTCAAACTCAGCCCAAATTTTCTTTATTCAAGGTGACTTGTGTTGCAACCAATCACGTCATACAGAATGTGTCTTTGATGCAATTAAACAGTAAGGAATTTAATTGGTCAATTCCATTTAAGTGCCTTGCTTCTAATGACAGGGAACAATAGCAGTTTCCTACAATAATTGTCACAGTTCATTGGACAGTGATGCATTCATTCAGGAAGAAATGATACGACAATGAAGGTATGACTTCACCATCACCATGCTAATCTCTTTATAAATATGGCCCAGAAGTGCTAACTTTAGTTTATGAAAGGCAGTGGGTCCAGGAAGAGTTTCTGTCACCTGAAGACTTTGGAGCTACTACCTTCACTGAATGAATTCAACCATGCCTCCAGGTTCTGAGATAGTCCATCCATTTAGAGAGCTCAAACACCAGGGTGCTACAAGCACCTCCTGATCCACGTCCCAGAATCCTCAATTCCAAACAAGAAAGTGCACACCAGCGTAGTCAAGTGTGAAAGGCCTAAAAGGCATTTTCGGATCTTCAATCAGCATTCTGTTCCGAGCTTGTGCTTTGCAGAATTGCGTTCCAGAGCACAATAGGCTCCAGGGCAATCTGGCGGTGAGGAGCAGCGAACAGCAGGACACAGTTTAGGGGCAGGAGCCCAGCTGCCCAGGATGGGGTGAGGGGGCTGCTTACGACTGGGTTCAGGTGTGCCGGGATGAGGATCAGACTTGATGCGCCCCATCAAAATCACATCAAGGGCTCTGTGTGATGCGAGATAAGGCCAGTGTTACGTAAGGCCTCGGGCAACACAAGTGCTCCTGTCAGCTTCCAGCGCCTCCTCCCTGCTATCAGTATGCATCGACACAACTCATTCTCTGAAAAGGCGAGAGTTGTCCATTGACAGTATTGACAGACTCGTGGGGAGGGGGGAGGTCAGAGGTCACATGGGCAGGTCACTTGAAGTTCAGCACCTAGCAGCTTGAGGTGAAACCTGCCTTATTCGTGAATAGCTCTGTTGTGCAGGGAGCCGCAGGCTTCTGTAATCACACACAAACACACACCGCTGTCAGCCCTGTGACTCTGCAAGGCCCGAGACGTCGCTTCACATTCCGGGGCTCGCAGCGCGGAGGTAATGATGCGTACGTGCCTCCAAGAAACTCTGTGAAGCGCATGTGAAAGAGGGGATTTATTGTGCCACAATGAAATAACGTGCATGGCATATGAGATTTTCTTCACGTGAGCAAAAACGTTGTGTCCTGCCCTTGACATGGGTAAGGGTTGCACAGGTTATGTTTCTTCATTCTATGAGAGTGTCAAATTCCATTATATTGTTCCCCAGTATGTCCTTCTTTAAGCCTGCCAAATTGCTGTAATGCTAGATGGTGCAGTCTCGTGCTAGACCAGGGGTTCCCATCCTGGTTCTGGAGAGCCACAGAGTCTGCTGGCTTTTGTTGTTACCCAGCACTTAACCATGCAGTTTTCATCAAACAGCGATTACACAGTTAGCACACCTCAGCTGGCTTGTTGGGTCTGAATTGGTTGCTGATATCAGCCGCAAACAAAAATCATCAGACCATGTGGTTCTTCAGGACCAGGGCTGGGGACCCCTGGCATATATGAAACGAGTATGGGGTATTCCCCACAAACTAATAAATTGGCAAATGGTATACCTGCAATCCCCCCCAAAGAAATCTAATTTTGCATTAATAAGAGTAGAAACTGATTAACTGTGGTAGTAAAAGTCTACAAAACTGATGTGTAGCTCATGCACAACTGACTCAGCTGTGACAGGCTGACCACAGCTGCCCTGCAGACCAGACGAGTTGGTAATGTGCGATAAATTGGAATGACACACGGGGGTGGCGTGAGTGGGAAGACAAGACAAAGAAAGCTTAGGGTAATTAGGTTAGATTAAGTCAGGATTAGGGTGTAGCCAATTTTATTCCAAGCATGGCCACAGAAATCCAGAAGACTAAACCAAAACAAACCCAAAGATTCATTTAAGAAGCCAAAAGAAAAAAATGTGAGCTGCTTATCAGGGACGCGGTTCAAAACCTGTCTCTGCCAGACCGGCCCTGGCTGTTAGCTATGATCAGGGGTGGCATTTGGCTGTCTGCTCCTGAGGGAGGGGGGAAGATGGTCAGTACAAACTCGCTGTGAGGCACGTAAGGGTGTATCCAGCAAGGGGGACGGTGAGTTCCATCTCAAAGGAGGTGGATCATTGCCAGCATCGGACAGTAGCTTGCCCAAATTGGGGAGAAAAATGGGGAAAAATCTGAAACAAAAGAGAAAAAAAGCAATACCACCTTGAGCCACTAGGAGGATGAAGTTCCCTACCACTGGTGTCTGAAAACACAACAAGTGTCATAGGAGAGTTGGGCCTGCACACAGCTTGTGTTTGCCAGTAAGATTCTCTGTCTTCAGCATCCATTTCGTAGGCCTGCTTGATTAGGGAAAGCAGAGCAGGCCTGCCCCTCTCACCACCACCACACCTTAACTCCTTGGGCAACACAATGGCCAAATAGTTATCCTCCTGTGGGACATGCAGCCCCAGTCGGTACTTAAATGGTCAGGATTCACATCACAGAACCAATAACTAGTTATTTAGGTGGGTATGACACCCAGGAACCCTGCCCACGCAGACGTTAGTTTAATCCTCTGCAGTACATTGACTGACGTGCAGTGACTCATGGATCATTAAATGCAAATTCCATTATTTTTTATAGCAAGGCATTTGACCTCATTAATCCAATAATGTAATTGTCATGCCTTTGCCTTAGGTCATCATTAGAAAAGTATTACCTTTCATCTTGCAACTAGTTAAGTTATTCCAGCCATTGGCAGAAAAGGCTTATGTGGTTTAGTTTCAATGTGATGTGGTGTTACTCCCTCGTCAGTGTCAGGGCCAGCTTTGAATGATATTACATCCATAATACTCATTTTTCATGGAATTATTGTCTGTTTGTCCTCACCTGTCGGTGTGATTTGGTTAAGTGTGTAAATCTCCGACATTGCGCATTGTCATCTCTCCACCTGGCTGGTGAGTATGGTGCACAGTGCATTTGGTCTGACTGAAACCCACTAAAAGCCAGCAGCCTGTTTTTTAAATAATATTTTAAAAGCTGTCACACAGATATTTTCAAAAATATCTATTTGATCCAATGCGGGAAAGACTGGAAAAGTATTCCCTAAGCCCTTAAAAGGCAATCAAGGTGAACTCCTGGAAATGGGTGGGATGTAGAGAAGAACAACTCGACAAAACCAAAGCGGGGCAGACACAAAAAAGCACAATCATGACATGAACGGCAACCAAGAGAGTAGGGGGAAAAAGGGAAAACAATATGAACACTGTGGTGATTAGGATAGAAGTACATCTAGACAGACACAAACCACATTTTCCTATAACTTACTGAAATTCTTACGCATCACTCCAATTCTCATCCTCTTCACTGGCTCATGGTGGTAGCTCCCTACTACCTTCAGTCACTGATCACATCCTACACCCTTTACAGATCTCTTGGCCTCCTCTGGCCAGCTGACTGTCTCACCACACGCCTCTTCTCTGCCCTCGTCCCTAGATGGTGGAATGACCTTCCTCACTCAGTTAGGATAGCATAATCTTTAGCCCTCTTTCCCAAAAGACTGAAAATGCACTTTTTCAGACTTCACCCCAATTTATATATATAAATATACATACAATTATAATAATCTTTCTCTTCCCTTTGTATGACAAGTTTTGTGCCATGAAAGTTGGAAAAGTCAATGATTCAACTTACTCTCTAGCTCTAGTGATGATCCCTAGCCAGATTAATGCACTCTTGTAAGTGGCTTTGGATAAAAGCTTCTGCCAAATAACTAAATTGTAAATTGCAAGAACACGGTGAGAGATTGCTATGAATAACCATCTGAAATGATTCAAGATTCGTAAATTAATCATCTGAAGTGTTTGTGTGTGTGTGTGTGTGATTATGATGGTTTTTCCATTTGGATCATTTTTGGGGTAGACTCATAATGCATTCCCGCTTCTTTGTGGAGCAGAGCCTGAGAGACTGAACACAGAGAGGCTGTGCTCTATTATTCAGTTCTCCCAGTTAACATGGTGACTGGCGTGCATCTGGAAACAAGACAGGGATGATTCCTGCAGTGTGTGTGTCAGCATGCAGTCTTTCTATTTGTTCTTACTTTCTAGTTCACCGCTGAATATCAGCAATCATGTCATTGTGATGGGAAAAATAAGGAATTTCACATAACTACAAATTGCAGCCGATTGCTAATCAATTTCCTTTGATATAATTTTGCTCTTTTTCTTTTGTTTCTTTCTTTTCTCCCAACGTTAAATGCTCAACTCATGTTTGTAGGCTACACCCCATCGCTGCAATGTCTTCCTTAAGTTTGTGCCCTCCAGGGTGATATGCCAGCTGGCAGCTTTTTTTACTCTGCAATCCTCAGCTGAGATGAGCATTGCCATGGAGGACACTTCATGCGCAGGCAGACTGCAGTCTCCTGATTGACCAGAGGGGTCACCACTGCGCAATGAGAATGGGAGTGACCCTGAATTACTGAAACCCTCCCTCGCCTGGGTGACAATATGGCTTCTTCTTTCGTGTAACGTCATCATATGTCCAGCTCCGTGTCGTGCAGCCACGCCCTCATCTCAGGTCCCACTCGGAAGAGGCCCTCCTCCGAAGGTGGTCTATGCAGGGGACAGGCGGTGGTAATGTGGTCGGCAGTCTGCTCAGGCTCCCCGCACTCACACGCTGCGCTGTCTGTTAGGCCCCACTTCTTCATGGACGCTTTGAAGCAGCCGACCCCGGTGCGTAGGCGGTTCAGGAGGGTCCATTGGCGGCAAGGTAGGTCTTCTCCTTCAACGCCATCTCCAGGATCCCACACTATGGCTGATTGTATTGCATTGTGATTCCCGGCCATGCTGGGCACTGCATCAAGGGCCAGTGCTTCAGCTGGATGCCCCACTCATTTTATTTAGCTAACAATTAATTTCATTATTAATTTATCCCTTCTCATGGACCCAGCATTGATCATATATATACAACGAGTTGAAATGCGATTAAGCTAACTAATGTCAACACTAGAGAACATACAGCAGAACCAAGCTTGCATATTCAACGCACAATAATATCACATGCATTTTGCCTTTACTTATCCCAGTGTGACCCCCATACTTTACATTCAAATCCTTGCACTCCCCCTCTGGTAGTTATCTGTTTTCCCACCAAGAAGGCAGAGTAAAGCCTTTGGTGGAAACATTTCCATCAATATCCAGCACAGAGGCTTTTCAGAACTGTACAGTATAGCTTACATTGCAAATATTTTCAATACACTTTCAACTGCATATGTTTGGAGGCTATACTGTATGGTATACGAGACACTGAGAAAGGTGACTGCCAAAGGCAAACATTTTAAATACTGCCCCAATAAGTCATAAATTAAAGAATACTATACCAATACATATTATGGATGCATTATGAATGCCTGGAGCACAGAACCCCCTTTTGTGGTTTGGGTTTACTGTTCTCCAGAAGTTTCTCTGGACCACCTTTTCCTCAGAGAAATCAGGGTCAAGAAATGTATTTTTAGGTTTTCCCCAGTTCCCAGGTGGCATAGAATTTTTTGTTTCATCGTTTCCCCCGATAACATTTTACTCCATGTACAGCTTTGTGAAAATGCGATTATCAGGCGGACTTGTAGATTATCAAACGAGATGTAGAAGAATCTGAAAGATGAGCTCTTCTCAGGATCACTTCCAAAAGATCCATTTTTCGGGGCCTAAAGGCATCAGGGCAGCTTTTTCAGCTAAAAGGCTCAGGGCAGCTTTTTCCGTCTCCTACAGATTACTCAGAAACCTTTGAATGAGGCTTGGGGAGCCGCGGCTGATTCTTTAGAAGATACCCATGTGTTATCTACTCAGTCAGGGCCGGGAACTCCATATCAGCAGTGTCAGACTCACATTACTTTTGATTTACTATGACAAAGTAACTGTCGAGGGCCTTTTTCCCCAAGACTGACTTCAAAGATGTTTAATTTCTGAACTGGAAGTGTTTTTTTGTTGTTCTTCTTTTTTATAACAAATGTTTTGTCCTCAGTTTCACCTTTTCTTCCGGTTTTCTATTGGCTAATGGTATTCATAGGCCTGTCCCGTCGCTGCAACATCTTCCGTCAATTCTGGGGAGTGCAGCTGCCTCTCAGGCTGCAGGCTGCAGGCATTCGATTGACCGGAGTCGCCCTTCGAGGAGATGAGGACAATCCTGCGGGTTGAGCCGCTCCCCCTCTGGGTGGCCTTACGGCTGATGCTTATAAGTCATCAAATCACATTTGACAGACAAAACACAAAAGGTTTGCAGATTGCTCAGATTGCATCCCTGCTTTTGAAACCGCACCATGATTAAACAAGGCTCAAATCAGTTTGCGTCCGGGGAAACGGAGAGGAGGAGTCATGGGGTTCAAGGTCAGCCAGCACCGCAATCAAAGAATAAATAAAATAACATCAATGCCCAGGAGGGAAAACTCTTATTACCCCACCTGAGGAATTAGAGAGACCCCTTATTTTCCCATCAACTGGGGCTTCTGTGAAACAGGCTCCTTGCTTTTCTACTTTGACTTTAATCAAATTGAAGTCGTCTCACTTTTCTCATTAGACCGTTACTCCTTTTCCTTCTCATATTGAGTTTTATTTCCCATGTTTAATGTATATTTTATTCAAGGGTCAATCTTTTTATTCTTATTGAACATGCGGTCGGTTATATAAAGCTATTATTGCCATATCTGGTCTATTACAGTCTTGTTTCATGTTCAAAATTAAATTCAATAATGCTTTTATGAGTACATTTGAGAGTTCATCTTAATGAAGAGCATTGAAAATATCATATATTATTCATGTCTATATCACTTTAGTTTTTCATCTAATTCAATCATAGCCTGATTGAATACACAGTTGTAACAGAATGATATTATGGTGCATCAAACATGATAGATTTATTAGACTTGCAGATCCTTAGTCTGAATAATATATGGGATTGAGATTGGGAGTTGGGAAAGAAAATTGGTTGTTTACAATCCTCTTCCTTCCTGTTCGAAGAATTGACGGAGATATTATAGGAGTGAACCTATTACTAGGATGCCAGTATGGGAAAATACAGTGTCTGTTGAAATATTTATGCACCTGGACAACTCAGAAGAATTTATCATGACCCGAAGCAAACTCTGGCCTAGAGAAAGAGAATTTAATATAAATCTAAATATAATCTAAAATATAAGGAGGAGGAAATTGCTCCTCATTGGGGGTTGTCTTTAAAGCGACCCATCAAGGATTCAGGTATGCTAAGAGGGAAGTCTCTCTCCCTCACCTGATTTCACCTGCCTAAAATTCACCAAATCACCAAAATCAGCAGAGTTAATCTCTGAATATGAAAAAGAATACAGAAACAGCAGTGCCTATGAGTAAAAACTCAGCCAGCATGCCAGTACCAGATGTTTGAGAGTGGAGGTGGGATGGGATTGGCACGCAGTGGGGTGGTAAAGAGAGAGTTGGTGGGGTGGGGGGTTGAAATGCCAGTGCACAACGGAGCTCAGGGTGATCCAGAGGGTTCAATACTGTGGGTCGGAGAAGTCAACCAGGAAGGGGATTTCGGTACTTAAAATGAAGAACCAGGCCAAGAATGAGGAAATGTGGGAACCCAATGCCTTCAGGGGTCAGACAGGAGCAATCGCAGCAGCTGCAGCTCAGTGTCAAAGAAAGACCTGCCAGAAAGTGAGCTGTGTGATCAACATCCTGTTTCGTCATCCAGTTAGGTGTCAAACTACACATTAATATGACACATGGCACTTAAATATGGCTCATGATTTTTTAGAGAACAGTTCATCGTTCTCTCTCAACTGTGGATGACTATAATGAAGATATAAAACAAACACTAACCCACAAAACAAAGCACCCATTGTGCTCTCATTTACTTTTATTGGATTTCAATGTTTTCTTCCAATAAGAATGGCTGGTTTTCATTCTACAACATTTTGTACATAGCCTAAAGGAGACAGAGAGAACTCACACTTAGAAAATAGGTACAAGTCACAAAAATAAAGATACTTCACGATGAAATTAAAATATACAGATGCAGAAAAAGTATAAACAGAAATTTTACTTTACAGGTGATATATGACAGTGGTGCTAATGTGGCTACAGAAACACAACGAATCATACTTATAATCATAGGAATAAGCATTATAATGACTGACCATAATAACGTCACTTCAACAGAGGTTTCTGTAGTTTCCACAACAGGTGAACCTTACGTTTGATGTGAATTAAGAACTCAGAGTATACAACTGAGAAACGCCTGGTTACATTTGTACATTTGAGTAAGTATTCATTTCAACTACAACATATACAGTACAGAACCAGTGTGTGGAGTATATGATAACCTGTACAATTCATAGCACTCTTTATCGCTAACAGGTTGTGCTCGGTGAACACCTGTTTGTCTCTAATCACGCAACACTCCTGTGGTGACTGTAGAGTCATTGTTGCTTCTCCTCTGCACAATCTGCACAATGTCCAACATTCAACATTTACATTTTAAGCACTCAAGGAAACAGCACATTTGCCAAAAGAAAAATTTAATATAACACAAAGTACCTGGATATTTATTTTGCTAATTAAAATTTTACTGTGTATTGAGGGGTAGATCCAAAAAGAGGGTCAGTGTTGACCGCTGCCTTTTTGCAAATGAAATGCCATCACTGTCAATTTCACAAAACGTTTTTTAATGCAAATTAGACAATTGCACGGCCAACATATTGCCGCCGGATACAATTGGAGCAGACCACAACCCATAAACACTGTCATGGGTTTTATCAAGCCCTGTGTGTCTCGGTTGACAAAACATTTTAATACCCGTAAATGGGAAGCCATGTGGGGTCACACATTTTTGGAGAACACTTCCAGGAAACAAAATCACTCATCAGTTTCATACTGAACTCTGAGCCACATTAACTACTTTATAAGGATGGCAAAGCAAAGTCGTTGTCCTACCTGTATTCAGAGTAATTTCTGAAACACTCCAGGTCTTTTGACTAGATCCTCTCTATTCCCACAGAAAGTAATCATGAGATGTGATCTTCTGTGGAGTGCTACACAACTTGGCTTAAGAGGTGATTTTTGCAATGTGTAATTGCGGGTGGCAGTGTAGTGTAATGGTTAGGGAACTGGACTTGTACCTCAGAGGTTGCTGCTTCAATTCCCAGGTGAAGCACTGCTGTTGTACCCTTGAGCAAGGTACTTAACCTGAATTGCTTCAGTAAACTATCCAGCTGTATAAATAGATTGTATGTAAAGAAATGTAAACTATGTCGCTCTGGATAAGAGCGTCTGCTAAATGCCTAAAATGTCAATGTAAAAAAGTATATAATGAGTAAAATATTTGCAATATTGCCACTTCTGCTGTACTATGCATTCCGTAGAACAGAAAATAATTGTGCAATAATTGTGCCAGTGAAATGTGGTTTTGTCCAGCTTGAATGGCATGAGAAGACATGCTGATTCATCATTTGGGCTTGCACTGCTTATGGGAAGAGTTTATTAATATTCATCATGTGTCAAATAGCATTGTTGCACCACGGACCATTCAAGGAAAAGGTCTTCTCAGTCTAACAACAGGAGTTTACCTCTCCTTCTCCCCATCAGACACTCAGGTCTCTACCTGCTTTCCTGAGGGACATTCAGAGCTGGATGGACAGTCACCACCTAAAGCTCAACCCAGGTAAAACGGAACTAATCTTCATTCCTGCTCTAAACTCTCCCCACCTTGATTTCTCCATTTCTCTAGGTGACACCTTGGTGACATCATCACCCTGCGTGAAGAATCTCGGTGTGGTGATGGACAACAGGCTGCCCCTATCAAAGAGCATTGCAGCGGTAAGCCGAGCGTGCAGATTCTTCTTGTATAACATCAGGAGAATCCGTCCCTTCCTTACCACGTACTCTACCCAGCTCCTGGTCCAAGCAATGGTACTGTCCCGCTTGGACTACTGCAATTCGCTTCTGGCTGGCCTTTCGGCATCTGCCATCAGACCCCTGCAACTCATCCAGAACGCTGCAGCCCGCCTGGTCTACAACCTTCCCAGACACTCCCATGTCACCCCCCTGCTCACTACCCTCCACTGGCTGTCTGTTATCGTTCGCATCAAATTCAAAACTTTGGTCCTAGCATACCAGGCAGTCAAGGGATCAGCCCCAACATACCTCCTCAAGATCTTCAAACCCTACACACCTGCCAGACCTCTCCGTTCTGCTACCTCAGGACGCCTGGCACCTCCCCCCCTCCGCACCTGTGCTTCCCGGTCACGTCTCCTGTCGGTTCTGGCTCCACGATGGTGGAATGACCTTCCCGTGGAAGTCAGAACAGCTGAGACCCTGGCCACCTTCAAGCGACGACTGAAGACTCACCTCTTCAGGGTGCACCTCTCCCTGTAGTCCGGTTTTGTAAGCTTAGGGATGTAGCTGTTTAGTATTGCACTCTTGTCTACTTGTTTATGTATTGGATTAGGTTTAGGCATTATTTTGTCTATTTTCCGCTCTGTTTGTTTTATTGCTGCCTTTGACTTGTGGCTACAGATTTACCTACAGGGTCCTAGCTTAACTATGTGGTTGCTCCTAGCACCTGGAACTGTACTTCCCGCTAGGGTGGCTTTCAGCTAAACTGTTCTTGACTACGGTTCACACTTTGTTGTACGTCGCTCTGGATAAGAGCGTCTGCCAAATGCCTGTAATGTAATGTAATGTAATGTAACAGCCAAGGGTCTCCATACTCTCCCTACTGCTTATAATCACCCAGTAAACAAGAAATCACTCTCGCCTTCTTCTCTTGTTGCAACCTTCCTGCGATTACCCTCACCACGGAGCGCATCTGCTTTTGAGTCTATTCAGAGAATTAACGGCAACCATTCAATGTTAGCATGAGACGCTTCTCATAATTAACATTAAGTGAATTTGACTGAAAACGTAATGGATCTAATTTACAACACTTTCTTGTTTTGGCAGGCACATTAAAGAAAAGCATAAACAAGCTTAACAAGAAATAGGCATGAGCATTGTGTGTGGTGTGGTTATGCTCGTAAAACAGTACTTGGCTACAATTTAGAGACTGGCCAATGATCTCCCCCACAGAAGCATTTAGTCTCTCCTGCCCCATATACTTCAAGTGACCAGCAATCCATTTGTGGACCAACTGCATTGTTATAAAATAGTGTAGTAAAACATTGTATACCTTTAATGTAGGTAATGTAGGAGTATATTTATATATATACAGTACCAGTCAAAAGTTTGGACACACCTTCTCATTCAATGGTTTTTCTTTATTTTTATTATTTTCTACATTGTAGATTAATACTGAAGACACCAAAACTATGAAAGAACACATATGGAATTATGTAGTAAACAAAAACGTGTTAAACAAACCAGAATATGTTTTATATTTTAGATTCTTCAAAGTAGCCACCTTTTGCTTTGATGACAGCTTTGCACACTCTTGGCATTCTCTCAATCAGATTCATGAGGTCGTCACCTGGAATGGTTTTCAATTAACAGGTGTGCCTTGTCAAGAGTTAATTTGTGGAATTTCTTGCCTTCTTAATGTGTTTGAGACCATCAGTTGTGTTGTGCAGAGAGGGTTGGTACACAGTTGTATACAGTGAATAGCCCTATTCGACTACTGTACTAATCCATATTATGGCAAGAACCACTCAACTAAGTAAAGAGAAACGACAATCCATAATTACTTTAAGACATGAAGGTCAGTCAATCCGGAAAATTTAAAGAACTTTGAATGTATCCTCAAGTGCAGTCGCGAAAACCATCAAACGCTATGATGAAACTGGCTCTCGTGAGGACCGCCCCAGGAAAGGAAGACCAAGAGTTACCTCTGCTGCAGAGGATAAGTTCATTAGAGTTACCAGCCTCAGAAACCGCCAATCAACAGCACCTCAGATTAGAACCCACATAAATGCTTCACAGAGTTCAAGTAGCAGACATATCTGAACATCATCCTGTTCAGAGGAGACTGCGTGAATCAGGCCTTCATGGTCGAATTGCTGCAAAGAAGCCACTACTGAGGAAGAACAAGAAGAAGAAGAGAATTGCTTGGGCCAAGAAACACAGGGAATGGAAATTAGACCAGTGGAAATCTGTACTTTGGTGTGATGAGTCCAAATTTGAGATTTTTGGTTCCAACCGCCGTGTCTTTGTGAGACGCAGAGAAGGTGAGCGGATGCTGTGTGGTTCCCACCGTGAAGCATGGAGGAGGAGGTGTGATGGTGTGGGGGTGCTTTGCTGGTGACACTGTTGGTGATTTATTCAAAATTCAAGGCACACTTAACCAGCATGGCTACCACAGCATTCTGCAGTGACATGCCATCCCATCTGGTTTGTGCTTAGTCTGACCATCATTTGTTTTTCTACAGGGCAATGATCCCAAACACACCTCCAGGCTATGTAAGGGCTATTTGACCAAGAAGGAGAGTGATGGAGTGCTGCGTCAGATGACCTGGCCTCCACAATCACCCGACCTAAACCCAATTGAGATGGTTTGGGATGAGTTGGACCGCAGAGTGAAGGAAAAGCAGCCAACAAGTGCTCAGCACCTCTTGGAACTCCTTCAAGACTGTTGGAAAACCATTCCAGGTGACTACCTCATGAAGCTGATTGAGAGAATGCCAAGAGTGTGCAAAGCTGTCGTCAAAGCAAAAGGTGGCTACTTTGAAGAATCTAAAATATAAAACATATTCTGGTTTGTTTAACACTTTTTTGTTTACTACATAATTCCATATGTGTTCTTTCATAGTTTTGATGTCTTCAGTATTAATCTACAATGTAGAAAAAAATAACAATAAAGAAAAACCATTGAATGAGAAGGTGTGTCCAAACTTTTGACTGGTACTATATATATATATATATAATCCTTTCAGTATTAGTCTAGCGATGCGACAAAGCCTGAGTCACAGCCATTGTTTGAAAGTGAAGAGCAGATGCACAGATTTTTGGAGAAGTTGCCTTGGGCCCCACAGTTTCATAAATATTGAAAGTGTAATGGAAAACTGTATCTGGCTCACTGTAGATGTGTGCACCTTGAGGGGTTAGGATTTCTATCTCTCCCAAACATTTTAAGACTCTTACCTTTCTGGACTAACACTCTCCCCTATATAAGCTGGCATTTATTAGTTTAATCAATTCCTCATAGCAGGAATCTGAATCAAATGCATGTAGGGTCATTCTCTCAGAACTGATCAATGCATGATCATCATATTAGCATTTAACACCTACTGTAAGAGGAAAATTACATTTGAATGTCACAGAAAATATAATACAAGCTTCTGAAAATGGAGCCCAGTCTGAGGACACAGCTCACAGCATTGACAATGTTGTATGGGATTTATACCATGTTGTTATATCTGTGAGTGACAGAAGGGAAGAAGAAAACAAGAAGAGGACAAAGATAATCATTGAAGCAGGGAGAGGGTGGCAGATACTAATCCCATTATGTAGTTTACATGACACAGTCCACCAATTCCATACCAATTACACAAGGCCCCATTTGCGCAATAGTCTTTTACAATGCTGTGAAAATATATCACAGAGTGCAACCTGCACCCTAGCCACCAAAACAGAAAGGCTCCTGAAACCAGTGCCAGCCATATTTCCTCATAATTAACCCCATTGCACACACTGAACACTGTTTGGAAAAAAAAAAACACCTTGTGGCTAATTTTCTCTCATTAAGAATTTCACCCAAGTGCATTCTGAGATCGACAGAGAGTTGACTCATTTTGTTTTCACATAAACAGTTAGCAACTACCACGTCTTAAAGAAGAAAACCGAAACAATTCAGAAACAATACTCCACAAATACCCATTTATCATAATTGCATCACTCTAATAACCTTTATTTTGCCAAGCTATATATAGACTGCCATTAGGGCAACCAAAGTACAACCAATCAAGCTTTCTTCTTAGTAACGCCAGCAAATACCAGTCTACAATCATGAAATCTGGTTTGGTTGTCGGCAGCTTTTTTAACCAGACACCGTTACAACAAATCGCAATCTATATATGGCATCCAACCGTGGCATGTGTGTCACTTATACAGTTGAATCATGACCTTAACCAAGCACCATTTGGAGGATCACATCCAAAAACCACACCTCTTCCTATTGCTCACTCTCTTCAAGTTCCAACACCTTAATGCACCTTCATTGGAATGTCTATTTTCTGCAGTCTGACTGGAAGCCGATAAGATTCAGGAGCCAAAAAACATGACCAAAATCTGAGCCAAGGGCTGTCATTATACACCTGCTGCCTGTTCAGGATCCACTTCACCCAACCGTTTTGAGGCCCCTAGCACATCTCTTGTTACCTATTCTATTCCCCCCATTGCCCCTGGAAGAGAGTGACTCATTAATCATAATTAACGGATGAGCACCATCTCATTATGGACATTAATGGAATGAGCATATTAACGAATGTTACTTGTATTTAGAAATGAGGACACATAGCTGGTGATTTTCACTAATTGTGCCCCAAATAAACAGTAAAAAAAACAGTCATGCAAAAACTGAAACTGTTTCTGAAAAAACGTTACAAAAGCAATGGGGAACAGCCAGCATTGATGCAGCACTTACGTGGAACATTGTATGACTTGCATGAAAATCTAATTATTTTGCAGTGTTTGTTCAGGAATAAAGGTAACTGGATGTATTAATTTAATGGAAAAATAGTGGGAGCGATCTTTGAGCATTGAGCAGTGTATTCTATACACTTCGATTCTGGCAAATCTGCAACCATACATGATGCACTGTAAATACACAGTGTCTTTTTGAAGCCACGCACAAAATCAAATGGCCAAGCATTTCCTTTCAACATAAAGGGCTTTGAAAGAATAGACTGTGCTGCATGTGTCTGCTATATTAAAGTTACGGACATGGAAAATGGTTACTGGTCCGATGGTGTGAGAATTCCCATTATCACTGCTGACCTTGTGGTGACCTATAGCCAGGAGCAATGCTGCATTCATTTAGTCAGGTTCCCGCACACCAAAACACTGATACGAACAGGCACTCTGTCTCTTTCCATATATGCATCATATCATCAGAACCACAGTGCACTCTTTCCCGGTGTGCAGGTGTACACCCTTCCATTCAGTTGTGTCTAGTTCCGATTCATTGTCCAGCAATTTAACCCCCCTTCCGCAAAGTCAATCCTCTCCTCCTTCAAACGTGTTGAGAGAAGTTTAATATAATTCCTTGACTGACAAAGATAATAGTTTTGCCAGCTGGGATTATGACTTGTCTGTATAATCCAACATTTTGGGTATTCTTTTCTCCAGTATCCTCAGGTATTGGTTTTCTTCCCGAGCGACAGGTCTCATTTCCATGCCAAGATGTAAGCAAGGACAAATGAATCCCAGTGGTTTGTGATAAGTCCCAGTAGTTTGTGGTAGCGTCTTTCTCACCCCAAAATATGGAAAATATGGGATATGAAATGTGTCCCCAAAGACATTCAGCCCAACTGCCTTCATTGTGAATTGAATAATTTAACAGGAACAGCATCCTTAATATCTGTCATTGAAGCAAAAAGTGGACTGCAGAGAGATTTCAGGAGAGAGCTCATTTGAAAGAGAAAATGGTTTGTGTCAGAGCACTTCAATCAGTAAAAAACCTAATCCAAAATAAAAAGCTTTGAGTTCACAGTGAAACGTCTCCTTATCGATGGTAATTCACCTCCCGTAGACATGTACGGGACAGAAGGGGCTGTATCAGTAAAGTGATCTTAAGGAAACTTGTCTTCAGGATGCAGAAACTTGATGCTGTTCATGAAGCGGGTCAAAAAAAGCATCAGCAGAGCTATAGATCCGCGTCATATTTTCCCAGGCACCGCACAAAAGGAATTTCACTGAAACCAACCAGAAACATGGGGGGAAGGGAAGGGGCGAGGGGCCTTTTTTTTGAAATTGCCAAAATATAGTACGTTTTTTAAAGATCATTAAACATTTTCAAGATTACGATACAAGATTTTTTTTCCTCGACAGACAAAACGTAAGCAGGTTTCCGTTCTCTGTAAACGTTTGCTCTCAGTTTTCGCCGTTTTACTTTATTTCTGTTTACTTTTATGTGAAGTCCTTGGAGACGGCCTCGATGAAGTTGGGCGCGGACATGAGGATGGTGAAGGTGCAGATGATGGAGAAGAGCGAGAAGGCCACCAGGCACAGGCGGTCCACCACGGCCGCTGCAAACTTCCACTCGCTGCACACGGCTTCGCCCTCGTCCTGCTCCCGGAACCGCCGGGCGATGTACTGCACCTCCTCCAGGATCTTGGTAATCTCGGGGATCTGCGCGACCAGGGGAGTCCTGGCGTGCTCCCGGTCGTCCAGCGGCGAGTTGCCCGTGCGCCCGCACACCACGCCCGAGTCGATGCTGGGCGGGCAGCAGGGGCTTTCCATGGCGTGGTAGCCGAAGTACATGTTCATGTTGCCGTTGGTGTTGGCGGGCTGGCCGGCCACCGCGTTCATCTGAATGCTGCTGGCGCTGGAGTGGTGCTGGGGGGCGTGGCTGTACTTGTAGCCAATCAGCTTGCGGTCCTCTCCGGGCTTCTTCATCCTGAGGAACCAGGCGCACCAGTTGAGCAGCACCACTCGAACCTGAGGACAAAAACGCAGCACGCGGTCAACAGTGAGGGCCAATATACCCCTGCCTGGTCTTGTTCCTTTCCTCCTTTCCTATCACTATGATGTCAGATGTCAATCTGTGGAGAAGGGGTATGAGAAGACTCAGGTTGTCTTTTCCAGCGTTTAATAACTGCAGTGAAATTAGTTTTTTTGTATTTAAACCTCCTTAATGGATATGGTGGTGTTATTTATTGTCATTAGAATAATTGTGTGACTATCAGTGTCCATTTGCAAATTAGTTGGCTGACTTTTACTAAAAAGATTACAAAGAATTATTTTGTTTCTTCATTGAAACACTGATGGTAATGATGTGGTGATAAATAAAATCTCCATAACAAGTATGTAGCATAATCATAGTTGAAAAGTTTAATGAGCCACGATGACTCAACTTGTATAAACATTTAAAAATCAGTCCCAGGCAAGAAAACACAATTTAGTTTATAATATGATCAACACAGTTGTGGCTCTCGCAGCCTGGCCCAAACACCCTTGGGGAATAAACAAGAGACTGAGGAGAGAAAGAGGATTGGAGGGCACAACAAACAAAAAAGTCAATAAGCTATTATATATTCTTGTGCTGCACTACAATGCTGCATCACATTTTGATGTTTTTTAACCAATGACCTCAGAATTGTCATTGGTTAGTCAGAAAGAAGGTTCTGTGAAAGGGAGGAATGTTCACTCATTTTTTAATTTTACATTTTCCCACAAGCATCACTTTATGCATTTAATAATACAAATCTGCATCACAGACTCTACCTATAATATGTAATATGTTCTAAGTCTGACCACAGGGTGTGTGAGGTGACATTAAAACATGATTTATTACCTGCAATTTATCCAGCTTATTGTTGTGTTGAGTGGCAGCTGAGGGAGAGTGCCTGGGGTTGCCATGTGCAGAGTTGGAATGTGCTTGGCAGTAAAAGTGCGAGTGAGCTTAATCCCATATTGGTGAAAGCTCAATGTGGCAAGATACACCCCCAGGTACAAGAAATTACAAAATGACCATTAAATGAATGGCTTAGGAATGGAAATACACCTTATCATCCTCTTAATGTCTCTTATGAAATCTACGTACATATTTTTTCTCAATAAATCAGCATCTCAAAGAAGTGCTTGATATCCTGTACAGTGCATTTTATTTTCTCCCCATCTATCTTGTGGCCCAACCTCAGTCCCTCTTATGACCTACCAGTGTATCCTGATCCACATTTTTTTGGAACCACTGGTGTAAAGTATAGACAAGGTGGGGCGGCAGACAGCGTAGCGGTGTTTATTTATTTTTTTATTTAACCTTTATTTAGCAAGGCAAAGCCATTAAGAACAGGTTCTTATTTGCAATGGCGGCCTGGGTACATACCTGGGTACATACACCATTCACTCACACACTCACACCTCTAGGGCAATGTGCACTGCCTGTCAGGGACGTGGCCCTGGTCATCAGCCCCGGAATTTGGCTGTCCGCCCCAGGGGAAGGGGGGAGGGAGAGCCGGCTCGGGTCCGCTGTGAAGCACGGAAAAGGAGTCCCCAGAACGTGGGTGGGCGAATACCGTTTAGAAGGAAAGCGGAGGTCGCTGCCCATGGAGAATAAGCTTGTCTCGTAGAGACGAGCGACGGACCCGTGTGTGGAGGGTTAATCTAAATAAATAGATTTGGCTACTAAATTAAGAGAAAAACAGGAAAAAATGTAAATTTTTTTTTTTTACCCTCCCTTTTCCTTAATGACTTACCCATTTTGGCATCTTTCCCCCTTGGGGGTCATGATGGTGGAACTGGAGCACGAGGACAGTGACCACCACCGAAAGACCCACGATCATCATGGTGCTTGCAAAATACTGAGCTGAAATGAAAGGGACACAAACCACAGACAGGCCATATGAGTACACAGTTTAAAATGCAGCATCATCAGAATCACAGCCACAAGCACGCGACTGTTAACATGTATCAAGTCTTGGCCCCTATCTCTAGAGTGTCTGGAAAGGGAAGATCTGTGAGATCTTATTTGTGGTGAAATCAGCTTCCCATAAAAAAACGTGCACTCTGGTTGGTTCTAGCAGGTTTTAGCTAGTTATAGGCCAGTGGATGAGTTCGCTTGAATCGCCGCCTTCAATTGCAGCCCCACCTTGACAAGGTCATGATTCTCCAGAAATGGCAACTGGCCATTGGTTTAATATTCATATCCACCCTTACCGGATCGAGCCCAATCCAGATCAAACCACTGGTTCAATTTACCATCAACTATGAGCTGAGTAGTGTAATGGCTAAGCTGGGCTTGACCCAGTTGTTGCTGGTTAAATTCCCAGGTGCCCTCTGTTGTAGCTCTTGAGCTCTTCAACCTAAAGCCTTAATATCCAGCTGTATGAATGGATTCTATGTTCCCATATGTAATCCGTGTAAGTCACTGGATACCACTGGTTCTGCCTAAAATGTCAAATGTAAATCAACATAAGCAACCCATTATGCGAAGGGCAGAGTTTTAATAATTGACCAGATTGGATCCAGGTACGGGTCCAGGTCAGAGTGGGCCACTTTTTAAAAATATTAATTTTAATTATTTTTCATTTTAATTAACCATTTGGGCTGAGAAGAGTATTTACACATTGAACCTTTATCAGTGATTAGCTTAGACCTGTCTTGCATGCTTAGCCAGCTGCATTTTTAGTCAAGGCTACTCATGTCTGGTTGTAGACTATGTCAAATTAAAGTGCAATTTCAGCCACAGAGATCTGACACAAAGAAGGCGGATGTGATTAAAAGGTGTTAGCTTGTAACGCCGGCAACTGCTGTCGCAAGTATATTGGTCAGAGATGCTGTAGCTAAGCTGCCAAAACACGTCAGTCTTGTGACACATTATCATACTATTTATCTCATCATCAAACAGTTTGTATTAAAGGACATTTATGAATGCAGAAATCCATGAGAAATTAACACAGCCACTGCCTGTGTTCTTTGCACCACTTCACTCACATTTTTAGGTGTAATAATGAGTTTAAACACTGAAATCCGACCATAGTATATGTGATTCTGTGAAGTTCTCAAAGGACTTTTCTCAAACTACCTGCTAACGCTCTTGATATTTGCAGTGAACTGACATCATGGTCAAGCACTATCTGCTTTTGTATAGTAGTTGATGATGTCTTTCCCTCCTACTTCCATACCAGCATCACCTTAGCCTCTGTTCCTTGTTAAACATCAGCATGTTGAGCAGTCTTCTAAACTTAAGCTCCTGCCAAACGTGCCTCAACAATCACCCCTCTTTCAGTGTCACTGAGATCTCTTCTAATAGCCATGGTAGCCAAAATAACAAGCAACTGAGCCTGCCTAGGCACTTTTATATATAACCCTAAGCATGACGGGATGTTAATTGCTTATTCAACTCAGGAATCATACCTGTGTGGAATTGTTATGGTCCCCTATATGTCTGTGTTGCATGGCATGCAGTGATCTGTCTCTCTCTACCTCTCTGCTATTATTGCACATGGCTTGCTGACTCTACTCAGTGTGCATCTGACCACGGTAAGAGTATCTTGTTGCGTTCCAGTCCGTGTTGGTTACCCCGCGTTAGACTTCGTGTGTAGTTCTGCGTTCCCTGCCTGTTTGCACCCGTTGAAGGAGCAGGTCTCGTTACTTTGTTAGTCTAATTAGCAGCTTGTTGCTTTTGTTCCACGGTTTATTAGTTGATTACTAGCTTCAGTCGCTGCTTAGAAGATTTAGTTCAAAGTTTGATTGATACTTAGCGTTTCAACCAGTTTTGATTACCAGGCTTAGCACCCGTGTTTGCAGTTGATTAATGTAAGGAATTGGTAATTAGTCTGTATTGTTGTCAGGGGGCATTCGCCACATATAAGCAATCATAGTTGTGGATAGCGGCAGCTTTTCGCGGCAGCCTCACCTTCCTAGCCTCACCGAACGAAGACTCAGCGGACAAAGACAAAGGAGTCTACCTGCAGGAGTCCACCGAGGGGGGCCAGCTAGGGAGTGCTCGCCGCAACGTAAGTATCATAGTTTTGTATCTCCCTGTTCTTCCTCTGCATCTAACACTACATGCTTCCTCCCTATCCCAGTCCATGTCTCCTCTTCTAGATTGCCTAGGAGAGATTCTACCCACACCCGTAATCTGTCCAACCTCATCCACCCTCCTAGATCTCCCGGTGTTGACGTGGTGGTAGCTGGCGGACTATGGAACTGCCAGTCTGCTGTCCGGAAGGCCGATTTCATCTCGGCCCAGGCCTCACTACTCTCCCTGCAGTTCCTGGCGCTTACGGAGACCTGGATCACTCCGCAAAACACGGCCACCCCTGCTGCTCTCTCTGCCGCCTACACCTTCTCCCACACTCCACGACCCTCAGGTAGAGGTGGAGGGACAGGTATACTGATCTCCCCCCTGTGGAGATTTGGTATTGTTCCTCTTCCTCACTTCTCCCCCTCCTCCTTTGAATTTCATGCTGTCACTGCCACTGTTCCATGTAAACTGCACATCATTGTTCTTTACCGCCCTCCAGGTCCACTGGGGAGTTTCCTAGACGAGATGGATGCCCTACTCAGTGCCTTCCCTGAGGATGGCACTCCCGTCTTACTCCTCGGGGACTTCAACCTGCAGCTAGAGTCCTCCCAGGCCTCTGCATTCCTCCCCCTGCTTCAGTCCTTTGACTTCACCATGGCTGAATCCCCATCCACCCACAAGGCCGGTAACCAACTGGACCTGGTCTTCACCAGGAACTGTGCCTCACCCAACATTACGGTATCGCCTCTACATGTGTCTGACCATTCCCTTCTGTCCTTCTCCCTCCCCCTCCCCTCTGTCCCTAAACCATCTTCACCTGCTCCCACTGTCCTTGTCCGTCGCAACCTCCGCACTCTCTCACCCGCTGCCCTGTCAGCTACTGTCCTATCTTCCTTCCCCTACTGATGCCTTCTCTCAGCTACCTGCTGAAGTAGCATCATCCACCCTACTTTCCTCTCTCTCCTCCTCCTTTGACTTACTCTGTCCTCTATCCGCTAAACCCGCTCGTCTCCGCCCCCCGCCCCTGGCTAACCGATTCCATTCGGGCTAACCGACTGAAGCTGCGTGCGGCAGAAAGGAAATGGAGAAAATCCAAATCCCCTGCAGCTCTGTCTGACTTCCACACACTCCTGGCTTCCTTCTCCGCTAACCTCTCCTCTGCTAAGTCTGCATTCTTCCTTTCTAAGATACAATCCTCTGTTTCCAACCCACGTAAACTCTATGCTACATTTTCCTCTCTCCTCACCCCTCCTCCTCCCCCACCCCCTCCTCTATAACCGCCGATGACTTCTCATCCTTCTTTCACGAGAAGGTTGAGGTCATTCGCAACTCCTTCCCCCAACCTCTCCCTCTCCCATCCCGCTACCTAAACCTCCCACTCCTCTGTCCTCCTTCTCACCCTCCCTGACTCTGACATCCTTCAACTTGTTCTCTCCCACCGTCCCACCACCTGCCCTCTTGATCCCATTCCTTCCCCCCTCTTCCAGTCCACTGCTATGGACATCCTCCCCTTTGTCTCTAATGTCATTAACTCCTCTCTTTCCTCTGGCTCTGTCCCCTCCTCCCTCAAATGCGCTCAGGTTGTCCCCTCCTCAAAAACCCTCTCTGAATCCTGCTGTCATCTCTAACTACCGACCTGTCTCTCTCCTCCCATTCCTCTCCAAAACGTTAGAGCGGGCTGTCTATAATCAACTGTCTGCTCATCTCTCACAGAACGACCTGCTTGATCCTAACCAATCTGGGTTCAGAGCAGGCCACTCCACAGAGACTGCTCTCCTTGCGGTCACAGAGGCTCTTCACATCGCTAAGTCCCGATCCCTTAGCTCCGTCCTCCTTCTCCTCGACCTGTCGGCGGCATTCGACACCGTGGACCACCGGATCCTGCTCTCATCTCTCGTCGAGATGGGAATCTCTGGATCTGTGTTGACATGGTTTGAGTCCTACCTGGCTGACCGGTCCTACTACCAGGTGGCCTGGAGAGGATCCCTCTCCTCTCCCCGCACCCTCTCTACCGGTGTCCCGCAGGGCTCGGTGCTAGGCCCTGTCCTATTTTCTCTGTACACCAAGTCACTTGGTTCTGTTATTTCTGCTCATGGTTTTTCCTATCACTGTTATGCTGATGACACTCAACTGTTTCTCTCCTTCCCTCCATCTGATACCCAGGTCCCGGCACGGATCTCTGCATGCCTGGCTGACATCTCCGCATGGATGTCCACCCACCACCTGAAGCTGAACCTGGGGAAGACAGAGCTGCTCTTCCTCCCAGCAAAGGGCTCCCCGATGATTGATGCGTCAATCACCGTGGAAGGCTCCATAGTGTCTCCGTCCCAGTCTGCCAGGAGTCTTGGGGTAACCCTGGACAACCAGCTGTGCTTCTCGAGCCATATTGCAGCGATCACTGACCTGCCGTTTCTCCCTCCACAACATCCGGAGGATCCGACCGTTCCTCACCCAAGAGGCCACTCAACTCCTGGTCCAGGCCCTGGTGATCTCACGTCTGGACTACTGCAACTCCTTGCTGGCAGGCCTTCCGGCCTGTGCCATCAAGCCACTGCAACTAGTCCAGAATGCTGCTGCTCGCCTGGTGTTCAACCAGCCGGTTCACCCACGTCACCCTCTACTCTCCTCTCTGCACTGGCTCCCCATCGCAGCACGCATCAGATTCAAGTCACTGGTGCTTGCTTTTCAAGCGGCCAGAGGTACTGCTCCCCATACCTCCAGTCACTCATCACGCCCTACACCCCGTCCAGACCTCTCCGCTCCGCCTCCGCTGGCAGACTGACTGCCCCATCCCTCCGGGCGCCTGGCAGCCGCTCCTCGCGGTCTCGCCTCTTCTCTGTCCTGGTCCTCGTTGGTGGAACGACCTCCCGCAATTGGTCAGGACTGCGGAATCACTTCCAATCTTCCGCAAGAGACTCAAAACCCACCTCTTCAGACTCCACTACCCCTGATCTCTGTCCATCTAGCTAAATTGTCTTCACCACTGTCTACTTGTTCAACACTATACTCTTTTAAAAAAAAATAAAAAATAAATAAATAAAAAAAAAAAAAAAATATGTACATTTTGTAAACATTATAAAATACCTTTTCCTTCCCGGTGTTACAGGTATGGTACGCAGATGCCTGCAATGATGTCTATTGCGGTATTCCTGCACTGATCTCGTGCGCTAACTGTGATTGCTCCTACCATGTATTGATGCACATCTTGTAAGTCGCTCTGGATAAGAGCGTCTGCTAAATGCTTAAAATGTAAAAATGTAAATGTCTACCTGTGCTTTCCTGTGATTGGCTAAGGCTGATGTCTATCTTCATTTGCCACCCGATTGCTGTAATGATGGGCTCAGTTGTCATTGGTCAACGTGCTGTGTAGGCGGGAGCATCCAATCTACATAAAGCCATGAGCTCAACCAAAATGGAGGTTGACAGCCACAAAGGTTGACAAACCTTTGTTATTTTGGGTTGTTTTGGTGTTTGCTAGTTCATATTTGTGCCTTATCACTTTGTTAAAGATATATTGGTTACCTCATGGGAAACATTGTAAGATTCTTGTGTTTTGGTTTGTGCTTTGTTAGCAGCTTAGGTTAGTTAGTTAGGTACCCTGCGGAATACTTTTATTTGGCTCTGCCACCCTTTTTTTTGGTTCTTCAGATAGGTAGTCATTTTAGTGAGTAGGTTTAGATAGATTTGTTTTTATCGTGTTTCCCTGCTCTTTGTTTTCTAAAAACATTTGTTTTGAGTTTTCCCCCTACTTTTTTGATTGTGTCTGTTGGTGCCACCCTTAATGGTGTGACTCATTAGACTTTGCCACTGGGTCATAACAGCAAGCACCTGTTTTCAATATACTTTGCATCTTGCAGCCTTCTAGCCCTACAATAAATATCATACACTGCGTGCGAAAAGTAGCCATAACAGCTAGCCCACATGAAAAAAGGGGAAAGGGTGTCTTCAGTGCTTAATTTGTGCCGGGGCTAGCTGGGGCACAGCCCCGGCAAATGCCAAGAATCCGATTTTGCGTCCCGGCAAATGTCTTACTCAGAATCAGAGCCCCAGGCTCATAAGTATCTAAAGTGCGACAACAACGCGTATTTACAACGTCATGTCCAGTGAACATTACAAATGTAAATAGAATGCAGAAATGCAGTGACACAGAGGGAGGAAAAGTTTACCATTTTAGGCGAGTTGATCCCCAGCATCTTTTATTTTATCTTGCTTCCTTGTTTGTCATTTTTTTGTGACTGGACTGATAGAATTGTATATTCATGCCATCATGTTAATACAGATTTATTCTTAGTAAAATAACTTTACAGTAACTTTAAAATTCATTATATTTCTATCATCTTCAGTTCAAAGTATAGGCTAATCACATAGTTATAGGATAACCACCCCCCAGTTTCATGGTGTAATCCCTTTTATGTATTTTTTGTTGATTAACAAAAATATAAATACTGGCCCAAAAACACAATTAGGTTGCAATAAATCCTGCATAAGTGAAATCCAGTGAAAGGGAATGGAAATAGCTTGCTGACCTACAAGCACATTACATATGTGCCATCATACTGAAGTCGCCTCCAGAAAATGTATTGGAAGAGATGGTTGGGACCAATTCTTAACTGTGTGAACATAATCTATACATGTTTATGAATATGGCTACAGTTTTGTATGGTTCCAAGGTAATTTTCACTAGTTTTTAGCTATTTCAAAAATGTATTGAAAACTGTACCCATACTCCTTTTAACTTTATAAAATGCTCTTGTCTTGAAAAACTGCAAACTAGGCTACAACAGATGCACAAGAACGATAAATGTGGATGTGGATTAGGTTCCGCTTTCTGTCGTTTATTATGTGCATATAGAACAAGCTGTATTTTATGACAAATGTGTTGTAAAGTAGGACAGATCATTATGATAAATTATCTTGGGCTATTTCCACCAAGTCGGGTCCAGTCGGCTCAAGAATTTCCATGCCACCCGGGTTTGGCCCGGGGTTCAGACACAAGGTCCTTGTGCTCCGGCTGGACTCAGACATAAGTCTAGTGAAAGGTGGGTAGTACACAGACCACCTTGTATGTATTGCTCCAATAAACTCAATTCATTCAATTAAAAATAAAGACAGTGGGCCTCGGATAACGTAGCGGTCTAACGCACTCGCATTGACTGGTGCTTTGCGAGTGTGAGCTGCCTATTGCGGTCATGGTTCAAAACCCGACTGTGCCAGACCGACCCCGGCCGGGTGTCTCCAGAAGTCGGTGGGGGAGGTCCGTCTAGGAGGCGGCAGTTCATTGCTGGCCTCAGGGAACTGTCTGGAACCAGAGGACGGGTAATGATTTTGTGGGGGAGGGCGAATCGAAATAAATAGATGGTATAATTGGCTACTAGACTGGGAGAAAAACTGATACAAAAACTAAAAAAATAATACAGAGGTACATCACCAAGCAGTTTACATCAAGGAATAACTATTTCGGGATAGGGAGTCCAATTTTGGAAATATATGTAACTCTATAATGAAATAAAAGTAGAAATAGACTCAGTGTAATGCAGGTGCAAAAATCCTGTAATAGTCACCATGGTCCCACCATAAAATAAATCAGGTTGGCAAACTGCCAATGCTGCAAACTCAATCATGAATTTAACAAACCAATTTTATGACACAAAAAGGGCATAAAAAGTGCAGATGCTTCAGTCAATTGCCCACAGTGATGCATGAGATATCAAGTGAAAATCAATAAAGCCCCAAAAGTAAATAAAAATCTGTAACATTTTCCAACACAGTGCAGTTATGAGTTCTAACACATCAATCTAATTCATAACACATCAATACCTGCATTATACACCCTGTAAAATGTATATTGTTGCTTTTAATCCAATATTAATACATATCAGTAAATATTATCTCAGTAATAAGCCAGGGTTTCCAGATTCCAGAAAATAAATTCAAGGTTACAACCAATGCTCATGTCATGTTATACTCCAATCTCAACCGTGCATATATAGAAGTCTCAGTCATGCCATCACAGCCTCCTAAATAACAAATGTAATAATATTTGTTAAAGATGAATAATCATTGAAAGTCTATTTTCATGATGGCAGCGTTAATCCTCTACTAAGCATTTATAACCGCAGCATATTCTGAAATGTTATGCAAAGATCTATCTACCCAAAACCTCTCATCTGCTCTTACTCAAGCAGTGCACAAAAGGCCAGACAAAAACATGTTATTTCAGATTATCTATTTGAGAATAGTTCCAAATCTTCAAGAAGGTGGATCGAACTGGATCCAACAAGTGGTTCTGTGTGGCTCAGTCGGTAGAGCTAACGCTTGGGTCATGGGTTCAATTCCCACTGGGACCACATATACTTAAAAATGTATGCATTCCCTACTGTAAGTCGCTTTGGATAAAAAGCGTCTGCTAAATGGCATATATATACAGTACTATAACAATCTTTTGTTTTCATTCATGGCATTTTACATTCCCTTTATTTCTCCAAGGGATTCCCTCCCCCCCTCCCCTCCCTTGTTTCTTCTCTTCAGCATTTGAGTGTGAGCAAATTATTCCCTTCATTAATAATTCAGTATCTTGCACTACCTATGCATAGCATAACTCCCAATATAGATCAAACAAACAAGCAAGCAAACAGAACAAAACAAAACAAAACAAAACAAAAGATAAATCGATGCAGCCAAATCACCTTAAGGCGCATTTTGTTTATTGACTTTAGCAGTAAAGTGAATAAAACAAATGCATCTCCAGGGGATATGTTAGTTTTAACTCAAGTTACTTTCAAGAAAAATGCTCATTATCCCCACTGTTAGAAAAATCGCTAGAGAGTCTTGGTGTTGGGGTGTTGTCCGACAAGCGCTAAACGATTCAGACAAGGGCAAATGTTCTGCGGGCACAAGCCACATAACATCCTCCCGTTCAGGTCCAGTTATTTATATATAAGCCACAGAGCTTTAATGAATTCTACAGTTCTGCCTGGGAGGCCACACCAAGGGCAACGTGGGCAGGCCTGGAGTGACAGACAATGCTGACTAATACAGTTTTGCTAAAAGTTTTTTTAATTTTTTATCTCTCTTTTTTTCCTGTCAGCATCTAAAATAGGCAGGGGACATCTGAAGGGCACTGACATAACTTTGTAACTTTGAGAGCCTGGTCCTGTGAGTAGTTAAAGTTAGTTCAAGTCACAAGGCAGCCCAGCATTCACCATAGAACATTGCAAAAATACAGTAGTAGCACTGTAATATGTAAGTACAGACAATGTCATGGTGCATGCAGACAATAGCATGGAAGCTCTTTATGAACACTGGCAGTGCATTGGAATGCTAAAATCCCCTCCCCCTCTCTTTATCTCTGTCTGTCTGTGTGCACTGTGCTTCTGAGTATGACTCAGCTCATGTTCCAATCTCCAATACAAATTCAAAATTCAAGATTTTCTGACAGGAAATACATTTGCAAATATTGCAGAAGCCTACAGCCATTTTCTCCTCTCACTCTTTCCCTTTCTCTCTCCCTCCATCTCTCTCACTGCCCTCTCTATATTTGTAATGCCCAAGGTCTCCTACAATGGACATACTTATACATATTTAATAACATCCATATGAAGTGTCATGAGATATGCAAATGGTAGCATGTTTCATGAGCTCTATTACATTTAAGGGGAAACAAAAAACTAAATCAGGCTACAGATCAGAAAGATTTTGATGATATTTTAATGTCTCTATTTAATATTACACTGGAATAACTTTCCCTTGTAAAATCTATTAAATATTGATGTGTCTATTGCAATAAACACGCACACAAACACACGCACACACACACAAACAGAGAAACAAGAGCGTGTACATATGCATTGGATACTGGTTTGGCAAGAGATGTCGGATGAATGCAGTTATCTATTGATTTGTTGACATACGTATCGGTTTTCTGGCATGTGTATTGTGTTTTGTGCATATTTACTGACTTGGTGGCACATCAATGTAATACATGAAACAGCAATTGAATACATAAGCCAACTGTACCATAAAATATACCATGACACCAGTTGATGTGCATACTAAACAAATCGTTTTTTCTTAAAAAGCACCAATGCATACGAGTACATACGACTGACAGACCAGCATGCACCTCCGTTCACTCAACAACCCCTGTCAGCCTTTTCAGGAACCAAAAAACAAACTACTATAGCTACATTTACCACCTGTCTCCCCTGGACAAAGAGGGCTTTAGCGGTAAATGGAAATCTTTTCAACTTGACAGGCAACTTTGGCTCTATTTATGACCCAGACACTCTTTGAAAACTTTGAGATCTTGGATGGGCTTAGAACTTTTCTACAGGTAATTGATTTCCTCTGTCAACGTCTTTCACCAACTTTTCCTTCCTGATGACACTCTCCTCCAGGTGAAAGGTCTGTAAACTACAAACAAGGCGTCCACTGTGGACGGTAAGGCTGCACATAATTTAACTGCTGTCGTGCATTCTTTAAGTTAATTCAGACAGTAAATTCTTGAAGCGTGAATGAAAATTGAGAGACAAATATAGCACACAAGATAATTTGCTTGCTGTGAGCCCTGGTATACCAACATACACCATGTAAAGATTAAGGCGTAGCTAAAATCATGGTTTGGCGTAGAATGGGGCCACCCAATCATTGAAAGCACATAACCCCCTTAATGATTGAATAGATTTTCTGTGACCCACCCATAATTCAAATGTAGCATGGATTTTTTAAGTCAAAATACCTGCACATTAGGTTGTTTAGCACTTTCTTAGATTAGTGTAATTGTCATCACCACTGCCTGCCCTGCTTACTCCTCATAAAAATTTTTTTTAAAATTACTAACCTTTTCCTTCCCAGTGTTACAGCTATGGTACGCAGCTGCCTGCAACAATGTCTATCGCTAAATGCTTAAAATGTAAATGTAAAATGTGTAAATGTCTATGGAAAGGGTATATATAAAACAGAACTTTTATATTGTATCTGCTCTATTTGTTGGTTAATTATTTTGTCATTTTTAATAGTTTTATTATGTCAAAGTTACCTCTGTTATTGTGTTTTATCAGTTGTCTTTCTCTGTATGCACTCTGGGCTGCAAATCGTTGTATGAAAGCTGCTGTACAAATAAAGTTTATTATTATAATATGTTTTTCACATGCATTTCAATCCCTCTTACAACCCAATCATCGGTCCTAACACAATATGGGAACCACTGTGTTGGCCAATTAGATGACACCTTGGGTGAAGTAAGTCTTACGCCAGTCATGTATTTTTAACACGTGAGGAAGTGCTCGAGAATGTCAGGTCTCTGTAGTGTTAATGAGTTGCCTACCAATGAGGGGCACGGAGTCAGACGTGGCCGGCATGATCTCCGCAACCAGCAGCATGAAAACGGTCAGAGACAGCAGCACTGTGATTCCTGCGAGAGGGGGGGAAAGAGTCCATCGATCAATCCCAGCAATCAAACCTACTCCTACATCCCCTGCCATTGATTTACAGCAGGCCAGTATCCGTGACTCCTGTCAGTTTTCAGTTTGAGGTCAGCTCAATGCTCACACTTCCCCAGCGGGAAGATGGTTCATTAAGCTCAACTGACGAATTGGGTCATTACGTTAACCGAGAAAGTTTGGCAGATGCCAGTCTGAGGTTAGGGCTATTAACAGTTGGAAGAAGGTAGTGGCAGTGTGGCTGGGCCTCTGGGTGAGCTACGGGTTATGGGAATAGCTGGTATTCTGGGTAGGGGTGGTCAGGGGTGCATGCTATGTCAACTACTAGAGCAGACTAGAGTTAAGCCTCGTATTAGAAGTGCAGAGACTCATTTATAGTGAAAAGAAACAGCATACAAAATAAATGAAGTGCTCTGTAACTTCTGATGCTGTTTACTTTTGAGACTGAATTACTGCCAGTGTGGCCTCTGTCTCCGATTTTGCCTTCTTTGTTCTAATGATTCACAATAGGCATCACCGGCATGCCAATGTGGCCCCATTCTGTGCATAGCTCACTCACCACACCCAGAGACATTTACTTAAAAACACTGCAACACCAGTACATTTCACTGCTGCCAACATTGATTGAATTGAAGTTATCCCATGGAACTGGCATTCACAGCACTGGCATTGTTATACTGGGACCAATTTAAGCTTTTAAATAGATAATTAACAGTTGGCCAGGGGTGCTTAAATGAAGCCTTAATAAAAAAGCTGTATGAAACAGCAAGGAAAATATCTCTCTTACATAATTTTCACTTTTGTAGTCTTTATGAGGCCCTAGCTGTGTACAGCCATTGCCTACAATCATTAATAACATTTCTAAAACTGCAATATTGTTATCAAGATTACCTATGCTTATAAAGCAGTTTATCAAGTACTATAGGGAAAAAAACAGGCACAACAAAAGTATCAAAGCATGGGAAGGTTGAGCAACAATAATAAGCACCAAACACCAATATTGACAATAGTGACAGCAATAACCAATACAATCAATGTCAATGGTCGAGTGGCACGGCTGCCCTCCCAGCATCTCACCCAGCGAGATCTTCTCCCCGGAGTCTGCGGGCAGCAGGAAGACGAGCAGGGCGAGGCCGGAGATGAGCACGCAGGGGATGAGCAGGTTCAGACCGTAGTAGAGCGTGCGCCTGCGCATGGTGACCGTGAAAGTCACGTCCGGGTACGGCTCCTTACAGCACTCGTAATACAGCTCGTTTCTCTTGCCCGGAACCCCTAGTAAACAAGCACACAGGTGCATTTCTCTTGCCACACAACCCACACAGTAAACAAGCACACACACACACACAGGTACACACATATACACAAACACACACACACACACACACACACACACACACACACACACACATACACACACCGAAGGGGGAAGATATTACATCATTAGTATTTAGCTTCTCCCTATAATTGATATTATTGTTATTCTTAATAATGGGAAGGTAAATGATACAAATCAAATGAAATTGTATATGTGTAAGTAGAGTGCAGACTGTACCCCAAATGTCCTTAAAATGTATTTATTACATTGTACAGATCACCAAAAAAAAATGAGTATTCTGCCAAATCCAAGTCAACGACATCGCAAATTTTGCGAACAATTTTGCGCAGATTAGAACAGGAGGGAATCCGCGAACTCTCAAAAGTTTCCTTTCAAACTCCTCATCTAGCGGCATGTAATTGCAATGTATGAGGCCTAAAAGAGCTTACGGTACGGAACAAATCAATTGAGAGCACTGTTCAAAAAACCCACTTAGAGAAGAAAAAATTGAAGATGATCTGTAAAGATCCGATTTGTCACGAAGGCTGAATGCGATGGGCTCATCAAAGTGTTAACGATCAGTCTGTTGCCCTGGTGGGGGGGGGGTACTAAAGCTATCGAGAGCATTCTGTTCTACAGCTCAAAGCTCAGAGTTGTTCATTTATGTTTTTCCATGTTCAATCAAATCAAACTCAACGGCAGCTTCTGCTCACACTTTGGCTGATGAAGCTAGGCGTGAAGAAGAAAGCGGGGGTGGCGCAAGTGCATCTATCCTCCAGCGTCTTGCTGGAGTTACATCCACTAGAACAGGGGTGCCCAAGTTCGGTCCTGGAGATCTACTGGGTGTGCAGGCTTTTGTTACAGCCCTTCACTAACACACCTGATTTGAACATTCATTGCCTTGACAAGCAGTTGATTAGTGGAATCAGGTGTGTTAGTGAAGGGCTGGAACAAAAGCCTGCACACCCAGTAGATCTCCAGGACCGAACTTGGGCACCCCTGCACTAGAACAACAACTAGACGATAACATTAATGGAAATAAAAGTCACACATTTATACAAATGTATAACCGGACAAACATTGCAGGCTATTCACATTGTATAAACTCTAACAAATTAAAACGCCATCTATTCTGTTGTCGGGGTAACATCTTACTTTCTTACTTTGCTGATTAACCTCAGTTGTCAGGCTCAAAAACTATACAGGTTGACACTCTGATGTGAGATAAGTCCACCCAACTTCCACCAACCATGATCTTATGTACACTACCAGCAAAAAGTTTTAGAACACCCCCATTTTCAATTTTCTACTGAAATTTAAGCAGTTCAAGTCCAGTGAATAACCTGAAATGGTACAAAGGTAAGCGGTAAACTGCCAGAGGTTTTAAAAAAACTTTTCACCGGTAGTGTAAGTAGTCCACCCAACTTCCACAAACCATGATCTTATGAGGATGGAGTTGCAATTATAAATGGTGATAAAAGCTCAAAATCAACGCTGGCCAAAATTTGCTAGAACCAATCAGATTGCCATATTTTTAATGGGAACAAATGTCACAAACTGTGACTTCCCTTTCTGGAGATAAATATGAACTCGTAGTAAAGCACTTCACCTATTCAGTTTTATATCGGATCATACAGCATGTCATAAATGTACGCATCACTAGCCCTCGCAAACACTTTGGGAAAGACACCGTCCATCTTTTAGAGCATCCCACTACACAGAATGCACTGACCTTAAAACTGCCTGATTGTCTCATCCCACTCACCGTGCTTTCTTAAGCCCATCTAAACTCTATAAAGATCAACGACACAATCCTGTGAAGTGTGACCACCTCAATCATGGGCACTGGTACATTGTACGTGATGCCGTGTGGCTGTTTCTGTGTGGGGGCGTCTTCAGTGTGCCTCAGTATTCGGGACCTCTTTGCCTCCCATTTGAAACTTCCCTATGGGAGTGTGTGTGAGTTACATTACATTACATTATAGGCATTTGGCAGACGCTCTTATCCAGAGCGACGTACAACAAAGTGTTAACCGTAGTCAAGAACAGTTTCGCTGAAGGCCACCCTAGAGGGAAGTACAATTCCAGGTGCTAGGACCAACCACATAGTTAAACTAGGACCCTGTAGGTAAATCTGTAGCCACAATTCAAAGGCAGCAATAAAATAGTTCCCACCCCTGTGGCCTCAGACCGGCCAACCACGCTTCTGTCCATTGCCGGCATTGGCAGCAGCAGTGGCAAGGTCACCGCCCGATGAGGACAGGGGCCTGCTATCTGCCGCTATCCAGGGCCCTTCATTCTCTGCCAGCTAACTGCAACCGATTATGTCATTGCAACACTGTGCAATGTGTTGCAATGACATATGATCAATTGACAAATGGTCAATTTAAGCACTGTTAATAGGGAGGTGCCATGGACCGCGCTGCCTGTTACAGAACGGGGAGAACTAAGGCTGATGGACATCTCAGCTAACAAGTGGACAGGATTTAGTGCCAGCAGGACACACACACCAGTGGCTAAGGCCGCATCAGTGAAGACCCTCAGACAAAATGAACATCCAGGGATTGTTTCCAAGCTTTGTTGGGAACAATAGCAGTTTTCGGAGTTGGGGAATATATGTTTACAGCCTGCCTTTATGGACTGGCACTATGGTCCAACATCAACCTATCGATGCAAAGAGCATGAGACCAGGTTACTTTCTGTTTTAAACATTTTAAAGACCCCGCAAAAGATTATATCTAACTCCACATTGAGAGAAGTTGGACTGTAAAGGCAGGCTTACACACAAAACTGTCACTTTTTAAGTTCAATGGTCAGCTGTATTATCAAGCTGGTATGTCCTTTCATGTCCTAGTGACACAAAAGAGACCATGATGACACCATATTGATATTTAGGGGTGGACAGGCAAATGCCTCCCCCGATCGGGGCTGACAACCAGGGCCGGTCTGGTAGAGACGTGGGTTTCAAACCGTGTTCCTGACAGGCAGCAAACACCGCATCGCACCAGCCAAAATACGGTGCGTTAGACCGCTACGCTATCTGCCGTCCCTATGGATCTTTTTATAGCAGATCTTTTTTTATTTTATGGTTGAATAAAGCACTGAATAATTGTGTGGGAGTTGTTTAACTGATATAATATTTATTGTAGTTTTGGCTGCAGGTCACTCTGGGTCATAATACGGAGTGGAATAAAACATGAATGCTGTCGATACAGGCATTTGCAGGGCAAACAAGAGACAAAGAGGACTGTCATTGATTAAGATGACAGCTGCTCAATTTGCAGTGTGTGTCACTGGCTCGATTGAAGACCAGGAGAGGTGCTTGACTGCATAAAGCGACCTCTTTTTAAATGTTATTTCCTATCGATTCCTGTCACTGACATTGATCCGTCACAGGGGGAGTTTCAATTTGTCAAAAGGAAAGTGGTGTGGAAGGGAAGGCTATCACAGGATAGGGGTGCCTAAATGTCAATGTCTAAAACAAGTCCTCTCTCTCTCAACAAATTTCTCTCTCAGGATGTCCTGAGGATTAATCCATTCCTGCACAATAGCAGTTCAGTTTAACTAGTAAACTAGTTAACTAGTAAACACTTGTTAATCACACTAAATCCCCCAAAAAAAAAAAAAAAAAAGACTGGGCATCATTTTAAAGGTTAAAAGGTATGGTTAAATGGAATAGATGGGAACATTTCAGTCTCCAGGATTTTAGAGTGGTGCTAAAAGTTATGTCTTATTAAAGCCTCCCCTATGGCTACACCCATTTGCACACCATTTACACACCTGTCTACACCCTCTTAGATATACGTATAGGTAGGCACATGTACAGAATATGGTGAGTGTCCAGGAAGGTTGGGGTCATTTGCATTTCAATTTGGTCAACTTTTGAAATGTATCAAAATTAAATTAATTGTGAAAGTCCTCATTGAACATTATGATTCTTTAATTTCACCAATTGACTGAATTGAAATGGAATTGATCCCAACTCTGGCGTCCAAGGGGCAAAGCAAGGTTTAGGAAAATGAAAAACAAAACTATGTTCAGCAAAACAAAAGCCAGCCTCCGGCGAAGCTTGAACAAACTTGAACCTTCCTTTAATGAATAGGCCCATCAAAGGCAATCAGGACAGGTGGCCAGCTCTAAAGCCACAGAGAGTGAGAGTTTTTTTTTGGGGGGGACAAATTTAATTTGGCAGAAAGTGGCAGCCAGATGTCCAACATGTTTTTGTTTTTTTCAACTAGGAATGCATCTATTTTAGAGGGGCACAGTACATCACCAAAAATTGCAGTCATTTTATGGCAGCTATGAATTTTAAATAAATGTCTGCCTCAACAAAAGCAAAACAAAAACACAACAAAACAAAACAAAAACAGAAAAATTGCTGGAAATGTGTCTGTTTATTTGTCAGTAACTATTTGCACTATTCAAAACTTTTTAATAAGCAAAATTGTCAAACAAAGCCCTGTACTGACGCTGAATATCCTTTGATGTGCAAGAAAAATAAGAATGGAAAAAAAGACATGAACAAACACCTGCCCACAAATCAATATCATCCCCTACAAGGGAGAAAAAGGGAACAACATTTCTCAGTTATTGACTGTGCATTGGCGTAAGAGTATGCTTCTGAATAAAAGTGTAATCAAAAAACATCAATGCATTAAATCATGGGACGTGGAAAACATGTGATCTCACTGTAAAATACTGCTTTCACAGCAACACACACATGTACATATCACACTTTAAAATAAAAACAAAATTATGTCTCTTTTATCCTTTTTCCATTTGTGTATAACTATGCGAAGAAATCCTTTTTTACACCTATATTCTGTAGGCTTATCCTGACCTTAAATAGCCTCCACAGTTCCTCTCATCAATCCCTTTAAACATTGTAAATACGATACTTTAAAATTCCCCCTTAGCTGCCTTCAGCACCAACAGACGATTTTCAAAGGGGTTGAAAAAACACCAGACAGTCAGATCTCAAGAGATCTCAAGAGACTGCTAACTCACCATATTCAACCACTTCCGCTGTCTGACAGTTTATGTACCTCAAGCAACATTTCTCCATGGCTAATATGACTGCAGCATTTGAATTATACCAGAGAGGTATAAGACTGGTGCATGAGGCTAGAAAAAACACAATCAAATTCCTCCATAATCAATGGGATATTCTGCTTTTTCTTATTTCTTTCGAAAACAATCTGTCATTCAAGGAAGGGGTCAAGACAGCGGCTGTCGGTGGTGTGTCACCCTTACCGACGAGGTCCCACTCTCCGTTGGGGATGTAGGTGGAGATGTCCACGTCTAGCATCTGCAGATCCAGGAGCCAGCCATTATACGTCCATGACCCGAACTTCAGGTCACACTTCTGCACGTCGAAGGGGAACCAGCGTACATCGATGTAGCATGTGCTCTTCAGGATACCTTTTTGGGTAAGGGAAGGGACTTATCTACCCTTTTCACCGATTGGTGGGAGATGCTGTCACACATATAGGCACTATTGACTCCCAACCAATCAGCTGCTTGCTATGTGATTTCCCATTAAATTACAATATTGACATAAACACATTTCTCTATGATTTTCTTTGATTGATGTTTTTTTCTTTGTCACTAGAAATGCCATATTCTGACATTCACTAAAAACATTAAATGTACAGTATAGCAGGTTAAATATATGTATATACAACTATTTAATGTATTTAACATTGAAAAATACTCTCTGTCACACAAACACACGACCATCACAGGGACCCTCACCTGGTGGTATATACTGGCACGCCCCTGACGCGTTCACCAGGACATTGGTGTGGAAGGTGGCATCAAATCTTTCATCTGCACTGGAGGACAAAAATAAAGGGAGACAACACAGAAAATGCACAGTTTCAGGTTGTGATTTTAGTGTCCCTGACACTGAATGCTTTGGCCGCATTTCAAGTAGAGCCCAGCGATGTCGAGACTTTTCAAACTAACCACATAAACCACAGCCCTAACCCGATCAAAACGCTGAGCTGGGATATTCAGTAGCTTCATCTGACAGAGGTTTGTCAGCTTTGCTGTAGCTCACTGCTGTTGCCTGGTGCTCCATACTGGAGACTGCACAGTAGCAGTGGGGATCAGTCATACAACCACGTAAACATTTTCAGACCATATTTTCTGTCCCTTATTGCCTGCCAACGCAACAGGATATTAATCTATCTGTAGCTGGGCTGAAAATGGCAGTGGGAAAACTTTGCAAAATAAAACTCAGACAACTGTGAAATAAGATAATTACATTCTTAAAAAAAAATGTTCAGGGCTGTGGTATGGTTTGATACTTACCATGTATTAATGCACATCTTGTTAGATGGTCTGGATAAGAGCGTCTGCTAAATGCCAAAAATGTAAATGTAAATGTAGATGGGAACATTAAACTCTCCTGGATTGTTGGGTGGTGTTTCCCTCAAAACAGGGGAGTGATGAGATGGTTGAAATCCCCCAATCCACACACACACACACACACACACACACACACACAATTGAAACTTGTTACACAAGTCCTGGCTTTCATCATAAGTGACAAAGCATTGCTCCTAGCCTTTTAGCCCTCCCTGTTCCAGCTCATTGGGAAAGTTCCAGCTTTGGCTATGAGAAATGGCAGTGCAAATGGTTTCCATCTCTGGGATATACAAAATAAACAAAAGCACTGCACATTCAATTTGCATTACTGCACATTGCCGGAGATAATCATTAGGTAGTCCCGGACAGCGATTCCAGTCTCGGGGAAAAGAGTTCCATGGCAGGCTGGAAAAAGGACTTGATTGATCATTTGTCATTGATGTTCCACCGGCCTGTCAACAACATTCCATTTCAGTCACAGCCACTTTAGTTTGCGATTTATTGTATTCCATTCAGATGTTGCTGACAGCTCATCAACAGCCATTACAGTTTATAATTAGTTTAGTTTGTAATAACACATTGTTGAAATATTGTCAGTGTGGTATCTTCTTTGGCGACAAAGACACATTGATTCAAAGCAGCATGACACACATACAGCACCACAGCCTCTGCAGGGTCACTGCTGTTGTCTACTTTAGGATTCCTTCAATGCGGTATATCACTTTTACTGAGAGAACGTCTCCAGCCTAAATCGTTCCCAGTTTTTTTTGCTGTAAATTCTCCAATATCGTAAAAAGCGACAGCACAGTAAATGAGAGTGGACATCAGGGTACTTAGACAGCCTTGTCTCAGACTTTGAGCTGAATTACGCACATGGCTGGCCTTCACTTTTATAAATGCTCTCTTAAACTCCAGGTAAATACACTTTGACTGAAGCCTAAGCCTGCTTCACACAGCCCCACTGAAGAAATGGCAAACTCGGCTCCACTGATTTGATCAGTCAGAAGAGTACGTTTTTGCAGCTCGCTTGTACTTCAGTGCACCATGGCTGGGGGAATTCAATACATCCAGCTATGTTCAGTTTCCTTCAGTCTCTGTAGTGTACAATACCCAATTAAGAAAACTCCAGTTTATAGATTGATTAAAACTAAGCATGTCTGGTAGTTGATCTGAGATGACTTGAGCTGAGTCTACATTTATTTAGTAAGATTGTGTATGGGGGGCGTTGCATATGAGCAGTCACAACTTTGGTCTACTCAATAGCAGAATAGAATGAAAAAATTGCCTGATTTAATCAACATTTGTCCTTAACTTAAAATTAATTAACACTTGCATTTATTCGCATTTATTAGTATTTCAAAGTAGACTACAAATGTTGATTGAATATAGGCCAATGACTTTGCACATTTTCTTTCACTTTGTAGTCTACTTTTTGCTTTAATATAGTTTCTCAAGCCAGTTGAAGTGCTTCTCTACTCATTTCAGACAGATTTCATTTTCATGAATAATTACTGTTAATCGATGATGTTACAACCTTTCTGTAAAGTTCCCTGTGAGAATGACATATTTTTGCTGGGAAGGACATTGCTATCATTCATCAAACTTTTACTGTAGTTTTGAGAGCTTTCCCAGACTAATGTGAATTAAGATTTGGCTCAGAGATGTATCTAGGTACATCAGTGCATCCTGTCTAAGAACTGGCAAGCCAAGCCAACAAGATGAGGATCTGCATAATGTTGATATGCGACACAGCCCATACAAGGGCATAATTACTCTCTGTACTTTTCATTTTGTTAAAACGGTACATCATTACGTTCCCTCCCACATAACTCTTATACCCATGGTTTGTTTTTCATCATCATCCATAATAAATAGGGCCATGGACACAGGCATCGTAAAATGATCATAACACACATAAAAGTTGTTTTAAGGTTTTATTATTCATCCATAAAAAACCCTACAAATGTTCATTTTTTTAATCAAAGAGTTTGTTTGCCAAATAAGAATAATTTTATTGAGTTGTCCAACTAAACTCTATCCCTCTAATTCATGTTCAGATACAGTATATATATATATATATATAGAGAGAGAGAGAGAGAGAGAGAGAGAGAGAGAGAGAGAGAGAGAGAGAGAGAGAGAGAGAGAGAGAGAGAGAGAGAGAGAGAGAGAGAGAGAGAGAGAGAGAGAGAGAGAGAGAGAGAGAGAGAGAGAGAGGTATTGATGTTTACGTTTTGGAGGTTAGGTTGATAACAAAGTGCAAGGTGCCTGATCAACAATTCAAGATGGAGAAACTGGCCCTTTGCAACTTCACTGTCAAACTCTCCAGACCAAATAAAATAACCAAGCTGATTTTATATAAGTGAAAAACCTCTGTTGTGTGTTTCTGTCTACTTTTGCCGTATCCCTGGAGAACTCCAACCATATCATCATGACTGTGCAAGGTTCCAGAGGCTTTTGGAGACCTCAAGCACTCACACCAGAAAGTGTTTGCAATTAAATCTGAGGGCAACTTCACTTAACTCATATAAACTTTTCATAGCTCATCCAATGACTTTCCACATCAGGCCCTATATTCATAAACCATCTGAAAGTAGGAGTGCTGATCAAAGATCAGTTTGCAGTTTATACCGTAATGGATATGGTTAGGAGTGCCTCTCAGAGGTCTTGTCTCATTCTATGAGCAGCAGGCCAGGAGGAAGGCCCACAACATCCTGGGGGAAAGCACCCATGTCCTCCATCCCCACTTTCAAATACTCCCTCTCGGGCGCTGTCTGTGTCTCCCCAGGTGCTCTACCAACTGACGCAGAGCATCATTCATACCCAAGGCTATTTTCCTGATAAACAAATCACTAAAAGACAATCCTAGGCTCTAGCTTAGCACATGAAATGCCTACCTTGCATGTGGACTAATTGTTAATTTTTTTGCACTTGCCCATCCAGCCCTAACATAGCTTAATTGTATCTGTCTGTGTCTGCTTCTTGTCTGTTTTTACCATGGCCATAATCAAATTGCCCCTCTGGGATTAATAAAGTTGTATTGTATTGTATTGCAGGATATGGACTGGAAAATGCATTCCTATAACATTACTCTTACTCCTATTACACCTACTGATGTTTTATTAATACAGGCCCAGGGATAAATACATGCAATTTATTTGCATAATACTGGCGCTACATAGGTTACTTGATGGATTTGTTATTGAGTAAAAGTCATAAAGGACAAATTATTGTCCTATTAGTCAGACATTACTGTTGACTAATGTCTCATTGCTTCAGACTATGATGTGAGTCACAATCACATATCTATGTTATGGTATTCAAATTTTAGATACATTATTAAAATATGAATACTTTGACTATGAATGTTAAATTCTTTCCATTTTGCATTGTGTAATTTAATGGAGTTAAACAGTCTTTTCAACCAGCCAGATCATAAAAAAGAAGCATACTAAGGTTGGCCATCCAATTTACAATTCACAATTTTGTTATTTGGACTATGCTTTTATCCAAAGCGACTTACAAGAGTGCATTCATATGAATAGAGATCATCGCTAGAGCTATCGAATAGTAGGTTACAGTCTAATCATTGACATTGCTGATGTGTATGCTGCAAAACCCGTTATACAAAGGGAAAAAAAGGTTATAATATATTTTTATTATTATTATAAATTGAGGTTAAGTCTGAAAAGGTTAATCCATCCATCAGTAATATTTTGGAGATGGTAGAAGTTGACTAGAAAATGTGAAAGACAATGGAACTTCTTAGTCTGTTATTGAAACCACTTTCAAAGGAGAGTGTGGCTATTGCGACTGTTAGCAATGCAGACACCCTGGAACTTTGTTGAGGAACTGTGTGTAAAAAAAGGAAGAGAGCGAGGGATAAAGGAGAAAATAAGCAAAAAGGCAGAGGATCGAGTGCCATGGCACGACTCAGATATATTGCAAGACCCACAGGTGTGAAATAGGCTGAGAGGGAATTGCTGAGCACAGATAATAGCACACTGTTTTACATTAAACTTCACCCATACTTCTCAGGGCTACATCAAAAGATATATTCACATTCTGCTCAAAAGTTCCCTCAGTGCACTCGACTCAATTCTCATATTTTGGTGCAGTGACTCACCGCTAACAGTATGAATTATGATGTCTACCCCACTGCTTTCTCATGAATATACATTTATTTATTATTTATTCATTTACTTATTGATGTAACTAAAAATGTAAATATTAAGAACAGGTATAGTGAAGGGAAGTGCAGTCTGACACCTTCTGTAACAGCGCTTTCCAAACTCAGTCTTTAGCGTAACCCTGTGTATGATGGTATTTGTTCCAGCTATTTCTGGCATCTAATGAGCTGTTAATTGAGCTTTAGTCTATGGCAGGGTGTATAAAAGTGATACCTGGTTGATTTGTTACTGAAACCTATGCTCTGCCTATGGAAAACAAATGCTTAAAAAAGCAAATGGCAATGAGTTAATCCGCCATTCTATGTAAATCAAATATAAATGACTTGGAAATATTTTCTACTGCAAGATCCCCAACCTCAGAGCCTGGAGAGCTACAGAACCTGCTGGTTTTTCTTGTCCTACATCAGCAACCAATGTAGACCTAAGAAACCAGTTGAAATAACTGTATAATCAACTGCTTAAATTGATCAATTAGCTGCTGAGTAACACTAAAAGGCTCTCTAGGACCAAGGGACCCCTGGGCCAGCACTGTTATAAAACCATGGGCATGCCAGGGAGGTTGACAGCTCCAACTGTGGGACCATCAGGAGGACACGTTCAATGTTTGAATTTTTACCTCACTTGCTGTGATAAATGTTATACATATAAAAGTTACAGCACAGCAACAAGAGCTGTGATGGAAACAGGACACGCTCGATGTACTTGTCATATTTTAAATGTCTGGACGTGAGTAAAGGCATCCCTATTAGACTAGAACCTTATAAGAGAAAAACATCTGGTTCAGTCTGTTTCCAATTTCAGATTTTACTGTACGGTCTGTCCAATTCCCAGAACAAATTTGAGGGGACGTTACCTTTGCATTCAATCAAAAGCAAAAGTGATGGGTCGTTTACTGCATAAGGACTACGCATACAGTCTATTAACTTCCCTTTATTTTTACTGTGTTCATTGTACATCAACACTGTCATTCTGTCTTTCAATGACAGATTTTCTTTTTTTTTATTACTGAACCTGTAAATTGTTCTCAGATGTGTGAAATTATACCTCATCCATTAACACCTCATATCTGAGGACTTTTTTTAAATTATTTTTTTATTTTATTTTTTTATAATGACGAGAACGGGCCGTTCGGTCCATCTAGGCTCATCATGTCCTAATCTAAAGAGTATCTAGTACTATATCTAGCCTGGACTTGAATAGCCCAAGTGTTTCTGCCTCTACTACCCGACCTGGCAAGCTGTTCCAGGCATTGACAAAAACGTCCTAATATCTGTGCGGAATTTGCCTTTAACTAATTTCCACCTGTGGCCTCTTGTTCTGCTGACCCCACTTATGTTAAAAAATCTTTGGTATTTCACTTTGTTAATCCCTTTTAGAAATGTAAAAACCTCAATCAAATCCCCCCTAAGTTTGCTAAACTTAAATAGATTGAGTGCCTTAAGTCTATCATCATAACTTTTACCTTTCATACCAGGTATCAGTTTAGTTGCCCTTTTCAAGAGCTTCTATATCTTTCTTGTAGTGTGGTGCCCAGAACTGCACACAGAATTCTAAGTGAGGTCTGACAAAGGCATTATATAACATTAAAATAACTTCCTTTGATTTATACTCAATACTTTTTGCTATGTATCCCAGCATCCTGTTGGCTTTTTTCACTGCTGTAGCACACTGCTTTGATGCAGATAGGCTTTGATCAACTACAATTCCTAAGTCTTTCTCAAATTTAACACCTACTAACTTTTCTCCTCCCATAAAATACTCCCGTCAAATGTTTTTATTTCCCACATGCATAACTTTACATTTAGCAATATTGAATGTCATCTGCCATGTATCTGCCCATTTTTGGATTTTGTTTAAATCATCTTGGATTTATAATTTATATATTTTATCATTTATAATTTATAAATCATCTATAAAACCAAGGCACAGAAAATTCTTGTGGCTTGCAATACAGTATCCACAATACGTTTTCCTTCATAATGGCAGATATGATGTTCCACAAGCCACCTCACATCTGTTTTAAAAGTTTAAAGTTTAAAAACCTAGAGTGCGATTCTCTTTCTTCCTGTGCGATTGGTTTGAAAGCTGCATGTGGAGGAACAAGGAAACACACTTAGGAAATAGACGGCGACAGCCGCATCAGCCAGTTCCCACAGCCCAGGCCTGTTCCTCGCGGTCACACTCACATGAGAGAAGTGGCACAGTAAAATGATGCATTACATCATCGTTATCTTTAGCCAACCACGGCACGATACCTTTCATATTTAATAACGGCCAAGGAACCCGGGTCTCTCAAGATTCGGTGTGCGTGATGTCGTCTTTAATTACAACTACGAGAATGCCCTTACAGTGTGACAGTGTGGAATAATCCCACCGTGAGCCTCGGCCTAATTAACACATAGGAGCCCCCCAAGACCCCCACAAGACAAACCCATATCATTAGAAGGATTAGGAGGGTTATAAGGCTCAATGGAGAGGTTGCCCCTAAGCACTGACACAGGACCAGCTAACTAACTAACCCAATCCTAACCTTAACCACTAGGTATAAAACTGCCAAAACTACCTTTAGGCCAATGCTCCAGGGCGACTTCCACGTACATCGGGTGCCCAAAGGTCATGCGTGCGAGGGGCCTGCGGTTCAGTTGACTAAACATGCTCGACAAATGGGTTCCCTGAGCAAGGCCTGTCTGCGAGACGGCTCTAGCGCCGCAACACAACAAAGGCAGAAAGCCCAGACAAAGGATGCCTTCCCTACAACCTCAGTGGGCCCTGTGCAGTCTAGAGTGAAAGGGAGTACAAAAGACCATCTTGGCTGGCATCTATTAATTCCTCCTACAAGATCCTCTTATCCGTGGCTACACATGGCTTAGCGGCACCGCGGATTCTTCTTCTGCAGCTACTCAGATTCGGCCCTAAAATGAAGAAAGGCAGCTTCTGCATGGGGTTTGTGGCCATGTTCTTTTCAATGTGTCATGAATTATTGATCTTTTTTGTTGTAAAAGTTTTTGCAGTATTTTCTTTTTGGTAAAAAAAAAAAAGGAATTGAGTGGAAAAGAGTGATGCCTGAAAGTCCTCTGTTCTTTATCTGGGATAAAATTGACAAGAACCACCCGAGAGGCCACATTTCAGGAAAGAAAGCCTGTGTCATAAGGTACGTAATAATACCACTGTTGTATGTCTATATTCTATTTGGTATGTGATGCATGATGTACGCATTCTGCTTTTCAGGAGAAGATGTGGCTCACGACAAGTATGCCAAGGTTGTTTGAAGTTCCTGCTACAAAGCAGTCACATATTTCCAAATTAGAGAAACAGAGAGAATGTCTCATACCATACTTCGAACGTATGATTATCTGGCAACATAGGAATGCACAAATATTTGTCAAATAAACCTCTGTTTAGAGTAGGTTTACAGTCATTTCAAACAACTACATATGCTCTGTAGCATTTTACTGACTACACTTAACTGTGATCAACAAAATAACAATCTTAAAACATTCACAAATGTGACTGAACAAAGAGAACCCCCTTGAAAGAAAAATCTCAAATTCTCTCATATATTGTGCAATTCTTCATTGCATTCCAAGACTTTTGCAAAGTTCGCAAAAACCCATCACATCTCAAGCATAAAACAACAGGAAGCCAGGAGTGTGAGGCGTCCAGATCAAACACACACCCTGTTACAGAACAGCAGAGGCAAGTTCAAATACCTGCCTGGTACAGAGCACAGGGCCATTCTATCAACATGAATGGGAGCCAGGGTTAATAAATTAGGGTTAGGACAGGTTGTGACATATTCAGGCATTGGTTCAGCCCTATTTGTTTACACGACCAGTTTACTGGTGATAGGAATGTGAGGGAACCACATGCTGTCAGTGACCATATGCTCATTGACTTGCACCAATCATGTTTTGCTGTGCAGAACAAAATGTTTTAATTGGTTCAAACCAGTCAGCTAATTTTAGCTCCACCTATTAACGGGTCCATGAAGCCTCACTCTCCTATCAGCAGTTTGATTCTGGTTAAGGCAGCACAGTGTGGATATGTCACAGTCTGTCATAACCCTGTTCTATTAACCCAGCTGGGAGCCAGAAGACAAGATCGTCATGGCTGCCGAGAAAGGCCACAAACATCAAAGATCGTAGCAAAATGTCGCAGACCATAGAGTAAACATAGTGTTCAAGACAGAAACGGCATTCAAGACTGAAACATATCAAAACATGGAGAAACACAGCAAAAATGGTTTTCATTTAATTTCACCACAATTTTGTTTCTAGTTTGCTCCAATTTTGTTTGCCGTAATAAGGTGCAAAGGTTCAGCCACTGGGTGTTAAAAGAAAGACGTCATCATGCCTCAACTTGTAATCAGCACACATCTGCTGTGCAGTGGGGACAGGACTAATCATTTTACCAATTAAGTGCTTGAGTACTAATAACACATTGTAAAACTGACATTTTCCAGTTCCCATATTCCTCTGAACACTATTAGTTTTTTTCCCGGTACTCTTAGTGTCAGTATTACAATGTGCTATTAGTAGTGAAGCACTTCATTGTTATAATGATTAGTCCTGCTCCCACTGCACTGCAGATGCAAATTGAGGCATGATGGCGTCTTTCTTTCTAACACCCAGCTTAAGAAATTTTTTTTTATTCTAGTACTCTTAAAGTGGAAATCGTACTTATTTTTATTCACACTTAGGGTCTAGTTTGAATGCAGAGTCCAGTGAAGAACTGAACAGCCTTAATAAATGCAAGTCCCATCTGTTTCTCCTATAGAATGTCTACATGGAAATGGTATCCAAACAAGGTAATGCTTTAGCTCACTCTCATATTTGAACATTGGCACATGAGGGCTGGACAACAGATCTTGCTGGAAACATCTGTACTTTCCTGTCCTGTTGACATGTCACAGACAAAGCCTGCACTACTGTGCCCTGTTGATACCCTGAGTAAACTCCACACATGATAATATAATATAATATATGCCATTTACAGAAGCTTTTATCTAAAGCGACTTACAGTAGTGAATGCGTACATTTTCAGTATACTGTATGTGGCCCCAATGAGAATTGAACCCACAACCTAAGCATTGTCAGTGCCGTGCTCTACCTACTGAGCCACACAGAACACACAGTGTGAGGGAATGCTGTTAATTTGTGACAAACATTCTTCAGATTACAATCGTATAGCATGGTCCCCTGATGACATCAAGATCAAGTATGAAACGTAGGTGGAGCTGCCAGTTAAAAAGTCTGAAAAAAATAGTATACTGCCCTGGACCAATAAAGAATGACTTATATGGTTATGGTTTCAGACAATTGATTTCACAGATTATGTCGTATAAAGAGGAGGACTTACAAGTGGTTATGGTTTCAGATCTCTGATTTCTCCATTTCTATGAGTCAAATTTACGATTTTATCTCACGGTTGGGCATTAACTGTAAGTTGGGCATTAACTGTAAGTTGGGCATTAACTGTAAGTTGGGCATTAACTGTAAGGCATCGTTTGACAACAAGTTGTTTGTATCATTGTTTATACCATTAATTATTAGTCCGTAAACCAATGCTGTGACCATGAAATCAAAAGTGGCATCCATCAAAAGATTCCTCATTTCCAGAGTGCAGGGTATTTCACACTCATAAGATGCATTACACATTGTGAGATGTATGTCATTATGCAAAACTCTTTGATCATTTTTAATGTTTCTGCAGACTTGCTCTATGTTTAATTGCACAGCATGACTTTATCCTTCATTAGTTCGTAAGATCAAACACAGCAGAATATGAAGACAAAAACAAACTGCCTCACAAAACCAATCCATTAACTCTGAGCTCAGAGTTTAAACAATAAACCACCCTGTTAATCATCATTCAAGGATAAGGAAATTAAAAAATAAATAAATTTTAAAAACCGTGCAGAAGTAGCAATGCCAACATTAACTTTAATGTAAAAGTTGGAATGATTAATTGCTTGTCTCTGCCTTCAATTTGTCCCGGCTGAATTCCCATACAAGAAGCTTGCATTATTAGGCAGGGAATGCTGGGCTGGGCATATGTGAGTGACTGAACATGAATGAGCTTTTCTCCAGCTTTTCTGCAGTCACACCACAGATGTGGGCGCTTTACAAATCTGAACTTTATGGGAGGGTGGCAAAAAACTAAGACTTTGTTGAAGAAAACATGAAATCTCACCTCGAGTTTGCCAGAAGGCATGTGGGAGACTTTCAAACTAAGTGGAGCAAGATTTTATGGTCTGATGAGACCAAGACTTTTTGGCATCAATGTTAGGCACCAACACTGCACATCATCCGAAGAACACTATCCCTACAGTGAAACATAGTGGTGGGAGCCTAATGCTACGGGGATGTTTCACTGCTCCGGGGACTGGAAAACTTGGATCAGTTTTGATTTGGAGGTCAACATGGATGGTGCAAGATATAGACACATTTTAGAGGAAAACCTTCTGCAGGGAGAAGAACTAGAAGGAAATGTGATGCACCGGGAAACCCTTAACAGCTGAATACTCGGTAATAAAAGAGGGCGCTGCCCCTAACCGGTTGCAAAGTACAAAAATGGAAATGCGTGGAGAGAAAGAGAGATATTGTTTTTGGATAGTTTTTTTGGATTGACCTGGATTGTTTTGAGACCCCCATTTGTGTACCAAATATTGATTGTATGAGAACCTGGCTTGGACTAACGACAGTGGATTATGAACAACGACTACGGATACGGATTGTGATATTGGACTGTTTGCCTTATTTCTCCATTCTCCCTAATTGTGAGTTTATTCCTAATAAACCCAGTTATATTTCACTGTTGTTTTGTTATCCAACTTGGTTGCGTGGGAACTCCACACCCCTGTTCATGCTACAATTTATATATTATTATTTTTTTTTTTTCTGTGTATATACACACACACATGCACACACACACAGATGAAGATTTATAAATAGGCTGGAATCAAACCATAATCAATGGTAATATATATTACAAGAAAAGTAATTAATTTTCCTCATCAAAAAACATACTGTAATATAAAGGATAAAACATGAAAGCCATTTAACCATTTCTCCATTTTTTCAATTTTTTCTATTTTTTCATGTGAACTCAATTCATTATGTAGGGCAAAATAGGCCATGAAAACTCACATGAAACTTAGCTGAATGATTTAATGCATTAAAAAGTATATTCCTGCTCTCATGTTAATGTAAAAAATTAATAGTACTTTTGTACATTATTCATTATTCATCTTTTATTATGAACACAAACAGCTTAATGTTGTGTCTCATTCCATTAGACAGCAAAAAACCTAAGAGCTCTAATCCTTTGCCAAAGTTTTTTAAATAAAATGCCTTCGCTTTGGTCCCTACCTTCTGTTCAAATTTCTAAATCATCTTCAAGGTGAACTAAATCCCTGTAATAAATCAAGATTAATAGAGCTTCTTCTCTTGTCGTATCCCTCAATTACTTCCACTGGAGCACGTGAGGTGCACAAGTCTGTACCAATATAATATTCAAAAATGTGAAACATTTATACACTACATTTAGTCAAGCATGTACACCTTTAATCATTTTTGTCTCAAGAGAGCCTTGCATTGTTTCTCATTCACATACCTATATTCTTTTATTAAAATGGGTTCTGCTGTTCTGATTTTGTTCTATAAATGTAAATGTAGAGATACTGATAGTATGAACATGAACACTATAAGGCGAGCTCTAAAGTGAAATAACTTCTCTTTCTGTCATCCAGACTTCAAACAGCTTTTTCAGACAAGCTTATAGTTTAACACTTTCACTCTGTTTCACCACTCAATCTGCTCACTCCATCTCAGAGATTTAAACGAAACAACTGGGTCATTTTAAGGGAAAGTGCTATTCAAACTAAACTAAACAAGCCAAAAAAAAACGTTCAGGTTAATCTGCCGCCACGTTACAACAAAGTGACTTTCCCGTGGTGGTTTTGATTGAATCCAGGGACATCTTATCTTGAGACATCTTATCACGAGACTGAATTGATGGAATGTAAAAATGCATTGGCTATTTTCCCAGAACGCTTTGTTGTGTTTTTCTGTCAGATTGTGCTTGTTTTCTTAGATTTTTGTGGTCTCTAGGTACATTGTGATGGTAAGTACCTATGACATCAGTGAGCAGAAGCATGACAATTAGGAGGACAGTCGCATACCCAATATGCATATCAATTAAGATCAGTAGACCAGGATCTTTTAACTGCACCTGAAACACATTCAGTGCAATACGACAATCCGCTTCACCATCTCCATGAAGATGCACAGGGCAGACAGCAAGATACCTCATCCAAACATTGAGAGAAGTACAGTGGTTCTGTGTGGCTCAGTAGGTAGAGCATGGTGTTGACAATGCTTAGGTTATGGGTTCGATCCCCACTAGGGCCATATATACTGAAAAATATATGCATTCACTATTGTAAGTCGCTTTGGATAAAAGCGTCCACTAAATGGTGTATATACATGCGATATACGCTCTACATCTAACTTAGCTACTTACCATAATGTCTTCTTCTTCTTATTATTATTATTAAGAATAATAATAATGATAATAATGAACCCTTTCCACATGTTCTTATCCAGGGTGACATACAGAACACATATTTATCATATTATCAATTATACAGCTAGATATTTACTGAATAAGTTCAAGTTAAGAACCTTGGTCAATGGCAGTCCTCACTCAAAAACCGATCCCATAGGCCTATACTTACAATCTTAATTCCTCACACACAGGCATCTAGTACAGTTTCACACACGAGCGTCTACTTTCCGAGGTGGTCCCCTCTGAATCAACCGCAGAACCTCTCAGGCTGAACCCTGAACAGCAGAGAGACACTACTGCGCAACGGAGTGCAAGACCGCGTTTCGGCCCTTTAATCATGTGGACAGCCTTAACTCGCCTAAAGCCTCGTCGTGCTCTCTAGGTGCTCTCCCCCATTCAGATACAACAAGCTTTCAAGCTGCAAAGAGCTGGGGGCTCTTTATTTGATATTTGCTAAGATTTTGGGCTGGGCTGGTGCTATGAATGGCTGCCGGTAGGGTATCTCAGGGTATTAAAAGGCAGCGTGTGGTATCCAGCAATCCTCACCTCAGGCTTACTACAGCAGGAGTGTGTATGTGTGGGGGGGGTAGCAAGGGCAGTGAAGTGCAGCTATCTCAATGGAAATCCTCCCTATGCAGACTGGCTGCTTGTACCTACACAGTGGCCAGGCTTTCCCTGATTAAGGCTTACAGCCGACAGCACATTGTTATTAGTTTTTTAAGATCCTTTTCAGGCCTCCCTCGATCCCACCGGCCATGCCAGAGTTGGCTCCGGCCGGGAGTGCCACCGGCTGTCTGCCCTAGGGAGGGGGGAGGGAGGCTGACAGGACGTTCGCTGCACACAGGGAGTGGCTCTGTAGTACCGGGTTATGGAGGAGGAGACAATACTTCGCCTTCATCACTACTGGTCACAGGGCTACGGCAGCAAACTCACATTACGAGGGGGGGATTGACTTGAAAATAGCAGGTGTAATTGACTACCAAATTGGGAGAAAATGGTATATAAAATCAGAAACAATTTTTTTTTTTTTACTAAAAAAACAAGACATTTTCTTACATCCATTCCTCTTCAAGACACAATTCTAATACCTCATTGTCTCCGCATTGTTTTATGCACCAAGGTGGTGCCAGAATACTATTTGTTCTTCAGTGACCAGGCAACATACTATTGCACAAGATTTCCCAATCATCTTTGCAGAAATGGGAGCGAGCAGAGAGGCAGTACCTGTTGTAGAGGAGAATGTCAGGCACCCAGACCTGGTTGGAGGGGAACCGCAGGTTTTGAACCCCAGGGTAGTTGTCAGGGTTCCAGCTGAGGTATATGTCAGTCCAGTGCTGTGCGTCAGAGACGGGGGAAAGAGGGTGTGATTAATAACATACTGTAGCCACGCCGACCCAATCATTTGCTGAATCCTCAAAGGTAGGAAGGCAGAGGGAGACGGGAACCAGCTCAGTCATTAACGACGGCAAAGACGTCATTAATGCCGACAAGCATACGAGGTAAAGTAGAGTTTTATTACCAGAAGAAAAATGCAATCAATTCCCTTGGTTAATCTTGTCCGGGCTTGCCTCTGATTGAGTTATCGCCGCATTCATGACCTATGCGTTTTCCAATTAAGCTGCTTCACTGTAGCAGCTAACAATTAATCTCGGCGGGGTCTACATGTTATAATTCACATCACAAATATATCAGACCTAAGTAACACTAATTGTAACACTGTTGGAAATGTATTAAAAACAATTTCAGCAAAGGTATGCTGGAGATTAAACAGCAGGGACATCATCATAACTTTCTGGATAGGCTGCTAGCTGATGGGCTAAAGTTTCACAGGCAAATTTTCAGGCCACATTTTCCCAGTTATTGGCATATTTTTCAGACACATCACAGTATGTGACTCAGTTTTTACATTCACACAAATGGTCTTACAGAAAAACTGTCTTGTAAAATAGCTTGATTCCTCCATTTTTTGATTGTTTTTAAAAAATATATATAAATATTCCCCCACTGTCAGATCATTTTTTTTAAAAAATGTCTTGTTTGATTTTTTTCATTGCATTTAAAAAATATATATAAATATTCCCCCAGAACCTACAAAATGTATTTGATTTAGAATATTGTCAGGACTTTGATTACTGGCGCGTGACATGAATGTCCTATCTCACAGATGTTTGGATGCTAGAGCCATACTCCCTAGAGCAATGGCAGCCCTTCCACCGTTGAGTTTGTCAGAGCTTACTGCCAGTCCATTAGAGAGGCTCTGCTGAGTGTATGGACACACAGATCACAGTGTTTCTCCAGCTTTCTCTGTGTCTGTACTGGGAAAAATGTGACCTTGATGTGTGTCCAAGACACATTACCATTCAGCGTGTCCGCAGGCTACAGGCCACCTAGCCATAAATATGTGAGTAATACAAGGAATTGAATGGGTAAAAACAATTGTCAAAAGGAGGTACTTCATTATCCTTGAGCAGGGGCTGTAAGCAAACACATGCAGTATGGCTTGTATTCCATCAACATTTGTCCTTAGCTTTGACTGAAAAATAAATGCGTGTGGAACTTTTTCTTCACCACACACAATTTGGCAAGTTGAGATTGGGCATTGCTGCACTCACCAAACTCTGTTTGCAAAGAAAACATGAGCACATTTCATTTTTCATTTAATTTAAGTCACAGTTAAGAACAAATGTTGATTGAATCCAGGCCTGCATTATAAAAATGTCTGAGGGACTTCACAGAAGAGGCAATAGATTGGTAGGAGGTGAACATATAAGGAATAAACCACGACGGGCTGTGCAGTTGTATGAAAATAAACCACAACTGGGTGGTGTGATGCGGTCCTGAGGAAAGCCTTGGTATATTCCGCTTATACCATGGCTACTTGCAACAAAAATAAATAAAAACTCGAATACAATTTAAAAAAATTGTTGTAGAGCTATGTAGTTGTTGCAAACTTGCTAACGTTTTTGCTGCTATTTTCAGTTGTGAATGGAATGTTCGACTGAAATAGAATGCTGAACATCCTGTGTACTGATTTAGAACTGTGATAAGGCCACATTAGCTGGAACTACTTCATAGCCGTGCATTATTATGTTTCTATGTGCAGTTCACTGGAAAATAATCAACACCTTCTTGACCAATCAGAAGTATTTACCCAAGCCGGGTTATAAGGAGTCACAATTAAACACAGTTGTAATGCTAGGGTTAGAGTCATAATGTGACTGTTAACAGACTGTTTATGTTCTGTTCACGTAGTGCTGCATTTGCAGTGTGTGCCCTCTGCAAATGAGAAAGGACGAGTTTATTATTGACGCTTTTAGAATTTATCGATAAAAAGCTAAAGGCAATCTCGCCTTGTTCACGTGAAGTTGTGCTGACACGTATAATACCACCTAACGATTATGCAATGACCCGATATAAAGGTTGGCTGATGAGGGTTACCACAGTCATGGGAACAGGAAATTTAATTCCATGTCCAATAAACAAATCCATCACCCCCTCACTGAACACAAAACATATGAAATGTTTATGTAGAGAAAAATTTAATGCAAAAATAGCGATTCAATTTAATAAGCCGTGTCCTGAATTCCTGTTGGAAAATAAATACCCATTGGCAAAATACCTGAAACTATCACAATGACTATCACAATGTAATTACAATGAGATTGCAAAGTAAGTGCCGTATAACATCTACATAACTGCACCGAAAATAATGTGGAACATGAGTCTACATTGAACATCTATTCTCATTTACCCACATCCCTACCCCTTACCTCACCCCTACCACAACTGCAATCGTACAGTACGCTTAGATCGTGTACCTGCAACAGAGCATTTATTGACATTATACGTATGGAATATTGTAGTTGTAGATCAATAGTTCACCTTTTGGCCACTGACTAATAGTATACAACCCCCACCCTTTCCTGAATGTTTTGTCAACTTTTGTACATTTCCATATTTACAGATTTTGCATAATATAATAGAAAACAAACATTTGTTTTAACTGGTGTTGTTTTCCCCACTGTGCTGTACTGTAGATGGTAATTAAGAGAAGCTGTCTACTGCAGACCACAGAAGTTTAGTCTTGATCACATTTAACTGTCTGCCAAAAAATAAGCTTACCATCATTTAAAATTCTCCCAAGGCATAAACATGCAGTAAGACATAAGCTCTGACTTACCAATTGCAACCAAGCATTTGTCATTAGGACCTGGTTCTTTTCATCCTATGAAAAAAGAGCAAAAATAATCCATTCAGGGCAGAAAAAAACATTGTTAATGCTAATCTTTTTTGACAGCACATGGCCTAGAGCATTTTTAATGTTATCACATTTGAAATATGCATCAGCGGTCCTACTCAGAGTTGAGTTAAGAGCGTGCAGCATGTAGATAAGTCGAAAATTATGCACCTCACCTGTCTGTTCTTATTCAAATATTGAACTTATTTGTGGAATTAAGCGCCCCCTGGCAAGTTGCGTTTCTTGGGAAGGGCTTGTCTTGAAATAGTCTTGTCTGGTGATGTTTGCTGTTCTGACCTCGACTTAAGTTAAGCAATGCTTGCTTCTTAAATTGATTGAAAATTGAGATTTTTGAATGGTAAACACCATTGAAAGAAAACTCTCTGAAAAGTTATAGTTAGCCATCAAATGGCGGGTATTCTGAAACGATTAATTTAAATTTTTCTGGAGCTCCACCCACTTTCAGAGTTAAGCACGTGGGTAGCAGAAGTCTGAATACAAACAACTTTTTCTGCGCAACTGTTTTATTAACTGGAGGAACTTAGGCAGGTGCTTAAGTTGGTCAACTCTGAATTAGGGCCCCATATGCGTATTTCAGCCTTCAACCATAAAACGTATCATATAAATAATGGTTATGTTAACAGTATCATAACAACCAGATGCTTTTTTGTGATGAACAGTTTTTAACAGTATAACATCTGAGAGTCGCAGATGTTATACTGTGGAGAGTCAACAACCAACGTTTACAGGATAACAGGTAGAAAGGAATCCAGCATTGCACCAGCAGTGGCAGTAAGACAGAAAGTTGCTTTTTTAAAGGCAGAACATAGATATGGCCAAACTTGTTTTCTGTAACATTTACAGTGCATAGCCACTTGGTTCCCTTTAAAGGCAGGGTAACACATTTAAGACACAATTGTTTTTTACTGAAGAGATTTCACAGGCTTTTCCAGAAATGCCCAACACGCTAAGATTTCAAAACAACTAAATGGAATCAATAACCATAAAGAATGAGGAAAATTGGCCCTGGAACATTCATTGGAAATAAATACAAATATGAAATAACACCCACACCATAAAACACGCTTACGTATAAAAGGAAATGTTTTATAGCGCACGCTGAGTTTCTGACCCACTTCTCAAATTGTTTTTGTTCCTGCAGTTATTCTTGCTGACTGTGTGGCTGAGTAGGATGTACATTATTTATGAAGAGACAATGCCACCTACTAGGATAAAATGAGCTTCGCTACTGGAATCAAAGGATGGGGTGCAAATGAGGGTTCCTATGATCAATATCCAATGAAGCTCATCAAGATTCAAGCATGCCCTGAATTAAATAAATAAACCCATCAAGTCATCTGAGGAGAAAGTGCCATTCAGTGAAAGGAAATATATAAATCTTCCTCTATTAATCTGGCACCATATTGCAATCAACTGACCCCTGGATTCAGGAAAATTGGCAAGCTATTGTTAAGAAATAACGTCACATTAATCATAGTTCTTTCTCCTTTTTTCATTAAAGCAACAAAAGCCTCACACTTCATACCTCATACTTCATACCTTAAATTAGCGTTGATTTTAGGCGTGGGCAACTAGGTAGAATTGGGCACAAATTGCCCTTGGGTGGAAGGGCCTATTTCCAGGCCTGTGCTCTCAGCTTGTCGTTCACCCATAGAAGAATTTGCCATGAAATGAATGAAACGACTTACTGCCGATATCATTTTATACATAATAAGATGGACATAAATATCTTCATGTGATACCACATTTTCCTTTTATAGTTGTATGCTTTATGTTTGTACATTTACAGTTTGAAAGGACATGTACTGTAGATTTAGAAAAGACTAAATTATGTTTTCATTGCACACACATGCATGCATTCAAGTAAAGAGGGGCAGATATCACATTAGTGGTACTTTAATGAAGACACTGTGGTTAGTGTTCTGGATTATCACTTGTGGCAGTGGCCACATCCTTACATTCCCTGTCAATAATACATTCATTTCTATTAGGACAGCCAATGGAGAAAAAGAGTGCCCTGGAGCAGTACATTGGTCCAACAAGCTTCAGGTTTAAATAATAACACCAATAATCTCAATAATGCACTGCAATGTGTAAAATGTAGATATCAAAGTCAATATTTTCTAGGATATATTGCTGACTTCACACTGAATTACCCAGTTAAAAATAATGAATTGGGGCATAAATTAAACACTAGCTTTTGAAATGTTAATCACCCTTCTCTATGGTTCTTCAAAGGAGTTTATAGTGCCAGGCACCTTATTGCTATTTTTGAGCGTAGTATGATTGTGATTATGATTATTATTACATTTTCTTCTTTTTTTCTTCCTGCTATCTCCTATACCAATTGTTAATTTGCATACCATTATATATTTTCCTTTTTCTAATTTAGTTTTCACATTGACTCTGTTCTAATGTATTGAATTTACCACATTTTTTAATAATGAACAAATTAGCAAAACCAAAATCTCATAAAAAGCCAACCAATTTGCATAAAGCTTGGATTGCATTGTCAATGGTCTCATAATATGCTTTTTTAGTTCAGATATTTTGTTGAAAAACACGAAGCCAATATCATCACAGAATACACCATATCATGCCAATGCTATACATCTCATTCAATATCGGGTCAGTTGGTGTCAGTGCTTAAGTTTACAAAGCATGGACTATACCTTATCAATGTGTTACGTTTGAGTGTTAGTTCTTCCTTAAAAACACTGTTTAGAAACTTCAGCAGTACAACATGTAATTAAAATGCATCTAATTGATTTATTATAAAGTTAAATTTAAAGATAGTAAACCTCTGCTTTTATAAGTCAAAGTTTAGGGAGCCGTTGAGATTTAAAGTGTAACATAAAGCCATTGCAATTTTACAGTCAAATTAGAAAAATATGTCCACAACGTTTTCCAAGAAACTTGTCTTTTGTGCTGGCCCCTTGCAGCTATGTTTTTTATATGCTTGGGCCTTTTTTCGCATTCAAAATGTGACTTAAATACATAAGTAATAGATGTATGCTTGTCCTTCATCACAGTTGTGCCAGGGGCGTGCTGTTCTCAGGGCTTGCTCACAGGGATGCTGGAGCAGAACTGGCTCGCTGCCAGACAGAGCTCAAGGCCTAATAGTTTTGTGCCTGTCCCTCCCAGCCCGTTTAGTGAAGGAAGCTGGGAAATCAGGACATGCATGCTACTGCTCTGTTCCTAAACAACCACAACAAGCTTCTAGACAAGGCCTAGTTTCAGTGAACATTTGTCCTTAGCTTGACTTGAAATTCACTCCAAGTTGTACTTTTTATCTTCATCTGCACAGTTGTGACAAGAGTGGATTGAACACAGGCCTTCGTGTACATGTAGCAATACATCCCATTGAGAATCCAGTCTACCACTGGATTTAGTACAGACTTAAAAGTTAAGGTTTCATGTTTTATATGCCGGTCTCAGCAGAATCAAAACTCAAAATGATCAATTTGGCTGAGACCTGGCAGCAATCGAACAATGGCAGCAATTGTCTGGCACACATTTTTATTACTCCTGCTCCTAGTACCAATTTAGCAGTTGTAACCAGGGCTGGACTGGGACAAAAAATAGGCCCTGCCATTTGGCTCAGACCGGCCCATCACAATCAGTCGGACACCGCCCATCACTACGACATCCTTGCAGTCTGTTCAATATGCATATGATGCATATCTACCATTCATCAAATCATCAGTGTCATGGACAGATCAAGTATACCAATGCAAGTGTGGACCAGTGTACTCACTCACTGTTGACTTATTCCAAGGTGATGAGACGTGGCTGCTGAGCAAACAATACCCATACTCATACTGTTAAGTAATTGTTAAAGAAAAAGTTTGACGGCAAAAAAAGCATGTGATTGGGCCGGCCCAGTGTCAGTATAGAAAATGAACCAATGGGCCGCTGTCCATTTTTTTTGGCCGTTAGATGACAAAAAAAAAAAAATAATAATAATAATTATATATTTTTTTATTAAAAATAATAATTATACCGGCCCTACCGGCCCAAAACTAGACCGGCCCACCGGGAATCGGCCCGGTAGACTATATAGCCAGTCCAGCCCTGGTTGTAACTGTAACATGTCTATCGCTGTATTACTGTACTGATCTCTTGCGTGAACTATGATTGTTCTTACCATGTATTAATGCATATCTTGTAAGTCGCTCTGGATAAGAGCATCTGCTAAATGCTTAAAATGTAAAAAAATGAATGTCAAATGTTACTACCCATTTATCCCCAAAATACCTAAGCCCTATGTCCTGGAATTTGTTCCCATAGCTGTTAATACGTTGTCAGTCAAATGCGACCTTTACATTATTCATCCAACTGACTACCGCAAGTGTGTTATGGGGTGGCCATATGTCACACAGCTCCATCTGCTTTCTCAGGGGAGGCTGCGATTCCACAACCTTTGCAGCACGTGCGTACTATGACCACACATCCATGAGCAGAGGAGAAAGCAAACACCATACAGCTGACCTGGAAATATAAAAGTCAACATTGTTCACACAAAGCCCCTGAATCCCCCGGGGTAAATAAGTAAACTATGTTTAAAAAAAAAAGAAGCAAAAACAATCCTTGATCCCATGACGATCCCATGGAGTTCCTCAGCAGTAGCCTAATGCAGCGCGTAAATGGGTGAGTTTCTAGTCAAATCCCCAGAGAGTGAATCGAGAACATCTGGTATCTGTGTCTTGATACAGATACTGAACACCGTACACTGAACGCCAGAAAACTCAGAGACTCGTCGGCACGGTTATACAGCCGCCGCACAGTTAAATTAAAATGAACAGCAAAAAAAAATGTGCAGCGCTGAATTTACGGTAGCATAATAACACGCTGTCTGTCGAGTTCATATCTATCTTACTGCAGAGAAAGTGATTTAAATTTCTCTGATGCGTTTGGCCACCGGTATGCATCGTTCAGGCACACATTGAGTAGCCTGCGCTTATTGAATCGGGGTAACTCAAGCATCACAGCTTGGGGGAAGTGAATCTGAGACTTTGAGAGCAGTGATAAGCGCCAGGAGTTTCATGCAATTTCATAATTGAGTGAGATTAAAGCATTCATGTAGAGTCAATTAGCCAGGAATAAAAGGGCCCTATTATTACTTCTAACAGGCAAGTAGACCATTTGCATATTTGTTTGGTGGTGTTAAAAGGCACCTACGGTTGTGAGAAAATGGCTAAAATCCAATTAAAGTGGTTGATTGTATCTGCCAAGCAATAATAAATCTGTCCTCTAATGTCAGTGTCAAGGTTAGGATAATAACTGGGGAAACCTGATCCTAGATCAGCGCTACCACTCATACCTTAAGCAGTGCAGCACCTCGATTTCAAGGATTAGCCACATTTTTGTATTTCTCCAGTGATGGAAATTATGTTCTCTTATTTCTGAAAGGTAAGTGTTATAAATATTCATTCATTTGAGAATGAGCATCTACATGTGAATATGCCCATACCGAAAAGCAGAAATGACAAAATTCTTCAGTTCATCAATAGATTTGTTTACATTTCCTGTGCCAAGTCCATCAGGGACTGCAAGTTGAGGAGCTCTGCCTTAAAATATCCCATTAATATTCACCCCATCCTACATGAAACCCATGCCATTAGCAAACCATCATCCCTTAGCAATTTATAACTAGACCTTGAAACTAATTTCACAGAGATCTCTCTGAAAAGAGATTTCAATATTTCAAAGTGAACGTATTGGCTTCCAGGGATGCACAAAGCATTCGCCAAGTCAATCTAACACAGTTGATTCATAAACAATTGGTACAAACAAACTATTTTTAAATGTGCTGTAGTCCCAGCATATGTGTCTTTTAAACTGTTGGGTAAGAATGCTATCCCTCTTACCTATACACCAACCGACATGCGGCTACTCTAACTAGTGAGCATCTAAAGCAGTAGAAACAAAGACCATCACCATTTACAGGACAAATACTCCAGGATAAATACTTGCAATTTTAATTCCAGTTGATGCGTGAGGCCACATTATTTCATTTGGGAAGTAAAATGTACTTGTGTTAATCCAGATAAAAGCCGGGATTAACAGAGGGCATAAAAGGTATGAAACGACAGTCTGCTTTTCAATTCAAAGAGCAGCAGTGTGTCATCAGAAAAGTGAAAAGAGTAATGGTGAAAATACCAGAAGGATCTCTGTGTGGCCCTACAGCACAATGCAATATTTAGGTTTGGCGTGTAAATTGAAAGTGGTTTCAGATGCCCATGGGCAGGCTAGCCTGAAGCGATTTACACCACACTCTGGTTGGTACTGGTTATTTCATCAGCATTTGTGAATAAAAACTTTACCATTTAGTAAGGGTTCTCAATGGCTCCTGCACATCTATGTGGTCTGAAACAAAGCTGTCATATTTCATTAACATTTTCACAGGTTAAAGGAGAAACATTATTATTATTATTATTATTATTATTATTATTGTTACTATTTCAGACATTTTAAGTTTATATAGATTTTAGCTGTTTATTGCTTTTTTATCTTTGTAAAAAAATATAACAGTGAATGCTGTTGTCTGGTATACACTACTCGACACCACATACATTAAAGATAATATGCTGTCAAGTGAACTGTATTATGCTTTCAAAGTGAAAGGGTGAATGTGGGTCAGATGCGGTATTATTTTCCCGATCTGAAAGTAAAAACAAGCCGCACCTCATCCAGTATTCTCAATGTGAATAGGGTATTATGAACCGCATAGAAGACACTTTGTTTCATGCACAGTCAAGCAAGCCAGTCTCTTCCTCAGGGAGAGAGGCAGGGCAGCCAGTGACCGGCTTCTTCTCTGAGACTGTCTAGTACCTCATCCTGAGAAATGATTGACCTCAACAATAAAAAAAAACCGAAAGATCTTGTGTCACAATCAATACTTTTAAGGTAAGCAGTGACCATTCACATTTACTGGGGCTTACATTGCTAGACATAACAAGTAATTAACTGCATTTTTCCCGCTTCTCTACAAATAATGTGGCAGAGAAGATTGTATTTATTAATTTATTTGTATTTATTGTGGCAGAAAAAAATCACTGTACTCTTCTCCTTCATTAACACCCCAACTTCACATTTATTAAAACACTCGTTATGCAGACCTTCAATATAAAATAGCAGAATATATACAGTATACGCAGAATAACTGATAAATTTATATTAAGTATAGCAGTAATAAAACCCTTAAGAGGGACCCTAGCCTGTATTGTACTTTTGGCATGTCATTTAACAGACCAGTAGCTATAAGTAAATGGTGTGAGTTGGTCCATTTAGCATTGACTTCGACTTGCTGTTCCTTGAAAAGGATATTATGAGAGTTTTCTAGAATGCCTTTAATCGGATGGCTTTTCACTCAATCCTGAGGATTTATTTTATCCAGATTAAATGCCATTCCCCTCAAATCATACTTTATTGCTAGATGTCAGCTCTCTACCCTGAAGAGGAGATTCTAAAATGGTCACAAGATGTTTCATTAGATCCGATCTTCCAAATTTCGAAGCCCAGTTTCACACACTTTTTTTAAATGAGGCAATGCCGATCAGCCTATAAACAAAACCAGGGCCGGATTAAGCACTTATTGGTCCCACTTTGCAAGTGGCCATAATACTTGTAGTTCCACTGTACCTATATATGTAGAATATGTACAGAAATATGCAACAAAAATTGTTACATTGTGTAAGTACACATGTGAAATACAATTTTGTAACAAGAGTTGTAACTAACAAATGCATCAACACAAGGACCTTTCCATTCAAAGTATTGTCCAAAACATGAGCCAACGATCAATGGAGCACTGCAGATTTTTATGTGGATGGATTAAGTTTATCTGTACCCACTATCAGTCCATCCATACACAATAAAAAATATGAATTTGGTTGTTCTGTTTGTTCAAAATTGATTACTGTCAATGAGTAGAAAGATTGTTGCAGATCCCCTCCAGGGATTAATTCTCAAAAAATATGAGTCACAAAAAGCATTCTGGTTTGAAAGTCCATGTTCCCAAGTTGAACTGAATATGCATGAAGCGTTTGTTGTACTTAGTAACACAGGCGTTAATTCATGCAAAACGGCATGTGAGGAGGTATCTTAAGTCACCTTAACGTGTACAGCTGTGCACTGTGCAAGTCATCTTTCTGTAACAACAGTGTTACCTAGCCAACAACAGTGCGCGAATCGATAGGTACTGGGACTTTGTGCCTCCTGATCATCGATCCGAACTCGGACTGCCAGTTGCCGTTTCCCTGAAAGTCTCGCCTGGTCTCCAAGTCTTGGCTCAGCTCTACGGGTGTTCATTTTAAAATTTTAAATGTATTATTATTTTACATTCAGCAGACGCTCTTATCCAGAGCGACTTACACAGTTTACATACAATCCATTTATACAGCTGGATATTTTACTGAAGCAATTCAGGTTAAGTACCTTGCTCAAGGGTACAACAGCAGTGCCCCACCTGGGAATTGAACCTGCAACCTCTGAGTTACAAGCCCAGCTCCCTAACCATTATACTACACTGCCAGCCGCGCCTTCCGGAGAAATCTCCTGCTGCGGTCCATGTCACCCATAAGCCTCATGGACAACCACCGCACCCAAGAGATTCATTTGCATGTTCAAAGTGGACTTTCCTTGTGCTCGCCCTGGCCCAATGGGCACAACTTGCGCGTCGTCCCTTCCACTGGATTACTCTGGGAGAAACTCCACTGACCAGCCGACCGGGATCCGTCCCTATTGGATCGGTTAAGTAAATCAGCATCTCAGCATTTTTATTTGCGTGGCATATGTTGTAACTACCGTGTTGTAGTGGCTAGACTAACGTTCTGCTGTTTAAATGTTGTTTGCTAAGTAGCTTACTTGTCTATTCAACAGTTGTTTTCCTTTCTTTCTTTTGATCTTTTGATTTTCCCATTCGCTTCCCTAGTTAGAACTCTTTCGTTTGTAAAAACTCATTACAACAGTTTGCTATGGCATGCTTTTGATTATATAGCCTATCATAATTTGAATAGTGGATTGACAGTCATAAATCTGCATTAATAAACATTGTAATTATTGATAAGATGGCTGTCCTGTCTTTTGTTCTGTACTGGCTACCACCTCATGAAATAAATATTGAAGAAGTATACATTGATGCGACCCATGCTAGCGTCACTACAACAACACAAAGGGCAATGTGCATGAAAGAAATTGGCACATAGTTTTAGGTAAGATCGCGTGCTATCTGGTGACTTTGTCCATGAAAGGGAACCTAAAGACTCTAGCTCCAAATTAAGACATGAGTGTTAACAAACAACACATCTTCCTCTTTATCTTATATTTATAGAGCAGAAATACTTCAATAGCACTGAAGGAGCCCCAAGAAGGAGCCCTGCTACACCCCTTACATACCATGTCCATTTAAAGTAAGCCTCTGGTAACCCCCCCTCCTTGGACCATTACATGCGATCTCATAAAGTTTTTACAACTTTTTGGAACTGCCTATCCAGCCCAGAAGGCTGTTACTGTTATTTCTCACCAATTCACAGTTGACAGTCCAGGTTTCATTATACATAAAATAAACAGAAAATGCAGGACAAAACACCACTGGCTTCCTTCCTCCTGATCTTCACTAACAATGAGCCGTGTACTGCTGCAAGCCTGCCAACCGAGGAAGAATGTGCTTTATTTGAATGAAAGCACAAACTGTAAACAGCTTGCCTATATGTTCTTACTAATGTGCATCTTGGGACCTGATGGCATAAACATCTAGGCCCACCACTGCTACAGCTACATGTGACGCTGGGCCTCCGGCTCTGGGCCTCTGGGAGCAATGGTGCCCACCCAACTACCCATAGCAAGTTTTGTGACTGCCATGGCAGGGCGCCCTCTCTCACTGCATGCCCTCACTGGCCCTGTAGCACTACCAATTCAGGTGCTCTGGGTGATAGAAATCTGGTGTTAGATCTGGCAAAAGTAATATGAATCTTCCTTTCTCACTGTAAGAGTGAATGAGATGAAATTAGAATGCCGTTTTTTTCATTAGCAATTTCTATACTGTAAAGAAAAAAATGTCTGTGTCAAAAATGTTTATTATTCAAATAAGGAATAAGTAATACATAAGTAGTAAGTAACCGAGGCAATTAAGAAAATTAGTATTCCTTCTAATTATTTCTTAATTATGTGATGAGAAAAAACGGAATGATATCTTTTTGCAAAACAACTGAGACGCTGTGGTAATAGCTGCACAATTCTGGCTGTGCTGTGCCATTTACCAATTAGAATCACAGACTGACTCCATAATGCGCTGAACTTTCCACTTCAGCTCAGCTGAACAATTGCCTACAGTAAAAAGGCAACTGTACATTGCTTTGGGATAGGGAATAGGCTACAGTTCTATGGATGGCTTGGTGTAAGAACCCCATGGCCCACCGTGAGCTGCCGCTTCTCAGACGTTAACGAGGGGGTACTGTGCCATAATGATGAAAAAATGCCCGAATGACTGAACTCCTAACAGCCATTCAGTCAGGCACATGCGAACCTCTTCTGATCAGCCGGCTGTCTCATCTCTTTACCGCGCAACGTCTCTGTTTATCTCCCGTCTCCTCCTCCGCTCGATTCCCCCCACTACTTAGAGCCGGGGCTGCAGCAGCTGTCGGCGCGCGTGTGTACTGATTAGGAGGAAGTCATACGTTCAGCAGTTTCACAGCTTCCCAGCCGTGGCCTATGGGCTCCCCAGCCATCTGGGCCCACAGCGGAGCCCCGCGCTGAGCTGATTAGGTCCGCGGAATCGACACCTCACCACGTCAAACTGGATGAGTCCGTCTTAAAACACGGCACCAAACGCCTCCGCACTGCGTCGTCCACTTTCGGTTTTGGCTAATAACCGCAATGCATTGCAGGCAAACGCGAGAAAGCGAATGAGGACGCATCGGCGAGTCACTCAAATCGAAATGATGCAGCGTACTATTTTTTTTACAAGATTCTTTAGTCAAAGTTAAGGAGAAAAACCCCATTGCAACCAGCCTCAATCTCGGTCTGTAAATACACCTTAACAATAAACAGACAATGTAATAAAAATACACTGTTTCACGCCTTGTTTAAAGGACATGAAGCATGAATTATTCCAGACATGAACATCTGTGGAGGTGTCTCATGCGTAATATCTTAATTTCATATTGCCTTTCTTCAGATTTTTACACTAATCACTGTATTCAAGGCACAATGCTCCTCATAGGAGGCTGTTTCTTTACGGCGTTATAATGCAATTTGTGGATGAAATATGGAATTTCACCGTATTGTATATTAAAGGTAATATAAATAATAGTTGATATATCTATTTGTTTATATATCTATTTGAAAATGTGCATTTTAATAATTGCTTTATCTAAATAACCATTGCGTTTTGTGTAGTGGCTTGTGCACTGGATTAGTTTTTTTAGATTTATAGGGCTCTATGTTAACATAAGGTTAAAAACCTAATTACAATAATCCTAGTGCACATGGAATGCATCGTCGTTCTGTAGTGTGAAATGCAGCTCCAAAAAGGCGTCTCTTTTCGGCAAGGTTACGGGTTGTCACCTTTAATAATTCTAATACTCTATATTATATATTCTAACGGCGGTGTTTTCCTCAGCGGTGTGAATGGTGTGCGAGCAACCCATTTGCAATAATGCAAGATGCTAACTGCGTGCTTAGCATCTGAGAATAAAGCCACCTCTTTTAATATATATATTTATTTTTGGGGGCATTTTAGCAGACGCTTTTATCCAGAGCGACTTACAATTTACATTTATTTACATACAATCCATTTATACAGCTGGATATTTTACTTAAGCAATTCAGGTTAAGTACCTTGCTCAAGGGTACAATGGCAGTGACCCCACCTGGGAATCCAACCTGCAATCTTTGAGTTACAAGCCCAGTTCCCTAACCATTACACAGTGCCTGCCATACCTCTTCAGACTCCACTACCACTGATTCTGTACATTCATTTACTGCCATCACCACTTTTTACATGTTTAAAAATAAAAATGTAAAAAAGCCTCCCATGTGGTCTAGTGATTACAATGTTCCACTAGACCACATGGGCTCTGGCCGGGAGTGCCATCAGGGGGCGGAAATGAGCAATTAGGATGTGGGAGGGAAGCCGACATGAAGTTTGCTGCATATAGGAGTGGCTCTGGAGTACCGGAGTTACGGTCGACAGCTTGACGAGTGCCGTCTAGAAGGAGAACATATTTTGCCCATGTCACTGCCGGACACAGGGCTACAACAGCAAACTCACAAAATAGAGGGTGTATAAAAAATCTTTTTAAACTACTAACTTTTCTTTCCCTGTGTTACAGGTACAGTGTGCAGCTGCCAACAATGATGTCTATTGCAGTGTTACTACACCAATCTCTTACACTAACCATGATTGATCTTACCATGTATAAATGCACTTTTGTAAGTCACTCTGGATAACAGGGTCTGCTAAATGGCAAAAATGTAAAAAAATTCAAATGTAAAGCCACGAATAGAAAACCCCACGGTAAAAAAATGCCACACCGAGTGAGCCACGGCACATGGTGGCGCGTAGAGAGCACGCTTTCAGCTCAAGCAAGTTCAGACATCTGCGTGGTCGGTAGCAGTCACGTGCGTGAGGTATCTTTTCAAACCCCTTAGAGCGATGAGACAGCCTCTGGGCTGTGATCCCCCTGCTCCATCGTGTCTGTTGCATTGGGTTGGCAGCGATGGCGGACGCAGAGCACATGACTGCCCAGGGCATCCTGCACCACCGATGACCTCCCAGTACAGACAGCATGAGCAGAGGCAGCATCTGCCGACTCTTCTTCTGATCAATGTCTACTTGACTGGGCAAACTGTCAACGGCGCATTCGTGACATGCAGTGCTTATGACATTTATACCGTCTTCAGTTCCAATGAGGCTGGCCTTTGTGCGGTTTGTAGTGGCTATACAGTGTGCTTTGAGCCACACAGGGGTTGAGGGTTGCAGTTTATTGAGTCGTCAGTACAGCTGTGGGACTCAAATGAACACCTCAAGTGATAGCTCAACTGAATGGTGCCTTGTGTTTAGCCTTGGAGGACTTTGACAGATTTTTATATTTCTGCCAGGCTTAACGCAGATGGACACATGTCTCACTGGATTGTTGTTGTCATCAAAGCACACAAATGATGCATTTACAGTATGTATCTGTGTATCTCCTTGAAGGGACATGCAGACAATACTGAACTGGGCCTTTATTTAATTTTGTTTTGTGCAAATAACATTTGTAAAAGATCAGCACTCAAAGTTTTTTTCAGTTAGGATGAGGCTAAGGGATTCAAATGTTTCAGCACATTGCCTTAATCAGTGCAATGGTGTGTTGTGCGGATGGCATTCTTGTATACCTAACTCTAGGGAGTCACAAGAAGTAAACAAGCCTCATCACACACCACTAAAACCTCCAAGTGAGACAATCTCGCAGGGTTAAACATTTATATTTATTTGGTTAGCATATTTTATGGTAAGGGTACTTCAAAAACAATGTCTAAGTTCCCCAAGCCTACTTCAGCCAATGTATTAATATTGAACAGACAGGAAGACAGACATAGCAGAAAGTCACTTTTTTCACTTTGTTTGAAATCAGTGGTATAGGAACACAGAGAATGCATCCAAACGTAGAGCAAAGCTAACAATGTAAGCATTTTGTAGACAGCAGCTTAATAACCAAATGAAAAAGTCAACAGGCGCTGAATGAGTCATGTGAATACACTGGTCTGAAGCAGATCACGCTCCCGATAACCCCCAGCCCCGAGATCGAGGTTGACTGTTTCTCCCTCTTGGCTGAGCCCAGGGCCGTGCGATGTTTTACAGAGCGCGGCTATGAACGCCTTTATGAGCGACAGTCACACGGGCAGGAGGAGAGCCAGAAAAACACAACAATGCACAGCATATTAAAACAGCACCCGCGAGGCAGGGAACCCTGGGGGCAAATCAAATCTCTGCTAAAGAGCACATTTCTATTCCCGCTGCCTCAGAGCCCAGGTGACAAATGAACACTGACACATGGTGCAGCGAAAAGCCAAAAGTGTGTTTAAAGATTTTGTGCCTTTTTGAAGTCTGTGTCTAAATTCCAGAGAGAGGCGGTGAGCAACGCGCCACCCCCTCCCACCCTACGGCGGCGGAGACAAGGAACCGACAGGTACACAGACATTAGGGACATCGCGCTCCTGAACGTTGTCTTTAAAGGCATATATTTGCTTCCAGGGGAAAGCTTTGAGTTCTGCACAAAATGAGGAGTGCATACTAAGAGAGCGGCTGACAGACACGCTGCGACGTGAGCCATCGTGACTAAACTGAGCTTTATGAAAAGATTTGGGAGAGGAGTTTTTGACAATTCCTGAACCCTGAACGAATAGCCGAAACTAAATTGATATTTGCTCCCCCCGCATGTGTAAGAATCCCACATACTTGCATTCCCCGGCAACATGCACGTTTCTGGGGCCCTCCCCCATCATCCTCCTCTCTACTTCTCTCTGCACTTCCATGGTGTGATGTGTATGGGGGTAACAATCGTGTCTTATTGGAGAGCTCGAGTCAAATATATTGGTATGCATTGCTGTATGTGATATAGTACACCAAAAATAGCACAAATTCTATTTGTATGGAAATGCACTTTTGCTGGATCAATTCTATATTGGTTAGGAAGTTTAGGACAGTGATTGACAAACAGTGAATATGACATTTATTCTGTTACAAGACTAAACTCAATTTAGTCATTCGTGGCATATATATGTAAAACATGTCTGACTCAGTTCTATAAATATGATGACTTACAATGCCTACAACCTAAACAACAATTAACTAATTATAGAAGGGCAACATTTTCAATATTGCTTGCAACTTTCACTTAGGGAGCTGGGCTTGTAACCCAGAGGTTGCAGGTTCAATTCCCAGGTGGGGCACTGCTGTTGTACCCTTGAGCAAGGTACTTAACCTGAATTGCTTCAGTAAAATATCCAGCTGTATAAATGGATTGTATGTAAAGAAATGTAAACTGTGTAAGTCGCTCCAGGATAAGAGTGTCTGCAAAAATGCCCAAAATTTACAATACTGTCTTTGCTTTGGACAGAACGACCGAATGACCTGTAAATTTGAGCATAAGTAGACAGCCTCAAATCACCTGTGACTGCTTCACTAATACAGTAAATTCCACAAACCAGGAAATCCCTCTCGATGCACTCTCTATCTATGCATCAGTTATGCATAGATAGAGGTATTGGATGTAACAGTAACTACCAAGTTACTGGACTCCTTTGGCCATGTTTAGAAAAAGTCTGTGTGTGCGCTGGCGAGTGCACGTGTGGGTGGGCCTCAGTTGGCAGAAGTGAATGTCTTGTGGGTGTGATTTTAATAAAACAATAAAGGGATTAAGCCAGACCATTTCTTTGAAGCTCAAAATGGCACTGGAGTATTTTAGGACTCAATGTCATCGTTTGATTTGGCAGGAAGTCTGCCTGACTGAGGGGAGCTGCTGGAGCCTGCTGCTGACAAGCTACAGGAGATGCAGCAGATTAGCATTTTACGAGTTTTCCCTCATATGCTAATGTCGACATGAAAGAATAAGTAATACAGAAAAAGTGAGGGAGAGGGGCAGAGAAAAAATGAAGCAGACACTGAAATAAAAGAGTGAGAGAAGCATACAAGAAAGAGTACAAGAGAATAGGTGTGTGTCAGGGGTAATGAAGGACTCAATGCAGGCTGCCAGGTCAGGCTGCTAGAATTGGATAGCACCAAATTATAAATGACTAGTTCCGAATTCTGTCCTGACTTTCTTGAATAAAGCTTGCAGTGAGAGAAATTGAAATCACAAGACTGAATTCAGAAAAATGTAAAATTCATGATGAGGGGGTGAGCTCCCTTCTGCTTTGATCGCAGAAACCTCCAGGAGTGTAGCCAGGCCTGCATTCAATCAAAATTGGTCCTTAACTTTGAATAATTACTTAAATATGAGTGTTCATTAGTTTGGCGAATTAAGCAAAAATGTATGGAAAAATGTGAGTGTGAAAATTGTAGGGTTGGAAAGAGCTGGCTTTATGATTTTAATAGCCAGCTTCTCTCCCCCCCCTGTACTGAGGTTCTTCAGATTACAGAACTAATCATCAGACAAATGGCTGGCCTGGGAACTAACAGCCATCAAAAACATTTGATACTGTCTTGTGAAGTGAAACCCATATACACTCACAGTGGGGGGGGACCCACATCCCCTCCCGCTCCCAGAGTCCTGCAATAAACCCAGTAAACAACCAAAATACGGAATATGGGAAAGAACTGGTGTTATTTTTAAGGTGTGCATCTGGTCCCATCATTTACGCCACTTACGCCCAACAACCACTTATATAACAACTAACAGGAGGAATACTGTCTAGGGCTGTCAGAGGTGTATAAAGGAAGAAGTAAAACCCCAGCTCGGGGAGTTCATTCACTTAACAAAGGCTCTGGGCGCTCTAGTTTTGCATGTTTGGGGAATGTGTTACACTGTCTTGTCTTTGTAGGTTTTCTCGTACGTATTGTGTAATGTCTGTTTTGTGAGATTTGCTATGGTTAAAATAAATGTGCGAATCATCATTCCAACCTATGTCTTCTTTCTCTTTAGCGCTAGTGAGGGAGAGATGTAACGAGCCAGGAGCAAGGCCGCAAGGACTGGCGTCAGGAGATGGAAAAGGAGATGGCATCAGTCGCTGTGTGCTGCATCCTCCCTAGAGTGGAGGACTTCAAATTCCTTCAGTAGTTGCATTGTATGCAGGCAGCGAATGCTCTAAGTTCTGATGCCACTGAACTACAATCGGACTTAGAATGCCTTCAGTAGTTGCATTGTATGCAGGCAGCGAATGCTCTAAGTTCTGATGCCACTGAACTACAATCAGACTTAGAAAGACTTAGTAGCTGGACTGTATACAGACAGCGAATGCTTTAAGTCTGGAATCTCAGGGTACCAGGCTCGCCATGGGCTGGTTTCTATAACGTGGGTCCTAGAGCCCTTCGACTCCTCTATGGCTGTTACGGGGACACAAACAAAAGTCTGTGGTATATATTGTCTAAATGTATTTAATGTTAATTGTATAGTTTGCCTGGGTCATCTTTGTACATTATGCACCTAAACTGTGGAATACCATAACAAAAAATATTAGGGAGGTGGGCTCAGTGGATATTTTTAAACGACAACTGAAAGCATACCTTTTTAATCTAGCTTTTAATTAGCAGTAAGTAGGAGACGTTTTTAAATGTTGAAGGTTTTGGAAGTTGAACACATAGGAAATACATGCTTGTTTTAACAGATTTAATTTGTATTATTTTTATTCTGCTAATATCAATTTTATTCTTTTTAATTATTGTATCATCTTTTATTATATCTTCCTTACCTTTTGTGTCCTTGGATTGTGTGGTTTATATATTACTGGTTGTGGTTTATATATTCCCTTGCCTTCTGTGTCCTTGGACTGTGTGGTTTATATATTTCACTATTTCATTATCATGTTGTTTTTTTTCTCCTTGTTTATTTTATTCTTTGTACTGTGCTGAAATGTTAAAGCACTTTGAGCTGCATTCTCTGTATGAAAGGTGCTATATAAATAAAGCTTTATTATTATTATTATTATCTTCCCCAAATCGCTCCAGAGGAAAGCGGAGGTCTACGTGTCACGGTAATAACATTAATTTGAATTAATGTTGGCATGGGAAAACAGGTGAACGGCGAACAGCGTTGCCTACATCACACACATGCATGACAAACCCAGTGTATCATGTGCTGGCTGGAAGGTGGTTTATTCAAGGAACTGATGCGGAAAATACTTCAAGCAAACAGCAGGCACAACAGTCTTGGGTCAAATGTCGACAAGCATGACAGTGGCATTTCTGAAAAAAGTTATCCCGCAACACGTGAAATATCCATCATTCCACCGTGGGGATTAGAGATGGGGATTTACTACTGTACGTGTTTTACAGCAGTAATCCACCATGTTTACTATGCTGAACAGTAGGCTGCATGGGAGCCGTCGAGGATATCACTTAGTAAGAATAGGATCATTGGCAACTCTGGGATTTTGTAGAAATTCACATGACATCATGACATCAAGTCACAGAAAAGCAGGCCAGTGCCTTTGTATTCAATTACGCATTACAGCAACAACATAAACAACAACAAAAGCGCATTACCGGCAGACCGCCTGGACTCATAATTGCTTGACCTCACTGGGACTCTCCTTCAGGACACTTAATACTGAGATGTTGAACGGAGGGATTTCTCCAGACAACACAATCGGGAGTGAGGGGAAAAATACACAAGAAAACATTGTGAAACCCCAAAATTTGTTCTCGTACCACTTTCTGTTCTGACATTACAGGAAACTGTCAAAATAATGAAAACCCTTGAGAAATTGAAGGGTTCCGGCGGCTCTGTTATGCAGTGGGGTGCATGCTCCTGGCATGGTTTAGGTCTACTCAACCATCCATCCATCCATCCATTATCTAAGCCGCTTATTCCTGGTCAGGGTCGCGGGGGGCTGGAGCCTATCCCAGCATGCGTTCCGGGTGAGAGGCAGGAATACACCCTGGACAGGTTGCCAATCCATCGCAGGGCACACACACCATTCACTCACACACTCATACCTACGGGCAATTTAGACTCTCCAATTAGCCTAACGTGCATGTCTTTGGACTGTGGGAGGAAACCGGAGTACCCGGAGGAAACCCACGCGGACAAGGGGAGAACATGCAAACTCCGCACAGAAAGGCCCCCGGCCTGGATTTGAACCCGAGACCTTCTTGCTGTGAGGCGACAGCGCTATCCGCTGCACCACCGTGCCGCCGTCTACTCAACCTCTTAGAGGTAAACAGAAATACAAAGCCATTCTGAGTGACCACCTTCATCCTATGGTGAAGCACTTCTATCCTGATGGGAATGGCTTCTTCCAGGATAACAATGCCCCATCCATAGGGCATGAGTGGTCACTGAATGGTTTAATGAGCATGGAAAGGATGTAAATCATGGCCATTTCAGTCACCAGAATTTAACCTAATTGAACACTTATTGGAGATTCTGGAGCGGCACCTGAGACAGCGTTTTCTACCACGGTCAACAAAATACCAAACAATGGAATTTATTGTAGAAGAATGGTTGCATTCCTCCAGTAGAGTTTCCGACACTCGTAGAATCGATGCCAAGGCGTATTGAAGCTATTCTGGTGGCTCATCGCTCTATTAAAACATTGTTGGTATTTTATTTATTTTGGCAATTACCTACTGTATATATATATATATATATATATGACACCACATGTTTCCATATTGATTTGATCTTTTGAAAAGAAAAGACCATCCCAGCCTGTAATGTGCACAAGATATAACAGAAAACATTTGACATGATCGATTGGGTGACTTTAGTAGTAAAGTCATTGATATCCCCCTGCCCCTCCCCAGCAGGCTACCCACCACATCGATGATCTGCAGCAAAGTCATGCCCAGTTCCACCATGATGGGGGCGGAGTCGTTATGGACTGGCCTCTCCAGGCGGTTGTAGTTCTTCATCAGGTCCTTGTACAGTCTCCGCTGGTGCTCCCCTTGGAGAGATCCTGTCATAGCAGAAGGGGGGGGCGTCAACAGGACAGCAACACACTGCATCTCTGAAAATATCCCTCAGGGGAACATACTAATAAATTCACACAGTAGGCCTTTTGATACCTCTTTGCAAGAGAGGGTTTTTTCTCTCTCTCTCAGTGCTTAGCGCTGTTTAAATCACACCAAAGGAGAAATTAGCATTCATTATTGATGAAGCCTGCAGGGTCGTGTAGTCGGTGGTGAATTAGCAGAAAAATAACTGCAAAACTGCACAGTTCAGTGAGTTGTACATAATTGTAAAGGCTGCCGAGTAAAATCCAATCTGGCTTCTTGAGTCTGTGCTCTTCAATTTGTAATTTTTACTGTTCTGTTCTCAGGTATGTGAGATTTTAAGGACATGACCTAAACGAAGGAAAGGTATCATGAGAAAGTAAACAGAATATTCTTCAATATTCATCTTCTTCAAAAACAAGAAAACTAAAGAACTAGTAGTTATTCATGGAAACCAGTGAAAACACCTACCATACACACTTACCATACATGCACATTTTTTCACAGGTCATCTTAAAATTACTAACAAAGCGTAACAGAGTCAAGTAATTAAACTATTTTGCGATAACTTTGTCTTCTGGCTCTGTTTGTTTGACTCACAAAAGTTCTGTGTCTGAAAGACTGGCCTTTTGACAAGGAGGATAAGTGAATGAGCGATTTGCTCCCCCTGTTGGTTATGCATCGTCGTGCATGTACAGCTCAAGCTTCCATCACATTATCATCAAGAAAATATTTTAGACAGAGCATCCTACATGCAACAATTGGGTTGATCAACTGCAATTCAATACAGACACATGTCATCGTTATTTAGGTTAATTGTTAATGGCATAACTGAGTGATGATAACATAGTCAAAATTGTATCGAATAGATTAGATTAGATTAGATTAGATTCAAATGTATTGTCATTGTACAGTACAGGTACAGTACAGCGAAAAGAAGTTTAGTATCTAACCAGAGTGCAAACATGTCAGTAAGTGCAACAATACAGTACTATAGCAGAAGTTATAATGCTAACAGGCACAGTATTGAATAGATAGTTGATAGTTGATCTAGTAATTATTGTTGCTAATATTGTAGCTAAACTTAACAAGCATTTATGTATTGTTCACAGACTAGTTAGCTAGCTAGCTATCACTATTGTATGCCATTACAACTTGCAAGTTCGATAAAGTTCAAAATAATCATTTGTCCTATGATTATAAATTCCTATTAAATTCCCATAAATTCCCATGGAAAGTTTCCTGTTTTGAAAATTCCCTGAATTTTGCAACCTTAACACCCATCCACACACACACACACACACACACACACACACATATATGCAGACGTAACACATGTAACTCCACACAAACACACACACCCACACACATGCATGCACATATGCAAGCACATACAACTCCACATGAACATAGATGTACATGCATGTGCACACACACACACACACACACACACACACACACACACCTATATTTGTCCATTTCAGACCAGTACTTTAAAGGAGATTGAGTGGGTTATACAATTTTCTACCGAGTGTTTACATAAAAGAAACATTCACAGCCCTTTCCACATTCGTCAGTTAACCCCGGGCATACGTGAACAGACAGACAATGTGAAACAGTATTCCTCTTAGAAACTAGATGAACTAGAAGCCTCTTTGTGTTTTTTCCCCGGAGGAAAAAACAGCAAGGGTTTACCCGTGCTCCGTTCATATGTGAAAAATTGCTCTTGGCATAGAACCATTTGGATGATGGTAAAATTAGTCTTTTATTCATAGATGCTTAAATATATTTCTATATTTATTTTCCTATTTTTTTCTATTAATAGTTGACGTAAACAAATGTAACACCAAAACAAAAACCGTCAAAACACAATTTCCGACTGTTGCGCAGATGGAGATAATTTTCTTTATTTGTTGGCCTCTTTCTTTCAATCTCCCTCTCTCCCCCTCTTACTTGCTCTATCCCTCGCTCTTAGTCACTCTGTCTCCTTCTCCGCCTCACCGCCCTCCTCTCTCTCACCCACACACACACACACTCTTCCTCTGTGGTTTTTGCGGTGTATTGTCTTGAGTATACATGCCTATCAAGGAGAGATATGCATCTAATGTGCAATATGAATATCCATCCCAAATATCCATCACTCAGCAGGAAAAAAGACCACTGCAGGTATTCAGTTGAGTTTTTCACGCTGTCCACTTCATTACACATGACTTATGGGACATTAAAAACCTTGCCTACTTTTTTCCCAACATGCCAAGAGCCGTGAACAACTGCTGAGGATACCTTGGACGTGATTGGTTGTTTGACCTCTGGCTCTGAAAGAAGTGCAATTTGCAGTTTCAAAACCATGGATGGATTTCAATGCCATGGATTCACTGATTCTGACTATGTCTGTAGTCTTTAGTCTATTATCTCTCTCTTGCCTTTAATGCTTTTGGTTTGTTTGTTGCAGAGAAAATGATGCCTCCTAGAAAGCTGCTATTTTAAGATTTAAATTACCGTAATGCCACGTGTTCCTGTCTTGCATTTGCCAAATTAATCTTCCTGCAGATGTTCTGCATTTTTTCCCCTTATCAGTGATTTACCCTACCTTAAAGGCATTCAGTGGCTAAAACAATCCAATGAGAGAATTCAGGTTCAGCATTTAAACATGAATACATATTTTAAAAATAGCTACAGAAGCAATAACGCTGCAAACCATGTCAAGCATGAAAATGCACCCTTTCCCTTAGATTATTAATATACCGTAATTCCAGGGAGTGGGCCATTCTCAGATACCCCACCTCCACAGAAACAAACTCAGGCACTGCGGCACTCTACGTCTGCCTCCAGTACTCCAAGGGAATATTTTCAAATATTTTTCAATAGGGCAAAGGAATGAATTTCAAAGACATCTTTATTAAATACACATGATTAGATGCTGCTGGATGACTATAAGATATTTTATATTGACTTTTTCCATTCCCCATGAAATCTCATTCAATCCATTAACATTTAATTTGCCATTAGCATTCTAGATGAAACATGATGACAAATATTTGCCGTTTATGTATCATAACCCGTTCCATGGATCCATTCATCTTCTGGGACGCACCTGACATACATCTTGGTGTTGACCCATATTTCGAGACACCACAGTGATTGGCAGCATTTATGACACCAGACATGCACGCGTAATAGCATTCAAAATGGATGTAGGAGGAGATTTTGTGAGCAACTAATCTCCCCATTGATCGTTAATTGCCCTACCCTGTTCCCGCTTTCACTTTTGGGGGCAGGCACAATTATCTGTTAGTGACTGCGGGGGTGTGCAAACAGATCCATCTCTGCGTGTAATTGCGGCCATTTTATAATGTCAGAATGAACATTATGCCACAGCTGAATGAACACTTTAGCCGAGGCTCAACTGCCTCCTCTTAGCTGCACATGTGTGTTTCTAATGCCTGATGGGATTCTCGCCTCCTACTCAAGTGCCACTGACCCTCAGAAACATATTTCCGGTTGAAGTTCTCGCACGCCTACACTGTTTTGACTTTGTAAATAACCAAACAGTACCACTCATCAATATATGTGTGCATTTGTTAGCTACGGTGTAACAGACGCGTGGGCTTTTTTTGTGCTTGTTTTGGAGAGTAATCGAAAGATTCCAGTGAATGGTGCTGACTATACAGTGGATCTGGGAGCGAGCAGAAGAGGTGGTCACATTATAAATGGGTTTGCTTATTTTGTAGAGCGGTGGTCCCTCAGCCTAGTCCTGTTTTTTCAAATTAAACTCAACGACCAATTTAGAGTTAATTGATCAATTAAAGCAGGTGATTAAAAACCCACTAGACCACTGCTATAAAGGGAACTATTGACAGTATGCAAATAATACCATGCTACCAAGCTAGGAGTAAACATGAAAAAACAACACTTTCTGGCAATGGTATTTTAAACAGGATAAATAGTATACAGGTCTGGGCTTTGAGGAAACCTCCTTGTATCTGAGTTTGGCCAATATAACATCAACCTGGGTCAATGTGCCCAGGAAAATCTAGTTGAGTTTTTCTGATATAATCCATGCCCCCCTTGCCACCCACAGGCAAACATGGAAACCCTTATCTCTGTTACTTGCCATCATCTTTCATCTGTCCCTTAACTTTCTAGTCTGTCTATAAATATTTTTGTCCTCAGGTATATGTTTCTTTATACTCTGTCTCTCTATTTTATATTGTTATCCCTTTTAAACATCTACGTAACTTCTATTGTAACATCCGTACACTTGATGTTTTTACACTGTATTTTCCTGTATAATATAGCAAACATATACAAAAATAACATAGTTGTGGGAAACTGGACATTGCATGGCAGTGCCTTTTTTAAAAGCACTGTGTTGGAAAGCAATGCCATTGCACAAGTCAAGTAGGAATGCTTTGACACCTTTACTTGAATCTCCCAGCTTTATGATCACTTAAGATCATTTTAAACATAGTTTTTGACTAGAATTCCTACAGCATCTCAACAATATGCACTAGGGTTGCCACTGTCCAATTCCATATATACTTTTTATGTTATTATATCTCCCACAATGATTCATTTTGCTTGAGATCGCCATTGCAAATTCAGAGCAGTTGCATCACTGTTTTTCCTTTTATTTGAATCTTTGCACTCTTGCAGTTATGTATGGCAAATGACCATTATTCCAGATGATAGAAGCGCATGATTTTATTGTATGTAACAGCTTTTATAATTAGTTCATTTTCATCATAATTAATGGATTGAAATGGAAGACAACCAAGCAACCTGCCCTTCCATCGCTTCCTGTACTCTAGGGCAGATGTGATCCTCCACTTACCACCACAAACCACAGCATTTAAGAAAAAAAGGCTGTGCCAAATCCCAAGTGGGGCAACTCATTCATGAGTTAATTGCACAAATCAATATCCAACTATAGAAATTGACCAAATGTAGAAATGTACCCTGTCAGCTGCCTTCAGTGAGGGGGTCAGCAAGACACACAATGCTTGAATCTACCAGATCGCATGATTACTTTCTTTTAAACTTTTTCACTCAGTTTGATAGATTGTAACCACTGTTACCCCACAGACATGTTTTCCTGCATATGTCACTGGAATTTTCAGATACCTTCGCACAGTTATGCATATTTATTTTTGCATCGCATTTCAAGCTGTTCGCTTGGATTTAAACCCCGGGTTGATTATCTGCAGATTACAGGCTTAGAGAACCATGACACACACAGACACACATACACACATGGGGAGGGAGAGAGCGAGATAGAGAGCGAGCAGAGAAAGACACTAATGAGAGAGAGAGAGAATAGAGAGAGTGAGTAGATAGAGAGAGTAGAGAAAGACACAGATGAGAGGGAGAGAGAGAGATGAGTGATAGGCAGACAGAAAGCCTGTGAGCTTATGAGTCTTGTGATCCAGGATCACTGATTTGCACAGGGAATTCTTAAGCCCTTGAAGTCTCCAGCTGACCTGATGCTTCATTGGCAAGACCACCGGGTTCTTATAGGGTAAAACCCCCAGACCCTCACTTTGAACTGATCTAAGAAAAGATCATAAAAACGAAACACCCAGATAACCAAGGCTCTATTTCATGCATATTGGTACAGCATGCATGTAAAGTTAGGGGTGGGTGTGCTGGTCTAAGGACCAGCTAACTCCATGTACTTGTTTATAGCTAATGCCCTCATTATTGGAGGACTACAGGGCATGCAGCTTTCCCTAGAGCAGTGGTTACCAAACTGTGGGTCAGTACCCACTGGTGGGTTGTGAAATAAAAATATTGTATGTTATACACTTTCCATTGATATTCAACCAAGTCAAATGAAACACTGCACTAGTTACATACACTGTGTATGGAGATGTTTTGACAGATGTTAGAAACCTTTTAATTTCTTAATTTGAAGATGGCATTGACTTATATTTTAAATAGGGTGGGTGGGTCATAGTATAGGTATTGGCTCATTAAGTGTGTCTTGGGCTCAGAAAGTATGGAAGCTACTGCACTAGAGTACAGCAGCAGCATTAAAACATGCAATCCTCTGGTTATATGCTCAGTTCCTGATTCAACACAGTATGCCACACTGCCAACCACTGCTGAGAGAATGTGATTACAGCAAGCGGAGTCAAAATATCACCTGGGCAATCGGATGGTTAGTTTCCATTAAATTGTTTTTTTCAGGAATCGCAGCTGGGATGTTAACTCCCCCACCCCCACTACCTTGCTGGAAAACACTCCTGTCAATTTTTCAAGAAACCACCTGATGAGAGCCAGGGATTAGCCTCATGCCAGGCTACCAACTGTTGTGCCAGTTGTGACAGAAATACCAACCTGAGGAATCACAGCTGGGATGTTACCACCCCCCCCCCACCCCACCACCTTGCTGGGGAAAAAATCACTCCTGCCAATTTTTGGAGAAACCACCTGATGAGAACCAGGGATTAACCTCGTGCCAGGTTACCAACTGTACCAGTTGTGCCAGAAATACACTTTCATTTGAATGGATATGAAACTACAGACAACATACAGGTAACTGCCAAAATAAAGTAAACACCAACATAATAACAAAAACATATAGGGCTTTGGGCCACCACTAGCCAATTATTATGTAATGTTAATTAGGTAAGATTATATTTCCCCATGGCTTTTCACATGTTGTAATGTAGGAGGTCAGTTGCATTACCTAGCAACAAAAAGCGTGTACTGCCCTGTCCACTTCTTTCTGTAGTTCTCTCCAGTGACACGCCTCACATGTTTTCTCAGAGAAAGTGTGATGGGATCCGCCCCATAGTGATTTTAGGAACAGCAGCACGGGTAGTGCATAATGGAGGTCCGATGGTTTCGAAAATGACACCGATGGGGTGAGCTCAAACCGCGGTGTACGGTGTGACCGGAATCTGCCGCAATCCTACCCCCGTATAACCCACTGGTCTCTCTGAGGTCATGAGAGAAGGGTTTTCTCTGTGTGGCTAAACCGCCGTTTATAATCTATAATGAGCGACACAGCTTTCACTGTGCAGGCCCCAAGGCAGCCCCATCCATGTCCAAATTTAACGTCACTATTAAAAACACACATTTTTTGTCTTGCTTTCACTTCTCTGTAATGACTTGTGTCATGCTATTTACTTGCGGTGTTACTTGTTTTTGTTTATCCTACTTTTTTCAGCCTTTTTATTGCGTGCTCTCTGTGGTTCACTGTGGTTTCCCACTGTGACCGGTGACCTTGGACGGTCGTGTGTCACAGTGACACAGTGAGGCCTCGTCGCACTCTCACTTGATCATCTCTAAACCTCTCCTGCGGATGGTATAGCTGATTGATATCTGTGCCTCCGCGGCTCTGTAAACTCACAGTGTCCAGTACGCCTCTGCAGTGTTGATGCAAGTCTTTTCTAAGATCCTCAACAAATCCGCCACTAAGCCAAACAGCTCAAGCCTAGAAAGGCCGCAGTACGAAACACATCCCCAGAAGTCAGGCAGACTAATCTCACATCAGAGTTTCAATCTGGTCAGGTTCATAGTACCATAAGGTTATGAGCCTTCCATGAGAGACGATTAGAGTCATAACCAGCAGTGGGTCCATACTGTAGATGTAACTTAGATCGTGTTATTCTTTGCATGGCATTCCACCTGAATTACAGGAATCAAGGCGGAAAAAAAGAGGGGTCAAATATGTAAAATAAGTAGTAGCATGATAATGAATGGTAATATAATAGCAGTATGATCCCTGCATAAGGAAGTCTGCCAAGCAAACATGTAAAATCTACTTGTGCAACCCATGATAATAAGCCAATTTCTGGCAGCATCAGTTGTGTCAGTTGTTTATAAAATCAATACAAACGCAGGTGAAAGGGGCAGTGCATTTTCGGCTGCTGCACTGTAACAAACACTACATCACACTGTTTTATACATTCGTTTGTTTTTGTCTGCCAAAATCCATTTATCCCAGTTTCAATGGGTGTGTGCAGTTTATGTCACACTTTGGTGGGATGGGGCAGAAGCAGAGGTGAAGAAACCATGCCCCCAATGGTGTTAACACAAACATGACATAAGTTATAATATATGCCATTTAGCAGACGCTTTTATCCAAAGCGACATACAGTAGTGAATGCATACATTTTCAGTATATGTGGCCCCAGTGGGGATTGAACCCACAACTTAAGCGTTGCCAACGCCATGCTCTACCAACTGAGCCACACAGAACCACATGAGCACTTGCCATGGGCTTCTCACACTCACCAGCACCAATCTGCACAGAGCCTAGTTGATGACAGGGAGGTCAATCTCACCAGCCTCCACGCTGGGTCCCAGTGTCTCCCAGCTGCCTACTCAACCCCTCACCACTTTAATCACTGCTGCATTCCCCCACCATAACCATATGGCCCACTGACAGAACATGATCGGGAGAGGAAGCATCCTTAATGTACTGTACACGTGTTATACACAGCAACACGCCAGCACAGTAAGAGCTCTGCACTGAGGCTCAGGAGTTACTGTTCGTTGGTTCGTTTGTTTATTCCGTCGAACATCAAAGAAACGACAATGAGTCCCGTGTACCGTATCAAAATGAGATGCGTAACTTACGACAAAAAACGAACGTGCCGTTCAATTTGAATTATCCGTAGCGTGATAAATCGCATTAAAGATGCGAAAAATGGATTCGTAAAACATCTCGGAGGATCCATATTTCCTGAAGAGATGTAAGTCAACGTTCACCCGGAGCAACATAGCGAGAGGGCTGTAAAAACAGACAATATGCGCCCTAATCACTCGCTAATTCACCATGAGGGCTTTTACGCCCCCAGGCATTAAAAAATCATTCACCTCGCTGCTTGGCTTTTTACTGCCACCTTTCTTATCCCTTTTTCTCTCCTGATTTCTGGGCGGTCATCAAAACAGCCCAAGGTTCTTTCACATTTTAATAAAGTCATCTGGCTTATGAAATGGGTGGAGATGACAGGTGGCCCCCCTTGGTAGAAAAAGCAAAAATGAAACAGAGTGAAATACAGTCAATGATGATTATTATTATTTTTTTAGTCAATCAAACCCAATCTATGATTGGGGGGGAAAAAGGCCCGGAGCCTAAGCCTCCCCTTTCAACTCGCAATATGATACTATATTTAATCTTATACAATATTTTATTTAACTATATTCCTATTAAATAGGGTTGTGTATGAGAAACTCTTACCAGTGAATTGAAGTTAACCATTTAATTAAATTGCCAGTTAATTATTACATTACATACTTTTTTCGATGTGACAATTTCATTGAAGAGTGTTGAGTGCCATACATAAAGGTGCACTGTCTTGTTTTTAAAGAAGAGCATGAAGAAGCAGTCAAGGCATAGAATATCAACAATAAAACAATTTTGGCAGTGGCACTGTCACTTAAACTTCCAGAATATTGAATTCCATGCTGGTTAATTTAAACTGCAAAATGAATTGATATAATCCAAGATCAACTTCCATAGATTAAAGTGCCGGGGAAGAGGCAACTCACTTGAACCTGATAGCTGTGAACCTGATGTTATGATTATCCATTTTTCAATTATTTTCAACTCATTACTATCCACAGTATCCACAGTCTCAAAGTATCCACACTCTCAAAGCATCCACAATCTCAAAGCATATACACTCTCTCTAGTTGAACCCAATATCTAATAAGTAAAATACAGTACATAAATAAATATGTAAAGAAATAAATCGCACATATTGTACATCTGAATGATCAGATGACTTGATTTTGTTCTGACTATAGCAAAGGCTACTGGGAAATTGGTCCATAAAAACAAAGGTTTTTAGGTTTGTTTTGTAAACGCAGTTTACATGGTTTACTTTTGACATTATCCATTTACACAGCTGGACATTTTAGCAGATAAAATCATATGTAAGGCCCTGATGCACAACACCAATGCTGCATATGAGATTCAAATGTACAAACTGCTGGTTACAGGTCTGGAACCCTAACCATTACTCCACACTGCTTTGTTCAGTTACATTTGTAATGGTCGGTATCTGAAAGGGCTTTCTCCATGGAACGCAGAGTAGAATTGAGATTACACTTTCAGAACCACGGTGATAAACTGCCACCAGCCTCACTGTATATTCTACAGTGGCCAAAAGCCTTCTGACAGATGTCCACAGGTACAGTTTAAATGTTCTATAGTTTATGACTTATTTAAGTATGTCTATTGTAAATGCAATGCATGTAGGTGAGTGTTGATGCTCAGGGGACAGACAATTGAAAGTAAACAAACTAACTTAATTAGATGTTTCAGTTAAGCCTGCAATCACAAAATGGCCATTTTGGGAAAAGCATTAATAAAACCGTGCCTCCATCTATTTGAATGACAGATGTCCATATCCGGGCTCCCATCGTACACATCATTCATTTATACAGCTGAATTTTTACTGAGAAACAAGGAGCTTGCTGAAGGGAGCGGCAGACCCCCCCCATCTGGGACTTAAGCAGGTCCCCTTAGCCACATCTCCACGCTGCATTCTGCCTTGGTAAACAATGTAATTAAGTGCCGCAAGACATATTGACTTTGCATCAGCCTGATCAGAATGAGCTGTCCCTTTCCACAGCATTAGGTGAGTATGAAGTGTACCCGTCTGATTAAAGAATGCCTTGCTTTATTAGATAAGTCAATGGGGCAGAGTCAAATGAGGACGCTTTTTTACAGTCTGGTATCCCATCTTGTTAAGTTCCACAGCGTAAGAAAGGCACATTGGCACAAATCAATATGATGAATACCTGTAGGCTTCAGGGGAAATATAAGACCAAATCTCACCTAATCTCAGAGTTAGAGAGAGGGAGGATTTTTTTAGCATTTCAAATCCAGGTAATGTCATTTCTACAACTTGGCTATCTAAAGGAAGTGTAGCCAGACTCTGACTTGTATAGTACATCACCTAATCATTGTAATGAATTAATAATAATTAGACTTTTCCCAAAACAATAATGCAGGAGAGGAAATGCCAAACAATCTCTAGCTAATTCTCAGAAACTCCTGTTGTCTCTATGACTTATATCCCACATACATAATACATACATATATCCCACATACTTATACATACTTATATACTTATACATATATACCCCATCTCCTCCCCATCTCCAACCCTATTCCTATATGTCTATCTATGTCTATGTCTGTTTATCTAGCCTGTACTATGATGCCTATGGTGCCAGGTGCAAATCCAGCTGTACTTATTCCTGAAAAATGCTGCACTTGCAAATAAAGACTTTAAAGTTTGTCTTATACTGAACTGGATTTAACTGCAACAGCAATAACCTGTACCAGCTGTACATGTGCTGTGCTATCCTCTAAATGGCACATTTGTCATTTGCAATATAGCACAGGAGCCTCTTTTCTCCTGACAGACAACGGCAGTTAATCCAGTTCACTTATCTATAGGAAATTGCAGGCAGTGGAGTTTAGAATTATGCCTTTATTTATTTCATTTTTTTGGTTTCCATGCAGAGACTTTTGAATTATGCCAAATTCCAGGAAGTGCCTGAACACTCTGTGACAGCTCATCACCTTAATTATATCTTCACACAATTGTATCTTCACACAAACATTGTCTGGTGTCCCTAAACCACACTGTGCAAATATTCAGTCTGACTTAGCAGGTCTAAGCAACATAGTTCCACGTGTAGAAGTGGGCTTTGCATGGGTTTGTGAATGCCTGGTAAATATCATTAGTGACAATCTCGTCTAGTCTGTGCTTTCCTCATAAATTATATGAATTTGTGACGAAGAACAAGCTGACACAAACCTTATGATGGACATCTCTCATTTTGAGAGACAGTGGCCTGGAATTTTTCTTAACTTTGACTCACTATTAAATCAAAGCGCAGTATTTTTCAGCACAAACACAATTTGGTAACATCATTGTGATGTCTGTTGAACAGTCTTTGTTTAATTTAACAGCATTTAATTGTGAGTTAAACTAAGATTCAGGAGAGGAATGATCAAACAACCTCTGATGCCTCCCTTGACCAGCTGAACCAACAGGTATAAAATCACCAAGTACCTTTCTCCCATCATGCTAAGCTATTTTTGGCATCCAACTGCCTCCCCTTCTCCCCCTTGTTCCATTTTATTTTTGTCCCTTTCTCTTTTGTTGGTGTCCTGGGGGGGGGGGGTCAACAACCTCTTCCTGCGGCCAGGTGCGATCCCGCCTCTGAACTTTCAGACCAAGACTCAAATCCTTAACGCAACCCACTTAAAATACTATTTCCGACATATCAATAAAACTTTCTGCCTTAAATACACTATGGTTGTATGAGTATTTCTTACTACTGGATCAAATGAATGTGCCAGGTCCGTAAGCTCTAAAGCAATGATCAACGGTCAGTGGAAACACGGGGTTCACACTGAAAGAACATGAACTGAATGAATCTGTTTGTTTTCTTTAGTCAACATTCTTGTTTTCTTTTCCGATGTGCATTTAAAGTGCAAAAAGTGAATAAAGTGCATTTTATTCTTTGCCATAGAGAAATCAATAAGGTACTCTTTGGAATTCAATTTGGCCCCAAAGTTTGCATCCAAATTCCAATAAAGAAACATAATTCAATGAAAGCTGGTGGAAAGCTGGAGTTTTGGAATTGCAAAGCACAGGCTGTTCTGTCATCCATACCAATACAGATTAATGCAAGAACTTGAATTCAGCATCCTTGCCAAATAAGGCAAGGTTGAAATTCTTCTTCAACAAAGGATCAATATGAATAAAATCATTTCACTAATGTTCATTTGAATTCAGCTTGTGGCCTCTGAGAATGGGAGAAGAGAAGGAAAGAGAAGATTATATGAATGCAAAATGCTCTTTGGGGCTTTAAGACAACGGCATGCTTTGCTTTTGATCTCCTGTGGCTCCACTGCTTGAACAACGATGAAGATGTTATGATTATCTATTGTTTAATTCATATTTCAAACTAGAAATTAGATGAATAAATGAGCACTGGGAATATATATATATATACAGTGCTGTGAAAAAGTAAGTGCCCCCACTGCTAATTTATAGTTTTTTGGATAATTCTGAATAAAATGGATATTAGAAAATCCTAATATAGATAAAAGTTGATGTGATATAGCAATGGTTACAACTTTTCCATTATCTACTCAACTACTCAGTGTCCGGAACTATTAAAGCAGCACAAAATCCCCACCCTTCTACCACAATGTTTCATGTTGTAAGGGGGTAATTAAGCATTGGGGTCCATTCATGCTAATATTCCATTTGAGTTCAAAGGCAGAATCAGCTTGGAGGAACCCCACCGTACAAGGTGAAGTGCAATGTGAAGCGCGGTGGCGGCAGGGTGGTGATTTTGTGCTGCTTTGATAGTTACATGAGTGAGGTCAGGTGCAAGGGGCAGAGTTGTGAACGAGTTGTGTCATCTGATTTTATGCAGCCCTCTTCCTGAAATTATGTCATTAACTTCACGTACAACAAAATAGCTTCCAGTGAACTACAAAACTACATATCTTCCAGTCAACTAGGAAGCTATATAGTTTTATTGATTGGTTAAATTATTTATTGATTGATCAAGTAAGCTAATTAAGTGACTGATTGATCAAATGGCTGATTGTGTGTGTGTGTGTGTGTGTGTGTGTGTGTGTGTGTGTGTGTGTGTGTGTGTGTGTGTGTGTGTGTGTGTGTGTGTAAGCATATGTGCATGTGTGTGTTTTCAAGACATTCTCTATCACTTTTTAAAAAAATTGTTAATAACCACACATAGTTTTGTAACAATGGCTCTTGGATAGAAGGAAGTATTGCTAGTGATACAATGCTTACGTTCTATATCCATCCATCCATCCATTATCTAAGCCGCTTATTCCTGGTCAGGGTCGCGGGGGCTGGAGCCTATCCCAGTATGCGTTCCGGGCGAGAGGCAGGAATACACCCTGGACAGGTCGCCAATCCATCGCAGGGCACACACACCATTCACTCACACACTCATACCTACGGGCAATTTAGACTCTCCAATTAGCCTAACGTGCATGTCTTTGGACTGTGGGAAGAAACCGGAGTACCCGGAGGAAACCCACGCGGACACGGGGAGAACATGCAAACTCCGCACAGAAAGGCCCCCGGCCTGGATTCGAACCCGAGACCTTCTTGCTGTGAGGCGACAGCGCTATCCACTGCACCACCGTGCCGCCTGCTAATTTTCCATTTGAGTTCAAAGGCAGAATCAGCTTGGAGGAACCCCACCGTACAAGGTGAAATACAATGTGAAGCACGGTGGCGGCAGGGCGGTGATTTTGTGCTGCTTTGATAGTTACATGAGTGAGGTCAGGTGCAAGGGGCAGAGTTGTGAACGAGTTGTGTCATCTGATTTTATGTAGCCCTCTTCCTGAAATTATGTCATTAACTTCACGTACAACAAAATAGCTTCCAGTGAACTACGAAACGACATATCTTCCAGTCAACTAGGAAGCTATATAGTTTTATTGATTGGTTAAATTATTTATTGATTGATCAAGTAAGCTAATTAAGTGACTGATTGATAAAATGGCGGATTGTGTGTGTGTGTGTGTGTGTGTGTGTGTGTAAGCATATGTGCATGTGTGTGTTTTCAAGACATTCTTTATCACTTTAAAAAAAAATTGTCAATAACCACACATAGTTTTGTAACAATGGCTCTTGGATAGAAGGAAGTATTGCTAGTGATACAATGCTTACATTCTATATTGTGGCATATTTGTCTTTTGCTGAAACTGAGCTTGTGATTTCAGAGGAGGTTGAATGCTTGACCGCAGTCAGTCTGATATTATCTTGTAATTGAGCCATGCAACATTTCTGTCAATATCCTGACTAAGTGAAAAGCCACTGCTTTTCATATAGCCTAGCCTGTAAGACCATGTTGAGTGGACTATAGTGTACATATGCCTTACATAACATCGTGCTTAAGGGCCGTATAGAGAGCATGAGGATATGTGCATTTGCATTAACTCTGGAAATCTCTGGCTTAGCCGGCACAATTCTAGTTCTTTAGCCTTTTGAATTGCTTGTCTAAAGGACAGCTGCCACACACAACATTGACGCACACAAAAAAAAAAAAACCTATATCACGCTGCAGTTTCAAACACGACTGCATCAATTGGGGGGGCAGGGAGGTGGGCTAGGCTATATAAAGGCTTGCTACGCCCCCAGACACATGGGAGAACTAGTAATGTGCAACCTCAGTACGCCATCACTCACAGTTCACACTTCTTGAACGGATCAGAGTCACGCCACTGGGCATAATCATTTTCTGATATGCATGGAATTCATCAGGACATCACAGGAAACTCCAGGGAGTCCCACAATATCTAAAACTGTAGACATAATAATAATAAAGTAGCCTTTTACATACACGGCAGTCTAAAAAAACTGTCTAATCAAGAGAACACAAACACACACACACACATATAAACACACACACGCACACACACATAAAAGTGTATAATTACACTTGGCGTGAAACCTCAGGAAGGACATCAATAATGTATAGTACAAATTGGTAATGTGTGGAGATTGTTATTCCTTCAACACATGTTGATAACAGTATGAAAAAGTTAGGATTAGGCCAACAGGGTGAAAGCAACTGTTATCGGCCCTTTCACATACAGGACACCTTTAAAAGACTCCTTACATATCCTCATTTGTGGCAGGAGAAGAGGAAACCCACAGACGTCTTCGACTGACAAAGAAACAAGGTGCGAAGGCACCGATGCATTGCCCCGCTCTCGTTTATTTGATAGTAAACGCCATCGCACGCGACCATAAAAGAACAGGGGTAAATATGCAAAAGAACTCCACGTCTCCGTAACTGCAACTGTAATAGACCGACGGGAGCAGATGGCGGGATCTATCAACGCGCGACAGTACAGCACCACGCAGACGGAATGGAGAGACATTCACGTTTGCGATCATCACTCACGAAGCCTGCAATCAACGTTCCTCTTGAGGAGCAGAGACATAAACTGTGCAAACGGGAGGACATTACCGTTAGGGTATCTGTGCGCGCAAAAAAAAAATGCTTTTCACAATCAAAGCAACTAAAGCAACATTAAAAAATGATGTGAAATTTGCCGCAGCTCTTGATGATTCATGGTACGATGTCCTGGTGTCCCACTGTTACTCCAGCTGACAACCGCTCTGCCTACGCCGCACTACACTGCCTCATTACCACAGCCTCGCTATTCCAGCCTTGTGCCTATCGGGCCCGTTTCCCAGAACTGATCGGTGCAATTTGCTCTAGCAATGCTACAGGTGCCGCTCTCATCTAGATTATGGTGTGTTCACGCATTTAGCCCCTGTGTTTCTTCTTCTTTTTGGCACAACGCACAAGTTCACGTACAAGTTAGGCTACACAGAAAAGGTCTTCTCTCAACGACGGTGCTCGTTCCCGGCCACAAAACGTTTTCGCGAAGTTTTTCGGGAGTTGACTGTAACTGATCGGTCGAGTCCTGAAGTCTGCCTGCAACAGCTGCGCGTGAAGTGCACTTTGCTAATGCGATGCAACTGCGCAGCTCAGCCGGAGGACTGGGGGAGCGATAAAGAAGCACGTCCCTAATGGGACGTTAGAGTGACGGGACAGGCCTTCAATTATGAATGTTGTGCTAAAATTATTTTTACAGTGTAAAACGTGTACATATTATATAAAAATTACCATATTCCGTGGCACAACTCCTTAAATGCACTGCCATCACCTCCCCAACAATACCGCTCACCCGTGTGTCTTGTTCAGCAGCTTGTTGAATCATGCATTTTAACACTGCCCGGCTGCTGGCCCTGACTTGATATATTGCGTGGTGTTTTTTATGACACTTTCAACAATGGCATGCTATAAGCTTTAGAGGTCACAATAGCACAGGTAACTAAACTCTGCCTAGTGCCATGCAGACCACGGAGCTCAGACAGACTGTGTGAGCCTGAGCTGAATTTACAATGCAGTCAGGGAGCGAGAGAGAGAGAAAGAGAGACAGAGAGAGAGGGGTTACGGGCAATGAAGATACTGTAGCAGATGCAGGGTACATGCAGAACAATAAAGCAGCTGAACTGTACAGGTAATAGAGACATGCTCGCTGCTATAATTGTGCATGACCACTCCTATCATGCTATTTAAAAGGGTAGGGATTGAGACGCAAACTACTTTTTAACGTGTCCGAAATATTTATGCATGAATATAAGATGCTGGAGGATCGTTCTGGAATAAGTACAAAGATTATTTATGTATACACGCTCACTCGCTCACGCACACCACAACGTTCCGCAGGTTTGACTGCCCGCAACTAAATGTGTCCGTCTCAGTGCTAAGCATCTTTGCCTTTTGTGTCTCAGTGTAGCAGCATGGCCTCAATGACTTTCCACTGACGAAAGAAAACAAACAGACACAGGAGGTCCAAGCAAGTTCACTGTCCATAATGTAAAACAAGAGGGCTGTGCAAGAACCCAGAGTCCATACAATACATCACCACGCAAAGTCTGTATTCATTTCCCTTCTGGCTAAAGGGTTCAGTCCCTATTTGCAAGCCTCTGGTGATAAAACCTCTGGTTCAGCAATGCCAGGACAGAGCTTGCAGGGGTAAAGTAGAAAGAGTGGTACATCTTGGCTACTGCTGATTTAGTATCTTTGGTGGACCTCTCATCTCCATGGAGAAATTCAACAGCAGCTGGATCCCTCCATCAGTCAAAGAGGTATCTAATCCCTATCCCTCCTCCGTAATGCTGTGAGATTACATGCTGGTTTGTTTAATGGATGACTGACTGGTGCGGCACTGCTGTGGGGAAACTGCACTGCTGTTTGAGCGTTGAGGCTCCTCCAACTCAAGGCTCGTCCAACATGGGTCAATAGCAGGGATGCAGGGCCACAGATGTGAATTTGGAGACTTGATACTGCCTGGAGCCTTACATTAGGATACATATTCAATCTACCGCCAATACCTGCATTTATTTAGAGTAATGGATTTGAATTTGAAACTTAACATCCCTTTTTGTTCTCATATATCATGTTATTTCCCCCTGTTATTTTACACCTTATAAAAGTAAGACCTGCAAAAAATGTGTTACTCAAAGATAAAAACAGTCCATGTGGTTAGTTTGAATAGAGGCTTAGAAAATTGGTTCAACACACTTTTGCACACACACACACACACACACTGAAAGAAATAGTTACTGTAAAGATAATATTCTAAAATGATGGGTCAATATCAATTGAGGTGTTTTGGATGCATGTACAAAGGTTAGACGTGAGGATGAATAAATGCATTAAAATAATAAAATAACTTTGCTGCAAAAGAGTACATCCTATTATGCCTGAATGATTCATTAGTATGTATTAAATCAATTACAAGCAAGGTAAATAATTTCACTATTGAAATTGACTTAAGGTAGTAAGATTGAATATCTGAAACATCCTTCATGCTATTTTAGCCTCTGTTAGAAAACTTTGAAAGTCAGAGCTTTAGGATATATTAATCCGTCATTACGAGCCACAGATGTAATCCGATTTGAGCTTTGGCTTTTGAGGATATACATGACCACACAAAAGTTCTCAATCGCCTTGCAACGTTGTGGCTCTATCCAGCAAAGCCTTTAATCAAATATTAATTTACACTTTATGGAAGAAATGTTTTTTATATTTAACCCTTGCCAAAATCTGGTAGGTTTGTGTGTGTGTGTGTGTGTGTGTGTGTGTGTGTGTGTGTGTGTGTGTGTGTGTGTGTGTGTGTGTGTGTGTGTGTGTGTGTTGGCTTTTAGAAGAGATGAATCACACAGCACCATAAATAGTTCTGAAGGCTGAAAACACGTGCATAGACGTGCATTCGACAGCCCAGTCGCCAAGGAGAGATAAGTCCCTGTTTCTTCATGGCCATGTTGCCCGCTTCACACACACAAGCCTGCTGTTATTTCCCTAAGGACACCAAAGTACATGCCGCCCAGTTTAAACAGTTGGCCCTCGACCGTCCGCGAGATGAAAGATGCTTTATAAATGCAAATCGTCATCATAATCATTATCATCATTCAGTTTCCAAAGCTGATGTTCAGCCCCCACAAATAGTTTTATTTAATTAAATTAATATGGAGTAAGCAGTATAGGGAATCTGCCACAAACAACCAGTGACTGTGGAAGAGGCATCTTTCAGCAGTGCAGGATAATGGCTAGGAAGCTGGGCTTGTAACACAAAGGTTGCAGGTTTGATTCCCAGGTGGGGCACTGCTGTTGTACCTTTAAGCGAGGTGCTTAACCTGAATTGCTTCAGGTCAAATATCCAGCTGTACAAATGGATTACATGTACAGAAGTGCAAACTGTGTAAGTCGCTCTGGATAAGAGTGTCTGCTAAACGGCTGTGATGTAATGCAATGCAATGTAGCTTCTAAGCATTCAGCAGAGGGGAGAAAATGGGAGATGCCAATCTCACAGTGTGTTGACCTTGAACAGCAAGTACAAATTAAAAATAACTGCACTGAACATGTATGGAAAAGGAGTGGTGGCGAAGTATGTTTTCAAGTCTCGTATTGATTCTGATCACATCCTAAAACAAATAAAGGTAGATTTAATCACAAAATAAAATAAACAGATAAGGCAGATTAAATATTGATTTATTTCCAGCTCAAAACTTCCGAAGAGACGCTTGTCATAATAAAGAGGTCTATAATTCACATGTGTTTCTCAAAGAGAATGCATTTAATTCAATTTAATCCAACTGCAATGCACTTTTTCTCCAAATCTACCATTTTTCTCAAAATCTCAAAATCTACCATCAGACATGGCATGGCAATAGGGTTTTCAAAGGATTGGCAGAAAAAAAATCCTCTAATGAGGGAAATCAACAAAAATAAGACTTTGCATTGGAAAACAGCATTGGAACTTGGCTGTCATGGTCAGATGAGACCAAAATTAAGCTTTTTGGCCATGCACACATTGAGCTGTGAACTAAATTTGGGCTTCAGAAGAAGGACAATCGTATTGAAACGAATGTCATACTTACAATGAAATATGATGGTGGTTCTTTAATGTTATGGGTTTGTTTTGCAAACTTGTTAAGGCCAATGTAACTATGAACTCCAGCAAGTACCAAGACATTTGGGCCAAAAACCTGGTTCTCTCTGCCAGAAAGTTGAAACTTGGCCACGAATGTATCTTTCAGCAAGACAATAACCTCAAGCATTCCTCAAAGTCAAACAAGAAATCGTTAACTGACCACAAAATTACTGTTTTATAATGGCCATTCTCCAGACTTGAACCCAACCCCGATTTTTGGTTTGAATTTAAGAGGGCAGTCCAGCGCAGACTGACAGATCTATGTTTTTGGGAGTGTGTGGCACGATCAGATTACCTTATTGTTACCAAAGTCGCAAATCTGTTTTTATGTTTAACAACATCATTTCCAAAGCTGTAGAATGCATCTGTCATTTGTGATTAATAATCGAATGATAATTATTGTGGCTAAGCAATATCACTTATCATAATATCTTGTGGCTAAACTGTGTAAATTCAAGCTAGACTGTTTGTCTAATCTTTGTTATCAAAGAACCCTGGTTTTGTATTTTACTACATAAAATGATAGTCTGACAGTATCTGCCATTTAAAAAATCGAAACTGAGATACATCCATTAACATAAAAATATTGATTGAGCTGTGAACTAAATTTGAAACGCTTTGGGCGACAGATAGGTAGAGGGACATGGCAGTTAGTTGTTCTGCCTGACAGACTTATATTTATATATCGAAACGATGTGTTGTATAAATGCATTTATTCGCAAGGGAAATACTGTACGTTAACCTACAAACGTGCGAATACAATACGGGGGTGAATGTTCGAGTTTGCGACACCGGTTAGCCATCGCGACCAATGCGCAATCCTCTAAACTCCAAACATCCCCTCCGTATTGTCACGGTTGCTCGAAACTATCATTCACAGATTACTGTGCAAAAGGTAGGGTATTGTTTTAGATTTTTATGAGGGGAACAATGGGCTCAATCCCCCTAGATTCCTGATAGCGAGACCTGATGTTGGCTGGGTATTAAAAGGTCGGTGCGCCGAAAGGAGAATCCCATTGCATACACCTCGTGCCCGACACCGTTATCCCCCCCCCCTTCTTTCGCTCTATTTCACTCTCTCTCTCTCTCTCCCCTCATCTCTCTCTCTCTCTCTCTCTCTCTCTCTCTCTCTCTCTCTCTCGCAGATAACGACTCTAATGACAGATTTGAGTAAACGGGAAATAATAAACAGCAGATTTCCCATGAAACACTGTACCAAGTAAAGTTAACAAAAGAGAACCTTATAAACGGACAGTAGCCCACAGAAGTGTTTTACAGTAAATTATGGCACGTGCAGATTAGCTACTGCAGTCAGTTTTATTTAAATACAGAAACTAGCCATTAGAAACGAACCCTGTAAATGCCCTTAGTTTTCCCATTTAAAATAAATAACTGCATTTACGGTGTCCTGTGTAACAGAATTACGCCGAAGTGTGCATTTGGTATCAACAAACGACACCAGATTCGAACGCGGCACAAGAACATTCATTCTGTGTATACTCTCGAGAAGTCTATTTTTTAAAAGTTACGTGGGAACACTTAAGGATTTAATTATCTTATGGTTAGAAGCATAGGGAGTATCAAATGATGATTATGATGATTGCAGATCAGTTATCTGATGCAGATAGTTCATATTTCAATCTTATTGACGTTCAAACGCAACGTCAGGATGAGACCGGCAACATCATAAAAGTCAGGCATCGAGCATCGATGAGGTCCTGTCTTAAACACAGACTGTTAGAGCAAAGGTTACTTAAGCTTTAGAATGAAGCGAAACAAATGTACAGTTCCTAGCCCACCTTTGAAGAGGAATGACGTCCAGAGATAGAATCCAATGTAAGAAAATCCCCAAAACTTTCGACCCTGCATCTTTTTCCTTTCTGTAAAAACAATCCGTTGAATCGTCTGGTGCAAACTGAGGTCTGGAATAGTGGGGCAAGCTATCAACATTTGATTGGAGACAGAGGATGTAGATACTATTCGCGCGTGCACGCAAAGACACTGTCTCTTGCACACACACACACATACACACACACACCTCTCTCTCTCTGTCTCTCTCTCCCTCTCTCACACTCTCTTTCCCCCCTCTCTCTCTCTCTCCCCCTCACACACATTGCTTAGCCAATTAATTTCCCAATTGAAGCCTTGCGGAATTACCGCAAGTCAAGTTTACCTGCGTGTTAGGAAACAATTCAACAATCGCTTAATGCTGCTCTCGGTCTTAAATGTGTATTAAAACAAAAACAAAAACGTTTTAAGTGAGAGATAATGGTTGGCAAAAGCAGAAAAAGACGAGAAATTCACACCAGCACCTCGACCATTATCTTGACCTATGCACTGACAAGACTTCCAACACACCATGCATGGAACTGTAACTATGTATTTATTCGTACATTTTTTGGGGACAGTATAATTAAACATTGCTACATTGCCAAAGCAGTATCCAGTGCATCGTACATGCGTGTTTATAGCCAGAGCTCATTTCCAACACCCGTCCCCTATTGATCAAGTGAAGCAATTGTTTAGTGTTATTTAAAAAACTTAAGGGCCAATCTTCAAAATACTGCTGGTGCAGTTTTCAAAATGAACTGTAATTCTTAAAGTAATCAGCCTAGTTTATTTCAAAACTGCTTTATTGGATATCTGTGATGTCTATGTGACTGCACACAGAATATTAATGTGGGTTACACTGTAGGAGTCGTACACTCTAACCACCACAACTGCGCAGGACCACTCACCCACGTCTCACTCTTAAAGTTCCCTTGCTTAAAGGTCTAATAGCTTAACCTAGGACTGAACATACAGGCAGTCCCCGGGTTATGAACGTCCGGCTTACGGACAACTCGTACTAACGAACGGACTGCCATAATGCCTATTATGTATTTAAAAATTAGTTAAATACAATGGTTTGTAATAACGAACGCACGCACTACTTTGTGATGCTCATGAAAACATTGCGCGGTTTCAGCGGTTCATCGGCTCAAGGAACAGAGATCACCGTCCGTTATTTTAAATCAAATCACCGTCCCGTTTTTTTCTTTCTCTTACCCTTACAACCATGCCTCCAAAGCGTAAATCCGATGCAAGCGCTGGTGATGCATCAAAGAAAAGGAAAACAATCACCATGGAAAGTAAAGTTGAAATAATAAAGAGATCGGAGAGAGGTGAAACTCTATCAGCCATTGGGAAAGCATTAGGCTACAGCCGGTCAACGATTGGTTTTTAAAAGACAAAGAGAGAATAATGGAGCATGTGAAAGTCCATGCCCCGATGAATGCCACGATTATTACCAAGCAACGCAGTGGTTTCATTATTGAGATGGAAATGTCAGCCGCTGAGGGCCCTGGATCATACGACCAGAACGGCTCAGAAAGCACTGAGTATGGCCTCCGACCACTCACCGAGGACGTGGGTGAACCCACGGGAAGGCGGCAAGGGTCCCACCAGGTCCACGTTAACATAGTCAAAATGTCTTTCGGGCACTGTGAACGGTGCCAATGGAGCCCTGGTATGGCGATGCACTTTTGAACACTGGCATTCTATGCAGGCATTAGTCTAGTCGCAAACGTCTTAGTTGAGCCCGTGCCAGACGGAATTTAGCCGCCACCAACTTCTGCTGCGATTTCCTGCCTGGGTGTGAAAGGCCGTGGATGGCGTTGAAAACCTGTCGTCTCCAACCACTGGGCACAATGGGGCGAGGCTGTCCAGTAGAAACATTGCACAGGAGCGTGCCGCTGTCAAACGAAACGTCTGCCATCTTAAAGCCTGTGACGGCTGTCCTGTAGGCCTGGATGTCCAGGTCAGAGGCCTGGTCTGCCGCCATGAAGATGTAGTCGATGTCGTGGAGAACGGTGCTGGCGATGATATTGTTGGCGACGGCATTGTCTTTACCAGTGACATGTTGAATGTCCGTGGTGAACTCAGAGATGAAGAAAAGCTGCCATTGCTGATGAGCAGACCACAGCTCAGAAACTTTGGCAATGTCTGTGGTCAGCGGTCTGTGGTCCATGAATGCCGTGACTGGGTGGGCTTCCAACAGGAAATGTAAGTGGTGGACGGCGAGGGAGAGGCCGAGGATCTCACGATTGAAGGTGCTGTACTTCCGTTCGTTGGGGCGGAGCTGGTGGCTGAAAAAAGGCGAGCGGCTGCCAGGCACCACTGACTAACTGCTTGTGACAGCATAGTGTCAAGCAGCCGTAGTGAAAGCAATCGGCGGATGCGCCAGCATGGTCATATTAGCGAGGGCCTGTTTCGTGTCAGTGAAAGCTTTGCTCATCTCCTCGGACCAGCTGACGGTGAGCTTGGCGGACTTGTCCTTGAGGGACTTGTAAAGGGGTCGCATGAGGTGGACCGCCCGGAGGACAAAGTGATGGTAAAAGTTCACCATGCCCAAAAACCCCTGCAGGGCCATAATGGTGAGCGAAAACTCCTGCAGGGCTCTAATGGTGAGCGGTCGTGGAATATCCTTTACGGTCTCTACTTTCGACGGCAGTGGGACGGCCCCGTCCTTTGTGATTCGGTGTCCGAGGAAGTCAATTGTGGACAGCCCAAACTGGCACTAGGCCAGATTGACAATCAGGTTGTGCTGACTGAAGCACTCAAAGAGAGTCCGGAGGTGATACACATGTACCAACATGGAGGAGCTGGCAATGAGAATGTCATCCAGGGAAATGAACAGGCATGGCAGGTCCCGTAACACGGTGTCCATAAGGCATTGGAAAGCTTGGGTGGCGTTTTTTAGACCGAAAGGCATGCATAGGAATTCGAACAGTCCGAATGGAGTGATCACCACAGATTTCGGGGCGTCCTACACCCGGACTGGATCTTAGTGGTAACCACAAATGAATGAATGGTTCACTTTAGAAAAAGACGGACTGAAAAGTCCTGTATGTGTGGGAGTAGCAGTCAGGGGTCGTAGCGTCATTGGGGCGCCGACTGCCACCTGGCTTCAGCGCGATGTGCCCACGGGCTCTTCGAACGACGAATGATGCCGAGGCGCTCCATCATGTCGAACTCAGCCTTAGCAATGGCAAGTTTCCCTAGGTCGAGGCGCCGATCGCCAGCATAGACAGGCGGGCCGGTAGTCGGGATATGATGTTCTACCCCGTGCTTGGTGACGGAAGACGAGAAGGTGGGCTTCGTGAGGACCAGAAACTCGGCGAGGAGATGTGAAAACTCATCAGATGCAAAGAGTGCGCTGGACAACTTCGTCATGCCTGAACCACTGAGAGAAAACGGGAGCAAACTGAAAGTCTGCACTGATCTCGTGCACAAACTATGATTGTTTCTACCATGTATAAGTCTACCATGTATAAGTCACTCTGGATAAAAGCATCTGCTAAATGCTTAAAATGTAAATGTAATGTGTTTGTTATAACATAATTATGTTATAATTATATAATATTTGGACGTTGCACACGCATTTCAATTTCATTCCATTTCTGCTGTGGGATTTTCCGTAGGACGGCGACTGTAGCATTTGGCGGTCTGCGGAAAATCCTGTAGTTTGGCGGATAAGGGTTAAATATATATTTTTAGGCCTTTTAGGTCTAGTGGTTACAATGTTCGACGTTGGCCACTGCGACCAGGGTTTGATTCCACCGGCCGTGCCAGAGTCGGCTCTGGCCGGGAGTGCCACCAGGGGGTGGCAATTGGCTGTCCACCCCAGGGAGGGAGGAGGGAAGCCGACAGGATGTTTGCTGCATATAGGAGTGTCTCTGGAGTACCAGAGTTATGATCGACAGCTTGGCGAGTGCCATCTCGGAGGAGACGATACTTCGCCTTTGTCACTGCCGGTCACAGGGCTACGGCAGTGAACTCATAATACGAGGGGGAGATTGACATGAAAAATAGAGGGTGTAATTGGCTACTAAATTCAGAGAAAATTGGATAAAATCTGAAACAAATTCTTAAAAAAATATGTGTATAGTTTTTGGGGTTTAATTAAGATTCTGATTGCATGCTAATGGTACTCCTTTCATCAGTGAGGACACATTCAAGGACTGTGACTTGCCAGATAAGTCATTTAGGTAGCTAGTTTAGCAGTCCCTCTTCTATGCAACTGGCTATGCACTGGCTATGCAACTCATCACAGTTAGACCAAGGAGACAGGCAGTGGTTAGGAGGTCGTTTTTTTTCTTTTCGACACAAAGTGGAACCATCTAGCAGACACTGCTTTCCCCTTCTTTTCATAGTTGTACAGCAGTGCAAACAGCTACGGTGCAGACTCAAGAAAGAATTGTGTATATAATCATTAAATAGAGTGTGTTACACTTCATTTATTCATGTGCATAAAATGTGCATTCCACAAGCACTGCTTAAGTAGGTCAGAGCAGGAAGTTCTACTCCAAGTGAATGTATAGTCTATTCTCACTTCCCTGAGAAATATGCAGGGTTTGTACAGTATTTCATCACTTTATTGAAATTTAAGAGAAGAAACGGAGTGATACAGTCATTACATACAATTGGCTTAGTCAGAACAAAAGTTTTTGTGTCCCCTGATAATACAAGCCCTGTGATTCTGGAGTTCCCTACGAGAGTATGCGCATGTGAGCTGTTTAGACTTCCTCTGCTTCCAACAGTTATCTGAAACAACAAGATTTCTGAATTATCTATAGTGTTTTCATGGACAATATATACTACATTTCCTGATTCACAAGCGATAGGAGTTTCAGAAAATATAGGCTACCAAGGTACCAATTGCATTCTTATTAGATCATATTACAACAATTCTCAGGGAAGTGAGAATAGCGCATACATTCACAGGGAGCAGGCAGGACTACCTGATCTGAACTGCGTAAGCAGTGATTGGAGCTATATTGCAGTTCTGGCTTCTGGAGCATTTATGAGACCACCACAAAAACCAAGGTACATTTGTTTGAGGTAAGGACACATGTATAAAATTCTATAAACTTGGGAGCATTCCCTTTTAAAATCAGCAACAAACTCAAATCCAAGAAACCAGGTGATAATACAAGCCCTGTGATTCTGCAGTTCTGCAGTGAGTTAACTGTGCAATTAATGACTTTAATTGATCAATTAAGTGCTGAGGCAACAGTGGACCCAGTAACTCTCCAGGAGCAGTGCTGAGGACCCCTGCTCTACACAAGGTTGCCCTCATTTTACACCAAGCCTGGTCTCTAAATTCAAAGGGGACAGTGTAAGCAGAGGTCCTGGGCCGTGCAGTGCATCCTCCTTGAGCAACATTGAGACTGACAATTCCCGTTCCCTCTCAAAGGTGCATACCATTCTCTGACCTCTTTGAGAAGGAAGCACATTCACAAGCTCTGCAAAAACGTCTCTAAGCATCAGTACAAAATGCAGCCATGGGAAGCACACGGCTTGAGTTTTGCCCCTGCACATTTCTAGTAGATCACCGTCAAATAAAGCCGCATTTTAAAAGTGCTGAATAGATTACTGAATGTGAAATGTGGTTTTGTTTGTGTCAGAGCACAGATGTAAAAAAAAGATGTTCCGTTAAAGTTTATACTAATTGTCTTGAACACACTGCCTAATTGATTTACCCAAGGGTTAAATAATATACAAGTAACTGCCCAAATAAAGAAAACACAAAAAAGAAAACACCAAACATTTTACATTTTGGCATCCAGTTACTTTAATAGGTAAGATTAATCATAGACGTCGTTTGCAGCTGCAAACTGTACCTAACATTAAAATTACATCATCATTTTAGATATTACAAAATGCAGTATTGAACGTGAAAGCAGTGGTGATGACAAAAATGGAGTCTGAAGAGGTGGGGTTTGAGTCTCTTGCGAAAGATTGCCAGTGATTCCGCGGTCCTGACCGAGTGCGGAAGGTCGTTCCACCACTGGGGGGTCAGGACAGAGAAGAGGCGAGACTGCGAGGAGTGGCTGCTGGGTGCCCGCAGAGAAGGGACAGTCAGTTTGCCCAAGGAGGCGGAGCAGTGGGTTGAACACCAGACGTGGGGCAGCATTCTGGACCAGTTGCAGTGGCTTGATGGCACAGGCCGGCAGCCCTGCCAGCAAGGAATTGCAGTAGTCCAGGCGTGAGATCACCAGGGCCTGGACCAGGAGTTGTGTGGCCTCTTGGGTGAGGAACGATCGGATCCTCCGGATGTTATGGAGGGAGAATTGGCAATAAGCTGCCAGAACAGCTTCAATGAGCCTTGGCATAGATTCTGCAAGTGTCTGAAACTCTATTGGAGGGAAGCAACACCAATCTTCCATGAGAAATTCCATCATTAAGTTTTGTTGATGCTGGTGGGAAACACTGTCTCAGGCGCCGCTCAGAATCTCCCATAAGTATTCAATTGTGTTGATATCTGGTGACTGAGACGGCTATGGCATAGGGTTTACATCATTGTCATGCTCATCAAACCATTCAGTGGCCACTCATGCCTTGTAGATGTGGCATTGTCATCCTGGAAGAGACCACTCCCATATGGATATAAATGCTTCATCATAGGATGAAGGTGATCACTCAGAATAGCTTTGTATTTACTGGTGATTACCTTGAGTCACCAGAACCCTTAATTTACTCAAGTGTCTCCTTTATTTTTGCAGTTACCTGTATTTACCCAGACAAACACAGGCATGCCTTATGGTGTTTCTTTATTTCCCAGCTACGACACATGGATGAATGAAAAATGTTGTGGACTATGACCTGAAAATGTTGTGGAGCATCTACTGTGACTACTGTTATCAAAACTATGTAGGCCTTCAAGACAGTACTTCAAAATAACTAGTGTAATACACTACAAATACCTAGGACTTTAAGGCAATCAATATGATGACAGTGACATGGAGTTGCAGGTAGTGCTGTGTGATGAGAGGGATTGCAGGTTTCAATCCTGGGTGAAATACTAGCACGGTTATGCCTTATGGAAGGCTGGTCATTGGTGGGTTCTATACTTTGTAGGTCGGAATGGGCCTACAAACTAATACATGCCCTTGTGTTATAAAACTATACCACAAGGGCATGTATTAGTCTGGATAAAATTCTAATTTAAATGCAGGGGAATATTACAGATTTGCGTAGGTTCGCTTGGTCCAGGAGTGGCAGTCCAGTACCTCATTCATCCCAGACTTCATAAGATTCTGGAATCAATGAAGTACTGGTGTTGTATTCATTGCAAACATTCTTGTGAAACGAACACAATGATTCGCATTTTTGCACACACACACACACACACACACACACACACACACACACACACACACACATACACAAATAAAATAAGTCACACACATACACATTTTAAAAATAAATAAATAAATATTACAGCCTACGTTCGTTGGGGCATTTTTCCTAATTAAAACTTTTACTTTTGTTTGTATTTACGTTTAGTCACTACACTAGCAATATCGCTTTAAATGTATTTTTTCACATTTTTCAGCAAGAATATATATCCTATTGTACATATATTTTTGAAAGTCAAAAACATCTGTTTGTGAAGTCAGACATAATTTAAAACACCAATGATTACTTTCCATGTCTTCTAATCACTGGTGGTAACCTTCACACAATTAGAATTTCACTCTATCCTATTGCATTTTTAGATATTTTCCATTAATACTGAATATTTACTGAGGCAAAAGAATTCCCACCTGCAACACTCTAGTTACAAGACAAGTTATTTAACCACCGCACAGCACAGTCACAGTTGAATCATATTGCAAACATAAGTCGATCCTTTGCTGCATAATGCAGATTATGGTGGGCAATGTTTCAGAGCCCAGCCCACACAGCCCACCAAGAGGCACTGAAATACCACCAGGAGCTGTTCACTCTTCAGTGGCACTGAATTGCAACACAGTTCCGTTCTACTAAACAACTAAATACCAAGACCAACGGGTGCTGTCTGGCTGTGAGCAGCAGGAAAATGTGTCACTTACCAGAAACAGTCCATACAAATATCACTGAGATGGAAAACTGTTGGGGGTTTATGCACTTCCAAAACTGCCTTTAACTTTTTGATTTACCTTCCTTGAAACACACTCACTGTCATATAAAAGTGTGCAGCCGAGAGATCTCATTTACACCCACACAGCCTCCCTCCAGTAGCTCCATAGGAAACTTTGTTTTAGTATATTACTTTTTTTGAAAGGAAGAAACAAGTGGCTTCTGTGCATTCAAATTATTCACACAACATGCAGAGGCACTGTTCACCTTGTGTCCCTATGAGATCTATAGCCTTTTATGCAAGAAAAAGTTATTTTAAAACATCTGAAAGCAGCATGCAAAGTTTTACTCATGGGTTGAGATTATTTTGATGCTATATGTCTGTACTCCTAGGACATCAACAACAATTCTGGTTGTCTATTTGGACGTAAATTGAAAAAATTATAAATCTTTAAGGAAATAGTTGGCTTCTGTAATTGTTCTGGAAGGTGACTTACATTTTCAACTCATGCATCATTCATAAAGTTTATTTCGCATTTCCAAAACTTAGACTGAGGATGAATCGAGGCGTAAAGCTATGAGCTAAAGCCCTGTGACCTTGTGTCACTTTCATTTGAGTGAAATTGGTATTGCAGAACTCTAATCTTACTGCAATATGCCATCCAAAGAGTCATATTTTCCTCCAATATTTTGCCCCTTCTGACGGTCACATAAAGAGAATAGCCTGCCCCTTTGCCCTGCCCAACCCAATAAAAAATGAATAATAGGTCCCATTTATATTCACATCCAATCAAAACACTTAATTCAGAAATAAAACAGGAGCTAGGACAAACTTGACACAAGTTGAAATTACAATGACCTACACGCCAATGAAGAAATTCCCTCCGTCTAGTTTAATGTTTCCAAATACAAGATAAGACAGGCTTCTGAAGTGTTGACTGGAAGATTAGGAAGCCATTGCAAAACAGAGTGCCTCTACAAAACCAATTTGAGACAACTCTCTGAAAAAAATATTATATAAATAAAAGATCCATTTTGCTTCGCAGAAGTGCCATTTCACATTTAAGGGCATCAACAGCACACGTCTGCTCTTTGGATTGTCAAAATTGCAACAATTTTATCCTGAAATAAGGTGATAATGGTTTTACATCAAGAAAAAAACGTTTCTTAGAAAAAGTGAGGTTGAGAAAGCATTCCTCAAGTCATATCATGCAGGAGTGAATTTAACTGTAGTGAGATCCAATGATCTAATTTATGCCCCCAATTTAAAATGCAATGTAGTTGCTGTTGTAGAAGGGAAAACCGAATACAATCATGAATGCTTGTTTGTAATGTTAGAACAGGGTATGTTGTGGATATGTTGAACAGGGATGAACCTTACTTTCCCTTTAGCACTACTAGTAATAAGTACTAGGAAGCACATGGAAATTAGAGCAGGCTCCTTTGTGAGCTGTATCATGTTTGCAGTTGTATAGTATTGCCATCACATTGTAGAAGACATGAACCCAATATTGAATATTGACTCTGTTAATTTTTTTTAGTGATTAATGGAACATTGGACTCGGAAAATAAATTATTCTCATTAATATTATGAGCCGGAAGTTGTTGTGTACGAAAACTGTCTACTTAGTTTGACTGTATTTGGGTATTATTCATCAGATCATGTTCTTTAAAACAAAGTTGTTGTTGCTGTTGTTGCTGCTGTGGTTTCTGTTACCCTTGTTCTTCTCATTGCTGGTGATGATTATGTTATGTGCATTGGTGTGGCTGATACTGTGGTTCAAGTTTGTTTTGTTCTCACTGTGTTGTTGTTGTTGCTGAAATAAAACCCAGAGGGCTGCTGGGTGGCTTGTCCTGTTAAGGCAGTGTTCCAGTGTATGGTTGGGCCCCATGATCTGACATTAAATCTGGATCCTGCCAGTGCCAACTGTGGCCACCAGATCCGTAAGGTGAAGCATCATTTCCCGGTCACTGGCATTCCCAGTTAATTGGATTCAGTCAGTGGGACCAATGTGTTTCATCGCACATCAGCTATCCCCTTTGGTCAATAGGGTGCTAACCAAGTCTGCCTGCATAAGCTGCATTGTGTGTTGTCACTCTGTCCAGATAGTTTTGTTCTGTTCATTCCTTGCTGTTAATATGCAGCTTCTTTACCGTTCAGTTTGAGCCGTAACCTACCAAATGCAAATACAGTGTAATGGAAGTCAATTGTCAAATACTTCACACACATGAATAGGAGGCACAATCACCTCAGACTACCTTTGATTCAACTCCTATGGTCTCATAATACTTATGAGAGTATGTAAATGTTTGGATAAATGGCTGAAATAAAAAAGATTTAGCTTAGCTTCAAGCCAACGATGCAATACCTTTTCAAAGCAATCCATTTCCCCAGTAATGTTTCTTTTTTCTACCAGGACATCCTTCAACAAAATTGGCTTTAACATAAGTTGAAATATTATAATTTCATGGGTGGAATTTTATCTTTGGGTGGAATATCGTTTTAATAAGTGAAAGAAGCAGTAGCAGACAACACATTCTGGATGAGCATGTACTTGTCTGCTCTCTCCCAAATTGACAGAGGAGGTTGCAGCAACAAGCTTCACTTAACAAATACACTAGAGAATGTCAAATGAAATAAAAATTGAAATATATACTGTGTGTGTGTATATATATATATATATATATATATATAAAATTTCAGAAGGCTTTATGGAATCGATGGCGCATTCAACAATTCTGTGCAACCACTCTGCCATGGCAACCCCTCACAGTCAGAGCACACAAGGAACTGGTGATATTCAATAGAAAAATAAACACTATGCCACTGCGCAGTTTGAAAGCCAAGCATGCCATGTCAAAGGTCAGAGGCTGCCCATCTGTTTAGTTTGTTTTCCTTTTATTAGAGTCCTTCTGAGATTCGGATCACGTTGTCCAGACATCTATGCTCTGGGCTAAAGTCTTACGACAAATGAAATGTCTATTGTCACAGACGTATTGAAACTCAATAATACTGACCACTGGTTTGGAGAAAGTACTGAGTCTGAGCAGATATATTTTAGGTTAGAAAAAAAGAGGAAGTGCGGCCAACCGTGTCACAATTTGATCGAATGTTCTCGGAGAATGGGGGGATGCTACATTTGCACTTGTGTGTGGCCTTCAAAGTGGGCACCGAGAAATGGGGTACACTCCCAAAAAATCCTATAGTTTTTTTATGATTATAAACAAATAAGTGCCTTCTGTTTCAGCAGCACATTCTCAGTGGCATTTATGGTTTCCCTTAACCTGAAAAAGGAATACATCATGTCTCTCTGTGAATCTCATGGCTGGTTCTAAATATTGTTGATTTCAAACAAGGCTTTTGTCTCTTTGAGCCATTAACTTATCCATTTCTTTCACTTGAAAGAGGTCGGGGGGAAATCCGGTGATACACATCCTGTCTCTCTATCACTCTAATTCTCACACACACACACACACACACATCACTTATGGCCATGACATCACAGGCAATAGCTTTAAAACAGCTGGTCTAACCAATGAACAAGGCGGCCATTTTAACAATATGAGAAATATGGGACAGTGAACTTGGCTCTCACTGAATTATTAAAACCCCCTCAGAGATAGTACTGTAGGCAGTGCATATTCCCTGCCTTGTATTTTTAATGTCCAAAGGTGAGCAACACAGGGAGTTAACACTTCCATTTCAAAGGCCCCTGAGTAACCTGAAGAGACTGAATTGATCCAGCCCAGAGTCTTAGACACAGAGGGCACGCCTGTGCACAGAGGGTTCTTCAACTACATCTTCCTGGGGCGAAATTGTATTTTAAAATGATGCACATGGACCAAACATTTTCCACATAGTATTTATAAGACAATGTATGAATAAGATGTACTGTAGATGCCTTCTGAAAACATGACTATAACCTATTGTTCTGTCACTAGAGGGAGGTGCACTAACACTATGCAGATGCAGACCTGGACACAGTCATAATTTTTGATGCATCTGAATAAGCCTATCTAATGCTTAGCTATAGCCTAGGACTCTTGTCACTTCCTTCTCAGAACCAAGGTCTCTATAAGGCTTCGAGTCACTCACATGTGTGTTTTCATAAGACAAAGACCACCGGGAGGAATTTATACAGAAAGTGCTGTAAATGTTCACGTAGATATTTGAATGTTTTTAAGGAAAGTAGTTATCTGCAATATTCTGACAGTCTTTGCTTCCCCCTGCTGGTGACAGAGAAAAGAGCGAGAGAGAGCGAGAGCTGTATAATCATATAATAATTCTATTTTTTCAGCGCATCTTTTGTCTTAAAAGTCATTCCTTTTTATTTTACTGTTACTGTCATTTCTATTTTCTTTATACTTTCAAACAAGTGATTTTATTGCATAAAAAGATTTTTGACAAAATAATTCAACATGCAATATGCAACGCATTTGCTGAACAACAGCTTGTTTTTGACAGAAGTACTCAATTTGAACTATGCAAAGATCTTCCATACAAAACAAAACGTGCACTGTCAGGAGCAATTACAGAAGCCACATGACAAATAGTTTTTGAACAAACTGAAACACACGCAAAAACACAGACACACACGACAAAACACTGTTGAGGGCACATAAAGGGCATGTTTGGTGACTCCATCAGACAAACGGCCAGGGGTTCCGTATAAAGTCACTCTCCGCCCAAAGTGACTTGGCAGCGACGTCTCTGCGCATCATCGACAACAGCACAACCAGGAAAGAATGCAAAGGCGTGGGGAGGAATGCCTTCTGACTGATGAGAAGGACAACAGATGCACCATCCAAAGGTAGAAAAACATACAAAATGCCGAACAAAATAACAGGCATGAGACGGACGGGCGAACTGGTTCAATCCGGCCTATCATGCAACAATCAAGCGCCCCTTTGCGTGTTCTGGTCAAGGTGATTAAAAGTCATCAGAGGATTTCTATTAATTACTTAGGTTTGTTCTGTATTTTTCTCTTGTGTCATTTGAGGGAGATTTGCCACGCACACAAAGAGGTCTGGCAAAGGATAATTAAATTGGCCCTGCACTTAATTACATTGGCGAATCTTTCATTTATAATCTGACTGACAATCCCTCATCAATAATGATTAAAACACACAGATTTTTTAAAAGTCAGACAAGACAAAGATGTTATTCAACAGAATGTCAGTTAATTCCATGTGTGGATTATGTTATCACGAACGTAGGATATTAACTAGTGATAAGGGAATACCTACAATGTGTTTCCAGTGGAATTAAATTCACCATAGGCCGATCAGGTAGATGTATACACATGTACATGTATACACAATGACTTTATGTCGTCACTGAATTCAAACAAAAGGTCATTATTTTTACATTAAAAAGTATGGCACTTCCAAAGAAATGCAGAAGGTCACTGTGCTATTGATACAGTTTTCAGGAATATTTTAAATCAACAATTTGGTCTCCACTGTACACATATATTTTTTTAACCAAAATGTAACATGAATCAAAAAGCATCAACACAATGTGCGATACTACAGTGAATGTGTCAATACATGTAACACAGTGTATGCACAAGGCAAAACTCTGCTAGGAGGAGGATTGACAAATTCGCACAGTGACAAATAAATAATCTGGGTTGCAATGTACAGTATAATCTGAACATTTTGAGTGGGCGCAGGCTCCAATGTGTCCAGTCTTAATCGGTTTTAATCTCTCAAATTACCACTTTTTCTTGTGATGTTTGTGAAGCTATTGCCTGTGCCAGAGGCTTGCTTGGTCTTTGCTTGCACCTATCAGCTTCTTAATGTGACATGTTTCATTTGTTTATGCAGTTTTCTGCATTGCTCTGAAATATTCATCCCTTAATATAATTTCCACTCCCTCACAGTGTTTGCGTGTGTGTTAGCAAAAGGTGGTTCTATTACTTAGTGCATACTAATATGAGAGACTGTAGTAATTATGAACTATCTCAGAAATGTCAAATACTGTAACTGCGAGGTTTTTTTTTTCATATTAATAAGAAACCGAAGTGTCATAAGTGCTAATTTCCAGAAGTGCTAATTATGCTAAACTGTTCACCAATCGCTACATGAACTGTCTGTTTGCTAGCAAGTTAAAAACGTGCTACTAATGGAGGAAGTGGTAAAATACTGACCAGAAGCCTTATATACGTCGAGGTTTCGTTCCGCAGCCCAAACCTTGGCATATGGATTATCTAATATTCGAAAGCTATCATTGCTTTTATCGCCTTTGTCGTTTTCGTAACTTCGGTCTCAGCTGTTTGCGCCGTAGCCTTCTTCAAAGCGAGCTCGTGCCCACAAGCTTGTCAATTACTGTACATGTGCAGCCTTTGCAGTGAAGTTACAGAGCCAATCATTCTAGCGGGGTCGAGTTAATTACCTCGAATATTACGGGTATTTATCTTCGAGCCATATGCAATAACTTCCAAAGCAATCCATTTACCCAGCAATGCTTTTGTCTACCAGGACATCTTTTCACATCACTGGCTTCAATATAAGTTAAAGTAATGTAGTGTCAGCCATTGATTCAAACATTTACAGCTTCCCAAAGTATTATAAAACCAAATTAGGTCAATGTCTGATGTGATTTGCCATCCATTTATGTGTGTGATAAGGTAACCACCAAAATAAAAGCACCAACATAGTGTCTTAATTGGGTCACCACGAACCACCAGAACAGCATTGTTTTTACCTTGGCATAGACTTTAAAAGTGTCTGGAACTGGAGGGATGCAACACCATACTTACAGGAGGAATTCCATCATTTGGTGTTTTGTAGATAGTGGTGGAAAACATTCTTAGCACCACTGTCTTCAGCACAGTAGGAAGTAAAAATGAGTACTCTGTGGAAAATGGTTTCCAAGCAGGTCTGTGAAGAGAACCGACCACTGGCTATGTGAGGTTTGCAGTATTTCTCATTCCAGATTACCAATGTTTATTTTTAGGTGTTTATTTATGATTTTCTTTTCAGTATTGTTTTCAGCCAACCCTCTAGGGGATTTTTATTAAAAAATAATTCATGCTCTACATTATATGTGCTTCCACCTCAATTTTACTTTGATTGGGGGCGGTAGTTGTATGCTGCAATTAGAAGTGCATGCGTAGTTCTCATGTACACCATTGTACTTTGAGGCCCAGTGAATATAACTCATGAACTTTACAGTGAATATAACCTCATGAACAGTTGCTTGTTTCACTGCCGTAGAAATGCTGCAGAAAAATCAACCAAACACTGAGCATTCACACCCAGATCTTCAAACATTTTGAAAATTGAGTTTGTGTATGTCGCTCCGAACACCGAGTAGCTACTCTGTCCTTGTCCCCTGGTAGTGGAATACACCTACATTTAGAAAAAAGAAAATAATAATAATCAAACCTTTCTCTCCCCCTTTGTGTTTGTGGCAAGAATTTCTAAAACAACAATGATTGGACTGTAGCTTGCTGATCTATAACTCTAGTCATGATTCTATAGCCATTTTAATGTCTTTACTAGCACTGCTGCAAGTCGCCAAATGACTAAGATGTAAATTGTATGCTTGAATAGTAGTAGGCTGTACTCATGCTCTCATCGGATAATAGCATTAAAAAAGAGTGAGGAAAATAAAGTTGTATTTAATTAACCAAAATATGGCAAAAAGTCCCTTGGGCAGTTCCAACTGAGCAATGTAATGAAGCTAGAAAACAACTAGTCATGAAGTTGCAAGATATTGAAATGATTACTGATCATCTGCTGCCATCTAGTGGCTGAAAATCATATTGCAATTTAAGCAGCCTGTTCCAGTTTGTCTGCAAGTTTGCCATACAGGATAGTTGAAATCCAGCCAATTGCCTACAAAAAAATCAGTTACTGAGATCCATCTATTTTTTCTGTCCAAACATCAGCTGATCACTGATAACATCACTGATATCTAGGGTTAAAAAATGTAAAAATAATCAATTGGTGCCCTCAGCTTTACCATGGGTCTGCATCACACCACCATGTTTAATTTTTTTATATATATATATTTTTTTTTAATGGGATTTTATCCCATTTTCTCTCAATTTGGTAGCTAATTAAACCCGCTATTTTCAAGTCAATCCCGAACTGTGAGTTCGCTGCCGTAGCCCCGTGACCAGTAGTAACAAAGGTGAAGTATCGTCTCCTCCGAGATGTGACTCACCAGGCCGTCGCCTGTAACCTGGTACTACAGAGCCACTCCTGTGCGCAGTGAACGTCCTGTGGGCTTCCCTCCCCCCTCCCTGGGGCGGACAGCCAATCCCCGCCCCCAGTGGCACTCTCGGCCAGAGGCGACTCTGGCGTGGCCGGTGGGATCAAACCCCGGTCACCGTGGCCAGTGTCGAACGTTGTAACCACCAGACCACGAGGAGGGCCACCATGTTTATTTTTATACTGTATAGCCCATCTTGGTTCATTCATACAAACTTCCTTCTGTTCCCTTCATAAATATACTTGATTAGATGCTTGAATGATCCCTCATAGAATTTTGACCACAACACTCATCTTTCATCCACAGACACACAAGGAAATACATACTATATTATTTTAATTTAAATAACAACATGCTGATGTTAGAATTTTTACAGAAACATGTACATTTATGTAGTAGAATGAGAAATAGGCAAAGCCACCGGGAGGGAAACCTTTAGGTTGACATAACAGGAAATACGGAGTGTGCAAGAGTTCAAAATGCAGCATATTTGTTGTTCCACCGGTCCAACGCAGAGGTTCCTCCATGCTCTTTTTCCTCAGGGCATCACACCTGTGACAATGAGTAGCCCTGCCCTTCAAGGTATATAGTGATGGTGTGCGCAGTGACCACTCAAAGGGTCGGCATGGTGACAGTGCCAACTACAGGTACACAAGAGGTGTAAAAGAGTTTTATGTAACAGTGTCGCTTAAAAACCGGTAAGCAGGAAAATAAAAACTTAAGTATACTGAATCAACTCAAGTATTCAAAATATATACATTTTGTATTGTAAAATATACAACAATTACTTAAGGGAAGGTGCACATTTTTAGTAGTGTACATTATACAAGTAGTCCCACCTGGCCAGCATAATTTTCTGCTTTTTTTGGACAGGCGAAATCTGTCACTCTCACCCTCCGGACTGTGCTTGAATTCAAACAAACTTGGGAGGATGGCTGGGTTGAAGCCCCTAGCCGTTTCCCCTGCTACGACCCTGTTGTCTTCTCACGATGGGGCGTGGTGTCCTGGGGGGGAGACAAGGGGTGTGGTGGGGGAGGGTTCCTCAAGGAGGGGTGGTCAGGTACAGCTGCACTGCGGGAGTGAAGATAAGGATGGTGCCCAGTATGGACACTGTGAGGAAGGCCCAAAGAAAAATCCGGTCCAGCACCTGGGCAACAAACTTCCAGTCCTGGACAACCTGGAAAACCAGCCAAAACAAGGTTCAGAACAACGACAGACCTGCAGAATGCATTAGCGCTGAAACATATCGCATCTCAAACGGTGCCCGTCCAATGAAAAGTTAATTGACAGATTCTACATGTATGCATTTCAGTGTTCAGTCCTAATATTACTTATTAAATGTTGTGCAATTGAAATACCATTTCTGCAGTTCTACCACGGTTTTCTCCAGCCACTTGTGGAGAGAAATGGAAGCAAAAATTATTAAAATAAATCAAAGTTATTTTTTTAACAATAAAGACATTTTTATTTTCCATTCCTCTCAACGGGTGGCACACCTTGGAGTCAATTCAGGAAATTATGAACATTTCATAGAAAATTATGGGAATTATGGCCATTTTTCAATACAGTGCAACCATACACTGGCAGCAGTGTAGTACATGGTTAGGGAACTGAATAGGAAATGGTGAGAGAACTGGACTGTAACTCTGAGGTCACAAGTTCAATTCCCAAGCGGGGCACTGCCGTTGTACCCTTGAGAAAGGTAGTTAACCGGAATTGTGATAGTAAAATATCCTGCTGTATAAATGAAATGTATGTAAATACTGTAAGTTGTATAACTTGCTCTGGATAAGAGTGTCTGCCAAATGCTTAAAATGTACAAAAACAAATGTACACTGCAAGTGTCGTTAAAGCCTTACCTCTCTGATGAAGTGCTCCTTCTTGATATGCCGCGAGATGTACCGCACCGAGTTGGTGGCCTTCTCCAGCATGGCCAGCCAGGCGTGGTTCTCGTCCTCCTTCCCCGCCGGCGCCCTCTGCTGGTGCCGGCGGCCCTGCGGCTTGAGCTCCGGGCTGCGCAGCTCGATGTCGGGGTAGTGGTAGCGGTCGGTGTGGCCCCGCATGCACAGGAGCTTGGGCAGCCGCTGCAGGAACAGGCTCTTCACCCACGGCGCCATGGGGTGGTACGTGGCCGACGAGCGGTGGTGCACGTTGATGACAAAGACGGTGACGATGATGGAGAAGGTGACGAAGATCATGATGAACAGCAGGTACTCGCCGATGAGCGGGATGACCTTGGACGAGGAGGGGATGATCTCCTCGATGACCAGCAGGAACACGGTGAGGGACACCAGGACGGAGGTGGAGAGCGACAGCTTCTCGCCCTCGTCGGAGGGCAGGTAGAAGACCAGCACGGTCAGGAAGGACAGGCCCAGGCAGGGGATGATGAGGAAGAGGGTGTAGAAGAGGGGCAGCCGCTTGAGGATGAAGGAGTAGGTGACGAACGGGTACGAGTAGAGGCCGTCCCGCCGGTGGCCCCTGGCGCCCGTGGCGTTCAGGATCTGCCACTCGCCGTTGTCGAAGAAGTCCTTGCGGTCGACGTAGTCGTCGAGCAGCACCAGGTCCACCATGTGGCCGTCGTAGGTCCAGGAGCCGAACTTCATGGAGCAGTTCTGCCGGTCGAAGGGGAAGAAGGTGACGTCCATGGTGCAGGCCGACTTGTAGCTGGCCGGGGGCGTCCACGTGATGGTGCCGTTGGCCCTGACGATGGCCTTGGTCATCAGGGAGCCTTCGAAACGGCCGTCCGCTGAGGGGCGATAGACCGGAGAGGTCAGGACAAACGGGGGGGAGCGAAGAGGCAGGAATTCAAAATGGGAATGTCCAACGACAAACCCAGAAAAGAGAGAGCTGATAAAATAGAAGAGAATTGAATACAAATTTGGGGTAGTTTAGAGATTTGGGGTACCAGCAGCCTCAGAGATTAAATATCGCAAAACTACTCAAAACTTAAGTAAAACTAAGTACATTGCAAGTAAATGAAGGGTCATGTTCGATATAACCACAATACACTTTTTCTTAAACCTTTAACAACTAAATGAAGCACATTTACATTTTTCTTTGATCACATTAAAAAAATGTTTATGTCAGTGGCCACGTAACTTTTGTGTAATTAAGGAGAAAAAAGAAAAACCCTTCGATTCATCACTCCCATCGCGTTATGAACACAGCACACCACAATACACTGACAGATGGGCAACCTTTAGCCCACATCCATCTGAGAGTTGGAGTGCTGATCTAGGATTATGTTTCCCTCTGGCCATATCCCAACCTTATCCATTACGAGCTAAAAGGAAAAAACAGACTGTAGATCAGCACTCCTACCCGGGCGCTTTGTGAGCGCGAGCCCAGACCAAAGTGCGCGCGAGACTTACTTCTCGTACAGCACGATGTCCGGCAGCCAGATAGTCTCCGAGGGGACCCTTATAGACGTGATTCCGCCATATTCCTCCGGGTTCCAACGCAACTTAGAGTCAGTCCACTCCTGCAGCCACAGCAGAGGTCAATGCACGCAAAACTTCTACATACAATTTACTGCACGCCCTCCAGAACCAAAGTACTAACTTATCGTCAATGCGAAAGCAAGCCTTGTTTTTACTGCGAAGTACTCCCGGGACAAGCCTCTGTTCTGCTACGCAGTATTGCACTTGCCATTTCGGCTGATTAAGAAATATCACCCTGCTGGCTAAGACACTCTGACAAAGTAAATTCCACTTGGCAGTCGTCTTTCAATTAATTATGCTCCCTGCACCGCACCGCAAAGTGAGTGGGTTCAAAGGGCGTCCAGGGTGGGTTTTATAAGCAAATAAAGCCCAGGGCACGTACGTAGTTCTGTTGGACGTGTTGGCTCTTTATAAATCAACCGTGTTAGAGCCAGTGACATTCCCCGGGGGCTTGTATCCAAATACTCAGACCTTTCCCAGAAAACCTCAAATTAATTTCAAGCTCAAATTAGATAGAATAGTTAAGTGAAATCTGTGAGGCAAAACTCCCGATATGTTTCATAAAACGGCCCCGGGTGCCCTTTAAAGTACAATTAGAACTAATAAGCGCACGTAATCACGAACACTGTGACTGAGGAGCCAGCCAGGGGAAAGGAACCCTGTGGACCCGCCCTCCTTACCTGCCAGAGCCAGACATTGGTCGTCATAAGCTGATTCTTTTCATCCTATTGGCAGACAAAAGGGAAACATTCTCAGACAGCCACTTATCAATGATTGTCAACACTGAATGTCATCTGTGAACCTGATATTTTAAATATATGAGCACTGTTGATGGCATGGCAGTTCCTTGCATTATTATACATGGTAGGAATAGGAACAGCCTATTTCGCTTTCTTGTTTAGGTTCATGAAAAGGTTCGCCCAGGAAGTAATACCCACATTTAAAAATGAATATACAAATTACTTCCACAGGAAAACAATAAAACTGGTGTGAGTTGAAGAGGGATTTTTATAAAGGTGGGGCATTGCTTTCTGAGTGACTCTACTATTTTAGGACTTTGCATTTTCGACATCCTGCTGGATATTAATACTACAGCATAGTCAGAATAAAGAGCTGTCGTTTTCAAAGGGTATTGTTTGCCTTCACATGTTGTATTTGGAAATGTGTGTGTGTGTGTGTGTGTGTGTGTGTGTGTGTGTGTGTGTGTGTGTGTGTGTGTGTGTGTGTGTGTGTGTGTGTGTGTGTGTGTGTGTGTGTGTGTGTGCTTGAAGGACAATTGAAGGACAAGTCAGGACTTTTCCCAGGGTTGGACTTGGACCAGCTTCAAGAAAACATATTGTCTAATAATCCAATCAAACAATTGTTTAGCTTTAGCCCAAATGGCTTAGCTGGGACAGGAAGAGACAAAGACAAAAGCGTATGAGAAAAGGGGGTATTGTATTGGATAAAAGAGCCCACATCCACCTCACTTTCTTTGATTACATTCCAAGAACTTAGATGTGAATGTAATATTGAGTGCACATCAGGATAACGTACAGTCAGCTTTTTTAAAAATATTCTTCTTCGTTTTTAATTTATATGGTAAACCAACCCCTAGGAGCCAGGATAATTTTTTTCATTATGTTAATAATCACAATGACAACTTCGGCATTTGGAAAGGAGAGACACGGAAAATAGAAAATATTAGATAGATTATGATGCAATTATATTCTCCTAAATATCCCAGAACAGTACATCTAAATCTATATCCAGTAGAGCAGCAGAAATCAGCCCTTTCCGTAATATTGTGCATATTATCTACATGGCCACTAGTGGGCAGTATAGCCTATTTACTGAGGACTGTATTTATTTATTTATTTATTTATTTATGTAAAACTTAATTATCTAAAACATCTCAGCTGTTAATTTCTTTTCTTTTTTACAATTTATCAAGGATGTGAACATATTTGTGACTTTTGTATGAACACACAGATTTATTCAGTATACCCTTGATGATGTTTTGTTCACCAGTTTTTTAAATTAAGTGTATACTGTAGTTCTGAAATCACAAATGCTTCTGGTACATTTTGACATTTACGTTTTATGACATTCTGGTCCCATTTAGCTATGAAAACATGCATGATTTATGGCTGTGCTAAAAAAATAACATATGCAACATAATAATTAAATAAATAAATAAATAAAAGCCACTGCATATAACTTAATCAATAACCTTGTTAGAGCCACAACAGAGAGTATTGACTTGTTTCATAAAATATTTCCACACTTCACTGAATCTGTCTCAATAAACTGCCATATTAGTGACTTATTTTATGTTTCAGTGAAGTGTAGGACCAGCTGTTCAATATTTCATTAAACATTAAACATTAAACATTAAACTTACAACATGTATTTACAAGTCTACAAGGCCCAACAGAAAATATGTGATAAAAAACTCTCTTTGATCTAGAACTGAATTCAGACTGTACTGGATTCATTGTATCATTCTCATTTATACAGCATCTTTTCATCCCTTTCAATGATAGCATAAAATGTTTCGTGCGTGTATGTGGGGGGGGTTGGGTAGGGTTGGTTAATGCCCCTGAACTACCACCAATGTTGGAAAGCCCAAAAAAAATTATTGACAGATATTTTGCCCGGGACATCAGGGAGCCCCTATACTGTAAAAACAAGCTGAGTAAAAAATCTAATCAAAAGCCGGAATCTCCAGGCGCAGAGTGACTGGTCCGGTGAATTATTCATGATCTTTGTCCCTTTTTCATCCAAATGGTCCCATTAGTCTCCTCTGCTCTTTGCAAATGCACTTAAACGCTTTCGGCTTCCCCAAAAAGCACAACGGCGGAACTAAAGTTTCTGCTTCGAAACGTGCCAGGGGCCCAGAGCTGTTGAGTCTGAGCCCCTACTTTCACAAAACAGTGATTACAATCCCCCCCGCCCCCACCCTGTGTATGGATGCCCGTATTAACGCATTGAGGCTCTCCTGCAAATAACACTTCAGCTCTGTTTCCGCCGATGTACTTTCGGGAGGAACACGGTCCAGAGAAAATCCCACTGAAACACTGTGGGGCCTTCTTTCACAGGCGCAAAGAGTGAGAGCAAATGGAGGAGGGTGGTGGGGTCTGTCCTCCGAATGCTTCACTGATAGGCTCTTGCAAAAAGAGCTTTTGAAAGAGCGCTACGACAGACCTCCAGCAGCAGAGCGCAGGGCCGCCCTGTCGTCAAACATCAGAGCACGAAACGCCCCGGACGCAATCCAGACCCTAAGAAACCGACCGTGCTCTCTCTCCGAAAAGGTTCACACATTTTTTTAAACAAAACTGGGAGCGCATGTTCTGTTTCTGTGTTTTCTGTGTTTTAAAAGCAGCCCCCACAACTTCAAGCTTAAAGAATTGTTCTTTTTCTTAAATTTTTCACACCAGAGGTAAGCAATTAACAGATTTTTGGAATGAAAGCGCCCATCGGTTTTTGTGCTCCGCACACGGCGTTACCGAGGGGTGTAAATATTGTATCTGGCTGCATAAGCAAGTCACTTTCACTCCAGTGACCTCAGCGGCATATTTCAGCACCACGGACAGCTCGGGACAGATTTACCGCAGTCCTACATGAACAACCCTTTAAAGTACCATCCATTTACCAAGCACAGAATCTTCTCCATCCATCTCTCTGTGGCTGACATTTTCATATGCTAGTACAGAATTGATCCCTCCCCCACCCCCCAAAAAATTGCTTTTTTTTCTTTTTAATACCTTAGAGACGATCCCTAGAAATAATTAATAAATCGCGATGTTGTTTCTGTGTGATTTACATGCATCACGCGAGAGTGTCAGGGACAGAGCACCGTGGTCAACCGCAGGCAGCACTGCCACGTCGATGCGTGGATTGGGTCTCCGCCGTTCTCGCCCGTTTGATTGGCTTCCTCTTAATGGCAGCGTGAGATAAAGTGTGTGTTAGTCACAGGGCTGCACTTGCTGGGTCACGAGGAGACCGCTCCTGACAAAGGTCAGCTGGTTTGGAGCCGAGAAATTCGATTTATCTCTCTCCCTCTCTCTCTCTCTCTCTCTATGGCATTAGCACAATAACAATAACAACAGGAATATCTCTTTCATACACACACACACACACACAACCTTTCTCCCTCTCTATTTCCCTCTCTGCATATCTATCACTCTATTTCTCTCTGTCGATTACCATCTCTGTCTGTTTCTCCCTCTCACCTGCCTGATATAACAGTATTGGAAATATCAGAAAGGATATCAGTACAATATAATATAATCATATAATATAATTCCATTAGCAAAAATACACCACTGACAGCCAACGACCTTTAGAAGTGAATCTACTCCTTTCATCAGACTGGATTACTGGCAAACAAACTGCTAACTGGTTCTCTGTGGCTCAGTTGGTAGAGCACAGCGTTGGCAATGCTTAGGTCGTGGGTTCAATCCCCACTGGGGCCACATATACTGAAAAATGTATGCATTCACTACTGTAAGTCGCTTTGGATAAAAGCGTCTGCTAAATGGCGTATATATTTATTATTATTAACTGCACTTGTGTATCCTCAGTGACATTCAGTGGGGTGTGAAGCCTGGACAGCCAGAGACCAATGCAACAGATTCACCATTTTCAATCACAGTACCATCTCAGCTGATCAATACCAAGAAATCAATTCCCTTCGAGCTGTGAGACAGAACAGGCTAACAGCACACTAAAAATCAACAGAAACCTTGCTCATGTGAAATTTGCCACATGCGCACACACACACACACACATGCTCTCCTCTCCTCCCTCTCTCTCTCCCCATCTCTTCCTCTATTATTCTCATATATGGATATTATTGGCCTTACACACAAACTCATAATAATAATAATAATAAGCTAATGACTGACTTGTACTCAAAGTCGTTAACTTGCATCTCGCTCAAGCAGTTTAAAGCTCAAACTCCTCTTCTGATGATCTGATCATTTCTATCGTATTAAATTAAGCATAAACTAGCGTGAAAGGGAAACACAGAGACACAGAAGAGTGTAAATCAAAGTGTATGTTTGCATGTTTGCATGTCTATCTGCACAAGCCTGTGCGTTTGTGTGCAACCATGCGCACGTGTGTGAGTGCGAATATGCGTGTGTGTGCGTGTGCATGTGTTCGTGTGTGTGTGTGTGTGTGTGTGTGTGTGTGCTTTCCTGTTTGGCAGAGCTTAAAGCACACTCAAGCTTTTCCCAAGCTGTAGTGCTGCCAGTATGCCCAGTAGGATTTTGCAGCTCCTGCACTACAACAATATACTGTACCACAGCCAATAAATAATGCATGTCAATCCTCAACTCTTTTTTGGAGAATCATCTGTCACGCTGTAGGAAAGCTCAAATCTACATAAACAGCCAAAACTACATGTGCCTTAATCTTTTCTACTTTGGAGGTCCCGAACCATTTCAGGCTGGTCTCCCTGCTCTCTTCTTCTGGCCTAATGTAGGCCATGTGCGAACGCTTACAATATAATATAATATAATATAATATATGCCATTTAGCAGACGCCTTTATCCAAAGCGACTTACAGTAGTGAATGCATACATTTTCAGTATATGTGGCCCCAGTGGGGATTGAACCCACAACCTAAGCGTTACCAACGCTGTGCTCTACCAACTGAGCCACAGAGAACCAATATCCTCTGTATACTGTGACACCTGAAGGGGTGGAGGGAAAAGCAGAGACAGGCTGCTCTTCCTCTTTGGTTGCTGTCAGGTGCTGTTCCCTCCCCTGGCCTGGGAGGACCTGGACAGCGGCAGCCTCACGCACGGTCAGGCTCACCTGAGGCTCATTGGTAATCAGCTCAGGTGTGGCCCGCTGCCTTCATTAGGCCCTTTATAAAAGCACAGCCTGCCGTGCCTGAAGAGAGACTTTTTGGGACATGAAGGACATCGCTGTTGTTTTTTCTAGCCACTCGCCACCTGGCATGGTGGCCACCCCCTGCCACCTTGCCACAACACCACAAGCATTTTGGCAAGCTTTCCACTTATGCTTCCGTCAGACCCATTCATCTGCTGAAAGTGTAGGCTTCCTTCTACGTCGGGAATTTTGTTACATATGCACAACTGACATCCGCTATGCCCCCCTCGCCTCCCCTCCCCTCCCCCACAGCCTGAGGTAGAATGTAGATATGCCTCCTCCTCATTATATCCCCCCCCCGCCAGCCCCAGAGCTGATGGGCCCTCTCACCACGTCCACCAGCTGGGAGATCTTGAGCCCGAAGCGGACGGTGATGGTGTCGTTAGCGTGCAGGACGGGTCGGACCCACTTCTGGTACTCCCGGAACAGGTTCCTCAGCAGGGCGTCCTCCATCAACGCCAGGGACACAAACTCCCCTGGGGCTGGAGGGTGGAGGAGGGGAGGGAGAGAGAGAGAGAGAGGGGGAGGGGGACGGATGTCATCGTTAAACCTGCTTGAGCGCCGTGTCAGAAACTACGCGCGCGTCTCGGGGTCCTCCAGCCGTTTAACGGCAGGGGCGGGATCCCAGCTCCCCGATTGGCTGGAGATCTTGGGAGAGAGCGGGACGGACCGGGCCGCGGGATTAGCAGCACTTCCCCGGGAGGGGGAGGAGAGCCGTGCTGCCGACGGTGACAGCTGGGCCTCGAAACGCCGCACGACAGAGCCTCCGGAGATCGTCACGGTGACATGATCGCCTGAGACGCGGCAGAAGCTCAGTGCGCCCTGGGGAATTGAGAGTGACACCGCACATGATGAGGAGAGAGAGAGAGAGAGAGAGAGGGGAGAGAGAGAGAGAGAGAGAGAGAGAGAGAGAGAGAGAGAGAGGGAGAGGGACAGGGAGAGGGAGATGATGAGAGAGAGGGAGATGATGAGAGAGAGATGATGATGAGAGATAGAGAGATGATGAGAGAGATGGCATGAGAATGAGGTGGTGAGAGAAAGTCTTCAGTTTGAGACTACACATGGTGCAGTGTGGAGAGGGAGAGAGAGACAGTGAGAGACAGTGGAAGAGAGGCTAAGGCACCAATTCAGTTAATATAGCAATCTAGGCCAGATGGCATTGACCTTTGAGTATGAAAGCTGTCTCACACATACACACACACACACACACACACACACACACACACACACACACACACACACACACACACACACACATCTGTCTTGTGGATATAAAGCCTGAAGAAGGGAAAAAAATGAGATGAGATAGACCAGCATATCAAAGCCCAGCCACCAGCTCTCCTTCAAGCAGAGAACACAACCTATCATTTATACACCAGGAAACTTGTCGAAGGTCATTCATCAGCAATTCAACATGCATCATGTAATATTCCATTCTATGAAAATGATCTTAATAGCTATATTATAACAATAATTGAATGGGCTTTGCCACATCTCTACATCTGCCACACCCGTGATAGATAGAATGCCTGTCACTGTGTTGTTTGAGCCCCCCCCACAAAACTTTAAAAACTTGCAAGATAAACGGAATGCATGTCTGTCCTCCAACACAAAGAGAGGAGGGCCCTGCCTCAGTGCTGGTGAGCCAGGTGTCTGTCTGTGGCTATAGCTCTGTGCCAGACCGGCCCTGGCCGGGAGCCCCGAACGGAGGAGGCATTTGGCTGTCTGCCCCAGGGGGAGGGGGAGGGTGAGCCGGCACAAACTCGCTGAGAAGCGTGAAGGTTGTCTCCAGAAGTAGGTTGGCGAGTTCCGTCTCGGAGGAGGTGCATCATCGTTGGCCTCAGGGAATTGGCTTGACCCGGAGGATGGGTGGTGAGTTCGTGGGGAGGGGGGGAGGGGGAATCGAAATAAATAGAGGGTATGAGTGGCTACTAAATTGGGAGGGAAAACAGGAAAAAATCTGAAACAAATTTAAAAATGTTTTTTTAAACAAACATGTAAAGGCTGAACCTTTGAGCTGACTGCATATGAGACCTTCTCTTTTTCTCCCCATAATTCCCCAGAGCAGGGGACATGAAAGTCAAAATCATTCACCCCCCACCACAGCCCCCACAGACAGGTGGGTATGCAGGTGGGGACGCAGGTGGTTCTGTTGGTGGTACCGAGTGATCGCTGGTCTTCTCCGGGCGCAATGGGCAGAACAGCCCTAACGCCAGCCAGGATCCTGTCTCATGGTGGCAGAGACTGGGCCTCAGTTCACCGAGGGACGTCCTCTCCAGCCATGGGCATCGGGCAGCGCCAACTCGGCCAGCTTCATCAAGCCTGCTCTCACAAAACGGCCCCCTAAGCCAGCCGAAAATAAAGGCTGTGGCTTCAGTATCCGATTTCTTTTTCTCTCAGGTTTATCCGAGTCCCATATGCCATCTCGCCCCGTCTGTGCCTCATGCAAAAAGAGTACAAGCCTCTAAGCCTTTCCCTACAAAGCCTACAGTATCAATATATGAGAAGAACAGTGGAAGAGAAGGAGAGGGAGAGGGATGGGGAGCAAGCGTGCGTGTTCATGTGTGCGGGTGCGTGAGTGTGTGTGTGCGTGTGAGAGAGAGGGAGGAAGAGAGAGCGAGAAACAGAGATATTCCACAATATTCTCCCAAGACATGAACGGACGAGCCTTACACACACAGCGGATATTTACGACAACAAATACACACCGAAGTCCGTTCTGTTGCTCGTATCTGCTGAGCAAAGGGAGAGAAAGCGGGTTCTAAATTTAGCGCACAGTTATGCTTGCCGTTACGTAAGAGGAAGGAGCTGATCCGAGACTGATCCGCCGAATTCAGCCTGCTCCGAGCAGGACCGCCAGGCCCTCAAGAACCAGGAGCTCCGCCCTCTCTCTCTCTCCAGGGCTCCATGTCAACATTACAAACACGCTACCAGCTCTTAAAAATGTATATTATACGGACCGTGGCTCATTCTCAGGAATGCCAGCTGAATTTGCCAACACAGCAAATGCGAGGTAAACAGGGTAAACAGGAAGCACGCAGTCATCCAGGCACTTCCTGGATCACAGCTGAAGGAAAACAACAACTCTCATCATATTGGTCAGGAAGTTAAAGACACAATTGTTTAAATAAATTAAATAAAAACACAGCACAGATTCACCACCATGCTGACCATGTAGACACTGCAGCAGACCTCTTGTGTAAACACATTTCCCCCACATTTTATGACACATAGCATAACCCAGCATAGCCAATGCAGATTTAGCATTTCAGCACTAAATGCTGGCACAGCAAACAAAATCAGAAATCCCAAAAGAAATCCAGAGTTCCAAAAGAACTGTAGTCCTTTATATTAGTACATTACTGTATTAGTATATACTGTATGTGAGCGCGTTTTCAGAAATCCGCCCCATGCAGAACGCAGATAGGAATATCCCTGAGATTTCTCTCATTGAAGAATGGTGGCGCGGTGCTGGCACAGTGTTGGCAGAGGGCGGCGGGACCCTGCTGCTTTTGTGAGAGAATGGGCAGTTCTGTGTCTCCGGCCGGGGGGGAAAGTGACAATGGCGCTCTTCCAGCTCAGTGGAATGGGTCCAGTTCTGGCTCTGGGTTTCCATAATCTGCTCAGGGCGCCGCCCGGCCGTCAGCACCCATCAGCATGCCCAGCCTCTGCCTCTCCATCCGCCAGCCTTCCTCACGCTGGTCACAGCACCTCCACACCAAGCGCAATACACAGCGGTGCCCTCTTCTGCACTTACAGTGCACATACGCACACTTGCAAATGTTCAAAACTCTATCACTGTTATACACATTCAAATGCCCTAGGCTCTATAAGACTGTTACACACACTGATACATGCCCACATACACACAAACATACTCTATAACACTGTTAGAGACTCATACATGCATATGTGTGTGTGTTTGTGTGAGTGTGGTGTGTGTGTGTGTTTGTGTGAAAGAAAGACAGACAGAGTATTGTGCTAGTGTGTGCATGTGTGCATGTGTGTGTGTGTGTGTGTGTGTGTGTGTGTGTGTGTGTGTGTGTGTGTGTGTGTACATGTATGTGTGTGTGTGTTTGTCTGTGTATGTGTGCTTGTGAGTGTGTGTATCTGTGTGTGTGTGTGTGTGTGTGTGTGGGCATGTGTGTGTATGTGTGCGTGTTGTGAGTGCGTGTATATGTTTGTGTAAGTATGTGTGTGTGTGTGTGTGTGTGTGTGTATGTGTGCTTGTGAGTGCGTGTATCTGTGTGTGTGTGTGTGTGTGTGTGTGTGTGTGTGTGTGTGTTGTGAGTGCGTGTATCTGTGTGTGTGTGTGTGTGTGTGTGTGTGTGTGTGCTTGTGAGTGTGTGTATCTGTGTGTGTGTGTGAGTGCGTGTATCTGTGTGTGTGTAAAGTATGCATGAGTCTTCACTCAGTGTGATAAATCTTCTCCCCTCACCCTCGTCTGTGCCTCTGTCCCCAATTCAATTCACCATAAGAGGATTTACACAACCTCCTTCCCATAATTCACCTGGAGCCCCTGCTCTCCTTCCACAAGCACACCTCTAAAACATCTCAACAGGGTCAGTGTCAGGGCATCAGTTACAGTCACAACTCTAAACCAGCCAATCACAGAGTCAGTGTCGAGTCACAGTTACAACTCTAAACCAGCCAATCACAGAGTCAGTGTCGAGTCACAGTCACAACTCTAAACCAGCCAATCACAGAGTCAGTGTCGAGTCACAGTCACAACTCTAAACCAGCCAATCACAGAGTCAGTGTCGAGTCACAGTCACAACTCTAAACCAGCCAATCACAGAGTCAGTGTCGAGTCACAGTCACAACTCTAAACCAGCCAATCACAGAGTCAGTGTCGAGTCACAGTCACAACTCTAAACCAGCCCAGCACAGAGTCAGTGTCAGGGCATGAGTCACAGTTACGCCACTAAACAAGCCCAGCCCAGAGTCAATGTTAGTGCATTTGGAGCTATAGATGAGATTCTGTCATTTGTTCCATCCAAGCTATTGATTACTTAAACGGATCTATTATTGCACTGAATGAACACCTATGCACAATTAGGTGTCTATGAAGAGTCCATCAAAAATGCTGATAAACCCTGACAGTGTTCTTAGGAGCTTTTAAAATGGGACTTGCTTGAAAGTGACAGGCTGGTGATGGCACCTCACATGGACTGAGCACAATCTCTCACAGCCTCTTGTAACAGAGGAGCTGGGTCTTTTCGGCATAGCGGGAAAACCACCTAGGCAAACGCACTTTTAAAATAGGGCTAATTTAAGAAGTTGCAAAATCAGGACCACACAGCTCTGAATATTGCACATTAAGTGCCAGCTGATCCAGAAGAAAAACAACACCCTTTTCAAAATACCATTCTGCAATATCACTATTATACAGAGACAATGCACTGTTCCGAATTCAAAGGCTGCAGTGCCAATGAGTCATAGCACCTACACAGGGGAGAGAGAAAATCAGCTTTGCTTTCCATCCTTAACCTCACATATATACATTTACACTTCACCAACCCCCAACTGACAATTATTATTGAGATTGATAATCTCAATAATAAATCAATTGAATAATTAATTAAGAACAAATACTCTTCCCTGCACACAAATAAAGTACAGAGAATCGTTCATGGACCATCTCTGGCCCACTGTTTATGAGAGAACAGCCGCAGACAAACATAAATTGCTGGGAGGTGTATATAAAGAAGACAGAGAAAAATTTGGCTTCACATGTGAGTACATGCAAAGGTATACTGTGTGTTTGTGTGTTTGTGTGTTTGTTTGTGAGTGTGTGTATGTATGTATGTGTGTACATTTGTGTGCGTCCACATGCATGTGTGTGATGTATGTGTGTGTGTTTGTGTGTGAGGAGGAGTGCTTGCCAGTGCTTTAGGATAGTTAGATTTATTTGCATTGATCAGATATTGGTGGTCTAGGGGTAAAAAAAAAATATATATATATATATTTGTATTCAGTATTTAAGAACAGAGGTCACAAATGTGGTCACAAAACATGGCCATTGGCTTCAGGGGCAGGGGAAAAAACATCTCCCATCCAAAACAGATTGATTCTCTCTAGATTTTTGCCAGCTGTTGCTGTCACAAGGTTTCAAGGCAGAGAAACAGACAGCCTACATAATCATCTTGATATCTCTATTGGGTTTTTGGTTTTTTTGCTAACAGCAATTTAGCCCCCAGTGACAGTCAGAAGGGTGAAGAGGGGACAGTTGTAGCTAGGACATGGCTCTCGGTTCATGACTGACCAACGGGAGTGCATCACAGCCCTACGGTGACTGGGTCACCATCTGTTCGGCGTGCGGTCATCTGTTCGGCACGCTGGGCAACGGCTCGTTTGAGGAAATCGAAACCCCGCCGTTAGAAATTACCGCCAATGCCTGATGTTCCCCAAATCGATTCTAAAGACAATTCCTTTAAACAAACTCCATGCATTCAGCGGAAGCTGTTAGGCCATCGACGTCGACTTTGGTTGCAGGTCCGGTAGCAAAGGTTAATGGGGAACCAGTGTTTTCTTGTTAAAGGTTGTTTAAATGGTCATATATCTGCCAGTGGTAGTAGACACCAAATTAAACCTGATCACCTTTTTTTTTTTTAAGGGCTTCCTTCAACACCATTAGCAGGATCGCCTCTCATTAAAACAAAGCAGCAGTCTGAGCACCGACAAGAGAAACATATCCATTACATTACAGGCACATAGCACATATCCATGAGTGTAAAACCGTTTAATACAACTGCATCGTCAGCCCCACCTTATAAAATATGACAGACCTCCAAAATTGGATTCTTAACAAGACAAAGCCAAGCGCCTATATTGTAATTGCAGCCTTGCAGACATTTTTAAGTTATTTGTATTCGACAGCACAAAGAGGTGCCGTGATATTCAACTCTCTACTGTACCCGGCATTGAAAATTCTGTGCCAGCCGTGTTTAAGAGAACAGTCCATCACCAGAGCTCTTTAGATCAGCAACTTAAACAGTGAGCGGATCTACTTAGATGGATGAGAAAGGAGCACAGGCTCCCTAGTAATAAACATTCTCTGGTATTCATCTCAAGTCACAGTTCCAGGAACCAGACCACTATACCGCACAGCTGGTCCCAGAGCAGCCATCATCGGCTCATCGCGGTGGGGTCTCTGTGGCAACACAATAGTAGCAATAAAGGAGAGGATGTCCTGCGGCCACCTGTCCCCACATCACCCGCTGCTGGCTGCGCGAGCAACTCTGTTAGGTCTAATTTACCTGCTGCTAATACACCTTGATATATGTCACTCCCCTCTGCCCTGGCAGCCAGGATTTGCAGCTACATCCTTCCAGTGTCCCATTAATACTGCAGATAGTTTGCAAGTATTCAGACATCTAACAAGATAGGGTGCATCATGTCTCTTTTATGCTTGAAAATGTGTCTTTCAATGAGCTTAAAGTAGGGGTATCTTAGGTATGTGGCAAAGATTAAAACAAAACCTGTATGAATGTAAGCTTTACTTTTGGGTCAAATTATATTGCCTATTCACTTAAAAAGGTTCATATGTTGCAGTGTTAGTCTAACCAAGCTCAGCCATTAGAGTAATATTAGTAATATTGCAATATCCCATGAAAGTAATCTTACCCACAATTCCAAACCCTGCATAAACCATTAATATATGCCATTTAGCAGACGCTTTTATCCAAAGCGACTCACAATAGTGAATGCATACATTTTCAGTATATGTGGGCATAATGTGGCCCCGGTGGGGATTCAACCCACAACCTAAGCATTGCCAACGCCATGCTCTACCAACTGAGCCACAGAGAACCACATTAAAATTTCAACTATAACCTCTCTCACTCTGGCTGTTACATTCATCCTGAGATAAGATTATGCTTCAGTCAATTTGGATAAAATATTATGTTGAAGCTGCAAAGGTAAAAGCTAAAGTCAGATTTTAATGTTCTTGTCTTTCTGTGTCACAGTAATACTAAATTACTAATAATTAAACTAAATTACTAAACTAAACCAAGTAAGTCCTTAAGAGGCTCACTGTACAGACCATTGATTACAATACTTACTCATTCACACCAAATATTGCACCATCAACATTGTTAGTTGTTTTATTATATCAGAATAAGCATACAATTGAAGGTCTCGACTCAACAACCTATTTCTGGATTGCCTCAATGTGTTTCCCAAGAAACTTCAATACATTTGGTTTACTTTCTGACCTCAAAATGTTCAATAATGAATATAACGACTAAAAATAATGACAGACAGCCAATTCAAGTTAATGCCCAGCCCAGGAAGAAATAAAACTGCTTATTTAACTGAGTTTATAAAGTAATGAGCAGACACATAAACCCACTTTGTAAAGTATGTGTCACCTGAATTGATCGCACACCTGGATTGATAATTAAACTTGTTCCGCCATTTTCTAAAGCAGGCCTCAAGGCCCATAGCAAGTAAAAGACAAGCACAAAATATACTTTAATGTATGAGTGTGTGTCACCTCTATTGACCATGTAGGCCTAAAGCATAGCATAGCTGTCATTTGAAATCGCATAGTCTTCACCTGAACAAGCAACTCTGTTCACATAGTAGTCAACAGTTGAACACAAAACACAGTTTACAGTGTTGTCATTGGCTTTATGTAAGTTACTACCGAATCTGGGGTACATATCATAATACAATTGAGTGAATTGTGCTGCTTTTCATTTAAAAAACTTTGTCTTTCCTCAACAAAGGGTTTTATAGGATGGAATGAATAACTACATGAACACGTTATTAACACATTAACACATCAATGTCCCTTTAAGAATCAACTATAGAAGAAAATCCGCTGACATGAAATGGCAAATGGTGCTATGGCAAATTAAATTAAAGGACAACTTAATTAACTGGCACATGACATAACATAGAGTTTTTCAAGGCCGAAGTTTCCCGTTGTGGTTTCGCATATCGCATCTTCATCGTAATCCCCCAAAAAAAAGGGAACACCCACCTGCGCATGACAACACTCTCATCACAGTGAAAGTATAATTTTGAAACAGATTTCTAATATCATAATATCAGCTTTTTGACTATAATATATTATCGGGTCCTATCGATATTTTTAGCTCGTGCAAAGGAGGACACAGGGTAACCGACGGTACAATCCAAGTGGGGGCGGTACACGACTGCGATTAATACACAAATATGGATTTTTAAAAAACGGTATTTGCCAATTACTTCTAGTGTGGACGTTACAAGTATACACCTAGAGCGTTTATACATATGTAACAATACGTGGTCTTGCAAAACTCCATGTAGCTCCAGAGAGCGACATATTCCTTCATCACACTACTTGTTTTTAGCTATATTTGACAGTTTTTGACTAATTTATTAAATTAATTATTAGTATCGCTAAGCGCTCTTTCATCCTCATCAGTAAAATTACTTCTGATTAAAACTGTGCCCAGAAGCAAGCAACAGAAGTATTAACTTCTGGCAGTTTAGGAAGGGAAAGCTTACTTTGCGTCACCAACAAAAAGTCAATCAGGTAGCTACATGCTGGAGTGTGCCTAGTCAGCTCTATCCCTCAATAATACAACTTGCTGGAAACGAGCATCCCCGTTCACTCCAAACACTCACCTTCAATCGTACCAACAGCGAGCGAGACCACTGCGCACAGCACGGCCGCCGTCAACTTCATGGTACCCGTCTCCATGCCGGTCAGTGCGTTCATTTCATTCTCAACAGATACAATTGAGCCTGCGCCTCTGCACGAACAGGGGCATCCGAGTCGGTCACACGCGGCAGGAGAGAAAGAATCGTTTCAGTGCGATATAGTGTTTAAATGAGCAATGAACTGATATAATAAACGTTTTCACGCATTTCTCATCCAGTACAAATTCTGATTTTCTCAGCTTCTCCTTGAATATCGATTCCACGTCGGTTTTACCGACCAGCAGGGTTACAGCGCGCATAGAGCCGGTGAGCGGCGAAGGGGTTGGCCCAGGGCGGGGGAGGGCGCAAGTGGAGAGGGAGGAATAACTCAGGACTGGAAAACAGGGAGGGGATGGGATGGGGGGGGGCTTGTGCAGCCAATCATATCTGAAACTCGGCAGAGTTTAACGAAGAAAACGGATTAAGCTAAATGTGCGTGAACTACATTAACACAACGCAGAAATGAGAGTGAGGGCAATGACACGAACAAAAAATAAATACCTGTCAATACAATAGTCATCATTAAGAATAATTCCCAATATTAATATGACGTCTCACTGTACTAATACGTACGATAAAAACCGTCGATATAGACGCGTTGCCAGTAAAGCTGCATGTGCATATAACGGGATTATTACAATAATCTTACTCCATTACAAAGAAAATGCGGAATTTTCTGACATGCTGGAACGCTGAAATTAATTTGCTGAAATCAATACAAACCGCGTGTGTATGTAATAGTACGGTATTATTATGTTTCGTTGTCAAATAACTGCCCCTTGCCTAATCATTAGACTGTTTACCTAGACGTATATATAAACACAATGTTATGCATACACTCGCAATGTAACGCACGTATTCAAGATGTGTAACTAGCACACACACTAAACCTCCTCAAAGAAGAATGCAGGTCGATGGTCACAAAAAAGCGCTCTAGAACCATAACGAGGAGATGTTCACCTGAGCAGACACTTAATTCATCTCTTGAAACAAATCCAATATCAACGTTTTCTACCTTCCCCTTTCCTGCTGGTATGAGGATCGCCCTACTGAGATGGATTGCGGTAATAACCCTACAAAGAACAGTTGTCCTATCAAGGAGGTATACGTCAAGTTACTTCAGTAGTGAAATGCGCAATGACTAATAGGAACGCTGGCTCCCTTCTGTATCTGATTCTTCCATATTAAATTATATCCATTTTTAATGAGATTCAACGCTTTTTCTAGTGGAATGTGTGTTTTAACCCGACTATTAAACACATTACAGCTGTTATCGTATTTGTTTTCCGCCCTAAACGCAAACTCACAAAGTAGTATTACAGTAAAGATTGTCTGCATTGATCTAAACTATAACGTAATTAGCACTGATCCACTGAGGGCCGGAGCAGGATAGATTTCCTTTCTTTGAAAAGAGGTAAATCTATACTGGAGATTTAAACACAAGGTTCTGACCACATCATCAGCCCAGACAGTGGACACACGCTTACTATATGTGTTTACATCAACAATGTCTTTCTCTGCTCTGTGTGAAATGACATCTAATACAAAGTCACCCAGCTCTACTGTTGTCTTGTCTAGCAACCTGACGTTGACTGTGTCCTCATGCTACCCTTATGTAAGGTGTACCTTATGGAATGGCAATCCGAAAGTGATTTCACCACTTTATTTTAGAAGCATTCATTTTATTAATGTGTTCTGTGAACTATATTGAAGACCAGTGCTGGCTGTGGTATTTACATTCGTCAAATCATTTAGCAATCATTTAAAATGTATATTTGCTTCACCAAACCAGTGGATAATCAACCATCGAGGGCCTCAATTGGCAGGGAACGACCCCTTTTTACATTACTCTGGTCGATCTGGAAACCTACAGTCAGCAACCTGCGTTAGCTGCACAGTTCCCCGATGCATTAGCTGCAGGCTGCAGATTAAGAGTGAGCAGCAGCAGGTTGTATTGCGTCTGCATTTCAGAGGAGTTGCACACCAGTGTGCGGGCCAGCCCTCCCGAGTTGAACAGAACACATTGCGGTTGACGGGCCTGCAGCTGTGATTGGCTGCTCCAAATTAGGGAAAAATGGGGGAGAAAAAGCACCTGCTCCAGTTTCAGAGAGACCCCCATTGCCTCCCACCCCAGATTGTGGCGAGGGGGGATTGAGCTCCAGGGCCGTGCAGGGCAGCGAAGCTCTTCGATCAAGACCAGGGTGTGAGCTGCCGCTCTTTTGTGTGCTAATTTTATTCAGGACAATTAAAAGCAGGGGCAGGCCAGTGAACACACCGCGCTGTGTATCAGTCACGCTCTGCTCCCCAGCCAGCTCCTGTCCCCCTCGCTAATCAAGACATCGCAAACAACAGCTGCGACCGGAGCGGTCGCGGTCCAAATTCTCCACGTCCATGTTCTCTCTCCCCAGGAGGCAGCGTTTGGTGCAGCGGTTAGAGTTCTGGGCTCTGGCCCCTGGGAGCCGCGGGTTTTTAGCCCAAGTGAAGCACTGCTGCTGTACCCTGGAGCCGTGTCCCTCAGCCTAATTGGATTTGAAATTCCGGCAGTACGAATGGACAGTTATGATGTGAATTTGTATGCATTGTCAGTAACTGTGGGCAAAGGTATCGGCTAAGCCAGCGGTTTCATAACTTTCCGAGCCCGATACCCACTTAATGAGCGAATACATTTTCTGTGGCCCACCCCTCGTTAAAATGACTAAAGTATAGCCTAAAATATGTTCAAATGTGCTCAAATATGGAACTAAAATGTTTTCAACATACTTCAAAACAACTGCATGTGCACTCTAGCTAGTTCAGTAAAGGGAACATGTGCAGCATTTCATTTGACTGGTGCGAATGTCAGTAGAAAGTATATAAAATGCAGTGAGTTATTTATTACAGTGAGCCTGTTTGAACCCCTCAGTTGTCGACCCACAGTTTGGGAACCACTGAGTGAAGCAAAAAAGCACATTTCTTCAGTTCATTGTACATGCAGTTTTCCTGTAGATCCATTACAGAGCTTTCCTTCCACCCAACCTCTGCATCTTTTCCCTCACAAGGCCCCCATATTAAAATATTGCATGGAATTATGCACTTAATGCGCTTATAAGAATGAATTTATGATAGTAGAAACTGACTCATATAGTTTTTATAAAAAAGGTTTAGCACTTGCAAAACAGGAAAAAAAAAGGAAAATGAGTTCCCTACAGATAACTTTCAAAAAGTTAGAATTTTTGACCCCAGTGTATTCCCACTAATGAGTTCCTCAGGACATTTTTCACCAGTTTTAAAATAACAGCGTCTATTTTTGAATACAGAATCACATCACAACGGTGGGACTTCAGAAAACGGAGGTCAGACCACCTATAAGCAAAATGAATACTGGAAGGTAATTATCGCAAATCCATCATGTCTGATCTATAAGTGTCCTGGCACAGAATGACAGCAAGATAACGCTTAATCAATGTACAGTACTCATGAACTGCATTTCAACTGACAGGCCTTAGCTATAGACCAGCTATGCAGTGCCCACAGGGAGCAGGGGGCGTTTCCGCATCCGATATGATATGTCATTACAGTGACAGTGACATAACATGTCCTGTGGCAGTCTGTGTCATTTCCATTAGATGTCACTCATTTAGCAGACGCTTTTATCCAGAGCTTCCAGAAAAGGATAAGCAACATCCGTTGAGTCAGTAACGTTGCAAAGAGCAAAGAGTCAACTGTATCATTAGCATAATCTCCTGATGAACATATTCAACTAACCAATCTAGAATTAAAAATAAGTGCTAAGATTGCAACGATATGAGGCTTCATATAGTTCTTATGTACAGGTGGATCCTTCTTCTAAAGTTTCACCCAAAATACATCATGAGACCAAAGTCTCATGAAGGGCGGCCCAGAATTGCTGTATTGCTTGACCCCCCAGCTTGGTGTACAGGTACAGTAAGTGTTGTAATGGGACCTCCTGTACAGGAGGTACAGGTTGCACTTCCTCATCATGTGACACGTGCTTTATCCCCCCCCCCATAGGCTCCTACCACTCTAACAGCAGGCCCCTTTCTACTTGATAAAGATCTGCAGCATCACTGAAAATTAGCCCTCATGCCAGGGATACTGAGCAAAATTGAAACATGTTGTCAGACCGCGTTTCGCACATTGGTATCGCAAATATCGCATCATTCCACATTATTTGTCCACAGAGAACGACTTTTTTATACTGTTAGATTTTAATGATATATTTGTAACGTCGCCCCAGTTTATGGTGGACATGGTTTACCGCTTTGATTGCACGCCATAATTTAATTGTTCCTTTCAAAGTGGACTGAGACGGCCAAGAGGATGCAGCTGAGCCAGCAGTCTAATGATGCGCTCGGCGGACCGCTGCTGACGCATCACATTACCGGAATATTGTACAGAAATTTACGATGTGTGCATTCACTTTTCCTCTCAGGCTAAGCAGGGAATACAAAATGCCAGACGCACGAGGGAATATTTACACCATGAAATGGTAAAAATATGGATACAAACATCACAAGCGACATAGAGGCATTGAAAAATCAAACCGCTATTTGTTCAAGTAGGCTCTTTTTCGTAAAACATTTCAAGCTTGTTAAAATACTCAACAGTGACCCCCCCCCCCAATGGCATAGAATGATTTCAGAGATGTAATCAATGTCTCTTAAGAATGCAGGTTCTTAACTCATAAATATGTCACAGCATCTATAGAAATCATTACCTGCTGTGACTTATTCACAGGGAGCAAAGAAAACACAGACACGCACGCACAAACAAAGAGCTGTGTCTTACAGGAATCTCTCGCAAAGCTGTGCGCCAACAGCGATGCAGGTCCTTTCACAGCCTTGTTGACTCCAGTTAATAGTGGTATTACATTTCATCGGGTATAGCATCTCCTTCTCTCTTGCCCTCTCTCTCAGACACACACACTCTCATCTCTCAATTCATGCCATAGTGTCTCTCTACAATTATCCAGCCTTCCCTGCAACCTCACAATATGAAGGCTTGATCACAGATGGTTTGTTAATTTTCTCTTCACACACAAATAGACAGTCCCCATCTTTCTGTCAGTGAAGTGGCAATAATCTACCACTGTCAACAGAGCCCAGGCTGTTTCACATCTGCATGTTGGCTCTGGCTTGCATGCATTTAATAAGGTTATTCATGTAGCATCTAGCACTGCTGGTAACTGGCCCATTTTTTTCCCACCTCACCATTTTACCATTAAAACAGCAGGATATGGGTAAGTGCCTTTTAAAAAATACCCTGCTATTGTTCTATGGGGTGGGGAGTCTTTAGTGAGCAGATGTTGAATTGTGTAGTGTACAGAGGCCTGAACTTAATTTAAAAAATAATAATAAATAAACTGACTGTAGATGTACACACGCATGAATAACTGAACATAAAACGTCTATTTACCATATTGATGAAGCCGTTTGTATTGGGCCCATGCAGGATCCAAAGCCAATTGACACGTATGAACTTTAGTGAACTCTAACAGGCAATTTGGCTGAGGGCCTGCCCATACTTAAATTGGACAGGTTAATGCAGTGCATATGCATTTGGCAGTGCATATGCATTTGGTATGAGCATAAAGTATATAATATACTCTTCTAAATTCTTCTAAATGACTGACTGTGATATTCATAAATAAATGGAACTAGCAGATTTATTCATGTTCTTTTATTATTATTATTGTTTATTCAGTCAGACCATTTGGTTATTGCTTTATGTTGATTTGTACATCATATTTCAGTTCTTGCCTTTGAAAATATGAAGAAATTGCTCCGTTGGATGCATACGTACATGAACGCAAACACACACACACACACGCGAATGCGCACACGCACACACACACACTCACACACACATGCAAACATATATGTATACTGTATGTGTACACACAGAGATGGGCAGTATTTCTGTTACTTGTATTTGAAATACGTATTTCAATTACTTTTGAGTATTTTGTAATTTGTATTTGACAGGGCTGAAAAAATTCAAATGTAATTTGTAACAAGATACTTTAGGGTGGAGTAATTTTGTATTTTCAAAATACTCAAAATACTTTATCCATGATTCAAAGAACATAAAAAAAGAACAACAGTACACTTAGCCACACTCACAGTGATTTTTAGACCCACTCTCTGTCGGTTGGACAAGGCAGTGAATGCATGCACACGTGGATGCATGCATGTATCTGGTCGCAGGCAGCTATTGAGAATTTGGCACTTGTTTTCACACAAGCCTACTCACAGTATTCTAAGTGGCGTTTTGAGAAAACGTGACGTGACGTGAAAAGTTGGAAAATACGATTTCTCAAAACGCCACTTTGTGACTCCAGAAACACTAGCTAGCATGTACAATTCATGCTGATTTGTTTGTAAGTTTGTACTGTACTATTTTCAGTATTTTTCTTTTATATACAAATAGCATCAAAGATATGAAATTGGTTGTCAATAGCCCAAACAACCAAAATGGAGGGAGTAATGTGGGCAAACTAATTAGGAGATGTTAAAGATGTGATTGTGCCTCTAACACTTAACACACGGCGATAGCCTATGTAATTGTGGCTTTTTGCTCATATTCATAGAGAAAGGCAGCCACCTATTCATATGTTGGCCTACGATAGCCAATTGGAGACAAGTTTTTTTTCCTGTATTTTAAAAATACAAAATACATGTATTTTATCTGATACATTTTCTGGCACCAGTATCTGATACATTTATTTGAGGGGTATTTTGTATTTTGTAACAAGATACATTTTGATGTATCTTTGCCCATCTCTGTGTACACACCTCAATGAATGCCACTTATTCTCAGAGAACTTCACAATTTAATCGTGATGAGAACTTTAAATCGAGATTGCACAATAAATATATCCAATACTGCTACTGATCTGAGGAGCGTGCACCGCTCGACGGATGAGAAACAGCTGTAGTGGCATCTCGGCTGCAGCCGGCTGGCACAAGTGGCTCTCGTCTTAAGGGGACCCAGGTGAGAATAATCCCTCCTCTCGGAACACTGGGGACCGCGGACATGAGATTAGCGCAGGGCGATTGCGTGCTCGCTCGAGCACGGCGCCAAGAGAGGAGGCACCGCGCCTGTCACTGGTGGCACAGTGGAGTACGGCACAGGCACAGTGTCTTCAGCACGACAGCATATGGAACCGGAGAGAAGTTATAAATGCGAGCACAACTCAACCATCAAATTACCTTCAAGGTGCACGGCCCGAAACTTACTGAAAAAATAGAAAACGCCAGCACTCAAAGAATGTCCTTTATATCATTTAATGCCACTGGGTCAGTCAGACAAATAACAACGAACGCGTTTCAGCAAACAGCCTTCTTCAGCGTTGTCAGCATATGGAACCAGAGAATAAGACTTATGAGAATAAGAATAATATAATGAGTATCGCCACATGTAATGCCTTTTTACCGCTGTCCTTCTCCCCAGCCTAAAGAGAAGCAATAAGAGTTGGGACTTGCACACACCAAGTAATTCAAGTAATTCAAGGCCATATAGGCCTACTATAAGTCATATAACACCCATATACTATGAGTCATACTGTATAACACCTGTATAATATAAGTCACCATTCCTTTGGTTTTGAATGTCCTGGCTTTTACTAAAGCATGACTTTGGTTGCTAACACAAGGTTTTATTTGGAAGAACATACTACGCCATAGATGTTTGTATATACAAGTTATGTGTCTGATAGCACACAGTGACACGTTGAGTGTTAATTCAACTTTTTTCACAGTTTATAAGATAAAGTTCTCTCTCTCAGTTAATTTATTTAGCACTGAATATTTTACTGTGCATAGTTTCTGTTTCTGTGAAGCAACTGAACATTTGTTTAATTTAAACAAAGCTTCTCCAAGGTGATCAAAATAAAATCAGGTTAATTTGCATGTTTTCATGAGTTGATGCTACTTGAATAGAAGCATGACTAATTTATTAATAGAGAACAGAAATGGAAAAGGTTAATGTGCATGTGCCCATTGTACAGTCTGGCAGAAAGTAAAGATGCTAATCCTAATTCCCAACCAATCTGGGTTCAAGGCAGGCCACTCCACAGAGACTGCTCTGCTCGCGGTCACCGAGGCTCTACAATTGGCCCAATCACTCAGCTCCGTCCTCCTCCTCCTTGACCTGTCAGCTGCATTTGACACCGTGGACCACCAGATCCTGCTCTCATCTCTCGCTGAGATGGGAATCTCTGGATCTGCATTGACATGGTTCAAGTCATACCTGGCTGACCGGTCCTACCAGGTGGCAGAAGAGGATCTCTCTCCTCTCCCACACCCTCTCCACCGGAGTCCCGCAGGGCTCGGTGCTAGGCCCCCTCCTATCACTTGGTTCTTTCATCTCTGCTCATGGTTTTTCTTATCACTGTTATGCCGACAACACTCAACTCTTTCTCTCCTTCTCTCCATCTGAGACCCAGGTCCCGGCACAGGTCTCTGCATGCCTGCAGACATCTCTGCCTGGATGTCCACCCACCACCTGAAGCTGAACCTGGGGAAGTCAGAGCTCTTCCTCCCAGCGAAGGGCTCCCCAATGATTGATGCTTCAATCACTGTGGAAGGCTCCATAGTGTCTCCATCCCAGTCTGCCAAGACTCTTGGAGTGACCCTGGACAACCAGCTGTGCTTCTCAGGCCACATCGCAGCCATCACCCAGACCTGCCGATTCTCCCTCCATAACATTCGGAGGATCCGACCGTTCCTCACCCAAGAGGCCACACAACTCCTGGTCCAGGCCCTGGTGATCTCACATCTGAACTACTGCAATTCCTTGCTGGCAGGCATACCGGCCTGTGCCATCAAGCCACTGCAACTGGTCCAGAATGCTGCCACAAGTCTGGTGTTCAATCAACCCAAGTTCACGCATGTCACCCCTCTACTCTCCTCTCTGCACTGGCTCCCCATCGCGGCATGCATCAAATTCACTGGTGCTGGCATATCAAGCGGCTGGAGGAACTGCTCCCCCTTACTTCCAGATACTCATCACACCCTACACCCCAGCCAAACCCCTCTGCTCCACCTCCTCTGGCAAACTGACTGTCCCATCCCTCCGGGCACCCAGCAGCCGATCCTCACGGTCTTGCCTCTTCTCTGTCCTGACCCCTCGGTGGTGGAACGATCTTCCGCACTCGGTCAGAATCACTTGTGATCTTCCGCAAGAGACTCAAAACCCACCTTTTCAGACTCCACTACCACTGAATTCTGTACATCTAGCCAATTGTCATCACCACTGCCTACATGTTTAAATACTGCTTTTTGTATATGTATAATTTTAAAAAATCTACTATTTTTACTAACATTTTCCCTCCCGGTGTTACAGGTATGGTATGCAGCTGACAACAATGATGTTTATCACTGTGTTACTGCACTGATCTCTTGCGCAAACTATGATTGTTCTTATCATGTATTAATGCACATCTTGTAAGTCGCTCTGGATAACAGCATCTGCTAAATGCTTAAAATGTAAATGTAAATGTAAATGTAATCCTGAAATGCCAGTGGTGATATTTCTCCAGGAGTATTAGTATAAAAGCATAAGGAAGCTACATGTTAGCATGTCACATGCCATATGACAAACCCTGTGACGAACAGAGCACCAGGAGACAGGGAGTGGAGTTTACAGTCTCCGGACCTGAATCTTTACTGATTCTCATCCGGGAGAGAGAATCAGGGCGGGTTTGGGCCAAAAACAATAAATGAAAATAAACTAAACTAAATCAAAGTCCGCCTCCTCCGAGATGGAAACCTTTTGGGAATCTTCAACAATACCACACACACACACATGCTCCCACCTTATCAGTTTGTTCCCAACATTAACAGGACACAGAATTTCCATGACTTTTCAGTCCGGGATTAAACATTTAACAGACAAACACAGTAGCACTCTACACACACACACACACACACATACCTCGACAAGACTCACACTCATTCACACTTCTTTCCAGTAGCCACACACCTGCACGTAAATAAGCCAAATTGGCTCAGGTGGAACTCGTGAGGCAATCAGTGGCTCCACCGTTCACACACACAATCACATTCACTTACAAACACAATCTGTCAAATTAATTATTTGGGACTAGCATTCCTGGCCAACAATGCACACCTTCTCCCAATCCTGCAAACTGTGAGACTGCCAACTGGCCCACGGAAAGTCAGATTGTCCCAAAGTCATCCATGGGAGTCCCCGTTGTTGGCCACTCCCCACCATTGCTGAGACTGACACCTTCCACAGCATGTTTATGAGCTTGCAGGATCTATCTCAAATGTATTAAAATGCAGTGAGTAATGTATTTTAACAGAACAGCCTTCTTGTCTAAGAAGCGTCTAACAAAAAAGAGAAACATGTTGCCAATCAATCCCCTATCACAACATTATGTTCACTCGGCAGTCTGTGGGGAAGTCACATGGTGGATAAGCAAATTATGAACAGTTTATAGTTTACAGTAAGTCATTATCCTCAGCTCCACCATGCAGTGACCAGTCCTTTTAGTGTAGCAGGATTGTATCTCAATGCAAGGGCAGCCAAGGTACTACCTTTTGAATGTATACCTATGGCAATGATTTTCATGTCTTAGAGCCTGCTTGTGCCACGCATTGCAATCCTACTGTGCAGAGGGAGAATAGTTCAACTGAATCAGAGTAACTTTGAGAAGAAGCATGCTTTTCACTGAGTCCTATTTGCACCAGTGAAGACAAGGATTATGAGGCTTATGAGCAAACACATATACGCACGCACATACAGTACATGCATGCGTACGTGCACGCAGTAGAGTGAGCTAGGGTAAACCAGGCATTAATTTTATGACTCAGAGGGGTGAATTTACCCTTTTTTGTCTTTATTTTTATTTTTTTACTTCTTCATGAAAGACAAAAAAAGACTGATTATCACAAAGAAATTACCCTGATTTTCTGCTCCAGTTGTGTCTGAGCCGGGCAGCAGCTGCAGTGAGAGCAGAGTTTCGTTCCTGAGCCAGTCGATTACTAATGATTCGGAATGGGAATTCTCTGAGGCTGGAGACCTGCACGTGTCACGTCCTCATTACTAAAGCAGCTGCAGGGCCGCAGACCTCCACACAGACAGAGGGAGCCGTTGTTATAGCTGCTGTTGATGATCATAATTCTTAATTGATCAAATCAATAGTTGAAGGGCCAGTCTTTTTTTTTTCTACTCCCTAAAGGAAGACAGAGAGGAAGAGAGTAGTTTGCATGTGTTGATGGTTCGAGTATGCAAATCAACCTGTGATATTTGATTGTGTTCTGGCTAAGGGCTGGTACTGAAGACTGAAATGAACCATGGCTGACAGCATGGGAACAGGGGAAATAATTCATGTGTTACGGAATACAGACACTATTCTGTCATATTTGTTTGAACAGATGATTTTGGTGAATTGTGATAGCCAAGCAGGTTGCCAGCTACCTCCCCTCAAATATCAGCAGTATGTTCTATACAGACAGATTTGAAGATCCCACCAGCTAGGCCCATACCTAATTGTAGCAAAATGTTTCCTTTTAGGGCCTAAAGTTTGGAACAGCTATTTTGGGATGGCATTACACTATAAAGATACACCATATGGCCAAAAGTCAGTGGACACCTGACCATCACACCTATATGAGCTTGTTGGACATCCCATTCTAAAACCATGGGCATTAATATGGAGTTGGACTCCCCTTTGCGGCTATGACAGCTGCCACTCTTCTGGGAAGGCTTTCCACAAGATTTTGGAGTGTGTCTGTGGGAATGTGTGCCCATTGAGCCAAAAGAGCATCTGTGAGGTCAGGCACTGATATTGGACGAGATGGCCTGGCTCGCAATCGGCATTCTAATTCCTCCCAAAGGTGTTCAATGGGGTTGAGGTCAGGGCTCTGTGCAGGCCAATCGAGTTCTTCCACACCAAACTCATCTAACCATGTCTTTATGGATCTCACTTTGTGCACAGGGGCACAGTCATGCTGGAACAGCAAAGGGCCTTCCCCAAACTGTTGCCACAAAGTTGGAAGTGCCAAATTGGCTAAGATGTCTTCATATCCTGTAGCATTAATACCCTTCAGTGGAACCAAGGGGCCTATCCCAAACCCTGAGAAACAGCCCCAGACCATTATCCCTCCTCCACCAAACTTTACAGTAGGCACTATGCATTCCAGAAGGTAGCGTTCTCCTGGCATCCGCAAACCCAGATTCGTCCATCAGACTGCCAGATAGTGAAGCGTGATTCATCACTCCAAAGAACACGTTTCCACTGCTCCAGAGTCCAGTTGTGGCGTGCTTTACATCACTCCAGCCGACGCTTGGCATTGCGCATGGTGATGTGAGGCTTGTGTGCAGCTGCTCGGCCATGGAAACCCATTCCATGAAGCTCCCGACGCACAGTTATTGTGCTGATGGTGCTTCCAGAGGCAGTTTGGTACTCTGTAGTGAGTGATGCAGCAGATGATAGGCCATTTTTACGCGATATGCGCTTCAGCACTCGTCGGCCCCGCTCTGTGAGTTTGCGTGGTGTACCACTTCGTGGCCGAGCTGTTGTTGCTCCTAGGCGCTTCCACTTCACAATAATAGCACTTACAGTTGACCGGGGCACATCTAGTAGGGCAGAAATTTCACGAACTGACTTCTGGCAAAGGTGGCATCCTATAACAGTGCCGCATTTAAAGTCACTGAGCTCTTTACGAAGAATTCTAAATTTCTGTCTGTGGAGATTGCATGGCTATGTGCTGGATTTTATGCACCTGTTGGCAATGGGTGTGGCTGAAACATGTGAACTCAATAATTAGTAGGGGTGACTTTTGGCCATATAGTGTTAAAAGCAACATGGGCACAGGGAGACTGGGCGATAGTGAAGGACCAGCAGAACTTTGCATGGTATTGCATTGACATTTCTGTCCTTCCCAGTACCTGGAGACATTGTATGTCTGATAATACCATTCTTCTGCAAATTAATTTCGCAGTCTGAGTGAAGTCTGATGTACTTGTACTTGTGTATCTTAGCATTAATGTTTAATAAACAATGTTTACCAGGGCTTTTTAGCACTCAAGTCACCATTATGTCATTGATGTCATTAAGGTTATTCATTAAATTACAACTTGTAAAGAGGTAGGTGGGTATTTCTGCCTTTTCTGAAATAAATGTTAAAATGTACAGTGTGCAGCCAGATTGAGTCAGTGGATGACACTGTGTTTTCTAATTGTCTAATCATATTGCTCATAAATTCCTGCACACAGAAGTATTATAATTTTTTGTATATATTTCTTTCCCCTGTGGAACTTGTTTAAAAACAAAATCTCTCCTGTACATTTCCCAACACTATACGCCACGGTGCAGTGCATCAGTGCAACAAAGAAAGCAAATCCTTTATTTCACGGTTCAATGTAACGGGCACGTCTGTGCTGTTTTGATTAGGGGGAAGATGTAAAGTGCTCTGCGTCAGTCCCTCCCTCCACCTGCTACACCGCCTGTCCGTTGTGCTCGTACGCAGGCCCCCGGGCGACTTCAGACCGCAGCTGCCCCCGACGCAGAGCCAGCGCTCGCATTCCCCTGCAGAGCCGCCACGGTCAGTCCCCGCTCATCTACATCACCGTAACGAAAGGCGCAATGACCCCGTCCCTGGCCGCGCCTTGCTGCCCTTCTTTCTGCTGGGGGACCAAGGGAGACCGGATTGCCTGTCCATTTATCTCAAAGTCAGTCACTGACGCGGCGGTGAGGGCAGAGGCCTTCCCAGCTTATTCAAACAGCTTTTGCAGCTTTTTCCCATTTGACATGCACGGCAGCTCGCTCCGCTGGACGTGTGCGGCTGCCGCTCTCGCCTTTGCCCGCTTCTCAGCTGCCGTTCACCCAGTTAGGTCTTGTTAAAGACAACCAACCTCCTCTCGAAACAAACATGAATTCATAATGTGCAGGATGCTAAATATAAATACTGTGTCTCTCATTTGGTTATTGCTATTGTTTTGTTATTCCCGTTTGAAAAATGTAAGGAAAGGCCGAGGCCTACACAGTTGGGGCAATGCACTTTGGGATTGTTGGCTCCAAAGTGTCCCTTTTTGAGGGGGCATTGACTATTCTATCTATAAGTGCTTGTAGTGTGTCCAACCAGCACATTTAGTTTTGTCACAGTATCATCTTAGCTGCTGTATAAATGAAGAGAGGGGGAGTTCTGTGGGGGAAGGCATTAACATGTAGTTTTCTATAGTGTTTTATGAGATTGGTGAACATATTAGGTAGGATTATTGACCATTCCTCAATAAAGAATCTTTCAAGATCCTTGGGTCTGTGCTTGTGTATTGCCCACTTTATAATTGGAACCATGCATTGTCAATTTTCAGTCTGTAGACTGAGATGGCCAATGGAAAACAATCATTTTGTGGTCAGCACATTTTTTGTCTTGGTTGATACTGAGGTATGCTTGGGATAATTGTTTTGTTGAAAGACTCATTTGCAGCTTCAGTTTCAGCTTCTTGGTAGGGGGGATCAGGCTTTTGGCCAAAATGTCTTGGTACTTGCTGGATTTCAAGATTCTATTAACCTTAATAAGAGCTCCAGGACCAGTAACTGCAATAAAACCCCATAACATCAAACATTCATCACCATATGTTGCCGTAGGTACACGTCCTTTCCAACATAAAAACTCTTCCGACGCAAAACCCCAATGCTGGTGTGCATGGTCAAAAGGGTACATTTTTGTCTCATCTGACCATAAAATCTTAATTTTTGGAGTTCCAATGCCAAACTCAGACTGGAACTGGGTGATATGGTCAGATGAGATCATAAATGACCTTTTTGGCAATGCACACAAGTGGTGGGTTTTTTTGGAAGAAAATATTTTTCTCTGAACAATTGTATTAGTATAAAATAATATAATTTTCCTTTTTTTTTTGAATACAATAGAGCTAATTACTTCTATTGTTTATTTTATACAGCCTTTTTTTCTCGTCTTTATCAAGGGTCTCAATCATTGTGGAGTTGACTATATAATTATATATATATACTATATATATGCAGTATTGTGGTATTTTTCTAGTAATGCAGTATTTTTCTAAAACATAGGCTATTCCTTACATTTACAATGATACATTTTAATATACAGTATATTCATTAATATAGCATGTTACAATATATTCTATTGTGAGAGGAGAGAATTATGAATCATGAAAGGTCTGTGATGAACTCCAGCAATGCCAACATGTCACAATGAGCCTAATCATTGCCACACATCTCTTTGAAGCATTTTTAATAATGTGGCCATTAAAAGGTGGTTATGATGTCAAAGAGCTTTGAAAGGTGCTAATGACTCATCACTGGGAAGTGCTAATGAATGTTTTATTTATGTCAAATAAATTAACTTGGCTTAGATATACATTTTTAATGCTAGAGCAATGAGTATAAGTTTATAAATGGCTATTGCTGACATCTGAAATATGGCCAGAAATCCCAGCATTTACAATTTATATGGCAGAAATACTGTATCAAGATTTAAATGTAAGATTCAAGATTTAAAGTCTTCATTATTCAATTTCTTGACACAATTATTGCGACTCTGTAATAATTTTCTAAATGCACGAAAGACATATCTGAATGCATTATATCCAGGAGACAAATTGACAATTGGAAGGTGAGGGAAGTCCCCATCTATTACGCTCTTCAAAGAACTTGAGGACAAAGCTAGCTAGCCTGCCACAACACTCATAATACTAACTAGCTAATGTTAGCTTGCAAATAGTGCTCTGCTCTCTGTTCCTTAACTTGCTAAAGTAACAAATATTTTGGTTCTTGAACCAAGAACATTATAAAGAAGAGAAAATGCAGATTTGTTCACATACAGAGTAGTTTCTAAATATAGCTTCAGTTTTTTCATTACCTGTATGAAATATCAGAGGATCTCTAGCTAGCCAACCTGACTGCCCTAGGTGAATGAAAAGTTGTGCAATCCAATTACTCTAGGCCCTGGCAACATCACCTCATTCCTGTCCAGTATGACCCATGATTATATAGTCATGACAACAACATTGCAAAATCATATTGACTGTCTAATGTTCCAAAGTTTTGCAACCAGAATTCAAATCATAGCCAAAGCCAACATTTGTTTCCAAACCTATGAGAACCTATCTCATACTGCATGTTCGGAAAGAGATATTGTCTTTGGCTATGATTAAAATTCTGGTTCATGATAATATACACTAAATATATAAATTTGTCCTTGTCCAATACGGAATGGGAGTGCTCCAGGATTGAATTTATTTGTAGTCATTTTTTCTCTTAGTTTTTTGGGTAGGTTGCTCAGTCGGATTAATTGATGTTTTTGCATATGTGATGGAAAATAAAAAATAATTAATCACAAAAATAATATTTTTTAAAGTTATTGAAGCTTAATTGGGACTCAATTTGTATTACGTTTTTGGAATTGAATGGCAGGTGAGATCCTGCTGGTAGCTACTATACTTAGCTACTATACCGTAGCTGGAAGAGAAGTGGCACTGTATATTGTCCCAGATAACAACACCTGATAATCCATTGTAGCCTAGATATTGTAGCCAGTCTGGGTTTTTGAGGAGGCAAAGAGCTTACTGATCAGAGCTGGATCAAACTCTGGTCTCCAATTCCACATTGTAGGAATATTACAATAACACATCCCTAAAAGTCTGAGCCCATTAATGAGGTTGCAATTTACTGCAACAAAACTCTTGCTGATGAGCTTGAGTATTGTACCACCATGAACACAGTAATGAGACCACATCACAAGAGCTATGCCAGAAGTAATGAGATGATGTCATGATCATCCCATTGACTTTGGGGGGCCTAGTTGCACTGAACTGTCCATTTCCATGACAATCCACCTCTTTCCTTCAAAAAGGTTCACTCTCCCATGTGAAATGAGTGCTTTTCTCGGACAAAAGCACTTAAAATGTTGTTAATTATTTAGCAGAAATTGCTTCAGTTCATCTGCAATGCACATACAGGAACTCTTTAAACGGATATGAAATCACTGCAGAAAGGCCTGACAGAATGCACAGGCGGTGTTCCAGGGCTAAAGCACAGTTGCAATGGCCGAAGCAACTTTTACGGTCCCCAGACCAATCCTTGGGGGCGAGGCATGGGTGTGTACGCCACAGGGGTCTGTGTGGACAGGAAACACTTGTATCTTGTTGGGGTCAGACTGGGAGGCTTAAACGCCAAAGCCGCCATGCTCTCAGGAAGTTTAAAATTTTGATAAGGCTCTCATACAGAAAAAAACACATCTTAGATGGGATTGCTGTCCAAGGCCAAGACAAAAAAAAGCACAATCAACAGCCGGTCTGTGGACCGAACAGGCATTTAAAGATTCAGCATGCCTCTAAATAATGCATGCCTCCATTTGAAGGCCTTCAGTGAGGCGTCTCTATTATCCTGCCGACTGTACGTGAACGCATCTGCCGACAGTAAGAAAGAAAAAAAACGTCATAATGCCTCTGACAAATATGTAAATCAAATTTCTTTGCAACTAAAGACGGGGAAATAGCTCATCGCACGCTTTGAGAAATACCATACCGTCCCTAACAACCGGGCAATGCCCAGTGTCAGAGCAGCAGTCACTGGCGCATGAAGATCGCGTTTGATTCTGCATGCCTGCTCAGGAGACCCAGTTTGCGCACGGAGTCGCTTCAGTGCTAATCTCATCGACCTTTCATCCTCCGAGATCCTCGCTCAAACCACCACCGTCTCCCCCGCTGGGAAGAAGTTAACAGCACTCTGTGAAGAAGCTCTAAACCCCTAAAGGATAGTGTCATGGTAGCAAAAACCAGTCCTAAGGTTTCATTTGACCTTCTGTTGAAGGGAAAGATAGTGTTAGTTTAAAGTTGCCATGTTTCTTTCTAATCTTTGCGAGACTTCATCTCCAGCGCAATGCGTGGGTCTTTATTATTCATCCGTTTGGTTAAAATAGAACTACTCTTCGAATGACTTTGCCAATCCACCCCCCCCAACCATCCACGACATGTCCCCCAAGACCAAGAAATATTACTCTTGTACAGTTGTTGTGACATCACCATTTCTACCAGCTCTCTATGAAAGCAATTGAATACATGTTGCAATACAGCGCAAAAGAGATGAAGCCATTTGCTTTCTTGTTTATTCAAACTCATTCTTGAACCTCTGCAAAATGTCTTGTGAACAACCTCACATTCGGACATGTCACCATTCTTTTGCTCTGTCATTCCTTTGCTCTTGGTAGTGAATGTAGGGAAAAAATCACATGGAAAAAGGATTTATACTTACGTTTTGTGCATCAACATAAATATTCTGTAGGTTCTACCACAGTGTTGTTCTAGAACATGACTACAGCATTGATTAAAAATCAGCAAATGAGCAAGATAAAAAGAAGTGAGGTGAGAGAAGGAGATAAGAGAGGAGAGGGAGGTGGGAGAGTGAAATTCAGCGGGGGCAAGAAACGATAAGAGCAGTTCATATATTTTTTAGCTGAGGCCTAAAGGAAATGTCAGATCCTGGTCGGGGAAGGAGAGAAGCAGATGTGGGCCTCTAGCCACAGCAGCACCCCCTCCCTCCCCCTCAGAAACGGATATGGAGCAGCTAATGAACACGTTCGGATTAGCGCAAAATGAGCTCTCAACTCTCCCTCACCCTCTCGGGCTGTCCTCGACTGAAAACTAATTAAGGCGTTCTCGGCTAATCTGCGGCTCCCGCTATGGGGAGAGAGCGCGGCTGCTGGTGGACTGAACCGCATCTCGCCGGTGAAAACGGCATCTGTAATTGGGGTGAATTCGCGCGGTGGCGGGGGAGCGGCCACACCCGCGATAGCTCGTGGCTTCTCCTCTTTCTGAAAAGAGAGGGAGCGGCTCCACTTTTTCTCGTCGGCACTTTCCCGAGCCTGCTACTTACGCCTGGTGAAACGCCTGCGTGACTGCTAACCGCAGCGATTCCCATGTCTGTAAATGCAATTGTGTCTTATATATATTTATTTGCAAGGCACAAATCCAAGATTCACTGAAACAGGGCAGGATTAGCATATTTTAAGTGAATTAAAAGGCATGCAAAAGCTTTGGAGTGTTTATCCAGAGCGCTAATTGTCGTTTGCTTGAACGCCCTGTCGGTTTAACGAGAGCAATGTTGATGCGCCACACGGAGGGAAAGATATTACACTAATGACGAGCAAGAATATGAGCCGGGAAGGTGAACAAGATTCCTGACCCCAGGCCCCCACGCGTGAACGGATTACAACAGCACTCTGCCGTGTAGTCCTGCCGGCGACCAGCCGCGTCGTTTACACCAGGGGCCTCCAAACTTATCCGAGAAGGGCCGGCGTGAGTGCAGGCTTTTGTTCTAGCCCAGCACTACAACAACTGATTCAACTAATCAAGGTCTTGATTGAAGACCATGATTAGTTGATGAGCTTAATCGATTGTTGTGTACTTCCTTCCGATCGATTGCGCGGTCCTTCTCGGACAAGATTGGATAGCCTTGGTTTAAAGCGTCGTATCAAAGCATGCGAAACATAGCTTACAACCAAAGGTCAACACTGGTCCCAGGAAAGTGAATCACAAAAATGTAAAATAGTTCCTCGCACACCTTAATGCTCTGAAGATAAATGTGTTAGCACCACCACAAAGACAACATTTCAACCAGGTAGGCATCATTTATAGTGCCCTCCACCCATATGTGGAAGCTGTCCGTGCCCTCTGTCATGTACTGCAGATGCTTGGAGCCTCTCAGAATTGTTATATATGTATATATATATATACTGTATTGTATATATCACCCAGTGAAAAGGTTAAAAAAATTTAGGGAATAAAATATGTTCTTGCAATTTACATTGCCTAAAAGTGCCTTATCACCACATAATTAGCCCAAATTACTCCTGGAAAATGTCAAAAAGGCTTATTTGAATATATTACCCTGAAATATGAATATGGGATGAGGTATACATGCTGAGTTATGATAGTGCTCAGATCATCATAACATCCTTTTTTTCAATGATGTAATGCACATCTTACAGGAACGCTGGGACTGCATAAACGCCTGATGGGAATATTGCCCAGACAGTTTCTTAACAGCTGTGATCCTGGCACCCCTGTGGCAACCGCGCTCCCTTTATCTCTATCTCTCTCTCCCTCTCCCTCTCTCTCTCGCCATGCTCCCAGTAGACAGACATGGCTCTACTGCCATTAAGGCTCGCTCTGCAGTATCAGCTTAGAGAGACCCAGCCAGTTTCCAGCTCTGTGCAGTTCCCCGGCGGCCTCGCGGTGCATCCACTTCCTGCTCAGATGGGGGCATGTGGATGCAGATCACCCAGTCCCACAGATGCACAATTTTACTGTCCCATCTAAATATAGAGAGGTGCAATAGACCATGAGCCTTTCAGCCCTTCTGTTGCCCAAGGGCGTATTGTATATGATAAACATACATATGAATATAGACACGACAACACACTGTACTGTACCAATGGTGGGGATATTGTGTAAGCTGTACTGTTGTGCTATACTGTAGATTCACTCTGTTATTGTCTCTCTTTTTTTGACCCATTGATAATAATAATAAATAATAATGCATTTTATTTGTATAGCACACTTTAAAATACAGAGAAATCTCAAGGTGCTTTACAAGAGATGCCATTTAAAAACAACAAAAAGGTAGACATTGCTTTCCTTGCTTCCTTGTGTTCTTTCTGAGTAGTTTGAGATCATTTTTTTAAATGTCTTTTTTCACATAACAGCCCCGGGTGTCCTTTAAGAGACTGAACCATATTTCTGTGCCATGTATATGGGTTAAGTGGACATGACATAATTGCATGCAAGGACTTGTACTTGTAACAGACATGCAATAATGTTTTTCTTTGAAATGAACACACTAAATGAAGCAAAACTAATGAAGCATACATCAACTCTTTGCTCACTGGTTGTCCTTTTCACATAAAGTACATTGCAGATGGGTCCAATGTGATCTGACAGACACCCACTAATATCTTTCAAGAAGATAAAGAAAAACACCATGAATGACTTGCGCTAAGGAAATGGACCAAATTGCCCCATAGACACTGATACAATGAAATAGTGAGCACAGTTTATTTATTGTACATTGGCTTTCAAAGATTGCGCCTACAATTATTAAACCTGTATTTGTATTTCCTCTATTTGTTACCCTTATTTCATATATATAATTCCCCTCACTGTATTGGTACTGCTGAAGGTTCACTGAACTTTTATGTTTTAGGTTAGGAATGGGAAGCAGACGTTGAACCTAATGGTGACCTGCCCTGTAGCTATTTTATCATCCACAAGCTGTAGCAACATCTGTCTGAATTTGCTTTGTCCACATTCCAGAGATTTCATGCTTTGGCACTTGCTGGCACATTTGGAGTATTTACTAGTACAATATAGTCAAGAAAATCTTCCCTGCTTCGCTATAATGTGTTTCACGTTCACACCCTGTGGATGACACTAGATGAACAGTACATCTTTAATACACTTCTTAGGCTTTCAATATGTCCAGCATGTTCTGTTTATTTTTTTATTCACAGGCAGTGAATTGCAATTTCCTTGGAAGAATATGGCTTCATATTCAATGGCAAAAAACAAAAGTGTCATTTTAAAGGTTTATTCAGAAAACAATCAATCAATAAACTAATAACAACTCATGAGCAAAAATTAATATGAGTCTCACATTTGTCATTGTAAAGGTGCACATTTTAGAATGGTAGTAACAACGACAACATTTGCGACAGTGATCCTATTATACCTGTAAACCTTGAATCTCCGACCTACCACCTAGAGTTCACTGTAATATCATATCTAAGGCACAGAAACACAAGCTGTCCCAGTGTGCAATAAATGACTACATACCGACTATATCTTTCAATCCTCTCGTGTTCGTGGCAGGTTAGTCTAGCGCATGTTTAGCGTGGGATATATGATACAAATCCTCATGATCTTTAACCGAGGTATGTAGTCATTTCACATGTCGTAAATGTGTACTTTTCAGAGAAAACATCAATGGCAATGTCCTTCAGACAACTTAGCCAATGCTGGAATTATTCTCATTCAGATGATATGAACTGAGATTGCATGAACCATTGCATGATGCTCATGAATAATTCCATTATAGGCAGGTGTATTAACTACAATACTGGATTAGCCAGATGTGGATTTTGACATCATATTGCGCTCCATTTTAGGATATTTATAATATTCATTGGATTTAAAATGCAGCAGTACATAGCTTACATGTTGCATTAAAGCTTATGGCTGTTGTAAACAATATTAACAGCGAACTGGAATGTGCAAGGTTGTGAATTACTGTTTAGCAAACTGACTTCCTGTTAGTGAGAGTGTCGTTGTTTGCATGTCTGCGTGTGTGTGCGTGTGTGTGTGTTCATTGAGTGAGTGAGTGATTATTCAGGAGTAAGATGATATTTATATCAATTAAATCAAAGAAGAAAAGCAACCACGGCACAAACCCGGCATAAATTTTAATTGCATTGCTAATTTTAATTGCAAAGTGTGAAGTCGATGTGTACCGATCAAAATAGAAATATAAGCCTTTTACTTTTGACAACTGCTTAACAAGGAGAAGAAAAACATTCTAAAAATACAAAACATTGAGCTAGCTATAATCCTTCCTCCCTCACTATGTATACCTACTGTACAGAAATGGAATTCAGAATCCTGGACATGTGACCCGGAAATTCTTCATGCACTATCTACATGTTCAATATTACAGTGTCACACATGAGTGTTTGGCACCCTTCCTCTGAAATAGTTTTGATTTACATATTAATAGATTTAAATAATAAATAGAATTCCCTGTAAAATTAATGGCATCTAGCTGAAATGGCATATACCTTCTTTTTTTTTTTTTTGCAGGGGGTTGCTCCCACCATTTGGCCTACTTGAAACCCATATTTAGTGGCATAAATGATTACCCAGTTATCCCTGGGAACATTGCTATGAGAAATCATTTTGACCAGCGTCGCGTTGAAATAAGGGATATGTGCATATCTACACATGTGCGTGTGACAGAAATCAACTGCTAAGGGGGACGGAAATATTGGGTCACGTGGGAGGACTAGGAGAAGAAGCCAATGAGGGGCTGGAGGAAAAGGCCCAGTGTTCCCAGCACACAGACCAGTACAAACACCCACAGGAAGATCCTGTCAATGACCATCGCTACGTACTTCCAGTCATCCTCCACCTGAGACAGAGAGAGAGAGAGAGAGAGAGAGAGAGAGAGAGATGTCAGAAACAGGTACCGTAATTAGAATGAAGAGGTGGAGAAAGGAAGACAAATATAAATAGGAGCAAAGGACGATGGAAGGAGAGGAAGATGAATGGACAGAGGGCGTGAAGACAAGATGGAGGGGAGGGAAGGGATGGGAAATGGGTGTGAGAGGGGAGGAGAAGAGTAGAACAAATTGAAGGAAAAAATGAGGAAAGGAACGACTGCACTGATGAGGAGACACTGAATGCATCATCCAAAAGAACAATCATTTCAGCGGCATCTATCTTTATGTGAGAAACGTCCACGGGCTTGAGAACGTACGGAAAAGAGTATTCCACAAGAGCATTCCCTGGGAATCGCACAACACATTAATGTCATCAGGCAACCGTGGTCGGGAGGCAGAGGTGTTGGAAAGTCAAATCGTGCCCAAGGTTCCACTGGCCACGCATTACATCCCTGCCAACTCAGATTGTGTTCAGTTTAGCCGGCATCCTGGTGGACAATACACATCTACACTAAATGAAGAGGTTCCAGTTAGAAACGCTGCATTTGGGGCTGATGGGGCCCGAGGCGACAGAGGTTAATTGAGACTGAACAGCTGAGATCACGTGCCTTCAGTGCGCGGCCAGCGTGTCCCCTTCAGATCCGCGAGACATCACTGGCCCAGGCAGGGCACGGCGATTTCCACAGGGTCACCTGAAACCGTCAGCCAAAGTTCACCGGTTGTGAGGCTCGCGCGGCTGTGAAAACCTAATTTCCCTTCATTTGTACAACAGCGACCCGTCGCAAAGACACTTTACAGGAAAGAAATTAATAAAAAAGACTATATTTGATTTGGTAGAAAACAATTTTAAAAAGTCAATACAAACACAATATGTTAAGATGAAAATGTCATGTTAAGAGCAGGATTTGTTGAAAAAAAGTTTTTAGACTAGATTTAAAAAGAGAGAGTCTGAGATTACTCTTTTTGTCTGAGTTACTCTTAGGGTTATTCTTGCTTCTCTCCTTCCCCGAACACACTGTGGCTATACAGCAGGGCAATGCCCTTTCATTTAAAAATAATATGAAATATCAGTCCAGTCCAAAATGGAAACCACTGCTGCTGGCTTCAGTGGCGTGATGCCCGTAATCATGTCACTCCCACCCTTTATGACCCACACCCTCTGTGTGGCTTCCCTCTTCAGTAAGTGAATGACACTGGATCTATTTGTTTTTTTAAAGCACTACTTGAATCCTTTGCTAGTGCATCCAAATCAATAAAAACAGGCATGGCTGCTGTCTAATGCACCAAACAGCAGCGATATTCAGTTTAACTCTCTCTCTCTCTCTGTCAATTCATATTGAGTTTCATTTCATTGCATTGCATTTTTGCTGTAAATTGTTGAAATTTTGAGATTTTGTATTTATTTTTTGTCATAAGAAATCCTACATGCCTCAGCTTCGTTATCCTGCATATTCTTTGTCGAACATTACAATTGCACAGGTGGCAAATGAAGGGAAAATGACCTCAATTTTTCAAAGAAGTGTGTTTATATGTATTCAATTGAACCACATTTTGAAAAGGCTGTATGCAGAAAGGTGTATAGCTATGCAAGTGTATAGATTGTTATGTTATCTGAATCCTGTACAGGAAAGAAAATGACTTTGCGATTTGCATTTCTTTGTGTATAGAAGACTACTGCTGGGACCTTTAAGTAAAAGAGTGTGAATTAATTTTTTTTACATTCCAAATCCTGACAGATCCTCTGGGACAAACTACCAGTTTATTTTTAGAAAGTGGAAAAATGTTGCGCATATGACATCTGTGAAACCAAACAACTGCTTTGGTAATTTGCTGTATGTTTTTACAAGCAAACAACTACCAGAGAAGGGAATACTGAACAAAATGATGCCATTTTTATCATAATGCCAAGCTCAGTAAAATGACTACACTACTATTCAGAGCTGGCAATTTCGCATTTATCGCAACACACTGCCACTATTATGACTTAATAAAACATAAATATCTTATTTTCTTATTTAATCTTGATGTACTGAGACATTGCACTCTTCATTGTCTGTGTCCTGCCAGTTCTACACTTCGAGCACCGGTTCATGATGTGCATGCAGTTCATAAAAATGTTTGGAATACAATTAATTTTTTTAATTTCAGATTTTTTCTTTGATTTCTTTAACTGCATAGGTTTCTTTGTTTAAAGCCACCAACGATCGATCAACACATCATGAGCATTTGTTTGAACAACACCCTTATACTGATCTTATACATATACAAATATATATATTTTGGGATCTTTTTTAGCCTATCGACTAAGAGTCCAAGAATCCTACAGCAATCAACACATAGTGTATGGTAGAGTTAAAAAAGAACAAAGTAGGGCTGGCGGATGGCCCAGGGGTCTAGTGCACCGCGCTTTGGAGCGGTGTGCGCTGCCCGTCAGAGACGCGGATCGAAACTCGCGTTTCTACCAGACCGGCCCTGGTCGTCAGCCCGATCGGAGGCGGCATTTGGCTGTCCGCCTCCGGGGTAGGGGGGAGGGAGAGCCGGCACGAGTCCGCCGAGGAGAAGGTTAATGGAGTCTGTGGAAGATCTCCGTCTCGAAAGAAGGCGGGGAAATAGGTCCAGGAATACGAATCTCGTTCCCGGAGGACGGGCGGCGGACTCGTGAGGGTGGGGAATTGAAAATAAAGTAGAGGGTATAATTGGCTACCAAAATTGGGAGAAAAACGGGGGAAAATCAGAAATAAAAATAAATAAATAAAAAAGAACAAAGTAAACTATAATGAAAGAAAATAGAAGACAGAGTTGAAATACACAACAATAGCAAGTTAAAACTAATTAGGGCCTCCGATAGCGTAGTGGTCTAATGCACCCGTTTACAAGTGTGATCTAACTATCATGGTTGTGGTTCGAAACCCGACTGTGCCAGACCGGCCCTGGTGGGGAGCCTCGATCGGGGGCGGCGTTTGGCTGTCTGCCCCAGGGGGAGTGGGGAGGGTGAGCCAGGATGAACTTCTTGAGAAGCGTGTAAAGGTCGCCAGAATGTGGGTGGGCAAAGTTTGCTGCCCTCTGAGAATTTGCTTGCCTCGTATAGACAGGCGGCGAATTCGTGTGGGGAGGGCAAATTAAAATAAATAGAGGGTATAATTGGCCGCTAAATTGGGAAAAACCACAAACAATTTTTTAAAATTATATATATATACAGTATATACGTATATAATAGTTAGCCAAAAACGTTAGCACAGAGCATTCTGAAACGAAAGGTTCACAGACAAGGACACTCAAGCCGCAGTACCTCTTTGGCCTTGTTGCGACTCCGCATGTTCTCGGCGATGTACTTGACGCTCTCGATGGCCTGCTTGATCTCGGGCGACACCACGGAGAAGGCCACCACCGTGTTGATGGGCTGCGGGCCGAGCTGGCGGCCCAGCTTGCTGGGGTCCGGGGGCTCCGGCGCCTCCTTGCCGTGCTGGCACAGGCACTTCTTGGGCTCCATGGCCATCTTGCTCTCCCCGTACTCCAGGAAGGTGACGGCGCCCTGCTGGGAGGCGCTGTTCTTCCTCTTCTTCCCGCCACCCTTGGTCACCTCCTGCTGGTCCAGCGGGCGGCGCATTAGCATGATCCGGGGCAGCACTCGGAGGAACACCGAACGCACCCAGCTGGGCATGGTGTGAGTCATGGGCGTGCGGTAGTGCACGTTGAGCACGAAGACGGTGATGACGATGGACAGCGTGACGAAGATCATGGTGAAGAGCAGATACTCGCCGATGAGCGGGATGACCAGCGAGGTGGAGGGGATGGTCTCGGTGATGACGAGCAGGAACACGGTGAGGGAGAGGAGGACCGAGATGCACAGGGTCACCTTCTCCCCGCAGTCGGACGGCAGGTAGAAGACCAGCACGGTCAGGAAGGAGATGAGCAGGCAGGGGATGATGAGGTTGATGGTGTAGAAGAGGGGGAGGCGGCGGATGTAGAAGGAGTACGTGATGTCGGGGTATATTTCCTCGCAGCAGTTGTACTTGATGTCGTGCTTGTAGCCCGGGGCGTCGATGATCTCCCACTCCCCACTCTCCCAGAAGTCTTTCAGGTTGACCTTTGACCCGATCAGCACCAGGTCGATCTTGGCCTTGTCGTAGGTCCAGGAGCCAAACTTCATGGAGCAGTTCTGGTAGTCGAAGGGGAAGTAGGTGATGTCCATTGGGCAAGAGCTTTTAAAGATGGCCGGGGGCACCCAGGTCACCGTTCCGTCAAACTTTAACAGAGCTTTTGTTTTGTCTTCTACCAAGAAGTCCCCCACAGCACTAAGGAAAACAGAAAAGCAACACAGAATATTTAACAGTGCTTCACTATTTCCCCACACTATTTTCTTATCAATAAAAAATACAATTGTTTTTTGCTTCTTTTAAGTTCTTATCTTCAACAGACTCCCATAAGGACATAGTTACCCAAATAAATGCAGTAGACTCACTTGTTATACAGCACAATGTCTGGCCTCCATATCTTATTTGATGGGACGCGAATGAATTCAATTCCATCAAAATCTGTGGGAGCCCACTTCAGTTTGTAGTCATTCCATATCTGAAACAGAGAGAAAAAATGCTGATGTTCCATACCAGTTGAATTTACACACAAATACATGCAGAGTTTTGATTAACTAGTTCATCTGTTCATCCTTGACTTAAAAAAATAATTCAAAATATAAATTGATGACCCTTCACATTTTGAAATTAATCATGTAAATAACATTACATAATTTACCATGAGTATTATTTCTTTGGAAAATAGTTTTTTAAATTTTACTTTGGATACCAATAACAAAATAATTTGATGTTAATATGCCATATACCAGAGTGGTAATCTAGTAATGATGACGCAAATTAATTGAAGGGGCATTTATTACTATGCAACATACATGCAACATGCAACCATACATCAGAGGTTGCTCTCACAGGTGCAGCTTAACACTAAGACAAGACTATCTGTCAATCACCCATCTTTTTTTATCCAGTTAAAATGTGCACAGTTCAACACTCATAGTCATTGATAAGCTAAGTTCGGTTAGCAGAACAACGGACCACCTAGTTAAAGGCTAATTCTGAATGGATATCAGTACTTTTTTTAACACAGAGAGTTGTCGATGCCTGGAACAGCCCACCAGGTCAGGTAGTTGAGGCAGAAACACTTGGGGTATTCAGGTCCAGGCTAAATGCAGTACTGGATACTCTTTAGACTAGGAAATGATGAGCCTAGATGGGCCGAACGGCCCGCTCTCGTCATTATACATTCTTATGTCCTTACTTCAGTAATCACATTAATTAGTGTGCTATTCACAAGATAACGGACACCCATGGCAGGGCTGCTCTTTTATCTTGATCTACAAAGGTTTTGTAAACTCAGTCCGGTCTCAAGATGCAAGCATTCTCAAGACTGCGCTGTAACCACACCATGCAAGATTGCCCTCTGCGAGAAGGAATACTCCTTCCGTATTGAACTGTGACATTTTTGTGAACGGTACGCGCACCCAACGGCTCGCTTGCTAAATCCCTTTTAATCCATCAAGGTTTAACACTTTTTAATCACGATAGAGGTCGTCCCATATCGAACCGCTCCGGCTGCACACTGCCCACACTGTCATAAGGAGTCCATCTGAAAGGTTAACAGTTAAGTGATAAACAGCCACTTACAAAAGGAGGTCCCCATGGGGTGGGTAACCCTTACAACAGGAGTCCAATTCCCCAGCAGGCTACAGGTGAAATTCAGCTAGTAAATTGGGTAGCACACAAAGTGTGGAACATACCAAATGAATGGGGTCGTTTTTCATTCCCGGGAAAAGTGTGCAATTCCTGGTGCTTCTCATCAAGGAGTCTCAACGCGAGACCTGTCGTAAAATGTAACCCTGCCATTTTATGAGGCGCACCCATAAAAAGAAGTGCTCTCGTTAATCTTCTAACAGCAGGTTGCGCTTAAGAGCCAAAGAGCACACCGAAAGCCCTCACCCACTGACATCCGTCAGACATGGGCACATAAAGCAACGGGATCCTTCTCCTTAAATGCTCTTTAATCCTTATAATAAATATTCCAGCTGGAAGCAAAGAGAGCTTGCCTCCACTAAATCCATCTAATGGCCACATGGAGTTTTGGAGACAGATACAAATGTTCTCAGGAATTCAACTATTTATGGTGGGGAAACTGCATAAGCACATCTAATTTGCATAAGGAATAAATACATCTTATGCTTTCCACCCATTTCGTTCTAGACTACACCGTGTGTGTATCTCTATGCATGTATATGTCTGTGTGTGTGTGTGTCCATGTGATTCATAGCTTACAGACAATACTAACCATACATTCACGGTGAGAATGTTTTTTATATCTGTCGTGTTTTTGTGTGTCTGTCAAAATGTATGCATGTGTGTGTGTGCTTGCTGTTATGTGTTTCCCAGTATTTCTGTTATATTCATCATCACCACTGTCCCTGGATATAGTGTTAATAAATGTTATTAGACACTGGGCTCAGTTTAATTATAGACTCCTTGAGGGAGTGCATTTGCACATATGGCACATATATGAAGTCACAGCACTCAGGAACAAATTATGCCAAGTGCCTCACATCTGCATCAGTAAGAGAGGAGAGGTGTTATTTATATATATATATATATACAAAATGAAAACACCAAATAATATATTAATTAATTAATTAATTAATTAATTAATTAACTAATAAGGATTTGGGTCATTCTTTGAGAGATGAAGGAGGTGGAAATCTACTCCACACTCCACGTTCCAGAACTTTCCATAAAGGTTCAATGCTGTTTAGATCTGGTGATTGGTGAGGCCATGGAAGGTGTTTTACTTCATCCTGGTGGTCATGGACCCACTCCTGAATCCATTATGCAGTGTACATGTGGGGCGTTATAATCTTGGAATATGGGAACATCTTGAAGAAACAATGTTTACACCTTACGGTGCAGCTGGTCACCTAAAATGGTTTGTATTCCTAAGATGGCTCCCCTTACCATAAAAGATCCACCACCATATTTCACAGTTGGGAAGAGGCAATGTGGGTTGAAGGCTTCCTTTGGCTTTCTCCAAACATAAACCCGTGGGACCATATTGCTTCCTTCCACTGCTCAGAAGATGTGTGCTCATTATACCATGTTATATGTTGTCGTGCAATGGTGTTGTTACAAGCGGTTTCCGAATAGCAACCCTATCATAAACACCAGCTTTGTGAAGCTCAAAACCTATAGTTTTTATTAATGTTTGAGGCCATTGTTTTGTGGTTTTCAGCAACTATCCTGCTAAATGTCCATCTACCCCTGTCAATGAGCTTTGACTTGTGACCATGTTCCTCTTTCCTGATGCAGTTATTCCTTGGTTGGCATATGCCATCATGACTTTCGACACTGTTCCCCTTAACACATTAAATCATTTTGCAGTTTTTCTATGACTGACGCACCTGCAATTTGGGCACCAACTATTTGACCTCTTTCAAAATCTGTTAAATCTTTCACGTTACTTTAGAAACTCACATATTAAAGTGTTGATTTTAAAATGCCCCTATTTGTATAGAGCATTTCACAAACAAATTTTCCCAATACGCTTTACTGCAGACCCTGGCCTAAATCCCCATAAAAGCAAGCAGTGGCAACAGTGGCAAGGAAAAGATCATTGGTGGAAACAGGATTTAACTTTAGGAGGAACCAAACTCAGCAACGGGAGCCCATCCTCCTCTGCCTGGTTCAGGTTATGGGTGAGTAATGACCAACATGACCAACATAATTACCATGGTCAATAGGGCTTGGAAGGACCGAACTGTGGGTAGCCTACCATTGCCATTATGACCGGTTGTCAGGCAGCCACTGTGAAAAAGCCATACTAATATGGTCAATACCTCCTGTGATTCTCACCCAGATGTGTTGACACAGTTGTTTCAATGTTTGCTCCGTCACCCCCAAAATAGATTAGAAACCAAAGCAAACACAGCCAAAAGGCTTCTTTTCTGTATTCCGTCCAGCCTGAGAGCTTATAGCACATCACACTCTAGCCTGCAACCATTTCTTCAAATTCAGTTTTTATAACTTCAAATCCATCAAATAAAAATATCAAATAAAATCAGTCATTTACTTTTTAAATATTCTAGTTGGTAGTCCTCAAATTTGAGATTTGCTGGCCATGAAATAGTTGAGCTTTGGCAAGGTAATACCAAGGCTCAGAAATGGAACACCATGGAAAAAAGGCTTATACCTGCAGTCTGAGGCTGACCGTAAGCCATCCTGCTCAGAGTGTCGAGTGACTGATATTAGCACAGAAAAGCTCCGTGCAATTTAAAATATCCTGTAGTTATCCTCGCCCAAGTTTTGAGTGCCTGAGGTTTAAGGTCTAAGATGAATGACGTACGTTTCTGTCCCCTTCTTGCTTTTACCGGTTGTTTTATTTGTCACCAGAAAAAATACATTTGGTATGCATGGAGGTGCTGCAGCTGTGCCCAGTCCCAGGACTTGACCCAGCAACCTCTCGACCAAGAGCTCAAAGCTCTTGCAGTACCCTTGCTCCACAGCCTTTAATGGGATTAATAAAGCTTCGCGAGAGCCTGCAGTTTGCCTGTAGTCCCATATCACCGAGAAGGCCTTTCCTACACACCCCCCCCACCCCACGCACCGCCCACTCCTCCACTGTTACTGATCAGCGCCGATATGAGAGACGAGACACCTCACGCCCAACACCCTCACCCCCTCCCCCTACTCGGTTCCAAGGGAACCCGTGCTTCACCCCGACGTCACTTACATGTCTCAGCCAGAGATTTGTCTCCATGATCTGGTTGACTTCATCCTGGGGGAACAGCCACAGAACATATCTCAGATCATCAAAGACATAGCGGGTGACATCTGCACAGCGTGGAAGAAAACCGCCTCCGAGCCATAGCACCTAGTTAGAAGCATTTCAGCTCACGAAGTGACATTGCACTGACGGTGTGTCAATGATGAATTTTGGTAATGTGTGGTTAGTAAAGAAATTACAGAAAATTAAACAAATTACAATTGTTACAGTTACAGTATTTTGGCTAATGCATTTAACATCGCATTGTGCCAAACCATTTTCTTTCTCTCCTGAAATAATTTTTATTTTCCAACAAACCCTCTGTACGTTTATTCAATATGATGACTAAACTCAAGTGTTATTTATATTGAGGGTTTTTTTTGTGTGGGGGAGGGGAGGGGTATTTCTCAGTTTTGGACTCATATCACAACCTGATTTTTATATAATGTTTCAGATCCTTTTATGATCTGAAATCCTAAAGGATTGCAGAGCGTTCAGGGTGATGTACAGCACAGCAGTGCGAATAAAATGCAGTGTTTTTATTTTTAGACAGATTGCCTGGGGCCTAAGTATGCACCAAGTATATAAATAAATGACTATATGAAATCCTGGATAGTTTAGGTGAAAGTAACATATTCATGTGATTTCACTACGTTGGGACTGCAGTACGAAAAATTATATAGATGTTATATACCCACAATGCTAAAGATTGAATAAACTGTGTATTGTTTTGCCAGATTTGATTAAGTCATGACAGCTATGGCTGTTTATTACAGCTTAGGACCATTGTAATAACACTGTCATAATGTATGTAGAGATCATTTTGAAACTCACTTCATCAAACTCACAGCATACATGAGTCATGTTTATGATAGTAGCATGTAGGGTTTATGGCATATACTGAGGTTTAACTACAGTGTTACCCAATATATGTGTTGTCTGTCATGGGCACACCACAAGCACTCCACAAAGTCATGTTACATTACTGTTAGGTCATTACTACTTAGGAAATTCTTTACGGAAGTCCCCTTTGAGCCAAAATTTTGCCTGTCTTGAACAGGCAAAGTCTCATGTATGAACAAATTATATTGTAAATGTGAATATCTTATGTATACATATACGTCTGTATACGTATATATAAGATATATCTGGCTTTGGGTCTGCCAGACCTCTTCCTGTCAAAGTTTCCTCCAGTTTCCAAGTGCCTTTTGATGGTGTAGGAAACTACTCACTGCAAAAAAATGTACATTATTTTTACGTTTTTGATAACCTAAACTTTTTTTTTTTTTACCTCTGGCAGTTTATCGCTTACCTTTGTACCATTTCAGGTTATTCACTGGACTTGAACTGCTTAAATATCAGTAAAAACTGGAAAATGGGGGTGCTCTAAAACATGTAGTGTATATATATATATATATATATATATATATATATATATACAGTAGTCAAGTGAATATCTTTCAGATGCTCTCATGAATTATGTAAAAGGCACCAAGGAGATGATCCATGAGAGAATATAACCAAGATAAATCATTCCCTGGGGTTAATTATCAAATACATACTTACTTTTCCCACAAAACAATTTAATATTTAAGTTTCTAATTGATTTCGAGATACTATTCAATGAATTAGGTGGTATACATCTTGTTAACTGTTTTATCAAAGAACAGCCATCTAAATTAGTTGAATTCGTTCTTTCCCTTGGACAGCTGCAGGGTATGCTGGTTTCTGTTTCCACATTAAGATCAGCAACCAATTCAGACGTAAGTAACCAGGGTGAGGTGAGTTAACTGTGTACTGTAGTGCATTACTTAAACTGCTTCATTTGAGTGCACAAGTTAAGCCCTCAGTAAAAACAAAACCTGAACACCCTGTGGCTCTCCAAGAATGATACTGCTCTAAATTGTAATGCATAATAGCAAATGCTCAGCACAAAAGCTATATTTTGTTGATATGCGCTATATTTCTAATATGTATGGAAATTTGTCAAAGCTGCTTTAAAAGCCTCACTCACCACTTTGACCAGCTGCGAAATGGAGACCTCAAACTCCACTGTCACCGGGTCAGACACATTCTCCACCGGCCGGATGAACTGGTTATATTTCCGGAAAAGCCGGCGGAAGAGTCGGTCCTCCCCCTTGGAGGAGAAACAGTCTGTGTGAAAAAAGGAAAGGAAAAGTCTGTTACGTAATAGTAGTTTTCCGTTAATGCTCCATATAGATAACATTTTAATGGGAAAACCAATTTAATTGGCTACAGACGTGGCAACAGGTTGTAGGCAAACAGTACTAGGATGGAATAATTTATTGTTAATGCTTATCGTGTGGGAGCAGATAGAGAAGGATATGCCAGAAAAGGATGAATAAAATGATGATTAGTCGTTGTGTGTTATTAACCATTCACCGCCTTTAATATGGGAAAAGGAATATTAAAACTGAAAAATCCCACTGATTCACTGAATTGCCCTTGCCTAAAACAATATCAACCATTTAATCTTTATCCAATTTTCGGGATGACAATGAGAGATGGGTGCAAAAAGGGCTTTGGAAAAATATACTTCAGCCGAAAGGCACGGATCTGTTGCAGGCCTTTTCAAACTCAGTGGCACGGAGCACAAAGCAATGTTTGAAAACTTCTCTTCAAACGTAACATCTACAGAACACCTACGTGTGAAACCAGCAGCTCGAGAAGGTTTAAAAGGTCTATATTTGAAGCAAGTTACCCAGGACATTGCTTTTAACCAATGCCAATCAACCACCCCCTTCCCCCCTCCCACAGGCTTATGAGACACGCTCTGTGGAAGTGAGAAAGGAACATAAACCTTTTAGCGTGTCTTTCTGAGTCACAGGTCCTACTGAAAAGTACATTTTAAGTTCATCCCAACAAGAGAGGGGTCATTGGTCACCCTGAGTCTGTGCAATAATGAGCGGTTCGGGAGCTGCGGCCGTCGAAGTGGAAAGCAGGCCGCCGGCTGGGACTCCCTAAACCAAAGTGTCTGTCACTTTGCTTCTGCCCTCCCAGGTTTTCAACAAAAGCCAAAATTAAAACTGCTCTTCTCTTTTTCCCCTTCCTCTGCTCCACGGAACTCGCTGTTCATTTCAGACCACACCAGCCTTCCCCAGAGAGGCCGTCTCGCACCGATCCAAGCTTCTTCACTGCTCAAACCCAGAGCCAACCTCCTATGCTTTAACTGGGTGATAGTTTCATTAGCGATAGCTTATTATTAAGTATGTGCTGGAGTTCATTTTGAAGGCCACACAAATACGAACACTGAAGACAGTCCACAGTTTGTCATCCGGCTTTCTTGCATCGCATTTGAGAATGGAGTCAGTGAAAAGGTCAAATGGGTTTTGTATACATACAGACATATATGTGTAGGCATAGGAACTGATAAAAGCGCTTATTCTGTGCTTTTTGCACGGTGCTTAAAACATACACGTTGCAATAGAATGCTGGTCTCAGCAGCAGAGACCTTCTGGAATAATGTTGCTGATCTATGCAGATACACCTGATAAAAACGATCTTATTAAAATACAACAAATCCATATAAGCCCTCACAGCGTGCTAAATGCATATTATAAGTGTCTTTTTTGTGATATAAATTCCATGTCAATTGTTCAAACCGAGACCCAATCATTTAAAACGCAATTCCTTAGCGAAGATGTAAAATTGTTTAAAAGGTTTAAAAGAAATCGCGCCAGAGATACGGTTTACAATTTCCAGTCAGGAACCTCAGCAGTGTGGGAGTGAAATGGAAACAATAAATTATTTAGCCCTCAGACACCCCTGACCGGGTAGCCGATGGCTGACACCATTCCCATTAACACGTTAGTCAATGGCGAGATTCTCTGTGCAGCTGTCGCAAGGTCACCACGGAGACCAGAGTCCAGGAGAGCAGCTGCCCCAAAGCTGCCTCCAACAACCCCCGGAGACTCAAAGAGAAAAGTCCTTTTGTTTACTGCAGAGAGAATATGGCCACTGTTTCCCTGTTGTGCATTACCTTCAAAATGGACATTGCTGAAGCCCTTCTCTGGTTAAAAAATGTGCTTCAACTGGGATGGGGAAAGGAAGAGCACCAATTGAACCTTTGTTCGGGGAGGGGGGGACATTTTTTAATATCATTCCTACTTTTCTTGATGTCTTCCACCCTAAAGCTGAATGATAACCTTTGACATTTTGAAATTGAATAGGGCACATGCAGGGCAAGTGGAAGGGATTTCACTGTTGATATAAGTGTAAGATTAGGGTGGAATCATACCAGATTTTCGCTTGGACCCAAATCCATGGGTCTTAAGTGGGACCACAAGGACAGCATCATCGCTCCCATAGAAACGCATCAAAATTCGAGAGACAGAAAAGGTCATTCAACCCATCTGAGATATTCACCAACTCCCACACTTCATAAAGGGATCCGCTCACTGCCTGGAGGTATGGCTTCTGAGGATACCGTGGAAGAAAATGTTATATTTATTGGCTGGCTCCTAAACATTGCCTTGGAGTTCTTGTATGTCAAATGCATTTTTTATCACAGATTGTTCATTCCTTAATGATGATGCATGTCTAAGACAAAAGTGTTCCTTTGTGTCAATATAAACGTAATTCACAGAATCTGTTCTCAGTCAGTACTTTGCTTGACTTCACAGCTACAATTTGCTGTTATAAACTGTACATATATATACATATATATATAATTTAAAATATTGGATTTTGGAACCTGATCTGGTTGTCTGAATAGTGGTTGTCTGAAAACCTTTTTCTGGATGTCTGAATAGTGTCTCTTTTGTTTCTCAGAGATTTATCCAGGCATGTGGTGCATGTGGCAGCGTGATTTGGATCAGTGGTGCGGCAACAGGCCAAAGGCTCTGGATTTGAAATGGAGAGGTTTCAGGTTTAATTCTCAGACGGGGCGCTGCTATTTGTGAGGTGCTTAACCTGAACGTCTTCAGCAATTTCTTGTGCAATATAAATAGATAACGCATAAAATGTAAGGTTGTTGAATAAATACATTCATAAAAGGCTCTCTGTATAATCAGGGGTGACGGACCCCAGAAAAAAGCAGAGGTATGCCAGATGTGAGTGCAAGTAACTGTCCTGGATAATGGCCACTGTTAAGCAGTTAACACTGTATATGATCATTTATAACAGCAGTACTTTCATCATGGTAGGAGCTGTTTCATTCGCATTCATGTTGTCATGCATCCACACCTCATGCATCCAGCTGCCCAAACCAGCACCAGTACCAAAGCATCCAACCCGTGCGTAGAGCCAAGGCCGTAACCATGGAGTCAACAGGGCCAAATCAAATTTATATTTTTATATCAGAGGCTATATATTGGGGGGACATTTTGAGTCAATATTGTTACCCCCCCCAATATATATGGTAGAGAGCACATAGGGCACCAGGGCCTCAAATATAATAAGAGGAGCAGAAGTCACATGTTACATAGAGAGAATCTCAAATGTTCTCAAAACCTTTGCACAAGCAGACTGTAAAAGAGTGCAAAATATGACTTCATCAATCCTTGCACAGGAGCTTGATATCAAGTATTTTGGATCAGGCTCGCAATCAATGGTACTAAATACTTATTATATGTGGACACCACAGAAATATGACCTGACTGCATTACATTTACATTTACATTACATTTACATTTAGGCATTTAGCAGACGCTCTTATCCATGTTGCATCTTGCTATCGTATGAACAGGCTATTTCTAAAACCAACAAATATGCGAATGAGTGAATTAAGTGAGAAAGAGTGTTTATTTGTTTCGCGGTTTCAGGAGTGCAAGAAGTTAACTAGTCAGAATAAAACGCCCTGGAACACCAGCCTGTGGATCTGAACAATTAAACTCTCCATCACAGAGCCATTAATATGCAAACGGCGGCTGGATCCTTCTCATTAAGTTATCGCGAATGAATTCTGAGGCCAACGCCATACAGGGGTGACCACATCCCAGCCTTTGATGAAAGCAGCCATAGCATATGCTATATTTGGCAGGGTGCGTGCGTTCGATGTGGGCGGGCAGGTTCCACATTACGCTTTGTAAAAGCACCCATTATGTCAGACAATTTACTGCGGGCTTCCGCAGGACTCTGGCTTTTATTCCTTTTCCTGAAATTGGAATTTGGAGTTTGTCATGCTCGAATTAGTCCCGCCTTTGCTATTTCTACCCAGTGGGAAGTCACAGGAACATCAGAGGGAACGGAGGTAAGTTCCATCCAAGTGCTACATACCACCGAACTGCAAGAGTCACTGGGTTTGATGCTCACTGAGTCACCCTGGGCTTAATATTTACAGCCGTTGAAAAGAGAGTGCAGGCGCGTTTCAGAGGAAGGCAGAGGTTTGATATGCCAGTTCAAACACCAAAAGTAAATGGAACACATAGCCAAAATGGCAAAAGATAAATGACAAATTAAGACTTCAACTCTTCAACAGAAAGACAAAACTTAATACATGTTTGCATTAATGTTTGTGTTGTTGTTTTTGTGGCATAATAACAGCACTACCCCACATTAAGGAGAGAAGGTGGCTGACTCACTTTGGTTACCAACAGGAGCAGGCCCAAAACAGGCCAAAACAAACCATGTGACTGTGAACATGAGTCACTGCTGTGTGTATAGAAGTAACATTTTCACCCTGCTTGATTTTGTACTGTATGACATTAAATAATAAAGACTTGCTCTGGGCTGTATAAATGAATCATCATTAGAACAATGACTCCATGCCTTTACTTGAATAAAAAATATCAATCATCCCTGCAAGACAAATTCACATTAATTCAGTTATTCACATTAATGAGCAGCATGTGTGTGTATATTTGCATTAATATAAATTTTGTTTATAGATGAATAGTGAATGGAATTTTAATTATTGGAATGGACATTTCCTGACAATTCATCTTCATAATGCAATCACTTTGATTTTTAATTAGGTAATTATCATATTTATTAGAAGGCTTAATGGCACAACTTGGTAAAGGCACTTGCCCGGAGTGCAGGTTGCCCACTGCGGCCAGGGTTTGATTCCCTGGCTGCGCCAGTTCAGGCTGTGCTCTGGCCGGGAGTACCATTCAGGGGCGGCGATCGGCAGTCCGCCCCAGAGGGAGCCGGCATGAGTTCGCCGCATTCACAGAAAGCACTGTATATTACTTAAATTGGGAGCACTGTTCAATTATTTGACCAATAAAATAAGGGCATGTCATATTGATTTGCATTGGGCTACACCGCAGGAAGAACAAATTAATTTATTGGAACTTACATAGTCTCTGTCTCTGGTTCATAAACTCCTCAGCGCTGATACAATTACCATATTATTTCATGAAAGCGCGCACTAAAAAAAGCATTTCAATTTCTGAATGGCTGAGGGCTGATAGCTGACCACTGTGGTAAGAAGCATCTGGGCAATTATGAAAGAAGGCACCTCTAGAAGAAGGCAATTATTAGTTATGATTAGTTATTGTTTAAATGTAGTTACTTGTATAATCTAAATGTAATTTAATCTAAAAGTGTGTCCAAACAGAAGTGTGAAAAATGACAAAGGGTTAGGACAATAAAAAAATATTAAAAAGATGGGGAAATTATACTGTTTAAAGTAATAGCTATATATGGCAATAAATATTTGCATACATAAGGTGGGACTCGTCAGGCAATCACCTGTCTATCATTCACACAACCAATCACAATCACTCAACACCAAACAATTCACATCACACCACATCACACCACACCCACTTACATTCTCACACACCAACACCATCAGTCAAGTGAATTCTCACTTGCTATCCACACCAATTAACATTGATTTAATAATTGTGACCTTTGGAAGTAGAATTCCCCACACCTGCCAGCAATCTCGCAAACTGCAAGATTGCCAAACCTGGCCCCGGAAAGTACAACTGTTTCAAAGGTCCTCCACAGCAATACTGTGGCAAAAGAGAGGCAACCCTACAACTCCCCTGTTGCCGGGAGACCAACGCCCTCCACAACCAGTAATTTACTTATTGTCATTCATCAAGACAATTTTTATTTCTTCTAAATATGTTTTGTGTAAGCTAGGCACTCGCATTTCAAGACATTTCAAGAAAATCTGCCAGAATAAGATCAAATTGGATTTAGAGTCCACATTTCTACAAGACTGTGATCAAAGGCTGGACAGCAGTGGTGATGAAAACCATAGTCACCAAGTTTAAACAACAATTTCAATAAAGCTCAAAAAAGGAAACAGATTCCTTGGCTATATCTGCAAAAGAAAGTCTAAATTGTTCCCCGTGCAGTGCCAAAACCCAAAGTCAAGTATACAAACAAACAACATAATTCCTGACAATCATTCTAATCAAACTATTGGCTAATTCTGCTTACATATTAGGTTAAAGTTTTTTTTTTTTAAGATATTAGGTCGTCAATGCCTGGAACAGCTTGCCAGGTCAGGTAGTAGAGGCAGAAACACTTTGGGTCATCAAGTCTAGATGCAGTACTAGATACTCTTTAGATTAGGACATGACAAGCCTAGATGGGCTGAATAGCCCATTCTTGTCATTATGTATTTTTATGTTCTTATCTTCTTAACATGTCCCTGGCTAGGTGCTTTCCTGTATCTGTGCTTCTGTCTGCACTGAATTGAATAATTGTATAGGTTATCTTCTCTACATCTAAAATAATCCTATAATCCAAGCATCCTTTCACAAGGTTGTGGTAGCTGTGTGGCTCAGTAGGTAGAGCATGGCGCTGACAACGCTTAGGTTGTGGGTTCCATTCCCATTGGGACTACATATACTGACAAATGTATGCATTCATTATTGTAAATCACTTTGGATAAAAAGTGCATGTATTATATTATAGGTTGGAGCCACAATCAGGCACAGATTAGTATTCTTTAAAATTATTATCCCACTAATTTTAGTGGAACAATATAGTATTTCACCGCCAGCTCACTGCTAAGCTACAAATGCTTGTTAGCACCCTATGCCACGGGTGGTCAGCCCTGGCCCTAGAAAGCCACAGGATCTGATGGTGTTTGTGTTCTACTTAAAATTAGCAACCAATTCACCCTCAATAAACCAGGTGAGCATATCATAACTGTTTAAAAAACTGCTTCAATAGATCTGCTGGCAACAACGATACCCTGCAGGCCCTGCGGCTCGCCAGAACCAGTGTTGGCAACCCTGGCCTATGCCAAGCCCATTTAGAGCAAGAGGTTAAAGAAACATCTTCGCTCAATTGACCGACACAACATGGGTATGTTAATGAATAAAGTGTAAAAAAATGTAAAATGCCATTTTTCACAATTGTAGGGGGTCGAGGACTATAGGGATGAAAGGGAATTGATTTTGATATTGATGCACAGCCTCTGCAATCAAAGGGTAGTCCCGCAGATGAAACACTTCAGGGCACATTCATAGAGGCACCCTGTGAATAACTACACAACTCAGTATAGCAACATGACTACTTTTGCAGAGAAACTCACAAAAAAACTATTAAAAAATGGCCTCCTTGCCAGGGTTTCAGGGCATGTGAATTGCACATTTCTTCTTCTTCTACACTTGGTGTTTGCTAATTGTTGTTGTAGTCTAATAGTCTTATCTAATAGACTCTACATTTTAGCATGCTGTTGAAGGCAGCCTCAAAGAGGCAGTCCAGTTCTTGCAATACTGCATTGCTGCAGTTGCTAAGTGCAATTCCCTGGTTGTAAAGGAAATGCATTACAAATTGAATCAGACAGGAGAGGTGTTTGTGGCAGAGTGCCTCTACATGGGCCCCACCCCCACCCCTCGCTTGAAGCAGTTTACGAGAGCCATCATGCTGGGACACATGTCACGGGGCAGGAGTTGCTTTAGAGGAGCAGACAGGTGACCTTCCGCCACCATTGAGATGTGAACCAGCTTCAGCAGGCTTACACCACGATCGCATTTCACAGGAGTGACCTTAAGCTCTCGATCCGTGCATAAAAATGTGTAAAAATAAAAACACAGATTAAAGGAGCGCTCATAATCACAGCAGCAGCAACAGAAACAATTGAACGAAAACAATAGATGAAAACAATTGTAAAAAATTGCCATATAAGGGCCACAAAATAAATGATTTCTTTCAAAATAACTGATTTCTAATCAGCCCACACCTCACGACAAAGCCAATGGAACAAAGACACGTCACCCACAGCCACACATCACCCGGAATGAACCTACGCTGGTTTTTCATGGTTTTTAAAAATGAGCGAGCAGCTGGATATTTTTTTTCTATTTTCTCTTTCTGCTGTTTTTCCCCATTTTCTCCCAATATAGTAGCAAATTATACCCTCTTTTTCATGTCAATTTTCCCCTATTATGAAATAGAGACATGACATCATCCTTATAAGGAGGTGGGTGGGGGGGGGAGGGGAATACAGAACCGAAAAGCCTACGTCGCATACATCTGCCACATGTTCCTTAGGGTCTGTCAAATGTTCAGACGTCTTTTGTGCTCACGGAAGAGAGGACCCACAGGAAATGTATGTGCAGGCTGAGCCGAGAGCAACAAACAGTGGCGCTCTCGCAGAGTGTCTCCCCCTGGAGGCAGCCAGTGACGTACGGTGACACCGGGGCGGCGATGCAGGCTTCCAGCTCAGGTTCATCATTCCATCCTGAGGGACTCTCATTCGGGTTAATCCTCCTGGATGACTCATCTACATGACTTAAGTGAGATACTTCAGCTGTTCCAGGGAGGAATGGCGGATGAATAGGATGGTGGGGGGGAGGAAGGAATTGTATGTAGTGGAAATTATGAGATTAGACATCGGCTCACATCAATGCAGCACTTTGCAGGTTTGAGAGATGCTGAGTTTTGACACCACGGTCGGTGGCATCCAAAGAGGAAATGTGAAACCAAACACCTCGGCAGCCTCCCACTTCCTCCCTCCCTGTTAATGGTGAAGGAACTGGGTAGAATACTGTGCTGGCCCCCCTCTGTGAGTTCTGTTTGACCCATTTTCATTCCACCAAAGGTATTTCATAAAGCTAATGTTTCTGCAGATCAGCAGCTCCCTCCGTTGTGCTCTAATGAGACTATTTCCCAGGGTAAGATATATAGGCAGATTTGTGAAAGTCTTTGGCTCACATAAATCAACTCAATCACGTAGTCTGAGCACCGTGGCCAAAGTGCACTGTGGTGCAATGGTAAAGTGCTGCCACACATCGAGAGATCTTCAACCAAAGAAAAGGAATTTCTAAACAGAAGCTCACATCCTTGTCAGTATACATGTAGCTGGATTATAGGTCACTCTCATACAGGTATTATGCTCTCACAACACCACAGGATCTCCTCGATAAAGCTCACAATTTGACTCTATTAACATAGAGCACCACCTTCATCCAGTCCCCAATAATGATGACAACTGGTCCTGAGGTACACAAGGCCTACTTAAGTCTACTTAACTCTCACCTCAGCCTACATTTTTGAACTAGTTCACAGAGCTCTGTGAACTTCTGTGCTTTTGAATTTCACCGCACATAAAGGTAACATGCCAAAGTTAGGTGAGTGTTGTCCTGATTCAATCGTATTAATGGTCAACCTTTTATCTAGGAACACACAAATACTCAATTAATAAAATAAAACAATTCTGGAAGTTCCCTCTGAAAATGTGCTGTAATTGTGGTTTTATATCATTTTGGTAAGGATGTCAGGAGGTCAGATAGCAGATATGGCAATGACATTACAAAGTTATAGGTAAACTAAATATCAACATAAAGTCACTTAATTGGGCATTGGGCTACCAAAGCAGCCAAAACAGCTTCAATGCACCGTGGCATAGATTCTAAAATGTCTGGAACTCTATTCGAGGGATTGTTTGGTGTTTTGTTGATGGAGGTGGAAAACGCTGTCTCAGACTGTGCTCCTTATTCAAGAATAATTTCGGAGGGTATTGTATATTGTATTGATATTGTATATATACTGTGCCCTCCAGAATTATTGGCACCCTTGTTAAATAAGAGCAAAAAAGGTTATGAAAAAAATTATTTGTTGTTCATCAGCTTGATCTTACACTCAAAATATGAGAGAAATCTAACCTTTAATTGAAATAAAATTATTCAAAGAAATAAGTCCTAATCAAAAAATAAACATTTTTCTCAAAAACACATGCATCACAATTATTGGCACCCTTAAAATCTAAATGAAGTATATTGACATTTATATATATATTTTTTAAAGTTCACTTGAGCCTTTAGGAGCTCTTAAGTGGTCATCCATGACTTCCTGTTTCACTGGGGTATAAATATGAGGTGACACACAGGCCATACTCCCTTAGTCATCCATCAACAAGGGAAGATCAGAGAATACACAAATGAAATGAGACTAAATGTTGTTGACCTTCATAAATCAGGTAATGGCTATAAAAATATCTACACTGAAAATATCTATCTCCACTATTAGGGAAATAATTAAGAAGTTTCAAACAACTGGAGCTGTGATGAACCTGCCACAATCACAGTTAGAGAATTCCAGAAGTTGGTTGCATGTTGGGGGTCACCAAGCCTCCAAAACTACAATTAGACGCCACTTCCATACCAACAAGCTATTTGGAAGGCTTTCTCCTGCTGTCATCTAACCACAAACATAACTGGAGTTTGCTAAACGTCATTGGAACTTTGAGTGAAACCGGGTTCTATGGTCAGATGAGACAAAAATATAGCTTTTTGGCAACAAACACCAGAGGTGGGTTTGGCATAGAAAGAGAGATGGTTATTCAGAAAAGAACCTAAACCCCACTGTGAAGTAGGGTGGTGGATCTGTGATGTTGTGGGGCTGTTTTACTTCCAAAGGCCCTGGGAATGTTGTTAGGATACATGGCATCATGGACTCCATGAATTATCAGGAGATTTTAGATCTTCCAGCAGGACAATGATCAAAAGTACAGTATATCTCCATCAAGCTTTTGCAATGGCCATCTCAATCCCCTGACCTAAACCCCATTGAAAACCTGTGGGGTGAGCTGAAGAGGAGAGTCCACAAGCAAGAACCAAGGACTGATTTGGAGAGATTCTGTATGGAGGAATAGTCTCAGATCCCTTGCTATGTGTTCTCTGACCTCATCAAGTATTATAGGAGAAGACTCAGTGTTGTTATCTTGGCAAGGGGAGGGTGCACAAAGTACTAAATGCAGGGGTGCCAATAATTGTGACACTTGTTTTTGAGAAAAATGTTTACTTTTTGATAAGGATTTTATTTTAGATAATTTTATTTCAATTAAAGGTTAGATTTATTTCATATTTTGAGTATAAGATCAAGCTGATGAACAACAAAAACATATTTTCATAGCATATTTTGCTCATCTTTACCAAGGGTGCCAATAACGCTGGAGGGCACTGTATACAGTATATATTAAGAGCACGGTTCATATTTGTGAACTTGCATTGACTATAAACTTGTGTTGTGCACTAGTTATTCCGAAACAAGATTACACAGTAATTACAGTGTAATTGCAGGGGTACACTTCATTGTTAGGGCATAATAAAGTGTTAAACTTTGCATCTTACGTTGTTCTAAAAGTGATCCGTACACTCTGGGCCCCATTTACGGAGGTGGATTTATTACAGTATAAGGCAAGGATATACCAGGATAGCAGCAGTGCTGATGCCTCCCCACCCCCACACACATCAACGAACCTCTATTTTTTGTCCAGAATCTGTCTCAGAACATTATTGTGTTCAATTGCAGTGACGATAGTCTGATGCTGAAATTGAGGTCATACAGCACCATTTATGGTCACTCAACTGGATGTATAAATTTTAAGGATTGGTATGACTATGTGTATTGGAATGTGGCTAAACGAGGAGCATTTATGTATCACCCTTGCTGTAGAGTACAGAACACAACTCTGTGGGGGTTTCTGTGGTTTACAGGTAAGGACATTTCTGAATGCTTTAGGAGAAATGACCTCTCCAAGGCAAAATGTGTGTTACAAGTTTTTTTGTTGTTTTGTATTTCCTCAAAGGCCACACAAATTAAACTCTAGGAGGATTCAGTGCTGTGAATTGACACAATATTGAAAGGTAGCTTTGTAGTATATTATAAACACTTAAATGTCTTAAAAGATTTATTCTTTTAATGTAATGCGTATACCATTGTCACCCAGAGTGTATATACTGTATCCTGAAAACATTATGATGTTTCGGTTAAGTATGTGTGCTACTATGCTCCAAAAATGATATCAATTACAATTTGGAAGTCTGAGGATAATTTGGTATTTTTCATGCTTGCATAAGTAATAAGTAATGTACATAATTAGCACCAAGGCTTGAAAGACATTGTTTCCATGGTCCCACTCTACATAATACAAATCATACTACGGATCTCCGAAAGTTACATATTATATGATGTGCAAATGAGCTGTCAAGACGAATGAGTATGGCCTCACTGTGTGCAATGGCCTGAAGGGCAGAAGCACTGGGCTGCAATGAGATGCTACGTGAAATACATTTGTATAATACATTCTACATTTGCATCCTCACTTGAATGAAAACAAAGTTTTTATATGAGCTGTTCTCATAGGTCATTTAATAATGTGAAATAGGACAGAATATTATTATTCCGTCCTATTGTATTATGGTCTTGTATGGCATGTTTCTGTCTGCCCTGTGGAATCGATGCATGATGAGTTCAACGAGGAGGAGTTCAGAAAGTTTCTGGGCCTGCAAAATGCGAATTTATTGAGGCTAATATGCAACTTGCATGCGTATTTATATCCCGCATAGCAGATCTCACACTATCGCCACAGTCAAATGCATCATCGCGAGTTAAACCGCAATAGGTCTCTTTTATGCAAGAACGCAAGCGGGTGCGCAAGCATGTACGCACCTACACACGCATCCACACAGACCACGCAGATCTCTCATCTAATATTGATCATTTCGCTGGATCAAAACGAAATTCGTTCCTTCAAATAAAAAAATCAACAACATTTACAAAGGTAGCCGACTGATAAATACGCGTAAACTTTACAGGCTTATAAATTCGATAAATTCAAATAAAACATTAACCCGGGTCACCCGGGTTAGAAAAAACGAAGATCTTGTTAATATCTAATAGCTGCAATATCCATAAAGAGTATATTAACACTTTGAGTGACAGCTTCTCCATAGTAATGAGTAGTCGGAATTATTTGCCAATGGCGTTTGATTGATCTGCCAACGTAATTTCGTGAAAACTATGAACAAAAATATCAAACCCATCGAAATTATAGTGCATTATATGCCTAAATGTGTAACTCAATTTTGGGAAAATATATCATTTGAACAATTGAATGTGAAAGCGTAAGATTGTCGCTTCTCGTTCCTCTAAGGCAAATAGCAGCTCATCTCAATAAAGCATTTGCTTGATATTGTAGTAAAACTTTTGAAACAAACAATCGGTTGTCCGATAAACACATCAAATTTTCCAGTTTTCCCGTTTTATCGATGAAAAAAAGTAAGTTATAGACATCAGTTTCATAGGAAACATTTTGATGCTTGAAAGCAGCAGTGACCACCGGTGACCATGCTCACGCGGAATTGTCCAAGGGCTCGAGACTCTGTAAACCAGTGCGATATGATTACTCAGTTAAGCATCGCAATCCCCGTTCTGCTACTTTATATCATGTGCGCGCAATTTTAAAATGCCCATCAAGCACATCCTAATTCTGCAGCAAACACCCAAACTCCCAAGCTTCGGAATGTTTCTTTACTGTGTAGCATTACCTTACCTTGCGTTATCAGGACCACAAAAAGAAGGAGCAAAGTCCGTTTCCCCGTTGAATTCATCTAGCGTCTTGTGCGTCGGAAGTGCTATTATTTAAGAAACAAATGGCGTTGACGACTACAACTATATTAATAACGATAATAAGAAAAATATATGGCTTCTCGACTGAGGCTGCCTTATGTTGAGGCTGCCGGTACGCTCTCCGATACTAAGAAGTTCATTTTGTCCCACCCCCTGGGCTCAACCTCTCTCTCCGTGTCTTTCTTAAAAGGAACGTGTCATTAGGGAGAATGGAGCGTATATACACAGGTTAAATAATACCGAAACAAAAGTCGATTACGGGGAATCCAATTCTTCTCGCCTGTAAATACACTTTGGAAGTCTGTAACTACGTTTCATTGCAACTGCCTTTCAGCAGTGTGTGTGTTGGACAGCGCATTTCACAGCCGGGTGCTCGTCTATTGCCGAGAACAATTTACGTTCGATAGGAGCCCTATGCTTATAGTTTATGTTGTTACTGCAGTGAGATTCAAAAGAGAATACGCCGACAGATTACAGGTCCATCTCGCCCTGAAGCATGTATCTGTATGTTATTTTATAAGAAACCCAACGCGCAGGTTTAGTAATACATAGAATGGATACGAAGCAACTGCATCATGTAGGACAGTTCAGGTATGCAATGTGAATATTAGATTGTGATGCACATCCAACGTGACAGTGTTAGTTAAACATTCTGCTAGAATACAACGCTCTGTTTTCAACAGCTTTACCGAGCAGGAGGCTAATTCTCGTCCTCAATGGCTGCACATCATTGGTGTTAGAACCCATCTGGGTAAAAGGGATGAGAGGGCTGATAGAAGACCTAAAGTCAGACTCAGAGCTAGTGCCCCTCAGAGTCGGTGAGTAACCCAGCTGTGCCCAGACCAGACTCCTCAGAGAATGGGGCCGAAAGTAAACGTTTCAGACTCCTTATTAGACAACCCCAAAGCATACCCTCAACGATTGAAGGCCAGTTCACATTTTGCTTAAAGACTGAACACTCTGAAAATGAAAAGTGTATGGGTCTCTGATGTGTATGGGTTTAAGACACATACACAAGGCCTTGGGGAAGCACATGGTAGCACAGATGGGATGTCCTTTTACTCAGGGTTTTCTTATCTAATTAGAGCATTTATATGAGCCTCTGTGGGCATATGAGAGTTTAAATAAAGGTAAAAATATATATTAAGCTGTTCACCACCACTCCCCCCCAGAGGTCATCGCTCGGTCTCTGTTTTGTAATTGTGGAGTGTACCGGAGTGACACATACACATGCATGCAGGAATGATGATAACGTGAGCTAATAAGGCCGCCCACATCCTCTACCTCCATTGGCTTATGCACCGTATATGTGTAATAATAGAGTTCTTTGCTCAGCTCTTTTTAGCTGTGCACATACACATACACATGCACACATGCACATGCATGCATGCACACATGCATGCATTATTTAGCACATACATCACTGGGGACTGGTAAATTAATGTAGATGTTCAGTTGTAATTAAGCATGTGTCCATGTGTATATGTGTGTATTGTTTTGTGCTTATGAGTGTGGGGGAAAGGGCTTGGCGTCCATGTGTGACACAATTTACAATGCATCGTTTGACTGCTAACTTACACAGTATGCTTTGGATTGTGGTGCAAACGCGTGGTTGATTATTTTGTGATATCAGAGGTCACAGAACTAATCTGAATTTCCCAAATCATTATCACATGCAGGTAGTGAACAGAAAAGTGGAATCACAACAATGTACCATCATTGAAGGGTTATGTAATAGTGCATTTACATTTACATTTACATTTTAAGCATCTAGCAGACGCTCTTATCCAGAGCGACTTACAAGATGTACATTAATACATGGTAGGAACAATCATAGTTCACGCAAGAGATCAGTGCAGTAATACAGTGATAGACATCATTGCAGGCAGCTGCGTACCATACCTGTAACACTGGGAAGGAAAAGGTTCATATTTTTAAGTGAGGAGTAAGCAGGGATACATATACAAGAAGTGTTGAGCAAGTAGGCAGTGGTGATGACAATTGGGTAGATGTACAGAATTCAGTGGTAGTGGAGTCTGAAAAGGTGGGTTTTGAGTCTCTTGCGGAAGATCGCAAGTGATTCCGTGGTCCTGACCAATTGCGGAAAGTCATTCCAGGGGTCAGGACAGAGAAGAGGCAAGACCGCGAGGAGCGGCTGCCTGGCGCCCGGAGGGATGGGACAATCAGTTTGCCAGAGGAGGCGGAGCGGAGTGGTCTGGCTAGGGTGTAGGGAGTGATGAGTGACCGGAGGTATGGGGGAGCAGTACCTCTTGCCATTTGAAAAGCAAGCACCAGTGATTTGAATCTGATGCATGCTGCGATGGGGAGCCAGTGAAGAGAGGAGAGTAGAGGGGTGACGTGGGTAATAGTGCAGGGTGAATCTTCCTGGCATGGTTTGGTTTGGGTGCACCCATACCCTTAGATGGTAAGGTGCATATCAGTCATTGCTTAATGGTAGTAAGCGATAGTCCTCACCCCATGTTAAAGAATTTCCTTCCTACAGAGAGGGGTCTATCAAGATGACAATAACCCCGTCTGTAGAGCATGTGTTGTTGCTCAGTGCTTTTTGAAGAATGTTGCTGATGTTGTTCATATCTCATGGCATTCTCTCTCACCAGATCTGAACCCAATCAAGCATTTATGGGATATTCCAGAATTATGCCCGAGACAGTGTTTTCCACTTCCATCAACTATGATTTGATTGATGTTCTCGTGGAAGACCGATGTCATATTTCTCCTGAAAAAGTCTGGACGCAGGTAGACTCTATGCCAAGGTGCATGCCGGCCAGACTGGCCATACGTGGTGGCACACCACCCTATTAAGTGACTTTACATTAGTGTTACAATTTATTTCACTACCTTTAATAGATAATATAACCAAACCTCTGGTATGATGATGTTTATGTCCTGAAATAGAAGGAATTCTAAGGTAATTGCACAGCATGTATGTTTGTATTGTTTAATGGAAGTTACATTATTCCAAAATGTAACCATTATTATTTGAATAAAAGGCCTTGTGTGATATATGACAGCATTACATGTATCTTTAAAATAAGAAATTTGCAGTTTTAAGTATTCAAATTAGTGATCAGAATGAAAACAGAATAATATTTAGGTTTTTACAAAATTGGCTTTTGATGTGACAGTCTGAAATGTGTCTGAAAAAGCAGACACTAATATCTCGCTAAGCTGAGTCTGAGGTTGTGTGTTCAGTAGATTTTCCAAAAGCGCACTCACAAGGAATGACAACTCATCAATAAGATACTTCATGACATCATCAACTGGAGACACTGGCGTCACTCATTGTCCAGCACTGTGCCTGCAGGTCAGAGAATCAAACAAGATGGTTGCATTCCCAACAGGGACTCAACCACCACAATATCAAGGCCTGTTGAATATGTATGTGCACAGAAAACAGAAAATCCATAAAAACATCCATGCTGTCACATCTGGAGAATATCAGGTGTGTAGGAGTATATCCCAGAAAGGAAGAGACGTATAGATATGGCGACTGCTTCCAGTAGATGTGCCATTTATCAGCCATAGCCATAGTATTAAATAAGAACAAAATAAAGCTTTTTTTTAGCACTTGGCACTGACTAGGAAATATGTAGATAGGTAGGCTTTAATATTATAGTGAATTTAGGTATTCTATGAAAAATATCAATATTCATAATCTACTGTGCCCTTACTTACCCTTTTTTTGCTCACAAGGGATATTTCTGCACTGATACAACCATTATTTCTCAGAATTTGCATAATAATCATGATTAAATTGGTGTAAAAAAATACTTAAACAAAATATTTTTCTCTGAGCAGTTTGTATAAAAGGATATAATTTGGGAATTTTTTTAGCATACAATATAGCTCATTACTTGTATTGTGTATTTGATTAAGCCTCCTTTGCTCATTTAATCAAGGGTGTGAATCATTTTGAGGCTATTACATCTGTCTCTGTGATTTAGGTGGCTAAAGGCCCCTTATTTAGCATCGTTGTGTAGCCAATCAATCACGATTCATGCACTAACCCATAATGATATCGCACAATTATTGAAGTGCAGAGATTGCACAGGGTTGGTAATGCAGACGCGGTTTAAATCCGAATCTGAAAAAAACACACATGCAAAATAGTATTTTATTTATATGAGACCTAAAGGGGTTCCTATGCAGTATAGGCGTCATTCTCGCCAGTAACCAATCAGAACAGGAGTAGGCTAAACTGGGCGGGGCAGTATGTACAGTGTGAATGAGTTACAGTTTTTCTCCGTATGCACACAAAAAATGGAACTATGCACACAATTCAGAAAACTTGAAGCTCATGTATCAACAACAAGACTCCAGACTGCTAAACTCTAAGCACAATTCCTTTGTTTTCACTCAGATAGCAATTCTAAATCACATGTTTGCAAAACTCTAAGCACAATTCCATTGTTTTCACTCAAATAGAAATTCTAAATCACATTTTTGCAAAAGTCTAACCACAAATCTCATCATTTAGCACACTTTGTTCAGCTGGAAAACACTGGCCTTCAAAATGCCACACCCTAATTACCAATTGGTCTCACTCACTTCTCACCTGTTCAAACTCAATTGGCAAAACACTCATGTGTCACACACTTCAATCATGTGTCAGAGCATAAAAGAGGCCTCAGGTGACCTCTACTGTGTTGGGGGGAAAAATTGAGCAGCATGGAGAACAGAGAGGAAGAGGAAGAGGAAGAGGAAGAGGAAGTGGAAGTGGAAGTGGAAGTGGAAACACCAGCTTTGAATGAAACAGATATGTCGCGTACCGTTTGAGCACAACGCTGACAGAGTGAAGGAGCTACGTTACCAATATGTGCAAGTGAGTACAGCAGGTTACTGTAACTGACCACATCCTTTCAGTACTCTGTATAGACATGTCACTATGCACCTCAGTGTTCCTGTATGTAGGCCTATAGCTGGTCCTGTATGTAGGCCTATTGTCTGATATGGTCATTTTCTCTTTTTCAGAGAGTGCTTGAACTTGATGCCAGTGCTGCTCCACATGAATACATATTCATTGACGAGGCAGGGTTCAACCTGACCAGGACCAGGCGGCGGGGGAGGAACATCATTGGCAACCGTGCCATCATCGATGGCCCTGGCCTGCGTGGGGGAAATGTGACCATGTGTGCAGCTATTGGTCACCGTGGGGTCATCCATCACCATGCCCAATTTGGTCCCTACAACACTGCCCGTCTGCTAACCTTCCTTGATGCACTCAACAATATCTTCATCCCCCCACAGGAAGAGGGACCAGAGCAGCCCAACTACATTGTCATTTGGGATAATGTAAGTTTCCACCGGGCTGCTCTGGTCCACAACTGGTTCGCTAACAACCCACATTTTTCAGTTCTCACCATATTCCACATTTCTAAATCCAATCGGAGAATTCTTTTCAGCATGGCGATGGAAGGTATATGACCGCAAACCCCACGAGCTTGTGGCCCTACTCCAGGCAATGGAGGAGGCGTGTGACGACATCCACGCAGACGCATGCCAGGGGTGGATCCGCCACGCCAGGCGCTTTTTCCCCCACTGCTTGGCCAGGGAGAACATCGCATGCGATCTAGATGAGGTCCTCTGGCCTGATCAGGATTGGAGGCGGGATGACTGATTTACATGTAGACCTGTTTCACCGCATTTTACAGTATTTTTATTTTATTTTTTTGTGGGCCTATGAAAAACTATTTTTTTTTGCTGTCAGTTCAGCCAGCTGAACATTTTACTGTATTTTACAGTAACAAATACATATTTGCTTTGTTACCTTTTTGTATTTGTGCACTGATTTCATCATTACATCCCCAGAAAGACAGTCTAAACATTTTCTTACTGTAGTGTTTTTCATTTTATTATCAGTGCAATTACTGTATGAGTTTTGCCAAAATAGGTAACATTTGTGTATTCTCAGAACTCTAACAATGTTGCAGTATCAACTATAAGTTTACAGTATGACTCTGGGAAGCAGGTTTGTGAGTTTAGCCCAATTGGAGCTCATTGGATAGACAAATGTGTATTCTATCCTATTCTGATACAATGATTGTGTCAATGCAATATTTATATGATATATTCACAGTATTGTATTACAATATGGCAACAGTCTTTATACTGTACCATAAAATTGCAACCTACTTTGGGACAAAAAAAAATCTAAACCTTAAAAAAGGAGAAGGAAACCATTTCTACACAATTTTATACATTTGAATATGTAACATGGCCTCATGAAGCCAAAATATATATAAACAGTATTTTGATGGTAGTGTTTTAAATTTATTACACCGGTGTTTAATTGATGCTTTGTAAGATATATTCATATGATAGCTGTGTGTATCATTTTGGTGGAAAGAATCCATTTTGATAAGAGAGAACATGGTTTTGAGTGCAGTGTTTCATTTTGCAAGAGATTTGGAGTTTTGCCAAAATGGGTGTTTCAGTTTTGTGTTTAGAGTTTTGAGAAATTGAGCTATAGTTTCAGGAAATGTGTTTAAACGATTGGGAAAAACTGTAATTGGATCACATCCCCCAGAGGCTGTCAAGGATGCAGCCAACAAGAATGCACAAAATACAAATCAGAATTTCACTTTTTAAATTTTCTTTAACGTTTTATTTGATAAGATGTTCCCTTTGCTCTCTAAATTACAGTCTAAAACAACAAAAAAATGTGGTGTGCACATGCATGATTCTAATACCATGTTGAAGAACACAGATTATGTCATCGGTATCAATCTTTGGTCTACTGTATTCTAACATATTGTGTATTGTTATGCAGAGGAAAACTTTACTTTTGCCAAAAAACATCTCGAAGCACTTTCTTATATAGTACAGTGTATGTCTCAATCACTAGTAGAGGGTATCTAACTCTCTTTTTTTGCTGTTAAAAAGGTGTCCATAATTTAAGGAAATAAAATGGAATCAACTTGGAAACAAAAACCTTCTCAAATTGTTCTTAGGCATCTATTGATACAATTGACTTCCATACCACTTCAACATCCCCAGGCTTCATTTTATCTTCATATAATTTGTAATATATCTGAGAAGTGTTTGTTTGGTTAATCTGAAATGAAATGGGGTTTTACTTTTTATTATTGTTAATGTCCAATTAAGATTGTACATTTGACTTGACATCATGACACATTATCCATTTGTACAGCAATGTACAATTCACCTTACTGAAAGGTAGTGTCACTGTGGGTGCAAGCCTGAAACCTTCTGGCTTGAAACCTTCTGTAGGTCATCTACCACTATGCCACACTACTATTCCTGTCCTAAGAATTCATTCTCAACCCAAGGGTATCACTCATATTTACCAAAATTCATATTTACCTTCCCAGACATGTGAGGTAGCTACATGTACAGCAATGTGTGCTTTCACATCTTATCCTATCTATATATAAAAAAAGATATCCAATAGTCGTTTAGGACATAAGCCCAATAGTCATACTCAGTCAGGGTATGACTTTGTTTTATGTAATGATATTCAATGTTCATATTCAATGTTCACAATCCATACAACGCAACCATCTAATTCTGACCTGCTATTTTTTGTCCTTTATTTTGTCTGCCATCCTTCCTTTAAGACTCGGGTGATTAGTGGCCCTCACCCACAGACACCAGGTGCAGGGTGACTGATTTGATGATTGGCCCTGGTTAGCTTTGAAACAGATTCAATCAGACAAGAAGCATGACCCCCCGAGCCCTACATAAATCCAGGATCCAAAACGGGTGTTGGAGGAGATGAAACAGGGCTTGTCAACTGTGTGTGTGAGAGAGAGAGAGAGAGAGAGAGAGAGAGAAAGAAAGAGATAAAGATAGAGAGAGAGATAGAGATAAAGATATAGAGAGAGAAAGTGAGAGAGAGATAAAGAGAGAGAGATAGAGATATAAAGATATAGAGAGAGAGAGATAAAGATAGAGAGAGAGAGAGAGAGAGAGATAAAGAGAGAGAGATAAAGATAGAGAGAGAGAGAGAGAGAGAGAGAAAAAGATAGAAGATAGAGAGAGATAAGAGAGAGAGAGAGAGAGAGACAGATAGAGAGAGAGAGATAAAGAGAGAGAAGAGAGAGAGAGAGAGAGAGATAAATAAAGAGAGAGAGAGATAAAGATAGAGAGAGAGAGAGAGAGAGAGAGAGAGAGAGATAAAGAGAGAGATAAAGATAGAGAGAGAGATAAAGATAGAGAGAGAGACATAAAGATAGAGAGAGAGAGAGAGAAAGAGAGAGAGATAAAGATAGATAGAGAGACATAAAGATAGAAAGCTATATATATATATATATATATATATATATATAGAGAGAGAGAGAGAGAGAGAGAGAGAGAGAAAGACCCCATGCTATCCCATACTTCTAAAAATAGGAAAGGTAATATGAGTATAAACTGATCAAAAGGTGTGGTGGCAGGGGGTCCTGGCAGACGTAGACGACACATCTTGTTGCCTGTGTGGAGTAGGGCAGTGACAAAGAGCTTTGGGATCATTTCAGTTTTGTCCAATCCACATTTAGTGCTGGGAGTGTAGGGGCACACACAGTTATCCCGGTGGCTCGGTTGTTCCTCCATTTCAAAAAGCAGCCAGCCCGTGGGTGAAACAGCCCACCGTGCCTTTGGAAACCCTCCTCTCAAGTTAACCGCAGGGCAGGTGATTCATTACCGATCCGTGCTCCCGACGTTCTCGTGGAAAAGAGAGGGCGGAGGACAGATGGAAGCAGAGTGCCCCTGCCGGCTCTGCGGTGCAGGTCTGCTATTTCACCGAGAGCTGCGGCCTTGCGTCACCATGGCGATAATCAGCGCAGACCCAGACCGGTGTCGCCCCTGCCCACTTCCTGCGCTCGCTGAGATCAAGGCCCCCCGACCGTCTCTGAGGGTCCTCACAAGCGCGAGCGCTGGGGCCCTTATTTTACACCCCCTCCACATCTGCGGAAAAGTACGTGTAAGAGAGACGATGCCGCATTCATTTTCCCTGTTGAGCGTTAGAGAGCTATGTGCAGCACACATCTCCCCCTGTCACTTGTGAAATACCCTGGGGATAAGAGTTGGAGGGCCAGCGTATGTGTGTGTGCGTGTGTGTGAGTTTGGGAGGGGGTTGTGTGTCAGTGTGAGGATGTTTATGCGTGTGTGTGAGGGCATGTGTATGCACATGTGTGCGTGTGCACGCAATGCATGTGTAAGCCTGTTTGCATGTGTGTGATTGCGTGCCTGCATTTGTGTATGTGTGTGTGTGTGTGTGTGTGTGATCGCATGTGTGTTTAAGCCTGTGTGTGTGTGTGTGTGCGTGTGCATGTCTGTGTGTGTGTGGTGTGTGTGTTTGTGTGTGCTGTGTACGTGTATGCATGTGTGTGTGTATGTGTGTGTGTGTGTGTGTGTGTGCAATGTCAGTCTAATATTGTATGCATGTATGTGTGCTGATGCTGGCAGTCTTGACGCATCATGCTCTCATGCTCCTTCTTTGATTGGTTTGACCATGGAGCGTATTTACATTTAAACAGCAGGAAATAGCTCTCCATTTGTTCAATTATCCTCAATTGAGTATTGCGAGGGTGTTGAAGTGCTGCCAGAACTCCAGAATGGACCAATATGATCTACTGATGGTGAATGCTGCTGAGAAAAATATATCCTCAATCATTTATGAAATAAACCATCTTCATCATAGTAGTATACTTTGCTATTAACATTTATGGTTCTATTAGTGGCAAGCGATTACATTTGCAAATCATCAGTGAAATCTGTAATATTTCACAAAGGATTATAAATGAGATGATAATAAGAATAACACAGTAGATTCTGTCAATGGCTTAATTGACAAATATGTGATTTGGGTTTGAGTAGCTTAAAATTGTTTTTAACTAGTTTGCAAACTACGATTGGCCCACTTCTATTTAAATCTGCTCAAATATTTTATATTTTGACATATTTCTCATTGATGTATTCAGCTTGAGCGAAGGTCAGGTTTAGGTTCAGCTTTAACCTCCCTCAGAGCAGAGGGTGAAAATGTATATTTTCTGTCCCCCAATATTTTTTAGCGGCACCAAGCTCAGGAATAACAGCCATGCATAAGGAATGCTCAGTAATAGCATTGTTTTATTTAGGTTAATAAAAACATGACTTAAATATCTATCATCATCCTCTTCATTATTATTTTCAAATATAAATAAAAAGGGGGAGTATTCCATTCTTTTGCTAATTTTCTGAAAACGTTTTAACACACATATAATAATGTGAATTGGATGAAAAGACCGGTCTTTGAAATTCACTTTCAACAAGTTTTGTCTTTTTTTTGTTAAGAAATTGTGTCCTTTTGTATACATTTCAAGGGTCCAGAATGGCTCTTTGTTCATTTCTATGAATATATGAATAATGAGTACAATAGATGACTAATAATATGGGTATATGTCTGCTATTAGTATTGTTGCAATCATAATAGATTTTATGGGTTTAAATTTGGTCAATCACAGTTGATACTGTATATGTTGCACACTGTTTATATTTTCTGATATATCATTTTTCACATTTAAGCTTTTCAAAATTGTTTTCTTGGATATATGCCACTGAGTATCTGTATACAACTGCCTCCGCATCCGCATTAAAAAGAAGGAAAATAATAACTCATTTTCATAAATCCCACTTAAAAATCCAAAATAAGCCTCACAAATGCCCACACACCAACATTTTCATCAAATATAGAGAAGGTTAATAACAGAAAGATAATTCCGACTTCCATTTAAAAATAAGCCGGGGCTCATCTGAAGCGTTCCAAGATATTGCATGACAGTGTCTGTTATGGAAAATGTATTATAATTCTGTGTGGCTTAGAACTCACAAAAAACACTAATTATCTCCTTTGGTAGCCCCACCAGGGCTACGTAACGGCAAAAGGGTATCCCACCAATAGCCAGTCCCCTTATTTAAATATAGTGAGTGATAGTGAGGTTATTCCAACCAATGGAAATCTCTGAATGGAGCGGGGTGTGAGTTTGCACTGTTCAGTATATGTAGCAAACATAAACATATATATGGACCAAAGGGTAGATGCTCTTCAGTATGAACAGTGCAGGGGACCTAGGTGTTAGAGGGCACTTTGGTCCGATGGCTTAACAGCAGGTTTACTATAGATGTGTCATTATCATATGTGGCATAATCCCCAATCTTAGGTGAACACTGAGAAGTGACGTTAGAAGACTGGGTTCGACCTCCTCTAAAGCTGAAAGTTGAAAGGTGGCCATCCATATTTAATGTTCACGGATTTGTCACTGGCCCGGATTCAATCAACATCTGTTCTATGATCAAATGCAAGTCTTAGTTTGCTTCTTCACAAACACGGTTTGGCAAGTTCGTCGTTCGCCAAGATGAACTCGCCGAACCACGTTTGCAAAGGAGAAAGTAACACTCGCGCTCGTCTGCTCGTCAGTTAAGTTGAGGGTAAACGTAGATGGAATCCAGGGCACTGTCTGTCAATCGCCGAACCGCTGTTGGCTAATCAGAGGCAATTTGCACACAGGTCTGTAACCCCGAGCTGAGATAACGACTTCAATGAATCAATTAAGACCCAGGAAAGAAAGAAAAGCAACACAGCCCGAGCACTCAAGAGGCAGCCCTGCCCAGCCCTACTCGTCTTTTAACATCCCCTTTTCTAGTTTGCGTTCCGAGATGTCTGGTCACAGATTTATTTCAAAAAGCTTGGTGCCTTACTGTTTTACCGTGAGAACTGTCTTGACATCTTCTCCTCACTTGTACATCCTGCAAGGTCTCTCTCACAAATGTTTTATTCATGCTTTTCTAAAAGTAAGACGCAGTGAGCCAGGAAGCCGTTAACGTCTCTCCCTCTCCCTTTCCCTTACTTTTAAACACCAGTCTTTAAAGTTTTTTCCGGTCAGCAATTCCATCTTTCTGTCTGTGTTCAAATGGGGCAAAAAGTTCTCCCGGCATAACTTTTTTTTCTTATCGTTTTAAATTATTCAACTCCAAAGTCGCGTGTGTCAGGCATGGGCCTGAGGCACAGTGCGTAGTTCCAGTCTGGAGGACCTGTTGAACATTGCACACGTAGCTCAGATTCCTAACTGGCAGAGTGGCAGGAAGCTGATCAATATTTTTAGGAGAATAATCCACAAGTTCATTGTAAACATGCTGAAATGCCCACAGAAAACATCATTGAAGAGTGAGAAACTCTGTAGTTGAGGTCACACTAGTTGAGATCATTCATCATCACAGAGACTGCATTCTCTTAGTTTCGTTCTGCTTCTGCAAAGGAGTTCCAGCAGTTATTTAGGCTTCAGAATTTTGATTCATGTTTCAACAATGCAGGAAAATAACCACAGGGAGTCAGCCATCTTAGTTTTATACAGCCCCTTTGGCCAGTGTTTGCTGTGGGCTACTGTGTGAGCAGATGCAGTGCAGTCGCAGATACGACGCTGGCCGGCTCCTTTAGGTGAAGGGTCGCTGTACTCTAAATAATGAGGACATGATTTAGACTGGGGGAATTTTACTCCTTGTCAGCAAAACGATTTCACTAAATGGAAAAGAGGACCCGTGACCAGGATATCAATCAGTGTGATTGGTGGACGGCGGGGGGTACACGAAGACCCGGATTGGGCCCAGATTGTATTCTATTATGTAACCAGAGGGAAATGAAAGTCCTGCAGATTTCTTAGATAAAATGGAAATACGGAACTTAATTGCCTTCACTTTGTGATTTTCGGGCTTGATTCAATGCCATCCCAGAGTAAGAATTTAACAAAGAATATAATAAAAGGCTAGGGGAATGGCCCCCTGCTCTTCTGCAATGCCTCTAGCAGGTAAAGCAGATAGAATCTTACCACAAACATTTAAACACGGCAACAAATCTAGCTGTACTGGATCCACTGTCCTGCTGGTAGTATATGTCTCTCACAACCAAGTGTCATTCTGTACTCATTTAGAAATTTCATCAATAATAATAATAATAATAATAATAATAATAATAATAGCACTCTTTACTAATAGTACTCATTTTAGACAAATGTGGGTGAAGGGTGATTCATCATAATAATATAGACTATGGTTGTTTAGCCGAGTTATAAGCTTTTATGTGTTATTTTTATGAATATCCCCATATTTTTTGATGGGACAGTACATAGAGGACTTTATAACAGGAAAATTATGGGGTTTAACAATTGAGACGCTTTTCATGTTTTTAAATTGAGTTCACGTCACTCCTCAGAACGAATGCCTGTTCACGAACATTCATTAGCTTGATAATATAATGATAATAATCTGTCACGGCAGGGACCAGAAAACCAGGCGCGGACCCAGAAATGCAGAAACTTCCTTTATTAGGTGGACAGGCAAAGGTCAGGCAGGAGTAATCAGGGCAATGCAGAGATCCAAAGGATGGTCGGGGACAGGCAGAGTTCGTTGCAGGCTTCAGGGGTATCAGGGGCAGGCAAGGCGTGGTCAGTGGGCAGGCGAAGGTCGAAAACGAGAAGGCAGTCCAGGGAACACAGGGGAGCGAGCGGAACGAGACTGGGGTAATGACGAACACTGGAGCACAAGCACGAAACACGAACACGAAGCAACAAAACGCTGGGAAACAGAGATAACGCGGGAGAGTAATGTGAGCATAACGCAAAGCACAAGACAATCTGGCAAACGAACATGGGAAAACACACAGCTTAAATACATTTAGACATAACGAGAAACAATCAGGAATAAACATGAATGCAGCTGGCTGCAATCAGACACATGAGGATATAAGTGGAAACGATAATACAATAACGAGACAATCAGGAAATGAACAGTTAACCACATCAGACATAACGAGAAACAGGTGAAACAGATAATACACTGACGAGACTGGAACAGGTAAGCGAAAGTAAAAACACGGACCAGACACCAAGGAAACATGGAACAAACTACAAACGCTTAGTTAGGGAAACACGAACACGAGACGTGACAGTACCCCCTAGGGACGCCACCTGGCGGATCACCAACCTGTACTGGATGCCGAGACAGGAATTCCTGGATTAGGGAGGGGTCGACGATATGTCTCTCAGGTACCCAACTGCGTTCTCGGGACCATACCCCTCCCAATCCACCAGAAATTGGCGACCACGGCCCTGCGTCGGACATCCAGCAGGCGGCGAACAGTGTAGACTGGGCCCCCTTCGATGAGCCGGGGGAGGTGGGGTGCGGACAGGAGGGCTAAAACGGGAGACAACATAGGGTTTTAGACGAGACACGTGAAACACAGGGTGGATGCGGCGTAGGGGAGGAGGGAGGCGCAACTGTATGGCTGAGGGGTGATAACACGAACAATGGAGTAGGGACCAATAAATCTGGGGGATAATTTTTTACACAAACTACGCAGGGGAATGTCTTTAGCAGATAGCCAAACTTTCTGACCGACTCTGTAGTGAGGAGCAGGGCGCCGGCGGCGGTCGGCCCTGGCTCTTCATAGCCGAGACATGACGAAGCAGGGTGGCACGCGCTCTCCTCCAAGTCTTCTGGGCTCTATTCACAAAAACTTTGGCAGATGGCACCTCCACCTCTCTCTCTCTCCTCCGGAAATAGAGGAGGTTGGTACCCTAGACTGCACTGAAAAGGAGACATACCAGTGGAGAAACGGGGAGGGGAATTGTGTGCGTACTCCACCCAGGGCAGGGAGCGTGACCAAGTGGTAGGGGTTTGTTCGGCTAGACAGCGCAGTCCCTTCCCCAACTCCTGGTTGTAACGTTCCGTCTGGCCATTGGTCTCTGGGTGGAAACCGGAAGAGAGGTTAGGTTTGGCGCCAATGAGGGAGCAGAACGCTCTCCAGAACCCGCTGGAAAACTGGGGACCCCGATCCGAGGTCATCTCCTGCGGCAATCCATGGAGGCGAAAAACATGTTTGATCATGAGTTCTGCGGTCTCTTTAGCAGAGGGAGTTTGGGCAGGGGAATGAAATGAACACTTTTAGAAAACCGGTCTACCACCGTAAGGGCGACTGTGTTACCTTCTGATGGTGGTAGACCGGTCACAAAGTCTAGGGCGACGTGGGACCATGGGCGTCGTGGAACCGCCAAGGGCTGAAGGAGACCACTGGGACGAGCGTTGGAGGACTTGGACCGGGCACAGGGCACACAGGCTGTCACGAATTCGACCGTGTCGTTCCTCATAGTGGGCCACCAAAACCTACGCGAAAGAAAGGCTAGGGTGCGTGAAACCCCCGGGTGACAGGCCATCGGGGAGGAATGGGCCCACTCCAGTACTTGAGACCGGACGGTCTCAGGAACGAATAGGCGGTTGGCCGGCGTCTCCCTGTGAGACCGTGTAGTGAGAAGCGCCTCCTCCACCGCCCGAACAATGTCAAATTTGGCTGCCGCTAACACGCAGCTAGGGGGCAGGATAGGTTCAGGGCTACTCTCCTCTTCTGGAGAGTCGTAGATCCGGGATAGGGCATCAGGTTTTATATTCTTTGAACCTGGACGAAATGACAGAGTGAAAACAAAACAAAAATAGGGACCATCTAGCTTGACGCGGGTTAAGCCGCTGAGCTGAGTGGAGATACTCCAAGTTACGATGATCTGTCCAAACCAAAAAACGGCACAGTGGCTCCCTCTAACCAGTGTCTCCACTCCTCAAAGCTAATTTAATGGCCAGGAGTTCTCGGTCGCCAATAGTATAGTTCCTTTCTGTAGTGGAGAGGCGGTGTGAAAAGAAGGCGCAAGGGTGTACCTTATTGTCCTTGGTTCGTTGAGATAGGATTGCCCCAGTGCCTGAGTCGGAGGCATCCACCTCCACAATGAACTGACGTGTGGGATCCGGGAGTGCGAGGATGGGGGCAGATGTAAACCGGACTTGAGTCTCTCGAAGGCCTCCTGGGCATCGGGGTTCCAACGAAAGGAAAACTTGGTGGAAGTGAGAGAGATTAACGGTGCGGCGATAGTGCTGTAACTCCGTACAAACCGTCTGTAAAAGTTGGCGAATCCTAAAAGCGTTGGAGTTGTTTACGGTCGGTGGGTACGGGCCATTCCTGTACCGCCTGCACCTTGGTGGGGTCCATCTCCAGATGGCCTCGGGGAGATGATAAAACCCAGAAATTGAACGGAGGTCTTGTGGAATTCACACTTCTCGGCTTTGATAAATAGCTGGTTTTCGAGAAGTCTCTGGATGACTTGACGCACATGCTGTACATGTTCCTCCATAGTTTTGGAAAAAATCAGGATGTCATCCAAATAAACATACGCAAAGGGACAACATGTCCCGGAGTACATCGTTCACCAATCCCTGAAAGACAGCAGGGGCATTGGTGAGACCGAAAGGCATGGCCAGGTATTCATAATGACCTGTGTGGGTGTTGAAGGCCGTCTTCCACTCATCCCCTCCCGAATCCGGACCAAGTGGTAGGCGTTGCGGAGATCCAATTTAGTGAAGAACTGCCCCTCCTGAAGGTTGTCGAACGCCGATGACATCAATGGGAGTGGGTAGCGGTTTTTAATAGTGATGGCGTTGAGCCCCCTGTAGTCAATACAAGGACGCAGGGTTCCATCTTTCTTTTAACAAAGAAAAATCCTGCGCCAGCAGGATGACGAAGGGCGGATGATACCCGAGGTTAGAGACGTGGAGATGTACTCCTCCATAGCCTTGTTTTCTGGGACGGACAAAGAATACAGGTGGCCTCTGGGTGGAGTAGAACCAGGAAGAAGGTTAATAGGACAGTCATAGGCACGATGAGGTGGTAATGTGCAGGCACGGGACTTACTGAACGCCTGGCCGAGATCGTGATATTCGGGGGCACTAGTGACAGGTCAACTGGTCTCTCCTTAGCCCTGGACGAGGGATCCCCAGGGGTAGTAGCGAACGCAGGCATGACTTCTGGCAGAAAACACTCCACTCCCGGATGTTTCCAGTCACCCAGTCAATGCTGGGGTTGTGGGTTGCCAGCCAGGGTCCGCCAAGCACTACAGGAGCAAGAGGGGATTCCATAAGGTAGAACGCAGTTTCTCCTGTGATTCCCAGAAACTAGCAGATCCAGTGGCTGGGTGATCTCCTGGATCTCGGCTAGGGGCGTGCCCATCAGGGTCTTGGTTTGGAGGGGGTCGCTAAACGAGATACTGGGACTCCTATGCGACGAACCAGGGTAGGGCAGATGAGGTTAGCATCGGACCCGAGTCAATCAGAGCCTGCACTGGGAACAGTTCTCCTTGCCAGGAGAGAAGGACGTGGAGCATGGGGCGTTGAGGTCGGAAGGTAGAAAACTGAGAGGCGCCCGTCAGAACCTTCCTCTTCACTGACGGGCGCTGTCTTTTACCGGACAGGATAACCGAAATGTCCCTTGCCTCCGCAGTACAGGCAAAGTCCTCCCTCCCGGCGCGCTGGCGTTCGGTCTCGGACAGATGAGTCCGATTCACCTGCATGGGCTCCGCAGTCGCCATGGGTTGAGCGGGAAGTCGGGTCGTGTCGTTGGGCGGAAACGGGGGAAGCAGGAGACTCCTGACGCCTCTTTCCTCTCTCCTGCAGACGAGTGTCGATGCGGATAGCCAGGTCCACGAGTCTGTCCAGGTCCTGGGGTAGATCGCACACGGTTAGTTCGTCCAGAACCCGCTCGGAGAGGCCGTGCAAGAAGGCATCGTAGGTGGCCACGGCATTCCATCCTGCTGAGGTCGCCAGGGTCCGGAACTCGATGGAGTAGTCCGAGACGGATTGTCCTCCCTGGCGAAGCTGAAGCAGTTGACGTGCCGCCGCCCGTCCGACCGAGGACCGGTCGAAAACCCTTCTCATCTCCTCCCGCGAAGGATGAGAAGGTTGTGAGAGTAGGGGTGTCCAGACTCCCAGAGAGAGGTTCCCCATAGGCGAGCTTTTCCCCCAAGGAGTGTGATTACATAGGCGACCTTCGCTCGTTCCGTAGGAAATGAGGAGGGTTGGAGTTCGAACACAAGCGAGCATTGACTCAAAAAAAAGCGCGACATGAGTTGGGGTCGCCCAGGTAGCGTTCCCGGAGGAGAGTAATCGTGGTTCGGACCCCCTCTGATAGCCAGCTTGCGTCTGCACCTGGATAGCTGCGTTCTGTGCAGAACGGGCCGTTTCTGCAGACTCTTGAGTGATACGGACCATGGACGAAAGCTGCTCCGCCAGAGCTTGGGCGGTCTGCTGCAACGTCCGCAACTCCGCCCGTGATGCCCAAGGCGAATTCCGTGGTAACGGGCAACGCCGCTGGGATCGGATCGTCCCGCTGGTTCCATCTTGGCCAGATTGTTCTGTCACGGCAGGGACCAGAAAACCAGGCGCGGACCCAGAAATGCAGAAACTTCCTTTATTAGGTGGACAGGCAAAGGTCAGGCAGGAGTAATCAGGGCAATGCAGAGATCCAAAGGATGGTCGGGGACAGGCAGAGTTCGTTGCAGGCTTCAGGGGTATCAGGGGCAGGCAAGGCGTGGTCAGTGGGCAGGCGAAGGTCGAAAACGAGAAGGCAGTCCAGGGAACACAGGGAGGAGCGGGAACGAGACTGGGGTAATGACGAACACTGGAGCACAAGCACGAACACGAACACGAAGCAACAAAACGCTGGGAAACAGAGATAACGCGGGAGAGTAATGTGAGCATAACGCAAAGCACAAGACAATCTGGCAAACGAACATGGGAAAACACACAGCTTAAATACATTTAGACATAACGAGAAACAATCAGGAATAAACATGAATGCAGCTGGCTGCAATCAGACACATGAGGATATAAGTGGAAACGATAATACAATAACGAGACAATCAGGAAATGAACAGTTAACCACATCAGACATAACGAGAAACAGGTGAAACAGATAATACACTGACGAGACTGGAACAGGTAAGCGAAAGTAAAAACACGGACCAGACACCAAGGAAACATGGAACAAACTACAAACGCTTAGTTAGGGGAAACACGAACACGAGACGTGACAATAATCTTTTTACGTTTTTTCCTTTGACAAGGTTATTATTGTTAATTTTATGTTGTTAAATGAAAGCCTCGGACAAAAAAGCATTCCTGTTTGATGTTCCTCATGTTAATGACTTCTGTTTCCATGGTTTAAATCGTCTTTGATTAGCCTTTGAATAGCGGCTACTCTTCAAGTACCAGAATTCTCTCTCTGAAAGAGCTAGGTGCATAAATTACCAATCGACAACAGCTGAGAGATTAACGGTGACCTAAAGAGCGAAAAGCACTCTCCGACCCGCCAGCCATTTGTGAGCCCAATGTGCTTGTCCGGAAGGAGAGATGTCTGAAAACGAGAACTAGCAAAACGCGAAGCGAAAAGAACATGTCGAGCATTAAATGGAATTAGACTCAAGCGGAGCTGCTTTCAGCCACAACACGGAAGCCCCTCTCAAAAATATGTCGCTTTGGCGTCTGCTAGTACGGAGTGAGCGGGTGACATGAGCTGACAGTCCAGTCATTGTCAACCAATAAAATAAAAGCACACACACCCCTGCTTATCCAGCCCGCTCTGACTTTCAGAGTCTTGGAAAGACAGTGAGTCATTCGCTCAGACAGTAGAGAGCTGGGGGCAGAGGACACATTCGGGAAAGTAGCGTCTGCAATTGCCGCCGACGCAATTCAGACAAGCACCGTTCCAAGAGATGTCAGTTAACACTGTGATCTTTTCTCCTGCGGGAAATGAGCACTTCACTTACCTCGTATGAAATGGTAAAACCCCCCATTATAATAAGATTGAAGATTGAGATCAGGTTGTACATTTTCCATAAGTCGATAAGTCTTTAATCCAAATTGCCTACTAGTTCTTTTGCACCTGGCTTTGTGTATCAGAAGGAGGGAAAAGGTAAGCTGGTCAAGAACGGAACAGAAGCATGCTTCTTTTGGATTTTTGTGCATTTTAATGCTATAAAATTGGCCTTTTTCTCTGAAAGTGAAGGGGGCATCAAATCTGTGGGAAATGTATTCAATCTTGACCATAGGGTGTATCACTATACAAAAACAAGTGCATCAGAGGCTGCTTCATATTGTGAGGCACAATTATTATTATTTTTAAGCGTTTCTTCCTTTTGATTCACATTTTTGCATCTTCCCATCGATTCCTCTATATTCTCTTTCTAATCCTCAAAGCAAGACTTCATCAACAGGGGCTACTTTTGTGGTCTCCTGATTTTTAGATGCATTTGGAAAGTCTTATGAACCTCTTACCTCTCAAGAGAATGGTTGTGATGTGCAACTAGTAGTGATTACTGAGGCAAAAGGGCAATTCATAGGATTTTGATTTGATTAGTAAATGACTGCCCAAAACGAAGTACTTCTTATGAAGTGAAAATAGCAATGACCAACTGACTCTATCAAGCGCTTTTTCAGCATTGAGGGAAACGATTGTTTTTGGTGTGTCAATGGTGCTTGCGAACTTATTTAAGTTATACAGATGTCTCACGTTTCTTTTTATCTGATGAATGTCTCCCTAATGAAACCAGTTTGGTCTGGGTTCGTTAATGTATGGGTTTATTAGTCTTATCAGCCGCACAACAGAGGCACTCCAGTGGAGAACCAACTGTAATTTTCCTAATGGTTTTTATTTTTATTTGCCCCCACCTCCTTTTTCACTTTTTAAACTGGCAGACATCCAACGTACACTCACCCTAGTTACAGCCTCCCCATTGGATTGAGTCATATTTAGTGCTGGATTTGGAAGCTGAGGAGAGTTTTTGAGACCTGTAAAGAGCCTCCCAGTTCTACTGAGGCAGTACAGGAGCTGGGCGTTGGTGGTACCCAGGCGAGGTACTGGACATTGTAAATATCCGGGGCTGGGCCCATAACCTATGTCTAGATAATAATAGATAATTTTACTCACTATGTAGTAAACGTACATTGAATGTAAACAATGCAACTAAAGTATCATTACAATACAACAAAGTTGTAATAAAGCGGAAACGTAGGGGGGTGGGCTACATTTAACACTTGCAGTGCAGTGTTCATGATTGTATCAGTAATGCTCAACGTCAAACACAGTCAATAATATACTTATAATATATAAAAAATGAATGAATTTGCCAAAAATGGTCCGGGGCTAATGAAAAAAGGTTTGGGGCTATAGCCCAATAGCCAGGCCCTAGCCACGCCCCTGGTGGTACCTTTGTGGTGATCCTCTGCTGGAGTGCCATGAGGCTATATCAAGCTCCAGGGGTGCATTTAGGAATCTGTGACTTTTCTCTTAATGCATCATCACAATCCAGTTAAATCTGATGCTGAATTTTGATATGACCACAAGATATCGCGTCTGATATTTTGTGTATGCTGATTCAGTATAAACTCAGATTGAGGAGGAGTCTGGAATAACCTCACTTTAAGTCCCACAGTGAAAGCCATGATAACGTGTCTCTGTGTTGGAGAGAGCTAAACAGACAATTAAATGTTTTCTGATTTGTCTTCAGCACAGGAATATTGGTGAAATTTTAAGTGTAAATGTATTTAAAAAAATGATTGTCTTGCAACTCACCGTTCTAAATCGGATGTAACAACAACATATGTATTAAAATATACAGGTAAATGCCAAAATAAAGGAAACACCAACATAATGTGCCTTAATAGGGTGTGTCTTAATAGGTATTTTATGGCGTTTATCTTGCTCTCTAAGGGGAAAATGCATCCCATACCATAACAGAGCCACCAAGCAGTTACCGGTATGTGATAAGCATAAGCATCAAGCAATTTGCCTCACGCATGTCCTCAAAGACAAATTCACCTCCTCTCTTGTGTGATACATGCATTCATTGCACGAGATGTGGGATACAGGAATTGTTAATACCTTTCAAAGCAATTGTCGAGTACTTCATTGATTTTGCTGATGCATCAGAATTTGACTTCATGTTTCACTTGTGTGGAGTTAATGGTTTCTTTGTCTGCAGGCATTCCGAAGTGCATTAAATGCTAGAGCCCAAGAACACAAGCACAGATGTAACACTTTGAGCTCAGAGCAGGAGAGAGACCTTTACATCAAACTCTGGAACCCAATTTATCTGTGGATAATACGTTGCTTTCATACAATATGAGAGGCTTAGAGTGGGAGGACTTGAGCTTTGAACCAAAAAGGTGATGCCTCCTCTCACCATGTTGTCAGACTGACTTCTGACTTTTTTTGTGGGAAATAATAGACAATTACGGCTTGATGATCTCTTAATACCGTTGCAAATAAACAAGGTGCAGCAAATACCGTTAGATTGCTATTCTGAATCCCGCTCTTTGCCAAACAAATCCTTATTTTCCTTTGTTCTCTTCCTCTCTTTTATTCTTCTGCGTCAGATCTGTTATGCTCCACATCCCAGTTGACAATGAATCTTAAAAATAAACATAATGCGCATTGCTTTTTATACCAGACTATACCTCATGTGGATATAAAAAACTTGCCTTGAAGAATTTAGTGAGTGACTAGTGATGGAACCCACAATAAGGCAATATTTGCTATATAGTATATTTTGCTATATCCTATATTTGCTATTCATAATAGTTCATAATAGTTGTATATTAAGTGTAGTCCAGGCGTGGTTTGGCTTCAAGACCCATAAAGTAAAGGTTTTTAAGACCGCAAGGTTGACATTTCCATATTTATTATTGTTCACAGATATAATACTATGAATTACCAACGTTTTTTAAAAAACGATGCCTCATATTGAGGAAGCCACACATACATAAAAAATAGGCAGACGGGCAAAGTGATATATTATGTCAATAGTGAGATTTCATAAGAATCGACTGCAGTTGTGGGGTGTGCCTCATACACTCTGCAAAGTGTTCCACCCTGCCATTTCATCCTCTGAGGGCAGCATCAAGGAAACCTGAGACCGAAGCATGTGCGGTGTGTTGGGCCGACATTTACGGAGAGTGACCAAGTCCTTTCATCCCTTCATGTTTAACTCCACTTTCCACAATTCATTTCCAGATACAAAGAAACCCACATTTTTCCTCCAGAGCTCATCGCTCTGAGAGCGCTTCTCAGACTGTCGGCACATTTCGGGCGTGAGAGTGGGAAAGCGTCGGAGAGTGGGAAATCCCGTCATCGGGTTGTGATAATGCAGTGCGTATTGATCCAAATGTGCACAGTGACAAAACAGTCAATAAGATCAGCATATTCTCAAGCCTCTTTAAGGCACCCTCTCATCACTGTGTGACTGTGCGGCGTGGCGGTACACATTCGTGCCTCGGCTTTGATTGTGAATACCGATGATTTATTTCAGTGATGCTCGAGTCTGTTTCAAGGACGATCTCTTAAGACATCTCACTGAAACATTGCCATCGCCTGTGGTGTGTCCAGCCAAAAGCACCAGGAGGGAGGGATCCAGCCAGCATGGCCTCCCCACCTTTCGTCACACAAAAGCGGCTTCTCTGGACCCTAACCCTAACCCTAATCCTAACCCTAACCCTAACTCTGCAATGACTGTGCAGCTCAGCTGATGGACCGCAGAGTGAAAAGAAGCGGTGGCTGATAGCAGACACCGATTGAGGCATTTAAAATTGTGGGGTAAAAAAAGTCTAACAAAACTTGGTTATGAAAAGAAATACTAAAAGTAGTAAATTGTCATAAGTGGTCAAATATGACTAGTAAATCAGTTCCCTCTTTAATGAAACCAAGCTGGAGCTGGGTGCCTCGACCACTAAAACTGGTCTGCTAAAAGCATGGCCTGAGACACCTCCCCAAGCTTCACTCCCAGATGAGCACTGCAGTTGTACTTTATTTTATTAAGCAACAGGTGGCAGCATCACACCATGCACCTTTCCTGATATTACAGAGAAGAATGCCAGAGAAGTGTGGTTGTATGTAATTTCAGTGGTAAAGAGAATTTAGCTGTGATACATTGTAATTTAACTCCATAGATTTAGGTCATTAAATACATACAACAACACAGATGTTATGCGATGGTATTTGGAGAGCTACAGTTCGTCATCTAATTATTTGGGATTTTTTGTCAAAATATTTTACATCAGTGTTGTAAATGTTTTTGCTAGCTACAGCTGTTACCCAGCCCAGGTTTTTTTAAAGGTATACGATTTGACGTCACTGGACGAGAGGTGGTAGTAGTAAACCCACAGTTCTTTGGAGCATGGTCACACATTGCCAGTTGACCATTCATCACTGATAAATGAGAAATATAAAGCAATTTTTTTTTATGGAAAGAAAATTAATGGGTAAATATATTTGATTCGGCCTCCCAGGTGGTCTAGCGATTACAATGTAATCAGCCTTGCTCACCTGTCAAGGAGGAAAGATGCCATCTCGCCATCGGTGCTAATATGCTAAGCCACCATCTCTTGCCATCTCAAAAATGCCTCTAATGTTTTATCTGTTTAAGTACCTTTTCTGTTCAATGTTTCTTTTTTGCTTTAGGTCCCATAGCTAGCTAGGGTTATTATTTTATGTTAGTTCTTCTCTCATAAACTAGGTGGTGGACAGGAACAACAAGCATCAGAGGCCGCTGTGCCTAATGGGTGGATTGCAGATTGTATGCGTCGATTAGGAAGTTGCCCCGCCACTGAGCAATTGCGTCAAATCACTTAGCATATCTTTAGGTAGGTATGTAATTAAGTATATAATTAAGTATATAATTAAGAGTATTTTTTGTATTAAATACCCAATTACATGTATTATACCATGTGTATAATCTACAATATAAATCTCATCTCATCTCATCTCATTGTCATTATTCCTGGTCAGGGTCGCGGGGGCTGGAGCCTATCCCAGCATGCATATAAACCCTGGACAGGTTGCCAATCCATCGCAGGGCACACACACCATTCACTCAACATTCATTCTCTCCAAATAAATGTCTTTGGACTGTGGGAAAATACCTATAATTCAAATTCTGTCTAATATATATACGGTATATATATATATAACAATTTCTTAAATATGTTTTTATCCTTTATCCATAAGTGTTTAGGTATGTTTGTACATGTGTGTAGTGTCATGTTGTTGTGTCTGTTTTTTGTTCAATAAAAAATATATTCGCAAAAAAAAAAGTATGTTTTTATCTCGTATATATAAATGTTTTCATATGAGGAATCACTGTTAAAATCCCAATAAAAGAGAAATGTATAATTAGCATATTGCCCAGCATGTTCCAGCACATTGCACTCTTCGCTGTGGCACTACCCTAATTGAAACTGATGTACTGTATACGCCTTCTTATGTATGGCCATAACTAATGGGGCACGCTTCCATGGCATGTGTATTAGTACGCTGGAATTGAGACACACACAACTTTGTCTCTGTAAGCCGGATTTCACATTAAACTGCAGAAATCCTGCAGGCACCGTGTAAAAGTGCTTGCCGTGCAAAAGGAATGACTGCAGGGTTGATAAACACCTACTGCGAAGCTGCTGGATAGACACAGATGTATTCCGGTGGCCTTCGGGCCTTAAGGGGAAAACTCAACAAATGGAAAAAGGCAAGAGCGGCTGTTTTGTAGTGCATGGGGTGAGGATCAAGCTGAGGAATTGACTCTGGCTGATGCTACTGCAGGCGCTGTTGTTTGAAAGCATGGCTTGCCGACGCTCCAGCCATGAAGCAGGCACGGATTTAATCAGAGCTACCAGAATGGGAATCGCAGCCCTGCTTCCCGGTCATGTTGTGTGGAGAACACCTGCACGTGTGCTATTTCAGAGGTGATTTCATTTGAATGCAAAATGGGACCAAAAGCCCAAGCACATCAGCTTCATTATTAGTCACCTAAGAGTCCCTGGAACTGATATGATATATTCATCTACAGCCTTTATGTGTTTATATTCCCCTAAGTGTGCTCTATTACATGGTTTTCCAGGGATTTCACACCTTTTCCTTGAGTTTTGCAGTTTTTTCTCATATTGTGTTTTTTTTGTGTCTTTCCACAGTTTTTAAAAATGTATTATTCCCTCTGGAATTTGTACTCTCTTCAGGGCTTTGGGGTAATGCAACTGTAAAAATCTGGTCACAACAAACAGTAGCTATAATAAATATATTTTTAAGGTTGGTTGTTTGATTGATTGATTGACATGTTACATTTTGCTGTTCTACAAGAATTGAACATATCTTAACTAATAACTCTTGTTTTGAGTTATTGCTCTCGAGTTGTACGGGTATGCTAATGTTCACATGTCCCCATCTAACTGTACTGGCTATTGGTGGAACAAACAGTTACAAATTAATCTTCAGATTGTCAAAAAAGTAAAAAGTCTGCCACGCAATAATATTCTATTATTAGACTTAGATCTATTTCAGGATTCTGGCGGGCTCTGTAATATATCTATATGATATATGCCAATAGCAGACGCTTTTATCCAAAGCGACTTACAGTAGTGAATGCATACATTTTTCAGTATATGTGGTCCCAGTGGGAATTGAACCCACAACCTAAGCGTTGTTAGCGCCATGCTCTACCTACAGAACCACACAGAACCACTGTATTCCCTGCCGGTGTGCTTACTTGTCCTCGAGTGAGTGAAGAGGTGATCCTCCGCGGGCAAAAATGGATTGGCAGCGGATCAGAGCCCAGGTCCCTCAGCTGTAACGCAAGTCCTTTTCTCATGGTTCAAGTGGGACAAGTGCCCTGACCGCAGACAGTAAAGTGATCACTTACCACCCTCACCGCCAAAGAGCTGGTGAAGCCAGTGCACTAGAAGGTAAAAGCATCACATTCTGAGGTCTTGGACTTACAACAAAGACAGCGAACGCAAGATGGTAAGACCACAAACCTGTCTGTGCATAGCCTGTGCGTATCTGGCAGTGTAGTGTAATGGTTAGGGAGCTGGGCTTGTAACTCAGAGGTTGCAGGTTCAATTCCCAGGTGGGGCACTGCAGTTATACCCTTGAGCAAGGTACTGAATTGCTTCAGTAAAATATCCAGCTGTATAAATGGCTTGTATGTAAAGAAATGTCAACTGTGTAAGTAACTCTTGATAAGAGCGTCTGATAAATTCCTTCTGATAATTTTTTTTTTTTTTAAAGTAAAATCTCACACCACAGGTCAGTGTGTGTTCAACCTGTGCGTATCTCACACCGCAGCATGTCCCATGCACTTGTAGTGCACAGGTTCGGTCAAAAGGACACGGTTGGCTTATTCCCAACAGTCTGCAGGGAAAGAAAGCTTCTTTCATTTGAGAATAGCATGTCGGAGATGCTCAGTCACAGCCGAAGAGGCAGATTACATTGACGTTCCCTGGATTTGTGAACCATGATTTGAGGCACAATCTTATCTCTGTCGCAGGCCCACAGAGACATAAGGATTAGGGCGACACTGCAGCTTACAACCCAAAAAGCTGTAACTGTCAAGAGGCTGCAATAAACCACGGTTACTGCAGGGGGGTGTTGCTATGAGTGCCACTTAAATGAGGGCAACTTAAACCTATATGCTGGGAAATGATCTACGCTTATGAAAATGAATACATGTCAGCACATGAAAAGGTATCAAATCCAAAGAGGATGATTCCCAATTCCAAAGTTTCAAAGATACAACATTTATTACGAAATGCATACAATATTGCCAATTTCAGATATTTAATTAGGAGTTTATTGCAGAATATGTTTTTATTGTAAGTGTTGGTTAAGTATTGTATGGTCAAAATCTGTGACATACAATACTGTTTAACAAACAAAGTTGTTGCCACATTCATATATATATATATGTATATACCATATGCAAATATTGCAGAATATATTTTTATTGTAGGATATATTTTATGATAGACATAATTTGGCAATATATTCTACAATATATGCATATGGTATATATATATATGAATGTGGTAACAACTTTGTTTGTTAAACAGTATTGCATGCCACAGATTTTGACCATACAATACTTAACCAACACTTACGTAACTGTCCATTAAAAGTGCTACTTTTTCATGATCCACATGAAACATGGGGATTAATTATCTGAGCCCCTCTGAGTTGCACATCATATATCTATTCTGAAATGTTTATACATTCATGTATATTATGAGAAGATCTCTTTCAGTGTGCATTAGCTTTTTTTTTTTTTTCTTAAATTAATTTCCGCCACTCAACTCCCATTCTTGTAGCTAAATACATCCTGAACATTTTTTTCCCACAATTACTGGTTTCTATCCTAAGAATATTTATTTTTCCATCTCCCTTTACCATCTGTCTCCCATATTTACCTTCGCTATGCCTGTTTGTTTGATTTCTACACCTGCCAAATCCTCAGTTTTTCCCCAGACTGTGTTTGACAGCATTACTTTTATCTTGCCTCTTGCTGTACAGCTGGGGGTGAGAGGCATTTTAATATGATGACATCACAGCCTGAAACCATGTGACATGAAGCTGGCTTCCTCCTGGCAAACCAACCTATTTAGTCTAGCAGGAGGGGTCCTCAGATTTTGAGGTACCCCCACTAAAGTTAGAACAAAACACAACAGTGTTTTTTCATATCCCATATGTCTCCCATTAATGAAATGGATTGTTGTGGACTTTTATTTTGGGCAGAATTTGTTTTTTTGGCTATTCTTTAGACCTACCCCAATCTCTGAAAAAGATCCAAATTAGGCCAGTCCAAATAGGGGAATGGTGGCAAAAAAGCCCATAACTTAAGAATGGGATATTTCAAAAATGGAGCTATGGAGGAGAGCCCTCATTGGCTTTGCTGATTAAGGCAGGATGCCATGGATGACAATTATGTTACAGAGCCTGATAAATTAAATGAAGCCCCATTCTTCCATTAGGAAGGCGGTGGGAGTATTAGGGAGATAGGTTCGCTTTTCCTTTAGGGGTATGTAGAGTTTTGGCTGAGGCTTGGCAGATCTCAAGGGACATAGATCGAGGACCAGAGAGAGCAGTAGAGCCACATAAATGTTTACGTAAATGGCATATATTACTTCTCAGACCCGTTTTTTCATTGTCATAATGTTCCTTTACAACTGCGTATTGCAATAGTTGTACAACAGTTTTCTGGGTTTTTTTTAAATACATTTGATGTTCCATGATGGAAGACAGTGGCATGTAGTGCATGAAGAGCGTCTTCAAGGTGCTATCTAGTCTAGTTCATCAAGGATCAAGCCACTCAGCTTGAATCTACTGCTTTTTCAAAATAAAGACTGCTAAAAAACATTACATTTTATATTTTTAACCCATTTTATTTAAAATAATACAAAGGATTTGTTTTCTTTTACACATGATATTGTTGTACTTTTATAGTTTACTAATTTAGATAATGGGTAGATATTCCATTACTTCCTGAAGCTGATGCTTATTTTTTCAATTAATCAATTTCAATTTCAGTTTTTAGTTAAGGCCATTCAAAAGGGCATCATAATGAAGTAAGCTCTGTACAATAAATAAAACAATGCTTCAACAGGTTTCTGTTCACCATGTTTCATAGTTTAATCGCTGCTTTAACACATGTACTGCATATTATTCTTTCTTTAAAAATGTTTAATTTGAAGACTCGCAAATTTCTCCATCCCAGCTGTCTCACATATATCCAGCTTTTACGTAGACAATGAAAACATGTGACGTGACAGGGAAGAAGACAGAAAATATCACATTCTTCCAAAAAAGTTATTAACTTTCCTCAGAAAATCAGTAATGTTTGTGAAGTCAATAATGGCTTCCCAGACTAGTAGTAGTTGCTGAAGTAATAATATTGGTCATAGAAGTGAGAGTGCTTGTTTTGAGCTAAAGTTCATGAGTTATACATAAAGTACTTATTGTACTTAAGTTTTGAAGAACACAGTACAGCGGAGTGCCCTGCTCTGTGGAATTGATATGCAGGAAGAGGTTTGTAACCACAGTGCACAGTGGGGGTTGTAGTTTTCATGATTCACGCGGCTACTTCCCTCTCCAATGAGAGTTCTCGTCCAGCTGGGCTTGGATAGTGTGCTTGTGGGTTTGGTATGAAACTGTTTTATTGCTACTGGCTTCGTTCAAAATGTCTTGTGCTAGCATGACTGAAAAAGGTATACCTAAAAAAATATGCAATGTCAGAAAAAAAGATTGTGTCAAAGCCACTCACCTCTAAAGAAAGCCTTCCTTACCTAAAATGTTTCAATACTATATAAAATAAAAGTTTCACCCATAAAATGAAAAAGCAATGTGTTCTATTGCTTCCAAGTCCAATGAGTGATTGAGTCCTTTACTACTCAAACCCCCACCCTGTAAAGCCATTTCCAAGTCACGGTATTGGATTTTTTACAGTACAGCTGCGTGTTTCATATCTATAAAGCAAGATCATCTGCCAAAGAATGCAGAACGTTTTAGTGTTTTTACTCCCAAAAGGCAAATGTCACTAAGTATGGAAGCTTCCACGCTGGAGAGATCTGAGAGATCTTGAGACCTGATCTTGACTTCATCTTGACATTGTCTTAGTTTACTGTGGATCTTTGGGCTCAGCAATCATTTCCAAAGCAAAGATATAAGCCTTACCTCTCAAGGATATCCACACCCAGAATACCTTTCGCATGCAAGGCAAAACCTCACAATTCATTATTTCTTATATAATCAAAATACAGGTAACTGCCAAAATAAAATAAACACCAACATAAAGTGTACTAACAGTGCATTGGGTCGCCAATAACCACCAGAACAGCTTCAAGCTTCAAAGTGTCTGGAACTCCTATTGGAGAGATGCAACACCATTCTTCAATAAGAATTTCCATCATTTGGTGTTTTTTTTTATGGTGGTGGAAAACGCTGTCTCAGCCGCCATTCCAGAATCTCCCATAAAAGTTAAACTGGGCTGAGATCTGGTGACAGACTGCCATGGCATATGGTTTACATTGTTTTCATGCTCGTCAAACCATTCAGTGACCACTTGTGTCCTGTGGATGGGGGTATTTTCATCCTGGAAGAGACCACTCCCATCAGGATAGAAAATGCTTAACCATAGGATGAAGGTGATCACTCAGAATGGCATTGTATTTATTGCCATTTACCTTGCCCTCTAAGGGTTGAGTGGACCTAAACCATGCCAGGAAAATGCACTCAACAGCATAACATATCTTTAATCCTTAATTTTCTCAAGTTTTTCCTTTTTTTCAGTTACCTGTATGTTGTAATTGAAAACTAGGGTTGTATAATTTGAAAAAAACGAACCCAAAAAACCAATGAATAAAATTAATAGTGCTCTCAAAATGAAGTCCTGAGTTGTTTCTAAGCATGTGAGCTCTTTTGTTTTGTGTATGCTACTGGGAGCGGTATCTGGCTGGGTGCTTGGGTGGACGTGAGCAATGGCTCGATCACTCGTCGTCCGCGGTGGGCGTGTTGTAGCTCTGGAAGAGCGGCTGCATGAACAGCCCCAGCGTCCCCACCACGCACACAAGGATGAATATCCACAGGAACAGCCGGTCGATCACCATGGCGACGTACTTCCAGTCTTCGATTATCTAAGGCGGAGGAGAGGCCCTATCAATACTTCAGTTCATGTTTGTTGACTATTATTTGTCAATTATCATTTTCCCTTCCACTCCTGTCTCAAGTGACTATTTCCATTAATCATAAAGATTTGTCTGCATGAGCTAATTCTGTGTTATGTCTTTACTAACTGCCTCCCCAAAGTACTACTCCAAGTTTTCTTTTAGCAATAAATGTTTTACTTTACTCATTTTAAATTGGATCAATGTCAGTCCACCTCCCCTAGTCCGTGATCTGCGCAGTTTCTTCACCAAAGTATATTTCACAATAACAAACACCAGTCTAATCCTGCCTTGGTCCAGTTAAAGAGTCTGACTGTGACTGGTTAAAACTGTACCTCCCATTGTATCAAACTGCACTTCCCCAGACTAGGGGCTTCTCCAGAGATAGTCTGGGGCTTAGAAAACTGGCAGCTGCATCTACAAAGATGCATGATGACGCACCCACCAACAGTACCTCTTATCAATGAATATGTCATTTCTGCTGGAGAATTGTGGCAGATGAGTATGAAATCAAAAGAACCCAGCACAATTGAACATTTTCTACTTAACTGACTACAGGATAGTAACTGGTGTTAGTGGGAAAGCTAAAGCAGTGAGAAATAATAAAATCCTTATTCAGAGGCTGATACTAATATTCATGCTCATGCCCACACTCACACATGTTCATACTAATGGTTATTCTCATACGCACTTGCTAATGCTCATGCTCATATTCACACTCATACTTTTACTCATCCACACACTCACACATTCATACTCACACTCATGATTATATTCACACTCATAGCCATATTCATACTCTCGCTCACACTCATACTGATGGTCATACTCAGATACTTTTACTAGTGCTCATACTCACACTCACTCACACTCATACTCGTACTCGCACTCACGCTCGTATTCATATTCACACTCATACTTTTACTCATCCACATACTCACACATTCATACTCAAACTCATGATTATATTCACACTCATACCTTTACTCATCCACACACTCACACATTCATACTCACACTCATGATTATATTCACACTCATAGCCAAATTCATACACTCACTCTAATACTGATGGTCATACTCACACACTTTTACTAGTGCTCACACTCACACTCAATCACACTCGCACTCGCGCTCACGCTCATATTCATACTCACGCCCTCGTCATCGTCCTCGCTCTTCATGTGCTCTGCGATGAAGCGAACCCCGTCCACCGCCTCCTCCATGTCCGCCTCGCACTTCACCTTCATCCTCCTCCGGAACTCCGTGTTCTCCGGCAGGTCGCCGATCCTCCAGCCGTACCGCTTGGCCGACTCCTCGTTGACGTAGAAGGAGTCCACGTCCGTCCTCCCCAGCCTGACGTCCGAGTAGGACTTCTGCTGGTGCTTCCGCCGGAACTTCTCCCGGATGTTGGAGCTGCCGGGCCTCCGCATGAAGAGGAAGGCGGGGAGCTTGTAGAGGAAGACCCGCTTGACCCAGTCCGGCATCCGGTGGGTGCTGGGTGAGCGGTGGTGAACGTTGAGCACGCACACGCTGGTCACGATGGAGAAGGTCACCAGCACCATGGTGAACATCAGGTACTTGCCGATGAGGGGAACGGCCAGCGAGGTGGGAGGCACGATCTTGGAGATCAGGAGCAGGAAGACGGTGAGCGCCAGCAGCACGGAGATGCAGAGGGTCATCTTCTCCCCGCAGTCCGAGGGCAGGTAGAAGACCAGGATGGCCAGCGAGGTGATGAGGACGCAGGGGATGATGAGGTTGATGGTGTAGAAGAGGGGCTTCCTCTTGATGATGAAGTCGTAGGTGATGTCCAGGTAGGTGATGTCGTTGGGGTCCTCGTTCTTCCGGCCGGGGAGGGACACGATGTCCCACTCGCCGCTGGGAGTGAAGTCATCCCGGCTGGCGAAGTCGCTGGTGAGGATGAGGTCGATCTCGGTGTGGTCGTAGGTCCACGAGCGGAACTTGAGCGTGCAGTTCTGCTGGTCGAAGGGGAAGTTCTTCACCTCGATTTTGCAGGCGCTCTTGTAGATCGCCGGGGGCAGCCAGAAGATGTCGCCGGTGTTGGAGACAACAGCATTGCAGTAGAACGACACCTCGTATGTTCCGTCCGCACTAAGAGGCACAGAGAACGGAATTGTTTATACTTGGACTGTTATCATTCTTGTCATCGTTTGTTATATAATTCATTAGGATGTAAAATATATGATGCTTAAAGGAGCTCTCCAACAAAAATCGGCTGTTAACGACTTAGCTGGTCGGCTATAATATGAAGTTAGCCACTTTGTCTAATTATAAGAACACACACAGTGTTTGGATATACTGCTATCTAATGTCAAGCAGCACTCGCTAACTCGTTCTATGATCGCTTTTTATTCAATTCACAGTTCATATTTATTACATATGCTTAGCTAGTTGGATAGATAGCTAGATATGATAACAGTTATTATGTTTAATGTTGAACTGTAGGTGAAAAAATGGTTCACTACCATCAACACAATCAAGAAGATTGTTTTTGTCTCCTTCCTTGCTGCCAACAACAATTGCTCCTTCACTAGCAATGCATTAAAAAAAGAAAGACCTACCAAGGCAATCTGCATATTTATTTAATTCTCATGATGTGAGAATGATGTCAATGTGTGGCCAGAAAGACAGAATTTATTTGGGGTTATTTTGGTGTGTAGTGTTGTCTTTGTGAATTAGTTGCCATTGACTCCCATTATATTTGCCATTTGGATGGTCACAGCTCACAGGGAAATGGACATAAACGCAAAAGTATCAATAAGGCCATGTGGATGGATCGACAAGACATATAGTCAGTAGTACCCCATGAGGATTTCTTTAAACATTTAAAGATTACTCAAATTGGTGATTATTGTGTTTACATTTAAGCTTGTAAAAAAGTAAAACGGAAAATATTGTGTCATGTACAGGTAACTATAGAGCCGCTAGAACCCTTCACCGTGGGAAACAAGCAATCAAGCCTGTAGGTTTATTTTGCCCAGAGCCACACGTGCACTTATCTGAATGCTGAGAACAGGTTGAAGGATGACTCATCTGACCACATTACTTCTTTCCACTGCTCAGTAGACCACTGCCTGTGTTCTTTGCACCACTTTACTCGCAAACATGCATTTTTAGATGTAATAAGGGGTTTATGTACTGCAACCCGACCATAGTATCCCTCTCTGTGAAGTTCTCGACGGGCTGTTCTTGATAAAACTGCCTGCTCATGCCCTTGATTGATATTTGCAGTCAAAGGATTCAGAGTTGCTCGTCTGTTTTGCCTTGTATCTCCAACCAATGCAGGGACATCATGGTCGAGGAGTATATGGTTTCGACCACAGTTGCTCCTAGTTGAATATGTCTTTCCCTCAGAATTTCCCTATGGCCAATGTCAAAACTGATTCAAAATAATTGAAATAATTAAAATGATTGCTTCATACATTATAACAGTGTTATGGCATTGGTCATAAGCTGCAATAAGATGTCATGCCAGTTATGACAGGTGTTATGCCATGCTTATAACAGCATTATGTAGGCTTTATGGCAAATAGTTCAAGGAAAGTGCTACCCAACATATAACAACATGTCATGGACTAAGACATTATGTATTATTCTGTATTATTTATTTCTTATCCATGTTAACAAATGATTAACAAAGGCCTTATGAAGCCTATGAAGCCTTATGAAGTACTTAATACTGTGTCACGTACATCTAAGGTTCCCTTAAATTGAAGCATTACCACATTTGGAATTTAAAGACAGCATCTAAACTATGAGCATGGCCCAAAGGCTCTAGCTTGTTAAATATGTTTTTCAAAAGGCTCCATTTGTTCATTTGTAAGAAATCTGCAATTAGTAAAAAAGTGATGATGAGTAAATCCACAGTTTGAAAAGGTGGGAATGTGATTTCCCTTAATGAACCATATTAATGAACTCTAATTCTGACACGTTTGTAAGCAGACCTGTTCCTGGAGTGTTATTTATGCAGTTTTGATTTAAACAGCCTGATCTCATGGAATATATGTACCTCTGACCACTTTTTTGCTGAACTACATTTACGTTCTCAGAGGTACACTTTGCTACAGTTTTAAATGAAATGTCCACTGTTAAGTGTTAAGTAAAATGAATGTTTTTTTGTTTTTTTAAATATAAATTAAGATTGTCTTTCCCCAAACCGCCCCCTTCTCCTCGACTCATTTTGATTGAATAATTTTGTGATATAGCTCGTTGTATTTATACCAAGCAGCTTGATGTGTTATTGTAAGTAAAAATAAGTTTAAAAAAGTGATCTTCGAACCAGATCTCCAGCAGGAGAAAATGCCACGCTAACGATTACAGTAGATCAGCAGAGTAGTGAAGCTGCCTCTCGAGCAAATGAGCCTGTTCTGCTGTCAGTCTCCTGTCAAAACTTCCCTTTAGCACCCCCGGTGGACATTTTATTTCAAAACTGCAACAAAGTGTACCTGACAGAACACATTTGAGACTCTCTGCAAACAACTGGTCAGAGGTCCGTATATCCCATGAGACTAGGTAAGATTTAAATTACCATAGAAACTAGAAAGCTTAACTGGTGTGCATAAATTGATAATCACTTTCCTTCAACAGGACATCCTCCAAAGCCAATACTAATACTATTAGGAATTGAAAAATACGTTGAATAGGGATTAACATTGATATTAACATTGACAGATTGCAGGGTGGGACCCAACTATAGTGATTACCCTATTGATTACCCAAACATCTCAGAGAAAACACTATGCAGTCTTGTCATACTCCAGTAAAAGTGAGGGTAAAGTAAGGCTTTCTTGGACATACAGGTAACTGGCAAAATAACGGAAACACTTGAGCTCTGGCAGCTCTGTTATGGTGCAAGGTACATTTTCCTGCCATGCTTTAGGTTCACTTAATCCCTTAGAGGGCAAGGTAAACGACAATAAATACAAAGCCATTCTGAGTGATCACCTGAAGCATTTCTATCCTGATGGGAATGGTCTTTCAGGATGACAATGCCCTATCCACAGGGCAGGAGTGCCCACTGAATGGTTTGATGAGCATGACAATGATGTAAATCATATGCCATGGCCGTCTCAGTCACCAGATATCAACCCAATTGAACACTTATGGGAAAATCTGGAGCAGCACCTGACAGTGTTTTTCACTACCATCAACACAAATGATGGAATTTGTCATGGAAAAATGGTGTTGCATCCCACCAATAGCATTCCAGCCACTTGTAGAATCTATGCTAAGGTGCATTGAAGCTGTTCTGGCAGTTCGTGGTAGCCCAACACCCTATTAAGATACTTTATGTTGGTGTTCCTTTATTTTGGCAGTTACCTGTAGCTTTGTGATGTCAGTGCAACATCTGCTAAGGGTTTTCCCAGTCAGTGGACCTTACGATGCTTACCAGTTGAAAAAACATGATGTGTCCAACCAAACACTTTCCCTGGGTTTTAGTTCCTCATACAACCACTCTAAGGCTCTTTCAACATCAGGGGTTTACAACTACCCAATCACAGGGCTCTAATCAGAGCTAGGTATTGCTGCTTTCAACGGCGAGTTGAATCAGAGATGACGACTGTTAGATATAGACAGTCACTCATAGACAGCCACTGTTTGGAGAGGGGGGGTGAAAGTTAAATTCAAATAAGCACAATTCTGAGCAAGTGCATGGGCGAGTGTTCTTGTTCCCTCTTCCCAAATGTGTTCCTGTTGTCCTGAGCAGCGGAGGAAGTGAAACGAAGTGACGTTGTGTGAAAAGGGACTCCATCAGCTCGCCGCTGTCTTACTTGTTGTAGAGGACGATGTCGGGAAGCCAGATGTGCTGCGATGGAATGCGTAGCTTCTTAATGCCCTCATACTCCTGAGGGTCCCACATCAGCCGATAGTCATGCCACTCCTGAGGGGACAGAAGAAGCATCAGTCTTACTCAACAACACATACAGACACACACACACAGATGCACAAGCTCACACACACATATGCATACACACGAAGACAAACACTCACGCACAGATGTTCTCACACACCCACACACACTCACATGCACATGCATATTCACCCACACATACACACACACACACACACACACACACACACTCATACACACATACACACGGACACATATTCATATGCACACACATAAGCATATGAACACTCATACACACACACGCATACATGCACACACAAACAGACACACACGCACGCACACACACACACACACACATACCCAGACAAAAAAACACATACATTGCTGGTTGTTGAAATGAGTTCCCCCCCTCATTGTAAAGCAGTTCCTTGAAAGTCGCTATATAAATGTAATCCATTATTATCATTATTATTATTATAACATACACATATCAGACGAGAGCACATACACACATAAATACACACATCTTAGACTTGCACACACATACCATTCTTATTAAAAAAGTCACACACTCTAATTTTATTGGATTATAACATCGTTTCGATAAGCTTCTGCAATGTCACAACATTTATTTCCGTCCAGAGTTGCATTAATTTTTCGCCAAGATCTTGTATTGATGATGGGAGAGTCGGATAAAGTCTTCTCCAGCACATCCCAAAGATTCTCAATGGGGTTAAGGTCTCGACTCTGTGGTGATCATCTTGCCCTCAGACTTGGCATGATGGGTGCATCATATCCGCCTCACCCTGATGCATCACTCTGGAACAGTCACGATCATTCAAGATTTTTTCCGACACATTTCTTCTTCGAAGATGATGGTTCACCACTATCCTTCCAGGTTTTAATAATGCTAGTTCTTAACCAATTTTAGGAGTTTCAGCAATCTCCTTAAACAATAATTTGACAAACAGATTAACATCTTTTCCACGACCACAGGATATGTCTTCCGACATGCTTGTTTAAGAAATGAGAAGCTACTCACTGCATCAGTTAGGGTTAAATAACTTATTGCCAGCTAAAACATATAATCACTGCAGTAATTATCAATGGAAGGCTCTTACCTGTTTGCTTAGTTAAATCCAGGTGTTGACTTTTTTTGGGCCAGGCAGTGTGTGCATTTGAAACGTAACCTATAGCTACACAGATACAGTGTGCATTTGAAAACACTCAGTGTATAATCCATATGACAGAAATGACAGGAGTAGAGACGGAAGTGCAATGCAATGCAACATGCAATACTGGCCTGGGTGAGCCACACATTAGTGGTCATTATCTGCTCCCGTTCATTCTGAAACAGAGAGAGTAAAACAAAATGACCTCCATGTTCCACTTGACTGTCAGATTTTCTTATTTGCAGATTTGCAGATAACGTACACTCCATATCAATGTGTGTATGTCATAGTGTATATAACCCACCGCACAACTGTATGGGTTTCCTGAAATGAACACCATAGAGTTACATACATACTGTTACATACAGTGAGACTTTATTGTATCATACAGCTCCCCTTTGTACTTCGTCACATCTACAGCATGACTAAAGCAATTCAGGTGAAGTCCCTTGCTCAAGAGATCAGCACTGCCCCACCCGGGATTTGAACCCGCAACAACTCGTTAACCAGGGTGTGAGCCAGGGTTGCCAGACAGACAGTGCGAAATGTAAAATATCACAAATCTGCACACTTTTTTGTTATTATTTTATCATTTTAAGCCGCAAAAATGGTCATACATAGACAGTCATGTTAGTAAAAACCTAAAGTGAAGATTGGCATGTTGAGCTTCCAAAGTAACTGTGCCACACTCCCATTCTGCATCATCAAGTGGTTAAAGCACCCCTCCCGACACAAAAAACACTCACAAAAAACACTCATTCATTCATCATATTTTTTTAATACATATATGTACCTATGGGGAGGGAATTACATGGATCCCATTCACCGCTTTATATATCTAAAGTTTGGCTTCACATCATATGGGGCAAGGTTATTGTCACATCAAAGAAAGCATCTAAATGAGCTAGTCCTGACGGTTCACACCTCGTCTCATTACTTCCAGGGCATTTCCTGGCATGGCACATCCTGTTCCAGTCTGTCCCAGGAGTCAGGGCATCCATCTACAGAATTACAGCGCTGAAAAAACACCCCTTTACCATTTACGCTTACAAGGAAATCTGCACACATTATACAGCCCAGTTTTTCTCCTCAGACTCCTCCCTGTGGGGGCATGGGAGGGTCAAAGCCAGAGTGAAACACATCAACTAAGGGGACGAGGATGAAAAAAAAAATCAGTTCTTCCTATCATTAAGGCCTGGATTCAGTCAGTATTTGTCCTTAACTTCGGCTTACTGATAGATGCAAGTGTTAATTGTTTATTCACAAATACAGGTTGGCGAGCTCAGCAATAACCAAAATTAACCAACCAAACTGTGCTCATGAAGAAAGCAAACACTTGCATTTATTTGTACGTCAAATGTCAATGCCTGATTGACATACGCCCTGTCTGACTGATATACTCCAGGGCGAGAGTAATTAAGTTGATTAGTATGAAGAAGAAAGCTGTTCATTCGCTTGTAATCAACTGAATTCAGGGAAGGTGCAGTAACCAGCGATTCCTGGGCTCCCAGCTCCATGGGGCCTGGGGGAAATGCAGTTACATCCATCCTGTAGGTTGGTGTCAGGTGATGTCATTTCCTGTATTTGCTTCCATGAGAGGTCATATAGTCAGGACTTCTTATATTCCATCTAAACTAATTGACTTGTCTGGAATCCGGGTTAGCCGTGCTAAGCATTGAGACAGCAGTCGTAGTCACACGGGTGAAACATCTGAGTGGGTCTGGGGAGGTTGGGGGGTGCTGGTGTATTTGCTCAACCTACAGTAGTGACATCATCACACAGCCTCAGCGTGCAGGAAATGACACAGTATGATGGTGAAAGGGCACTCACCACGCTGATGAGCTGGGACAGCGACACCTGGATGGCGATGGTGACCTGCTGGCTCTTGTTGACGGCAGGCCGGATCAGCTTGTTGTAGCGCTCGGGCCCCAGCAGGTAGTTGACCAGCCGCTCCTCCGCGTCGGCGCCCCAGGCAGCTGCAACGGGCACGCGGCAAGACAAGGACAATCACAGGGGATTAGACTAGCGGAAGGGAAGGCAGAACAGTTATCTGAGTGGGAAGCGTGGGTCAACGGCTCAGGACTAACAGCAATTCCAGCCTTTTTATTTATTTTATTTCTCCTTTATTTAACCAGAACCCTTTTACAAGGGAGCTCCACACTTCAAAGAAGAACAGTCAGTGGAGCAGGACTCAGAGAACCACAGAGGCTACCTGGTCTCCCTTGAGACGGGCACGAGACCAGGTTGAACATGGCTGAAGATTCAACTTCAAAAGTGAGATTTTTGTGTCAAAGTCTACAGTTTTATAGTCAATCTTTCCTCAAAGTGGATTCTTATACATTCCTTTAAGGGGAGTGGAGTCTGGTGGTTCGCCCCTCCAGTACAGTATTTGAATATCAGTGAATAAAATCTTTGAAACCTTTGCTTCAATATAATGACGTCTGACAATACTGACACCAAGGCAAGAGACCAGGCTGGCAAAAGACACCTAAACACCTTTCATCTCCTTCTTTAAACATGAACTCAGAGTCATTCCACACATCTCGAATATGTTAATCTGCCCTATTTTTCCTTATGGCAGGTTATGTGTGTCAGAACCATATCTAATTGCTTTAATATTAATACTGCCTTTATTTAAATGTCTACCACATGTTCTTATTGTATTTAATTCTAGATTTTGTTGCATTCTAGCCTCCAGCACTGCTTATCATAACTTGAATAACTGCATACTAAATAGCAATAATGCTACTTGTAGCAGTTAGATTAAGAGAAGTAATAAGAATAATAGATCTTTAAGACACAAAGAAAAGTTTAATGTACAGCCTCCAGCCAATGATTACCAGAGCAGAGAAATAAGGAAGGGCAGATTAAATTCTGTGTTTACTATTAGGCTCTTACTGTTATATGCTGCTCTATCACTGGCATTTATCAGTTGTAAACTGTAGCCCACCCAGCAGGAAACCCCAATTCCCCATTGCTGACTTCAAACACTACATAGAATCAAATACATAGGGTATGAAATATCTCATGTATAATTTCAGACTGCCTTCATTTGAAAGTGATACAGAGTGCAAGGGTGCAAGGGTCTCCCACCTGATAGGCTTGGATTCAGTCAACGCTGCCTGAAGAAGACCACACAGGTGCGCATATTTCACCACACTGAGTTCAAGTAGCTACAGCCACTAATGGTTTGTTCATTCGCCGTCTGTTTGGAGTGCCTCCTACGCATTCCCTATGTCATGCCTAGCACCGAATAGTAATAAATGGATGGAATTTTTGTTCCGACTAATGCTTGTTGCTCATCATATGCCTTTGTTGAGCAACTTAAGCCTCCACCATTCTGATTGTACAGCTCACAAACAAATTGAAGCGTCAGCTTTCATCTTCACCGAAACAGTCCAGCAATCGAGTTCAGCAAATTCAGCAATCACCAAAATGAACTTCTCAAACTGCGCTTGTGAAGAAAGAAATTAACATTTTCGTTTGATTTCTAGTCAAAGTTGAGGATGTTGATTGAGTGCAGGCCACAGTGAGCAGTGCACACTGTCTATAATCTCTCATTGTGGAATCTGCATTACACGGATAAACCTCGACAAATATATGGGCTTGTCAATGGCTGGCTGGGTCAAACACGGGACTGGTTCAAACCAGGCCGTGGTACTTAAAGTGCCACTGTGAATGCAGAATGTACTCCCCGGACTATAAAGCCAGCCTGAAGACAGGATTTCCACAAATATCTACACAATTGTCCATGACACTGTGAGATTAGCTGTCCAATTTGTTTGGAATTGTATGCACTCAATGCTGGGCCTGGAGGGCTACAATCCACGTCTATAAACTGCACTCTCTGAGTTGGAAAGTGTAAGATAAATAGCCTTTAAGCTCAGGATGATGATTAGATCAACAAGGTTGATAAGACCCGTGTTGGATGGAGAGCACACAGAGACTGTCTAACCTCTTGTACTAGGTCTGAATACCCAAGGTTCTACACCAGTGGTCCTAAACCCAGATCCTGCAGAGCCACAGGGTCTCCTGGCTTTCAGCGTAACTCAGACCTTAATTGATCAATTCAAGCAGTTGATTTACACAGTTATCTCACTGCACCTGGTTTCTTGGGTTTGAGCTGGTTCCTGATTTTAAGGTGAAAACAAAAGCCAGCAGACCCTCCAGCAGAACCATGGTTAAGGACCACTGTTCATTTTACATTTAACATTTTAACATTTTAAGCATTTAGCTGATGCTGCTCAAGACAGTTTTGCACTCAGAGTAACTAACAGCTTTATCGCATAATGTTTGTCTTCCCCCCCCCCATTAAAATGTGTGTGGTTTGTGTCTTTCACATGATTGGATGAAGGCTGATCTAAAAAGATCAGTGGATGGTTTATGCGACACATTGCAGGTGGCAGTCAATTCTTCATCATTTTTTTAACCTTACAACAAGGAAAGAAAATAGCACCGACTGAGATTAAACCTCTTTCCTTTCCTAGAAATAGAAATGGGGGGGGTGGAATGTCAGGTGGAGACAAAAAATAAGTGGATCCTGCTCTGGTTCACAGCACTTGCTGAGGACAATCATTACAAACTATGGTAATCCCTGAACAAATTGTGAGAAAAAAAATTCTAATTCACTTCCTCTTAATTTCCCCAAGCCAGAGGCTTCCGTTAAATAAATATAAAAAACAGTGCCTGACAGCAACCTTCGTTTTTATTTTGGCCTTTTTGGCCTTATTTTCCTGCTACTCATCCTGTAAAATGTCAGCATTTAAAAATGTGTGATAATGCATTCTAGCAGGGTTTTACATGCAGTACCACATATTTCCACTGGGAACAGCAGTGTGTACAAACCCACTTCATTGAAATCATATCTACAGAACAGGAGTTAAAAAGGCTGCTAGTGCTACAAATGACTTTGGTCTGAAATACCAAGAACTTACAAAGCCGTATTTATGAGTCACTGAAGATATGTGTGGAAGATCCAACAAAACACTTTCTTTGCAGTTGATTTCCTTTCATTTCAAACTGATGTACATATCATTTATTGATGTAGAATAATTGCAAATCATTAAACAAATAAACCACATTTGCATAAAACTACCCACACATTTATAAGTCCTTTGGTAGAATATGTCCTGCTGGTATCATTTTCTAGGCAATGGAATAATATTTCAAGTAGCATATTTATGATTTTTATGAATTTTTTTTAAACTAAACAAAACCATTAAAAAAATTATATAAATAAAAAAATCTGGAATGCACATAGCTCATCCATATCAACACACTGACCACTGTATATTCATGATTAACATAAAAATAAACAAATAGCTGAAGTCTAACGTTTCAAAGCATCACACTTTCTGATTTACAGGGTGAAAAAAGGTCAACGGCCTGCCGAGTGCCGTCTCGGAAGAGACGATGCTTCACCTTTCATTAACTTGAAAATAGCGTGTGTAATTGGCTACCAAATTGGGAGAAAATCGGAGAAGATCTGAAACAAAATTTAAAAAATTTAAAAAACGGAAATTAAAAGCAAGCCAAAATGTAAAGTCATTCTTAGTTAAATGCATCAAGTGAAAACACTACAACTGAATGGGTTTGAGAAAGATTTGGGTAGGGAACTTAACCTCTATAATAAAACCATTAAACTGTATACATAGTATGACATTTACTATGGTTTCAGCTCTGTGAAAGAGGAGATGGTATTTGCTGAAGGAGGGATGAAAAAAGGAGGGATGTTTTATTGGGGGAAAAGACCTTAACATGTATCTGCCTCGGTCAAGCATCAGAGCCACAGAGGGTGACATCAGTGACAGGTGCAAAAGCACATGCCCTCACACAGACAGACACACACGCGCGTGCTCGCCCACGCACACACCTCCCAGCTCCACTCATGACTGTGACATGATCGCCCCAGACTGCCCCCAGGATCTCGCTCTTGCTCCGCATCGCGCCCCAGTCCCCAGTCCCAGATATTACTCAGGCAGTGTCTGACTAAATTGAACTGATTCATTCTGCTCCCATTTCAGCCCTGACGCTCCACCACGGTGACGCAGCGCCACTGCCAGTTGCGTGGGATGTGGCTCTCCCTCAACGGGTGACACGGGCTGACCCTCCAAATTAGAGACACCTTAAAATGTCCCCGAATGCCACGTTGCCTCTTCTCACCTTGTGACAGTGACCTTTGGCCTGAACATTTCATGCTTTTTTTAGAAACTGCTTTTACCTTTCTTATCATTCACCAACTCTTCCCAACTCTAGACGTTACTCTGGTAATTGCAATACTGCAGTATAATGCTGATGGCAAGATTAATGATCAAATGATGATTGAACACGCTGGCTGACAGTACAAAACGAAATCGTTGTTGATGGCGGTTCCCTTTGGGAACGGGAACAACACTGCTAATCTAGATTCCAAAAATATTTTCAATAACAGTAAGTCATTTACAAAGCCGGAAAAGTTGGGAAATTCACTTCAGAGTGCCACAGCACTCTTGCTTGACATGACAGTGCTTTCCAACACTTTTCAAAAAATGCTTTTCAAAATGACACTCTACTGTATATGTCTTCATTTCAGATACTCGTGTGGATGTTCACTTTATTTCAGTCGCACCAATCAGTTTCTAAACTAGAGAACTAAACTGAGCCCGTTGTTGGTACTCTGAGGCCAGCGTCGAAACAGAAGAACGAGCACCTGTGGGAATGATACATTACCGGTCCCTACAAATAGTTTTAAGCATTTTATCCCATTCCAGTTCAAATAGAGGCTACGATTAGATGCATGAACAGTGCAGTGCAGTGCTACCCAAATTAATCATGAAACGTAATGTGGCTTGTTACTGTATAACAAATGCAAAACAAAAATGTAAAAAAATAGGCCAGAGATGCAGAGGGCTGGTTTGAAAGGCTGTGTGAAGATAACCATGCAGGGCAATGATGGTTAATTCAGCAGGCCCTGTCAGGGCATGACTTCAGCTGCCATGTCTGTGTGGTCCTGTGTGGCTCAGTAGGTGGAGCATGACACTGACAACGCTTAGGTTGTGGGTTGAATTCCCACTGGGACCACATACTGTATATTGAAAATGTATACATTCATTACTGTAAGTTGCTTTGGATAAAATCGTCTGCTAAATGGCATATATCATGTCCCTCTGTCAACTCACAGCACAGGTGTAGCCACTTTCATGCCAAAATTCACTCAGCCAGCTGTAATTGGGGGTGGGGGGGTGGGGAGGTTTAAATGTGCCCGGCCAGAATGGGGGAAGGTGAAGCTTGGGCTATTGAGGCACAGAGGCCTTGATTTGACAGGGTCAGTAGGCATCCGCTCTGATAACTTGCTGAGCTCTTTGTTTACAGCGCATCCACATAATCAATACGATTCATTCTGGGAGGATCCAGCTCGCTCGCCTCATCCGACTCGCGCTGCTGACAGAGCGACGTAAACAGGAAGGCCAAGAGGGCAGCGTGACACTGTGGGCTTCCCGCTTTCTGACACCCGAATCAGAACTCGATATGTCACACCGTTAGCAAATAACATCTGTCATGCATACGTGCGTGCGGAAAAACGCATCACATTCATGCATTCCTTTATTCAAATAAACTATTTTAAGGACTGTTTCCAGCAGCTACGTTTGGATTTGATCAATTCAGACTGATCAAAGACTGATTTATAGATACTAATGATCAGCCCTGGAGGGCTGTAAATTTTATATATTTTTTTAAATATATTTATAAAAAAGACGGTTTCACTTAACAATTCAATACACACCTAATTGTTGAATAAGCACTTCATATTTGATGTATTTATGAATAAAAATGATCATGATGCTGAATCAGCACTTTCTATTTTATGTTTATAAATGTTAGAAATGATCATGATGTAATGGATTTGAATGGATATACTCCAATTTACTGGAGCAATGTTAATTTCTCACACAATTTTAATTTTCATTCGTTTGGGGTATCAGAACAGCCTCCCATTAAAAATACTTATAAAAGAAATGTTATCTTCTACAAATGTGTACACACAATTTGCAGTAAGAGCAAATTATTAATGCAGTTGTTGTTGCTGTTAGTATTAGTATTATTATTATTATGATGATGATTATTATTATTATTATTATTATTATTATTATTAATAATAATGATAATAATAATAATATGCCATTTAGCAGATGCTTTTATCCAAAGTGACTTACAGAGTGGTCCCAGTGGGAATTGAACCCACAACCTAAGCGTTGCCAATGACATGGTCTACCTACTGAGCCACACAGAACCTAATAATATTGATATTATTATTATTATTATTATTATTATTATTAATAATAATAATAATAATAGATTTGCTTATTTACTTATTTACAAAAATACAACTGATGTTAATCTTGTTGCTTTGACCTTCGACATATGGGCAGAAGACAGAGAGTAGGACTTTTGTCCTATTTATGTCATAAATAGCCAGAACAGTTAATGTACTTGACACTAACACTAATTTCCTGAAAATCTGAATTTTGAAATCCAGACCCAGAATGGACTCTGCGCTTGCTAATGTGAACCTCAGGCCATGTCAGTAACGTGTGCGTGGGTGGATCAAATCATTTGGCATGGCACTGTGGTAATTACTAATGATCATATGGTCACTGCTGTTATAGGTGACGGGGATTCAGGGAGAGATGTGATATGATAATATGACATGGCCTTATGGTCACTGCTGTTAATGGTGATGAGGGTCGAGGGAAGGAGCAGGAAGCTGATTAATGGAAAATTCACACATCAGTGTTGGGAAATTATTTCACTGTCAATTCGTTGTCTTATGACAACGAATCCAAGGTAACGTTCATGACTTGCATTGCACATTCAGAAAAGTGTCTACACAGTTCGATTTTAAATAATAATGACAATAATGGATTGCATTTATATAGCACTTTTCATGACAACCAAAGCATTTTAAAAGGAAAGGGAGAAACTCACCTAAACCGCCACCAATGTGTAGCACCCACCTGTGGCTAAATGAACTTGCTTAATGGACCCACAGAAAAGTCCCACCTGAGCTCTGAGACCAAAAACATTGCCTCTAGCCACCACACCACATGCTGACCCTGTAGCTCCCACTGTCCCCCAAACTCAAAATGATTCAAGACACATCGGGTGAAATTGTGAGAGGGCCAATGGGACCATTCTCAGTTCTGCACCATATTACATTTATTTACTTACTTCTTTTGTCGGCCAAACAACGCACAATGTTATGCAAACATCTCTGTCGCCCGGGAGTCTTCTCAGACATGAGCGTATATTCTGTTCTGCTGTTGTTTATGTAGAAACTGTAATCCCTGATCATGACAGGCACAATGTGGATGGTAAGACGGTGAATTCTGCAGAATGTGCGTGACAGGGGAAGACCTCAGAGATGATAAGATGCAGCAAAGAGGAAAAATGACAACAAGAGTGACTTTAAGTCTTGGCCCAGTGAGGACATGCTTTCTTATCTTTTATTTCTCCTTAAACATAGAAATAACAACGAAACGATTACGAGAGCTTGACCTTTTGAGCGGATTGTGTTCCATGAGAGCACGTCCTATTAAAAATCTGTCTGTTTGGATTATCCTCGAAAGACCGCGACAAATATAATGCCGTCTCACTTGAACACAGACAAGGATTTTCTGAAAATAAGTAAGGACGCATAAGAGGGTCATCTGAATTTATTTGTGGGCAAATATTCTATCAAATTTAAATAAAAATGAATGAATTCCTTCAGAATTAATATAAGGACCACTGCAATGTACTGCTCCTTAGCATTTACAGTTGCTGAAATGCAGAAAAATATTGCATAAGACAGATTCTTTTTTTTTTTTAAAAAAAAGGCTTGATTGACTTCATTAATAACAGTTAAGGACAAGTACAGGTACGCTGAATGTATTCCTTAGTTAGTGCTGGCTTTCCAAATGTTTTTATATCAATTACTTATTAATCATTCCTGCGCTGTTGTCGCGTTTGATATCAGGTGGTCCACTTACTGTCGCCGAGCCTACTCCACGACGCAGGCCAGAACACCCTGCAAGCATCCCGGGGGGAAAGAGCGGGGAGGAACTGAACTGGATATTCAGAACCTGGGTCACACGTGCGTCTGTCACACTCGTGGGGGTCCGGCGGCTCCTCGAAGCACGGCGATCCCCCCGTGCTGACACAAAATCGGCAAAAGCATCGATCATTAAAAGCCTCCTCAACTTTTTAGCCTTTCTGAGCTAATCGTTTTAATTAGGCTGTGATCCGCCCCGTTCGGGCGTAGGAGAAGGGGACCCGGGCCATCTGTCATGCTGCTAATTGCAGGATTAAATCTATGTGACTTAACGTAAAGGCCAGGCTCTGCAGCGAAACAGGGTTTGAGCTTGGGCTCAGCAGTCAATGGCTGTTTGTCATTCGGATGTGCCCCGGCGTTTACTGCACCCGTGATGCATGGGTCCCCATGGGATTTCAGCATCCTGCTTCACCACAGAGAGTGGTCGACACCCACACTATAGCTGGTCAATGTTCAGCAGTAACACTGGCTTTTCATTACAAGATAAAATAGATCGCCGCTGGAATCACTGTAATGCTACAAAATGTACACGCCATTTTCCAAGGGAGACCAATTTGTTTTCCACTGGAAGTGAGTTCATTTACCCCACATAGCTGCGGAATTTCACCGCTTCTTCAGATTGCCCTTCACTTTTCACGGGCGTGCATTCAATACGACCCCACACAGGCTTTGTCATAAGCTTTGAGCTTTTTGACAGATTTCATCAAGCGATGCTTTTTATCTTTTTCTTACGTGATTAGAGAGAGGCTCATTGTGAGAAAAAATATAATTCTTGTTTAAATTTGATCAGGGCACAATTCAGGGCTTAAATTATAATAAAAAAATGTATTATGAAAAGACAATCTGGTGAACCTCTTTGTGCACACTTCAATGCAGGACTTGGTTCATTCCACCCCAATGCTGCTCTTAGTAGATCTGTTGTCAGTTTGGGTGCCATAAAGCAGCCCACACTTGTCTGTTTAGTAGCATAACCATGTTTGTGTCAGTTGCTCATACAAATATTCCTCTTGAGAGACTCATCTCATTGTCTAAGCCGCTTATTCCTGGTCAGGGTCGCAGGGGGGCTGGAGCCTATCCCAGCATGCATAGGGGCGAGAGGCAGGAATAAACCCTGGACAGGTCGCCAATCCATCGCAGGGCACACACACACCATTTACTCACACACTCATACCTACGGGCAATTTAGACTCTCCAATTAGGCTAACGTGCATGTCTTTGGACTGTGGGAGGAAACCGGAGTACCCGGAGGAAACCCACGCGGACACGGGGAGAACATGCAAACTCCGCACAGAAAGGCCCCCGGCCTGGATTCAAACCCACTGCACCACCGTGCCACCGGCTCTTGAGAGACTGAGAGATGAAAATATCTCAGACAAAAGTCACAGTAGTGCAGGGTATTTATTTTCCACTTTAAGCCATGAAAGACTCCCATGCTTTTGACCTTATATTGTTCTCTTTGTTCCGTTAAGTGATTGACAGGTGGCCCTGTTGTGTACCAGCTGAAGTTTTTCCATCTCGGTTTGCACATTACCGCACAGTGGTGCGATAGTTGAGGCAGGACAAGAGCCTGAATGACCGAGGGCAGAGAGGAAGACATCAAACATTGTGTTGTACATTTTCCACTATGGCAACAGCCTTTACCTTTTTAAAACCATATCCATGTGTTCAGACCAGCACAGGATCCCTGTGAGCATGTGCATACAGCTCATAATGCTCTCTTGCACCACAAAACTCAAAATATGGCAACCGTATTCTGTGTTCTGTGTACGACGTCAAACATTCAAATTGATACACTTTTTGTCTAATCCAACTGAATAAATGTATGATGCCACTGGGATAACACTCAAACATTTGTCGAGTTTTGATGTTCGACGTACACTATGAATACACCAGGTCTCTCGCCCAAACCCATTCCAAACCCTCCCTAACCCCCAATCTTTAGTCACATAATCAACATTGTGCCTCAGACAGAATTCACCACAATCCCCTCCATCATCCTGAACCTCTGACATTGATATTAAACCAGCTGAAAACCACCACTTTGAGTTCCAACAGTCAAACTTCAGTCTCAAAAATACCCCAGAAAATGTGCTTCACTGCCAGGCTGTACCATAAGGGGAGATGGCTTGATCAACTTTGACCCATGTGATCCTGACTCGAACGCGATAACAGATCTCTATAACACACGGCGAACAGTATGGAATATCTATGATGAAAAGGTAATCAAAGTGTTAACTTTTTTTGTTGCACTGTGTCACCTCTAAATACCCTAAATTGCCCACAATGCACCTGTTTAAAGAGCAGAACTGCACAGATTCTGCAGTTGCCGAAGCTGAATAAAGACAGAGGGTGGGTGCCGGAGTTTCCGACGGGGTGTCTCAGATTAAATTACCCGTGCGAAATTGTGATTGCATGTTCACTTAAGCGTTTTCACTTCCCACCGTACTGTGCCTCCTCTCCCATTTTTAAATCGCACACGGAGACTTCCACCAAGGCGGCCGCGGGTTCTAATCAAGGTTAGTAGTGGTTGGAATATTCATCCAGTTGGACTGCAGTCTTTCAGGCAGCATGGCATAATTAAGCTTTGATGTTAAAGCACTCGATCTAATGCCCCCAGGAAATTAGGCTATGCATTGCACAGCGCTGCACAGGGATGTACATGTTCTGATGTAGTGTATACAGTATGCACGACATGAGAAGAAAGAGAAGCCAAACCAATGGGTCAAGCCACTGAATCCCGTGAAATGGCATTCACAGCCCTTTTACGGTGTAAAAAGGCAACTGGTGAGGTTCCGTGAGAAAATAAACCAAGGGAAAGTGTTTGGTTGGACGTAGCTACCTTTTATAACCCTACCGCATAAAGGAGGCTGGTAAGTGTGATTGGTATGGTCAATGGCTCACTTTAAAATGCTTATTTGCTTTTTCCAGAAAAGTTTAAGTTAAATACTGTGTGAATGTTAAAGGTGTAAGGTAGACTACAGACAGTATTTCAAGGTGTCCTTTAACCAGGTACTGATTTTGGCTATGATAACTAATTATCCTGTAACGCCACTCCTTCCTTATCCGAAACACACACAAACACAAACACACACACACAAGACCGGTAAGAATACAATATCACCCAAGTGCACTTCAAGGCTTTAATAATTTAGCCACAAACTGCAATTTTTCTTCCCTTACGTCATCTAGACTTATCTAGTCACCACAAAAAAATCGAAGATCCAAGTACTAATTTCCAAGTATTATTTCTCTCTTCAACAAAGGGCTCCATTATACACTAGAAGGCACTACAATCACAAATGGACACTCTGAGACATGCTGAAAACCACTTAATTCCCTCCACTTTGAACAAAAACACGCAAAACAAAGCCGCGCTCGCAGAAATACCCTTTGTGAATTATTAAGATGGCTGCCATCTGTGGTCGCCTCCTTCAGAGCCACTGTCTTCCATGCTTCAGCTGGTCCTCCGCGCCCCTGCATTAGCTCGGAGAGCAGTGTGGGGCGCGCTTCGACGAAAGCCTTGTCCGGGAGCTGAGGAAGACACGAGATGCTCGTGCCGTTAATGTGACCTCGCCAAGCACTCAGGAATGATCTGGATCCCTTTGCTGCAGCAGTGGGTGTATGAACAGAAAATGTACGCATTCTGCCCGCCTCATTTCAGGGAGTCTTCAGGGGTGGTGTACCATAATTTAGGAGGCTTATAGCTGTTTATCTGTTGAGAAAAATGCCTGATGCTGGGGTAAACAGTGAATATTGATCCACCTGCTTGCCAAAGACTTGATGAGACAGCTCTGTTCAAGCAAGAGTGAATTTGGTTCCACCTGAATCATTCCACCTGATAATTATTTATTTTATTAGCTGACACACATACACAGTATGCGTTAGTTAATTGAATTGCCTTATAGAGTATGAAACCTGTATGTTCAGTTCTAAGAGATTTCAGTTCGAAGTTATATTGTTTTTCGCAGGGCATACTGTCTGAAAAAGTGACAGTGACAAAGGATATGTACTTTTCATAAGGTCTCAAACAATTTATCATATTTTACGCCAGCCTTTTCAGACTGGGAGAACGTGCTATGAAAGCCTTATCTTGAGGACAGGTAAATGCTTCTTTCATGTTTCAAACTTCTTTTTCAAGACATACCTGTCATGAGTATTACTTTCCATTTTTGCACTGAGTGAAAGACAACATGTCATCTACTCAAAAGGGAGCTGTGAGTTGGTGTGCTGTCAAAGTGAAAAGGCAGGTGAAGAATATAGGTCGTTTTTCATGGACCTTCATGGAGTTTTCTTGAATCTATTACTTGACTTTCAGGCACAGCACACACACACACACACATACACACACACACACACACACACACACACACACACACACACACACACACTCAAACAGAGGGAATGGCATGAGATTCCTTCATAAAAATGGTCTGTAGCTGAGTTACAAGCATCATTACAGTGTTCTCTCATTTCAATGCAGTTGTTGGGTCTATGACTCAGATAATGCAATATAGAGGTTCAGTATTAAGTGTGAATAGCTCATGGTTCATAAGTTTTTTGTTGATCAGCTCATTAACCAGATTACAGTCACCTTACCGGATAAAAAAGCGACATAAAATCCATAACAGCATTTCCAAGGGATGCTGTTAAGAACAATGATAGAACTGTCATTTAAACTGCCTCTGGTCTTTAAAATATGCTACTATTGCATTAGCGCATTAAAGGCGCGTGGTCATTTGCGCTACGGTGCACGCTAAACAAAGGACTGCGCAAATGGGGAATGGCGCCATCGGCAATGGTGCATGAATGCAGTCGGCCTTGGTGTTCCACGCACAGAGAAAGACACGCAGAGGAACTGTCGGCAAGTCAATCTCCAGCATTGCCTGTGAGAAAACAGGAGCTTACTGTGTTGCAGTACGGTTCATAGCATCGAATAGGGGGTCGCTCTATCAAGGAGGAGTACAGTGTAGATTATCGTTAATGGTAATGAACGTGTTGCCGCCCTGCCCAGATTGAGATACTGCACGCGCATGTCAGAAATATGTTTTCTCTAGCCTGCATGATCTGTTGCTTGCCAAATTGCAGATGCAAGCAGCAGTAAATCTTTCCTCCAGCACTTTGGAGCACTTTTTCATAATTGAATAAGCAAAGATCTAATTAGACACTGAGAGAGGCCCAGTGCACTGAAAATATCAACTCCACTGTCAAAAGGAGAACTCAAGCAAGTGGGACTGTACTACATGCTAGAGGTCGACCAATATGGGTTTTCCAAAGCTGATGGCGATACAGATGTTTTAGAGAGGAGGAGGGCTGATAGGCTGGTGTCTGCCAATTTATCTTCAGGGTTTTTTTGGGGGTTTGCCTGGTTCTACTTTGGTGAAGTGCACACCAGTGCTTTGCCTTTCGCAGCCATCAATGAACATTATCAAATGAATGTTGCTCTATCTGTTTAGTTTTTCAAATGATTAATATATGCTTTATCTGTTTAGTTTTGAATGCATACATTTTCAGTATATGTGGCCCCAGTGGGGATTGCAGGGGTTGGTAACTGAAATTTTGATAAGCAGAATGTATAATAAGTAGGGATTAAAATGGGTTTGACAATACATTTTATGTAACTTATTACTTGCTTTTGACAACCTTTTTATAAAAAGTTACTTTATCAGACCTTAGATAAGCCAGTCCTTGCCATAAATTAACCCAACCCTTCAGTGCTCTCATTTCATCCAATCAGGGTTAGCATCTTCTGCCCTGCGGGGTGAGGTAATTATAATTATATGGCAGGAGATGAGAGCTTCAGTTCATTTTCAGTTCGGATCGGTGGTTCCTTGGTCGTGCATGTTCCATCTTTTATTTTTTTCCCTCCTTTCTTTTGTTACTTTGCGCTGGAAGTGGGTAATTCTCTGGCAAGGTCTGTTTCATCTGGTCTCTCTCTCACTCTCTTTTGCTGGTAGCTTTCAATGATAATTTATTGCTCAATGTATTCAGTTATGTCAGTTAAGTATAAGTAGTGAGCCTACATTCATAAGTGAGTTTATGATTTACATTTTTGTTTCTTTTATTGTCTTGTGTGTATTTATTGTCTTGTGTCAAAATGTCCCCCCAATATATAGCCTATTTTTTTTTTTTTAAATAAACTCCATATTTCATCTTAAAATATTTAGTTTTGACTTGCAGGTTGATTACTGTAACTGCAGCAGTTACTGTTCAATTAACCTATCAAAGAATTTGGATATTTAAATTGCAATTATTACCTTTAATAATAATGAATCATTTAAATGTGTCTATTTTTATACATGTCTTCTGTGCCTTGTTCCCTTGGGTTATCTTTCAAAGGGTTAACCTGTTATATGGACATAATTAATAGTGGCACATTGGCTGGATTCAGAGCTGCCACACCCTAAACATGAGAAAATCCTACTTGCCCGCCACGATAATCGTAATTTCCACAATCATAATCACCATTATCATTGTGATCATCATCATAATCAATGAAAAAATATTCTCAGCACAGATGACTGCATGCAGCCAGTCCCCTTTGTTCCTTTCTTCAGTAGTGTTCCAGTAGTAAATGTGTGTAAAGACACTACTACTACTACTACTATTCCCAGACCACAGCTGGTGCATGTCACTGCTGAGCACCCATACACCATTGGTGCCATCTTTGAAAATCACAGCAGGATTCTGGCGTGCCTGCAGGTGGTCTGTGGTTTGTGGTCTGACCGCACCAGGAGGTCAAGGCAACCACGCAATCGGCGAGATCCAATCCGGAGCTGAAATACGTGACCAAAGCCTACATAAATACGCCTCTTCTCTGTTTCATTTAGGGGAACTACCTGTAGACAGAGTATTATTACCCAGATGTTGTACATACATTTATCAGACTTACAAGTAAGTGCATATAACAAGGCTAAAAGAACAGCGCTAGACCTAGACAATCGATGAAGTCACAGAGAAATCTGAGTCAATCTTTTCCCTCAGCATGACTATGATGGCATGTGGATGTATCTATTGGGGTGAACATACCAGATGATTTTAGAAATAGTGATAAATGTTGAAAAAGCCAAAACAGAGCAGATGAGTGCCAGCTGTGGAGCAACCTGTTAAGCTTTAAATGGCAACATGCCTTTGTTGTTTTACCTCTTAAGACAGGCACAGGCAACTTTAGGCCTCAAGACCTGAAATTAATCTAGAATATGTGACTCATTTGAATTACTAACTACATATGGTCCTTATCAATTCCTAATGTGTTATGGCCACTTGCATATTTGAAAGACACCTTCCCTGTTCTGATTTATGAGACTTGTCATCAGGTCGCTAGATGTTTTTTTGTGCTCAAAGAAACAAACTAGAAGTTATTTCTGACCTAATAGTGCTATTGTTTTGTTATTAATGTATGTAGTGATGACATCTGTTCAGCTAGCGCAGGAGGGAAATACACAGTTTCAAGCCACACTATTACTTTTATCTTTCTTTATTTCCATTCTTCTGGTTACTTCTCAGTGTTTACAATATTTATTTTAAATGTCACCCTGTACATAACTAACGCTAGTTAGTTGATTTTAAACTGATACCTGGTATGAAAGGTAAAAGTTATGAGGATAGACTTAAGGCACTCAATCTATTTAAGCTTAGCAAACGGAGCCTTAAGGGGGAATTTCACTGAGGATTTTAAATTCCTAAAAGGGATTGACAGAGTGAACTACCAAAGATTTTTTAAGATAAGTGGTGTCAGCAGAACAAGAGGCCACAGGTGGAAATTAGTTCAAGGCAAATTCCGCATGGATATTGGGACATTTGTCTTTACACAGAGAGTTGACAATGCCTGGAACAGCTTGCCAGGTCGGGTAGTACAGGCAGAAACACATGGCTTATTCAAGTCTAGGCTAGATGCAGTACTAGATACTCTTTAGATTAGGACATGAGGAGCCTAGATGGGCTGAACGGCCCCGTCATTATGCGTTCTTATGTTCTTATGCTACATTCGCCAAGAAAATGTTGTGTGAATGGTGTGACTCATGTTTGAAATGGTGAACTCAATTTCCATTGCAACTAAAGTTACTGAATGGCCATCATAATCTTGTGTTAACCAAATATTTAACTATCCAATATTATTTGTAACATCAGCATTCAGTGACCCCTTCCAGGGTAGTACCCTTATTTTAGAACAGGGCTTCCAAAACTCGGTCTTGGGGCCCCTGTGTATGATGATTTTTTATATATAATTAAACCATAATTGCAACTCCTGAATTGTAACAAGCTGTTAATTGTGTTGTTTTTGGGGGTTTTGACGGGAGATTTGGCCTCTTTATTTGGCCTCTTTATTTGGCCACATTATGTCAGAAATAAAGGGTTCTGGTGGCTCTGTTATGGTCTGGGATGCATTTTCCTGGCATGGTTTAGGTCCACTCAACCCTTTAGGGGGCAAGGTAAATGGCAGCATATACAATAAATACAGTAAATATGAGTGAGTGATCACCTTCATCCTATGGTGAAGAATTTCTATCCTGATGGGAGTGGTCTTTTCCAGGATGACAATGCCCCCATCAACAGGGCACGAGTGGTCACTGAATGGTTTGATGAGCATGAAAATGATGTAAACCATCTCAGTCACAAGATCTCAACCCAACTGAAAACTTATGGGAGATTCTGGAGCGGCGCCTGAGGCAGTGTTTTCCAACACCATCCAAAAAAAACACCAATTAATGGAATTTCTTGTGTAAGAATGGTGTTGCATCCCTCCAGCTCCAGACACGTTTAGAATCTATGCCAAGGCACATTGAGGCTGTCAGACATCTTGATGTTTCCATTATTTTTGGCAGTTACCTGTAGCTATGAATGATTAGCTAGATGAATGCCCATATTAAAGATTAATGGCCATATTTACATCCCAGGTCATTCAATCATGCAGATCTATATCTAAGACAACTAATTTCCTACATTGTGCTATGTGGCAAATGATTCCTTTATAAAGAGGTTTTTAAATTGATTCAATTATAGACTGACAGGTTCTAATTGCTGAAAGGGTGGGCACCTGGCCACTGAAAATGAACCATTTGTGAAACTTGAGTTCAATGACAGAGGTCCTGTTTTAATATAAGGAAAAGGAAAAAACCACATGATGTAACGTAGCGAAAGGCCTTACTACTGCAAGATCGCAGAACAAAACTGATCAGACATAAGATTTTTTTTAAACGCATCAGTTTGCGCCTGGTCCAGTAGTTTTGAATGTACTCTTCCATGTCTGTGTACAAAGTCCTTATGAGACACATGATACTTTCAGCATAACACTGGCAGGCAAGCAAACTGCACTGGAGAGACTTGAAATTTAATGCAGTTCATTTGTTTCTCTGAAATCAGTATTTTAAGTTCTGAGCTAACAAAATTAAATGTATAACAAAACCATAATAAATATGTCAGAGTAATTACACATGGGTGTGTGAGGGTAACAGGGACAGACACTGAAGTCAACGCCTAAATAATATGACACACAACTACATATATATCTGTCAGAACTAGGTTTACACAGTTTATTAGGACCAAAGAGTTACCTCACTCTATCAATGCAGGCCCTTATAATAAAATAGGTTCCTGACTGGATTTTTTGGCTCATTTTCTATATTAAGGATTAATTTCACTCCATGGAATCTTTCTAGAACTCTTCAAATGTACTGGCCCCTTAATAGATAGGATAATGTACAGTAGCTATCTATCTATCTATCTATCTATCTATCTATTCAAGTAACTATGGTAAAAATACAGTATGGCTTTACTGGCTCATGTAGATGACATCATCATGTTGTGTGATATTTTCCAGTTAGAACACCCCAATGACTAACATACAGAACATTTTACAAGAAGGATGTGGAGTGTTTTACAGCGGTATGAAACCTCAAATGACACAGGCCTAATTATGAGTGAAAACCCCATATTCAGCATTCATTATTCTTCAGAAAGCCATACAAGTTGAGTCAGTTCATGGAGATCAATGTAAACTTTGCAATCTCATTCTGGGTGACCGACATTATGAAAGATGTATTCAGGTACCCTATACAGTTTAGGCAACTTATGCTGATATGGCATTACATTTTAAAGACAACTCTGGAATAAATTGTGGAGAGAAAGGAAGATTGCGTGTTCAGAGTTTTTTCAGATTGTAATTAATGCCATAGATTTAGCATATAGATTATTCTATTGGCATTTTTCCAATCAAAAAATACAAAGCACTTTATTCTATTATGGTATGAAACACGCGACTAGAAAATGATGACGCAACTAAAACGTTATTTGCCATGTTGGTGTTCCCCGTTACAGCTCCACTGGTTTTGTCAACTAATGATCCTCCCGTTTTCATCATAAGATACTTACGAAGACGAAAGGACCTTAGATAGGACGTTAGGACCATACTTAGGAGTGAATACTTACACTGCTTTTTTTCATTATATAACACAACACAGTTTAAACTACCTATATAATGACTTCACTTCATTGGTGCGCTTTAAAAAGTTTCAACAAAATAAACCTTACCTTCTCCTTCAGACATTTACACTGGCTTTTGAACACAGAGATCAATACATTCCAACTGATATTATTTATTTATCCAATAAATATTGCACGAGCTATAAGGAAAACTATTGCGCTGAAATTAACCGTGTTATTATGCAATTATTATTCGGTGGTATATACTGTTATTCAATGTATGAGGGAAATTCTAAGTCAAACTTTCTCTCAGGAAAGCTAAATCATTAACACCCAGAGTTTGTGGTTGATTAATCCACAAACGATTTGATTTGCATAAAGAAGCATACGCCAACGGATACCCCAGGCAATGGAAAACACTAAACAAACCCTCAACTAGGTAATTCAAATACTACTGATCTGAATACCTTTCTCGTTACCTATCAGTAATATTTGTATTTGCCATTATTATTTTACACCCAAACGAAATAGCTACCCACATGTAATCAGTCAAATAAAAACAAAACAACTAGGACAGTAAAAGTAGGCTTATCCGTTTCTTTTGGGACAACTCCAGTGTTTTACTTACTTGCCAAGGTGAGGAAGAGGAGGAACAGCGACAGAGTTACGGAGGGAGCCATCAGTTATTGGGAGTTGACGCTCAAAACTTCAGGCTTGATCCGTAGAGTCTTTACTGCTACGAAACAGTAAGAGGGTAAACACTAAGGTGTCTAAAGTTCGCTTCGCCAAGATAATCGAACCATTTTTAACTGGAACAGGTCCTAGGAAATAAATGTCGCGTAGTTTTCCTGGGTAATTCGGAGAGGTAAGGGATTTTCCGATTTCAGCATCCAATTTTCTGCTAACGTGCATCCAAGTTCGTGCCAGCCATCGAGCCGAGTGATGGGCTTAAAAAGAACAAAAGAGACCTGGTACCCAACAGCGCATCTTCCCTGGTTGCCACATCTTTATTGCATTTATATCCCGTGTGGCAATGGCGAGTTCAAATGGAATTTAACAAAATAAATATTCCAATGACAATTACCAGTGAGCACGGCGATTAAATAGCTGCCCCGTCTCCGCTTGTGTCCGCGGCGCAGTCTCGTGCGGTCCTGCCCGTACAACCCCTAGTCTGTTATCACACAGCCCCGATTAGCAGAGTTGACATTTGCAGAAACAAAAAAGATTCAAGTTTAAATCCCAAACACATGCCTGTCAGATGGAAAGCCTCGCGAAAATTTTTTGATACGCCTTCCATTGAAAAAATGTACAAAAGGTCAAACGTTCAACATAAACTCCTTCGATGAGGGGAATAACATACGGCACTCCATTTACGTAAACGTGATTTTTTTTCAAAGTAGTGAACTTATTCTGAACAAACGTGATTCTCTAAACATCGTTTTAGCGTTTTGTTTAAACTTTGGGCTTAATATAATATACTTATAAACTGGGTTGCCTTAATATTCATTCGGACCTCTTCTCGTTGCTCCGCACACCGGTGCAGTCAGGACCACGTGATTGGGGCAGGGCTGAGGAATAGAAAGCCGTCATCTGAGTGCTACTTTAAATTACTTTTCAAATCAATTGGTATCCACTTTTTGCGCTCTAAACTCTAAATAGCGTTTGCGCTCGGAAACGATCATTGGTAAATTTGTCCGAAAAGTAGGCAGTTGTGTTTATGCAAGACGCATCCACCAAGAGCGGTAAATAGCGTTTGCACTGGTCGAGGTTTTCAATATGACCTTTAGCCTAAATAACAAGGTGATTAATCATATTCTTTAAATATACAATTATTCCACTGAAGTTTAAATATCACAATATTTTTAAGGGCATATTTTAAATGATTGCAAACATGTCTTTTGTTTAGTCTTTTTTGTGCGATACAAGCTTGGATAAGGGTTTTGTCCGTTATTGCATGGCCTTCTTCAATCCCTTCCTGTGTGGAAGTTTGGGCCAGGGGCGTAAAATTAGTAAAATACCCTGTATTTAAAATGTTGTTGATTAAAATATTCGTAAAATTGTATTTAAAGTATTTTCGGTTATAGATCTTATCGTAATAGGAAACGGCTATGGGCAAAACGTCCATGCGCAAAATGCTGTTCGCTCAGATTCGCTCACACATTCGGTTCCCCGGTCAGCTCTGAGTGTTCACTCTCCTTGGTTTCTGCTTGCACACAGGTGGGTTAGCTAATTAAGTGCTCTGAAATAATGTGCCTTCATTTCACCATATCATATAGTTGTGAAAGAGTACAATATCTTTGTTCACAATGGAACATTTCGCGCGGTATGTAACGTTAGCAAACCCTAATAGACAGACATGTCCTTTATTCTACTGATGCTAACGTGAAGCTAGCTAGCTGTATTGAGACCATTCCAACTGCTGTTTGCACAGCCTGTTCATTGCTCTCATAGCACATTTAAGCAAATTCAAGGTTATCGGTATGCTGCACAAATAAAATTATGAACATGCCATGAAAGTGGCTACAAATAAGTTAGCCGCCTACCTAGTTAGCTCTGACACTGCGTGCGAGTAATTTAGCAATATTTACCATTTAGTCCCAGCATGCAAAAGTGGGTGAATTTGTAAAACGCTTTGATGCACAGCATATTCAGCTCTTCTGAACTGGAACACATTTTTTAAATGTGCAAATGGATGATATATTTTCAAAAGTGTGTAACTTGGGATTAATTCTATATGGGTCATGCAGATTTTTAAATCTCAACTGAGAGGCCTGTAACAAACCTATGCTATTTCATATAGGCTAACTGAATCATATCAAGCTCTTCATGTTTATTCGCCATTATTCCAGAGTAATTTGTGTTTACGCGGTACTGTGACCAAATCTCAAGTGTTACAGGCTATAGAACTAGTAGGTGGCCAGTACAATAATATGTCATTATCTGGCCATTCATTTTGCACAGAGTTGTAAATCACATATGCTGTGTGTATCCAGTCACATATCCAATATTATTTCATCCTATACATAACCGGCTGGTGCCACCCCTTATTGTGCTCTTGCCCCCCACTTTGCCAATGCATGCAGAAAATCCTGGACATGCCGCTGGTTTGGGCACACTGTGATATTCTTTTCCACTGCACATTCGCCTGTGCTCTGTGAACATGGGCTGTAGTGGAGTCTACCTTGCCATCGTGTAGTACCACAATAATTTTGTGAGTCCAGAGCCTTGTGTGGCATCGTTTCACGCAGCCTTCCAAGTATTTCACCTAAAGAAACAGCGCAACACAATGAGTCATTTGTCATGGCTATAGACAATACATTTAAATGAAATACATTAAGTATTGCATTTTCACATGGAAAAAAAAAGATAAAACATTTTTTCAGGAGATGACATTTTGTCAGATTACCTAAATTTGACGAGGCAGCAAAAAAAAAACATGCTACACAGGTACAGTCTCATGCACCAGGCACAGAGCTTCCTGTTTGCTGAAGGGCTTGGAGCAGCATAGTTCTTCTCTATAAATGGCAGGACACAGTTCATCACCTTCTATGCTCAGACCCCTTTATACCTTCACAGTCTTCCATTTTAGCCCCAACTCTTCCTCCTTCCTCGGCTCTCCAGTCACTCCCGCAAAGAGTGCCCGCATACAGTGGTGGACTCTCAGAGAGCTCTGGGTTAAATGGGTCAGCCTGCCGCAGAAGGGTCTCCCTACCACACAGGGAAGCAGGATTGGGGCACTGTGCAGTCTCGTGGGCAGCTCAGGGGAGATCCCCCCAGGGCCTGGAAGCAGTTTGAGAGTTCCCTCGCCAGTTTGTCACCAGTGGTGAGTTGGTATTAGCCAATTAGTTGCATAGCCTCTAGTCTCTTGGTGAAGTGGCCTATTGCTGATAGAAATCACCTGTTCTCCAGGCTCCACCTGGCTCCACCCCTAGCTCAGCCATTCAGAGGAGCCATGTGGCCACTGCTGCCCCAGGGAGGTGTGGCTGCTGCGTGAGGCCTTCCCTCACTGCACGGGCCACAGCAGTGCACGAGCAGCTTGACATCTTGTTGCCCTGGAGATGAAGCCTGCTCCATGCAGTTCAGAATTCATTAAGGACATAAGAATACATAATGACGAGAACAGGCCGTTCAGCCCATCTAGGCTCATCATGTCCTAATATAAAGAGTATCTAGTACTGCATCTAGCCTGGACTCGAATAGCCCAAGTGTTTCTGTCTCTACTACCTGACCTGGCAAGCTGTTCCAGGCATTGACAACTCTCTATGTAAAGAAAAACGTCCTAATATCTGTGCGGAATTTGCCTTTAACTCATTTCCACTTGTGGCCTCTTGTTCTGCTGACCCCACTTATCTTAAAAAAACCATAGGTATTTCACTTTGTTAATCCCTTTTGGGAATTTAAAAACCTCAATAAAGTAGATTGAGTGCCTTAAGTCTATCCTCATAACTTTTACCTTTCATACCAGGTATCAGTTTAGTTGCCCTTCTTTGAACTTCTATATCTTTCTTGTAGTGCAGTGCCCAGAACTGCACACAGTATTCTAAGTGAGATCTGGCAAAGGCATTATACTGTATAACATTAATATAACCTCCTTTGATTTATACTCAATACTTTTTGCTATGTATCCCAGCATCCTGTTGGCTTTTTTTTACTGCTGTAGCACACTGCTTTGATGCAGATGCACAATTGCACGTGACGTTACAATTATATTGTTTTCTCTGTGGATTTTTACAAATATCTACACATTGGAGATTGTTTAATTTCATAAATTATATTTAAATAGTATTAAATATAGTATTGTTTAACGAATTTGCACATAGAGCACATTTGGAAAATGCCGAATGTCCTTGATTACTCTTTTCCATGATTATGACCTGGATTTGAACAATCTGTGGTGTGCGTAATATCCTCTTTATGTGTGCATTCACTTTTTTTGTTATTCAAAACATTTCCCATGAATTCATAACAGTTATTCTTCATCTGTTCCCTGAAGCCATGGTAACTCATGCTCCATGCATAACCGGATTCAGTCCCGTGTGCATAATGGGCCTAATAAAGTCATATGATCACACAAGGAGTGAAGAACTCTATCTCACATTCTCACTATCTGCCCGTCCCCCCTCTCTCTTCCTCTCCCTCTTGTCTCGCACACACACACACACACACACATACACATGCACACACACACACACATACCTGAGGATCAGTTTCCGGGTGCTGTGTATTTGACATGGCTGACAAGCTCCAACTAAATAGCATTGCCTCGGCTTCTCTGATCGCAAGATGCCGTATATGACTTAAATAGAAACAGGCAGCCTCTCCCACACATGTCTAGTGGATAAAAGATTGTGTGCAATGTCTACACTTGGAGAAAATTATGTTTGCTCTTGGGGGCTGAACTGAAAATCTCATAAAACATGTCAGCCTTTTCTGACATATGTTGATAATCACAGCCAGTCAGCCCTAACAAAACCCGTAAGCCAATGTCAAGATAGAAACTTTACCAACATAACGTAATAAAATAAAACAGCTGTGTCCGCCCCCTTTTCTTTCTCTTCTTGCCATTTCTCACATTTTATTTTTTACTTCTGTAATTCAACCATGCTTTAATGTTCAAAAACCTAAAGAATACAATATACCAAGAAATAGTATAGAAAGTTGCCCAAAGAACAAGTTACGATAGGTTTTGTTTATGTTAATAGGTCACCAGAAAGGCTTATGTGTCAATATATCAGAACAGGCAGAAGGCAGAAGACAAGTCACATAGACTAGCTTAAATGCAAACAAATCATAATATTTATAAATAGTTAGTCTGGGACACCAACAAAGACTCATCTACTAACCACGGAACTGTGTGACAATTAGTAAAATGATTATGCAATTAACTTTGTGTGAACTTAATTAACCAAGTTTAGATTTAACCTCTGGCAGATTGCACCAAGGAGACCATGGATGGGAATAGATCACTTTTAATTAAGAGGAACCCTGGAGGAACGTCTCCATTTCCTTCCTAGCGACATGGAGTAGAGATGGAAGAAGAAACATGGAGAAACAGGCTTTTTGTTCAGTAGACCCAAGCACGAAATGCTGAAGTCCTTTGTCACGGTAACTGACACCTTTCTGAAAACTGTCTTCCCGCTCTCATACCATTTTAGTTATGTTCCTTCCAAAAGATGTGCCCTTAACCACAACTTTTAACATCAATATATATATATTTACCTCAACCCCCCAACCGAGCCACCCACCCACCCACAGACCATCACTTCAGACTTGATAATCGGGGGTGGGTGAGAGAGGCGGTGACTCAGACTAGTCGAGCTCCATTATTTAGCATTTATTTGTGGGCCTGTCAAAACACACAGCCAAGGCAGTAAAGAGGCCACTGTCACAGGCGTTCAGCAGTGATTCTCTGGTAGCCATATGCAAATGAGTGCCTTAATAAAATATGCTGCTGTATTAGCACTCTACAGCACAATGTGTATTAATGTAGGGGTAGGGATGTGAATTATTTTCCATTGAAGTTACGGTAGTTGTAGCGATATGACAATCTTTTTTAAATTCTAATTGAAGTTTTGTTCATGACCCTCAAGGGGCCACTGTTAGCAATGATATAATAAATAAGCCTTTTTTCTTTCAAAGCTCATTAAAATAATCCCAAGCAATATCAACTCCAGCAATCTAAATAAGGTCCCATTAATTGAAGTTCAGAGCGCCCAGGGCTATTTCATTAAAAATCAGCAGGAGTTATTTTACAGTTGTCATTCAACATTTATACCTAGTTGTTAGCTTGAAATTGCTTTGAAGTATTCTGGAAAAAGTCTGTAAGTATTTGAAAATGAGCTCCAGGGAAGATGCTCAGTTGGCCTAGCAAGCACGCACTTGCAAAGTCAATGTTCTTTTCCAGGCTGATTTATAAATGTCCAACCACACTCTTTCCCAGGGTTTTATTTCCTATTATACCATGGCCTGGTTAAATAGTGGATTCTGATTGGTCGAGAGGGTGTTGATTATTTTCCTGTAAACTGCACAGAGAAACACAATGATGCACAGCTATGGAGTAGCTTCAGTGAAGGTGACCTTATCATGGTAGCAGATGAATACACGTTCAACAGTATAATTCAATTGAACATGCGAGTCACTACTGAAAATAAGGTCAAAAAAGTAACTAGTTGGGGGCTGGCGGATGGCCCAGCGGTCTAGTGCACCGCGCTTTGGAGCGGTGTGCGCTGCCCGTCAGAGACGCGGATCGAAACCCGCGTTTCTACCAGACCGGCCCTGGTCGTCAGCCCGATCGGAGGCAGCATTTGGCTGTCCGCCTCCGGGGAGGGGGAGGAGGGAGAGCCGGCACGAGTCCGCCGAGGAGAAGGTTAATGGAGTCCGTGGAAGATCTCCGTCTCGAAAGAAGGCGGGAAATAGGTCAGGAATACGAATCTCGTTCCCGGAGGACGGGCGGCGGACTCGTGAGGGTGGGGAATTGAAAATAAAATAGAGGGTATAATTGGCTACTAAATTGGGAGAAAAACGGGGGAAAAATCTGAAATAAATTTATAAAAATTAAAAAAAGTAACTAGTTAACAACAAAAACATACAACTACAGTGATTGTATTTGAGTGTTTATTTATTTTTGTTGCAACTAGCAGAATAAACCACTCCGGGCTGTGCAGTTGCATAAAAATAAATCACTTGAGGGTGGTTAACGGCCCTTCAGATTTACCTCAGGACCTTAACACAGCACCAAATCATGGTTTATTTTCATACAACTGCACAGCCTGTCTTGGTTTATTCCTTACATAGCACCGGCTTCAATGCTACTTTGTGTGAGTTCATAGTAACCCACGTGAGGTCATTCAAACTCTTTGATGAAACAAGAAGTTGTGAAGTCAAATGGTTATAGAAGAGAACAGCAACAGTGTATTTTCATCTTTTATTTTTGCTGCGTTTGAGTCCATGTCTCCCTCTGATAGCGTATCGGTCTAACGCACCCATATTGGCTGGTCCTTTACGAGAGTGAGCTGCCTATCACAGTCGCGGTTCAAAACTGGAATGTACCAAATCGGCCCTGGTGGGGAGCCCCATAATCGGGTGGCAGTATTTGGCTGTCCGCCCCAGGGGGAGAGGGGAAGGTGAGCTGGCGTGAGTTCCCTAAGAAGCATGTAAGGGTGTCTCCAGAACGTGGTTGGGTGAATTCCGTCTGGAAGGAGGTGGAGTTCGCTGCCCTCTGAGAATTAGCTTGCCTCTAGGGATGAGCGGCGAACTCATGTGGGATTGGCAAATCTAAATAAATAGATGGTATAATTGGCCACTAAATTGGTAGAAAAAACAGAGAAAAAATCTGAAACAAATCCCCCAAAAATGAAATCAAAATCAATACGAATGAAGCAAAATATGCATCAAATGTACAGTAGCCACAGGTGCAAGGCAGGGAGGAAGTGGAGGGTGAAACAGAACGGAACGTGCATGCTGATGTTGCTCCCAAACGGTTGGCGGTTTATTGTGCGGAGCAAATTGATCAACCCACATGCAATGATCTTTAACGACTGCGCTTTAGTCTCAGAGGCTTTACTTTATTTGGCCCGTCACGCCCCCAGGGTCTATGGAGTGCGATGTTGCTGACGCTCTCACCGCCTGCCCCATTGTGTCAATCATGTGCCGCACGTGCAATTCATGGCAGTGATGGGCTCCGAGTCTGATTTATCACTTGGTGGCCTACAGCTTCTGGTCCACACAGAGCTGGAACACATGGTGGCACTTCATACAGGTAAATGCCAAAATAAAGGAAACAGCAACACAAAGTGTCTTAATAGGGTGTTGGGCCAGCTTCAGTGTGCCTTGGCATAAGTTCTACAAGTGTGTGGAACTCTACTGGAGGGATGCAACACCATTCTTCCATGAGAAATTGTTGATCATTCAGTGTTTTGTTGATGGTGGCGGAGAAAGCTTTCGGGCGCCGTTCTCCCACAAGTGTTAAATTGGGTTGAGATCTGGTGACTGAGATGGTAATGACATATGGTCTACATCATTGTCATGCTCATCCAACCATTCAGTGACCACCTGTGCCCTGCGGATGGGGGCATTGTCATCCTGGAAAAGACAACTCCCATCTGGATAGAAATGCTTCACCATAGGATGAATGTGATTACTCAGGATGGCTTTGTATTTATTGGCTTTTACCTTGCCCCCTAAGGGGATGAGTGGACCTAAACCATGCCAGGAAAATAAATGCATCCCACACCGTAACAGAGCTGCCAGAACCCTTCACTGAGGGAAGCAACCACTCGGGCCTGTAGGTTTCTTTTTCCGTTTCTTCAGGGTGAAGGATGACTCATCTGACTTTTTCCACAGCTCAGTAGACCACTGCCTGTGTTCTTTGCACCACTTACTCACAACCATGCATTTTTGGGTGTAGTAAGGGGTTTATGCACTGCAACCCAACCATATAATCCCTCTCTCTGAAGTTCCCGCTCACTTGCCATTCTGTTTTGCCCTGCCTCTTGAACCAATGCATGGACATCACGGTCAAGGAGTATGCGCTTTCATCCCTCACACAACATCCCTTTCATGCCAACACCACCTTAGCCACCTTCCTCGTGAAACATCAGCGAGTTGAGCAGTCTTCGTCACTGAAGCTACTGCCAAATGCGTCCCAACAATTACCCCTCTTTCAAAGTCACTGAGAACTCTTCTTCTAGCCATGGTAGCCAAAACATTTGTATGCATGACCCTAAGCATGATGGGATGTTAATTGCTTAAATACCTCAAGAACCACACCCATGTGGAAGCGCCTGCATTCAATATACTTTGTATCCCTCAAATAACTAATATACTCATCCCTCATTTAAGTGTTTCTTTTGGCAGTTACCTTTATATGACAGCAGAAATAAAACCAGAGAAACACTTCATATGTAATATGTGCATGTCCTAGCAGAAAAGGGCTGAACGATTAAAGTTGATCCTCGGATGTAGGCGCATAGGCAGGCCCAGTTCTGGGAAACTGGCAGCATGAGGGGGGTGTTATCAGAGAGATGTTTAGACTTCAGAGATGAAACTGTCTAAAACCATCAGCCTTGATGTATATATTGTGGCAGCCGGCAGAGGTGTATGAGAGGAGAGGTGGTGGAAAATCGATATGTACACTTCCTGGTGTTTACCTCTATGCCCATACATGGAGTTCCTGCATCGTCACCGTTGAGATTGACAATCAAACCAATGCCCAGATGTGGAGTTCCGCGGCAATCGGTGAAATTAACAACACTTGTTCCTCCTTCACAACACCCAGCTGCAGCGAATCAACACACGGATTGGAGGCGCAAGAAAAGGGAAATCACACACACACACGGGAGAGTACCTTAACCGGGAAATCAACGGAGGAAGTGAGTAGAGAAAGAACGAAAGAATATTATATATATACGCTTTGTGTATGATCTTGTTTGGAAGGAGGAAGCTGCTGTGTGCCATTACCTGTGACTGACTGAGAACCCGCCCCGTGTTTGACCCTCGCCTGCCTGACTTCCCACCACCGCCTAGCCCAACCCTGGACCGTCTGAGATTCCGTCTTTGTGTGCCGAACCCTGTTTATGGATATCGACGAGTCAATTGGAATGTGGATTGGACTGTTTTGTTTTGAATTTGAATTTCCTTTATTCTGTTGTGGACAGTGAATTTATCGTTTTCAGTCGAGTGAACACTCTCCCAACCCTTGAGTGTGTCACAATATATATATATAGTATATATATGCCATTTAGCAGGCGCTTTTATCCAAAGTGACTTACAGTAGTGAATGCATACATTTTTCAGTATATATGGTCCCAGTGGGAATCGAACCCACAACCTAAGCGTTGTCAATGCCATGCTCTACCTACTGAACCACAGAGAACCATTGATGAGTCATGTATTGCAGGGAAGGGTCCTTGTGTAGATTTGGCTCAATTCTGTCAGGTGTTATTATGTGGAATATAAAATGCTCTGTGTTGATATGAAGAGAGTGATTCAAACAACTGTAGCATTTTCATTTAAAAAGAGGCTGACAACATACGATCAGTTAATCAACAATAAATATCAAATTCACAAAGAGGAAGAGATGACTGTGTTCAGAAACAGATTTCATTTAACTTTTGTACATACATTTTGCGTGTCATTGTGCTGGCGTCTGTACCTTTATTTAATAGTCATGGGTGTATACATATGAGAGAGGCATAAATAAAATAAAACGGAGCATTTTATTGTCCAAGAACAACATTCACAAATATATGTCCATGGTGACAAACATAGGGCAACATAATATTTCAATTTACAGCCATTTTTTATTTTATTTTATTTTATTTTTCTTTAACACATAATAAAGTTTTCAGTTTGCACTGCGGACAGTATTTTTGCAGGTACCAGGCACTAGCAAGCAGACAGACGTAACTGTTACAAAATGAAAAGCAACACAAATTTTCCACTGTACTGTTTAAAGAGCGCATCAGGTTGTCCCCTCTAATGTTGGCTTTGATACATTTCAAGAATTCAAGGGAAGGAAATTGAGGATTGGGAGATGATCCCAAAGGAAAGTGCTTTGTTGGATTCACAGAGTCCACACCAAGTGAGTGGTCTCTAAAAGGCAGATTGATAAATGTTTGATACATCCAACCGCACACTCTACCTTCATTTCATTCTCCAGTAGAGTAATATCCTGCCCTACATTTTAAAGACTGGCAATGCAATGTAACAGAGGGAAAAATATGAACTCGTTGTACCGTGTGCACACGTGTGTGTGTGTGTGTGTTTATGTTTCTGTGGGTGGGACTACATGCCTGCATGAGTGTGTTTCACTTTTAGAAAGTGAACACGACTATTAAGTAATAGGCATCTACAGTAGAATGAGCATAATATTTAAAGCTAGTATTTTTCAGTTTGTGTCACAGACACGTGACAGAAGTGTTGGCCAGACACTGAAATATCACATTCCAACCAGCAGTGCTTCAGAGTGAGTTTTGCGGCAAGACTGAGGTTCACCACACCCAGCTGCTCGAATGCACTGTTTAAACCCCTCTACATTCAAACTGCAATCATTTATTTAAACAGATACATAGCCGACATCCCTGTGGTACAATAGAGATCGAGAAGACTGCAACCTTCCGATGCACAAGCTCATCATCTTCTCAACGCAAAACCATTCATCAGCATCCAGGCCTTAAATGTGTGCTGTGTGCATAATTTTAAAAAGTGTAAATCAACATGGGCATGTGGGATTTGTTTGTATTATTTAAATACATTCACCTGGTCTTTTTGTTGTTATTAAAATTATTATTATCATCGTTGTTTGGTCATTTATCTCACCTTTTTTAAGGTAATAGATACATTTGATTGCATTTCAGATTATTCAGTGATTGTGTTACAACTTACATTTATGTTTTAAATTTATATGGGACTGATGCTATTGAAATACGGGATGGGCGGACTTTAGATCTGTCACATTGTACTTCAGGACCTGAAGGATTGTGGTGGTGTGACTCTGTGGGGCTCAGTTGGTAAAGGCGCTAATCTAGGCTCACACTGGTTGGGGTAATATCATTAGTCGACCATCAACAGGAGTCCACGGTGGCAGGACATCAGGGTCGGTTTAAGTCCAGGCCAGGGTTCCTCGGGTTATCGCAGCATTCGTCCAGTTGTCGCCGGTGAGAGATACACCTTTCTTCCTGCAGCTCCTGTAGCTCCTGCAGCATGCTGTGGTGTGTAAAATAGTCACTGGCTTGTATGCCTCAGCACCTTGGGTGCGTAGGTGTGGGTGTGACAGCAGTAACTTGAGAGGCATGATTGGTGATTCCAGTTTGGAGAGAAAAGAATGGGATAGAAAAATTGATGATAAATAAATAAACAAATATATACACTACCGTTCAAAAGTTTGGGGTCACCTTCCATCTGGACTATGGCTAATCGGGCACTCCTTCCTTCTTCAGCAAGATAACGACCCGAAACACACCTTGAAGTTGTGCAAGAACTATCTGGTGAAGGAGGAATGTGAACAACAACTCAAACTAAAGACCTGGCCTGCCCAGTGTCCAGACCTCAATCCCATAGAAATTGTATGGGACAAACTGGAAAGGAAGAGTCAAGTTTCTCTGGGAATTGCTGCAGGATAGCTGGGAAAACATGTCGGGTGATTTCCTGCTAAAACGTATTAACCGAATGGCCACTGTTTGTGAGGCTATTCTCACGCCAAAGGGTAACTATTTTGAGGAATCCAAGATTCAATTTTCAATATAATTTTCTTGAACATTTCTTTGATGTTCATTTTGTTCATTGTTACATGTGTTTTTTGTCATTTTAAAGTATTTACAGAAATGTATACGGTGTAAAGCATTGTCAATTATGAGATAAAAATAGTTTCCAGCAGGTGACCCCAAACTTTTGAATGGTAGTGTATATATCTTTTTTTAATCAGGGATGTCACTCAAATTCTTCTAGCTGATGAGGGGGCACTCTGTCAATAAATCACTCTGTTAATAACCCGGAGGTAGTAATGGCAGGTGACTTTTGTGAAATGGTGGCCTCTGATGTGGCTCTCCTGGATTGGCTGAATTTGATCCTGACCAGCAGGCATCCACAGTCGTTCGCAGAGTAATTTGCCAGACCCGAAAGGAGCTTGAATAGCATCTAACTGAATTACAGGGGCTCAGGTTTCCTGCTGTCTTTAAGAGCCAAAGCACATGTTGGAAAGGGAAGGGTATTAGAACGCACGTGTTGCTCTGTTGATGCATTCATTAAATCTTCTTCACAACTGGAGACAGTGCAGTTGTCTCTGTTCTGGCAACGCTAGAGGCTCTGCCGCAATGAGAGCATGCTGATTATGGAACTTTTTTATGTACATTGAAAGATGTGATTAGATTGCATTACATTAAATAACATTACATAACCATCGAATAGAATAGGTTAGATAAATGTTTCGTCTTTGGGTAGTAAACTCTTTATACAGCTAATATTGAAAAACTGCAGCAATGTGCAGTGGTAGGCTATCGTTTGTAAACTCTCGGTTTGACCATTTTATAGTTTCCAGAATGTTTTTCCGTAGAATCTCCACAGTGTCCACACTCACAGTGCTTCCATGTAATATCTTAATGTCTCATTCATGGTCTCACATCCTCTAACTGTTTGGGCCCAGGTAGACCTGGCTTGGCTCAGGTTCATTGTCTGTGGTTCTGTGTGGCTCAGCAGGTAGGTAGATTCGATTCTCACTGGGACCACATATACTGAAAAATGTATGCATTCACCACTCTAAGTCACTTTCGATAAAAGCATCTGCTAAATGGCATATTGTTATATTATATCTGGGATACAGCCTGTGTCTCAACTTGGGATTTGAACCTGCCAACCACCCTTTGTCACAAGAACAGAGCCCTGTCCAGGACAGCACATTTCACTAATCTGCCATTGCATGATGCCCAGACTCACTACTTGTGACGACCGCGGTAAGGACCCAGACGCAGATCAGGGATTAGGCAAAAGAGTTGTTTATTCACAGGCAGGGGTCAAAACCAAGAATCAGGGAATCAGAGGTACAAAATCGTGAGGCAGAGAGAAGTAGTAATAGGGCAGTCAAAAGGTCGATACTCAGGAATCAGAAGGGCAAAAGGACAAAATCGCTGGGCAGGCTCGGGGTAGTAATCAAAGGGTAGTCTCGGGAAATGCTAATAACTCTGGCTTCGGAAAGGTAGGCTCAGGGAAATAGAATCAACGTACTGACACGGGGAAATGAAAACACTGAACATATATACAGGGAGACATAATAGAAATCAGGTGAGACAACGAGGAGAGAGAGGCGGGAACACAGGGAAGAGATAATTACATAACAAGAGGGAAACGTAAGACACGGACACTGAACCATACAAACATATAGACAATAAAACGACCTGGGAGAACAGGCAGACACGTGCATAGTAAAAGGGGAGGTACGCAAGGAGAAACGTTGCGTGCGTATGAGGAGAGAACGGAAACTAAGCAGGGATAGGATAATGAGAGAGAAAATGCCGGTAGTAGGAAGCGTGAGATAATTAGTGATTAGTAGTGTTAGTAACTAAATCTAAATCCCTAACGTTAGTAGATTAGTTAGTTAGTACTGTACACATCTAACTAATATATACAAAGTGCGATCAAGAAAGTAGGAAGGAAGAAACGAGAAAATAAGCGAAGATTGAAATCCCGAAATGTAAACTCCCGAAGTGAATGACAAGACAGGGAGTGGATCACGAACTAAGACGGAACAGAAACAGACACGGAGCGGGACGTGACAGAACAATGAGAACACAATACAGAATAACAAATAACGAAAGGGAACAGATGAAACATAAACAACGACCAAAAACCACAGAACAGGGACTCCGAATATAACAGTACCCCCAAAGGAACGCCCCATGGCGTTCTAACAGGGGGCACAAAAACAAAAACAGAAAAAACAGGAAAAGCAGGGGGAAGCCAGACAGACACAGGTCAAAACACAGAGCAGGAACTCAGACAGGCAAGGGGCAAAACAAGGAGCAGGATCTCAGACAGGCAAGGGGCAAAACAAGGAGCAGGATCTCAGACAGGCAAGGGGCAAAACACAGAGCAGGATCTCAGACAGGCAAGGGGCAAAACACGGAGCAGGATCTCAGACAGGCAAAGGGCAAAACACGGAGCAGGATGTCAGACAGGCACAGGTCAAAACACGGGACAGGATATCAGACAGGCAGAAAAATATCTCAGAAAACAGGGGAAGGGAACTCGGAACTCGGAACAGAACTCGGAACAGGAGAAGGGATGCAACAGGGGAGAAGGGGGAACAAGCAGGAGGCTGGCACGGGACTTAGGGAACTGGGGAACCGGGGGGAGTGGCAACTCGCCAGAGGCAGGTCCGTTGTTTAGGAGCGTTCAATAGGAATGACACCCACTAGTGCTCCTCTCCTAACTAGTGGGTGTTGGCTTTTACTGGACAGCCGGAAATGAAGTGCCCAGACTCACCGCAGTAGAGACAGGATCGGTTGGCCATCCTGCGGTCACGCTCCTGACGAGAAAGGCGGGTCGATCCAGCTGCATGGGTTCAGGCTCCGGGAGTAGTAGATGGAGCTGCTCCAGGGTGGTTGTAGGCACCGATCGGTGACCTGACCCCGGTCCTCCCAGACCCGGGAAAACCTCCGGAACTACGCCAGCGGCTCCTGAAGCCGGGAGTCCACGCGGATGGCAAGGCTGATAAGGTCATTGAAGGACTCTGGCAGGTCACGAGTCAGGATCTCGTCCTTAAGATGTTCGGAGAGTCCACAGATGAAGGCGTCGTACAGCGCCTTCCTTCCCCAGCCACAGGCGTTAGCCAGGTCTGGAAACGAATGGCGTAATCCGACACCGACCCTCCCTCCTGGCGTAGGTAGAGCATCTCCCGAGCCGCGTCATGACCCTGCTTGGACCGGTCGAAGACCTCCTCATCTCCTCGGAAAACCGGTCAAAGCTCTGACAGCAGGGAAGAGAGCCCTCCCACGCGGTGGTAGCCCAGGACTTGGCACGACCGGTCAGTTGGGTGATGACGTGGGCGACCCGGGATAATTCGCTGGGAAATGTGGATGGCTGCAGTTGGAAGATCAACTGGCACTGCGTCAGGAACGCACGGCAACCTCCCGGTTCACCTGCGTATCTCTCAGGAGGAGGCAGACGTGGTTCGCGCACCAGCGCGGAGGAAGGCTCGGGTTGAAGTGGCGCCGCGGCATGCTGGGAGTGCGGGGTTAATGACCGGAGCTCGCAGCGTGAGGGTAAGCTCAGCCAAACCGGAGGTGAGAGACTGCAGGTGTTCAGCCACACGCTCCAGATGGTCCTGGTGCCGTCCGAGCATGGCACCTTGCTGCTCGAGGGCGGAGCTGGTCTGGATCTGCTGGGTCCATCTTGGTCAGTACGTCCTGTGACGACCGCGGTAAGGACCCAGACGCAGATCAGGGATTAGGCAAAAGAGTTGTTTATTCACAGGCAGGGGTCAAAACCAAGAATCAGGGAATCAGAGGTACAAAATCGTGAGGCAGAGAGAAGTAGTAATAGGGCAGTCAAAAGGTCGATACTCAGGAATCAGAAGGGCAAAAGGACAAAATCGCTGGGCAGGCTCGGGGTAGTAATCAAAGGGTAGTCTCGGGAAATGCTAATAACTCTGGCTTCGGAAAGGTAGGCTCAGGGAAATAGAATAAACGTACTGACACGGGGAAATGAAAACACTGAACATATATACAGGGAGACATAATAGAAATCAGGTGAGACAACGAGGAGAGAGAGGCGGGAACACAGGGAAGAGATAATTACATAACAAGAGGGAAACGTAAGACACGGACACTGAACCATACAAACATATAGACAATAAACGACCTGGGAGAACAGGCAGACACGTGCATAGTAAAAGGGGAGGTACGCAAGGAGAAACGTTGCGTGCGTATGAGGAGAGAACGGAAAACTAAGCAGGGATAGGATAATGAGAGAGAGAAATGCCGGTAGTAGGAAGCGTGAGATAATTAGTGATTAGTAGTGTTAGTAACTAAATCTAAATCCCTAACGTTAGTAGATTAGTTAGTTAGTACTGTACACATCTAACTAATATATACAAAGTGCGATCAAGAAAGTAGGAAGGAAGAAACGAGAAAATAAGCGAAGATTGAAATCCCGAAATGTAAACTCCCGAAGTGAATGACAAGACAGGGAGTGGATCACGAACTAAGACGGAACAGAAACAGACACGGAGCGGGACGTGACAGAACAATGAGAACACAATACAGAATAACAAATAACGAAAGGGAACAGATGAAACATAAACAACGACCAAAAACCACAGAACAGGGACTCCGAATATAACACTACTATCAGACAGGCAAGGGGCAAAACAAGGAGCAGGATCTCAGACAGGCAAGGGGCAAAACACAGAGCAGGATCTCAGACAGGCAAGGGGCAAAACACGGAGCAGGATCTCAGACAGGCAAAGGGCAAAACACGGAGCAGGATGTCAGACAGGCACAGGTCAAAACACGGGACAGGATATCAGACAGGCAGAAAAATATCTCAGAAAACAGGGGAAGGGAACTCGGAACTCGAACAGAACTCGGAACAGGAGAAGGGATGCAACAGGGAGAAGGGGAACAAGCAGGAGGCTGGCACGGACTTAGGGAACTGGGGAACCGGGGGAGGGCACCGCCAGAGGCAGGTCCGTTGTTTAGAGCGTTCAATAGAATGACACCCACTAGTGCTCCTCTCCTAACTAGTGGGTGTTGGCTTACTGGACAGCCGGAAATGAAGTGCCCAGACTCACCGCAGTAGAGACAGGATCGGGTTGGCCATCCTGCGGTCACGCTCCTGACGAGAAAGGCGGGTCCGATCCAGCTGCATGGGTTCAGGCCCGGGGCAGTAGATGGAGCTGCTCCAGGGTGGTTGTAGGCACCGATCGGTGACCTGACCCCGGTCCTCCCAGACCCGGGAAAACCTCCGGAACTACGCCAGCGACGACGCTCCTGAAGCCGGGAGTCCACGCGGATGGCAAGGCTGATAAGGTCATTGAAGGACTCTGGCAGGTCACGAGTCAGGATCTCGTCCTTAAGATGTTCGGAGAGTCCACAGATGAAGGCGTCGTACAGCGCCTTCCTTCCCCAGCCACAGGCGTTAGCCAAGGTCTGGAAACGAATGGCCTAATCCGACACCGACCCTCCCTCCTGGCGTAGGTAGAGCATCTCCCGAGCCGCGTCATGACCCTGCTTAGACCGGTCGAAGACCCTCCTCATCTCCTCGGAAAACCGGTCAAAGCTCTGACAGCAGGGAAGAGAGCCCTCCCACGCGGTGGTAGCCCAGGACTTGGCACGACCGGTCAGTTGGGTGATGACGAGGCGACCCGGGATAATTCGCTGGGAAACGTGGATGGCTGCAGTTGGAAGATCAACTGGCACTGCGTCAGGAACGCACGGCAACCTCCCGGTTCACCTGCGTATCTCTCAGGAGGAGGCAGACGTGGGCTCGCGCACCAGCGCGGAGGAAGGCTCGGGTTGAAGTGGCGCCGCGGCATGCTGGGGTGCGGGGTTAATGACCGGAGCTCGCAGCGTGAGGGTAAGCTCAGCCAAACCGGAGGTGAGAGACTGCAGGTGTTCAGCCACACGCTCCAGATGGTCCTGGTGCCGTCCGAGCATGGCACCTTGCTGCTCGAGGGCGAAGCGGAGCTGGTCTGGATCTGCTGGGTCCATCTTGGTCAGTACGTCCTGTGAGACGACCGCGGTAAGGACCCAGACGCAGATCAGGGATTAGGCAAAAGAGTTGTTTATTCACAGGCAGGGGTCAAAACCAAGAATCAGGGAATCAGAGGTACAAAATCGTGAGGCAGAGAGAAGTAGTAATAGGGCAGTCAAAAGGTCGATACTCAGGAATCAGAAGGGCAAAAGGACAAAATCGCTGGGCAGGCTCGGGGTAGTAATCAAAGGGTAGTCTCGGGAAATGCTAATAACTCTGGCTTCGGAAAGGTAGGCTCAGGGAAATAGAATAAACGTACTGACACGGGGAAATGAAAACACTGAACATATATACAGGGAGACATAATAGAAATCAGGTGAGACAACGAGGAGAGAGAGGCGGGAACACAGGGAAGAGATAATTACATAACAAGAGGGAAACGTAAGACACGGACACTGAACCATACAAACATATAGACAATAAACGACCTGGGAGAACAGGCAGACACGTGCATAGTAAAAGGGAGGTACGCAAGGAGAAACGTTGCGTGCGTATGAGGAGAGAACGGAAAACTAAGCAGGGATAGGATAATGAGAGAGAGAAATGCCGGTAGTAGGAAGCGTGAGATAATTAGTGATTAGTAGTGTTAGTAACTAAATCTAAATCCCTAACGTTAGTAGATTAGTTAGTTAGTACTGTACACATCTAACTAATATATACAAAGTGCGATCAAGAAAGTAGGAAGGAAGAAACGAGAAAATAAGCGAAGATTGAAATCCCGAAATGTAAACTCCCGAAGTGAATGACAAGACAGGGAGTGGATCACGAACTAAGACGGAACAGAAACAGACACGGAGCGGGACGTGACAGAACAATGAGAACACAATACAGAATAACAAATAACGAAAGGGAACAGATGAAACATAAACAACGACCAAAAACCACAGAACAGGGACTCCGAATATAACACTACTATGATATGCATGCCATCTTTCTGAAATGTTTCCCATTATCTTTGAGGTATTTTGCTTAAAGGAGGGTTTTAAAGCAGGTTTACCATTGGGCCCCCTCAGGTTTTTGTGCAAAATCAGCTGTAATATCCTGTGAATGTATCTCTGGTCAAGCAAGGCATGCATGTTTTTGTGGTATTTATAATGGTTAGTGGATTGACCTGACATTACGGCACAGTCTCATTGTGTATTTTATAGCCTTTCATGGATTCTCCCCCGACAGTACCCAGCATGGTATCTTTACCAAGCAAAAATTTAATCTAGAGGTATGTTTGATTGGAAATACCAATCAATTATAAGTATATACACTACCGTTCAAAAGTTTGGGGTCACCTGCTGGAAACTAGGTTTATCTCATAATTGGCAATGCTTTACACCGTATACATTTCTGTAAATACTTTAAAATGACAACAAAACACATGTAACAATGAACAAAATGAACATCAAAGAAATGTTCAAGAAAATTATATCAAAAATTGAATCTTGGATTCCTCAAAATAGTCACCCTTTGGCGTGAGAATAACCTCACAAACAGTGGCCATTCGGTTAATAAGTTTTAGCAGGAAATCACCCGACATGTTTTCCCAGCTATCCTGCAGCAATTCCCAGAGAAACTTGTGGGTTGCTTTGCTTTGACTCTTCCTTTCCAGTTTGTCCCATACAAGTTCTATGGGATTGAGGTTTGGACACTGGGCAGGCCAGGTCTTTAGTTTGAGTTGTTGTTCACATTCCTCCTTCACCAGATAGTTCTTGCACAACTTCAAGGTGTGTTTCGGGTCGTTATCTTGCTGAAGAAGGAAGGAGTGCCCGATTAGCCATAGTCCAGATGGAAGGTGACCCCAAACTTTTGAACGGTAGTGTAGATATATAGAGATATCTTCAGAAAGCCATCAACCTTCTGCATGCTCATTTTTTTTGTAAGTTTGTAAGTTTTATTTTCCAAACAAATTACACCACTAAAAGGACCTTCATCATTTCTCTCTGCAGAATTATAAGTATGAAATAACTGCGTTCTACTAAGTCCTACTCTGACTCTAGTCAGAGAATGGTGGAAAAAAACAAAACAAGCTGCACGCGGAGATAGATTTAATAGAATCTGATGTCCTCCTGGCGTTTTGATTCTATGTTGCGCTTCTCTAAGGCGGCATGCCACCAAGGCTATGCGTGACAAATATCCATTCCCTTGCTCTTGGTCCAGTGATCACTTCACAATCTGTTAGGATTCATAAGACTACATAAATATCAAAACAAGAACACATGGGCAAGCAATGCAACTAAATCATAGAGCAGCTATTTCTGTGATGTTCTGTGGAAAGAGATTATGAAACTAATTTGCAAAATAACTGTTTGGAAGAGCATTGCAATTAGAAGAGACCACGTTTCCAACATTGAAAAAACTATTTAAAATAATAATACTTGGGGGAAAAAAATATGAAAAAAATTAGTAGAACCGTAAATGGTAATTTATGGTTTAAAAAAACATCCCCATTTGATGTCTGAGCAGGCATAACCACCCTGACTCAAGCAATTATGGAGACCAATGAGACAGAAGATATTTCATCCCGCTAGCTGAATTTTCAACGTTACTGAGCATCGCTGCCAAGATCACGCACTCTGTGAGTGAAAACGAATTGGGCCAATTCAAAATGCACTTTTTTTGAAAAGAAAAATGGTTAGATGTGCCGTCAAAGTGTCAGAGCTCATGGAACGACACTTACATAATCAACAGTTAGGTTAATCATCATATCTTATCTTCACGCTTGGGCCGGTGATCACCTGCATGTGTCACAATAATGTGACACACATACATGAGGAAAAGGGAGTCAAACCAACCTGACAATGAAGGCTGAACACATGACTGTGTACTTACTATACTAGGGAGAACTCCCATATGAAAATAAAACCAATAGAGAACCGTATTTTTGCAAAACCGGGAAAACCTATTAACTCTGAAACGAGCAGGTGCTTTTAAGGTGATTTGCGTGGGAATTTTGCAGGAGCACTGGTCAGATTCTGTTCTCCAAGCCCTCGCTCCCTAGCGTCTGCCACAAAGCAGCTGCCCTACAAACGAGTGACACCCCTGCTCCACTAGGGCCCTCCGCACTGGTGGAGTGATTTAATCTGTCTCCTTCATCTCCGACGGGAGACGTCCCTGGAACGTTCTCGTTTACAGAGCCCATCGTTATAGACTGGGGAAAACGTATTTAGACTTTCTTTAAAGGTGAACTGTGTACCGCAGATAACGAGCAGACCTGTCAGTCGCTAAAAGCATAGTTATGTAGCGGCTTCCGGGAAAGGAAGTCTTGAAGAGGGCTTATAGCATTGAGTTAGCACTTTCCTTTGACAATCAGTTTTTCTAGAGATGTGCTAAAGAATGTTACTTGATTTTGTACTTAACTAGCAAAAAAGGCCTCTAATTTTATAATTACAGTTATACACTCACACACCAATTCACAGTGTGTCATATCCACAGGCACAGTGTTTCATATATATATATATATACTGTATACTGTATGTAACTGCCAAAATAAAGGAAAACACCAACATAAAGTCGCCAGAACAGCTTCAATGCTCTCTTGGAGTATGTCGAGTCTATGGCAGGCATCGCTTCTCTGGCAGCAAGTGGGTTTAACCAAGAGGATGATTTTCATCAGCAGAATAATGAGTCACATTGTTCTGTTTGAATTGTGTTTGCCATATTTTGCCTTAAACCCTAAGGGTGCTAAAATGCAAGTGCATTTAGAAACACAAGCCTCCCAGGATGAGGACGGCATCGGGAACACATACTGAGCCCCAATGGGAAAAGTGATAAAAAATAATCTGATGTATAAAAGGAGGAGCTGTTTTATTACAAGATCAATGTATGAAGTATTTTATGGTAATGTTACTATCGACAGTTTTTGGGCTTTGCATTCCTCCCAATGTTGCCGTGCATAGCTTAGGGAAGAGAAGCAGCGATCATGCCACAGGGCTGATATGGTAAGGAGCTAGAGCAGCCAAAAGTATGGCCAGTTATTGACCGCTGCATTTGTCCAGCCCTGTCAGGACAGCAGCGTAAGCAGAAATGCAATTTCAAATCAAGCAACATCCTGCAGTTATTTGTTTAGCAGGCACCTTACATGGCTTATAGGTTTTACACAACATCCATTGACTGAATCCATACAGGTTAAGCACTTACTCAACGGCAATAACTGGCTCACCTGGGACTTGGACATGTAAACATCTCAATATAAATCTGCTCCTTAACACAACACTGTCAGCCAAGCAAACCTAACGGGCTGCTTGCAGTAAGCAACAGCTTCGTTTGGCCAACACTTGGTCCTTATTCCATAATATAAACCTACCTGCTGCTCATGCAAATTTCATTGATATCAGTATATTTCATGGGAAATAAGTTCACGTCATTTAAATTATTGCCATTAAATTATTGTGCGCTTTGTTGCTTTAGTACTGTTTTTTCTCTTGCTTTATTTCGGGTAGAGGCTAAGCTAGTCTCGACACCAGATGCTCCTCTAGCGCGTTTTTAAAAGGGACGTTTTTGAGATTGTGTTCTGGCAATGTCATGCTTACTTTTTCCTTATTTGTATACTGTGCATTCACTCTCTCTAATGTTCATATCGTATCTTTCTTCCTCCCTCCCTCTCTCCCTCCCTCCATGCATGATCTGACCTGTACTGAATTGTGCAGCAGAGTCACACTGACCAATCAGGGCTGTGATTCAGGAGCACAGCAATCCTGTAATATTTAATACTCTCTTTACCGGCAGCCACTGGGCAAGACTTTAATGGCTCCCTTCTGGGATCAATAATTCCAGTAGTTGTGCCATAAAATGAAAAGAATGAAAGAGCACGAGGGAGTGTGCTTCTGAGAGAGATAGAGGGAGAAAGAGAGAGAGAGACCTCTGAAATAACGTTGTTGCTGTCACATGTACCACCTCTACGCTGTATACAGCTCAGGGTGAATTCGCTGTCGATATACGGTAAATGTAACATAGCATTGCCATAGTCTTGGGCCTTGGGCGGAGATAACAGCAGTCTCTTGGGCCCCAATACAATCACACAAACGCATTACTCTAATAGAACCAGGCTATTTATGACAATGCAATGTATGTATATATTGACATATTTAGTGCAGAGTAATGTTGTAAGCTCTTGGACTGAACGGATGTGGCGCCATTTGTTCTCAAGTCCTTCAGCCTTTCACCACTAGAAGCTGGTCTTGTTTACTGTCATTTCCACATGTTTTACTCCTCTTATTTGATTGTAAACAGTGTAATAACCATGCATCTCACAAATACATGTAAGTTACAATCCTGTCAGTCGGTACACAGAGCCCTGGAGGGCCCAGGGTGAAACAGAAAATTATTTATTTTTCTTGGAGGGATTGTGAAAAGAACAGTGATCAGGGTTAACAAAGCTGTCTCGATTCCTAAATTCTAATTTCCTACATATATACAGGGGTAGACAAAATAATGGAAACACCAAATGAAAAAGGACTAAATTGCAATTAAAAAGGAGCTTACACATGTTTCATATCAATGTCAATAGTAATTACCAATGTGTTTCTGCTATAAAATATATTTTAAAATCTAAACTTGAGTTTCTAAAGTAAAATGACAGATCTAACAGATTTTGAAAGAGGTCAATTAGGTGGTTCCCAAATTGTAGGTGCCTCAGTCACAGAAACATTGAAATTATTGAATGCATCAAGGGGAACAGTGTCTAAAATCATGACGGCATAGGAAAATGGAGAAAAAAAGGTCTCAGGAGAGGCCTGGAGTCACCGAAGTTCAACAATAAGATAGGACAGTGTGTGGAAGGTCCGTAGAAGCGGGTGATTCAGGAAAAAAGGGGGATCTGAGAGTCCTGCCATTTAGACTTGTAGTTTATTCCTCCTGAGAGAGTATTGGCTGTGCTTCTCTCCGCATGCATGTGTTTTAATAAACACCAGATTATTGTTTGAGGCCTGTGTCCGATTGGGTCCCTGACTCTCCTCATTCACTGAAGCTCCTGGGGGTGAAGATTGTCCCGATCAACTTAGCATCACCAGCGGGACCGAGGAAGCACAGAGGACACCTTGACTGATCCGACCTGAGCGTGGTGACTATCTTTAAATTACAATCCTCTATAGACTATTTAGTCAGGTATCGGATCAGACAAGTGGTTCTTGTACTTTTAACTTCCTGACAAAGAATGTATATTTACGGAGCCGTGAATGCTGAGAGAGGGAGATGGAACAGGAGCCCGTAGATCCTCTGAGACACCTGTCAAGGTGTGTATGATCTGTTAGTCCTCTGACCAATCAGAATTGGCGTGCGAGACTGTTGGTGTCCTCCGAGACATTACACTGGTGTACAAGGCCTGAGTGCACAGACTTAGATTTGTGCTGGCCTTCTGAGTGAATTGGTGTACATGGCTTGTGTGACCATGAACGGATAAAGGAGATCTGTGTAAGACAGTTTTGTGGAGATACATAGACTTTGTAAGTATTGTTTACAGTGTTGTCTTATGTGCTGTGTTGGCAGTATTGATATTGGGCATTGCTATTGCTATTAGTGTATTAGAATGCATTTATTGAAACATATACTGTATATTTTTTTTAAATACTAATCACCCTAAGTAATGATCATTTCAGCCATCCATTACTCCTCATGGACGAATAAGAACCTACCCTGCATTTTTGCAGAGAGTCGTATCAGAACTAAAGAAAAGTCAGGCAGTCTAAGCTTCAAACTCAACTCTCTATTTTGGCCCAGCCAGCAGGGTCATACGTTCAGTCTTTAATGGGATAAAGAACATGTCCTTTCAGTGCAATATCATGTACTGCATGAGTGACTTAGCGCTGCTTATGGACTCATCACCACTGCCGGGGCTTGATGTCATTTGGCATTCCTGAAATCACCCACAGCGCCTCATCACAGACGGCCGGGGAGATACCCCCCTCCGGGCCCTATCCCATCTGGGCCAGGGCTGCTGCACATCTAGTCATGAAAGATGACAACCGCATCTGGACAGGGGTCTAGACATGTCATCTGTTCCTCCTTCAAGGAGCCCAGTGTCGAGTCGCTAACTCTGCATCATCCACTGGACCTCTTCCTTTATCGCCATTTGTAGAGATTCTTCCATGAAGCCAGCTAGTAGGCATTCCTTCTCCCTGCACTTTCAGGCATTTTGTGCATCAGTCAGCTTCTGAAACCTCCACACAGACTCTCGGTTTGTGAAGCTGACGTACGTATATCACCATGCCCCTCAATCACCACCCATACCTCAGCGGAACCCTTAACCACCCGCCATCTTGAATCCGCTTCTCTGAACCTACCCACAAGCTTTGCCGTTTATGAGAAAAGTGGCAAAAGTACTTTCCGCGTTCGTTTTCTCTCATGTAGTGTAGTCATGGACTTATGTCCACATAACTGTAGAACACAGTGGAGGAGAAAATACTTGAAATAATGGCTTTGAAAATTAATATGGCAGAAGAGGCCAGGCCCTCATTTCTGGGATATGAAATTGATGGGGAACCTTTTCAGAGAACTCAGGAGAAATTTGTACCCAGCTAACACTTTTATGGCTCTCAGAACTTTCCTGGAAGTTTATTCCCAACACATAAATTTGCCGGTTTTCCTAGATGTCCCTTGAATGCAATTTTTAAATCACAAGAAACATTTAAGGAATGGTCAGTCTTAGAACATTATTCAGTCTTGTTATTCCAGCTGAAAAGTAATGTGAAATGTGGATGGTATTCCTGCTAATTTCATCGGGAGAGATTGCAATCTTCAACAGATATGATATTTCAACAATACATTCGGATCATCATTAAAATGCTATTGACATGATGTTTTTTTGATGACTAACTGGTAACCATCAGAGGGTGCCTGAATTGCTTCAGTAAAATATCCAGCTGTATAAATGGATTGTATGTAAAGAAATGTAAACTGTGTAAGTCACTCTGGATAAGAGCGTCTGCTAAATGCCTAAAATGTCAAATGTAAAATGTATGACTGATAACACCATCTCCTTCCTAGTTCTAAGTAATATCAACCCCCACACCATAGAGGGTATTGCAAATCATTTGGTGATTTTCATTTATGTGCAATTAGTAATATAGCTATTGTATGGTAGCACTCAAATAAATAAGCATTCTATTGTACATACTCAATGAATACAAATACATTGGGTTGTGACCTTAAATGTAATTTTCGCATGCAAGGGCCTAGAAGTGAATGACAAATAAATTAAGAAACAAATCAATATTTATACATCCATAATGCTCAGCAGACATGTTTGGCAGGGCTCTACCGTCAAACAAGCGAGAGTGTTTGTAAATCTCCCGCTGTTAAGGCTTCACGGTGTTTTCATCCTGCGCGTCGTGATAAATATCTCGGTCTAAGGTTTAACTTATCTGCACCGTCGCGTTCTGTTGTTCCTGCCGGCTGTCTGTCGCCACCGAACTGATTAACGGCCGACATAAAGGCTTCTCGTCACAGTTGTATTTATTATACGTTGGCCCCGTGAAAGCTTTCTTTGACTAGAGGGGGATGTGTGGACCGGGAATGTGCAGTTAGATGGCACTTCCTTCAGTACGGAATCTGGAAATGGCGCCGAGGGGTTCATTAGGGCTCCCTGGAACACGTTGAAATGAAGAGGTCTAACAACGTGTCACTCCAGCTGTACTATTTTAAACAACTAATTGTGTGGCTATTCAAGCCAGGCGTTCACTGGCTTTGGTTTTTCTAATCAAACGCAAGTTTGATCCGTTTAACGTCATGCATATTGATGAGGAACCGTGATGAGCAATAACAGCATGTCTCTGTTACAGCCTTTAATAGAGTTTATATGAAACACAACAGCTAGGAAAAAACTGGCTCCTCACTAAAACCTAGGAACTAGGAAGGACAGTTCTATATGTATATATGCATCTGTCACATGTGCGCCCTTGCTCTTGTTGTCATATTATTGAAATGCATCCTTTGTCGTATGCATTAACTGTGCGCCATCCTGTGGTTCTGTATAACGTTCATCTTCCCGAGTGTGGCACAGTGGCTGGGCAGTTAGAAAGGTTAAAAGGGTCATAGTCCAGACTGGCAAAAGCAAGGTTGGAATCCTGGCTTTTCTGAGAGCTGCTGAGAAACTGTGTTCCAGTTTTCTTTTAAGGGTAAGGCGTCAGGGAGACGAATACACAGAGATCCTGCCTGCTGCAATGTGGGTATCCTGGACAGACTACTATTCTTTCATTTTGAATGAATAAATGAATAAATGATTGACCTCTATGTTTTATTGAGCACATTCTCCTGCTGCTCCGACCAGATTGCACTCAGGCACTGACAGACCTGGGAGCGCAATATGCCCTAGACGTGGACAAATTTTGATATTCTTTCATTTTTTTTTTGTCCTCTCTTAATTGGCAGAATACTACCTCACTTCAAATCCCATTTTTATCCTATTAAATGACTCAGCTGAGTCATCCAAGAACATGACTGCTTTCATTGGATGGCATTTTCTGTTTGATAATTACTACTTATTTTTTTCCAGAGGAGCCCAGTATTTCTCGTTCCTCGTTTATGTGAGAGTCTCCATGCTTGTGCCTTTTAGATAGATCCTTTATTTGTCATTGTAACACATACAACGAAAATGAAATGCCAACCAGTCAGTGCAAAATTACAACAGTATATAAAGACATGTACGAACTGGAGTCTTAAGTACACAGCCTTTTCAAATGAAGTCATCCTCCCGGGCACACCAACATTGAATATAATAATAATAATAATATACACCATTTAGCAGACGCTTTTATCCGAAGCGACTTACAGTAGTGAATGCATACATTTTCAGTATATGTGGCCCCAGTGGGGATTGAACCCACAACCTAAGTGTTGCCAATGCTGTGCTCTACCAACTGAGCTACAGAGAAACCACATTTCTGCCTCATAAGCCACTGAAATAAAAGAATGTTGCAATGGGAGGTCAAGATAAGGTCATTCCGCCCGGTGACTGTTTAGATAAACATGACTATAAAATTCAACTAAATTGATCAAATAGCTTAAGCAAAAATTGCCTTTAATAATACCATCTTGGTCTGCTAAGGGATTTGTGTATGCGTGCGTGTGTGTGTTAGTTTGTGTGTTCAGTGAGATAAAGATATACTCCCCTTTCTTTTCCTTTTTTGGGCGCGTGGTAGAACTCTAAATGCGACTTAAACATTTCATCTTTTTTAATGAAGCTTTCAACCGCCATTATGCTTTAAAGCTCCTTTTAAATCCAATAAGCTTAGCAGTTCCCCTTCCTTTGCATGATCATATTCTTTACTTTGAGTAGGTACAGTTAATTCAATTATAAAGTTCATTTGGGTTTTGATTAGATTACAGGGACCGAAAAGCACTGTCAATAGGCTATTCGACACTAAAACAAAGTAGCTATAGCTTTTAATCCGCTCAGACGTGGTCCCAGTGTTCTGTTGGCACATCATTAAAAGAGAGGGCCGACTCTGGAATATTCTTCAGAATACATAAAATTCCCAGTTGACTCCTCCTGCAGGTTTCTTGGAGTAGCTTCGTAATAGAGAGTCATCTGGAGTGGTTTTACTTATTTTTCCTGAATATTTTTCTTATGAATACAGTAATCTGGCAGTCTGAGAACGACAGAACAGTCACCAATAGAGTTTAGCAGTATCATCATATTTCATCATAAACGCAGTGCTAATTCACTTTTTTTCTTACATATGTACACTGCAATGCTCAGCCCTATGAGGAATTCACTTCTCAGAGATACTAAGGAGATGTGTAGATATAAAATGATCATTGATCATAACAGACGTTATGCTGCATTAACAGCATTATGATGACACAATGCAGAAAATTCCCAACTCACACCCAATTCTGAAGTCCCCCACGACACATAAAAAGTAATTCTGTGTGTTCGACCAAGTCAGCATGACACCTCTGGCGAACATTGCAGGGATCAAGGAGTTCCTCCATCTCAGATCAGGATATGACAAACACGTTATTCTTCAAAGTGCTGCGTTCCTTACCCCTGTTTTATCTTGGCAGCGAATCGACTCGCATTTGGATCAATGCAGAGCCGCAGCAAGAGCTGTCCTGGAGCACAAGGGTGGAAACGGTGATGTTGACATGACCTCCTGCTGCTGTGCATGCTGGGATACTGGCCAACCTCACAAATTAGTTTTCATTTCAGAGGAAGCTATCAAAGGTTTTCAATATGCTGACCAGATAGTCATCTTAATATTGAAAGTTCTGTCTCTATTATTGTTGATGCACAAAATGTTCTTTCTGCTTTTCTGCCTCCTTATGGATTTGAGGGGTAGACAAAACATCTACAGCTGGCATAGCAACACATGCAGCACTAGAAACTCTTGTTGCTAAGTGGAACCCCCTAGTTAAGGTAGAACAGAAGAAGTAAGGAATGCCAAAGCTGCAGATCTAGTGAGTATACTGGATATCTGTGGAACCGTGTGTAGGCTGGTCGGTAGCCAAACAGGCACACCGGGGAACCGTGCACTATTGGATTGGATTGTCCATTCAATGGCCAGCCTGGTTATGAATGAATGAGCAAAGCAGGTGTGATCTGTATTTATAATGGCAAATGCAAGCTTTGTTGGTGCAAGTGGAATATAACATGACAGCTCAGTACAGAAGCCAAGTCCAATCCTTGTAGGGTCAGAGTTCCTCCTGATTTCTTTGACAGGAAGAAGTTTAATGCAGCTTATACTAATGCAGTTTACTGCTCTCTCTTTCTGCACCGATGTCTGTGTTTTGTGTTATGATTCTGGAAAAATACAAGAAAGCTGTTTTTTGGTTTGCCTGTTTAGTTTTCTCAGCAACCATTCCTGTACAAGACAAGGAATTGCTCCATTTACAATAAGGTTGTCTCTGATTTGGATCTTACTGCTAATAACATTTTTTTACTGCAAATAAAATTTCTACAAACAGTATCTAGTCTGCATCTGAAAGATATGCAGAAGTCGAATTATAGCCTCAAAGCAGCTACCTGAAGTTTGCATGCAGACGTTATACACAAACACAGGAAAGACCATGCCTGCATTACATGAGAAGACCCATCAGTCACAGTAAGGCAAATTAATATTTAGTCAATGATTATATAAAACTAAAGATATGGTTTCTTCAGTCAACCTCACAAGCCATTACCACAGTAACTATTATAAAGAGAGCTGTAGCGCATATAACATGCAGAAGATGTAAGGTGCAGGTCTAATACAGGGAAACTAAGAAGCAAACAGGCGATGTGTTGAAATGGGATTTGATCATATCAAATAATTAATGGAGGTTTGAAGCATTGCTAATGCATAATCCAAATGGGAATTGATGGCCTACCTTTTGAATGCGGCCTCCTACAGTTCACTGCAGAGCCAGCCTACTGGGCAAACACACCACGAGGCGTTAAATAAAAAATGGAGAGCCACGCTTGTTTGAAAGAAATGCAATTTATTCCCAGCGGTATTCAGTCAAACAGTTCGAAGTAGGTTTCAAAACGATTGCTGAGAATGTAATGAAGAAGATCCCCATACCACAATTTTGATCCCTGGTCATTATCAAAGCCCCTCCTTGCAATACAATGCTATCTTTGTACTACCACTAATGCTATTATTATTATTATTATTATTATTATTATTATTATTATTATTATTATTATTGTTATTATTATTGTTGTTGTTGTTGTTGTTGTTGTTGTTGTTGTTAATATAATACATATAATAATAATAATCATCATCATCATCATTATCATCATAATAATAATTGATGGTGGTGGTGATGAATCAACACTCTGTACACAAACAAAACATGCACGTGGATGCATTATAATGGGATACCTGTAAGAGCAGGTCCTGGCAGAAGGGGGGTCAATGTTCTGCCATCAGGAGGCCACATCACAGGGGTCACAAATAGGTAAAAGGGAGCAAGAGACCACAAATGAGTCCAGGCAGGTCAAACGACAAATGGGTGGAGTTTAGCTGTCAAACCGCTGGACTAAGACGTGATCTCACATTTATGAATGCTGGTAGAGTTTAAGGGGGCTGCTCAATAGCATCCTTGAAACATTAAGTGGTTAAGATATACTGTACATGCTTATGAAAGAAGCACACCATATGACAGCTAATTAAGAAATAGTGGTGAAAAAAACCCTTGTTTAAACAGTAACAGTTTATTGAAAAGCTTTTAATTTGTGTATAGTGTCCCTGTGTAAATGTCTGGTCTTACAGATATTTGATGGTAAAAAGATAGTTTAGCCATTACTGGAGACACAACCTCCGATCAATGGTAGTCCATTAATACAGTCCTTTGTTCACAGTCAATTCCCACAGCTGTGATTTGCATCTCGTTAGGGGCCTATTGCTGATGCATTAACTGAATGCCTGATTACGGGAAGCCCTCAAAAAGCCACTGATTGCAGGCGATAGTTCCTGGTAATCGTTTGTTTTGTTTTTTAATGTCATTAAATTGCTTAACCTCTTTTAAACTGAGAAGGTCAACTTAAAACCTGTGAATTATTCACAAAGGCCAGTAAGGTCACTACCTGCTCTTTGAAAAGTGTGTTCCACAGGATGTTAAAGAGCCAGTCTCAAGCCCTGATCACACTTGGAACAATAACTCAGTCTAAAAAATGCAAATCGAATGAATTAATCTGATCATACCACACTGATAACGATTTAAAACCTACCACAAACAATAATCATAGCTACGGTTGGGATAACTTTTGTAATCATTTCTTAGATTAGTTCCAAAGGGAAAAAATGCAACTGCATTCAAACAGAAAGTTTGATTTAAAAACATGAGACGAAGGACGCATTGTGTTCTGCAACAGGGAATTCCTGGAAATGAGCGGTAAGTAATGTTAGCTCAATAGCTCACACTGTATCTACTTTACTAAATCTATCCGTCCTCTGTGGTTCACTGCTTGCTTCTTTTAACAGACCAGAGTTTGCAAAAAGGGATTTGTTGACAAGTGTGTTGAAAGATTAAAAGGCCTTGGAGAAACTGGATGCCTGTCTTTCTTTTTTAACATTTTTCTGTTTGTCAAAAACGAGACAAACTCCCACTGAAATGGAGACGCCATGTCCCTGGCTGTTGCCTGAAGGCTGGGCTGGCGTGGGCGTAAACTTAGGTGAGTCCACCTTATACCCTGTCATTTGTATTAAGGAAGCTGCCTTCCCCTGGTCTTGTTTCTTTTTCATACCATACTCGTTATACACCCATCATAGACCTTACCCTTATGGTAACAGCCCTGTAGCACACACATTCTGGGGTCAAAGGGGAGGGTGGTAAGACCGACACTGTCATCTTTAGTTTGAATACCTTTGTGAAGCACCTTGTGCTGTACTGCTAGAAAGGTGCTATACAAATAAAGATATTATTATCAGGTAGGTGAATAACTCTGGAGGAACTGGTCTGGCATTTGCCTTGCCCTGGTGTGTGTGTCTCATTAAGCGAGTAGCTCTCTGTGGCTTGAGGACAGAGCTCCTTGTCACGGAAGAAGATACAGGGGGAGCAGAGCCAGTTTGAAACCATGCATGAAATACACTAGGCAGCGATGACTCTGCAATCCCCTCAAACTTTTCTGACCGATAACTGGACCATTGACTCTGAGGGGAGGGGAGCCAGGATGGGCCTGAGGTGGATCGGCACACAGGTGCAAAACATAACACAATCAGAAGACCTGCAGCAACAAAATAGTCTTTTTAATGTTCTTTTCTGTACGTCTTACATTATCCAACATTTAGAATCTCTTTAACCGTCTTGTCGGGGAGGTACATTTTGGTAATCCTGCCCAAGCAAATGACCCAGCCTAACCTAAATGCTCATAATTCAAATGTGGTGCCATCGTTGACAAGTTTATTACTCTGTGAATTAAACCAGGGCACTAAGTTATGTAGCTTTGACATCCAACGCAGGCCATTGTAGATCACCACAATTTGAGGGTTCTACCTATGAGTTGGAAATTATGGATTATGGTGAATTATGGCCCACTAGACTGTAAGCAGAGGTCAACATGGTATGATTGGCCTTGTCACCTGGTAGCAATTTTATTTGCGTGAACATATTATGTCTCTCCAAATATCAGCTCAACCAACATATATATATATACTCTGTATAAACCAAGCTGTCTTCCCCAGGCCATTTACATGTAAATGTTTACATTGTAAGCATTTAGCAGACACTCTTATCCAGAGCGACTTACAAGATGTGCATTAATACATGATAGGAACAATCATAGTTTGCGCATGAGATCAGTGCAGCAATACAGTGATAGACATCATTGTAGGCAGCTGCATACCATACCTGTAACACTGGGAAGGAAAAGGTTAGTAATTTTTTTGGTTCGTTTTTTTATTAAATGAGAAGGCAGGGATACATATGCAATAAATGTTGAGCAAGTAGGCAGTGGTGATGACAATTGGGTAGATGTACAGAATTCAGTGGTAGTGGAGTCTGAAAAGGTGGGTTTTGAGTCTCTTGCGGAAGATCGCAAGTGATTCCGCGGTCCTGACCGATTGCGGAAGATCGTTCCACCACCAAGGGGTCAGGACAGAGAAGAGGCAAGACCGTGAGGAGCGGCTGCCAGGCGCCTGGAGGGATGGGACAGTCAGTTTGCCAGAGGAGGCTGAGCGGAGGGGTCTGGCTGGGGTGTAGGGTGTGATGAGTGTCTGGAGGTAACGGGGACAGTTGGACGTTGAATAACAATTTAAATGTAAATGTAATGTAAATGCAAATTAATATTTTGTCTTTGTCTAACTGTTGTAGCTTAATAAGCCAGCTGTTAATTTTAATTGAATTGTGAGTTGTATATTTTGATGAAGGTTAATGCACCAGATTGCTCTGCCTATCAATTAATTTAGTGATTTAATTAATAATTGGTATCCTGTGTAGTAGTTATTAAATCAAATAAATATATTTTACATGTAGGATAAGTGAGGGGCTGTAATACGTAATACCACTTGCGTTCAGTATTCAGAGTGCTGAACTTTAAACAAGGGCATTTGACAGTTCAGGGAATAGACAATTTTTATAAAACTTCACCGTTCCGACAGTCTAGAGGAGTGACAAAAATCCAGCCTTTGTTTTGTCTGTTCATGACAAACTATGCTGACCCAGTTGCTATGCAAGACAGTTGTGGTTACCCACAGAGACACAAACCCTTCTATCTGTCCCCTTCCCTTCCTGTTCTGGGCTACAAACGAGATTGACACAAATAAAATGCTTTGTTTGATCTGACTGTAAATTCAATTTTGAGAAAATTTCATAAATTTCACATAAAATGCTGAAAGAAAAACATACTGCTTTCTGTTATTGACATTCATTCTATGGGGCTAGGGGACTGTCCACAGCACAGTGACTATGTCTCAGTCATGCCTGGCAAATGGGATTTTCAATTGATGTTTTTATCCCTGATCAATTCTTTGTCTGCCTCAGTGACTCCCAGTTTAAAAGCACTTAATTAATAACCGAGCAGATAACTGTAATAGTCTAGAAGATAATCTGTTCTGGACTGACTTAGGGACCAAATGAAAGTAGACACACACACAGATCATACACGCACACGAACATACCGTATACACTCACATGCACACATTCCACAGATTCATATGAGCATATGTACACATAGATACACACACACACAAAAGCATCGGGACCCACACATACAGTACTGCCAGAAACACACACAACTGAGGTGACCAAATATTATGGGGACCAGGTGTGACATGTGACAGATGCCTCAGCCTCAGGGTTTATCTTCTGCACCTGGTCTCCTATTCATGGCTATGTCCTGTGTGTATGTGTTTGTGTGTGTGTGTGTGTGTGTGTGTGTGTGTGTGTGTGTGTGTGTGTGTGTGTGTGTGTGTGTGTGTGTGTGTGTGTGTGTGTGTGTGTGTGTGTGTGTGTGTGTGTGTGTGTCAGAGTGGGCACAGGTGTGTGTGTGCATACTTACAAACATGTGCCTTGGAGTATGCCTGTGTGTTTGCGCATGTGTCAGGTATGTCCCCATAGGTGTTTGCGTGTGTGCGTGTGTGTGTGTGTCCTACTCTCCTGCATGGTTCAACATTCACATCATATCGATCTTGATTTTTTGCGACATAATTCAATTTCTTGGAATTGCAAGCATGGCTAAGAAGCAGAAACGGGTGGGGCGAGGGGGGTGTTAGGTCATCCTGAATAAGTTCACACCACATACATAAGGCACTTTCTGTGGTTGCAGATGGGCTTGAGATGTATTCACCCACAGTATGTTTATGATGCAGCTTGAGGCCTCCAGGCGGTGCAGAGCCCTGCTGCATGGTATGTATTCTCTCTTAAAAGGTGGAGCTGTTGAATATTTATTCACAGTTGGAGCCTGAAATTATTTGGAAGCTTTGTGGGAATAATGAATGTAAAGACCTTTTCCCAACAGAAATGATAACTATAAGTCTAACTATAAACTATAAGCATCTATAAACTGCTAGCATCTACATTTTACTGTACACAACTGTCAATCAGCACACATATTTTCCATGGGTACAGATAGTGCACAGCAGTGATTGGTTAATATGTTAACAACAGTGGCGACTGGTGGGGTCCACAACAGGTGAAGCTGAGGCCCATGATGATGATGATGCACTGACTGCCCCTGATGCTGCCTGCCTGCCTCACTACTGAAACATATCAGGGATTATTCTCATATTAAAAGCCTGACATAATATAATTCAAGACAATCCTACCATCTCCATTCACTAACAAATTTGTAGTTTTTTTCATTAAATTAGTACTTTGATGAAACAGAAACAAATAAAGAGATGAATTGGCAGTCTATTAACCCATATCCTCCTAATGCAGTATTCTGTATAAACACGATGTGTGCCTAGGCACATAACACACCCATTCACACTCCACCAACCTTCAGTCTAACACTTCCCTCTTATAGGAAATGGAAAGAGAAATTATGTATAATTGGAAAGAGCATGAAATTATCTTTATTTTGTGTTATATATATTGTATATGTGTTATGCCCAATGACAAAAAAAAATGCAAACATCATATACAAATTAGGAAAATGTGAAAATATTTATTTGTATATAATTCATCATAATACATAATTTGTGGAGATATATGGTATGTCATATCAATTCACAACAAATTAGTGTTATTATATACAAAATATGTGTAAATTATGTACAGATAAATTCTTACAATCTTACATTTATTTGCCACATGTAACCATTGTGAAATTTGACGTGAAGAGTTATATTTCAATGAATTCAGTTTGTATCATTCTCTGTAATGTCACAAGTTCATCTCATTCTACATTTTGTCATAAGTTTAAAGTTTTAGTTTTAGCTTTTTGTTTCTGTTGGGATCATCATAAGCAAACTTATGATGTATTTAAAAAATATTTCCCATCCCCCCAAAAATGATAGGGGAAGCTTCCCTCATTGTCTTAAAGAAATCGCCACTGGTTAACGATAATATGTTTTATTGTGTTGTATGAGAGCAATATAAACAATGGCTATCATTCTTAGACTAGTTCATTTTTATAGCTATTGTTGTCAACTAGACACTTTCATTCATTTTAATTGGTATGGTTTTTATAATTTGATGTTTATTGTTCTAGTTATCATTCCTGGTGAAAACAGGCCTTTAATGTTGAATGAAAATGAACCAAAAAGAATGGTCTTAATTGGACATGCCAAGTACTCACCAACTGCATGATCCTTACATGGATGACTTATGAATGATGGGTACTGTACTTCCAACCAAAATGTTTCCCTGAGTTTTATGATCTCATAGAACAATCGCTCTTCCTTTTCGATGAGTGGCTTCAGGCCGCTGCACTGGAAATGAGAGGGTTAAGAGGTCACCCTGTGTCTTCTTTATGTTTGGAGGTGGAGAGGGGACAAGCCTCTCCACACCCTGGTTCATAGGGTTTCTTGCTGCAAAGAAGGCCACATGGTATCTCCGCTCAATCTTTGAATGTTTTGTTTGGCCGCTTCACCCAAGGGCCATCCCCGTCATCAGAGCGGGGGCCAGCCGTTCTGGAAGTTTCCGCCTTTTGATACCATATGTGAATATGCACACAGCTCCAGAGCCATTAGTGAAGCAGAAGAATCAGGGAATCCTCTCATAGTTACTGATACTGAACTGGATCTGCAAAAAACTCTCTGTAAAACCACTTTTTAAGTATTTATAAGTAAAATGCATGTTTGACACATGACATGACATATTTTTTTGCAAAAAAACTCAACATCAAGTAGAAATGAAATTTCAGCTTTTTCTGGATATAGATCAAATTTCATGCGTACAACAGACCCATAGTTTCAAACTCGGGCTGCTCACACCACAAGCAGACTCGCTACCACAACACTAAAAGTCTGAACTTCTCACTAAAGGAGACAGGGGTCAGCCACGACTTAGCACCTCTTCCATTCTTACAGTCATAATAATCTCTGTGCCTTCCATGTCAAACCATCCATTCCGGTTTCGCATAACTAAATGATGCAAACCGGAATGACGTGTTCATTTCTCCCTGACCACTCTGTGGAATTGCCACTTGATCAAGTGTCCGGATGTTGATAGATTTAGTATAATGCTGAGTACCTGTAGGCCGCATATGTACAAACGTCGTCATTTTTACGTCGTTCAATTCATCATGTGAGTCATATTGAGCATGGCAGGTTTTCAGGAGTTTTAAATTAAAACTCATCGACCCAAGGAAGGAAAGCACACATGAGCATAATCCAATCAGCCCAACTCCAAATTATTTATTTTGTCCAACATATCTGTACGGCATTCTGTTTCTTCATCAGCCCCCCACCCGATTGTTTGCTTGTGTATTAATCAAATCAACAAGAAAAATCTTCCATCAGCAAAAGATGAAAATTAAATGAGGAGGGCTGATGATTGGTATATCTGCCTTCAGAATAAATATTAGAGGCATACTGAATGGTCTCTCCACAAGATCTTTTCATAGATAATACAAAAACAATTTGTCCTTTTCTCAGGGTTTGAGTGCTTTAAAATATCAAGGGATTGTCTGTCTGATATAAAGGCACAAATTGGATGATTTCGAACAAATTAGAGCACCTGGTTAAAATTAGGTGGTAGTTACAAGGTAATTACACTGTTGATTGGTAATTACTATGTATTTACCTCTTGTTACAGAGTAATACATGTGTAACAAAAGTTTGTGATATTCTTAAATTATGTTTCTCCAGCCCTTCTCCAAATCCTCACCAACTCCCCTATCGACACTTAACCTATCCCCCAAATAAACCCTGAATATGTCCGTAATTACATAAGTTATGCAACGGCACACATGCACTCCAAATCTGAATGGTCTTCCTTATACAGTCATAATTATTTATTTATTCATTTTTCATTTTACCAGTGGCCTGTCCCACAAAGTAAGTTCAACATAGTCAGGGTATCTTTGCGTTAACTGGCTACACAAATCTAACAAAGGCAATTACGGCTAACCTGTCTCACGACAGTGGTTATCAACTCGATCTGTCAGAACAGTTTTTTCCCATCGAGCTATGAGCGCGTGTACACAAAAGGGGCGGTGTTTGTAACACAGCCAATTGCATGCAACATGGACAGATACAGAGCACCGTTTCACGAAGCAGGATTGGTGGGTTAACAAGCTAACTTTGGGCTTAACCCTGGGTTTTCGGTCTCACAACTGTGGCTCACACAGGGCTGCGGTGATGGGAATGTGAGTGCAATCTATTGTACCAATCACTTTTATAGCCAGAGTGGGAAAATGGCAAGGAAACTACAAAAAAAAATCAAGGAATGTTCTGAGAGCGAGAACCACCTTGCGAACAACACGGTAAACTGTATGTTTTCTGATCAGGTTCTCCGCATCACCAACAGGATACATATATGCACTGGTGACTAGAAAACGTAGGGCAATACATACAGTTGCACTGCTGCACAATGCTTGCATGGCTTCGACGAGTGGCATTTAGAAGCTTGCAAAGATACAACAGAATCTGTATCTCTGATATAAAAAAGATCAGATTACGCAATTCTCCAGGCCATTTTCCAGAGAGCTGATTAGCGAGGGGGAGGCCTTTTTATAGGATTGGATCCGTTAGTCTGAATTTAACCTAATCCGGAGCAGGTTAGGTTCGTGGCATAAATTACTGTGCCGATGTAACCCGGTTAAAAGTGAATCACAGTCGTGAGACCAAAAACCCAAGGTTAAGCCCAAAGTTAGCTCGCTAACCCACTAATCCTACTTCGTGAGACAGGCCCCAGGTGTCAAGGGTTGTCAACAACAGTAAACACAATGGAGATTTTCATACAAGTATAAAATGATAGCTAATACGGATCATTTAATTTGAAATACTCATCATGATTTAAAACTGATTGAATTGGAGATGATGCATTTAAAATCACCAAGAGGAACTGGAACTTCTAATTTGATCTGTTTCAGTAACTTACTCCAGGACTATGATGCATAATAATTGAAATCATATTGAAAAAATTTTCCCACATTTTTTAGAATTTTGCCTCAGTGCACTGCTGTGCTTGAGAAAGGTGCCCCAAATATTAATGGTTTTATCTGGTCTCTTTCTTTCTTTTCGCTGGTAGGTTTCAATTATCATTTCTTATTTAACGTATTCTTTTAGTTGATTATAAATAGTGAGCCTACATTCATAAGTGAGGGCATGATTTACAGTTTTGTTTCTCTTTCAATGTCTAGTAAACATATGTAATCTTAAATCTTATTTGGAGTTGGTTTTGACTTGTGGGTTGATTCCACCAGTTACTGTCTTAACCTATCAACAGATTTGGAGATTTAAATTGAAATGATTATCTTTAATAATAATTGATCAATTAAATTAGTCTATTTTTATACATGTATGGCATTTAGGAGTCTTCTGTGCCTTGTTCCCTTGGGTTATCTTTCAGAGGGTTAAACTGTTATATGGGGATAATTAATAGTAGACATTAGCTGGATTCAGAGCTGCCACACCCTATATTTGTGAAAAACCTAATTTTCATAAGTACTTTTCCTACTCAGCACAAAAAAAAAGATTTTGCTATAGGAGTGGGAATAATCTGTTATAGTCCATTTATACATTAATCAGAACACAAATATAGAATGTAGGTCACTTGAAAAATATGGCTATAACATGCAACCAAAGTCAAAACGGATCCACGTTCATATTTACAGGCAGTGAACGTTGATAGATTCTCTATGTAGAGGCCCCATCTCTCTCTGGTGGCGCATCAAAGATCAACGTCAGCATAAATGGCATTCCCATTTTCCCAACACAGGTCTTAACTACTTCTGCTTGAGAATTCTCTTTCCAAAAACATGAGCATCAAAGTATATATTTTTTCCTACTAGTTCATTTCTAAACAAGATTCAAAAAGGCATGTGTCCACCATCCACATAACAAAACTGCTTGTCTGATTTCACGTGTTGGGTTCCCCCACAGGCAGAACTGGCAGAACATAGCAACATGCCCCTTGACCCTTAGCTTGTGCACCGATTGGTGACTGTAGGGTGGCCCCACTCATTACACATCAAAACATGCACAGTGAGCCAGTGGGTGAAGCAGAGCGGCTTGCCGTCACCCTCCGCATTCTTGCCTGCCCCCATGATTTATGTCGGTATTGCACCTCGCGTACGCGTCCTGATGGACCAGCTACTCCGCCATCACTTCCCTGGAAGAAGGAGAGTGCGTCTGCACCCTCTCCAGAACACCGAAAGGTTTAATGGGATCCCCGGGATCAATACAGCTACGAAGAGTCCGGGCTGATGGAGAGACTGTACCCTGTCTAGTTTTATAACCTTTCTGATGTAGTTACCTTTTAATGGAACCCGTCAGGGCCTCCGTTACTGATAGTGTGAGCGAAGCGTAACTCTCCTCCTGGCTGTCATTCTTCATCATATCCACCCGTTCAATTCCACCCTCTGCCGCGTTGGCTGTTTGTGATGCTCAGCAGGTAAAGCCTTCTGTGGAGGGTAAGGTATGATCCAGGGTGATGGGTTTCTGTGAGTCTGCTGGTAGCCCCACCACCCTCTTCTTCAAATGACATACCTGGATTTGAGTCAAATCCTGCTTGTGCCATCAGACACAAAGGGCCAGAATGAAAGGACTGGGTGTTCTAGCGCAGGGCTGGGGTCAATTCAATTCTACTTCCATCAATTCAGGAAGTTAATTGAAATTCCATTAATGAATTGAAAAATGGCCATAATGTTCTATAAGGATTTTTCATTTAATGAATTGGAATTCATGCCCTGGATTGATTGAATTGAAATGGGATTGACCCCAACTACAGTGACAAGATTAGGTCTGAATCCCATTGAGGAACATGCAAGGATCGCTCTCACTGACAGGTGTGTCTATATTTGTATTATCTGCTGATGATGATGCTTCATCACTCCAAATGCTCAGAACAGTGTATATTTTGAAAACCTAATGCTTACACACAACAAAAGAACATCCTAAAAAGAGCACTGTGTGTCAGAGTAAATATAGATAGGGCTTTTGCCTGCATGAACACGAATATCACTTTATCACATTCTCTTATGAAAAGAGATTAAAGCAAATAGGGTAGTATTGCACCGTAAAAGCCAGACTATTAATGTTATTATTAAAAAAGATTATTAATGGAGTGTCAGTTATAAATAAGTTATATGCATGGCAACTCAGTCCTTCTTTTGAGACCTTTGATTCTGCCAAACTAATTACTTTTTTTGTAACGTTTCTCAATATTATGAGATCGGTGGTTGTAAATGTATTAATCTACATAAAATGAAAAATCATGAAACAGGAGGATGAAGTATATCTCGCCCTGCCTCTACATCTATTGGCAGGTTCAAATTTGGAAGGAAGCAATCACAGTATGCATATGCATTATGTACACAGTGACCCCAAAACAAAATTTTAATGAAGCCGTGCCACTGACATATGTATGATTATATGATTGTTTTCAACAGCAGTTCTTCAGCCTCTCACAGACCCTGAAGCAATGTGACAGGACTCATACACTGGCTTAAAAATCACATTAGAGCCCAGGAACAGCGCCTGGATGCACGTTAGTCGAGTCACCACTCGGATGGTTTTCATCCCTGCACAAAACAAAACATAAATAGGATAAGCTATGGTCCGCCATTTTATTTTTCATCACCCATTGCCCCACGCAAAATCCTACAAAACAGCACTATAGTATAGTGGCCTGGACTTGTATCTCAGAGGTAAGTGCAGGTTTATATCACAGGTGGGGTGCTGCCATTGTGCCCTTGAGGCAAGGTGCTTAACCTGAATTAAAATGTCCAACTGTGTTGGATAGTATGTTAAAAATGTAGGCCACAATCTGTATAAGCATTGCTAAACAAATTAATTAATTATAAGCTTTGGCAACAGTTTAAAAATGTGACATGTCTTGCTTCCCACAGAGGTGAGAAGTTTCAGATCAATCTTGAACAAATGAAAATGTGTGAATAATCTTGGCCCAATTATACTCTACAATTTGTGTCTAAACAGAGTGGCGGTGGAATCACCACTAGGAGTGGCGGCAAATGGCAATTGCAGAGTGGCACAACTTTTGGTCAGTCATCCTTCTCAGGAAAAGGCACACAGTTATGGAATGCTCTACCGTCGGAGATAAAAACACAAACAGAGGGCAAGGCTTTTAATGAGAAAGTGAAACACTGGCTTAAACGGAGTCAGACGTGCAATCATTGATCATGAAGATCTCCCCATTCATTTTGCGGATTGGTGAACTCACCAAACAAGGTTTCTAAAGAAAATAGACGACAACTTGTATTTAGTCAATGTTAAGGATACATTTTGATTGAATTCAGACACACCTCTCCAGATTGAATCTAGCTTTTTGTAGCACTTGTTTTCCAGCACTTCATTCATGCAGGTACAGCAGTAGCGATTCGTAGTAGTTTGAAATAATGGCGGATGAACCCTGTACCTTTACACCAATGATTACTCTCAACCTGTTACCATTTACATTCCTTGATTGTCAATAAAGCAATTAAATAACTGAATAATCAATACCTATTGTTTTTTGTGATAGAATTTTTCTTTACGTCACAAAACTGTTTAGCATTTGCTTATATCTACATAATATCTGAACTTGCGGTGTGGAATGTAGCTCACTCTTCATTCTCCATAGCCAAATTCAAAGAACATTGACTTTGTAAATATCCATTAATCTTATCTGTGCAGATCAGGTCATTTAATGCTCATGAAAAAACACCAAAGTTCTCACCGAACTGACGATTGTTTGCCGGTTAGTTTTTTCCAAAGCTAGTGCACTATACAGTTAATAGAGTTTAAGATAAAAGTGTAGTCTATTCTCTATTCTCTACTCAACGAAACCTCTCACTGTCATTTACTCATGTGACATGAGGAAAGAGAAAGTTACAATGTGAGACACAATTAAGAGGAGGGTTTGTGATCCCTCGCCAATGGATTATTCAATTAGTTGGCTTGCTTGTTAACTAAGAAAAACAGATGAAAACAGTTTGAGGCCAATGGTCGATTTAAAGGTAAGATTTAATCCTTATCTATTCCCAGCTCACCAGCCCCCACTGATGTACAGATAGTAAACAGAAAATTGGAAGCGAAACCGTTTTCCAACAGTGAAGGGTTCTGGTGCTTCCGTAGTGGTGTGGAGTGCATTTTCCTGGCATGGCTGGGATGCACTCATACCCTTAGAAGGCAAGGTCGATGTCAATTGTTTCTTAATGGTACTGAGTGATCATCTTTACCCCCTGTTAAAGCATTTCTTTCCTGCAAAGTGCAAGGAGTCGCCAAATGGTTTGAGGAGCATGACACTGACGTTATTCATATGTCATGGCCTTCTCAGTCACCAGATCTGAATCCGATCAAGCATTTATGGGATGGTCTGGAACGCTGCCTGTGACAGCATTTTCCATTCCATCAACTAAGCGTGAGTTTATTGACTTTCTTGTGGAAGAATGGTGTCATATTCCTCCTGCAGATTTCCAGATGCTTATAGATTCAATGCCATGACGCATGCAGGCCATTTGGTCAACACATGGTGGCCTGACATACTGTGACTTTACATTGGGGATTCAATTTTTTGTTCACCACTTGTATGTTGTCAAGTTAGTTGAGTATGCTATAGTACAGTTGATTCTAACACTTCTTGTTACACTGTTACTGACTCTAAGAGTATTACTTATTTGCAGTACTGCTTATTTAAACTACTATATGAATGGACTTATGTACTTCACTTTGTAACGAGCGTCTGCTAAATGAATGTGATGCAATGTAAAGGTAATGATTGTCTGTCCTACGCTCTCTAAAATAAAGGTGCAATTAAGCTACACTTTTTTATCCTCACAAATGTATTCATTGTATCTTCAAGGGTACACATACAATCCTTCATGATATGGTTTTGTACCTTTTCCCAATGAAAAAGGGACAATTTGAGGGAATGTACAGATATGTACCAAGGTAGGAGTAATGAATTCTTATTCAAACTGACAGCCATGTTGGAATCAAAATTAGGCTTGTACTGCAAGCAACATTCTCTTTTTCTCGCAAGGGTACAATTATGTTCTTCTAACTAAAGGTACAATTCAATACCCTACAGAGGTAATGCCACATTGACAAGCATTTGTACTTTAATAGGTACAACATGGTACCTTTTTTCTGAGAGTGTATGGCATAACTTTACACTGAACTCAGTCTCCAGTTCTTTATGATGACAGACAAAATAGACAGTGAAATCAGCTGCTCTTGGGGACTTGATTCCTGTTTTTACCATTGACATTGAACATCATTTTCCCCCCATAAGTTGGACTGAGCACCCGTACAGTGAGTCACCGCCCTGACCGTTAGACCATGCAACTCGTTTATTGTACCTGGAAATCAAGTCTGACAGATGACAGCGTGGCTTGAGTAAAAGCTTAGAGCCTCTGACAACCTCAAATAACAGCAAAGCGCAACCCAGCGATTTGTGTATCCCAATAAACATTGCTCACCGGATGATGCGGGTGTATCAACGATATCAGTTTGGACAGACGGAATCCTTTTTCCCCTCAGACGAATGAACAAACTGACGGGAGAGGATCTTGTGCTAACGGGAGGATAGTGTGTCGTTGCATCACGGTCTATGGCTGTGCATAGACCCAGGGCACTATTGCCTTTCTCATAGTGTGGGTCAATAAACTGGAAAGGTGGCAATGGCAGTAAATATTGTTCAGGGAGTGATGATTATTCCATTAAGTGGGCATGAAAACAGAGCACTCTTGACTGAGTCAAATAAGTTAGCTCCATTTTACAATGCAGCGAACAGGTTGATAATAAATGATTAAATTGCCAATGTGCAAAATCACTAATTATTCATTTGCTGTATATTATCTCTGTCTCAGTAGGTTGCCCTATCCCAGATAATGTACATAGTTTATATATTTACATATTATTAAATGATACGGTTGATTACACACTGCAGTATTTCACATTAAGGACCTTGCTCAATGGTATAAAAGCTATGTCTTGCTCATTATTCAAGCCTCCAACCCACAAGTTTAGTTTTCACAAACCACATATGTTCCTGTAGAGATGGAGTTCAGTGTGTTTCCCTGACAGGTGTGGCAGGACAGCTTGGACACCTCCAGGGTGCCATGGCGCTGGCTGGCCAATGGGAAACCCTTGTGAGGCCCAGGAGTGACCGTGTGTGGTCTCTGACCGTGGAGGGTGCTCATATCTATAATATAATATAATATCTCCATTTAGTTCCCCAAAGCTGCTACAGTAGTGAATGCATACATTTTCAGTATATGTGGCCCCAGTGGGGATTGAACCCACAACCTAAGCGTTGCCAACGCTGTGCTCTACCAACTGAGCCACAGAGAACCACTGTCTCCATGGTTCCCCTGCTCCTCAATAACGTGAGACCATGGAGGTGACTGATTGGAGAGGGTCATCCCACCATGAAATAAAGGAAGACAGGAGTGCAGAGCCAGCACATGTTCCGGTGAAGTGAAGTGGAATGCTCATGGCCAGAGCAGGCAGCATGGTTAAAAAAAGGCACCATTTTGACTCTGACTTAGACATTGACATTAACCGGTCCAATGCTGGTGCAGTGCTGGAATGTGCAGGCATAGGCAGGGACACGTCGGCCCAGTGCTGCCATGCCCGCGCTGGACCTTCATAATAGAGCCCAAACTGGCCCTCTATACTGCCGTTTTCTGGAGAGGGCCATTTTCTCCATAAAACAGCAGTATAGGTCATTTGTTTAAACCTATCAGAAGGACACATATTTAGTTTAAAATAAAAGAAAATTGGAAGCAGGCAGGCAACCACTTTGGTTCATATGGATTTTTGAAAACAGCCTATAACCTGGAGATCATGTTGATTTGGTTTGCTATGTTTCTAAACCTTGGTGAAATCAGAGTACACAACAATTGAAAGTCATAATACTATATGAAAGCACAACATACGCTTCATACATCTCTATAGGAAACCATGTATTTGTATATACTGTACATTTCTGATATCTGTGTATTTAAAAACACATTAGTAAGATTTCAATCATGACTTTAGACTCTCCAAGATGCATGTCTTTGGACTGATATTACTCTTCTTGCTGAAAAACTGCACCACTCTTTCTTTTCTGTATTTAAAAACACATGAGTAAGATTTCAATTTACTTGCAGATGAAGATATTACTCTCCTGAAAAATGTGTCTCTCTTTTCCTTGAATTTGCTCACGCACACGGCGATTCTCTATAATTGCATTTTCTTGTTGGACTCGCTCCTGTGCTACACGTTCAGTGTTCTGGTGCTCGGTCTACACCCGGCGCTGCTGAGGGGGAGTGGGGTGGGGGGACTGGGACACATTACGGATTGGAGATGGAGAATCCCTGTACCCTGTCACTCCAAGGACCTCTGCACACCAGACAGGGAGAGGTCCGCCTCCTTCGTCCTCGCTGGAACATTTATTAATCCCGCGAGGAGAGCTGTACAGTAACCTCCCATAAGGACACACATTAGCTATCGCTTTTTCCCTAATATTCAAAAAGAAAGGCGACTCATTTGATTTCACATCTGCCACAAAGGGGCAATGGTAGCTCATCAGCTGACTTAATATTTACATCATATTTTAAGGAATAAAATCTTTTTATGCACTGAGAAGGGTGTGAATTAGATTGGGAGAGTTCTGAAGAAGGTCCCATCCCATTTAGCCTGCTGTGTTACTTTGTGGTAGATGTGAGATGGTGGGCAGGGGGGGGGGGGGGGCAGGATTGAGTTTTGGAAGCCATGGATTCATGTAGATTCATGTAAATTATTGGGAAAGAACCAAAGGATTTGGTTCAGCTACAACTACAATACCCAGAAGGACTCAAACATCCTAAAGTGTGGGTGGCCCATCCGAGGTTCTCATGTTCTCAGAGAACATGGATTTGTCTGTTTTTCTGGGGGGGTTTGTTTTGTTTCTGACTTTATCCAATTTTCTCCCAATTTGGTAGCCAATTACACCCGCTATTTTCAAGTCAACCCCCCTTGTAATGTGAGTTTGCTGCCGTAGCCCTGTGACCGGTAGTGACGAAGGCGAAGTATCGTCTCCTCCGAGACGGCACTCGCCAGGCTGCTGACCGCAACCCGGTACTACATTCCTGTGCGCAGCGAACATCCTGTAGGCTTCCCTCCCCCCTCCCTGCGGCGGACAGCCAATTTCTGCCCCCAGTGGCACTCCAGGCCAGAGCCGACTCTGGCGTGGCCAGTGGGGTTGAACCCCGGTTGCCGTGGCCAGCATCGAACGTTGTAACCACTGGACCACGCGGGAGGCCCATGGATTTGTCTGTTTGTAAAGTTTTTACAAGAGTGCCCACCACTTGCACCCACCTTATCCACAGGGAAGAGTCCTAAGTCTTACCCTTCATGTGTTTTCAGATAAGGCAGTAATCTCATTTAAACACTCATCTCCTCTTTATTTCCCCAGGAAACCTAAACACAGGGGCATTTTATCTGTGCACACCTCGACAAGTAGAAGAAAAAAGCTTAGTTTTGAAAGAAGGAGCTGGAGGAGGAGGGATTTGAGTTGGCCGGGTTACTTTGCAAGGGCAGTACCCAAAGGTTCCTTTACATTTACATTTTACATTTTAAGCATTCAGCAGACACTCTTATCCAGAGTGATTTACAAGATGTTCATTAATACTATACATGGTCGGAACAATCATGTTTCTTGCCGTGGGGTTATTTGCTGGCACGAGTGTCCTCTCTCACGCCTGCTGTTTTGTCATTGTAGAACCTCAGGCCACACTCAGGTCATGGGGTTAGATGCTCGGAGATCAGGGCCGGGATTGCATCAACGTTTGTCCTTAACTTTGACTCACAAATAAATTAAAGTGTTAATTTTATTTTTCAATACAAACACGCAAAGTTTGGCGAGTTAATATTGGGTGATTTATTAACTCGCCAAACAATTTTTGGGGAGGAAAAAACACTTTACTTTAATTGAGAGCCAACGTTAAGGATCAATATTGATTGAATCCAAGCCCTGGGGTGTTTGTGTCACTGTTCAACAGTGCCACATGGTGCTGTGTTGTACAATAACTACCGTAGCAATTGATGATGCTTTTATCAGGTTCACAGTGCAAAAAACATTGAATTAATTCAGTTACAAACTGAAAGCCTTGTGGCTTGTGTAATTACACATGGATAAGACATGGATTTATTTCTTAGTCTGTTTGATTGTCTTGTTATTATGTATTCTATTTTTTTATTGATGTAAAGCATTTATTGTGATTTTATCAGGTTCACAGTGCAAAAAACATTGCAAAGCCTTGTGGCAGTTGTCTGCACATCCAATGCTAAGCCAATGGCATATTCACATTCCCAGCATTACAAAATGTGGTTGGAACTTGACTGGCAACCCAATTCTCCCTAGGGGACCAACTGCTGTATCCTTAAGCACGGCACTTAACCTGAGGTTCAGTAAATAGGGAGCAATATAAATGGAAAGTCCGTTCAATATATATGTATGTATATATTGCCATGATGCAAATACATGGTGTCATTTAAGCTCATCAGCAGGGTTACTCATTGCTCTTAGTAGTTGCTAAGTGGTAGTTGTGTGGCAGCCTTGGCCAAAGAAGCCTTGGTCAAGCAGTCAGCTCTTTTCTGACCTGTCAGTGTCCAGCTTAGTCCATCACGAGCCAAGCTTTTACAGTAAATTTTGCTTTTATGCTTTATTTACCATCCCCATATGAGCACCCTTCAGTGAGAGGGTCCTGCCCCTCCCCCCATTGCTTCGCTACCCTCCCCCAACTCCCCCCTTTACTCACCCAGAGAGAGAGAGAGCTGACTCAATGTATTTTGAAAGAGCAGAGCTTTAAAGCTTAGATGCTCTGCTCAGATGTTGTATTCCCACTCTTACGAATCTTAATGACCCGCTTGTGAATTCCAAGAAGGGTGTAACTGTCCGCAGCCAAACAAAATGAATCTTAAAACGTTAAATCGTTAAAAAGAGCGCACATAAACAATAAACAATATGGCATGAAGTGAATAGGCTGTTCATGGTGTTTATCTTACAGTAGCCCACCATTTGCCTATAATAATGTTTAAAAATGTATTTATACAATACTAATTTATATAACAATAATAATAAAAGCAAGTCTGATAAGCTGTTCACCTGACTAATACGGGCAGTTTATATTGGCAGAGCCCCCCAGTGTATGTGCTAATTCCAGACCTAAATGTTTAAGATGCTGTGCATGGGTTGTTTAGAGGAATTCAATTCCATAGTAAACACATTTAGGTAGCATTTAGGTCCTATTTATTCATTTTGTGGTTAGTTGTGGTTTAAGAAAAAATGGAAAACTGTTTCAAGTTCTGACTTCAAAAGCATACTCCACAGAATATAAACAGTATTAAAAAAAACGTCCAGGGATAAAAAAAAAAGAAAAGAAAAAAGAAATTCAAACAAACTCAAATGTATGCGCGCCCACACACACACACCGAACGTAAATGCCCCCTGGAGGGCAGTGACTGTGATGTCAATCCAAACATCCGGCAGGGATTTGAACCATTCTGCAGGTGTGACCTCTATGCCATGAAGTGGGTTGGTGCAGCAGCACTAACTTTTGGAGATTAATGAGGCAGATGCTGATTGCATTCTTCAGCCAGCCAGAAGATCAGTAATAAACAAAGCCGGGCCGTGCCAGTCTGAGGCGGCTGAACGCATAAGCAAACTAAGTGCCAGCGTAGGGCCCCGCCTCTGGGGAGAGGCTCCCTTCCAATCGTCTCTTTTTTACATGTACGATTTTGCATACTCGCGTCCTGATTGGTTACTGGTGAAAATTAAGCCTGTGCTACATGGGAAACCTAAGTAACACAGTGGATATGCTACAGATATGTGACAGATACTGGTAACAGCCAAAATATAGGAGAGCACAGCACCGGCTGGCCCATTGGAAAGGGGCGGGCCGGGCCTACACGGTACTGCAGCCATTTAAAGGTTCCCTCATTTACTCAAGTGTTGCCTGGCAGTTATCTGTAGGTATCTATGTCACAGTTTTGGAGTACCCCAACTGGTTGTGTCAGGTCTACTCCAGTGTCATTATTATTATTATTAGAATCGTGAGTTTTTCAGAATTGTCAAAAACCATGTTGTACAAAACAGGATCTCTTGCAGTATTGCTGGACCTCTGGTTGCTGGTGCCACCATCTTCAATCTTGACCTTTCAGCTGGTAAAATCAGGGTCTTCACTGTCTAAGCCTCACCAGGCCCTGTGCATGTAAACTAGAAGCATGTGTTCTTACATTTTAGGCATTTAGTAGACGCTCTTATCCAGAGCGACTTACACAGTTTATATTTCTTTACATACAATCCATTTATACAGCTGGATATTTTACTGAAGCAATTCAGATTAAAAGTACCTTGCTCAAGGGTACAACAGCAGTGCTCCACCTGGGAATCGAACCAGCAACCACTGAGCTACAAGTCCAGCTCCCTAACCATTACACTACACTGCCGCTACACTTCTACACTACACTTCTTCCTTACCACAATATCCTATATCCATATCACAATGATGGAAGTGCGATCAGAGTGAGAGATCAGAGAATTAGTCGGCAAAGTAAGTCCCTGTCGTTCACTGGGTGTGGTTAGTCTCAGTTGGATCCCTGGCATCCTCTCTCCCAGACACTTTCCCTAGCCTTGGTCTGAACCGAGAATCGAAATTCCCCCAACGTTCTTGAAAAGGTAGCCTTCCAAACGTTCCTTGGTAGCACCTGGTTAATGAGTCCCCGAACCTTTGCAGCAGCAGGCGGTTAATAATGTCCCCTCTCATCGCAGAGAACTTACACATCTCTGATGTAAGGGAATGTTGTCGTTCTTGGCTTCTCCTCTCCCCTTCAGGGCTCCCATCAGCATGCTAATGTGTCGTTTTCCCTTCCCCTTCGCAAACGCGAACATGCAAATGCGGCAATGCACAGGGAGTTTCAGGCTCGACTGGCTGCCGCGCGCCCGGACTGTGTCAGATCACCGCCGTCGTGTCTAACGTGATGGAACGGCGATGCCTAGCATCTTCTCAGGCGAACATTAGGCAAGAGCACGACTCTGTGGTCCTGCTAATGTGGGGATTTGACCTCCACACAATTTTTAGACTGTCAGACATACGGCGTTCATTGCAAACCAATTTGCGAGGAAACAGCGATGCTAGACCTTTCGGCCATCGTTCGCGGCAGTAGTGGATGGCACAGCTGAATGTTCGCTTCATTATATTTTGTAATCATCTGACCAGCAAACCTTGGGACATCACATATTCCATTCGAAATAAATATAAAGATAAGCCAAGTCCTGATTCTCATCCAAGGTTTTGTTGCACTAATCCTGTCACTTTAGTTGCAAAAGCCTTTTCTGGGTGACTTTGTCATCAGAACACCCCAAATTTGTAACACACGTGCAGTTCCCTATGCATCCTCTCCTACAACACATCTGGGAATCACATTCGAGTGCTCTTTATCTTAAGTGCGACGTGGCTCCCAGAATTGTATGGATTTTCATATTCACAGCAATGGGAATCATTCAGTCATTTATCGTATTAAACAAACAAAACCAATATTGTTGCTTTTTTGCTTTTAAACCAACCCTCTCTCCGATTTGCATATGAATAATTTCCGATTTCCTAAACCTCGTTCAAGTACACCAGAGACTGCGTGCATCTGCGCAGGTTGTGTGCGATAGCCATCTCGACAGGAAGTGGGCCCCTTAGTTGAATATATCTCAGTGTCCGTTGGTTCATCTCTGCAGTGCGCACCTTACAGCAAATCCCTATCAAGCATCAATTGACAGAATATTGAGCCTCATAGTCAAGGTGCTCCCAGGCATAGGGAATCAAAGCTAAGGCCACGTAGCCAAGAGCACAGTGACTCACTGCAGTGATGCTTAATGAACCTAACACCCTCCCCCACTTCCTTAGGTTTTGAGTTGGGTTCAATTAAAATCTCAAATCACTAAGACAGTACATTTTTATCCAGAACACTCGCAGTGCCAAATTAACAAGAGACTAACATTTAAGCCCATTGAGAGAACTGAGCTTTTCTCTTGATTGAGTTCAAATTAATTGATGACCCACCTCCTCCAATGCCTCCCCCTCTTTGCCCTTAGTTTAGGCTATCATTCCAACTGAAGACAACTCAAGCCCAATAGCATCCACCACTGCCCAGAGAGCTGGTTTATAATCTGGCTGATGTGTTTCACTGGTGATTCACACAATTCCTTCACAAGCAGGGAGCTGAAGTAGTTCCAGTAAACTTAGGAGTCCCGTGCACTATTTATTATATTGTACTTTGTTCTGTTATATTGTAACATAAGCTGTAAAAATATGATTTCATATTCATTACTAAATAAAAGGGAAAAAAATGTTTGAAAATGTAACATACTGTAACATACTCTACATTAGAAATAGAAGTCTCTACACACAAGTCTCTACATTAGAAGATGGAGAACATTTGTTTGCATCTATTAAGCATCAAATCTTAATGAATTGTAGATATAAATATTGTTAGTAAAAAAAATATTGTTCATATGTATAATTACTGTATATGGATATATTAAGAAACATACCTTGAATATATGTAAATGCACATGCATTTGGACAAGGATACACTAGATTTTAGTGGGTCAAAATGTTTTTTTCTTTTTGAATAAGGTGACAATTCCATTTTCACTCATAAAGCTTTAAAGTAGAAACCTATGTCTCTGCCAGTCAGCTACACCTTGCTTGGTTTCTGATTAGCGCACGCGTTGCTTCATCAACACCAGACATGCTAGCGTACAGCTCCACTTCGTACACAATTTACATCAAATTGATTCTCCATTGTATGTTTTGGGGGTTTTTTTGGTCGCAGGGGCATAGAACCTTGCAACGCTTTTTTTAAACACGGAGGAAAAAAGGACAAGGTAAAAGAAAAGAGCGACGCGGTACCTGGAAGGGAGCGGGCAGAGAGCGGTGAGCTGCTTTATTCTCGTAAATTATTTGCGGCGTGATTTGATTTGATGTGCCTGGGCGGCCATTACCTCTTCCATTACCGCGGGACACAGGAAGAGCCTCTCTCCTTGCACTTACCTCACCCTAATATATTCCGCACTGGGCTCATGTCAACACTTTCCACCATCGGTGTTTGGTTGTGCAACCGTGCTTAATCTTTCAACGTTTCCGTGCCAGGAGAAGGAAAGAGAGAAATGGGGGAAAGGGAACAGGCTATTCACGGCTGGATCAAAGTCCCTTTCACCCGATTGAGACAGCTGTTGGGTATACAGACTCTTTCTTTCCACAAAGAACCTGAGATCCTCTTCAGCTTCAAAGGCACCACAGGTGAATCCCAGGGGTCCACTTTCACATAATTATTGACACAGTAGGGAACCGAGGGGGAAAGTGCCTCTTTTGAAACACATCCCCGTACGTTGCTGCCGTTTGAGCGGACCATGTTATCATTGCTGAAATAAATAATGACGGTGAATGTCCCGAACTGTAAAATCGGTTTTGTCATTACGAAACACATTATGCAGATGCACCCTGGCAACTGAAAACTGTAAGTGACTCTCGCAATAAATCACCATAATTGCTACTTCGATCAGCTACTTTGAAGTTCTAACTGAGATTTTAGTCGTAGTTCATACCGAGCATAACTCATAACGCCATCATAAAGCATGAATAACAACTTTAAAGACATGGCATTAGTGTATAAAAAAGCATTTATTTATTTTCTTTCAACGAATGTTCCTCTTTTTCGCTATTCGAGAGCATTCACTGCAGCAAGAGCGGACTCATTCCGCCAACGTGCTCGTCCGTGAGCCAGTGATTACTTTCCACACTGCGGGCAGAGGCGGATTGCAAGAGAGGTCCATCCTTCACTGACAACAGCCCGTAGCCTGTGGACACCTGGCCTATCATTGGGTCGAGCTATTGGAGCGGTAACCCGAGGAACCCTGTCTGACTGGCTGTCTGGCTCTGCCAGGCATAATCAGATAATGGGCGCTAAAATGTGTGGTGTTTGGGCTACAGGGCCCGGTCTGCACTCACGGTTATCAACTTTATAAAGTGCTCGTGAGCAACTACAGCGCATTGATGGATGGCGTGGTGTTATACGGCACACGCTATTCAAAAAATGGAGCTATGAATGGCAGTACTATGTAACTGCAGCGGTGCATTGCTAGATACATTTACAGTGCATTGTTAGATTAACTCTGTGAAATGGTAACAACTTGCTCGTGATTTATGAAGGTCACATTACATTTAAAGTGACATTTGTTTGTGTAGGAAAAAACATGAGAATGCAAAGGCTGACCCTGACTTTACATGTGTGGAGAATCCTTCAGTCTTTAGACAAGGCCATTTGCAATTTTTCCATCATGTACCGCAGCCATGAAGACACAATGCGTTTGTCACTGTCATCTGCAGTGCTCCACAAAGCACAGCTCTTGGCATTGCTCTTGTAGCGACTCGGCTATCTTAATGCTGTTGATGTACCTTATGTTGCGTGTCCTGTTTTACTGTTTTTATCCTATGTGTTTTATGTACTTTTGAAGCTCTGTCAAATGAATTTCCCACTTGTGGGATAATAAAGTTTACTTGACTTGACTTGACTTGACAGCCCCACACAGCCACACAAGGGCAGCCAGGCAACGTTAATGTGGAGAGTGCCAGTTACTGGCAGAGATTCAGGTTCCCGTATATATAAAAAGGCTGTGGAATGACAGTGGTCTCTGCGTTTCATAGCTTAGCACCGAATGCTTCTCCACCCCACCCCACCCCCTGAAACAAGGGCTCAAGTCACAACAAGTCAGCACAGACAGAGGGGGTTGTCCAATACTAGATGCGGTCACTGACGCCTGGAGAACACCGATGGGTGTTAGAGAGGACCACGCGGTCGCCCTGGCTGTCGAAATAAAACCTGTGCGCCCATGACGCTGTTACTCTGTTTACATCTCTCTCCGTGCACCTCCATGCTCGCTGAAACCTCTGCTGTCAATTCAGGAGAGTGTATACAAGCACACGCTCTCTCCTCCGAAACAAGTGATGTCAGCCGCCGCTCCTTTTCACACAGCAGTCTACAGGCTAACCTTGCACAGACGTCGGAGTCGCAGGAAGACACTTTGTGCGCAGCTTTATACCGGCAGACCGCGGGCGCCCGATTAACCAGCGTGGGTCGCTGGCATCTGACGAGGCACAGACGACCCTGCCGACTGAATCCCTCCCTCCCTAGGCAACACTACTGCCAATTGTGTGTCTCCCTGCTGATCATAGGCACGACCTGGATTTGACACCAAACCGCGGGGCTCATCCACACACTGGAACAGTGCCTTAACAGGGTAATGAGCCACCCAGCAGCCCCTCTGCTGTCATTTTTAACTCTGATTGGGACGTTGGAGAAGTCAGCACTTTGGACAGCTAGCAAAACTGTAGAATCAAGGGACATACCTGGTAAATGCATATTAATGGACTACTATTGATAGGTATACGTAGATACAAAAACGAATACTGCTCCACCAGTTGGCTGTTCCGTGTGTTGTGATACAAAGATCAAACTGTGCCTGTTAAGCATGGGGTATCTGTCTCCATGGTGAAACAGACTGTACGCTGCATTAGGTGGATTTAAACTTTCAACCGGCTTGACACGGAATCTGATGTAATTCCTGCTTAATAACTGCAGTGTGGGAGCAAAACATAGACAGTGGCATGAGGTCATTGCTGCTAGGGCAGCTCAGTTAGCTAATCTCTCCCTCCTGGCTGCTAACTGCAAGAGCTTCTGCAACACCCACATGGTCCACAAATTAGTTTTAGGCTGCAATACCCCCCCCCCCAATAAAATTTTTTTTTTAAAAGCAACTCACCCCAGGGGTAAGCGCTGGCCCACTCGCGATTCTGCCAGCTTCTTCTGGATGTCTCATTTCCTGAAATCTGTGCAATCTCTCTTAATGTGTTCCAAATTCAAAGCGCCACTTTCAAATCAGCCAAGTCAAATCATGTCAAAGAAGAAGCTGTTTGTGTCCCAAAAATTGGAACAGTTACAAATTCAAGACATGTCACATATTATTTTGCATTCATAAATATTGTTTCAGATTCTTACTGCATTTATTACTGTATACATCTTCTGCTTCTTTTTTAACACTGTAACGATGATTGTTGCTATGTCCCTGACAAAGAAGCAAATAAATAAATGATGTTGTGCATATAACAGATGGCTTAGATTCATCCCCCAGAGTTCAGGGCAAAGTACGTCCCAGTTACCTCCTAGGACTTGTGGGTATGGCCAGAACCCCATAGTCTCTGAGTCGCTGCTTAATTCTGACCAGAGAGTTTTTTATGCAACACCCCCAACTCCGCCCTCCTATCAGCTCTATTTTGAGTCCGTCAAACTTGGGGATGAGGCAGAAATTCAAACTGGGGTCAATGCGCATACTGTCTCTGCTGTCACAGGTGAATAAAAGCTTCACAAACACATTTGTGAAAGAAGACACCCGTGTGTCTGTAGCAGGTGAAGGGTGGCCTCTGTAGAGGTGTCCCAGCATGCCCTGCGCAGGAATGGAGGCCTGAACTGCTTTCGCTACCTTGTGTACTTGTGACGTTCCTTGAATTAATTTGACTTCTCAAATATACACTTTATCGTATTCTTTTTGCACCAACAATAAATACAACACTTGTTTTAAAAAAACATACTATCTACACAACTGCTGCATATCAATAGCTTTGCACATGTTAATGGAATTATGGTATTTCAGAATTAGGACTCTGAAATTCTGTGACTGAACATCAGAAAATAGGGTCAGGAGAAAAAGAGAGAGAGAAAGGGTGCAAAAGAGGTGATTACCTCCATGGACAGGGTCTGGAGATGGTACACGCTCTGTAGGCCCTGGGACGTGAAGTAGTCAATGCAGTTTTGGCAGTTTGGCTTTGAATAGATTTTTCCAATCCTAGGTTACTAGGTCTGCGATGGACTGAAAGCCATGGACGTCACGTGTTCCCAAGAAAAATTAAATGTGGCTTATGAAGTTTCTTCCCAGGAGTATAGAAGAGTTTCACTGCTTTCTTGTGTTATACACAAGTTAGAAATTTACTATAAAACTGTAATACAACGTTAGAAGCAAAATGTCGATAAGCTAATTGTGACCCGTATTATTTAATGAAATGAAATATGCCAGGAAAGCAGGCATGCGCTGTTTTTGACATCCCTTTAATTCTGCCTCCACTGTCTGGACTTTCCACGCTGTTCGATCATTTCCGCCCTCTTGTCAAAGGCAGCAACTGTGAACGAAAACAAGAATGAGAAAATTATATAAGTTAACTACCCACATGCACAAAAGTCCGCAAAAGTGACAAAGACATTCTCTAACTTTGTCGTTCCTGCTTGTATAAGAGTCGAAGGCTCTCAAGGGTGTTGTGACAGGAGGAGAAACAGTTTCTCTGTGTCACTCTGACAGGGGCTGAGGGTAGGTCAGCGTGAGGATAAGGTTACTGGCAACAAAAGCCAAACAGTTCACGCTCCTGTGGCTACTGTTGCTCCTCAATGCCCTTCTCTAACATCTGCCTCCTCCTGTTCTCCTCAGCCCAGGCACCTTCAGAACAGATCATAAATCCACCCCCCACCCCTTCTGTCTCTATCTTTCTGTCCCATGTTTCCTTTTCCCTCTTTCCCCTCTCTCCCTCCTTTTCCCTTCTCTTCTCACTTGCACTATGCATTTCCTCTCCTTGTCATACTCTCATCTAGCTCTCTATTGTGGATGTTCCTACAATCTTAGCAGAATGTTTCTTGGCTGATTCCAAGCCCTGGGGCAGAGAGTTTAATTCAGGTGGACTTTCAGAGTTTCAAGTGTAACACGGAGCCAAAGGCAAAATCACTCACTTAGTACCTGGTACTAGAATGCACTGCGAGCACAGTCACTATGGGACAACACGTCCGCAGTTTGCTCTTTTCATTCATAAAAAATGAAGGCATTTTTTAATTAGAAGAGCCTGTCCAACATGACAATGGCATTAGAAGAGATCATTTAAGACATCTCTGTACAGTCGTATGAATGGTGATTTCAATTCCCTAGTGCAGCGCTGTGGTGACACGCCTCTGCTCATTTGCGTGCAGGTCAGGGTTGGTGCACCTGCCCCCTCTGCTGCCCTGAAGTCACTTTCAATTCCCAGAGAGGACGAATTGTGCTCAGATTACCTCCATAATGCTCCTCAGGGCAAACTCAATCACCCAGGTGCGTTTTTTATTTGCCATTGGGCATTCAAAGTAAGATATAACTACTAGCTTGACATGACATGATGGATTTTATATATACAGGTAAATTCCCCAAATAAAGGAAACACTTGAGTAAATAAAGGGTTCTGGTTGCTAAATTGAAGCTGTCCTGGTGGCTTGTGGTGGCCCAACATCCTATTGAGACATGATGGTGTTTCCTTTATTTGGGCAGTTACATATATATGAATATATATTTAACAAATGCATTCATTCAATTCAAAAAGGTTTTTGTACTTTTACTTACAATTGACTTGGATTTGTCTGTGACTTCATGAATTGTCCATGTCAAGCACTTTTCTTCCAGCCTTGTTAGGTCCACTTACTTGTGAGTCGCTCTGGATAAGAGTGTCTGCTGAGAGGTGACAGTTGCCTTCTCCTCCCCTGACCCCTGTTTTCCTAATTAAACCTGTGGAGCACCTTGTCCCATCACAACATCCTCCGGAGATAGCCACTTGTTTTCTCACACTGGATTTGGCTCTTGACAGGGCTGGTGGCTGCGGGCACAGGCCTGCATCTTTACCTTTTTGCTATTTTGCATTGTCAATTCACCTGCACTCACACTCCAACACCCCTCTACAGATTCACACTGACAGTCCACCAGCTGAAAACTCTGGGTCTGACCCATGTTTGTTTTTGACTGCTTGATTCTGCATCCCACTGTGCTGACAGTAGCTTCTCCTTCAGCTATTTTCCAAATGGCCATGAGGCATTTCACTGCACACTGTGTGCACTGTACACTGTACGCTGAACACCTGCTTCAGGTGGGTCCAACACCCAGCAGAGCTTTTATGATAGAGTTTTAAAATGTTCATGAACATTCATGCCAGGCTTGCACTGCATTGTCTGGTGCCTTTGACATGCATTTTATCATATCATTATTTTGGCTAAAGGAAAGGTGTGCAGTGAAGAAGGCAAGAAATCACACTTTTTCCTTTCATTTCCACTTAATTTCCCTTTATTTTATTTGGGTTTGTGATTGTGAAAGTAATTTAATGCTTCAAATAGATGTTTTACAATCCTAGGTTCCTAGGTCTGCAATGGACTGAAAGTCATGGAAGTTATGTGTTCCCAAGAGAAATTAAATGTGGCTCATGAAGTTTCTTCCCTGAGGTATAGAAGAGTTTCACTGCTTTCTTGTGTTATACACAAGTTTGAAATGTACTATAAAACAACTACTTTATACTATATATACAACGTTAGAAGAAAAATGATAATAAGCTAATTGTGACCCGTATTATTTAATGAGGTACACTAAATATGCCAATGCCACCAAACATTCAAACAAACTTTAAGAAGGAAAAGAAAGCCAAAAGGTTTTTTTAGCTTTAGATGTTTTTTTAACGAGGTCTGTTATGTGTTATCATTTCTGAACAGTTAATCTTCCAATCCTTTTCAAAAGAGCAGTGTTGCGATCTGCGTTTAAAAATACCCATACATTTCTGCACCAATTACCATGTGCGCGGGCCCTTTGAGCCCCAGTGCAGAATTACACAATGCAGGAACAAACGGCTTACTCTGAGGCCCTTCCCATGAGCCACTGATATAATTATGCGTGAGCTGGCCATGGTCACCCCGCCACAAGGTCGCCACATCTCAAGGTCACGGCAATGGCCGACGGACATTGCTGACCAATCCAGACGCAGAGACTGCTATTGGCTTTTTTTTTTTTTTGCTTCAAATTAAGAGATGAAAACCATTTCAGATAGTGGCACATTTTTTTGAAAATTGACTATAATAGATGTAAAGAATCACTCGCTACGTTACATATATCTATCACACTAACTGTGCCTTAAGGGTCTCAAATGCACGCATTAACCCGCACGTCAACTGTCTTTCTTCTATCCGGACATTGAATTTAGCTCTGGTCACGCTCTCAGAGTTCAATCTGAGAGGACACAATCTGTTTCCATCGAGCAGGTCACCCTGAGGTTTTGGAGTCGACTCCGGCACCTCTAATGTAGACGCAGCAAAGAGACGCGACGCAAACCCTAACGTGAACGTCATAATATTCCGTTCCTTATAGCCAGACATCAGATGGATAGTTACTCATTTCCAGTGACTTATCCACAGTGAGCTCTCCTGCAGTAGCCGCCAGTACCTCAGGACCATAGAGTTAGCGCGATGCATGGCACGACACTGCCTACGTCTTATTGGACACGTCACACGCAGCATGCCCGTAAAGGTCAGTGCTGTCCCCTTTTTCATAAGAGGAGGTGTGAAATGAAAATTTGCTCTGGGATAAAAAGAGCAGGTGTGAAAATCCCTATAGCCTATGATTACGACCTCAGGTGCCGATGGCAGGTTTCTTCCCAAGAAAAGATGTCTTCACTGGGACTAACTTAACTCTTAAGTACCCTTGTACGGAGATTTGAGCAGATGCTCTTATCCAGTTGACATGTCCTTTATATTTAATGAAGCAATGAAGGTTACCTTGCAGAATGGTACAAGCTGGGAATCAAACCTGGAACTCTTGCGTTATAATAAGCTCGGCTCCCTAACCGTTATATTACACTGCCACCCACGAATATTGCAAACTTTGTTATAATCTGTTATAAACTTTGTTCATTCTCAGCTTTTGACAAAGGCTCTGGAGGAATGTAACACTTTTGTTTGATCTGCCCTACAGCATGAGAGGAGAGAACCCCTTCTTTGGTTTTAAAAAGGCTAAATTGCTCCTTATTAATAAACGGTGCATTTCTCTGCACTCAGCCGTAATTGGTGTGGAGGTGGAGGCTTCTAATGCCTGTCATAGGCCAAATGCACTGTTGTTGCCTGAGAGAATATTACAAATTTGCCACTGATGCATAAATGAATATGTAAAATTGATCTAATAAGCCTTGTAGGCTTTCACAGAATTGCACTCAGCTGGAATGTGATTGTGATTATGATAACTGTATGGCACGTGAGGTTAGCCGACAAGCAAGATGCCATAAATGGATTAGGACGAGCGCTGTGGGGTGGGGCAGAGGTCAAAGGTCAGACGTTAGGTGCTATGCAGGCCAAATGGGTCCAGCGCAGGTGGCAGTAATGAAACACCCTTTCATCACTCACATTGGGATGGCATTGGGATGGCAGGCACTGATTTAGCCATCCGCCAAGACTCTCGTTAAGGCACTGTATGCAGCACTGAGAAACTTCCAAATTTGGGTTATTTTGTGTTTCTTCCTCTTCTGCTTCTTCTTCTTCATCTTGTGCTTCTCCTTCTCCTTTTCCTACCGATTACGTCATCAGAAATGCTCCATGCCCCCAATTATTAATGCTCCCCATTGGCCAATACTTGCTTCAACCCAAAATATCTGTTCAATTATATTTAAACCAATATCATCATCTCTTCATAGTAGCAAATTGCAGGCCTTGTAGCATGTGACATCATTATTTAGACATAAGGATGTGCACATGTGATGCTATTTCAGCCAATATGACATGCTCAAAAAACTTGAAAGATGCCATATTTCTCTGTGGGAAGTAGCTTGCTGGCTATCTAATACTATCCAGAAGATTAATAGTATCGCATTTAGAGATGTATAAATTATACAGCCAGCAAAAATACATTTTTATTATGTACCATTTCACATGTAAACCTGCATCATATGGCTCAGATAGCTAACGTAACTACAAGGTAGGCCCTAAATCCCTGGAATAAATGCATACTCTTAAACTAATAAGATGTAGGTGTAGCCAGCTAGAAAGTCACATCTGCCCCGTTTTATTCAGACAGCTGGCTACATAGCTACAAAGATTTCATTAAAACAACCAGTTAGTTAGCTTGCTAGCTTCTGGCCATTCACTTTGGGTGGTTCTGTGTGGCTCAGCAGGTACAGCATGGTGTTGACAATGCTTAGGTTGTGGGTTCAATCCCCACTGGGACCACATATACTGAAAAATGTATGCATTCACTACTGTAAGTCACTGCTAAATGGCATATATTATATTACTACTGAAGTGTAGTTAGCTAGCCAGTAATATTGCCATAATTAAACTTAGCAGCATGGCTACCTACATTTGTTGCCTGGTTTACTACCTAGCCAGCTATCTACATTTTAGGTGATTCATTAACAACAGCTTTCAAGTGACATACTGTTAGCTGGCTATATGCTTCTTGATGTATTACCTCCCCACAAATGGAGCTTGGCTAGCTCATGACATGCATTGCTAACTTATGCATAGTGGACTTGCAGTAAGTGAGAAGGATGGCTTCCCACTTCTACAGTTTAAAAGAACAATGCTCACTTCAAAACTGCATGTTTATCTGAATTGGAATCCTGTACAACACACTGTGACATGGATAGAATTGCCAGCTACATTCTCCGTAAGTAAATATAACCTTCTGTAACTTTACCACAGTCAATATATTACTTGATTGAAACACGTGGCCAACACAAGTTATTTAAATGTGAATGTAGAAAAATATTGGAAGTATTGCTTTGGAACAGTGAGTATTTTGTTTCTGTGAAATATATTTTAGCTGTAACTTGGCATTGTTTTGATATCATAATTTGGTACACAGATCAAATTTAGGAATTGTATTTTATAGGAGTATATATATATATATATTTTTTTTTTTTTTTTTTATTTTTTCGGTCCTCCTTAACAAATTCACAATGAATACATATATATTCAGCAGAAAACACAAAAAGCAGGAAAATGACCTAAAAGGTGTAGGCTGAAGCCAAGGCTTATAATGCCTATCCTTTTTACAATACATTTATATGTCAAATATAATGTATTATAGCAAAACAGTAGCAAAACATAATAACATAATAAGCAAAAAATATGCTTTGTATATGTGAGTAACTTGCCTTTTGTTTTAGTTATTTAGTTTTTTTACATTGAAAATGTTTTTGTTGAGATGGAACTTACACCGGGGCACTTGGCATCTGTCCCTGCACAGCTTTACAGTCTCTCAAAGCGTGCCTGCATTTCTATTGCCTCCTCAAAGAGCAGCAAAGCAGACATGTGTTCTGTTTTGTGTACAAGATATTTTGTGTACATGTGTTCTGTTTATATGTACAACATGCGTACAAGACAGAAGATACTATCTCGGCTAGTTTTACTTCCCAATAAACCTGGAGTGACAGAATGTATTTAAATGTGCAAGTGGGAGGGGGTAAATAATAATAATATTTGTGGAGTGGAACAATTTTGTCAGAAGACCTTTTGTGAAGTAAATTCAGACATGAAATGTGGCACTATGGTAAAATACAAAATACAAAATGTGAAAATTCCCTCAGCAACTGCACAGTGAAACCTCCAGAATAAAAAAACACTTCCAGCATTACCAATGCTCGGAGCAGATAATGGGCCCCTCATCGCAATCATCTCTTCAACTTTTGCAACCTGTGCACTTTTAAGGCTCATTTATTTGCCTTGCAATGCATCCAAGTTGGACCAATGTTTGAGCCTTAAGTGCCTCTGTAATGGATACATTCATTATTTAATCACATTGGTAACTACCATACAGTGTCACTGCTGCCAATTCGAACAAAAAACATACCGCACATGCTTTTATTACACGGAAAGAGAGCGCAAATGTAGCAAGAGTGACATCTGCTGGTAGAAAAATGTGTTGCAGGCTAATACCATTAGCCTTCAACATCAGTCTGGTACCATACACTTTCCCCAAAGAGGTGGTTGTATTTCATCAAGTATTTCACACGTGTATGTATCATGTGTGCAGGTGTAGGCCTACATATATTACATTTACAAACACACACACAAACATATTGTAGGCTATATAAATTCTATGATATATATATGCAGAAGTTAAGTGACCAGAGAGATCTGGGAGATGCAAAAGAACACTGAAAGCTCCATGAAATGGGCACATTACCATCCTGCAGTGACATTAGGTCAATCCACATGTTAAGAGAGTAAGAGCGAGGGGAGATGGAGAGGAGAAGAACAGACTGCTCTTTGACCTAAGCCAGCGGTCCTCAACCTTGGTCCTGGAGAGCCACAAGGTTTGTTTACATGACTTTTGGAACTGCACCAAAGCTGTTGCGTCTACATCGAAACCTGAACCACATCAGTTGGAGCGAATTCAGCAATTTGGAGTATTCCGAGAAGGAGATCGTTGTACCTCCCGATGTGGAATATTTAACGCGGTTTGCACTCGCCCACACACGCGTTCTGAGCCAAATCAAATGCTATGCATGATCTTAACGAGGTGCTGCCGTTGTTTTTAATGGTGTATGTTTTTAATGTACTACCCTTTGAAGCCAAAGGCAATTTTGTACCTGTAATTACAGATATGTTTATTTTTCCTCCCCAACATCTGAACCCCTAACAGCGTAAAATGATTCATTATTAGCCTTAATGAATGCAGGTGACAACACGCTGGAGGGAATCAGTGGATTCAAGACGGGACCATTATAAATGAATGGGGCCTTCAGCAGAGGTCACTGACAAATCTCTCAGAGTGCCAACGCAGTGGATATTTTACGTGCGCGGGAGAGCGCCGCAGCGCCAGGATGAGCTGAACACGTGAGTGCGAGCACGTTCGAGAAAGTGCTAATAACTCTCAAACCGTGCGAGAAAACAAAACCCATAGGTTATCATTAGAAGCTGTTATGATCAGACTGCAGAGCTCATTAATACTGCGCAAAGACTATTACATTCTCTTCTCATAACAGCTGGCTGGGAGATTCAGCAGAGGTTTTAGAGCTGCACTGCAAGCAACAGACAGGAGAGAGTAAATGAGTGACCAAAACAAGACATTGTCTACAGCTAACTGCCAAAATAAAGGAAACACCAACATAAAGAGTCTCAGTAGGGTGTTAGGCCATCACAAGCCACTAGAACAGCTTCAATGCATATTAGCTTAGATTCTACAAGTGTCTGGAACCCTACTGGAGGGATGCAATGCCATTCTTCCATGAGAAATTCCAGCATTTGGTGTTTCGTCGATGGTGGTGGAAAACACTGTCTCAGGCGCCGCTCCAGAATCTCCCATAAGTGTTCAATTGGGTTGAGATCTGGTGACAGACAGTCATGACATATGATTTACATTGTTTTCATGCTCATCACACGTGCCCGGTTGATGGGGGGCATTGTCATCCTGGAAGAGACTACTCCCGCCAGGATAGAAATGCTCGCTACCTAAACCTCTCACCCCCGTCTTCCTGTCTTCCTTCTCACCCCTCCCTGACTCAGATATCCTTGAACTTGTTCACTCCCACCATCTTACCACCTGCCCTCTCAATCCCATTCCTTCCCCCCTTTTCCAGTCCATCGCTATGGACATCCTCCCCTTTGTCCCCCATGTTATAAACTCCTCTCTTTCCTCTGGCTCCGTCCCCTCTCCCCTCCTCAAAAAACCCTCTCTGAATCCTGCTGTCATTTCTAATTACAGACCTGTCTCTCTCCTTTCATTCCTTTCCAAAACAGTAGAGCAGGCTGTATATAACCAACTGTCTACCGATCTCCTACAGAACAACCTGCTTGATCCTAACCAATCTGGATTCAAGACAAACCACTCCACAGAGACTGCTCTGCTCGCGGTCACTGAGGCTCTATAATTGGCTAAGTCCCAATCACTCAGCACCGTCCTCCTCCTCCTTGACCGGTCAGCTGCATTTGACACCGTGGACCACCAGATCCTGCTCTCATCTCTCGTCGATGCAATATGCACTGGCATATTCAAGTCATACCTGGCTGACCGGACATACCAGGTGGCCTGGAGAGGATCCCTCTCCTCTCCCCACACCCTCTCCACCAGAGTTCTGCAGGGCTCGGTGCTAGGCCCCCTCCTATTCTCCCTGTACACCAAATCACTTGGTTCTGTCATCTCTGCTCATGTTTTTTCTTATCACTGTTATGCTGATGTCAATCAACTTTTTCTCTCCTTCTGAGACCCAGGTCCCGGAGCGGATCTCTGCATGCCTGGCAGACATCTCTCCCTGGATGTCCGCCCACCACCTGAAGCTGAACCTGGGGAAGACAGAGCTGCTCTTCCTCCCAGCAAAGGGCACCCCGACGATTGATGCTTCAATCACCGTGGAAGGCTCCAGTGTCTCTGCCCCAGTCTGCCAGGAGTCTTGGGAGTGACCCTGGACAAGCTGTGCTTCTCGGGCCACATGGCAGCGATCACCCGGACCTGCCGATTCTCCCTCCATAACATCCAGAGGATCCTCAACCAAGAGGCCACACAACTCCTGGTCCAGGCCCTGATCTCAGGTCTGGACTACTGCAATTCCTTGCTGGCAGGCTTACCGGCCGGTGCCAGCAAGCCACTGCAACTGGTCCAGAATGCTGCCGCACGTCTGGTGTTCAATCAACCCAAGTTCATGCACGTCACCCCTCTACTCTCCTCACTGCACTGGCTCCCCATCCCAGCACGCATCAAATTCAAATCATTGGTGCTGGCATATCAAGCTGCTAGAGGAACTGCTCCCCCATACCTCAACTCATCACACCCTACACCCCAGCCAGACCCCTTATTTTTTCGCGCTCATTTAAATTTAAACCCAGCGATCTGTGCCAATACCCAGCTATGGGAGCCTCACAGTCTTTTTCAGTGAAGGTATACTTTGCGCTGCTGTGGAAGGGACATAAAAATGAAACGACGAGACAAAGTGGAAGTGTACATTATACATTTATTATTGAACCACCCTCTCAAATCCAGAAAATTGGGCACAGGGATTAAAAATAAAAATTCATTGCACTACTTAGTAAAGCATTACTGGTAATAACTCTCATAAAAAATGTACAAATGTCAGTTAAAAAATTTTATATCAAGCCTTCAAATGATTTTGGTTACAGATATAATACATGTGAACCTACAACGTCATGTTAAATGATAGTCGTGTATATTTAATGGATCAAAACAAAAACAAAAACAAAAAAACCCTCAAATTCAGAAGCTGTTGGTTTAGCAAATTCTGAAAATACATAAATAGTAAAAATGAGGTAACTGCAAGTGTACCAAGCAGGGGAAAAGAAAAAAAAAAAAAAAAAAAAAAAAAAAAAATAATAATTATACCAAAACATAATCGACGACAAAAGCCAGACGGGCAAGCAGAACCCTCGGCGAGAGAGCGGTAAAACGGTCTTCCTGGTCACCGGGGCTCGGCTAACGACGAATGTTGGAGACGTGGAAAAGGCCTCTCTTATTAAGACACTGCAGGTTCCGATCTGAAAAAATTGTTTATTCTAAAGACATTCGGTGGGGGGGGGAAACGGATTCGCGGAAGCAGGCGGATGGCATGGAGTGGGCGAGTGACTGGGGCTTCGTGTTGTGTGTGTGTGTGTGTGTGTGTTTGTTGGAGGGGGGAGTTAGTGGTGTGGGGGCAGGGGGCTGAGAGAGACAGGTTTAAGAAGTAGGGTAACAAAGTGTGGAACTTGGTTTAATGCTTAATGATCATTTTCACTGCCCTGATACAAAGTGGTGGGAAATGCACCCACGGTTGAAAATTCTCCGCCAGTGGGCACCAGTGCTCGAAACCCCTGCGTGCCCCTCAGTCCACAGGAGCAGTCACCCTCCAGCTGGCCACTTAAGAAATCCGTAGGGGTCCCAACAAGTCACGTATATATACAAGTTTGTGCTTCCCATTAACAAAAAAAAAAAAAAAAAAAGATATCTTAATTGTGATAAGAGAATCTTAAGTCTTCATTAAGTATATGTGCCTTTAATTGTACAACCTTAAAAATAAAAAAAACGCACACAAAAAACAGCCAATTTTGTGCCCTGAGAACACGACCCACTTCAAACTTAAAACGGCTGGCCTGTGGTTTCTGCTTCGCTGTGGCGGTGACAAACGGGAGGCAACGGCTTCCACCCCCCTCACACCTAGTCCAAATGCAGCGCTAACACACAGAGGGAAGGGGGGACGACGACATTGGACCTGAGACCGCAGGGAGCGTCTTTCTTCTGCCTGAACAAGGGAGGGGGGAAGGGGGGAAGCTGGAACTGGCCTAGAGCCACAGTCCTGAGGGTTTTAGAGATGGCTGGGTGACGGCGGGGTTGTGAGTATCAATCCAAGCAACGGACCAGAAACCCATAGATCTCGAGTTAGCTCCATCTGGCATGGAGAGACAGTCTGCCTGGTCCTGCAGCAAAGGGCAGTAGCAGGTCGCTACCAGCCCCCATACCCCCCAAAAAAAAAAAAAAAAACATCGATCTGAGTGCATTATGAACCAACAGGAGAGTAGAGAACCAGTGTATGGTACTACAAGGACTGTATAAATAACAGCTAACTATTGGCGCTCAATCTCTCTCTCGCTCTCTCGCTCAAACACACACACCAATACACACATTCATCTCACAGTATTCCAATTCTCCAAGATAGACTGTTATATTCTATTTCGCTATGTCTGCCCCTCATTTTAATACAATAGATATAATTTGTAGTTTTATTCTCCATTTTGAACCCAACAAATGCCTCTCCATTAGATTTTCTGTTTCATTCCCCTCCTTGTACATGTACTGCACCTCTTTGTATAGTATAAAGAGCACATGCACTCCCCGGTTAGTCTACAGCCACGCACAAAAATGTTTCGCATACCTGGGAATGTTAGGGTAGAGACACGCACACAACTGAAAACACTGTACACTGGAGCAAAACTGCCACCAGGGTGAAAACATACCATCATACTGATAATAGGAATATATTCAGAACAATAATCTTTGGAGTTACAGTCACCCAGTCAGCTAAAAACAACCAACCCTGTATACATGTCTGTCCATTCGGGCGTTCGCGGTTCAGGAGACTAGAATACGTCAAACCGTAACATGTTATCTCACACAGTGCAAAAGGAAAGCACACCATTGACCCTGTGTGTGTGTGTGTGTGTGTGTGTGTGTGTGTGTGTGTGTGTGTGTGCGCACGTGTGTGGTGAAAAAGAAAACAAAACAAAAACAGTGGGGGTAGGAGGTGTGACTAAAAGCATGGGCGATGGAGGACAGGACCCAGGCAGGGGTGCAGACATATGGCAAGGGGGAGGGGGAGGGGCTTTATATACACGTGTGGGCAGGGCGGCAGATCAGAGCGAGCTGGACTGGAGCCGCCCATCCTCACTCAGAGTCCCGCTGGACCTCGGACGCATCCGCTCGGCAGATGGGGCAGGTTCTGTTGGCCTGGAGGGTGAAGGAGGAGACAAGGATCAAGATCGGCCTCCGGATTTTACGCCGTACACGCAATAAAAGGTTCGCACGCCGTACATTTCTGAACAGACTGGCAGAACTGATGCCGACATACGCAAAAGCCACTCTGGTTTTGCTGCTTCGGGACCGTGTTCATGCGTACTTGTATCTGCATCTGCGTTTTACATGCACATCTGCAGTACCCAGGCAGGCCACACGAGGGGGCAGGAGGACCGTCTCAGCACGCACTCACCTTGAGCCACTTGTCAACACACTTGGCGTGGAACTCGTGGTTACAGGGCAGGACGCGGAGCAGCTGGCGAGACTCGAAGTCACACATGCACACCACGCACCTGCACAAAAGACATAATGATGTTAAAACAGGCACACATCCAAACACACACATACCTACATTATAGCAGCAGCATATCCCAGCAAACAACCATCTCCAGCTTAACCACTGTATCAAGGACTGAGCCCCACCCCCTGGTTCAGAGCTAGAGACCCCGCCCCTCTGGTTCAGAGCTATGACACTCACAGGGTCTGACCCCACCCCCTGGTTCAGAGCTATGACACTCACAGGGTCTGACTCCACCCCCCTGGTTCAGAGCTATGACACACACAGGGTCTGACCCCACCCCTCTGGTTCAGAGCTATGACACTCACAGGGTCTGACCCCACCCCCTGGTTCAGAGCTATGACACACAGGGTCTGACCCCACCCCCCTGGTTCAGAGCTATGACACACACAGGGTCTGACCCCACCCCCCTGGTTCAGAGCTATGACACTCACAGGGTCTGACCCAACCCCCCTGGTTCAGAGCTATGACACTCACAGGGTCTGACCCCACCCCCCTGGTTCAGAGCTATGACACACACAGGGTCTGACCCCACCCCCTGGTTTAGAGCTATGACACACAGGGTCTGACCCCACCCCCTGGGTCTGGGTCTGACCCCACCCCCTGGTTCAGAGCTATCTGACCCCACCCCCTGGTTTAGAGCTATGACACACAGGGTCTGACCCCACCCCCCTGGTTCACAGCTATGACACACACAGGGTCTGACCCCACCCCCCTGGTTCAGAGCTATGACACACACAGGGTCTGACCCCACCCCCCTGGTTCAGCGCAATGACACTCACAGGGTCTGCTCAGACTGATGGTTGTTGGAGTTGAATCTGTAGGATGGTAGCTGTTCGATGTCGGCCTTGGTCAGGCCGCGAGGTTTGGCCTCTCCCAGCCGCTCTGCCAGGTTCAACAGGGCCTGGGAAAACACACACAGACACAGTGTACAGGGCATGCACAACACAAGCACCGACAGCAGAAATAACAAGCCATTTCTGTACAGCTGCAATAACAATTCAGTCACTTAGCAGTCACACTCTTACCCGGACTGACTTAAGAGTAAGTACATTCAACTAAGGTGGGTGAGAAAGCATCACAGCCACAAGTAAAACATTTTCTTCAAAGGTTTCTGTGGGGTGTTTTTTAAAGACAAGGAAGCAGGCTAGGGTTGATGAAGTACGCTAGGGTTGCGTGGCCCATGTTGGGGGAGGTGCTAAGGGGGAAGGTCAGGAGTAGGGTAGCCAGGGAGACGCATCGTCAAAGGCCTCTTACATCAATGTAGCATTATCATTTAACACACTCACCTAAGTGGAGTTAACACAAACCGGAGTTTGCATACACATGGAACTGCATAAATGTGTGTGTGGAGTATAAATCCCTGGGAAGGGGGTACAGTTGGGACAGGACATTTTTTTTAAACCGGTGGCACTCAAACACTTTCCCCCGCGGTCTACTCTCAGCGACTCGGTGAGCGTGTCCTATGAAGAGAGGAGCCAAACGCTCTACCGCAGAGGTCTTCAAATCCAGGCCTCGAGGTCTGCGGGTATTTGCTCCAACCACGTACTGCACCACCTGATTTCACACCTCGAGGCCTGGATTTTAATACCCCCACTCTACAGTCTCAGGGCGGGCGCGGCGGCCATCTCCCACGCGAACGCGCCGTGAGCGTGACGGGACTGCGGTAAGAGAGCAGCGCTGAGCTCGGGAGCAGCCCAGTGAGCACCCTGTTCCCCCAGGGCCTGGGGGGACAGGAGCCCGAGACCCTGTTCCCCCGGGGCCTGGACAAGAGAGGGTCCAGATGTGTGTGTGTGTGTGCGTGTCTAACCTCGTAGTTCTCCACCTCCCCGTCGTCCACGTCCAGCTCCAGGCTGATGGCGGGCCCCATGGTGGGCTGGACTGGCAGCATGGAGCTGAGGGGGGAGAGAGAGACGCCACTGTCACACATCAATAAAGGCCAAGGCGTTTTATTTACATAGCCCTGTTCCCAAAAGCCCAGCAACAAATGCACACGTAGGGCAAAAGGGGAAATACGGAACAGACGTGTTAACACAGAGTGCACAGCGCTAGGCAAGGAATAAGTAAACCCACAACACGATAGAATTCAAACAGACACGGAAATTGTGTAAAAAATGCAAATAAAGAAACAGAGCAGGGATGTGTGCATGTGAACAGTACACACACACACGAACAGAAACGCACATACACACGCACACACACCTACACGTACGAACAGAAACACACACACACAGATACACAGATACACAGACACACAGACACACAGACACACAGATGCAAGGACGCACATATACAGACGCATGCACGCACACACACGCACACATGCACACAGACACACAACACAGCTGTTGTCATGCACCCCATCCCCACGTCCAGTGTGTGGGCGAGGGGCAAGTACTCACAGGAAGTAGGGCAGGAAGCTGGGGTGGTAGGGTGGAGGGGGCACGGGCTGCTGGGAGCGGTAACGCCGGCCTGTGATCCGTCGAGGCATGAAGTGGGGGTACGGCTGTTTCAGAGAGAGAGCATTCACCGTTAACACATTAGCACGTTAGCACTTGGAGAGGGTGGGGGGGGATTAGGGCAGATAATTCGCCGTTATCACATCAGCTCGTAGCGGGGGGGGTACGGTTGCTTCACAGAGCAGCAGCCGTCCGTCAGCTCATCACATTCCACCGAGAATATTTTGAAAAAATAGTTTTCAAGACAGATTATTAATACAGAGAGAGAGAGATACAGAAAGAGCGAGAGATAGCCAGAGCAGGAAGAGAGAGAGAGAGAGGGACAATCTCTCCAGCACAGCATTGGCAGAGTTCCCACACAGACAAACGGCCGGGATCACAAACCCACCGGGGCGCCTCTCTGTACTCAACGGCCCGGAACGCAGCGCTCCACTAAGGGGGGT